>CM028137.1:270337500-271681250 GCA_016271365.2 Neoceratodus forsteri | reverse complement strand
TCTGACTGGGGTGGGGTGGGTGGGGGACAAAGTGCAGCTGGGTGCAATAAAACAACTGTTCAGGTAGGGGCAGCAGGGTGTATTGGTCCTGTTTGTTCAGGCAGGAGATAGAGGCAACAGTGTGCAGCAGCCCCAACTCTATTGGAGAAGAGTGGGCCACAGGGTGCAGCAGCTTCAAATGTGGGGCAGCAGACAGGGGGCTTGTGGGGCAGGTGACGGGGCAGCACAGTATAGCTGCTTCAGCTGCAGGCAGGAAATGGGGCATCAGGATGCAATATAGTGTTTCTAATTTAACATATACATGATGTATTTTCACACAGAAACCAAGAAAGAACTGACGTGTGTGAGTTCATATAGCACATGTGCCTGATGTAGCGGAATGTAGCAAGCACCTGTTTTTCAATCTGAGAGGAAAACAATTGTTCTTACATTAACTAATTTATTGAGGATATATCAAAGACAAACTACTTGTATGACTTAACAAACATTAGATTTAATTGATATCTATTAAACAACCGAGTATTATAAAGCTAGAAAAAAAAAACAGAGAGTTTTGATGGGACAGAACTCACAGCTGTGATACAGACAAGATGATGTCTCAAATGCATATCACTTCAATTGAGCACTGAAACTCAAATCATCAGCTTTTTATAAGAACAGAATGATAGATTTTCAGCTAATTCATCTGAACACAAACCAAAGACTGAGTTTGTAAAAACCCAGGACAGCAAACAATTAACTCTACAGATTGCTCTAATTAAGAAGTTAACAGCTTTTTAGCTCTTCAGTTAAGCAGGGACTTACACTGTTGAAGCAGTAGCTTACTCCAATATGATGTCATCACTCTCCAAGGTTCAGTCAGAGGGACAGACTCAGCCTGTTTCCAGTTAGTTCAAAACAAGTTCACAAATGCTGATTTAAAGAAAACCACAGAACCAAATAGCATGACATTTTCAGGAAACACTACTCATGACACAGAGATTTGAATGCAGGCTTCTTTTTAACAATGTGTAAAATGGTTACCATTGATCTTTAAGATTGCATGGGTTGCCAGACTTAAAGAGATGGATTATGTGTGGTATTTTCCAAGGGAGGGAAGGACCTCTTGTGTAAGGGACATATTGAATAGGTTGGTGACAGGTGCTCTCAGAGAATGATATTCTGGCTTTGGAAAAAAGGGCTTGAGCTGATCAGCTCCAGTGCTTTTTTTTTCTGTCCAATGAAATTAAAAGATCCTCTACCTGTTTGAAGATATTGGGCTAAAGCTAAACATAGTTGCTTGCCAGTAATCCAGGGAGTGGGGGGGGATGGGTTGGTAGTGATGGGCTGGATACGAAGTCTGCTAGAAGGTCTCAAAGGCTAATCCAGGGGTGGCAAACTGATTGTTTAGCTGTTCTAGGATATGGTGTTTGCTTGTAAAAGTATTACCACACACAACAATCTTGGTGGGCAGGGATGGAGTTGACCTATGCATTTCTATTCCCCTCAAAATTTGCCAGAATTTGGCAGCATTATTTCTGCAGGAATCCAAGGCCATTTGAAAATATTCTGCTTTTGCAGTCCTTGTGAATTAAGTGCATTGATTCCTAGCAGCCCTGAATACCTCTCAGTCAGCAGCTAATTCATTTTTTTGGGTACTTTCCTATAGCACATCTCTGGTCTACAAGGCTAATTTTAATGTGCTAGTAAACCAAGGGCAGGTCCTTTTCCTTTTTCTGATTTTTGCTAGAGGGGTGTGTTTTATGGATCACCTTCAGGACAAGGTTCTGGAACAGGTTATAGGCCTCTGTGACTGTGGGTACAATACATAAATCTTATTATCTTATCTGGCTTAAATCTGTCAGAATGTCATTGCAGTTGAATTTGCAGAGACTCCTTTTATACACAATACTGGAGGTGGATGTGAGCTTTGGTATAGACCTCACGCATGCTACGGCCCTGTGGTCACTGATATCATTATGAAGTAACCCAATATGTAAGATTTTGTGGGCTTGTTTACCAGTATTAGATCAAGAATGGTACTATGAGCAGGGTTTTTACTATTTGGGCGAGTATGCTCAAGAACAAGCTGAATACGGCCATGGGTGTCACAGAATTCTTTTAAAGGTTTGGAGCTCTGGGAGTTCCAGTCAAGGTTAAAGTCTCCCATAATAATCAATTCTGTACTAGATGCCTCCAGCAATTTGCAGAGATGTGGTAACAACTCGATTCCCCATGACAGGGGTCTATAACATCCTGTAATGAGTATGGACTCATAAGGAGACCAAGAAACCTTTATAACAAAGGTAAGAAAGCATTCTTCATTTGAAAGATGCTGTTTCTCTCATTTATTGTTCTATTAGTTCTCAGTAATTAATTTTTGTGCATGGTTATCTGTACCACTTAACTGGCTAAAATTGTTCACAGTTCCTGTTAGTATTTAGTGATGGTACTGTAAAAACCTGCAATATAAGTGCTACAATATGAGTACTACAGCTTTATTTTAATTTTTAACAGCCAGATTTCTATTGATAGTGATAGTGACCTAATGCTGACTGTTGGGAATTTGACCCATGGCTACTTCTGATCCTTAAAGAGTATTATATTTCAGATTCATTGTATTTGTAAAAAGTGCTATATTTTGACTTTATTGTGTTTGTAAGTAGTATGTTAACCACATGGAATCTTTTCTCAATGCATAGCTAACCTATGCACCACATACAGTAAATATGGTGTTAAATGAGTGAGGAGAAAATCATGTATCTCCGCTTGGAATCTAATGTAGCACCTGTTCTTAGCTTATAATCCAAGATAATACCCATTTTAGGGCCATGTTTACTAGCCACATTTAAATGTCATTAGTCACTGGCTATCCCTAACATTCACTCAGGCACCTCTCTCTCAGACATGTTCCCTTTTTTTATTCCTACTGTGCATTCTGTAGGTATTGTTTGGTTCAATGTTCATGTTTCCCAATTCCCCTGTCCTGCTCCTGTTACTGTCTGTCCTTTATGTATGTTTCTGACATGCTTTTTTTTATGTTCCTTTCCCCATCTCATAACAATCTGTTCATGGTAACACTTTCCCATTCATAAAGCAACTATCTAACTTATATCATTTGTCCGCTGAGTATTTATTAGAATCTAAGCAAAATGTTAATTCTATAGCCCTTGACAGGTTAATGTATAGCAGCCACCCTGGCTCCAATCAGAATCCTGTTATATAAGGGTATAATACAATTTCCGTTCCAAGATAGAGGGTTATAGCAATGTTGGGCACATTTTTTAAAGAAGAACACTGGCACTAAAGTCCACCACTCATGAGGCAATGTATACAAATCTTCTGCTACATTATCTGTCCAAAGGTCCGCATTACTTTTGGTCGCCAAAACTACGTTTTCCATGAATGAAGAAAAAAATTGGAAGACATGTTCTCATTTGCCTTCATATTATTACAGATAGTTTGTTTAACACTGTACAATAAGGAAGAAAAACTAGACAAGAATGTGTTTATTTTTAGACAAAACAACCACTAATGTCTACTGATCATTTCAAAAAATAATCTTATGTGATCAGTCTCTTTTATTAGTCTACAGACATGGACCCAACAGCATAGAATAGAAGGACTGCAGTGAATGCACACCTCTAGCAAGTAGTGTGCATTAACTGCAGTCCTTCTATTCTATCCTGTTGGATCCATGTCTGTAGCCTAATAAAAGAAACTGGTGATGGATTAATCATGTTTTCTTTCTTCATTTGTATCCAGTGCGATTAGTGTGTGCTGCTGCTCTTTGCATTTTGGACCGGTTTAGTAATCTTATATGATATTTCATAATATTTGAAGCTACATTTTTAAAGTTGTATGATTTGAACAAATAATACAGTTCTCCTGTGTTGCTACATGCATAGACATGTTAATATAATATGTTAAAAGTGACAGGACTTTAAAAATACAGTGATCCACCTCATGTTTCTATATGAATATGAAACATATGTTGTTGTTTTTTAAATTGTAATATTAACAGTGGTCATTGTAGTGATATATTAACAATATATCTACTTAGTTGACTCAAGCATTCATTTAGAAAAATAAGTCTCTAGCCCTAATGGTTCCAAAGATATCATATTTTAAAGAAAATATATTTTGAAAGGTCTAACTCTGGAACTATTGGGGCTAGAAATGTATTTTTATTTTAATGAAAGCTTGGAGTCCAGCCTTTAAGAAATGTTATCAATATTATATCATTATTATTTAACAGTAGCAATTATGTTATTAATCTTAAAAAGAACGTTTTTTCTCGCTATATCAATGTATATTTACCTCATGACAGAACTGTGTGTTTTTTTTTTTGTAAAATTAATGTTATCAATATAATTTTTCCATAATAATAAAATATATTGATACACTTTTTTCATATCGACAAGGAAAATTTCATGATGGTTTTAAAAAAGAAAATTAAAAAAAAATATGTTTTTGCACTTTTTCTGAATTTTGGTATTAGTTCTCATAATTTAACTGGTATCTATATACTATAATACCCATAAACATTCATCTTATACCTTAAATTACATGGCTATTTCACTCTCCTCACCAACAGTAACAGTTTTTCCTCACTTTAGCAGCCAATGGCTGTGAAAGCATGGGAAGAGAATAATTTACCCAGCTGTGAGGTTCAATAAGACTTTCAATTTGTGTCTTATAATTCAAAGTACCATTATCAACAAGGCACCAACATATGCCATCATCTCCAGAAATGACTGCATTGCACATTTTTTCCATAATCCCTTAGTATAAACCTTATTTTCTTTTTTTGTAATTGTTAGTATTCTTTTCTATGTATATTAAGTTTCTTCTTAGTCTGCCTAGTTGGGTATGTTTTTGTAAATCTCAATATCTTCTTCAGTTCCAATTTCTTATTTATACACTCATCATTAAGCCAATATTTAATAACTGTAGTAGCACTGATATTCACCGTTCTGCTAATACTCTTTTTAACTTGGCTGATCGCTTTTAAAACAGCAGTGCAATGAAATTGGGCAAACATTTGACCCTACTTTTTTATCACTGTAAAAAATTCCAGCGGCCCAATATTAGGAGTGGGATGCAGGGCTTGAGCCCATGCCCTGTGTCCCGACAAGTAATGCCACAACTCCATCCAAGGGTGTGCCGCAATTTGGTCCCAATTTTAGAAGAGGGATGTCAATCATGACACATGCCTCATTTTATGGCAGCTTATGCCCAAAGTTGTGGCACAAGCCATGTTGCTGTGCTGCAAGGATACGCCATGAGGGACCTGGCATAATGGGAACTGGGTCCCCCACAGTGGTGGAGAAGGGGCATGAACACATGGAGGGGGTCTGACTGGCACACCAGTGCTGTAGGAAGGTGTGCTGGGTGACATCACAAAAGGGGACACAGCTTCCTAATACCCCCTCCATGCTGGGATGCAAGTGTCCTGTTAGGATGCAGGGGACTTGTGTCTGGGGGGGTTGTGGTGTCACAGTTCTAAAATTGCACTGAACCCCTAGTTGGACAAAAGTCACAACTTGCATCTTGATTCCAGCCACAAATCCTTTGCATCCCTCTCAGACCCTTTGAAAATCAGGCCCCAGTCATCTTCCAGTTTAATTTGGTGGCACAATTTTCTAATTTCATCAAAACTTGAGTATTTTATAAATGTTTTGAGTTTTTTCTCAAGAAAAAGAGATGGCCACCGCAGTTTCCATAGAAAAAGCATTGTAGATCTGGCAAGGGTTAGAGCAGAAAAAAGAAAAAGGTAGCATGGCCCACGGCATAGGAGATATGTAGACAAGTACATTTGGCTGGTATGCTAATATTTTTACTCAAGCACTACTTGTTGCTGAGAAATGCTATGATGATGTTTAAAGATTGCATAATCTACCCCAAAGTGTTCTATTTTATCAGATAAGGTGTGATTCACCATGACCACAGTGGTTTGTATACAAGGTGCTGCTCAGTGGGTAAATCTTTGGCAGCCATAGTAATCTTCCTGAGAACTCATATTCAGCATGGGATGTGCATTGGATATGGTGGCGCAACCCTGCATCTCTCTGAATAGTAGTGCTCAATGCTCAGCCCTTGCAGAGTAGCATCAACACCCAACCACCAAAAGGCAGGCTGCAGTATTGTAGGGCGTAACACAGCAGTCCAGCTGTGAGTGGCCACCTGTGCACCCTGAACATCGTCCACAAGCAGACAGTGAACCTGGATTCCCACCCACCTATAGTCAAGATTACACAGCATATGTTGTTGCAAGTAGCAAAAAGGAGCAGAAATAACATTTTACTTTCACTTTTTTGACAGACATATGCACAAAACATATAGAATGAACAGCAAATGTCTCTGCACTGGTAGAAAGCATCCCTGTTGCATAAATAATATATACAATGGTGATGTGTCAGATTAATAATTTATGTACACTTGCCCTGATTGATCTTGGACACCTCAGCTGTGTCTTGTGCCACATGTGTGGCTATCTGAGGTCAAACAGCACTTGTGTAGGTAAATCATATCTCTGACAGGTGACCATTGTATATATGTTATTCATTGTATTACTTTCTATTCTATACATGCAATAGATGTCATTGTCTTAGATAGTGATTGGTTATCAGAGGATTTAGAAAAGTGGGAAACTAGTATTTTAATTTTTTTTGAATGACTATTCAACTATGTCTGTGTTATGACAGAAGTTACTTACATTCCTCAGTTGGAGGCCCAAACAGACCTGCAGCACATAGTGGATGACCCGCTGCTGGAGCATCTGTTCTTTCCTCCACAGAGGAGTCAATCTCTAGTATTTTGACCTCCTCTGTGGGGTCTTCTCCCCCAGCAGCACCCTCCATATTTGGTTCATCCTTTATGAAAAACATAGTAAAGGGGAAACATTATTTGTCTGTGGATGTTACTATGTGTATGTATACCTCTGTAGTACCAGTTGTACTAAACTGTTAATTCTGAGGGGTTCAATAGCATCAAGCAGGGAATTCCAAACTCACCCCACCCCCCTCCCCATATCAGAACAGTTACTGGATCCTGAGTCAACAGCCACAGGTTAACTAAAGATGTGGACATCGATGGTATTCTTGCCCTGATAGTAGCTGCACACAAGGTAAGATGATGAGGAGTTTGAAGGCCTCATACAGATAATGTCTCACTCATTCTCCCCATTTGATCAATGAGTTTAAAAGGATCAACTACAGAATACTTCCTGTCCACCCCACCACAAGCTCCTCAGATTAAGTAGTGTATCCCCAGTGCAGCGGTACAGGAAAAGTAAGGCTATGAACATCAACAGCATACTTTCCTGATTGCATGTACACAGAAATCATGACACTGAGAGGTTGCATGTAGACAGGCAGTCAATATTCCAATCTATGAACACCAGTTAGTGCATGCTGAGTGCAGAGAGACACACAAAGTAAAGGTTTGGATATGGATATAATACCTTCCTGATGTGAGTTGCACATATACTAGTACAGTGATGAGTTGCACTGTGTCAGGGAGGGAATACACCCACCTCCAGTAGAACAAGTACTGTATCTTGAGTGGACAGCCGCAGGCTACCTAAATATGTGGACATCAATGGTATAAGTATGTGATACCAGATGCAGACAAGATGGGACACTCGGTGGTTTTAAGGGCTCTTCCAGACAATAGTCCCCTCCCTCAGATCAGAGGGGGGATCATTACTGCAGTCATAGGCCAAGTAAACCAGTGTGCATAAATGGCAAAGGTTACTGATACCAGGTACACAAAAGTTTAGACACTGAACAGTTCGACAGCCTCAATGAGGCAATGGTCCCCCATACAAACAAGAGACACTGGATGCTGAGTGCAGAGCCACAGAGTAAGTAAAGTTGTGGATATGTATGATATACTTCCCTGATAGCAGATGCACACATATTAGGACAGTGAGGAATTGCAGTGGTTGAGAGATGCAAGGCCCTCACCTCTCAGACAAGAGGTAGTGTATTGTGAGTAGGCAGCCATAGGTAACTAAACATGTTGACATAAATGACATCTGTGCATGATAAGAGTTGCACACAAGGTGGGATGCGGAGGAGTCTCAGGGCCTCACACAGACAATGCTGCTCCCCCTTCCCTCGCAGCAGGGAGTGTATTGTCACTGCAGAGCTACAGGCCAAGTGGTACCATGGACAGCAATTGTAAATCTTACTTATACAAGCTCCAGACAAATTAGGACAGTAACAATTTGCATTTCTTTAGCCAAGAAATGATCACACCTTCCCACACCAGGCAGTGGATGCTGAGTGCAAAATTAAACAGTAAGTTTATCTGTGGATATGTACAGTATGCCTCCCTGATACGATGTCCACAGATGTTAGGACAGTGAGGACTTGTACTGACTCAGGCAGACAATGGTGAGCCTCCCTCCCCCCGAGCAGGTAATAGATCCTGAGTGCAGATCAATAGGTTAAGTAAAGGTCTGTACATCACTTGCATATTGCATTGATAACTGCTGCACACAAGGTAGGACAGTTACTAGTTTGGAGGGTTCAGGCAGACTTTACTACCCCCCCACCCCTACCCTCTGGATAAGGTAGTGGATGTTTAGTGCAGAGGCACATGACAAGTAAAGGCACGAATATAAATTGCATAGGTTACTGATAGCACCTCAACACAAGTTTGTGCACTGAGCAGTTGCATGTGCTCACTTAGGGAATGCTTCTAACTCCCCCCACACGAGGAACTGGATGCTGAGTTCAGAGTCACTCACTAAGTAAATCTCTGGATAAGTACAGTGTGCTGGCCTGACACAAGGTGCAAATATGTTAGGATAGTGAGTACTTGAACAGCCTCAGGCAGGGAATGTTGTTACCCCCCCCCACACCCAGAACAGGTCCTCGATGTTGACTGAACAGCTAGAGCCTAACTAAAGAGTTGTATCTGAAGCTATGAGCATGGGTGCGATAGTTTGCTCATAGAAGCTACACACAAGTCATGTCACTGAACAGTTGGAAGACAATTCTCCCATCTTGTGACAGTAGGCACTGAATCATGAGTGCAGAGTCACCCAGTAAATAAAGCTGTGAATATTGGCAGAACACCTCTGTGATATCACCTGCACACATTCAAGGACTGTAAGGAGTTGAAGTGCATCATGCTGGAAATGTCTGTAACCAATCACCTCCTCTCCCCAGAACATGTACTACATACTAAGTACGTTGCCACAGGCTAATTAAGGATGTGTACATGAAGGGTATACACCAGTGATAGGAGCTGCAGACAAGGCACTGGTCTGAGGAGCCTAAAAAGCTGACCGATACAATGGTCCCCTGCCCCCCACTCAGATAATATAGTGGATTTTTAGTGCAGAGGTATTGCCAACTGAAGACATGAACAGGAATGACATAGCTTCCTGACACAACCTAGATAATTGAGAAGTTACATGTGTCATACCAGGTAATGCTTCAACCTCTACACACCAGCTACTGGATGGTCACCACAGAGTCATACAATAAGTAGAGCTGCAGATATCGATGATATAGCCACCATAATATGAGCTGTGCACATGTGAGGATAGTGAGAAGTTGTACTGCTTCAGGGAGACAATGACCCTTCCCCATCCCAAAACAGGTATTGGTTCCTGAGTGCAGAGCTGCAGGCTGACTAAAGATGTGTAGACCAATGCTATGTGTCTCTGATGTCAGGTGTGCACAAGGTGAGCCACAAATTAGTTTCTAGCAGTCAGCCATACAATGCCCCCCCACTTGCATCATATAGTGTATGTTCAGTCCAGCTTTACAGGCCAATGAAAGCTGTGAGCATCAAGGGTGTACCTTCCTCATAGCAAAACCACACAAGTAACAACACTGAAGAGTTGCATGCTGTCAGCCAGGCAATGGTGTCATATCCCTAGAACAGCTACTAGATCCTGAGTGCACAGCCACAGACTAAGTAAAACTGTGCATATTGATGGCATACCTATGTGGCATCAGCTGTAGACATATTAGGTAAGTCAGAAGTTGTACTGTCTCAGTTAGGCAATGTCCCCCCTCCCCCCTCCCCAGAGCAGTTCATTGATGTTGAATACAGTGAAGAGTTGCATAGTGTGAGCCAGGCAATACACCCCTCTCCTATCAGACTATGTACTGGATCATTACTACATACCTACAGCTCACCTTAAACTGTGGATGGGTTCAGTTGACAGTGGCTCCTAGTCCGTCAAGATTGGGCATGACATCCCGCGTACAGACGGACATCAGAAATGAAGCTCTAAACATTAACATAATATTTGTGTGACATGAGGTGCCACAAGCTAGAAGATTGGCTAGCTGTACACTCTGTGCCATGCAATGATGGCAGCACAGAACAGTACATACTGGATGTTCAGTTAAAAGAGAGATGCCATTACATCATTGTAACTCACAAGCAGAGTCGAGCACAAGTATCTGCTCGACCAGAGCCCCTCGGTTCTCACCTTCTGGGAGTGGCACTAGCTGTACTTTTTGGGAGGAAGCAGGGGCAGTTGATGTACTGGCTGAGTGAGAAAAAAAGAAACACTCAGGCCCAGATATTCAAACTGCGCCACAAAGTAGCGCAATAGCAGGAGCAGGCAGAAGTACAGTGCGCCTATGCGCAACATGCACGTTATTCAAACACAGAGCAGGCCAAGATGCACTTGTGCTACACAACTGAATATCGCACCAACCGCACCATGGCACAACCAGGAATGCACAGGGGTGCAGGTCTGATGTGCAGTAACACAACTAGGGATGCGCAGTGGAGCAGGGTAGCAGCGCATCAGCACAATCAGGGATGCGCAGGGATAGGATGCAGGGGTTCACCACCCATGGAAGACATGGGCATAGGAGCACGGAGCAGAACAGACAGCACCCCCACACCCCATGAACCGCACAACCTGAGGTGAGCTGGAAGAACCACCAGCCCAAAGGAACCCACAACAGTTCCACAGCTGGGGCATGGTGCACCAGCACATCCCCTGGCAAGCTGTGACTGGAACACAAGGAGGTCTGGCCACCCCATGCCACACCATCCCACCAATGCAGAGCACACCCTGCACAGTGATCCCCAGACACCCTGGCCAGGAGCAGCGCCCAACAGTGCATGTCACCCTATCCATGCCACCATCCCCACTGTGACAATGCAACCCTGTGAACCATGGAGCCATGCAAGGCAGCCCCACCATGAGCACCCTGCAGTGGCAGCATCAGCCACCGATGCAACAACTGCAGACACAGAGCTGCCCTGCACGGCCCCCCCCGAGGCACAGCTGAGAGATTGACCCTGAGTTGGCACGCAAGGTACCACGCATATGGCAGGGCATTCTCCGGACCCCAACACCAGCGGTACAGCACCCCGCACACCCACTCAAGCACTAACCCTGTCCCAGTACTGGCCCCAACAGCCAGCACAGATGCCCACAGTGGTGCACAGAAGCATGCGCAACACAGGATGCAACACAGTGCACGGACAAACACCCACCCATACCCAAGGGCACACCAACACAGGGACACAATAGTGGGGCAACAAACCCACTGGCATGTGACCACAACAGCTGTGCACCCATGGCCAGCACCTCTCCATGGTACAGGTGCACCAGCCACCCTGCGCATGCACTATGAATCTGTCCGCCACCAGCATGCGGCTAGAGCACAAGTGACAGACATTGGAGCACATTCCCTGCAACAGACACAAGTGACAGTATGGAGGGGGGACAGCAACAGTGGAGGCCACAGTGCTACCCGAGGCAGACATGCACCATACCAGTGACAGGAGGCAATCCGGCATTGCGCCAGGTATAGGGGGTGACCAGCATGAACAGCCACCACTGACATGCCAGAAGACCGTGCATAGCACAGACATGCAAGGGTGTCAGCTGCACAGGCCATGGACAGTCTGACAGGGGCACCATGGACACAGTGCATGCACCGTGGACCACTGCATACAGGCGTCCAGTGCACAGAGAACAACACACATACCACAGACAGTGATCGAGTCCCCTGCCCACACCATAGGCGAGTCACTGCTGGACACACACACATGCCCATGCCTGCACCACCACTGACACCATGCACACCACTATAGCCAAGCACCTGTAGCCCACTGCAAATCAGAGACCACCACAGTTGTCATAACAAAATGTGTGTATTGAACAGTATAAACAATAAAACATATATACAAGGGTGGGGGGAAAGGGCCACAAACCAGGTGGGGGTGGGCATGGGGCAGGGGTGAACAAATGGGAGAGGGAAGAAGGGGTGTGAGGGTGGGTCCAGGGGGGTTAGATCACTCAGGGGGCATGGAGGGCCTATTGTCTGCCCCGCTCTCCAGTCTTGTGGCACCTCCGACTACAGCGGTGCCGGACCCTGTCCCACTTCATCTGCAGTAGAATTGTCAGGGATGCTCATGCTAGCTGCAGCAGCTCCTGCATGCCATGTTCCATCACCATCCAGTGATGTCCACCTAGGAAAAGGGAGCAGAGTCAATAAGTGTGACTGTCCATTCCCCTGCAGCCCACCCATTGTGCATGGCATACAGCCATGGGCTACACCCCTGTGATTGTGTACAACCACCCACCATGACCGTGTCCACAAGACCTGCCTACCCAGACACCCACAGCCATGCGGGCCGCTGCACACACCCACCACCCATGTCCTGCACAGCACCACCATGACCATACAGTAACATGGCTATGCGGTGCGAAGGCAGTGGCACAGCCATGTACCCAATGCATGCAAGGACCACCAGCAATGCCCACCCACACATGCAGTGCCACAGGACTGTGCTGAGTGTACCGTGTGGTGTGCACAGTGGTGGGGCCAAGTGCTGGTGGCTCTGGCCTCCATAGCTCAACGTTGTTCCTCAGGGCTAGGGTGCAAACACAGAGAGGGGAACATCAGTACAAACCAGTAGCAAAGCCCTAGCCCCCCACTGGTGTGTGTGATCCTGCAGAGTCCAGCCATGCCACAACCCACAACCACCACCACCACTGCCCACACTGGATGGCCCCCACCCCTGCATAGTGGACACATGCAAACCACGATACCCAGATGGATGGACGCTACCAGTGTATGGATGGAGCACCTACCTGGCCGTGGCACGGCACCTCACTTGGCATGTGCCTATAGTCGCCCCAGCCAATTTGGGTCCCTCGGCCGGAGGTCCCCATACTGGTGGTGACACTGCTCAGTGCTGCGGGTAATCCCTGTGGCCTGCTCCATCACTTCTGCCATGTCCTCCCACATGGCACTTCTTGGCCTATCCAGTGGGTCCTCTCCAAATAGGGCCCCAGCATAGGGCTCAACAATAGCCACAAGGTTGGCCAGCTCTAGCGCTCTCCACTGTGGGGCTCTCCTGCATGCCATTATCCATGCAGGCCAGATAACAAAATGGCGCTCTGTAGTGCACGTCCCCCATGTGCAGATGCTGCATGGTACAGCGCTGCCATTCCCCATCATGCTGTTCGCCATCATGGTGGTAAGTATATCTTATTAATGGTCTTAAAGGAAAACTCCACCCTCAGATCTTCTAAATGTTATTTGTTTCCATGTCAATAGACAACTCTTTTCATGTAGCTGTTAATGATGTATGCAAATGTTTAAGTCTGTTTTTTCAGTTCATAATAGGCCCTGTGACTACTCTGACAGTCTCCATTTAATGGCTGTTAAAATTGCATTGTCCCCGAGAGCTGCATTAGCATACGAGAACTCCCAGGGCAGTCATAGGGACTAGCATGAACTGTAAAATCAGACTAAAACATATGCATACATCATTAACAGCTACATGAAACGAGTTGTCTATTGACATGGAATCAAATAACATTTAGAAGATATGAGAGTGGAGTTTTCCTTTAAGACCATTAATAAGATATACTTACCACCATGATGGTGCTTTCCAAAATCTGGCTTCCCTGCCTCCTCCCACATAGCAAAAGCTATGTTGAACCACTCCTGGATGCTCCTGCGCATCTCACCTGCAGCTGCCTTTGCCTTGAAAAAGGACTGGCAGGTGATCTTCCACTTCCTCCTGCATTCTTCGGCAGATCTAGTAATGCCGTCTCTCCCCAAGGCACGGCTAACCTGCATAAAAACATAGAAAATAAAGTACAGTAAATAATTTTGTAATAGGTAAATAAGTAGATTGAGTATTATGCTACAACACCAGTTAATAACACAGTATAATAGTATGTGTTTGACAAGTGCAGATCTGAAAATATGTACACACAAGGTTTACCTGCAGGTCAGTTTTATGACGTCTATTAACTCTGCTCATATGAGCAGCTAGGAGGTGTATTCTGCACCAAAACATCACTTATATGCTTGTATTGCATTGACCCTGCCTGTTGCCCTGTGCAATCCCATTTTTGAACCAATTTAAAGTCCTAGTGGCTAGCACTTCTGCAGTTAATGCATAGCGCTGAGCTAGTATCAAGTTTGATATGTTTAATTTTCCTTATGTGTATGTTCAATCTTACTATAGTCAGTGTCACTCCATAGACCCTAGTGTCCCTTTACCTCATCATTTCAAAGAGCACATTTGTAGCTGTGTTGTTTGATGACTTGAGCAGAGGAACTGCCTCACAATCATGCTTGTAAAATCAAGTTTACAGTGAACACTAGTGGTCATAAATTGTCATGCGCAATAGCAACTAAGTGGCAGCAAATCTGTCACTGTACTGTGCCACTGTAATTACATACTTGTTGCAGTTCTTGCACTCTTACTAGTAGCAGCCTCCACTGGTCAAAGTGAAACATGTGGTTGTGGCTTTTCATAACTCTTGAAAACAGCTATTTCTTCTTATATTATACATGAATAAAACATTTAACTGCTGTATAACTCCTTGTGTCTGCACATCTTTACATTATGAGATCTACTAAAAGTGTGCTATGTCTTAATAAACCGTACTGCTATGCCATAGTTCCACAGATATCATTATTCTACCATACTTAATACATCAAAAAAAAAGTAGTATTCTGTTAATTTAAATCGTGATCAACCTTACCCCAGGTATGTGTGAGGCTGAGGTTTGTTGCCCTCATCACAAACCTGGGGTTCTCATGCTTCCTCACAGCCAGAATGAGGGAGAGCACCTCCCTATCACTCCAGGATTTTGGCATATTTGAGCTCTGAGAAAAAATATATTTGTTTGTTTAGAAACATCTCACATAAGATTTATTGTTGTTTGAGTATTTGTGTGCAACTCATTAAGGACATGTGTGTAGTGCAAGTGATGTGCATTGGCACATTTGTGAAATGTGTGTGCAATAGTATAGGTCAGTATCTCATGTGGCAGTACAAAGTTGATGTGCCACTGTATTTTGTAAGCAATAAGACATTGCTGGGTGTTGATAATACTGAGATACGTTCAAACACATAAGAATAGGTATGCGCATGACTGCAGGTAGGGTGCCTTTAGCCTCTGGGTGACAGGCAATCTCAGTGCTAGCAACACCCACACGTGTTATTGTTTATATTAACCTCAAAAAAAAAGATACATTCTAAAAGTTTTCAAAGTCACAAAAAAAAAAGTTTAATGTTTCTAGATAATGTCAAATAGTCCCTTGTTGGATGTTTTGTATCTGACACCCATCTGTCTTTCTTCACACTTAATACACTGTGTAATTGCCAACCATACAATTGAAGAATTCAAAGATCTGCATTATTCAACCAGTGGAATGCCCCCCCCGCAATCGGCAGACACCAAATGGTAACATGGAAGAAATGAAGTTTATATATACTGTATGTATATGTGCAAAGGCTGTATCCATGTTTGTGAGGCTAGAAAATGAATGGGTTATGTACTCAGTGAGTTGCCCTGACTGACAGGGATTTGTTTTAGGTAGTGGTGGTGCTCTCTGATTGCAATGTGTACAACCAAGTCTCATCCTCTCAGGGCACAGGGATTTCTTTGACCACCTTATAAAGATGTAGCAGGCAATACCACAAGTGGTGTGTGATTCATCTATAGTGGTAGTGAAGAGGATGTGCATATTGATAGTTGGTGCAGTGTCATTTTAAAAGCAAGTAAAAGGTCTGTCATAATGTAGTCTGCATATGTGCTTCCAAAAGATAAGTGCAGTGCCACTAAACTTATCTAGGTGGTGTGCCACAAGCACACAACCACACTGTACACAGCAGGATGGCAGCATGCATTGCCTTCAAGTCCATGAAGCATCACCAGACAGGCAATGGCACTATACTGGCTGCCACTCACTGTGGCACCATCTGGTTTTGTGGTTTTGCTTTCTTCATATCTGCCTTGACCACAAGAGACAGCCGAAGAAAATTGTGTTGTAATAGTGGATCTCTATGTAGCCTGTTGCAGCCACAACTGCAGAAATATTAAAAACATTAGTGTTTGAATAGAATTGCATCACCCGCCCCCTCACACCCTTGTCTCTAGCTGAGACAGCACTACCTAGAAAAAAACAAAATGATGAATACACAATTGTAATAATATTTAAATCATCATTCAATGTAGCATCATTGTGTACTGAGCTGTTGACTATTTAAAGAATAAAAATGTGATTACTAACTTTTGAGTTGTTTAAAAATGAATGTAATCAAAGTTTTTCTATTCTTTGCCAATCTGTTGAAACAAATAGAGATTAACTGTTAGAAAACTGTTGAGAGCCAAGTAAAGCCATCAATATCTATGGCACACCTGACAGATATCAACTGTATACATGTTAGGACACTCATGAGTTGTGCAGTGTTAGCCAGATAATCCCCCCAACAGAACAGTTACTGGATTTTGAGTTCAGACACAGAGCCTGAGTAAAGCCTTGGACATCAACAGTATACCTCCATGATGGCAACTGCACACATGTTGGAACTCTGAGCAGTTGCATAACATCAGCCATGCAAAAGCTCCCTCCCCCAGAACAGGTACTAGGTCCTGACTGCAGAACCACACCTCAGCTACAGTCATGTAGAAATACACTACACCTACCTCATACCAGTTGCACACAAGTTAGAACACTGAGCAGTTGCACAGCTTGAAGCAGACAATACCCCCACACTCCCAGACCAGGTACTAGATCCTGAATGCAGAGCTACAGCCCAAGTAAACCCATGGACATCAATGGCATACCTCCCTGAAACCAGCTGTACACATAGTAGGACACTCAGGAGTAGCACAGTATCATCAAGGCAATGCCCCCCCAAATACATACTGGACCTTGACTGCAGATGCAGAGGCCAACTGAAGCAATTAACATTACCGGTGTACTTCACTCATACCAGCTGCACACAAGTTAGAACACTGATGAATTGCACAGCTTTTGCCAGAAAATACCTCCACCTTTCCAGAGCAGGTAGTATATCCTGAGTTCAGACCACAGCCCAAGTCATATCATTTGCATCAATGATATACCTGTCTGATACCAGCTATGCACAAGTCAGAACAATGAGAAGCTGAATGGCTTCAAGCATGAAATACCCTTACGCCTCCAGACTAGGCACTAGATGCTGAGTTCAGAGCTACAGCCCAACTAAACCCATGGACATCAATAGTATACCTCCCTGATAACAGCTGCAGACATCTTAGAATGGTGAAGAGTTGCACAGCATCAGTTAGGAACCCCCCCAAAAAAAGACCAGGTACTAGATCCAGAGTGCAGAGCCACAGGCAGACTAAAGCCATGGACATAAATGGGATACCTGCCTCATACTGGCTGCATACAAGTTAGAACACTGATAAGTTGCACAGCCTCAGCCAGGCAACACCTCCTGTGCCCAGGTCAGGCACTAGATCCTGACTACAGAGTCACAGATCAGCTAAACTCATGGACATTCATAGTATTCCTCCCTCATACCAGCTGCATACAAGTTAGAACACTGAGCAGTTTCATGGCTTCAAGTAGGCAATACCCCACCCTCCCAGACCAAGCACTGGATCCTGAGTGCAGAGTCACACAACAAGCAAAGCTGTGGACATCAATGGTATACCTCCTTGAAAGCAGCTGTACATATACTACAACACTGAGGAGTTGCACAACAGTATCCAGGCAATACCCCCCGCCCAAAAAAAAACACGTACTACATCCTGAGTGCAGAGCCAGAGTCCAACTAAAGCCATTGACATTAACATTATAACTCCCTTAAACCAGCTGCACACAAGCTGGAACACTGAGAAGTTGCCTAGCCTCAGTCAGGCAATGCCACCCTCCCCAAACAGCTACTGGATCTTAAGTGCAAAGCCACAGCCCAACTAAAGCCATTACATCAATGGTATACCTGTGTGATACCACCTACAGACTAGTTATGATACTCATGAGCTGCATGGCATCAGCCAGGCAATGCCCCCATCTCTGAACAGCTACTGGATCATAAGTGCAGAGCCACAGACCAACTAAGGCCATGAACATCAATGGCATAGCTGTGTGATGGCAGCTGCACACCTGTTAGGACATTGAGGAGTTAGGTGGCATGAGCCAGGCAATGCCCCAACCCGAAACCAGGTTCTGAATCTTGAGTGCAGAGCCACAATTGAGCTAAACACATGGACATTAATAGTATACCCCCCTTATATTAGCTGCATACAAGTTAGAACACTGTGGACTTGCACAGCTTCAAGCAAGCAATACCCCCAACCCCCAGACTAGGCACTGGATGCTGAGTGCAGAGCCATAGCCCAAATGAAGCCACAGACATCAATAGTATACTTCCCTCAAAGTGACTGCACACATACTACAACACTGAGAAGTTGCATGGTAGCATCCAGGCAATGCCCCCCCCCAAAAAAAACATGTACTACATCCTTAGTGCAGAGCCAGAGGCCAACTAAAGCCATAGACATCAATGGTATACCTCTCTGATACCAGCTGCACACAAGTTAGGAAACTGAGGAGTCACAGAGCCTCACCCAGGCAATGATCCCACCCCCCTGAGACCAGGTAGTGGATGCTGAGTTCAGATGTACAGCCCAACTAAACCCATGGACATCAATGGTGTACCTCCCTGATAACAGCTACAGACATCTTAGAACACTGAGGAGTTGCACAACATCAGCCAGGCAATACCACCCCGCCCCCCCAAAAAAAGAACAGGTACTAGATCCAGAGTGCAGAGCCACAGTTGAACTAAAGCCATGGACATAAACAGTATACCTCCCACATACTAGCTGCAAACAAGTTAGAACACTGATGACTTGCACAGCCTCAGCCAGGCAATACCTCCTTCCCCCAGATGAGGTACTAGATCCTGACTGTAGAACCACAGCTCAGCTAAACTCATGGACATTAATAGTATACCTCCCTCATGCCAGCTGCATACAAGTTAGAACACTGAGGAGTTGCATGGCTTCAAGCAGCAAACACCCCCACCCCCCAGACCAGGCACTGGATGCTGAGTGCAGCACCACAGCACAAGTAAAGCCATGGACATCGAAGGTATACCTCCCTGAAAGCAGCTGCACACATACTACAACACTGAGGAGTTGCACGGCAGCATCCAGTCAATGCCCCCCCAAACACGTACTACATCCTGAGTGCAGAGCCAGAGGCCAACTAAAGCCATGGACATTAATGGTATGATGCCATCACACCAGCTGCACAAGTGTTAGAACACTGAGGAGTTGCACAGCCTCAGCCAAAGAATGGCACCCCCCCCCACTCAACATGTACTGGATCCTAAGTGGAGAGTTACAGCCCAACTAAACCCGTGAACATCAACGGTATACCTGTCTGAAACCAGCTGGACACATGTTAGAAAACTAAGCAGTTACACAGCCTCAGCCAACCAATGCCCCCCCCCCAGCAGGTACTAGCTCCTGAGTGCAGATCTTCACCCCAAGCAACCCATTAACATCAATGGTACACCTCTGTGATACCAGGTTGGCACATGTTAGAACACTGATGAGTTGCACAAACTCAGACAGGTAATGCCACTCTCCCAGACCAGATACTGGATCCTGACTGCTGACTGACAGTGCAACTAAGTCCATGGATATTAGTGGTATACCTTCCTGTTTGCAGCAATGCCCTTATGCTTTCTCAGATGAGATACTGAGGTTTCAGTCTAAGGCAGAGCTGAACTACACCTGTAGACATCCACAGTTTTCTGCCCTGATAGTAAGTGCAGATATGTTACAACACTAAAGAGTTGCATGGGTTCAGCGAGGCAATGCTCCCACTCCCTGAGATCAGGCACTGGATTCTGAGTGCAGAGCCAGATCCTCACTAAAACCATGCACATCAATGGTACACCTCCGATAGCTACAGCAGGTACTGGATCTTGAGTGCATAGCCAGACTCCAAGCTGTACACGATGCATGTGTATGTTGTGAGTAAGTTGTTCTATTTTTTGACCAGTTAGATTGGTTCTTAAAAGAGTCATTTTTCTCATAGTCTATGGCATGTGTTCAAGAGATATTGTTATACAGGTACACAATTACAGAAGTGCAAGGATGTCATTTTGAAGATCCCCAACAAAAATGTTGTTACCTGTGCTTGAGAGATGCACACCATCTTTTAGATACAGCCAATGTTTGTGATATGTAATTTGGGGGTAAAGTATGGTGTGCATTCCCATAGCATGTAGAAATCCAGATATTTGTATGTTCACCTTTTTACATGACCTTTCAAGTGCAGGACAATAATCCTCACCTTTCTAGATCATTCGCTGTGTAATGTCTCAATATAGAATTTTACAAGCAGGTAACATACAGATAAGATGCTGCAAGTCAGATTGTGCAGCTTCTATTAAATCAATTGCGCTTTTGTTCTCCAAATCATTACCTTCGAGTTGGATGAGTAGTATGTCTGGTACAGGATGTCTCCAGCAAGTGGTACATGTTTGGCATCAGATGCTCCCATCTCATGCTACCCAAACCAAGACACTGAGCAGTGAGGTAGGTGCAAATCATTGTCAAAATGACTAGCTCTACTGAAAACTGATGCCCTTCTCACCAGGCTTGATCCCACAATCCATACACTAACTCTGGATCTTTCTGCCATGCTGAGTATAAACCTCTAATAACTCGATGAAGAAATATCAGAAATGTGTCTGTCTCTGACTGAACACTACCAAGGCTAATCAGCAGAATGACTAGTGTTGAGCTCTGTGTGTAAGATAAATGCAGTGAGAAACAATCACAACTAATATTCTGATTCCACATTGGCTAATACAGGCAAAAAAGTAATTGTTATGTCTGTAAAAGCTGTTTCTATTGGTGTTTCATTTATTAAGCATTCTTTTTATTTTGGTGGGAGAATACTGCCTGGTCATTGGCCACACTTGCCAAAAATAGCCATTTCCATTGGATGGAGTTAGTAGCCATTTTGGTCAGTGAAGCTCTACTCCCTCTCTTTCTCAGCTAGCAGTTTGAGTGGTGCGGGCAAGCACAGCTATCTATTATACTAACATAGTTTTCAACAGTTAAATAATTCAGCATTTATTTTTGTTCTGTTACTGTACTATAGTTACAGCTGTAATTATTCACTGGTCAGTATGTGTTTTCTGACAATTACTAATTTATTATGTTTGTGGCACTACTAAGTTTATAACTGTCTGTGATTGCAGCTACACAGTTAATACTTTGGCATTGATTATCATTTCTTCAGTAAACAATCTTTCCATAGTAAGCAGAGAATGGAACTCCTACTTAATATTGTATATATAGTAAAATAAGCAGTTTTAAAAAAATTGTTGTGGTGGTTTCACATAACAATTGTCCTAGTGGAACGGTGGGTGGCAGCCAGATTATGCACTAGATCTGCTCTTTGTGCAAGAATGCTTAAATCTTGGAAGATGTCTTATTCCAATATAAAAGTCTTGCAAACAATGTTTAATTTAGGGTAGGATGTTCTTGGTGAGATGATCAATTGTGGTAGAACACCGTGTATATAACTAGCAGAAACTGCCACACAGAATAACTATTAAAAGTTAAAATACAACTTCTTTTGGCAACAGATAGTAAGATATTGGTAAAACACTGCATAAATCATGGCAAAGTGCATAAAATCCAATTTTATAGGCATACTAATAGTTTTCACCTAGTGTATTAGTTAATTATCATGTTTTCAGATAATAGATTGTTCTGTACTTACAGTTATGTCCTGGAGCCACTGCAATTTGCCTCACATTCATATAATGGCTGCTGAACTGTTATTATTTGATTCTATTGGCTCACAGAAGTCACATGGTGAAGTTAGCCATTTCTTCATTCACGAGAATGCAAAATCTTTGATTGCGACTCGCATTGATTGCGAGGATCGTTCGCGAGTGTGCAAATTCTTTGATCGCGATAACGCGAGATTTGGATAATGGAAGCTGTGTAGTTTAAAAAATCACATTATGCTCATAGTTTTAAACAGAGGGAGCAGCCATGTGTCTTTCTGTTGCTTATCAGATGTGGATGTTAAAATAATAATTATTTAAAGAAAAGTTTTGTTACATTTAACAATATTTTTGCGATCTTTGATTGCAAGCGTGCAAATTCTTGATCACGATTCGGTTTGATCGTGAGGATCATGCACGAGTTCACAAATTCTTTGATCTTGAGAATAATGCAAGATTTGAATTGTGGAAGACGAGTAGTTTAAAATATTCATGTTGTTTTACCAGTTTTTAATACACTATGTAGCCATCTGTGTTTTCATTACTTAGAAGACGTGGATGTTACAGTGATAATTATATTTGAACGTTTTTAACATTTTATTGTATTTTTCAATCTTTGATTGTGAGTGAGCAAATTCTTTGATCGTGATTCAGTTTGATCATAAGGATCATTCGCGAGCTGGCAAATTCTTTGATCGCAAGAATAACGTGAGATTTGAATTGTGGAAGATGAGTAGTTTAAAAAAATACATGTTTTTTACCAGTTTTCAATACAGCATGTAGTCTTATGTATTTTTATTGCTTAGAACAAGTGGATGTCACAGTGATAATTATTTCTGAACGTTTTCTAACATTTTATTGTATTTTTCGATCTTTGATCGCAAGCTTGCAAATTCTTTGAGCGCGACTTGGTTTGATCACAAGGATCGTCCGCGAGCCAGCAAATTCTTTGATCATGAGAAAAATTTGAGATTTGGCATGTACAAGTCATGTAGCTTTGGGAAAAATCAGTTTTTCACTTAGCTCAACATGTGCTTTATGGTAATATGTGTTTACATTGGGCATGAGATGTCTACTGAACAAAAATATCGTACCTTATAAAATGAGCTTGCAAATATAAGAAATTTCATTGGTCAGCAGGGGTACATTAACTTACAGTGAGAGCTCTGTAAGTTAAAAGTCCCAGCCATGCCAACCATACCAGGCTCATCACTATTATCGTTGTGCCCAGTCTGCTTGATAATTGGCTAAAGCACTTGGCACCCAATTTAAAAAAGCTGACATTTTTTTCTCTCGCTTAGCAAGAGATCTTACCCCTTCAACACTGCCCAAATCATACAATCTAACTCACTGTCATGTCTGAAGGAGAGAGGGGGCAGCAGGACATTGAACACCACAAAAAACGGAGGAACTATTTAACAATAAAAATACTGAAACCTCACTTTGACTATATTTTCTTGATTTCTTTTTTTTATTAAATCCTGTGTAAGAATGTCACATTTACCCATTTTCTAAGCACAATAATACCCTGCAGGGTGCGTGGCATGGGCAATACCAGACCTTCCAGGGGCTATAAGGCCCTCCAGCTGCAGTGTTGGGCATCATTATGTCCCATGCGGTCCATTCATTGCCCAATACTGCCTACCCTGTTGGGTATTATTACTTACTTGGATATCTTATTTTGTAAACTGTAGGCTTACAAGTTGCAGTACTTTGTAGGGTTGACAGTGTAGTACCCAGAATTCTTGTAAGTGCTTAAACATTGTCGTTGAAATCATTAAATTTCACAAATATGACATTTTGTTGTATTTCATGTTGTAAATGACTTGTGTAGTATGGACTTGTTATGGACCTATACCACATTAGTCTTATACATGGCTTTTGATTCATTTACACTAATACTCTTTTTTTTCTTCTCTGTTTCTCAGGAAACTGCTACAGACAACAAATTGAACATGTGATTGAGAGTTTCCATCATGACCATTTCCCATAAAGTTAAGGGACATATAAGAAGTAGTAGGTGTACAGGTAGTTTACTGTCATACCATGAAAAGACTAAAGGTGTAAAATGTCAGCAGAAGAAAAAGATAATTTCTTCTGTTACATGTGGACATATCATGAGACATGCACATGTGAACAAAGACAACACCTCTCCTAGTAATGTAAAAATCAGTAGACTTTTTAAAGGTGCTGTGGGCAAACAACATACAGCACTGTCAACAGTGAGTCATACATCTGTGAGATGAAAAAAAATGCTGGACTTGTGACTTCTGCTACTGTACAGCACAGTAAAGCAAGTTTTTTCAGAAAATGTGCATCGAGCTAGAATTGATCATCTCAACTCTAGTATCATGAGATGCAAAGGCAAAAAACTACTCAATAAGGTTGCATTAATAAAGGTACGATTGACAGTAAGACATTTTGTTAATGTGGCTATTGCAATTTGTTCCCAGTTATGGGGCTGCGATGATGTCAGCTATTGATAAATTAAGTACAAAGATTGAGGAGATAAGAAACAAACTCTTGTCTTTTGAACACTTGAAGAGAGAAAATATATCTGTGGTGTTTCAAGGAAATTGGTTGCACTTTGAGCATTCAGAAGCATGCTTCTGGGAAGAGACATACCACGTACACAATACTAATGTTACTTTGACAATAGATGCACATGGTAAAGTTTAGAATATTTTAGTTGCCTCAGATGAGAACCTTGACTTTGATGATAAGACTGAAATTGGACAGTTTGCAAGCAACCAAAAGTCATCTGCTATGAAGTGGTCATATGACACTACATGCAATGTCAGGGAAGAATCAATCATGTCAATTGAAACTTTCCTGTCAGCGTTGGCTAGCACAAAGAGGTCTATGCAACATAGGTTGATTGACACCATTGACAAGTGTGAGATTCAGCCTCACACAGTCCTAATGGGTCATTCTATTGCATGCTAGGAGAGCAGCAACTGTGGCAGTGTGTTTCATCACTTTTGCATGGTAGCAGTGGATCAATCTAGCATACACAGATTTGTACAAAGATTATATCAGGTGAGATCTGTTGTCTGAGACTATATGCACTTTCAAGCATTGCTGGATGATGGACATGTAGATGCATTTGTGGAGTTCATCAAAAAGTTGCAAATAAGCCATAGGTTGAGGTCTAATGCTGCTGTTGATGAACATGCAAATATGATGCACACATCAGTAGTGCAAGAAGTTCAGCTTCTCAGAAATTTTGGTAGTGAGTTTGCTAAATTTTAAATTAGCAAGACACAAAAATTTGATATAATTTGCCTATCATGTAAGTGCCTCTTCTATAAAGAGCAGTGTGTCAAGGTATCCGGTGATATTAGCGTGGATAAAATAGCGCTGTAAAAAAGAACACTACCTTAATAGCGCGGTACATAAAAGCGTGCAGCATAAATTGTCATGCAGCTTAAATAGCGCATATAGGCAGACATCAGATATCATTTGAGAGAGTACTCACAGCATCATCCATTGAAAAGTTTTCACATCAGTGTGTCTTGTAGCAATATGTTCATCTAGTGATCAGTTTACACACTTGCTAAGGGAAGTTGCTCTAAAGGAATAATTTATATGTTTGGAATGCTGGCATCCACAAACTCACTGTACTACTATAAATTTTGTACCTTAGCTGATTGGTAGACTATAATGATGATCCCATCTATTCAATATAACTTCCATCCTTGCTTGGGATCAACCCTAAGACACAGAGACCCAAAGGCAGCATTTCTAACCTTTAATATCAAGAGACAGAACGCCCCCCTCCTCCCAGGTAGAAGATGAGTGTGTTCTTTCGACTTCATATATTGCAGTCTTAATGGCCACCGCCACAACTTTGATTTTCTGTTACACTTACTATGCACTCTAGGACTCTGTTATTTCCAGCCATTAAAGGGATAATGTCAACTTTTTTTAGCTGAATGTATGTTTGTTTTGATGAGCTAAATTGTATTAAAATAGCACCCTGAAATTAACTGTTGTGTTTTTATTTAAACAAATAATGCACAGAATTTTTATAGGCTTTTTACAGTTTTAATAGTTAACCGAAAATGGCTATATGGCTATATTTTTACTCAGTTTTTACTATTTTTCATTCATTGTATTAAATAAAGTCAGGAAGGATCCTGAACACAGTGATGTTGTCCATGTTGCTGTTGTTTTTGGTATGTCCAAAAAGTATGGCTAAATGTTGTTGACTCTCCACGCTACTATATCGTGGCTCTTAATTGTAAGAGCGCTAATAAACTGCTGCGGCTTTTTTAAAGCGCCTTTATTGTAAGCGCTAATCGCACCGTGCTATTTTCACACTGACCTGTGTGTCAAGATAGACCTGCAGAACATTTCACTCTGGAATGTTATGTGGGGGTGTCTTCATGCATGTCTTCTTTTAAAGACAGATTTTGCAGAATTTAGAACTGTGTCACTGTGTACTTACTGTTGTAACAATATTAAGAGTGACACTTTACCTCCTCGATCTGTACATAATAAAATGGAAGTTGAAGCAACTCCTGCTGAGATTGCAGTCTTGAACGTGTTTGAACGGATTCTAATTCAGACCATGAAGCCATTTCAAACAATTATCAGACTTAATACAAGGATGCAAGACCTACCAAAGAAAGAACTGGTACAATCTGTGAAGAGCTCTGTTGTATATTTGCCTTTGCCTTTGCAAGAAAATCTGAACATTATTTCTCAGGATAATAGTGTATTAATCTTGGTGAATGGTGTCCCAACTAAGGCAAAAACAATATGGCAAGAGATAATCAATGTTGAGAAGGTAAAACATGCTTTTCGACATCTAAGGCAGCATAATGTTTTTTATGCTGACATTGACATTGACACATTTGCTGGTCTTTCTACAGGAACTGCTGTGGAAGACTCTGACAAGGCAATATTGGAGAAGGTTGACATTGCATCTGCACACAATGTTTATGAGCACTTTACCATACACCCATTGCATGGGAAGGATCCAATAGTGGATAACATTGAATTGTATCAAATGAAGCAAGTGGAGGGCAATCCTGTAAGCATATGGGAGGCTACACTTGAGGCTCGTTGTTTTCCTGATCTGTTTCCACTTCGTACAGGTGGGTGAGTAGACAAGTGATAAGTTTGTGTGCCAGGAGCTGAGTATATGACCTCAAGAGTTCTACATAAGGATGGCAAATTTCATAGAAACATTCCGTACCTGTTCCATCTTCTTTGGGAAAGTGAACTTAGTGTCCTAGCTACTAGTATTGTTCAAACATTGGGACTTGGCACAGAGTTCAGTAATATGACAGCTGCACAGTTACTACACAAGTTGCAGAACAAAGATGAAACACTACAAGTCAGTCTTTCGTCTATTTTGTCCAGAATGCATGGTACTAAGGAATATTGGTACAGATGACACTCTGAGGTGATGTGCATGCTGAGAGAGTTTGGACCAGCAACAACATGGTTTGTGACACTGAGTTGTGCTGAATATTATTGGGATGATCTGTTTGATCTTCTCAGATTGGCAAACTTTGATGTTGATAACATACAATGTATGACTCTCAGTGAAATGTGCTCACTCGATCCAGTGTTCATCTCATGTTACTTCCACCACTGATTCCAGGCTTTTTCGAAGTTCATAGTGTCAAAAATGAATCCTCCTCTTGGGGTTGTTGAGCACTACTTCTGGAGGGTTGAGTACCAAGCTCGGGGAGCTCCACACATACACATGTTGCTGTGGATTAAAGATGCCCCATGTATTGGTGACAGTGAGACAAGTGAAATCCTAAACTTCATATTTAAGTATGTCACATGCCAGATGCCAGACAAGTATGACAGTGCAACACTTTAGGAGTTGGTTCAGAAATTCCAACAACACTTGTGTGGTAAGTACTGTCATAGGAAAGTGAACAACAGGGGACAGTGGTACACTCAATGCCATTTTGGTTTCCAAAGATGAGCTTGTATGGATTCTTGTTTGAATGATGTCTTTTCTGCCATGCAACACCACTTAAAGGCAAAATCAACAAAGCAAGTGTATGAACTGCCTCGCAGGGAATCAGAAGTCTATATCAATGACTATAGCCCTTCTCTTCTGTTGATGTGGCAGGAAAACATTGATGTTCAGTTTGTAACTGATAATTCAATGGCTTTGGTGAGATATGTGACATCATACATCACTAAGCATGAGCAGACATACCTGCAAAAAATGTGGGAAGAGTTGTTTAACTGCAGTAGGTCAATGTCTTCTAAGACAGTGATCACTTGGGCTTAGGGATCTCTCACACTATGAGTGTGGCACCTATGAAGCAAGTGACTGCCTTAGAGGAGTATGTCTATATGGGAAGTCAGAGTCCATTTATTATTTGAATGTGAACTACAAGCAGAACAGGTGCCATGTGCGTAAGAGTGATGAAGAGATTGAGGATCGGGCTGCTACAAGACCAATGTCCACTAATATTCTGAAGAGCAATGTAATTGACAACTACTATCCACAGCACCACAGTGCTATGGAAGATCTGTGTCTCTTTGAAGATGCTCAATGGCAAACTCAGCTTTAATACAACAAAAAGCAAAAAGCATTACTATTTTGCTCTATTTCTGTTCAAGCCTTGGAGATCAGAGTCTGAATTGAAAGGATAATCTGAGTCATATGAATAAGAGTTCATGATAAGTTATGATACCTTTAAGAGTCATGCATCTGACACTTACATTGAGAGACTCAAAATGGAAAAAAAATCAGCTGAAGAAAGCAAGGCAGGTTTTGGATGATGATACCCCAGTAACATCACAAGATATGGTTTATGTTGAGGGAGAAGGGACTCTTGGTGCCCATCTTCCCCCTAATGACCCAGCTGTGCTGATGTCAGAAGTAGAGGGTGCAATGCAACAAAGCATGCACTTGTCAGAGGCAGGTACAAACATTGTTGATGAATTGAATTCACATCATAAAGTTGTGTATCACTGTGTGATACATGGTGTTCAACATTGTATTCAGCACAGTAGCAGAGACTATGTTTGTGACAAGCACATACCAGTGAGGATGTTTGTCAGTGGTGCTGCTGGGACTGGAAAAAGTTTCTTAACTGAGGTTATTAGCAGAGGTGTGAGTGACCTTACTAACTGTGTGACTTCTGTTATTGTGGCTGCTCCTATAGGCTTGGCAGCTTATAACATATGTGGTGTCACATTTCATAAGTTGTTTATGTTGCCAGTTGAATATGGCAAAAGTGGTGATTACAGAAAACTGTCGTTTGAGGTTGCCTCTGAACTGAGGTCAATGTTTGACAAGATGCAGTTGCTGATAATAGATGAAATCTGCATGGTTTCAAATGTTCTCCTTACATATGTTCACCTAAATCTACAGGAGAAACTTGGTACTGATGATGACATACCATTTGGTGGCAAGAATATTCTTGTTCTTGGGCATCTCCTGCAGCTGGCTCCTGTGAATGTCAAGCCTGTTTTCTGTACTCTTTCTATTTTAGAGGCTAAGCAAACAATTGGATGCATAGGTGGTGTCAATCTGTGGGAGTTCTTCTCATATGATGAACTGTTACAGAACATGAGGCGGCAAGGTGACATGTCTTACAAAGCATTGCTTGATGAGGCTCGGATTGGTGTATTGTCACCCATTCATGTTGAAATGATAAGACAGCGCATGATCACTAGAAATAATGCTCTTATTCAGGATGCTTGTGATATCTTTGCACATGTGTAGAAATCTGGGGGACATCTTGTATGTCTATTTCCAAGACTTTAAGCACAGTTCAATGAGATCATGATGCAGAGAGAACAGGAACCTATTGTGACTCTTACATCCATAGATACCATAGATGGTGTCAGTCTAACATGCACAATGGTATCAAAAATGGTTGAGCTTCTGAGAGAGCTTAAAAGTGATGTGTCATGTACCACTGGTTTGGAAGCTGTGCTACCTCTGTGTTGGAATGCATCGGTCATGCTTCATAGAAACATTGACTTTGAGCATGGTCTTGTGAATGGAGCCATGGGGTACATTCATGAGTTCCAGTATAATGTGCAGAAGACAACTGTGGAGTTTGTGGTTGTTAAGTTTGACAACTGTGATACTCCTCTACCAATAGAGTAACAGTCAAGTTTGAGCTTGTAAAAGACACATATGTGACAAGGAAACAATTCCCATTGTATGCTGCTTATGCAGTGTCTATACACAAGTCACAAGGGCTTAGCCTTGATAGTGCCATTGTAGATATAGGCACTGGTATATTCAAGGATGGCATGTCTTATGTGCTTTGTCTCGTGTGAGACAGTTCTCTGGACTGCACATAGTGAATCTCAAGGCAAGTAAAATATGTGCTGATAGTAAATGCATTGTTGAGTACAATAGATTATGTATGTTGCACCAACCAAATGTTCCTTTGCTGCCAGTTCCCAGATATGAGTCAGCAACAGATGTTCCAATGGATGCAGGGCATAAATTGAAGAGGAAGCACACTAAGACTCCACAATCATCACCTCATCATTCTATTGGTAACCAGTCTCTACATCAACAAATCACATCTCCATCTGTCAAGAGATGCATTGGGGTTCAGATACTGCCAAAATTTGACAACAGCACAGGAGTAAACTGCTATGCCAATGCTACAATGCAGGCACTTCTGCATATGCCTGAATTTTCTGATGTCTTGAACCCAAGTCAGTCGACACCTTGGTCTAAAGCATTAAAGAGTGTCATTAGAAGTAATCAAGAGGAGTTGCCCAATTTACAAAGCTTGACTCCTCTACAACTAACTCTTGCAAAGTATGCAAGACAAGCAATTTTTCTGACAATGCATAACAAGATGCTATAGAGTTCATCATGGGAATCATAAACAGTTTGGCAGATGATGGTATTGATCTGCGCCAACACTTTCAAGTTTATTATGTGTGCAAGTACACATGTTTGTCATGTGGACACAAAGAATCACAAGCAACTCATGACATGCTGTGGTTGTCTGTCTATGTCCCTGAACAGAGATCTGTGATGTTTCGTAGGTTGTTTGCAAATGCAGAAACTGGTTGGCTGTGCCGAAGATGTGGTTGTTCTTGTGTTGCTCTCTGAGAGTTACATCTTCCAGTTCAAACATTATGATTGTATTGCAATGTTTTAACTCTCATGGCATAAAAGTCACAAAACCAATTTCTGACTTCATTGCTGGAAGAACTATGTTCTCAGGAAGTCAATTTGACACACGTGCAATTATTTTACATTATGGTCTATCTATTCACTCTGGGCTCTATGTCACTTGGCAAAGGCTCAGAAAGTGATGGGTGGAGTGCAATGATACAGTTTTCACTATGACAGAAAGATTACCAAGGAATCTGAAAGATGCATACGTCATCATTCACCATTGCACCAATGTTGCACAATGTGTGGAGGAGTGATGGTATCTTATCACGGCAGCTTATTTAACCAGTATATTTGCAACAAAACATTCCGACTGTATATTGTGGCTAGATGTCTTTTTTCCATTTTTTTACATATTTATTTTGATTTGATAGAAGGGCTAAGACCTTTCATGTGAAACAACCACTGTGCTATATCAGTGATGGTGATCTAGGTGTTTTAGATCTTGTACAGTAGTAATACAGCCCATGTGAATTATGCTGCCTTTGCTGCCATTGCAGAAGAGAATCACAACACTGCACCTACATAACAGACTGTAGTAAGCACTGACTTGTTGATCTCAGTGTCATACTGATATGATGGATGCAAAACACAATTGTTTTCATGATCTATTGCAATACAATTTCTAGAACCATTTGTATTGTAATATGAAGCATTTGCAACTTTGATGTACAGTACTTACTACAACGACTGCCGTGTTACTGCTCAAGTAGACTTGAATGTATTGAGCTGTTATCATTTGACAGTCAGTGAGTCATATCCTTCTGCAGGTGTCTCAGCTAATTTTGTAAGTTTTGCACATGTCACTGTGTATTCAGTTGTTTCACAGTGCTATTTTGCATGGTAATGACAGAATCAATAATATTGTTATATGCTTATCAGAGTTTTAAGCACTCTTCTCTACATATTGTGTGAGAAGTCATATTTCTTTGAACAATACACATCAGGTTAAGTTGTGACTCCTTTTCCTGTTGTTGTCTACATTGTTGACCTTGACTATGATACTTACTGAATTGATTACCGTCAAATCCAAGCAGACTTGAGGGCTCTGGAAATTACACACGTGTCACTCAGTGAGTTATGTCTTGGCAGATGTAGTTCTTTGACTCACATTCACAGCATTACTTTTTACTTGATAATGTCGTCTGTTAGCAGTGTGCTGCATTTGTTGAAGTGTATGTGACAGAATTATCTGTCACTGTTCTGGGAGTACGCTGTCGAGACTTGATATGACAACACCTACCAATGCAATGCAACTCAGATTTGTACATATGTATATAATGCTGAACTGCAGTTTAAAGCTATGTTGCTTACATAGATTCTTGGCTGTTTATGTTTGTTGACAAAAAAATAAAAATTAATTTGCATCCATTGCTACGTTAACTGTTCCAAAACTGTTCTATTCATGCATTTAATGTTATTGCATTGCACTGAGTGATGCTGCTGATGTTGTTGATCACTGAACAGAGATGTATACATGTGGTTATCTGCCCTATTTTCAGTGTATGTGTGCATTTCTGTATGTCTGTGCAGATGTCTGCAACTCATTGTTCGACATGTAATGTCAATAATGATTGTGTACTTTTACTCCACAGCCAAACTATTGGTATGCTCCTGCTTTTATAGGATCGTCCATATTTTGGAGGTCGGATGAGGAATTTTTCCCAGTTCTAGAAATGTAAAACAGTAAACAAAATGTGTCAGTTTGGAGATGAACCAACCTTTTCAGCATGAGTGAGAACATGGCTATGATATGTAATATGTTCACCAACCGCAGCATGATATCAGCAAGGATTTTTCAAATTATTTAGCTTACTTACTGATCTAACTACAGTAGAGCAATGGCTATATATGTGCCTGACATTGTATGTTGTAAATTTAACTTGCTCTTTCTATGTACATATACTGCTATTGTTATGGGTGTCTCTTCCCATTTCAAGACCAGAAGAACACATTGATGTGTACCATACAATCTCTCTGTCTCAGACATACTGTGATACTTATTTCTCTTCATTTTTCTCTTTTTGACTTCTTGACATTGGTTGGTCCACTTTCAAATAAATAACCAGTGATAAAGTATGAAGAGTCTTAAAAGATTTCAACAGATCTCATAAAAAGCACGACAATTTCCAAATAGAATATATAACCATTTCTTCTAAATTATTTATGCAGTAATAATAAAGACAAATGTAACTTCTTACTGTTTCTATTGGCATGAAAGTTAACGTTCCCAATCATATGGACAATATTGATCCTTATTTTAACACTGTTGACATCGTCCACACATGTGGTTTTTCTTTAAAACAATATCTTTATGTGCTCATGTGAACCAATAAATATTTCTTAGTGTCTCATGTGCGTATGCAGTGAAGAACTAAATGTTATAAAATTGCTCAGTGAAACAAATTCTATTTTTGTTGTAATGACTTGGCTTCAATAGGTGTCAAACAGTGATATTCACAGGTACAATAATGTATTGTTAGTGTTGATTATCTAAATGTTTAACTGGGTAGCCTATTGCATTCATGTAATAGTGTCAATGGACACATTATTAATACTACTTAGTAATAGATGTAAGTGAAATTAGAAAACATTCAGTACATCTTCTGTTACATAAAGTCACATAGGTTATTACTTGGTTGTTCTATATAATCCTAAATTAAACATGTAATAAGCAGAAAAATGTGACAGTGTAGATTTAGTATGTGAAATACCAAAAATTAAAATGAGAACAAATAATTAAGAATATCTATGAAGAATTGTTTTTTTGCCCTTCACAGGAGCAACCAATTTGGCCTAAAAAATTTTAAATAGTTAAATAATAAAACTAATCTTAAACCTTATCCTATGTGTCTTGAGTATTATTTATATACAGTAGGTGTGAGAGAGGTATACTATTGATGTCCATGTCTTTCATTGGGCTGTGGCTGTGCACTGAGAAACCAGTACATGGTCGGGGTGGTGGTGCAGGCCATGCAACCCTTCAGTTTTATAACTAGTTTGCAGTTGGTATCATGGAGGTATACCATTGAAGATCATGCCCTCACTTGGGCTGTGGCTCTGCACTCAGGATCTAGTGCCTGGTTTTGGAGGGGGCATTGGTTGGCTGAGGCTGTGCAACTCCTCAGTGTTCTAACTTGTGTGCAACTGGTATCAGAGAGGCATACCATCGATGTCCATGGCTTTATTTGGGCTGTGGCTCTGTACCTTGTCTGTAGGGGTGTGGGTATTTACTTGGCTGACACCATGCAACTTCTCACTGTTCTAACTTATGTGCAGCTGGTATGAAGTTGATATACTGTTCATGTCCATGGCTTTAGCTGGGCTGTGTGTGTACACTCAGAATCCAATTCCTAGTCTGGGGGTGGGGGCATTGCCTGGCTGAGGCATGCAACTCATGAGTACATTAAATAGTCTGCATTTGGTATCACAGAGGTATACTATTGATGTTAATGACCTTAGTTGGGCTGTAGCTCTGCACTCAGCATCCAGGACCTCTTTGGGGGATTGCCTGGCTAAGGCTGTGCAACTCCTCACTGTTGTAACTTGCATTCAGCTGGTATGAGGGAGGTATACCATTTATGTCCATGACTTTATTTGGACTGTGGCTCTTAACTCAGCATCCTATTTCTGATCTGGAGGGGTGGGGGCATTGTCAGGTTGAGGCTGTGCAACTCATGAATATCGTAACTAGTATGCAGTTGGTATCACAGAGGTATGCCATTCATTTTAATGACCTTAGTTGGGCTGTAGCTCTGCACTTAGCATCCAGTACCTATTCAGTGGGGAAGGGAATTGCCTGGCTGAGGCTGTGCAACTCCTCAGTGTTCTAACTTGTGTGCAGCTGGTATGAGGGAGGTATACCATTTATATCCAAGTCTTTATTTGGGCTGTGTCTCTGCATTCAGCATCCACTTTCTGGTCTGGGGGTTGGGGGCATTGCCTGGCTGAGGCTGTGCAACTCATGAGTGTAGTAACTAGTATGCAGTTTGGATCACAGAGGTATACCATTGATGTTAATGACCTTAGTTGGGCTGTAGCTCTGCACTCAGCATCCAGTACCTCTTGGGGGGCATTGCCTGGCTGAGACCGTGCAATTCCTCAGTGTTCTAATGAGTGTGCAGTTGGTATGATGGAGGTATACTGTTAATATCCATGACTTTATTTGGGCTGTGGCTCTGCACTCAGCATCCAATTTTCTACTCTGGGGTGGGTTGGGGCATTGCCTGGCTGAGGCCGTGCAACTCATGAGTGTCATAACTAGTGTGTAGTTGATATCACAGAGATTCCATTGATGTTCTTGCCCACCAACATGTAAATGACTGCATAAGATAAGAGTAGAAGTATTGAATATCATATGTATTGCTGGGAGTACATATAGGTGGGAGCGTGGAGCCCAAAAGCTCCCACCATATTGAAAGAAAGCAAACTGTCAGTCATCAGAGTGGCATAATTCAACACCTATTTACATGTCACGCACATAACCATTGAAAAGTACCTCAATGGCAGTAATGCTAGGCACCCTATAAATGTGAAGCCAGTACTACAATGCAAAACATCATATACAAAACATAAAGTGTATCACTCAGTATGTCCACAGCAAATTAAGTTGCAAACACCTAAACACCATAATTCACATGTACAGGACATCTACTGAAGACCCTCCAAATTTCAATGTAAAAGAAGAAACTATTTCCAAGATATAACATGTGAAAGTTTGAGATTTTCACTGGTTGGAATGGCAGAGTTCTGCACCTGTTAAGATTGTAGACACCTAACAAATCAAAAGTACATCCATGGCAGTAATGCTAGCTACCCTACAAATTTCATGCCACTATCACAATGGAAAACAATGTTCATAAAATGCAAACTGCACCACACACTATCTCCACAACAAATGTATTGTCTGACTCATAAACACATAATTCCCATGTACAGGACATCCTGAGAACACCTCCAAATTTCAAGTAAAAAGACCAAACCGTTTCCAAGATATTTAATGTTAAAGATTGTTAAAATTGCCTATCTGTTGCATTAAAATCTGGACATCTAGTCCCTCCCTCAGGATCAAAGATCATGGTCAAAGAACCTCACGATCAAAGAATTTGCAGGCTGATGATCAAAGTATCTGCAGGCTCATGATCAAAGAAGAAAAAAATGGTGAAAGTCAAATTTTACACATAAATAGATGAAACCACCGGCATGGTTCGATAAAATGAAGTCCCCTGAGCAAAACCCATCCTAGTTTGTGTTTCTAGGACTGGACTGAGAAATTTAATTTTTTCATCTGGCCATCTGGTCATCACCTAGCGATCAAAGAATCTTGTGATCAAAGAATTTGTAGGCTCATGATCAAAGAATAAAAAATGGTGAAATCTAGATTTTACATGTAAATACATGGAACCACCAGCATGGTTCGATAAAATGAAGTCCCCTGAGCAAAACCCATCCTAGTTTGTGTTTCTAGGTCACCCCTGAGCTGACAAATTTGCTTTTCTCAACTGGCCATCTTTTCCCTTGCTCACGGTCAAAGATCACGGTCAAAGAATCTCGCGATCAAAGAATTTGCAGGCTCATGATCAAAGATCATTAGCGAGCTACGATCAAAGAATAAAAATGTTTAAAACTCTATTTTTTGACACTTTTGAAGCAAACCACAGCTGTGGCTCGATAGAGCAAAGCCCCCTGAGTAAAACCCATCCAAGTTTTATTTCAGGAGTGACCCCTGAGCCAAGATATTTACATTTTTCCAACGGCAAAATGAAAACAAGATGGCGTCCGTCACAATCAAAGAATTCTCACCATCAAAGATTTTTTGATTGTGAGCCTGCAAATTATTTGATTGTGAGGAAGGACCAGAGGTCCAAAATCCCATTCTTTGTTCACAAAATTAATATATAAATTTCCCCATTAACTTGTAATGGGAACTTAAAAGTTTAATAACTTTTGAATGAATTAATATTTTTTCACCAAATGAAAAGTGGCACGTTTCTTGACCCTAGCTCTTTCAGACGAGCCAAATCACAGAGCAGCACACCACACAATGACCACACAGCACCACAGACAAAATCCAAAAAACTGCCCACATAACTGGTGAAAAGTGCATTTTTGCACAGTTTTGGTGTGCAATAACCGTAAATGTGACCAAAATGAAACTTAGCAAATCAAGAGACCTACAATGCTCCACTGTGCATACTAAATTCCATGCAAATCCATTGAATAGGTCCAAAGTTATTAACACACAAAATTTCAAGTTTAACATAGAAGTGGCTTCATAACCCTAAATATAGTGGCGTGACCGTGCCCCTATAATATATATGCATTAAATGCCAAATGGACAAAACATCTGCAAGTGCAAAGCTCTAAAGTTAAAATAATAGCCAAGGCATTGCTGAAATTTATTAATCAATATAGACAGATTGTCATAGCACCAGCTCTTAAAGCTGGAGATGCTAAAATAAATCCAATTCTACTTTATGGAGCAGAATTGTGGGGAACTGAAAAAAGTAAAGTACTGGAAATTCCTCTAACATATTAGTACAAAACTCTATTAAGGGTCCCAAATTCAACATTGAATGCAATACTTTGGGCAGAATTGGGCAAGATTCAATTTGATAACATAAAAGAACTAAGGGCAATGAGCTGTTGGATAAACTGTAACCTTTAGCTGCCATTCTATGTCTGTATGTATTAAGTGTTTGTATTTGTTTTTTCTGATGCACAGCCTTTGTAAATGAGACTCTGAGTCAAAGGTTGTAATCCTGAAGTCTGTTAAATAAATAAATAAAATAAAAATAATTAATAATGATGATACTAAACGTCCAAAAATGTACTTAGAGGAAAAGATGAAATGGGATTCCAGTGGGATTAAGTAAAATTGGCTTTCACACCTACAAAATATATTAATAAATTCAACCTGCAACATTTATGGAAGGATGTAGAAAGAAAAACCACTACAGCACTACAATACAAAGACCTAATAAAATGTTTTATTTTATATGCACAAGAATGCGATATGACAATTACAAAGAACCAAAAATATGCACAGTGGTATAAACAAAATAAAATAAGTATTTTTCTAGAGGAATACTTGATTACTCCTATTTCTTGAGAACAGAAGAAAAATATAACCTGGGCAAGATTCGAAATAATTACGGCTAAGTATATTTATTTTACTAAATATGTTTCTAATAACATACAAGCTCAGGACAAATATGTCTGTTCCTGTGAAAAGGGATTCCAAGAGTACCTAAGACATATAATTATTAATTGCCCACTGTACATTTGACCTAGAAATCAGTATCTATACTTTCTATTTACTATATGCTGATATGAACTTTGATGTTTTTATAATACTACATCCAAGAACTTATGAAGCAGCAGAGGTCACTGCTAACTTCTTTGCATCAGTAATTAAGAACAAGAAAAAAACTTACAGGTATATGAATAAGTTAGTGAAATAATGGGCTTAGAATACAGAGATACAATCTGCTGAACATTGTATTAGATTATTCTTGCCTGTTAATACCTGTTTTATTGTATATTTCACATTTCACATTGCACATTGCATTTTATGTATTGTAAAGCTGATTTTAACAGAGATATTTGTATGTGTTACTTGTAATAATCATGGTGTTTACCCATCATAATTGATCAATAAAAACTGAATGGAATTGGTTATTAACCAAAGACCACACATTATATTTTATAGTGTATTGACTAACAAGATTGTGTAACCATGGATTGAATTACTTTTCTGAGTAATTCTTAACTTAAGCAATCATAAATCATGCAGGAAGATTCATCAACAATGTTTATTCTGTGTTCATTGCAGCACTATTCATCAGAACAGACTGGCACAAATCAATTAATTTAATACCAACATTTTAAACATTTTTTCAACATTTACCTAACACTTTATAACATTTTAAGATGAGATCTATAGATAAAATGGCAACATTTTTAAACAACGCAATGTGTAGTTATCTGGTTGGTTGGCGCTTGAACATGTGGGGACTGGATGAGCTGCATTATGGTAACGTCACCATATAGCCACCACATATACTACAGCAGTTGGCCTCATTGCATACAGCAGATCGTAGCCTTAGTGGACTGTTCGTCAGTAAAGGTAACTTGGAGAAAAAAAAGGAAATCAAATTTCAGTTTCAAATGCTTACAGCTACTAGTGATCGCTGTTCTAAAAAATGGAACATTAAATGTTGTGATCATTCTGTTTTGTTATACCATTTATATGTTGTACTCAAGAAGGATTAACAACAGAGTGATGTCATATCAATGGCATAACAAGGTTGCAATTTGTTTGGTTTCAGTTAATAATAAGGGCTCCCCAAGCATTTTATATAAATAGCTGTAAACTCACACATGAGCAAAGGCTTGCTTTACAATTTGTGAATCATATAAAGGACATACATTTCAGTCAGGTGAAATGCTCAAAAGTCAGACAGTCCTTAGGCTAACAAAGACCTAGATTCTTGAAGATGAACTTGGTAAATTTGTTGAGTGAGATTTTTATCCTCCCCAGCAATAACCAGGAAATGGACTAGTTTGCTAGATATGTTCCTAAAAGGGATTTAATTCACTGGAATACTCCCATTGGATATTCCCACTAGTGCTGCATCCTTTGTTTTTCAGTGTAATGATTTCCCAGAGAAAGGGGAACTGTTTAACCAAGAAAGGCACATTAAGCTGGAGTCTGTTTCCAGGTGTGGCCTGGGAGCACACGGAAGTTAAGTGACTTGGTTAGGGTTACACAGTATACAAGTGGGGGCTGATGGGATTCAAACCCAGGTTTCCAGGTTTGCAGCGCAATGCCCTTAACCACTATGTTATAATGCCTATAGAAAAATAAAAACTTTAAGTATAACAAGCATTTGTCCCAGATCCCCCCCTTTTTCCTCACAAAGAGACAGAGACCATTGTTTGTTGTTGTGCTCAGATTGGCAATTAATTTATTTATATATCATAATTCCATGTTCCATTTCATCATCTTTTATTATTATATCTCTCACAGTTTAATATATTTTCATCCATATATCAATCTCAGATCATCTCTCTTTCTTCCTCTTTTTCTACCCCCAGGTGAAAACCTGGGTGCCTTCTTCTTCTCCTTTTCTGTTAGGTAACGGTGAAAACCGAGACGACTTTCTCCTTCATCTTCTTCCTCTTTTGGTCATATTCCTTTTCCTTTCCTCCCTTCCCCTCCTCCCCCCCTTTTCCCTTTTTCTCCTGCCATCCACCTTTGGCAATCCATAACCATATTATTATCTGCCATCCACCTTTGACAGTCTGACCTGTCCAACCGGACGCATCTGCCATCCACCTTTGACAGACCAACCATACAGTCCCTTCTTGACTGTCTTCCCTCTTGCTCTGTCTTGTAGGGTGGGTGGGAGGGATCAAACTCCATCAAAAAGTGGTTGAAACCCTCTGTGCTGTCCATTATGTACCTCCACTTGCCCCTCCTCTTCCTGTTGCCTGGCCATTGTCATATCCCCTGCCCCTCCCTTCCTTCCCCCCTCCACTTGTGAGCACAACCATCCTGATGGAAAGGGAAGGGGTGCACCAGGACAACCTGGTCTGCCCCTTAAAGGGCAAACTCCATTGTTCCGGAGTCCCCCCTTTTCCCTCACAAAGAGACAGGGACCATTGTTTGTTGTTGTGCTCAGACTGGCAATTAATTTATTTATATATCATAATTCTATGTTCCATTTCATTATCTTTTATTATTATATCTCTCACAATTTAATTTATTTTCATCCCTATATCAATCTCAGATCATCCCTCTTTCTTCCTCTTTTTCTCCCCACAGGTGAAAACCTGGGTGCCTTCTTCTCCTTTTCTGTTAGGTAATGGTGAAAACAGAGACTGCTTTCTCCTTCATCTTCTTCCTCTTTTGGTCTTATTCCTTTTTCTTCCCCTCTCCCCTCCTCCCCCCCTTTTCCCCATTAGCCAGTCTCCAGCTTACGTTGGATGACTGGCTTTCCCATAGGGTATCATTTTCCTTACCTCAGGGAAAAATCCTTCCTAAACCTTCTCTTCTTCCCTTTTATTTATATGTTCTTTTTATTTATATATATACAGTTCTTTGCATGCCTCCCCCATGCTTCTATAAAACCCATAGTTTATGTGCTAAACATGTCTATGGCTAGATCTGACAGGTGTACCCCAGCTGATCTGTAGAAATCCTCTACCCATTCTTCTACACCCTGCAGTATTACCTGTCCTCCCATACTCCTTACCAATGTCCCTACCCTTCTGTTCATCACTCTCCTGGCCCTATCCATGGCTCTATGTCTGTGATCCTGTCTCCACACCTTCCTTGGTATCATATCTGACCATGCAAGGCTTACCAGAGGCCACCACTGCCGTATCGTTTCTAGGTCCCTTTTTATCTACAAGTGTGTGTCATCCCATGGCTTGCCCGCAAGATCATTGCCCCCCAAATGTATAATAATTAAGTCTGTACTGGGTCACTGTTCCTTAAGTTCCTTCAAGGTGGGAAGCAGTTATGCCCATCTCATCTCCCAGATGCCACGCCAAACCAACCTACATTGTTTCACATCTTGGTACAGCTGCTTTCCCCCAGCCTTTTTCTCTACTCTACTTTCTGCCCAATAAATATAGGAGTGGCTGCAGATCCAGATTTCCGTGATCCTCCCTCTTCCTATGGGGTTTAAGCAAAAATAATTATCTTAAATATGGTCTTAGTTTCCTCACCATAATATCCCTCTCCCTGCCCTCCCCCCGCCCCCCTTTGTCTCGAGATCTGCAACAAGACATAGGCAATACGTTAATGTCCTCATTTCAGTGCTCGAATGTATCTCTTATAACTGGCAGACCGCCAGCATCCTTTCTCCAAAATACTATTCACAGTTTCGCCTGCTGCTACCCACTGCGAGGCAATCCCAATCCGCAAGGAGTGGGACGAATAATTAACCGGGTCCTCCCCCAGGAACTGCATGCCTTTCTTGAGCAATGCTGTAACTTGATAACCGGTGACCCTTCTTTCATCACCATGAACAAATAATCTCCCTGTCCTGGTCCCATGCTCTGCAGCGAAAGCTCACAAAGTCTGCACTGGGCATACTGCACCCTCTACCTGTCTCTTTAGTGTCACCTTGCAACCCTGTCCCCTTTGATCCATCTTTGACCTCTTAATCTTGATCTGTATCTCTTTCAAACCCCAGCTTATATCTTCCAATTCTAATCCCCTTTCCTTGTCTTTTTTGCCATGGCCTACCACCTCACTCACTCTCATGGCCCCTGCAAACATCACAACATAAATTGTGTGAAATAGCTGGGCCTCGGTCTTTGATCTGCATATTGCCGGTAGCACATCCTTTAATTTTGCTAGCCACTGCTCCCCTATTGGTCTTCTATTATCTGCCGGCCCTTCTTGCAACCTACCCATCCCTGCATCATTCTTCTAATGAACAATGATTTTGTCGGGAACTTCCATCCCTTTAGACTGCAGATAACACTAATCCCTGCCAAGTAGACCTCCATTGTGGTGTGGGATGTTCCCTTCTGCCACTGCTCTATGGTGAACTTTCCTAATTGTTCCTCTGTGAGTGGCCTACTTACCTTCTTATGGTGTGTTGCGCTGAATGTTTGAAACACTCGCCAGGCCCCATCATAGGCCCTCAGAATCCGGGCTGCCCATAAGCTACGAAACAACAGTTCTGCTCCTTCTTGCCAAAGTCCCAGATGTTCCTTGGTATGGGCATTTTTTGCTCCTCTGCTGTTGGCACCAGCCTCTGAAAATGGTCCAGCTGCAGATGAGAAAGGCTGTCAGCCAGGGTATTGTGTGCCCCTTCTATGTGTTTTGCTCTGAATGACATGTTCAGCTGCAAGGCCCTTAACACTAAACATCGCAAGACTTGCATGACTGTTTCTGACCTTGCCCCCCTGTTGTTTAGGACCTCCACCACTGCACTATTGTCACACCAGACTGTCACTCTCTGATCCCGTAATTCTTCCCCCCAAACCAAGGTGCATGCTCAGATGGGCATGATCTCTAACAATGTTATATCTCTTACCTTGCCATCCTTTACCCAGTCAGCAGGCCATGGTTCTGCAAACTACCTGCCCCTTAGGTAGCCCCCCATGCCTAGGCCCCCGGCTGCGTCTGTGTAAAGATCGAGGTCTGTGTTATACACCCACTCCTCTTGCCAGAAGGAGCAAACATTATATTCCCTGAGGAATTCCTCCCATACTTTAAAATCCTCCCTGACACCTTTTGTCAGGTCTACCCAATGGTGTGGTCTGGTGACCCCGGCTGTAGCCCTTGCTAACCTTTTTGTGAATTCCCTTCCAGGTCCAATAGCCCTGCAGGTGAAGTTCAGGTACCCCAGTACCTGCTGCACTTCTTTGAGTTGTACCCTTCTCCTGCTGGTGTGTACCTGGAGCAGTTCTTTCATTTTTTTCACCTTTTTGTCCGGCAACCTGAATTTTTCCTTCGGGGCATCTATCTCAGTCCCCAGGAATTCAAGCACCCTGCTGTGCCCTTCTTTTTTTTCCAGTGCCAGCGGAACCCCTAATTCTTTGTACAGCTCCTGAAACTTAACCAGCATTTGTTGTGTCTCCCTTTTCCCTCTACTTATGAAAAGAAAATCATCCTAATAGTGGATGACCATTCTATAATCATTTTGTTCCTGAAATATCCACTGCAGACAGGTGCTGAATGCTTCAAATGTTGCACATGCTATAGAACATCCCATGGGCATGTCTTTGTCAAAATAGTACTGACCCCCAATTTTAAAACCCAATAGGTCCTAGTCTTCTCTCCTAATTGGCAGCAGTCTGAATGCGGATTCAATTTCCATTTTTGCCATCCATGCATCCTTAGTAGCCCCGATTATCTGGACTGCATCCTCCAATGTCGCATATGTCACCTTACTGTACTCCTCCCCGATAAAATCATTCACTGAATCCCCTTCTGGATAGGATATGTGGTGAATCACCCTGTACTTGCCTTCCTGCTTCTTGGGAACCAAACCCAGTGGCGAAATCCGCATGTTCTGCAAAGGGGGGATATCAAATAGGCCATCTATTCTCCCTGCTGCCTTTTCCTTCTATAACTTCTGTCTTAACAACTCTTCCCTCCCTTTGACTGACACCAGGTTGCTAATCTCTCTCGCTTGTCTGGGACCCTCACACTGCAATGAAAAACCTGTGCAGAAACCCTTTATGATCATCTCTGCCACTTTTTTGTCCAGATATATGTCCAACCAAACTGTCCATGCCTCTAACCTGATGGGGGTTCTGGCTGCCCCAAATGGCTCTCTGTCTTTTCTCCCTTTTTCCCTCCCCAGTCCCTCTCTCTTGCTCAGTGCTAGGTTTTCTCAGTCAGTGATTCTGGCCACCTCTACTCGTGCTCCCCCTATCCCTCCCTCCCCGCTCCATGCCCTTTAAACCTTTGCCGCTCTCGAAAAAGCTGACCTGAACTATGACCCCTCGATCCTTGTGCCCTTGGGCCCATGTCGCTCTGCATCTGCTTGCCGGATGCGTTCCCCCGTATTTTGAACATGTGTACCAAAAACGACATTGAGGCCATGAGCAAAAGGCCCTATTGTAAGCCCAGCAGCACCTCTGGGGTGTAACTCCTTTCTTCCTCTACTCCCCTTCGGGTGTGGACTGGTCCATTACATAATCTGTCCATAAGTCTAATTGCTTCGTATCCCATCTTACATCCCCATATGTTGCTATTCTCTGCCAAAAGAATTTGTCATGGTATATCCACCCCACCTTTTGCCTTTGCCCACCTTATTATTAGGGAGTATGTGATGAGCGGGATGTCCAACTCTGGCTCCTTCTCCAGCACAATAGCTGAGAAGGTGGCAAAACCCATGAACCACCCATCCCAAGTCTTCCCTTTTGTGAATTTGTCCTCCTCCTTCTTCCCTAACAACAATACTGCTGCTGCCATTTCACTCTTTCCTATGTTCTCCACTTTCTCAGACTTCGCTACCGCTTCCTGGCTCACTGACATGAATATGTCCACATACTCTTCTTTCCATATTTTTTCCTTTGTGGCCAGTGGAACATGCTCACCTACCCTCATCCCGGGGACACATATCTCCCTTGTTCCTTTTCCTTCTTTTTCTGTACCCCCTTCATTCCCTTTCAGTACCTCTTTCTCCATCCTAATCTCTGCCAGAGCTGATTCCATCTGCCCTAAACCTCCTGTCCCAAGTGCTGACACAATTTGACTTATATATTCCTTTATACTGTCACCCACTGCTCTGGGTGTTTTACCTGTGTCCTTGTCTGAGCCTTGCCGCCTGGTGCCTTCCTGGTGCCCCAGTATGGCACCCTGTGGTTGAGGGGATGGGTGAACCACTAGGGGTTGTAGAAGAAATGCTATGTTCTGGGGATCTGGTTTAGGTTCCCCAAAGGGGATCCTGACTTGGTCTTGTGAAGGTACTGGCGGTGCCGGGTCTATGGGCTGCAGAGGTACTGGATCTGCCGCCTTGGTGGGTTCCACTGCCAGTGGTGACACCCTAGTGGGACTGCATGGCCTTTCAGCTGGTCGTTTCCCTCTGCCCCCTTTTCCCGGTCCCGCTTTCCTTTTCTCCCGCGGTCTCCCTGGTTGGTCCCCTTCCACCAGTTCCCACATTCTGCTGGCTTTTTCCGCCAACTCGATTATAGCACTGTAGAAGTCTTCCTTTGCTGGCTTGCTCTTCTTTGGTGCCATGTCCTTTGATCCTTTGCACTGTGAAGACAACTGATGGGAAGAAAGCAAGATTCCGTCATTAGCTTCTGTTTTACAACATGCCTTCATGTGGAAGGACCCTGCCCCCCTTGTAGACAAGAAACGAAATTCTGTTAAACAATGTAGTCCTATAATACTCCCATATGACCCGGTCCCATATTTCAAGAGGGTCAGTTGATGAATGGCACCTTTTTTTTTTATATATATATGCCCCCCCTCCCCAGGCCTCGAAAATGCTAAAAAAATGTTGCCTCTTGTGACTATCCAGGCCTAACAACACTCCCCTGGCCTGCCTCACCATGTTATGGCTGCTAAGCCTTCCCAGGCCTCTCTGCATCCCTTCCCATGCTCTGCTCCCCCCAGCCCTCCCACTGGGTGCTGGTCTATTCCCAAATTGCACCCTCGTCCTATGCCACGATCCCCCTCCGTGGTTGATCCCTTCTTCCCCTTATCGATCCCTGCCCTGAGTAAAAACCTTGTCTTGGGCCCCCTTATGTCACTTCGGCCATCCTGGCATGTGACGTCATGCCACATGGCCAGGCACTTCAGTATCAGGCCTCCAGCCTGCTCCCTTGCCTCGTGGCACCCCTGTGCCTTCCTCCCATTGCTTCTTTCTGAGACACCCCTGCCCCAGTATCCCAACCAAAAAAACATCTTCCCACTAAGGCAACTTCCCCCGCTTCAGAAAACCAGTCTAGCTGCTTGCTTTTCCTACCCCCTTGTTGTGTGACATCACGCTGCGTGTCCGTTCATTGCCTCCCTGCTAGGCCTTGCTTCAGCCCTCCTTGCCATCTGGGTTCCTCGGCTCACTCGCCTGTCCCCTTCTGCCCTGGTCTGCAGCGCTTTGTCCCTTTTATTTTGCCACTATGGCATTGCAACATTCGTCTACCCATCTGCCTGGGCCCTTCCGGCTGACTGGCTCTCCCACACTATCCTGATGAGGCAGCGAGAATGCTGCTGGCCCCCTGAGTTGCCTCCCCAATATGGGAAACCAGAGATCCCTAGTGGAGATGGGGGGGTGTAGTCTCCTCCTGCAGACACGAGAAGGTAGCTGCGAGGCTCGTGGGGTGGGGGAGGGGTCCGCTTTCAGTCACGTGGTCATGCTGGCATGTGTGAGGCTCCGCGAAGCCTCAAGGAAAGCTCTCCTTGGAATTGGCTGCTTTTGACCCATTTGGGGGGAACCGCCCTATACAAACAAGGCCTGGCGGGCTTAAGGCTTCCTGTTCCCCATACCTATCACCACTTCCCCGTCACCATTCATTTCTAAGGCCCCCATGGAGCCCTAGGTCAGCCAGCTTCTAGACAAACCAGTTTTCCTACCACATAACACTGCGTTCCAACTGAGCAGGTCCTTCCTTTGGCCCAACATGCTTTTTCACATGCTTCCCCTATCTCCAACCCTTCAGCTCGTGACTGGAAGGCCAGAGCAGACCAAACAAGCAACTTCCAACTCTGCTCTCACTAACTACAAACCACATTTACTCAAACCAGCAGCGGGGGCCTCCCCAGCCCCCCAAGCCTATTTCTACTGCACCCTAGACAATCTGCATGTAAACATTAAGCCTCATAAAGAATTCTTCAGCCAGTGCTGACAACAAACTTCTGCAACAATTTCTTTACCAACAGATGCTGACCTCAAGCATCACTTATATAGACAATACATTTATATATATTTTCCTTTTATTTTTTTAACATGTTGTAGCTGCTACCTTACCTGCTGTATCCTGATTGCACAAACCTTCCAAACAAAACCGCCAATCTGATGTGCTGCAGTTCTTATGAATCAAAACTCCAGCAATAAGTGGCTGAAACCCCTCTGTGCTGTCCATTATGTACCTCCACTTGCCCCTCCTCTTCCTGTTGTCTGGCCATTGTCCTATCCCCTGCCCCCTCCCCTTCCTTCCCCCTCCACTTCTGAGCACAACCATCCTGATGGAAAGGGAAGGGGTGCACCAGGACAACCTGGTCTGCCCCTCAAAGGGCAAACTCCATTGTTAATGCAGAATGTTGATTGCTTATATGTGCTGTTCAGGTATTTGGAAGTGAAAGTACCATGCCTAAGAACTGTCATGTACCCCCCCAAGACATCCACTATGTCTTTCTCTTCAGTATTCACAGAAGAGGGGGAGGAACAAGGGCCACAGCAGTTGCAAATGTGTGAAGAGGTGGACAATAATCCATTCACAGGCAGAAGAATCCTGCATAAGGTGAGTAAATTAACGGTGAACAAAGCGAGGGTACCAGATGGCATACACCCAATTATATTAAAAGAACTGTGAAGGGAGATAGCAGTGCCTCTGGCAGCCATGTTCAGTGAGTCATTCAACACAGGGGTGGTACCACAGAATTGGAGCAGGGCACATGTGGTCCCTCTATAGAAATCCAGCAGTAGGGAGGAGGCAGGGAACTATAGGCTGATCAGCCTCACTTCAGTAGTGGGGAAGATCATGGAGACATTGGTTAAAGAAAGGATAATGGGGCATCTAGAAGGCACCGGAGGCCAGGACAATAGGCAACATGGATTCACAGTGGGGAGATCATGTCAGACAAATCTGGCTGATCTCTTTGACTGAGTGACAAAGGAAGTAAATCAGGGTGGGGCAGTGGACAATGCTTAGCTTGATGTAAGCAAAGCCTTTGACACTGTCCCACATAGGAGGCTGATAAACTAGCTGAGTAGGCTGAGCATGGGGAAAAGGGTGGTAAAGTGGGTTAGAAACTGGGTAAGAGACAGGAGGCAGAGAGTGGTGATAAATGGGGCACAGTCTGGGGAGAGGGGTTGACCAGCGGGTTGCTGCAGGGATTGATCATGGGGCCAGTCCTGTTCAACGTCTTCATTAGTGACATTGAAGAAGGGCTGAAGGGAAAGGTCTGTCTGTTTGCAGATTACACCAAGATCTGTAACACAGTGGATACCCCAGAGGGAGTGGAGAAAATGAGGAGTCCTGGGGAAGGTTGAGAAATGGTCTGAGGACTGACAACTAAGTTTAATTCAAAGTGCAAAACTATGCACCTGGGACACAGAAACCCTGGGGAAAAGGTACAGGATGGGGGGAGTTGCAGACAGTCACAAAGAAGGAAAGAGACCTGTTTTTTTTTTTATTTCAGATGACCTGAAACTGTCAAAGTGGTAAGGCAGCTGGGAGGGCCAGTGAAATGCTGGGGTGCATAGTCAGGGGTATCACCAGCATAAGGAGGGAGGTAGTGATGCCATTATATAAAACCATGGTCAGGCTTCACATGGAGTACTGTGTGCAGGTCTGGAGGGTGCACCTTCGTGGAGATGGTCCAGAGAAGGGCGAATGAGATGGTACACAGCTTGCAACAAAAGACTTATGAGAAGAATTTAAGTGACCTCAATATGTACTCAGTGGAAAAGGGAGGGAAACAGGGGATATGATAGAAACATTCAAGTACCTCAAGGGTATAAATATATGTACTGAGAAGCAGAAGATAGCTGCTATAGGCATATGTGCCAGCTTCTTTGTGATATTATTTTGTTCTTATAAATCTGTAGTCTCCAGTATTTCTGTAACCACATGACCGCACTTCTCTGTAGGTTATTTTATGCTGGCTGATGCCTGGTGTCAGATGGCATACAGAGGGCTCACCAGCTTGCGTTGCCATTTGAAAAACTTCATAGAGTGTTCTTTTACTGGTAAGCATTTTGGAAAGCTGGTGAAGGGTTCACAATTTTTATTATGATTTTATCTCCTTAGGTCTGTCCCCTTTGGTCCCCCCACCCCCACACCCCAACAGTCATCAGTGGGCACAGCTGCAACCTTCTTCTTGCCAAGATAGTGGGTGAGACACATAGAAACATAGAATTTAAGGCAGATAAGGACTGCTTGGCCCACCTAGTCTGTCCATTAACCTACCTGATAGATAAGCTGCAGATTCTAGTTTATCAACAGCTTACTTCCTCCTACCCCCCAGTAGAATTGCCTTATGTCTGTCCGTGAGCAGCTGCCTTCACAGTCTGTGAAGTCTGACGTCTTTCAGTGGGACAAGCAGTTGTCAAAGTGGGGAAGAAATGGAGTGAGGAAAAATCAAGTACTTATTCAGATGCAGCATCAATTTTAAGATCAGCATACTGGTGTAGACACTGCAACTAGAACCCCAGCTCTTTAAGCAGCCTTATGAAGAGTAAAGGCTTCTTGAAGCACTGGAGTTCAGTTTATCGTATTGTAAGTGGGCTGCATCTAATTTGGTAATTTACTGTACTTTACATCTCGATGTATGGTAGGCCCAACTTTGATTAAACACTGCAACTGAATTAACACATGATGCCATAGAAAAATAGAATTTGACAGCAGAAAAGGACCGTTCAGCCTTCCCGGTTTGCCCAAGTGTTCTCTGCAGACTTGTAACTCATGCCTGTATATGTTACTGCATGTCTTATTCTGCCTGTGTCCATCAGGACCTCCTTGTGAATGAGCTTGCTTAATGGATTTTTTCTGCAATGAACTTGTACCTACTCCACTTCCATAGTCCTATTGATCTCCATTGACCCCCTTCTTCCCCTTGTTCTAATATACCCCCATGTTTATCCCATGCATGCTTCATGCCCCCTACCATTTTCGCTTCCACCACTTCTCCTGGCAGTCTGTTCAAGGTGTCTACCACCCTTTCAGTAAACAAATATTTCTTCACATCTATCCTGAATGCCCCCCCCCCAGCATCATTGTATGTCTCTTGGTTTGGGTGCTCATCCTCATTTGAAGAAAGCTCCCCAAGTGTACCCTCTTTACCCCTGTGAGGTACTATGTAGGTCTTGGTGATATCACCTCTTGCCCTCCTCTCTTCCAGAGTGTACATGTTGAGATTCTTCAGCCTGTCCTTGTAGGGATTCCTGTGAAAATTCTGAAACATTTGAATTGCCCTCCTCTGGCAAACCTCCACCATATGTCCTTTCTGAAGTGTGGACTCTAAAAGTGGACACAGTACTCCAGCTGGGGGTATACCAGGGAGTGATACAATGGTAGCACAACATCCCTCCTCCTCTCACTGGAGATGCCACTCCTTACACACCCCAGAATCCAATTTGCCCTGCCCAGAGACTTGTCACACTGTACTGCCATCTTGAGGTCCTCTGATATAATAACCTCAAGGGCCTTTTCATGTCTAGTGCCAGTACCTCCCCCCATCCTATACCCAGAATCGGGGTTCCTATGCCCTAGGTACATGATTTTACATTTGTTGGTATTGAACCCCAAGTAAGTAAGAAAATGGAACTGATCTGAATGAATTGCAGGTTTTTAAGCAGCTTTTTGGGGAGTATATGTGTGTGTGTGGGGGGGCTGTGCTACTATAACTATTTGCTTTTGATTTGGTATAATGTGCGAACAGACTAACCCTGCTCCCCACTCTGTGTGCTACATCAGAGATAAAGAGCCCAAATAACATTGGGCCAAGCACTGAACCTTGTGGCACCCCGCTTGTCACTGCTGTGGGTGCCGAGAGCTACCCCACCACCAGCTCCCTCTGCATCCTCCCCTGTAACCAGTTCTCTAGCCAAGTAGTCAGACCACCTTCCACCTGTACCCCTCGTTCTCCTCACTCTTCTCCTCCTTGGCCAGTGTCCATGCTCCCAGTAGTCCGCACCCTTTCTCCTTGTTATTCTTGCCGAGTGGTGGTGCCTTCTGTAATACACTCAGACCACTCTGCCCACCCCCTTCCAGGGTTGCTATGCCTCTGCCTTTACCTATATCTAGGGTGGTTAGCTCATCAGGCTCCCCTGTCCAGACCTTTCTACCAACTTCTGTCTTTTGGCCACCCCACCCTCTGCCATTTATTTAAATCCACCTTAGTAGAGATACACCCTTCTAATCCTGCCCTTTTTCTTTTTTAACATCTTTTTTCACTGGGCTATGGTTGACTTGATCATCCCAACTGACCCTTCCTAGTCCTGCTCTCAACATCAGGCCAACCTGCTGACCTCCATGGATTATCCCCATGGTGGGGTGGTGAGGCTTCCGAGGTTGACCCACCGAAGCAGGATCTGGGTGAGAGGCACCATTCGGGGTGGGCGGGGTTGGAAGCTCATGCTGCCTGACCATAGCACATTTTCCACTTTTCTCCCTTTTATGGAGTGCGGCTGCAATGACGCTTAGGCATAGCATGCCAATGTCTGCCACCCTTTGCTACACTGCTGTAGTGATGCCTGCAGTCGTTACCAGGGGCCGCTACATTGCGGTGGGTCCCTGGATCCTGCCCCAGGATAAGAGAGCAGTCCTCCAGATGCTCAATCCTATCCCTCCCTTGCCAACCCCTGGCAGGCCAGGCTTGCATCTGAACTCAGGTTGCCAGCATGGCATGAGGTGTGGCGTCCAGCGCCTCAACCCTCAGTGCCAGTGGCCCTGCAGCAATGCTGCCTTTAATATGCCCCTCCTCTTCCTGCTCCAGTGTACCCTCTTCCCTGTGTACTAGTCACTATTCCCCCCGATCCTACCCCAGTTAGTTACTAATCCATAATGTTTCATGTGGCACCAATCCCTCAGCCACTTGAACTCCTCAAGCCTACCCTCCCTTTCCACACTTGCACATGGTACCAGCAGTACCTCCAAGAATGCCACCGACTTCCTCACCCCCTTACACTGACTGCCCAAGTAGTCAAACCTCCCTCTCACTGCTTCGACAGTGTCCCCTGCCAAGTCGTTTGTACTCACATGCAACCGTAAATGAGGTTTCTTCCTCCCCCTCGGTGCATGCTTGAGCAGTACCTGCCCTGCCTCTCCTGCAGTAAACCTGGGGACAGCTTCAACCCAAATATGGCTGTGTCCTCCCCCTTTCCATCCCATCTCACCCATTTCAGCATAGAATCCCCCAGGATGATTAACTCCCGGCCCCTTACCCCCTTTCCCTTCTAATGCCCCTTCCACCACCCCAGTATTTATTCTTCCCTGTCCCATACTCCCACCAACTGCACCCTCTGTGACTTCTGTTCCTGTACTCCCTACTTCTGCCTCACCCCTTTTCTCTGCCTTATTCCTCCCATCCCCCTTGAACCCCTTCCCAGCCTGACTACTTCCTACTGGGATTCCCATGTCTACCTCCCCTCCTCCCCTGCTGATTTCCAACCCCTCTCCTATTCCCACTGTTGATTTAGAGCCTGCATTCCTTTCTACCCCGATAGGGATGCCCCTCCCATCCTTCTCCCTTCCCGTAGCCTTCTCTCTTTCAGTCACCTCTCTGTCCTTCCTTACTAGCCCCCTTCTATCCTTTTGTCCTTGCTATCTCTTCCCCTACCTGTTGCCATCCCTCTCATGCCCCGCTTGTCCTCCCCCCTTCAGTATGTTCCTGCTCCCCCTCTCTGTCCCATAGCAGAGGTTTGAATCTATTTGTAGTTGATACCAGTCTTACATCTCTTGCCCCTATCAGTTCCCCCCTCCTGTGTGCTCCCCTCTGTGCCACCCTGGTACCTTTCTACTCCCACCCGCTTTCTGCTGTCTCCTGGTTCTCCCCTAGTATTCCTTATCGTCTCATCCTCCCCCATATCAGGAGGCACCCCACCCTCACCTCTGGCACATCCTCTTTCTCCAGTCTTTTCTGCTAGTGCCTCTGATACTGGGGTCAGTTTCAGTCCCTAGTTATTCTTCCTTTGTCCCCCCTTTACCATCCCATATTTTCCCCCTCAGGATGCCTACCATACTCATCTGCCCTGCCACTTACACTCCTCCCTAACCTCCACAGTTTCTCCCTCAAACTAGCCAGTCATCTACAGACCATAACCCCCCATCCTCCAAGCCCAGTCCAGGATCATGGCACACCGACACCCTGTATACCCCTCTACCCTTCCAAAGATACCCGCCCTATTGACATGTGGCACCTGCCCCATTTTGGCCCCCATCTTATGTTATGGGCTCTTACGCCCAGGTTCTGTACACTACTGCAATTGATAGGCCCCTATTTAGTCAAATTCCTGTCCCCCCCACACTAGTCCCCCTACTGACCCATTGTCGACCAGGGTAAGTCAGTCTCAAATCTCATCCATTAGATACTGTATTAGTGTAGTAATCCTAAAGCCTCCTTGTCCATTTTTCACCCCTCAGCTACCATACATTTGGTTATCTTGTCATATAGTTTCACTTAGCCCAGTTAGAAATCCTATTGCAATCCAAGTATTACTCAGCTCAGTTAGAGAAATAAATGGAACAAATACATATGTATTAATACAGCAATCCTAAAGTATCCAATCATTGCTTGCTTTGTCTCGACTCCAGAGATCCTGCTGTAATATAGGACAACAGAGGACCTGGGTGGGAGGGTGGGCAACTGTAAAGTCCCGGCAGAGCTCCACTGAGCTCGCTCACTCCCCCTCTCTCACTCGCTCATTCTGTTTATGCCGGTGCTGCAGGTTGCCTTTTTGAACTGGGCTCCTGCCTGCAGTGGCACCTTTTTCTGCCCACAAAGAAATCTGCAGCAGTTCTGATACAGCTCTGTTGAGCTCACTCACTCCCCCTCTCTCACTCGCTCATTCTGTTTCTCCCCGCACTGCAGGCTGCCCTCCTGTACTTGTCTCCTGCCTGCATTGGGGTCTTTTTCTGCCCACAGAGAAATCCACAGCAGTTCTGACAGAGCTCAGTTGAACTCTTCAGTCCCCCCTCTCACTCTCTCACTCTTAATCTGTCCCAAACACTGATTACCCGCAGTGACTATGCTATTCTGCACCAGAAGTGCAAACACATATTTCAGCCAGGATGTGAAAAATGACAGCTGTACTGTTCATAAGGAGGTGTGAAGAAATGCCAATGTTGAAAATGTGGTGTGAAAATGTTCCAAATTTGCAAAATTACAAGGGTGCATGGAAACAGCTCAACGCACACTTGTAACACAGTCATTTTATGGACTTTCATCAACAAATTTTTAACATAGTGATTTTAGTACCTATGCTCATAAACAGTGTCACTGTCATTTTCCTAATCTGTCCTGAACACTGATTTCCCACAGTGACCACGCTATTCTGTGCCAGAAGTGCGAAAACACATTTTGGTCAGGATCTGAAAAATGACAGCTGTGCTGCTCATAAGGAGGTGTGAAGAAATGCCAGTGTTGAAAATCTGGCAAGACAATATGACAAATCTGCAAAGTTGCAAGGGTGCGTGGGAATTGTGCAATGCACACTTGTAACACAGTCATTTGATAGACTATCATCACTACATTTTCAACATAGGCATTTTAGGACCTCTGCTCATGAACAGTGTCACTGTCATTTTCTTAATCTGTCCCAAGCACTGATTTCCCACAGCAACCACGCTATTCTGTGCAGGAAGTGTGAAAACACATTTCAGCCAGGATGTGAAAAATGACAGCTATACTGTTCATAAGGAGGTGTGAAAAAATGCCGGTGTTGAAAATCTGGCATGAACATTTTGCAAGTTGGCAAAGTTACAATCGTGCATAGCAACTGCGCAACGCACGCTAGTAAAACTGTCATTTCTGGAATTTTTCCACCAAATTTGCAACAAAGGCTTTTTGAGAGTCCACCTCATGAACACTGGCACTGTCGTTTCGTTAATCAGTCCGGAAAGGTGATTCCAATCAGTGACTGCAAAATCACCTTTCAGGGTTGAATAACATCATGACAGTGGCTGAATTCATGAGGGGGGTCCCAAAAACTCATGCTGAAAATTTGGTGCCAAAATTCCCAAAAATGCCTGAGAGATGCACCAAAGTTTAAAAAAAAACCAATTTATGCCATTATACAGCTTACCGACATTTCCTCACTTAGCGGTCAGCTTTGAAGAGTGCAGATGTGTTCCTGGTCCACCGAAGATTATTGCGCCGGGTTCTGGAGGTAAGTATGAGGTTGGGGGTGTGGGGAGGTGGGCTACGCAGTGCATGGGTGTGGGTTGAGGGAGGGGGAGAAGACAGCAAGGGACCATTTTCTTCTTTTCAGAGTGTAAAAAAATAGACATCACGGGACATTTTTCCTTTTTACAGGTACTTCTGGCATGCTGGGGTGGGCTCCCAGCATGCCACCTTCATGTTGTGGGGTGTGGGGCACTGCAGCCTACAGGGATTGGGCACCCCACATTGGCATATACTTGGGGTTGCTCATGAGCCGAGGGGGATTGGGCACCCCCCTCGGCACACAAGAAATGGGGGAGGAACATGCCGATGGGGATTGGGCACCCTTGTCAGCAAAGAAAGAAGAGAGGGACATGATGCCAAGGGGGAGTGGGCACCCTTTCAGCACACAGTAACAGAAACTGACTGGGACTGGGCTCCCCATCAGCAAACTGGATGGGGGAATGCAAAGGACCACCCTGCAATGACGGGTCACTCCTTCATTGCAGTGGATGACGCTGCAATGATGAGGTGGCCCCTGATTGCAGCAGCTGAACCTTTTCAAGGTTGTGGTACACTGGCTGAACTAGTGTCAGCAGCAGCATGCCATGGCATTGGGGAATAGGGGCAAAGCCTTAAAAGGCAGTAGGGGCATTGGCCACAACAGTGCCACATCTCCACAACCTGCTTCTGGAACAAGCTGCTGCAATATGTTTCTTGCGTGTGCGTGCAATCAACATAAAAAAAATGGTGGATGTAACTCAGATTAAACATTTTCAGTAAGAATATTCCATAAAACACCTACTTTATAATAGGATAAGCAGAGAATCTTAAAATTTTTAGGGTCACACAGCCTGCTATGTAGCAGACTACTGTTTTGCTCATGGTCCAGGATATGCTGTATAATCCTGTAGTGTTAAAGTAAAAGAAAAAAAAAACACTTTCAGGTAACTGCTTATGGCAAATTCACTTTTACATTTCTGTTAGCTCTAAGCAGATAAGTTAAACTCTTACATGTAAAAGTCATCCTAACAAAATGATTTCCTTGTAGATATTTTTGTCAGCTAGGCCTTATTTGTACAGAATGCCAACACAGAATGCCAACTGCAAGCAGCCTCTCCCTTCAGCAGCACAAGGTAAACTGGGAGGTTTTAACTGGGCTCCAATAATAGAAAGGCAATGGGTCATGTGGGCAGAAATACTCTGCAGATTTCAAATACTGTTAATTATTTTCCCATCCAATAACTAAAGAAGATCAAAAAGTTCAAAAAGTGAAAGAGCAACTCTGTATTACAACAAAACACTTAAAAACACAATGCAGGATTCACAAAGAAAGCCAAAAATCCCACAGCTGCGGGAAAAAGGCCTGCATCACTGTGGAAACGCAGCTGCATGACATTCATAAAGAAATTTTGAACAGGTGCGGAATTTCGTAAAATCCCCACAGCTGTGGAAACTGCGTACATGCTGAAAATCCGCAACGGTGGATCTGTAGCTGCAGTAATAGCTTAGGAGGCACAGCAACAGTGAACTTAATTAGCTGGAACAGCAGACTTTAATGTGGCTGCCATAGAATGAAGCTGAAAGCACCCACAAAGAGACCAGCAAACAGTCCCTCAACTTGGACCACTGCAGCACCACGGGTACCAGCAATACCATGGCACCACAGCGGCCAACTGTCACTGCTGGTCCTCCCTCCCTGGGGTGTTCCTGTTGCCTGCAAGGGTAGCACTCACTGCAGGCTGGCCAGGCTCTACTTCCTGTAGGGTTCAGTCATGGACTGCACTGTGATTGTTGCCTGTTGCCAAATCATTGCAATGTGTCATTTTGTTGCTGTTACAGCAGCTACTGTTATACTATCTGGGATGCTATTACCTGTGCTTCACCTCCGCCTTAATTGATTCCAATTGCTGGGGCACTGCTGCAGTTTGCTGAAGGAGAGTTACACCTCATTCCACTTTGTGTAACATTTTTTCCGCAGCTGGGGAAAAAAACTGGTTGTGAATAGCCTTTCAGGGGCTGTGCCTTTCTTATCTTGCACCTTTTTTCCTCAGGGTCTTCCGCAGCTGCACTTTTTTCCACAGTCCTTAATTTTATTTTCCGCAGCTGTGGAGGGTTTTGTGAATAGCACCAAGTGCAAATTCTCCTTTATTTCCATAGCTACGGCAATTTTGTGGACTTAGGGAAGGTTTTGCACCTTCAGAAAGCTTTGTGAATCCAGTCCACTAGATTTACACCAATTATTTCTACGTTTGTTTTTTTACTCTCCCCTACTGTTGGTCTAATAAATATTGTAGATAATGCAGCAATTATTTCACTGAGTCTTTCAAAATGTATCTGACTCTCCCCTGCTAACTACACAATTGCTGTTTGTGACATTACTGTCTTTTTTCATGGTAAGCACTATGACATCAACAGTGTCAGTGGCTCAGTAGGTAGCACACTCGCCTCTGAGGCTGGGAGATCAGAGGGCTGTGGGTTCAGTTCCCACATCTGGCACTTGGGTTAATATCCCAGTACTGACACTGGGGTGCTGCACTTCTGAGGTGCTGTCTTTTGGATGAGATGTTAAACCGAGGTCCCATCTGCCTGGATTGGTGGTAGTTCAGGTGGATGTTAAAGATCTCATGGCACTTATCGAAAAAGAGTAGGGGAATTTCCCTGGTGTCCTGGCTAAATTACTCTCATTCACTAAAAATACCACCAACAGCTTAATGTGGTTCAAGGTCGGTTGGCATACATCTGTATCCCCTTCCCCCGGGTCATGCCTGAAAATAGGCAGGATTTGTCTAGTGCACTTACCCAGTCAACAAAAGATAAATAAATAAAATGTTACAAACAAAGGCCCTGTGAGGTTAACAGGGGAGAGGCAAATGTTTTCTATACAGACTTTTTACCTGGGCTACCAAGATGTGCTGTAAATCTTTTAAAGGAACATTGAAAATGAAAATATGTATTCCTAGTAAATTATAATAGGTGGAACATCTTATTTGTGAAACCACATGCTGAAGTGCAGAGTTGCTCTTTAAATGTCATCTGGTTGCATTACTCCTAAAGTAGTACTTTTTCTATATCCAAGCATGTTCTATTTATTTATTGAATTTTGTTGACCTGGTAGGCCCACTGAGACTAGAAGTCCCTTTTTCAGGGGCAACTGGGGTTATAGATGGTAACCAACTGAAACTGAACCAGATTAGGCTGTTGGTGGTATTTTTACTGAATGGAGGAAATTTGGACAGGACACCAGGAAAATTCCGCTGCTCTTTTCGAAAAGTGCAATGGGATCTTTAACATCCACCTGAACTACCACCAGAACAGGCAGATGGGACCTCGGTTTAACATCTCATCAGAAAAACAGCACCTCAGGAGTGCAGCACCCCCATCATGCTGCATTGCAGTGTCAGTATTGGGATATTAACCCAAGTGTCTGGTGGTGGGATAGAACCTACAGCCTTCTAATCTCCCAGCCTCAGAGGCGAATGTGCTATCTGTTGAGCCATTTGTCACTTTGGGAAAGCAGAGAAATTTGGGAGGAAAGAGGGGAAAATTCCTCCACTTTCTTAGTGCTTAGCCTTAGGTTCTTAATGCTGCTTTCCAACCACTCCAGGGCACTCCAGACCATTTCATCATTTTCCACATACAAGGCACATTTCTCAGCATAGCTCTCTGGACAGCTTTCCACAGCTTTTCAATTCATCTACTCCACAGCCTCATGGAATGCTCTCTCAAGGTGTCTTTGATTCCTCAATTCCTTCTTTCCTTCAGTGTCCAGACCTGGTCCCAAATCTCCTTCTGTTGTCTCCTTTGGCTCTTGAATTCCTCAAACCATAGGGGAAAAAGAATGTGGCCACCACAGGAAAACATCAAAACATGTAAAAATAGGAATGGAAATAAAGCCTCTTAGAGTAGGTATAGCATAGCTGGCATACCATATATAAATTCATGTTCAGCTTTAAAATCAGTGCCAGCACTGCTCCTCCTCAACAGTCCAGACTCATGCCAGCCATCTTCCTTATCTCTCCTCTTTGGTAGTACTCATTACCTGCAAAGTTTCTCCCTCCACATCTGCCCCTCTTCTGTTGCAGTAATGTTGGGTTATGTATCTTTTGTTGGATTATCGTACAGTTTTATTTTCTTCCCTTTTTGGTGTTCAGTAGTTGATAATTGCATTATGCTGCACTCTGTATTAAGATTGTGTGATTTTGTTTTCTTTCTTGAACCCATCCTTCTGAGTCACACCTTGAAACAATGTCTGTATCAGTATTCCTTTCCTAGTCACTACATTTTAAATGAAATTAGTAAATATAACCCACCACCAGGAAGGACCTGGAAACTAGTTGTCACAGCTCAGTGTGTCTTTATTTGTCAAGAAATTCAAATAATAAATAAAAGTGATAAAATTAACTTTCTGGGCAAAAAGATGGTGCCCTTTTAGATGGGACATCTACTGCTTGCGGAGGGATATGCAAAATGCCTATACTATTTGTTTGTTTGTGTATTTATTTATTTATTGAGAAATTGTTGACTGGGAAAGATTCACTGACATAAGGCTCATTTCCAGGTGTGACCAAGGGAAAGGGCACAAGAGAAAGTGCAAATTGGAATGAGCTGCAACACAGTGTAAATACGGTGCTAACAAACACAAAGTGGTGCAGGAATATAACAGTGCAAAACTGTGAAAGAGAATACACAGTATACAGTACCATGTGCAAGCAATAATATCTAATGGGGTGGTCAGTATTGTGCTATACTGGATTGCTCAGTGTCATAATGAGGCTCAACACTGCAGGCAGAGGACCTTATAGCCCTGGAAGGTTCAGTATAGCACAATGCAGCCCACCCTGGAGGGTATTATTGTTCTTAGAAAATGGGCACTGTAAAAGAAAATAAGTTTAATAAAAAATGTTAACAAGAATTTAATTTAAAATAATTTTTATAATAAAATAGTTCCTCTGCAGCATTACAATGTGTGTGAGTGTTTTTTGTGTTTTTTTCTTTTGAAGGTAGGGGTTTTGTACTACTGGAGGCTCTCTAGTTGTGTCTGTGGACCTGGTTGTCATGCCCCCCCAACACATGCTGGCCATTTTTACTAGCATGCCAGGAAATGTTTTTTTTTCCAGCAATAATAGACAGAGACATGGAAGAGGTGCCCATCATAGCTGGAAGGTTCATAATAGTCAATTAAGGTTAGTGGAGATGACATGGAAAAGAAACAACTGCAAAAAAAAAAAATAATGTACATTGAGATAACTGCATCTGGATGATCCACTAGAAAATTGCTGGTAGCAGATGGGCATGCACTCTAAATGGTGGGAGCTAGCACTGCATAATAGCCAAGGGGAAAGAGCGCGATCAGGCAGAGGAGTGGTGCTGACAGGCAGATGGCCCCATATGTAGTGTGTGTCATGATCTTACACCCCCGGACTTAATATAACTAACTCAATGTTGCTGACTTTTTGGATGTTGGGCAATTCCTTGTCAGGACTGTACATCTGTTAGGCAACTGCTTGCCTGACAAATTATGTTGGGCAGTTGCCTATCAGGCAAATGTATGTAGGGATCTCGTAGTAGATCCATAAGATGTACTACACCGCAAGGTCCCCTCACTTTGGGTGCCACCCTATTGACTCAATACTGATACGTCCAGCTTTTACCACACCTTATGTCAGGCTATTCTTGTCTTTACCCCACCTGCTATGCCCTGTCTGATGGGTGGGGACTTCAATATGACCCTATCCCCAGAAATTAACAGGTCCTTGAATACATTGGAACCACAGCCTAGGGCATCAAATGCCCTGGGAGCCATGCTGAAAGAACTCTCTCTCTCACTGACCTATGGAGGACCCCAAACATTATGGTCAAAGATTTTACATATATTTCACCACTTCATTGTTTGGTCAGCAGACTGGACCTGCTCCTGGGCTCTTTATCTTTGCCCCAAAAAGTACTAACCTGTAACACTGATTCCTTGGTAATCGCCAACCATGCCCAGTCACCTCCCTTGTGATCTGGGGCCCAGAAGGCCCTAGACTTTTGAGATGGAGACTGGATCCCCTTCTCATGAAAGATAAAAACTTTTGTAAATGGGTCACAGAGCAGACTTGAACATTCTTTCAAGAAAATGACACAGGGAACAAATCCACAGCCACCCTTTGAGAAGTCTTTAAAGCTACCCTTAGGGGTAACATTAAGGATTATGCAGCAAAATGCAGACAGGAAGGGGAGACTGCCCTAAAGGATTTAGAAACAGCATTAGCCCAGAATGAAAGGGATTACAAAGCCATCTCTACCCCAGCACAGGTCCAAGCCATTTTGACGGACCTGACAGGCATTCACCTACAAATGAATTAACTACTGGCAAGACAGCAGAATTGGCACTTCTCCATATCAGACATAGATATTGGGAAGTGGGGGGAGGCGCAGGCCACCTTCTCTCTTACCAGTTGAGAAAATAACAGGCTGAGTGCCATGTCTTTATGCTCCACGAGAACCAGGGGTCACCCCACTACAAACTAGAAGACATTAACCTGGCAAAGATTCAGTTTTACAAAACATTATACAGCTCCTCAGTGAAGGGTGCAAACCCCGAGATTGACACCTTTCTGCCTAATCTCCTTATCCCTCATTTCTCTCTCCCCAACATACTGTAGGTGCCTCCTTGAGGTCCCCTTACTGTGTCCTAGATACAGAAGTCCATTCATATCTTCAGCAAAAATAAATCTCCAGGGGGAGATGGCATCCTTGCCAATCTGTACATGTGCTTAGACCAGATCATTAGCCCCAAATTACATTGCATATTCACAGACTCACATGAGTCCAGATCCATTCCTCCAACCCTCAGAGAGGCCATAATAACAGTGTTACCCAATGAAGTCAATTATAGACCTATCTCTCTAATAAATACAGATGCAAAAATTCTAGCCAAGGCTCTAACACTCCATATGGATCAAATCCTCCCAACCCTTATATTTACCTAGTACAAGCTGGATTCATGACAGGTAGGCTAGCATCTGACCACATACATTCCATCATTTTGACAGCTGGCTGATTGTCCTCCTCTAATGGTGCAATTGCAATAGATTTCAAAAAGGCCTTTGATTCTGTAGAATGGGGGTACCTAATTAAAGTTCTTCAATATATGGTGTTCAGATCATACTTACAAAAAGGCACCTGTCAAGAACACCCCCTTTCCCTGATGTTATTCATTTGGCCATTGAACCATTGGATATTGCCATCAGGGAACATATAAGCTTTACATGTTATTCCCATTTCAGGGACTGACTTACAGACTAGCCTATATGCAGATGACCTGCTGTTGTTACTTTCAGAGGCCCCTTCAGGCATAGCCCACCTTCTTTCCATCCTGAAAACCTTATCCTCTAAATTGGGGTTAAAGTTTAACCTAGGGAAAACAGAGATGTTGTCCTTTAATGCTAGATGTAGTCAAGTCAAGTACAAATTTATTGATCAGCATAACTGCTGTTACAATATACTACAACAGACATTTTAAATAAAAACAAAGTTTAAAATTACATAATTATTCTAAGCAGCAAGCTTACAATATCCAAAGCATGTTAAAACATTTTCATATGAAAAAATTGCACTGTGTACAACAATTAATTTAAACAGAGATACAAAAGTGTAAAAGTGAGTAGAGAGTACAATCAATTTCTTTGACCCAGACTGGATCAGATATAGAGAATGATTTTTTATGAATGAGTAGACAGCAAGAATTTTGCAACAGCTTCTAAAGTAAATTTGTCTTTAGCCCTAAACAGATATTCTATTATATCTTTGGACGGGAGACTGAGACCACCGAGCAATCCACCCAGCCATTTCTTCCTATTGGCCTCATAGGGGGCTTAAAAGAACCACATGTTTTAAATCATCAATTGTCATAGCCCCGCATTTACAAAAAGGCTATGATATTCCATTTCTTGTTTTCCTATAATGAATACATTGGGCAACATAGCTTTCTGTTCTGAATCTTGTGAAAGTTTTTCTAAGTTTAGGGCAAGTTAATTGTGTAAGATAAACCTCAAAGCCATAAGTAGAATTAAATGTTTTATAAAAGTCATGAAGCTTTAACAGGAAGAGTTGAACTGATAGTTGATAAGTGTCCAGGTCACTCAAACTTAGTTTAACATCTGCCCTGATTTCTACAGGTCTCATATACACATATATATATATATATATATATATATATATATATGTAAAACTCCATTTAATGCATTAGTTAGGGTTGTTCCACAGCAACAAAAGTGAGAAATTCAGTTACTGGGTTGAAAACCCTTGGACCCCCAGCCCCACCACCCCAACGGCATTAGGTGCGCATTGAGGTCATCAGCCTAACTCTCACCCCATCACATGTGTAAAGCAGCAGAAGTATAGGAGAATGGGGTGAGAGTTAGGACCGATGACCCCAATGCGCACCTCAATGCCGCTGGGGGTGGGTGTGGGGTCCAAGGGGTTTTCAACCCTAACACTGAATTTCCTCACTGTTGTCACTGTGGACACCAACTAATGCATTAAATGGAGTTTTTGCTCTAATTTCACTTCTTTTCTAAAATGATAATGAGAAATAGTGAATGTAATGCATCGGCGGGAGCGTGGGGCCCTCTGGGCCCCGCGCTTCCACCACGTGATGTCTTGTAGCATAGTAACAGGAACAGCAATGCAAACAGAAGCACTAACAGTGGCAGACATTGTAACGCAAGTGCGAATGAGAAAGAAAGGGTAACACACACAGTGGCGTAGACGGGAACGGTCTGCCACGTGATGTGTTGTCACATAGTAACATGGTGCCTGCAAACGGAAATGTCAATGGGCATGGTGATGCAAAGTGAAACAGAAAGAGAAACAGTACTGTAGACACAAATGGCAAAAAATAACAGAAACGCAAGCACAAAGGAAAACGCAAAGGATAATGCACATGGTGGCGTAGACGTCAACGGTAAGTGAAACGGGTAGGAACCGCAAGTGGAAAGGGCAACGGTAACAGTAATGTAAGTGCACAGACTAGTTTTCCCCAAAAGCTGCATAGAGAAAGACAGTGAGTACAAAGAATATATGCATAATAATGGGTATCGGAGCAGAAAATGAGGACTTGGAATACTAAATAGGTTATATCTCAGGAACTGTATGACATAGAAAAAAATTTAAAAGTCATATGATTTACGACTGTCCTGGATAGTTTTGTACCTAGCACCTATGAGGGGGCTAAACGATTTTCTGACAAAAAGTCTGTATCTCGTACCGTTTCCGAGATACAGGCCCTGAAAGGCGTGGCAAATGCCGTAATGTTATCCTATGGGAAAAAAAGAGAAGTTTGGAGTGCCATAACTTTGCCTCCCTGTAATATTTTTTCACCAAACCAATGAAAAGCACATCTGTGGGCTGTTGGCTGTGTTCCTTCCAAATTTCAGGAAAAAATACCAAACCGTTATTTTGCAGCAGGGTGCCACAGGATTCCTGTAATGCGTCGGGCGCCGTAATGTTATCCTATGGGAAAAACTGTCAACTTTGGACTGCCGTAACTTTGCTGCCATGTAATATTTTTTCAATGAAACACTGAAAGGCACATCTGTGAGATGTCAGCTGCGTTTCTTCCGAATTTCAACCCAAAACTCCAAACCATTCTTTTGCAGCATAGTGCCAAAGAATTACTGTTATTTTGGGCATAGTGTCGTAAAGTAGTGTCGTGATTTGCGAAAGCTTTCGCAAAAATTTGCAACACTTTCGTGAGTTCGACACTACTTTGCGAAAGTACTTTTTCCAGAAATCTGAAAAACATATTTCTGGAGTGTTTTACCCCAAAATAAAGACATGGCTAGCATCCTCAGGGCCTGACTAGGTGAATACAAAAAGAATTAGGTTGGTAGAGGGTCTCAATTTTAAATGCCAAGCATTTTTCTGATCACTAACCGAAAACAAAATGGCAGATTTGCAACACTAACAGGGCCATTTGCGACACTAAAAAGTGCATTTGTGACACTGTCGAACTTTTTGTTAACTTTTCCCATTGACTTATAATGGGAAATTGTTTTTTGAATAACTTTTGAACCGTTTAATATTTTTTCATGAAATCTTCAAAAGACACATCGGGTACCCCAGCTGCACGTTCCCTGAAGATTTTGGGCCAGTCATGCAAACCGTGCGACCTGTAGGCTCGACCGTAGAATTTCAGAAAAGGCGTAATCGCTTTTCTGCTACAGAGTGTGACTTAGTTTCACTGTTTGGCTGCACATTACATATCAGTTTTGACCACGCTTGGTCACGCTACACGTCACTTATAAAAGTGAAAGTCCTGTCTACCACTAGCTTCAGCTCGCTCCTTCTTTTAGACAATTCTCAATAAAAATAAAGTAAACTGCAGTTACTTTCCTTTTTCACACCGAGGGACTTGCTTTCAGTGTCTGCCTGCATATTAGTTACCATTATTGACCACGCTCGGTCACGCTACATCTCACTGATAAAAGTGAAAGTGTTCCCCACTCTTCTCCTCCCTCTAAAGACGACAACTTTATTCTAGGAATACTAAATCAAAATAAAAAGAAGTACAAACCTTTTTTTTTTTTAATTCTTATGCCACACAGGGACTACTTTTTTTGCTCTCCCACAAAAATATTTATTTCCATTTTATAACATAGAAACATAGAAACATAGAATTTGATGGCAGATAAGGACCACTTGGCCCACCCAGTCTGCACATTTCCCTACCTACTGGATAAGCTGCAGATCCTAGTTAACCAGCAGCCTACTTCTTCCTACCCCAACCCCCCAGAACTGCCTTATGACTATCCCATGCATGCTTGAATTCCACCACTGATTTTGACTCCACAACCTCCTCCGGAAGGCCGTTCCATGCATCCACAACCCTCTCTGTGAAAAAATACTTCCTTAAATTACCTCTGAGCCGCCCCCATCTTCAAATTGTGCCCTCTTGTTCTTGCACACCTCTTTTTTTGAAAGATGCTACCCTCTTGGACTTTGTTGATTCCCTTGAGGTACTTGAAAGTTTCTATCATGTCCCCCCTCTCCCTCCTTTTCTCGAGGCTATACATATTAAGCTCCTTAAGTCTTTCTTCATGTCTTCCAGTGCAGACCCTGCACCATTTTAGTTGCCCTCCTCTGGACAGCTTCCATCCTGTCTATGTCTTTGCGGAGATTGGGTCTCAGAACTGCACACAGTACTCAGATGGGGTCTCACCAGCTGTCTGTACAGAGGATAATAACTTCCTGTTTTCTACTGGTGATGCCTCTCCCTATGCATCCCAGTATCCCCCAGCCCTCCTTGCTGCCCTCTCACATTGCTTGCCCATCTTTAGGTCATCTGATATGACTACCCCAGGTCCCTCTCCATTTTGTTGTTGTTAGTATCTCACCCCCATTGTGTACTCTTCCCTGGGTTTTGCTTCCCAGGTGCATTTACACTTCTTAGCATTGAATCTAAGCTGCCATACATTTGACCATTCCTCTAACCTTGCCAAGTCCCTTCTCATCCTTTCCACCCACCCATGCATCAACTCTGTTGCAGATCTTAGTGTCATCTGCAAAGAGAGCACTTTTCCTTCCAGTCCTTCTGCAATGTCGCTTATAAAGACATTGAAGAGGACCAGTCCTAATACTGAACCCTGTGGTACCCCACTAGTAACCCTCCTTTCTTCTGAGTGGACTCCATTTACTATTACTCTCTGTGTCCTATTCTCCAGCCAATTCTTTACCAGGCTGTCATCTTGGGACCCACTCCCAGGCTGGCTAACTTGTATATTAATCTTTTGTGTGGGACTGTGTCAAATGCCTTGCTAAAGTCTAGGTAGGCCATGTCCACAGCCCCTCCCTGATCTACTACTTTGGTCACCCAGTCAAAGAAATCTATCAGATTCGTCTGACATGACCTTCCGCTGTGAATCCATGCTGCCTGGGTCCTGTGCCCCTCTGGCCTCTAGATACTCGACAATTCTTTCCTTTAAGTGATTCCATCATATAGATAGATAATCCACTCTAGGGTGTGCGGTCGCGTCTGATATACGCACGCCTTGGGTGGTTGAACGCACACCAAGGCGTGCGTATATCAGAGTGCGACCGCACACCCTAGAGTGGATTATCTACTACATATATAATACAAAAAACTACCCATGCCAGCAGGCATTAAGATTTTCTTTATAAGCTGGATAAAAGAATGTACATATCCTAAACTGGCCAGAGTAATACTTTCCTCTATGCACATTCTAGGATTCCTATACTCAGGTAAAAGTTTTAAGCAAGAAAATAATTTGTCTTTCATGAACAAGAGAGAGAATAAAGATTGCTGTCCCAGCTCTAATTTTAGAATACAGTTTGGTGTACTCTGTGGTAATATCAAAATGTACCTATAGAGTTTATTTAAAATTATTTCTAATGCACTGACATTGGTGTATCCCCAAACTTCCAATGCATATAACATACTTGATCTAATATTGGCATTAATAACCCTCATAATGCCCTTTACTGAAGATTTCTCCATTTTACTATTATTGAATATTTTAGGGCATTTAAAGACAACATCATTTCATCTTGTATATGCTCCAGATGTTTTATTCAAGATAAGCTCTGGGAACCCCAAAATCATCATATCTGTTTGATATAGCAATATAATTCCCACTAATTTTAAACCTTGTCTGGTTTTTACATTTGTTTCTGAAGATCACTATATTTGTTTTGCTTAAATTAATCTTTAGTTTCCTTTGTTCACATAAAGATTCAAAAAGCACCAATTTTCTTTTAAGGCCTAAAGCTGAAGTTAAGAGTAACACCAAGTTATCTGCATAAGTCTGATTATCAGTTGTACTCTTTTACTTTTGGAGCATGAAAATCAGGGTTACCAAGCTGATCCAGAATTGTATTACTGTACTATTAAACAATGTAGGTACCAGGATACAATCAATCAATCAGTGAATCAATCACTTTATTTAACCAGGCATAAACACCATTGAGCAAGCTCATTTTCAAGGTGGTCCTGGGCATTAATACAATACAGTACACTTCATAAGGTTACAATTACGGTGGACAGCAGTGCAAAAAAAAAAAAACATTGTGAAGGTGCCGGTCAATATGGGCTTATACATACCAGTCAACATAATTAACAAGCAAAGGTACATAATGATAAGTTTACTGAAATGAGAAGAGACAACAATCCCACATAGTCTCCGATAAGTAAGAGCTCATACCTAAATGATGAAAAATAAGGAGGTATTAAGGAATAAGGTAGAAACTGGGGTGAAAGAGTAGGCAGCCAAGAGGGAGGCCAGAATAGGTAAAAGGTAAAGAATAGGAAGGGCCATCTCGGATTAAGGGAACTAGGCTTGTAAGTCCTAGGTTTCTGTTGTTAGAAATGTGGGGTGGATGAGATACTTAGGCATAGGATTTGAAAGTGGCACCCAGGGCTTAGGGGTCATCGGCGTCTGAAACAGTTGCATGATTCCTTCAGACAATCCATTAATAGAGCTTTGAATGTGAAAATGCTTGGAAGTGAGGATAATTTGAATGAGTCTTGCATAGTGTTCCAAAGTGATGGACGTGAGAAGTTGATTGCTGCTGAGACAAGGACAGTTTTCACTGTAGGAATCTGGAAGCAGATTATGGAGAAGCGTCTCAGGCCATAGGAACCTTTAGCCTGTTTGAAGAAGTTTAAGGAGATATGCGGGGAGGTTATCAGATAATGCTCTAAAAAACCAGAGGAGAGCATTCCTTTTTCTTCTAGTTGAGAGTGAGGTCCATCCCGAAACCTGGTATAGATAACAGTGATGTGTACCACGGGGTAGACTTAGGATAAATCTTAAAGCCCGGTGGTAAAGGGTGTCCAGTTTGTTTAGCATCGTTGATGGACAATGACCATAAAGGAAGTCAGCGTAGTCCAGTATAGGTAGAAAGGTAGTTTGTACTAGTCTCATTCTGGCTTCTAACATAAGTAGATGTTTAATGCGATAGAATAAACCTAATTACTGTTTTAGTTTCTTCGAGGTTTCATTTAAGTGGCACAGAAAGTTGACCTTGTTATCCAGCCAGAACCCTAGGTATTTAAAGGTATCAACTACTTCAAGGGGTTCATCTAAGAGTGTTCGGATCTGTGTGATATGTGGACATCCGGAAGCAGACTTTGGTGAGAGAATCATTGCTTTAGTCTTTTTGGCATTGAGGAGGAGCTTATGAGTGAGAAGGTTGTCTGAACATACAAAATTTGCCAGCAGATAAAGGCCTAGATGTCTATCAAGTCTACTTGAATGTGCAGCTAGCACCCCTTATTCTGCAGCTGCCCTTCCCTTCCACCCTTCCCCTTCACTGACCCTCCCCCTTGTCCTGTCCCATCCCCTTTTGAAGCAGTCCACTGTTCTACTGGATACCACTTCTGCAGATAACACATTCCACCCAGCCACCACCCGCTCTGTAAAAAAGTGTCTCCTCATCTCCCTCCCAAACCTTCCTCCCTCCAGTCTCATATCATGGCCCCTGGTGTTGTATTGGAGGGTAATGAAGTCTTTCTGTAAGTACTCATGGGCCAAATCCAAGGATGAATTTGTGGTATAGAGTACAGTATCATCTGCGAATAAGTGCAAATTTGCTGTGCACAGCTGCGAGTCCAGATTATTGATGTATATTGCAAAGAGGATAGGGCCCAGGATGGAGCCTTGTGGGACTCCTCGTAACAAGGATTTTTGTGAGGACAGATCTCCTATGGCTTTAACTTTTTGTAACTTATTGGTTAGGTAGCTGGTGAACCATTTAATGGCAGAACTATCAAGTCCAATGTTACTCAGTGCAGTAAGCATGACGGTATGATCCACAGTATTGAAGGCCTTTCTTAGATCAAGGAAGAGGACAAATACATGCTTCTTAGAGTCCAAGGCCATTTGCCAGTCTGTAGTTACTTTGGCAAGAGCCGATACTGTACTGTGTTTGGCTCTGAAGCTGGACTGAGCCGGGTTTAGTAAATTTTGTGAATCCAAATGTTCTCTAAGTTGGATGTTGACAATTTTTTTCAAGTAATTTAGAGAGGACGGATAGTATAGAAATAGGCCGGTAATTGTTCAAATCACTCGGATACCCAGTCTTGAATAATGGTAGGATACGGGCAATTTTCCATGAGACAGGTAGCTCACCTTGAATCAGAGAGGTGTTGAATAAGTGTGTAATGGGGGCGGTGTGTAATGGGGGCAGTCAGATAGGTATGGCCAAGTTTTAGGAAGTAAGGTTCAATATTATCTGCACCCGCAATCTTTTTTGTATCCAGAGAAAGGAGGAGGTCCTCCACGTGCTTGAACACTTGACACATTAGAGTCAATCTTATAAGTCAGGTGCCCATACTGATTATACTGGATCCTTACCCAAGTGTCTTCATGTAATCTGATAAGAGCATCCAGCAACACTCTTTCCATTTTCAGCACCTTTAGTGTACCCCAGAGAATCTTCCTACTGTTGCTGTCAAAGGTCGAGGAGAAGTCTACAAAACAGCAATATACAGCCTAGTTTTCCTTATCTTAGTATATTTCCAAACCAAATTCTGTAGCACATAACAGTGCTGTATGGTGGATCTGTTCTTCCAGAAGCCATTGTGAGCCTCATTTATCAAATAATTCTCCTCTGCTCATTCCAGCAATCTACTCAAAATTATTCTTGAAATGATTTTCTGGGACACATTGATAAGGCTAATAGGCCTATACATTTTTGGATTATTGGGATCTTCCTTTTTGAAAATAAGGAATGAGATACTACCCGACCAACTAGAAGGAAATTGTGCACCTTGAACAAACCCATTGAATGTGAGAGCAAGGAAGGGAATCCTCCAATTTGGAAAAGATTTATATACATCACCTAAAATCCCATCTGGGCTCAGGGCTTTATTAGACTTAAGCATTTTCAATGCCAAAAAGATTTCATTCCTTGTAATTATAATAGGCCTTGGAAAGGGTGCCTCTTCTAATTGCTGCTGGCTACAAGTCATGTCAGCCTCTTCTTGAGAATAACAAAAATCAGAAATATGGGAGATCCATGTTTCAGGAGTAATATATGACTCTACCCTAGTAGAGTATCTATTATAGCACTGGGCAATGATTTTCCAAAACCATCGACCATCCCTGTTCAGGACAGCCTGCCCAATGCTTGATGTAGAGCATCCCATTTCTTACAGGAAGGGCTTAGATGGTCCCCTTCCTCTATTAAAAACTTAGGCATTCACCTCTCAGCTGATGTCTCTAAACTCCCTACTTTCAACCTTAACCTACTTCTTCATAAATTAAAAGACAATTTTGGCCACTGACAACAGCTACATCTTTCCCTAGCCAGCAAAATTTCAGCGATCAAAATGCTGGCCGCTAATAAAATTTTCCACTCTCTCTCTCTCTCTCTCTCTCTCACCTGTCCATTAATCTCTCCCCCACTTGGTTTGCCCAAATTTATGCTTTGGTAAGCTCCTTCCTTTGAGCTGGGGAAACACCAAGACCGAGTAGAACCAAACTAAGATCTCACTGGAAAAGGGGTCTGGAATCTCCCCTGGTTTCTAGGGAATCATAAAGCTTTTCTGGGTGCACAGACCTGTTAATTGTTCCTCCCAGTCACCTCCTCTCCAATCTGGTTATCTATAGAAACCCTAATTTATGCTTCTTCATTGCCACTAATCTATCTTTACACCCCTCTTCCTTGCACCTTGCGTCAATGGACCTCTATCACAGCATCTATCCATGCATGGCACCGGTAATCCAGAACTATAAAGGCCTGCACAACATCCAATGCCTGGTTTCCTCTGTGGGAAAGTCTGGTCATCAGAATTTATCACAACCTAAGCACTGGCCTAGAGGGAAAGAGATGGGCATGACCCACTTGAAAGACCTGATCCCAGTCACATTAATTTTAGACACATTCAGTAACCTGCAATCCAGATATTCTCTCCCTAAATCAGATTTTTGGAGGTACTTAAAGCTGTGGAGTGCCCTTTCTCCTTTTCTTAGACCTACCCAAACTCAGAGCCCTCCTCTTCCTGAGCTTGATATCCAACCCTGGTTGTCCAAACCCAGAGGTTGGACTAGCAGAATCTACTACGTGGCTTGTACTTCTGTCCCTGACCAAACTCAAAAGGGTTTCAGTTATTGGGAAACTGCTTTAAATCTTCCCAACACTACACATGAATGGAAAAATATCTAGTGGGAAGCACATACGACTTGCATGGATAGCAGAAGCCTTTTGTTACAAAATAAAGTACATCATAGGGCATATAGGACACTAACCCAACTACCAGCCATGGAACTCCTCTCTCAGGAGCCATGCTGGTGCTGTGACTCCCCTGGAGGGGACCTCATCCATATTTTATGGATTTGCCCAACCACTCAAATTTATTGGAAACATTTCCTAGCTGCTTGTAAATCAGTGGTAGGGGACTCCATACCATTCAACCCTCAGCTATTTTTATTGGGCATACCAACTCCCAAAACTGAGTATACTCACCCCTTAATATGCTCGTTCACTCAGGTGGGAGTGTAGGAAAACACTTGCTGCTTCAAACATGGAGAACCATGGAAGTTACCTCACTCCAAGAATGCCTTAACTCACTACAGCAGGTGGCAACACTTTCCAGAATGTCCCACATAGCTAAAGGCACTCTGAACTTTTGTCATGATACTACCATACTAACATACTAAAATGCCAGCAGAATAGGCCTAACGGTCTTTCGTGTCTGCTCGTTTGGTCAGCCCCCACCCTGGGTGCTGACCTTGCTGTCCCCCTCACCTTCTCTGGCTTCTCCCTTCCCAGTTCCGGATATTCTTGCTGCATTGGATTTTGCTTCCAGAACCCTTCCCCTGTACCTGTCCCACCCCCTCTTGAACCCCTCCACTGTCTCTGCCTCCACCAGCCCCCTAGGTAGTGCATTCCATGGCTCCACCACCCTCTCAGTGAAGTAGCACCTCCTCCTTTCTCCCCTGAATCTTCCCCTCCAGCTTCCACCCATGCTCTCTAGTGGCCCTTCCTCCTTCCCAAGCACCCTGACTGTTCCTCCCCTATTTACCCTCTTCATGTACCTGAAGACCTCTTCATGTCCCCTAGTCCTTCTCTCTTCCAATGTGTACATATTTAGCTCTTCGAGCCTCTCTTCATAGGTCCTGTCCCCCAAGCCCCAAATCATTTTGGTTGCCCTCCTCTGGACCCTCTCCAGGAGCTTAATGTCCCTCTTTAAGTGTGGCCTCCAAAACTGCATGCAGTACTCCAGGTGCGGCCTCACCAAGCAGTTATACAGAGGGAGTATCACTTCCCTCCTTCTGGAGGTGATCCCCCTAGCGATGCATCCCAGCATCCTGTTGGCCTTGGCTGCTGCCCTCCTACAAGTCTCAGAGTTGTTCATCTTGACATCCACCACCACCCCCAGGTCCCTCTCAGCCATTGAGACTTGTAGTATTTCCCTCCCAGGGTGTACACTTGGCCTGGGTTTCTGGCCCCAGGTGGAGTACCTTGCATTTCCCTGCATTGAACCTCAGCTCTACTTTCTAGACCATCTTTCCAGAGCCTCCAGGTCCCCTGCAGGCCACCCTCCCTCTCCCCATCCACCACCGCTTCCCAGTTTTGAGTCATCTGCAAAGAGACTCATCTCCTCTGATTCCTGTCCTTATGTCAGATACATAGGCGTTGAACAGAAGGGCCAAGGACTGATCCCTGTGGACCCCACTAATGACCCTCTTGGGATGAGACTATCCCACCAACTCGACCCTCTGGGTCCGTCCTGGAGCCAATTGCCTATCCATCTGATCATCTGGTTTCCACCCCCATTTCTCCAAGCTTATCCAACAGGCCCACATGAGGAACAGAGTCAAATGCCTTGCTGAAGTCTAGAAAGAGGACATCCACTGGTCTACCCAGGTCCAAGGCACTTGTCACCCAGTCATAGAACTCCACCAGGTTAGCCTGACACGATTTCCCCGGGATGAATCCATGCTGTCTATCGTCCAGGCACCCTGACTTATCCAGGTCCCCCCCTAGCCTCTCCTTGACAATGCCCTCCATCACCTTGCCCTCCACCGATGTCAGGCTGACAGGCCTGTAGTTCCCTGCCACCTCCCTTGATCCCCCCTTGTGGATAGGCACTACATGCGCCACCTTCCAGTTTTGGGGCACCCACCCTGTCCTCAGAGAGATGGTGAAAAGCTCTGCCAGGGGTTTAGCCAGGACACCTGCAAGTTCCTTCAGCACTCTAGGATGTACTTTATCTGGCCCTGGTGCTTTTCTCCGTCTTAAGGAGCTGAGGCTTCCCTATCTCTCTGCTGTGATTTCCACTTCTGTGCCTCTTCTCCTGCTTAGCCCTTCCCCACCTGCCAGTGATGCCTCCCCTCCCCCAGACCTGCCGATCGGTAGGGTCCCCACCCTCATTATCTCTGTCTCCTCCCATGTATGATGCAGCACCCCATTTTCCCTGGTGAAAACTGAGGTGAGATACTCATTTAGTACCTCAGCCTGCTCCCCGGGTCTTGTGCCCATCTCTCCCTGATTTAATCCTGCTAATCTGCCCTTCACCCTTCGTCTTTCCCCAATGTATCTAAAGAACCCTTTCTCCTCTCCTAATTTCCCTGGCCAGGTTCTGCTCCTTCCTTGCCTTAGCCACCCTCACCACTCTGAGTGGCCCTTCTAGCCATCAGTTCGTACTCCCCTCGATCCCTTTCACTCCTTGAGCACTTGAATTTCTTATAGGCTGCTTTCTTTCCCCGCACCACCTCCTGGACCTCCCTGGTCCACCAACAAGGTTTTTGGGCCCTACTGCATTTTCGTCTCACTCTTGCACAGGTGCTGGTAGCATCCTGCACCCCTCTCCTGATGATTTCCCACCTACTATCAGTGTCCATGTCTGACCCAATCCCATCCAAATGCTCCTTAAGGATCCTTCCCATTTCCTTAAAATCCGCCCCCCTGAAGTCGGTTACTTCCGTCTTTGTGCAGCCTTCTACCCCTCCTAGGTCCAGGCAGAACCAGACCGTGGCATGGTCACTCCCCACCAATGGGTCCCTTACCTCCAGGCTTCCAATCTGTCACTGTCTGCCAGGACCACATCCAGTACCAGTGCCTCCCTGGTCGGTTCCCTCACCTGCTGAGTTAGGAACGCGTCTTGAAAGACATCCAACAACCTCTGTTCCCTGGTCACAGAGGATGTCATAGTCTCCCAGTCTGTTCCTGGCATGTTTAAGTCCCCTAACACCACCACCGTTCCTCTGCCCAGTCTGCAGTGTCTCTAACATCTGCCAGCAGACTGTCCTCCAGCTCCTCCGCCAGGGCAGAGGGTCTATACCATGCCTATTTTACTCTCTTCCCCTTGTTATCAAGGTGACCGTCGCCTCCACGGTTCCCTCCGCCTCCTCTACTCCCCTATGCCAATGCAGTTTTGACTATCATTGCTACCCCTCCTCCCTTCCTCCCCCTATCCTTCTTGAACATAGTGTAACCCTCCAGGTTCAGGTCCCAGTCATGTCTTGCAGTGGCCCAAGTCTCAGTGACGCTGCCACATCCACTGCTCCCTCAGTTAACATCGCCTGGGAGCAGGCATTTTATTACCAAGCTCCTGGCATTTATAGAACTACCTTCCACCCTTTCCTATAGTTCCATTTCCCTGCTCGTGTTCCCATGGGGATTCTGTTTTCTCCTGGTCTGCACTTTGCCAGTTGGCCTTTTCTTGCAATCCTCCTGGTCCCCAGGGGTGGAGACAGAGTCCCTCCTATTGCACCACTTGACAGCCTTTCTCCCATCCCACCCCCCTTCACAAGTTTAAGCCCACTTTTCACCAATGAACTCCTCTATTTTCAACAAAGGTTCCCTCCCCTCAAATTGAGATGTAGTCTATCTCTAGCATACAGCTCCTTATCCTCCCAGGTCTCCCCAATCCCCATCAACCCATACCCTCTGGCCTCCACCACTCCCTGAGCCACTGGTTTATCTCCTAATTTTCCTTTTGTGTTCCCCACTAGCCCTTGGCACTGGCAGGATTTCTGAGAAGGAAACTGTGCATCCTATGTCATGACAGACCCTGGCAAGCTCCCTGAATCTTGCCTGTATCTCTAGCTCGCTATTTCCATCAATATCATTTGTACCCAAGTGGGCCAGTATGTCTGGGGAACCCCCACAGTCCTTTGCCAGCTGATATACCTCGTGCTTAGCCCTGTGCACTGTTAGTCCAGGGAAGCATCTTGTTCTAACTGGCCAGGCTTCTCCTTCCCTATCCCATTTGATACCCCTGATCATTAGAATCCCCCAGCAGGAGCACTCTGACCACTCCTTTTCCTCCAGTCCCCTTCCATGTCCCTCATCCTTTCTACTGGCCCTCCACCCAGCTGGCTCCTTGTTCCTCCCCTATCTGAGGGCACATGACCACCCTTCTTATCCTCATAGCCACCCTCCCTCAATCCTATGCCTCTCCTCCTCCTGATTATCCTTCTGTACCTTGCTAATTTGCCCCTCACTGCTCTCAACTGGTCCTTCTCCCCATCTGCTAAACTAGCCTGGCTCATCCTCCCTTCCTTCTGTCTCCATTTAGTTCCTCCTTGCTCGTCGTGCTCCTGGCCTAAACCCTCAGCTCCCTTTACTGAATCCTCCTTGTACTTCTGGTCCTTCTCCTTTACCTTTCCTCCCAACTGGTCCTTCTCCTTGCGCTTTCTCCCTCTTCCCCTGCCCATCCTGCTCAGTTCACTGCTCCCCATTCTCCTGCATTCCAGGTCACCCCTGTTCTTCCTGCTATCTGGCCCCTGCCTCCTGCCTCCTCACTCCTTTCCATCTCTAACCACCTCTGTCAGGCTACATCACCCCCCTCATCCTTGAGCAGAAGAAGAAATTTAAAGAGTTTATGTGTGAGGTCTGATCCACCTCCCCTTGCTTTCTTCTGTCCTTACTGGCCATCTGCCTACTTCCCTGATAATGTTGTCCCTCTGTCCCCCCTTTGTGAGGTCCCCAGTTACCTGCCTGCTTCCTTGGTAGTGTCCTTTTGGATCCCTCTGCCAGGGTCCCTATGTGACCCTGGTATTCTCCTGCACTCCTTTCCCTATACCCACCCCAGTGCTTGGTGCAACCCGCTGAGATTTCAGCCCCTTCCAACCATACCACCCCTTCCCCAAGCTTTCTCCTCATCCCCTTAAGCTCCTCCTAAGCTGTGCTGGCTGGTGCAGCACACTGGGCAACCACAAACTTCCAAGCCCAGTCCAGTATCATGGCTGCTCCACACCTGTGCACCCACCACCCTCCCAAAGATGCCGGCCCTAATGATGTGTGGTTCCATCCCTTCCAAATAGGTTTCCTTGGGTGAGCAACCAGGTTCCCCCTAGTCCAAGATACCCCTACTGCCTAATCAGGTCACCCACTAATCTTAGAGACAGTCCCCTGTACACCAGTAACCCTGTTACTAGGTGCAGTACAACACATTAAACTTACAAGGAAATTAACAACTCCCTAAGCTCCTCTCTCCAGCCTTTAAATCCAACCCCAGTGGCTAGAACTACATGAGCTGCACCAGCAGCCTTTTCCTCAATTGCAGGGCAGGTGTTCCCTATAAATTTGCAGACTTCTGGGGAGGGAGGGGTGGGGAGGCAGGTCTTGGGCAGACACCTGACAAGAGAGTGTATCAGCCCTGTGTCTCCTCCAAGCCCTGCAGTTAAAGAACCAGGCCCAAGCAAATCCCACCAAATAGGTTTTAAATCAGAAGAAATAGGCCTCTACTAGCGCAGCCTGTTACACAGTGGAACATCCACAAAAAGAGCCCCACTTACAGCCACCAAATCATTTTACAAACATCCAGCATCCCCCAAAACAATACCCTGCTAGCCCCTTAAAAGTAAGAAAGAAAAGAACTAACCTACCAAGTAAAATCCACAAGAACCCTGTGAAAACAACAGCAGCAGCAGCTACTGTCCTGGAACACAACTGATCCTGTCCCCTTCCAGTTCTTTCTGAGAAGACAAAGCAGCTAGCAGCTAGCACCTCAACCTGATTCAGCCCTGCCTCCAGTCAATTGGCTGAGAGACCTGGCCAGACCATTAACACCCCTCCTCCACTATGAACTAACCTTTACAGCTAATGGAGTCAGAACAAGGAATCAAAATTCAAGTCAAAGCCCCCAAAATATGTTTGCTGCCAAAGGAAACAGGTCTCCAATTTAATCAGCTTCACTAACACCACATCAAAATAGGCTTGAAATTAACAGATATAGGTCTCCAATTCAAATAACCATCTCCAAGCAAATCCCACCAAATAGGTTTTAAATCAGAAGAAATAGTCCTCTACAGCGCAGCCTGTTACACAGTGAAACATCTACAAAAAGAGCCCCACTTACAGCCACCAAATCAGTTTACAAACATCCAGCATCCCCCAAAACAATACCCTGCTAGCCCCTTAGAAGTAAGAAAGAAAAGAACTAACCTACCAAGTAAAATCCATAAGAACCCTATGAAAACAACAGCAGCAGCTACTGTCCTGGAACACAACTGATCCTGTCCCCTTCCAGTTCTTTCTGATATGTGGGTCCCTTATACTGTATATCTTCCCCCTTTGTAAAGTGGACCCCAAATGGATCCACATAGAATAATTGTATGATCAGGATCCTCCATCAATACAAGGTGCCCCCCATCTAGGGTGCTTCCATATGAGATGCACAAATCAAATAATGAGTAGACTCTATCTGTTTGTTATTGAATTACTACATATGATTAATACTGTTTGAATTGTGAATGTGTAACTATACTGCTACAGTGATGTCTTTTGTTTCTTTATGATAATGAAAAACTTCAATAAAAAGTAGTAACTGCAAAAAAAAAAAGAATAAAAAACGAAGCAACACACACCACCCTCTGGGTATTTGACATGCACCCCCCCCCCACCATGCCATATGGTTTTAAATCAAATATCCCATCCATTCCCCCACTAGGCCAACACTTCCCTCCTCCTTGCTGTATCCTCAGACTTTTTTTCAGAAAGACAGGAATTAAACATTTTCTCTTGCCTGCCACAAAATCAAGTTACCCCACCTTCCGCTCCCCATCTCTGCAATTTTAGCTCAGAATTCCCCTTCCTTTCTCATGCTCTTGCCATGAATCCACCCTTACTCCCCTCAAAGTAACCAAACTCCAGTTTTGCATTTCTAAATACCTTTAAATTAAAAAAATATCCCCCCTGCAGAGTGAGCATCTTCACTCTTCAGTGTTTGTAATCAGAATGAATAGTGAGTGATGTTTATTCTATTAGTAGTACCAGATTGACTGATAACCAGTTCTACACCCTGACATGCAGAGGGTCACAACAATGAGTGGTACATACCACAGTTTGTACCTCCATATTGCACTTCCCACAAAGTAAGCATCACTGTTGTGGGATCCCCAATCACAACCAATAAAACCTTTATGCACAGACAAAGCACAACGCGTCATATGGCATTGTGGTATACACCCATGCAAGGCAGGCTGCACTGATAACAGTTTTTTTAAATTCTACTTCATTCTTTTGTAACAGCACATCATACATCACATCTAGAGATGTGAAAAGTAAAATACACTCCATGGATTAATTTGTGGATTACCATGGTTCCACAAATATTTCCACAGGGTGAAGTTGAACTTCATGGAACAGAGGCAGATTCACAAAAATTGCAAATCAGAGACTTCAACGGATATGGGAGTTGATAATAGAAGTGTCTCAGATCCACGAAGCGTGCACTTCACCTGCAAAGTACAGCCTACTAGGTGAAATTTGTAATGTACCATGGGATAGGAGATAACATGTTGCTGAATAGATAATGTGAAGCTGGTTGGGTTCATCTCTCATTGTAGTGTGTTGAAGAGAGACTCAGAAAGCAGAGGCCATGCTTGCAGCTGACAGTCAAAATCCAAAATATTATAGACCTCAGCAGTCTGGTGTTCAGTTTGCATCCAAACTGTTTTTGTGTGTACCTTTTACACACGCAGTACTTGTTTTGTATTGATTTTCTCATCAATTCTTTACTTTAAGTCATTGTTTTTGTTTAAAATTATGCAGATGATGCTGCACTTTTCACTAACCAGCCAGATCCTCTACCCCTTGAAAAAAGCCTGCAACAATGCTTCACTGCAGTTGCAACCTGGTTCACCAATGAAAAACTTATCATGAACTATAAAAAAAAACAAAGTGATGCTCTTTGCCAATCCCCACAACAAACATAAAACTGCCCAACTAACTATCCTTAACAATCTCAGTCAGCACCTGGAAAAAGTCAGCAGCTTTAAATTCTTAGGTATTACCCTGGACAGTACCTTATCCTACAATGAACATGTCACCTTAATATCAAAAGCAGTAAACAACAGAATAGGGCTCCTCTATAGGCACAGACTCAGTATGACCCAAGAATCACTTTGCCTTTGCTGTCACCAGCTCTATTCTTTCGATCATTGACTATGGTCTAATAAAATATGGCTCTGCCACAAACACCATGCTAAGAAGACTAAATATTATTCTAAACAAGGCCTTCTGCCTGGTCACTGGTGCACCTAGATACACTCACACATGCGAACTTTATGCCAACACTAAGTGGTTGAACCTCCAAGGCATGATCTCCTACTAAATCTGCCTGATCATAAAGAAAATTAGCCTTGCACTTACCCCACCTGCATTACAACAGCTCCTTACTAGTGTAATTAACCCCCACTGCATGAGAAGCACATCCAGTCCTTCTCTCCTTGTCCATTTCTGCTGTACTGCCCAAGCCCAGCAAGCATTTATGTTTAGAACACCCAGTCTGCTAATCAGACTCATGTCTGACCTCCAGTATGAATCTAAATTAGGACCCTTCAAAAACAAACTTTGTCTTCACCTATCTGAACTCAGCAGCTGTGACTGACCCTACCCAACTTAATCTGGGCCATACCACTTTGTTCAATTCCATCCCTTGCCACCTCCTGTCTCTAGGGTTGTTGTTTCCTCTGTCTCCCCTCTATTCCTTCACTAGCTTTTCCTTTGACAAGGTCATTTACTTGACTGCTCGTAACGAACTAATTGAGGACCTGTAACCCTGTAATAAATTTTTATTTTCTATTTTTATTTTTATTAGAGTCTAGGATTACAAATACCTTTGAGCCAAGGCTCTTTTACAAAGGTTCCACACCAGTTGAGAGACAGTAGGAGACAAGGCAATTTGAATGGCAGTACAACTTGAAAGAACAATGCAGTTTGAAATGGAGGAGAGCAAAACAGGTTACGGTCAACTCCAAACAGTTACATGCATACATTTACTGTGGTACAAGGCACCATAGGGAGAGTAAGCTAGGAAGGGACAACACATCAGGAACAGCCAGTGGCATTTGTCAGGAACAAGAAAAATGCATAAGAGGATGGGGAGAGAGGGGGGGTAAGGAGCGAAGGGGGAGGAGTGTTAGAGGAGGTAAACGGGGGGGAGTAAGTGCTTGATAAAGAGGAGCAGATCAAGGTAGGCAATCACAGGAGCTAGAGGCAGAGAGGAGGAGACAAAGGTTGCATTTGAAAGGGCCTAGTTTAGACGGTGAGGAGATGTCATAGCTGAGGCCATTTCAACAGCTGGGAGCTCTGTGAGTGAAGGATCTTTGCCCCAGTGTTGTGCAGCAATGTGGAATGTGCAGAAGCTGTTATTCAGAGCCCCTAGTGCAGCACGGATTCTGTGCCATGTGGAGGAGTGCTTGGACATCTGGAGGGGCTAAGCCCAATGTTATTTTTTTGCCATTAAGCAAGTCTGGTACTTGATATGGTTAGTCAATTGGAGCCATCCAGTTTGGGCATACAGGTCACAGGTGTGAGTGAGGCAGTGAGGTGGTGGGATCCAGTGATGAGCCTGCATGCTTTGTTAAAGGTCATGGATATGCACCTAAGGGCGGAGGCTGAGGCTGAGCTCTAAATGATTAGGCCATAGTCGATTAGAGAAACCACCGAGCTCTGTACTGTGATCCTTAAGGCATCTGCAGTAAGGCATTGCCTATGCCTGTAAAGAAGGCCAATGTGAGTATTTTCAGCTTTTGCAACATTGTCAATGTGGGTGCAGTATGATAGATTACTGTCAATGGTGACTCCAAGGTATTTGAATGATTGAACCTGTTCGAGGGCTGCACCAAGGCCATTAGTGATTAAGAGGGGTTGGGACTGTGTTTGTCATGAGAGCTGCAGAAAAGCATAGACTTGTATTTTTTTTTTATAGTTGAGGACTAATTTATGCTTACTAAATCAGTTTTTGAGTGCAGAGAAACCAAGCTGAGGATTGTTTTGAAGGAGGTGAGGGTCCTTGTAGGTGGAGTAGATTACATCATCTGCATAGAGAAGGATTTGTTCAGGAGAGGATTGCAGGAGAATATTTAGGAAGAGGCTGAAAAGGAATGGCTCAAGGATGGAACCATGGGGGACTACTGAGCAAACGGGTCTTTCAGCACAGTGGATATCAGCTATCTTCACTCTTTGGAAGCGGTTTTCCAGGTAGCTCTGGAACCAAGTAGAGGATTCATGGGAGAGTCCAGCGATTTGCAACTGTGTGATTAATAGGTGATGGTGGACGGTGTCAATTGTCTTGGTAAGGACTATGAAGACCACCCCAGTGAGGAGACTATTGTCCAGGGAATTGTGGATAGCACCGGTGAATTCGAGGAGGGCAGATGTAGTGCTGTGACCTTTTCTAAATCCATGTTGTTGGGTGCACAGGATGTTGTATTTGTCCAAGTATTCTGAGAGCTGGTTGGCAACTATATGTTCGAAGGCTTTAGAGAGAGGGGGTGGTATGGAGATAGGCCGATAGTTCACATGAAGAGACCTGTCCCCACTCTTGTGGATCGGTGTTGTAGTGGTGGATTTCCTTCGGTTGAGAAACTGTCCGAGGGAGAGGTTGAAAATCTTAGTTAGAGGTGATACGACTTCATTGAGAATAAGGGACAGCGGTTTGAGCTCAAGTGAATCTCCAGTTGTCCTGGATCTGGCAATTGCCTTACTGATATAATTGCAGACTTCAGGCATCCTGACTGTTTTGAAGTAGAAGAGAGGTGGTCAGCGGGGCCGGGGGGGGGTTGGAGGAGAATGTTGGCGGAGTATCATCATCAAAGAAGTCCAGTGGAAGAACACTAAGAACACTACTGAGGTCTGAGAATGCGGTATTGAAGATATTAACAATAGAGGTTGGGTCGAGAGTTATGACCCCATCAATGTCCAGCATGGTAGGTGAAGTATGAGAAGCCTTCCCAGTGACTTCTTTAAGATTGCTCCAGAAGGATTTCCCCTTACTCCTGGAGTTAGTGAGTACTTCATTATAATATATATTTTTGGACTTGCGGATGGATTTTGTAGCACTTACACTGTGTTATGCCTATTTTGTTAATTCATTCAATCTTTTGTATCATGCTTACTTGTTTAATTTCATTCACTATTCGTGCCATCTATTGTTCTGTTGTTCCTTTCATCTATGATGTGGAGCCTTTGTAAAAGAGCCCCTAGCTCAAATGTTTTGTAATTCTGAGATGTTTAATAAAAAAATAATAAATAAAAATAAACAAAGAAGTAGTTGGGCGGCTAGTGTGGGGGAAGGTAGCAGCAATTTAGAAAGCTGAGCAGAAAAATCTGCAGCTTTTTTCTGGTTAAGTAGGCTATTTCTATTAAATTTTGTTTTTGTTATACATACTTTGTAGTCCTTAATTTTTGTGTTGTCACAAAAATTTGTGTGGAGAGTGGGTATAACAATGGAAAGTGATTGTTTTTGTCAGTGTTGGCACAGTTGCCCTTCTGAAAAAAAAAATCCCTGCACTGAGTGAGCATTAACAATAGTAACTGAGGGTTCTGTCACTTGGTACAGATCTCTTCTGAAAAAATCACTTCACTGACTGTGATTTAATAATAGTAACTGAGGGTTCTGTCAGTATTGGCACAGTTCTCTTCTGAAAAAAAATTCCTGCTTTGCCTGCGCATTAACAATAGTAAGTGAGTGTTCTGTCACTGTTGGCACAGCTCGCTGAAAAAATTCCTGCACTGAGTGTGCATTAACAATAGTAAGTGAGTGTTGTGTCAGTATTGGCACAGTTGTCTTCTGAAAAAATCCCTGCGCTGAGTATGCATTAACAATGGAAAGCGAGGATTGTGTCACTGTTGGCACAGTTGCATTCTGAAAAAATCCCTATACTGACTGCTCATTTAAAATAGTAATTTATGATTCTGTCACTGCTGGCACAGTTCTCTTCTGAAAAAAAATCCCTGCACTGACTGCACATTTACAATAGTAATTGAGGGTTCTGTCACTGTTGGCACAATTCTCTTCTGAAAAAATCCCTGTGCTGACTGCTCATTAACAGTAGTAGTTGATTGTTTTGTTACTGTTGTAAAGCACAAAAGATTGACTGTGAAGAAGTCAAATAAAGGGAGTGGTTGTGGAGAGCCAACAAAGGACATTTCCCAGTTTGTGGTCCGTAAGAGTAGTGCAGCTACCCCAAAATTGTCAGTGGCAGCAGTGGTACAGTATTCTGATGAGTCTGTTGCAGGTAGTGGCAGTAGCATTGAAGTATTTGGCAGTGGTGGCTTTCCTGCCTCTAAATATTTCTCTGCCACATCTGTGGCAGCCATGTTGATGAATGTGTCAACTGACACGGGAAGCAGCAGCACCACCAAACAAACAACCAACCAACCATGGACAAGGAGGTGGTTTGTGGTGGTGTGCACTTGGGAACTGGTTCTGTTGATGCTGCTGACTTGGAGTCTGATAGTGTGTGGCCAGTGTGTGAGATGGGACATGAGGTGAAACTTGATGAGACTTGTCATGAGGAGGAGGTGCACATCACAGAGCTTGTAGCTATTGAGGACGCCAGGCCTGTGGAGGACAAAGAGGACAGCACTGTCTATGCTGATGATGATGACAATGAAGTGTTGGATTCAGATCCCTAATGGGAGCCAGAAAGGAAAATGCCAAAGGGTGTTAAGGATGCAGATGGTGCGTTTCCTGTTGTCTGCACTGCTTCAACCACAAAGGACCCACTAGCACTATTTCTCTCATTCTCCAGTCATCCAAATAAATACCAAAGCCCACCTCTTCTCCATTGCTATGCCAGTCACCATGGCACCATGTGAAAACAAGACCAACTAAATCCCTAGGGTGGGATTTTTATGTACTGGACCCAGCTGATGAGACAGTGGCAGTTTGCTAACTTTGTCAAACCAGAGTCAGTAAAGGTAAGATGGGTAGCCACCTTGGCATGGGTGAGCAACATACACACCTGAAAAACAGGCACCCATTACACTGGCTTCAACACCAGAAGAAAGCCAGCACTGGTGGTCCTGGTCAATCGTCATCATTGGGCAAGGTAAGCCAGATTGACAGGGCAGTACACAAGGGAGAGGGAGGGGCAAGTGAGGAGGAGATCTATGTAGTCCAGGATGAGGATGATTCTGGAAGTGGGCCAAGTAGTGGTCCAAGCAGCACTACCTCCCCAAGTCCAAGAAGCATAGCTACCCCAATACTGAAAACCAAAAAAGACACTGTCTGTTGTGCAGTACTACATACTAACATTAGCAATCCTCAATAGTCAAAGAGCACACCAATAATGCCACCATGATGAGGCAAGCTGTTTGGCACACCATCACAAACAACAAGAAAGGTTCAGCCTACTCTGCATTCATAGAAAAATAGAAACATAGAGGTTGACGGCAGATAAGGACCACAAGGCCCATCCAGTCTGCCCATTTATTTTTCTACCTTATAAATGTGCCATCAGCCTTTGCTCTGTCAGTGGCCTATCTAGTCATACTCATCTGTATTGCTCCCTTATGCCTATCCCATGCCTGTTTGAAGCCCTGCACTGTATTCATAGCCACCACTTCCTGAGGTAGGCTGTTCCATGCATCCACCACTCTTTCTGTGAAAAAGAATTTCATCACTTTCCCCCTTAAACGGCCTCCCTCTAATCTCATGCTGCGTCCTCTTGTCCTGCTATTTTTCTTATATTTAAACATATTAAACTCTTTCACCTTGTTAATGCCCTTAAGGTGTTTGAATGTTTCAATCATATCACCTCTCTCCCTCTTTTGCTCAATGGTATACATATTGAGCTCTGTTAATCTGTCCTCACATGTCTTCTGATGCAGTCCCTGCACCATTTTGGTTGCCCTTCTCTGGACTGCCTCAATTTGGTTAATGTCCTTGTGAAGGTGTGGCCTCCAGTACTGCACACAGTACTCCAGATGGGGCCTAACTAGTGTCTTGTAAAGTGGGATTATGACCTCCCTCTTACGACTTGTGATGCTCCTACTAATACTCCCTAACATCCCCCCTAGCCTTACCTACTGCTTTAGAGATCTGCTTGGATGATTTCAGGTCATAGGTGATGATGATGCCCAAGTCTTTTTCTTCCTTTGTGACTGCCAGCAACTCTCCTCTCAGCCTATAGGTGGCTTCAGGGTTTCTCTTCCCTCTGTGCATGATCTTGCACTTCTTTGCATTAAATCCCAGTTGCCACTCTTCTGACCATTTTGCTAGTTTATCCAGATCACTTCTCATTCTGCCCACCCCAACAGGATCATCTACTCTGTTGCAGATCTTGGTGTCATCTGCAAACAGACAAGCCTTACCCTCTAGTCCATCTGCAATGTCACTAATGAAGGTATTGAAGATGACTGGCCCCAGAACTGATCCCTGAGGTACCCCACTTGTGACTTGCATCTCTTCTGACTGTATACCATTTACCACCACTCTCTGTTTTCTGCCCGTCAACCAGTTTGCCATCCAGTTGACCAACTTCTGACCCATCCCAAGCCTACCCAGCTTTTTTATCAATCTTCTATGTGGAACAGTGTCGAAAGCTTTGCTGAATTCAAGGTAGGCGACATCAACTGCTCCCCCTTGGTCCACCACTCTGGTTAACCAGTCAAAGAAATCTATGAAATTAGTTTGACAGGACCTTCCTTTTGTAAACCCATGCTGTCTTGGATCCTGTGCCCCTATGAATTCCAGGTGTTGCACTATCCTTTCCTTAAGGAGTGCCTTCACAATCTTGCCCACTACTGAGGTAAGACTGACTGGTCTGAAGTTCCCTGCCTCCTCCCTGCTACCACTCTTGTGGAGTGGGATCACATGAGCCCTTCTACAGTCTTCTGGGACCTCTACTGTGCTCAAAGACTCACTAAACAGTTCTGCTAATGGCTCTTCTAGTTCCATCATTAGCTCCTTAAGTACCCTGGGATGTATGTCATCAGGTCCCATTGCCTTGTCCACCCTGAGCTTAGCGAGCTTTTGTAGGACCCTTTCTTTTGTGAAGGGAGTAGTGCTCACCTCCCTCCCCCCTGTGTTCATGGTGCTGAGCTGTGGGCATTCGCTTTTTGAGCATCAATCAAACTTCCCACCTGATCATGCTACTGCTCAGAAGCTGAATGCAGCAGCTGCAGAAATGTCTGCTCTTGATTTGCTGCCATTCTCATTTGTAGAGAATGTAGGATTTTGGCAGTTCGTGTCTCAAGCCTTGCCAAAATGGCAGGTCCCATCATGAAGTACTTTGCCAAGCATGCCATTCCAGAACTGTTTGGTAGTGTGTCCAAAATGTACATCATGCCCTGCAGCATTCCTTATCACAGTATGTATATCTCTGCATGGACATGTGGACCAGTGGTAAAACAGCTGGTAGCTATCATTTGTGCATTACAGCACACTGGGCACAGGTACCTGGGGGTAGCAACTGAGTGGGGGCGAGGCAAGAATTTCTATAAGTGCAATTGTGGTGGTAGCAACATGCCGGGTGTTAGCCAGCAAGCGACATTGACCATAAGGAGTATCCCCAGGTCCCACAAGGCTGAAAAAATGCCAGAAGTGGTCCTCACCAAGATTGATGAGTGCATGCACCCACATGCACTGAAAGATGAATTCATTGCCAGTGACAATAGGCCCAATGTTCTGAAATGCATCACTGATGGGGGATTTGTCAGGGTGCTATGCTTGGCACACTGCCTGAACCTGGTTGTGCAGACTTTTTTCACCCATCCTGATATTAAGGAAATACTGATTGTGGCCCGACGCATCTGTGTCCACTTTGCACATTCAGCAAAGGCCTGTGATCGTCTCCATGTTTTGCAGGTACAGAACCAGCTGCCTCAGCACCATCTTAAACTGGATGTTGTCACCCGATTGAACTCCACCTTGTACATGCTCGAAGATTTGTTTGAGCAGTACAAAGTAATACTGGAGTATCTGCTACTTTAAGCAAACTGTGACAGGACTGGGGCATCTATGTGTTTCACAACCAAGCACTGACGCCAAATGGATGGGCCCATCTTGATTCTAAGGCCCTTTGAGCATGCAACACAGGTAGTGAGTGTGGATACTGCCTGCATCAGTGAGTCCATCCTTGTGCTATGTGTGCTGAGGCAGACACTTCTGAATGTGCAGCAACAGCTGGAGGCAGGTGGTGACAAAGTAAGTTGTGTCTTGATGGAACACATGCTGTCCACCTTAGACTCCAATACCCACATTTATATTTATTTATTTGCTTTTGGTAACTGGGTAAGTGCACTAGGCAAACAAACCTGCATATTAACAGGCATGACCTGGGAGAGTACCATAGTACAATACATTAACTACATTCTGCAGTCTAAAGAGTTTGGGATTGCCACAATGCTTGACCCACAGTATAAATGTGGGCTCGCAGCCATAATTCAAGGTGGGTCTCAACAGGTGCAAAGACTGACCAAACTTCTGACACAAAGGGTAAGCGGGGCACAGTTGCTACTATGGGCACAGGGGGCAAAGACACATAAGGATACTGTACAGTGACTAGGTGTTGCTGCCACCTACTCATCACAGGGTAAACAGGCAGAAAAAACATGCCACTTAAAACAACATATGCTGAATCCCATTTGGGCCACTCTAACTCGCATGGAAGTGGCAGATATGGAGGAAACTGAGGAGGAGGAGGAGGAGGAAGAGCATGATCATGATGCACATCTGTGAGTAGCAAAATGCATGGTAGATGCATATTTTGCAGATACAAGGCATCTTACCATTGCAGATGTGCCCCTGCTATACTGGTGCACGAAGGTCAATGACCTTACCACCACTGACTCTGGTTGCTATTAAATATTTGAGCTGCCCACCCTTGAGTGTCAGTGTTGAGTGGGTTTTCAGTTCAGTGGGTGCCATTGTGTGTGACAGGTGCACCAACCTGTCTCTAACAAATGTTGGCATGCTGACATTTATTAAAGTGAATCATGAGCACATTCCACTGAGAAAATCATGTCCCTTGTCACGCAACAGCATGCCAGTGATGATGAGGAGGAAAGTGCTGTGGGCAGTCTGGGCTGTATAATATTGTCTTGCAACATCAAAGTGTATGAAGCAGTGCTGGAGAGGGAATTCCCCTCTGGTGGCAATTCCAGTCTTGAAGACTGTGAGGGCTGCTTCACCACTGAGGTTGAAGAATAAAAAAGAATATGGCATGTTTTGCTCCTTCTCCCCACCCTTCCCTAATGTAATGCTGGCTGTGAAATTCACAAAAATGATAGTATTCACAGTCATTGCATTGATATTCATCCTCAAGTATTAATTTGTGGCTGCTTTTTAATTGCATCAAATAGTGCACCTGACAACACCACTTAGAATTATTACCTGCTCCAGCCAGCAAGACACACTGCATCAGTAACTTCACCACCTCAGCCTTCTCCTCCTGTCATTATGGGCTATAGTCTGCTTGGATCCTACACAGGCAGAATTAGCATGGGCAACCACTTCCACCACCATAGTGATTCAACAGGAAAATGACTTTAAAATAACACCATGGCACAGGCTGCCCTCTCCCCCAAATCAAGACACAGAACCGCCTCCTCTACCTCCTCTGTACTCCTCTTGCCAAATTCAGCTGGGTCTTCCTCACTGCAAGTCTCAAACAGCATGGTCCACCTTCACCACCATAGTGATTTAACAGGAAAATTACATTAAAATAAAACCAAGGCACAGGATGCCCACTCCCCTAGATGCGAGACGCAGAACAGTCTCCTGCACCTCTTCTTTTTTTATTATGCATTTTATGTGTTTTTTCCCATTTTCACCCACTGCCAGTCCTAGATGCACATACGCATGTATGGAGGCATGCCAGCACCGCATTCCGAGATGCCCTCCCAATTTGCCGCCCCTCCCACCTACACTGCCATTGGAATTCCACCTGGTGGCAGTGTAACTATGGGGGGCAACAACCAACCCAGGAGAGGAGAGCTGCCATTAGGTACTCGATCCTGCTCACCCATCCCCCCCTTGCCTGCACCCCAATGACCCAAGGTCATTCCTAAACCCGGGTCACCAGTGTGGTGTGAGGTGTGGTGTCCAGCAACTCAACCCTCATCACCACCAGGCTGGCACCTCCTCTATCTCTTCTGTACGCCTCTTGCCTGCTTCAGCTGGGTCCTCCTGACAAGAATTATCCTACAGCATGCTCCACCATTCCAGCTGCTCTCCCATGGAAGTGATGGTCCTACACCATACAGCAAGCCACTGAATTTAGTCAGCAACACATCATGTGGAACCACACTGCAAAGTCTGTCTTTGTCAGCTGTGATGGTAAGACACCTGCACTGTTCTTCACAGACCATATCCTTCTTATGGGTAGCTATGGTTGCTGCAGCACTTCTATCTGCCTACCAGAGGCAGAAAACCATTTCACACTACTCATTGTGGCATTTAAATGTTTTCATGTCATTTCTTCTTACTGCAGTTTTCGCTGTTCTTCATACACATGGACAGCAAAACACACACCATTGCACAGCCAGCAGCAGTACTGTGACAGTAAGTATCCTTATGATATAATTTTATTTTCCTTTCCTTTCCTTTCCTTTCCTTTCCTTTCCTTTCCTTTCCTTCCTTTCCTTTTCTGTTTTTTCTTTCCTTTTCATTTATGTTCTTTGATTATTAACAAGTGATATGTGGTGTAATTAGTATGATGCCGAGTCCAGTCTCAAAAATGGGTAAACATCGCCGTGTGGCCAATACCACAATGGTTAAAGATTTAAGTACATTCATTTAAAAAAATATTTTTTTGTCTTCAAAGGTGCTATCTGTGATGTGAATGAAATGGTGTGTCAAGAGACCCTGCAGGCAAGCAAGTAATCTCCATCTTCTCCGTTCAGTGTCCAGTATACTGCAGACACATTCTGCAAAGTACCTGAAATTATAACAACAGCAACAGAAAGCATTTGCTATAACATCAGACACCCTATGCAATGAAAAATACCCCCACCTCCATCCAAGGAAAATGAAAAAATAATTATCTTACAATACCACGGAGCAATCTTGATGGAACTCATCATGAGTCACTCAGTCATCATCAAGTGCTTGGCCATATAAGACCAACATCAGAAACAATGAAGGACAACAAATACCTGCAAGTAAGGAGACACAGTGAGTTGCAATTTCTGTATCAATGGCACAGAAGAAATGTTACAACCCCCCTCAAAAAAAATACCTTCACCGCACACACACACACACACACACAAAAATACACTTACCTTCCCATGCTATGTAGCAATCCAAAGGAAAGTATGAACAACCACCTCCATCCGATTCAGAACCACTGAAACTCTGTGATGAAGTCCTACAAGACAACAGCTGCAAGAGACATTTTTACAAACAAAATGATTGAATATTTCCCTATCAATCACACAGAATGGCCTTCCAAGACTCAAAATGATTACTTACCATTGGGAATGTCTGACTACAACTGCAACAGGCACCATCTCAGTGTCACCTCAACAACAGCTGTGAACAGCAGAAGTGCAGCAAGTTTTGTTTCCAAGTGTTCTCAGAAACAGCAGCAACAGAACCACCACCAGCACACAGCAACAACAGAACAGCAACAGTGCACTTTTGTAGGCCTTTCCACCACCAGCCGGAAAACAATGATTTGGGCCGCACTACTTAAATTGCGAGTTATGGCTGGCAGCAGGAGAAATGCCCAAGATCAGAATAAAATAGGAAATATGTCTCAGTTTTCATCAGTCTCTCCTGTCATTCCTGTCGACTTTTCTAGACACTGGCAGAGTACTGCAACAGCAGCAGCACCTGGCTGAGGGAAAGCAGTTCTTTATTGGGGCCACTACTTAAGTTGCAAGCTATGGCTGGCAGCAGGAGAAATGCCCAACATCAGAATAAAACAGGAATTATGGCTCAATTCTCATCCAAGTCTCTCATGTCATTCTTGTTGACTTCTCTGGACACTGGCAGACCATTGCAACAGCAGTACAGACGAAAGTGACATTTGTAGTCTCAGTACAGTTTATCAGATGATTAATCTTGACTTCTCTTGCCAGCTGCACAGCAAATTTTGGACCGGGACGGGAGAGACTTAGGGGCTATAGGTCACTACCTCACATTTACAGCTATCAGCATAGATTTTCAAGACAAGAAGACAAACATGAAATATATTTTGTTTCATATGGGCATCCAATACAGACATCTCAGGATGTCAATCCAAGAAACTCTCCACTATGGTATGGCAGGCACAGGCAGCATGATATAGCAGTCTGCGAACTTTACACAAGATAGGAAGGATTTTTTGGGGTATCTTTTTAATGTTTGTATTTGTACTTGAGGTGGGGTAGGGGCTATTAGAAAACTTGAAAATACATAGTGCAGAGTACAACAGGAGGACAGCATGGATACAGTAGCACAGGAAGCAAAATTCAGGGAGATTAAGACAACAATGACTATTACTATTACAGTTTTTGGGAAGGGGAACAAATGGATTATTATATAGAAAGTAGGACAAGAAATTCAAAAAATCAAGAAAAAGGATAGCACAGACTTTTTTTTGGTATTCAACTTTTTTTGGGGGGGGGACAACACAGTATGAAAACAGAAATAGCAAGAAAATGAACACAGAAATTATTTACTACTGCCACAGTCACCACAAAGACCCTCAACAAGCTTAATAGCATCTTTTGGTTTCCAAGAGGGTCTGGAAATCTCTCCTTACTTCACTAAGCTCCTGCCATAAGTCAGCAATTTTAGCCCATTGGATGGCTATGTCTGCCTCTGTGGCCACTCCTGTTGGTGCTGCTGGTGGTAGGGATCCATGTCCTGGGGCTGCAGGTGCTGCCAACTGACTCTCCCACTGACCCATAACATCCTTCTGGGCCATGCACAATGACTACCACCATGACGGCCTATCCCCTCATGTTGTCCAACATTGCCTTTAACAGCAGCATCCTCCTCACCACCTCTCGCTTCTACCTCCCAAAGATTGGCATGCCACTCAGCACAGTGGTTGACATTCAGATGTGCCCTTTGCTCACCAGTGACCAAGTGGCTCCCTTTTTTGCCACGTCGTACCTGCTGCCAACATAAATTGCAGGTGATGATACTGTCATCGTCACCATGGCTGGTGAAAAAGACACATATGAGTGAGGTCTTTGTGAGCTACAGTGGGGGTGGAGCTCCCCAGGTTGTGGGGTGCTTTACATGGCCAGTGGTGGTGCTGGTGGTTGAAGGAGGCAGAGGGTGGGGTCACAGGCTGCTGCTGCTGTGAGACATCAGGCTGCTGCTGTTCTGTCACCTCCTCAGCATCCCTCCTCCCTTCCTCAGATGCTGCAACATGGTAGGGGGCTGCCACAGAGGAATAAAATGCTTGCCTATTCGGGGAAACTGATCTTGCTCTCCTGCCTGCCACACTGACTGCACCACTTCCCTCTTCCATTTCAGAATAAATTAACAAAAAAGAGAGTTAGAGATTGTCAAAATTAAAAAAAAAGACTGTTAATGAAACAAATTCCAAAACAAGGTAGGATACAAAAAAGAAAATATAGTCTTTAAAAGTAAAAGATTTCAACAACTGCAAGAAAAAAATGTAAGAAGACCTATTTAACTTCTCACAGTCAAAGGTACTGAACTACTACTGAAACTGTTTGCTTCTTCTCAGTCAGCTAACACAACCACTACTGAGAAAAGGAAATGACATCAGTCACTTTCTGCATGATAAGAATGTACTATGTGACCTGTACAACCTAAAACATGTGAAAAAGCCCTTTTTTTTTGTAACTTGGCCTTGTAACTTTGCCTTGACAAATGCAAGGTGAAGTTACACAGCAAAGTCACACGGCGAAGCTGGCAGTAAGAAGGCAACTTTGCAAAATATTTCATGGATGCAAATTTAGCGTCTTCACCTCAAATTCACCAGCGAATTTAAATTTTATGGCATCTCTGATCACAGCATATCATAACACTCCCCCACCAAGGTGAAGTATTATTCCACCACCCTAACTCTGAATGCCTTTCTTGCACTCTGTATATCCTGAAGGAGCTGGACAACATCACAAATGAACTGTATACCTGGATTCTGGCAACCATCCTCTGAAGCATCCGTATCGGGTAAGGGCATACATTTCCTTAATGCAAAATTGTATAGCATGCAGAATACAACAAAGATCATGCACAACTTTCCAGGGGCCAGCAGGCATGTGCCACCAGTCTTATCTAGACACCTGAAGCATATTCTCACCATGCCAAAAACACATTCAATTGTACTGCTGGTCTTTTTGTGAGCTTCACTGTATTGTCCCTGTGCTTTTGTCTGTGGTTGCAGATATGGACCAGAATATTCAAAAATCCTGGTTTGTGTTTGCTAAAGGTTTGCTCCAGGAGCAAATTAGTGCCTGGAACAAACTACGGGCATATTGGAACATGTCTGAAGTATATTGCAAGTGCTAATGGCATGTTCCAATATACCAGCTAGGCACTATCCTGATTCTACCTACTTTCCACATTCCACTACTTCCCATATTATGCATTTGGCCAATAGGGAACTTATGGGGATAGCAGGAGCAATTGTGCTGTTGGGGACTACAAATGGTGATTGCTCCACTGGAGCAACCTACCGTATTCGTAACTCCCTATGCAAATAACCCCACATTTGAAGCAAGGTACTATGTGGCCATTTGCATCCCATTAGGGCCTCATTACAGGCCCAGAGCAAATGGTGTTTGGATTCCCCTCCTACAGTGACTGTCAGGACTGCCTATAGACCATGGTCTAGTGCATACCGCCCTGATCACCCATCTGAGTGTGCATTGATTAGACGCTCTGGTGATACTCAATGAGAGGATTAAAGGTTACATGGATGAGCATTTAAAATGATGGGAGGGGAAGGTTGTATTACCAAGAGAGGCAACAGAGAGGGTGTGCCTGGAGGAAGAAAATTCCACCAAAGCCGCGGGGAGCAGGATGAAGGGTGGGTGGGCAGAGTCAAGGACAAGAGTGATAAGAACAAAAGATGTAGGAGGTGAGATGAAATAAAGTATGGAAGAAAAGAAGGGAGCAAAGAAGGAAGGGGGAGTTAGGTGGAGTCTCAGAATACATCACAGGTAGAAGGGGGAGGAAAGGTGTGTTGTAGGTAGGGTGAGGCAAGGTCTAGATAGTCATGTACGATAATGCAGGAAGTCTAGGAAATCACATTTTGGACATGGAGACCATAACAGTGGAGGAATTTGGACATAGTGGCCATAACTGTGTCATGGTGCACTGAAAATCAGGACTGGGATATGTCTAGGGCAGAATATTCTCAGTTCAGAAGAGATAGGAAAGGGAGGGGGGGAGGATGGGTTACACTGTATGTGAGGGAGGGTATCAGGACTTTGAAAGTGCAAGGGAACCTAAAGGTAATGGAAGTGTTGGAAATGCTGAGGGGTCACCCAGGAGATAGGAGCAGGAGCCATTATTCACACTGGGGTGGTACATAGGCCTACAGCATGGGGAATGATTTGAACAAGGTATTAGCAGAAACCATTGGTAGGATGACAAATAAGGGGGAGGTTCTGCCTGATATAGACTGAACCTTCCAGCATCAGCTTTGACTAGGAACAGGGCAATCCTAGACTCCTTGCAGGACACATTTTTCAGGCAGCTAGCAGATGAACCAACTGGGAAGGGGCAATACTGGACCTAGTATATTTTTCAGGCAGCTAGCAGATGAACCAACTTGGAAGGGGCAATACTGGACCTGGTACTCCCCAACAGACACAGTATATCAGACACTTGAGTGGGAAATTCCCTGGGGACCAGTGATCACTGTACAGTGGGGTTCAGTATTAAGATGGGCGCAGAAGCAAACCACACGAGGATGAGGGTCTTATTCTTCAAAAAGGCAGATTTTAAAGTAATGAGAAACTGCCTTAGAATCAGCCTAGCAGTGGTAGGTTGCCAGGATGGGGTAAAGGAACAATGGGGAAAAATAAGGGAAGGCATAGTGAAGGCAATCAACTTTTGTTTGAAAAAGTATATAAAAGCAGGAGGAAAAAGACCACTATGGTACTCTTGGTAGGTAGCTACAAAAGTAAAGGATCAAGCATTTGTCAATGCCGAATGTTGTCGTGCTGGCATTGCCTTTAGTAATGCAGTGCAGAAACACATTTTGGGCAGGATGTGAAAAATGACAGCTGTACTGTTCATAAGGAGGTGTAAAAAAATGGCAGTGTTGAAAATGTGGCATGTTAATATTGCAAATTTGCGAAGTTACAAAGGTGTATGGGAAATGCACAATGCAAGCTTGTAACACAGTCAGTTTATGGACTTTTGGGACCAAATGTTCAGCACAGGCATTTTAGCATTTCCTTAAACCGTCCCAAAAACTGATTTCGCACAGCGACCATGCTATTCTGTGCCGGACATGTGAAAACACATTTTGGGCAGGATATGTAAAATGACAGCTGTACTGTTCATCACGAGGTGTGGAAAAATGCAAATGGTGAAACTCCACAGTGAAAATATTACAAATGCACATTATGAGCATGCGTGCAAACTGTGCAATTCATGCTGGTAACAGAGTAATTTTATGGAATATCGTCACCAAATTTTCAACATAGGCATTTATGACCTCTGCTCATGAACAGTTTCATTGTCATTTTTGTAATCTGCCCAAACACTGATTTCCCACAGCGACCACACTATTGTGCGCCGGAAGTGCAGAAACACATTTCAGCAAGGATGTGAAAAATGACAGCTGTACTGTTCACAAGGAGGAGTAGAAAAATGATAATGTTGAAAATCTGGCATGAAAATATTGCGAATTCACGAAGTTATGAGCGTCCGTGCCAACTGCGCAATGCATGCTTGTAAAACAGTCATTTTTTGGATTTCTTCCACCAGATTTGCAACATAGGCTTTTTGAAAGCCCACCTCATGAACACTGCCACTGTTCTTGTGTTAATCAGTCCTGAAAGGTGATTCCACACAGTGACTGTGAAATCACCTTTGGGACCTATTAACATCATAACAGTGACAGAATTCATGAGGAAGGGTCGCAAAAACCCCATGTTGAAAATTTGTTGCAAAAATTCCAAATAATGCCTGAGACATGCATCAAAGTTGAAAAAAACATATTTATTACATTATACAGCTTACCGGTATTTCCTCAGTTCACAGTCAGCTTTGAAGAGTGCAGACGTGTTCCTGATCCACCGAAGATCGTCGTGCCAGACTCAAGAGGTAAGTATGGGGTAGGGGGTGGGAGGCAGGGTGCACAGTGGGTGGGTGTGGGTGGTGGGTAGGAGACTATGAGGGACCATTTTTGTGTTACAGGGTGAAAGAAAAAAAAATTACAAGACAGTTTTTTTTACAGGGTATTTGGCACACTGGGTGGGCTCCAAGCATGCCACCTAACTGTTTTGGGGGTTGCTGAGCCGACAGGGATTGAGCACCCCCGTTGTACAAGGAAAGTGGGGGAGGCCGAGGGGGGTTGGGCACCCCTCAGCATGTAACAAATGGGGGGTGCTTTGTGCAAGGGAGTGGGCTTCCCCGTGGGCACATACATTAGGGCACAGGAAGCCGGCAGGGGGATTGGACTCCTCCAAAGTCAGCAGTTGGGCACAGCCACATACACAATGTCAGTGAGCACATCCAGAGAAGGTCTGCTGCGTCTGATGAGCTTTGTTCAGATTGCAGCGGACCTTTTCTTAGATGTGCTCACTGTATTATGTATGCATGGTGTGGCGCCAGCATGCAGGCTGATTGGGGAATGAGGAACACACCTACTGGTGTGTGCCCTGCATTCGCCCAACAGTGACCGTGCCTCAAAAGCTGCACTACTCCCAAGATGTTGGCTGCTCAAGCATGCCAATATAAAAAGTGAAGCATTCAGGAAGTATAAGGAAACACAGAGGGAGGAAGACAGGGAGAAGTACCAGGTAAAATGAAGGGAAGCAGGGAGGGCAGTAAGGCTCTCAGTCCCTCTCCCTCTCCCTCTCTCTCCCTCTCTCTCTACCAGACAAAAGAAAAAAAGCCAATCTACAATGATAGGATGGGATGGTTAAAACCAAGCTAATGACAGTTAATAAAAAAGCCTTATGTCAAAGAATAGTAGACCAGTATGGCTAGAAGTAGCATATACTCATAGAAAAGCTTGATCTCGCTCATTCCAGCTCACTCACTCACATACTCATTCAAATATGCAGGCACGCAAGCACGCACGCACGTACACACACACTATGACACAATCCCAAACATACTCTACTGCAATTTAAAACAATCAGCAAGCTGAAATGTCTTTACAGTAAGAAAAATACCTCCTATATAACTTTCAAAAAGTATAAAGATGTACAGAAAAGTAAATTAGACTTCTGTAGCTTAAATGCATGTGTGACCTGCCATTGATTTTTTTATAGTACAAGTGCAGGAAAGCTGAATGGCATTATATGGCTTGTTATTGAAAGGGCAACATCATTTTCTGTCTATGATTACCTGATGTATATTTTATTTTCTTTGTATATTTTACATGCCTTTCCTTCTCTGTAGAAAAAATAATTAAACTCACTGGTGTGCGATACATGAATATGACTCTGACACCCTGCGATGAAACGGTTTTGCAAATTTCAAGGAAATCATTATTGTTTATTTACGTATGTATTAATTACATGTTTTACAGAAAACATGAGATGCATTGCAGGAACGCATTCTTGTATGAGCTGTACAGAATTCAGCTTTTCTGTTGCTTCCTGTTGTTAAATCATTTCCAATAGCCATCTATGTCTAAACAACACCCACTCTAAGTATCTTTTCCACATTAAAAACATAAATCAAGCTTATTTTGCAGTAAAGAATCAGGACGCTACATTAATGTAGGTAATCGCTATGCTTATCTTTGCATTTATCATAAAGTAGGAAAATACTCAATGCAATAACATATCCTGTACAGCTCATACAAGAATGCATCCTGCAATGCATCTCACAATTTCTGTAAAAATAAAAAAAAATACTAATAATAGTGATTTGTGATCAGTAGCGATTTGTGATCAGTGAAGTGTGTGCATTAATCAGCTTTTCTGTTCTGGTATTAAATAATTTCTAATAGCCATTAAAACAACACCCAGTACAGTATATTCATCTTTTCCACATTAAAAACAAAAAAAACATCAAGCTTACATTGTAGTAAAGGATTGGGATGATGCATTTCACTTAGGTAAGAGCTGTGCTTATTGATGCATTTCTCATACGAGTGGGAAAAGTACTCAATTCAAAAGCATTTACTGCACACATTTCACTGATCATGTCCTGGTACATTGTCCATACCATATTTTAAAGGTTTATACTGTACTAAATACATCTCAAGCATCCTGCCTTGAAAGTTGGAACAGGACTTGCAACAGCATGTGAAAGAAGATACCACCTGCATCAAGGGGAGGCGCAATGTCCATAAAGACAATACTCTTTCCATTTTGAAGAGCAGGTATTCACCCAAATTTTGATGTTTTATATGGGCTATGTTGGCATTATTTTAATAAATAACCACATAAAACTGTTGCTGTGTGTACTTTTTTTTTGGCTGCACTGGACCATATATGTACAATTTATGTCAGTCTATCAGCCTGCCTCATCTGCCTCAGACCACAATGGTGAAAAACTGCTCACTGAGATGGGATGCCAGCCTGAGTATGTGTAATGTAATTTCCAGAAATCAGACTCGGGCTGGCACGAGGTGATTCTGAATGTGGATGCACAGTCTGTGGAAATGTTAAATATGTGTGCATTCCTGATGTATTCTCAGGAGTGACAGTCTGTCAGTCAGGAATTCAGTGCAAACATTTTAAAGTCATCTTGCTGTTGTTAAATTTCTCTGCTCCTCGGGAAATCTGTCAGTAGTTCTCTCACTGACATTCTGTGCATGTCCCTTAGCCAGTCCTGTGACTGAGTGTTACAGCAGGATTTTGAAAAAAAAGGGGGGGATTTATTTATTTATTTAGTTAGCTAGTTATTGAATTTTGGAAACCGGGTAGGCCCACTGAGACAAGACAGTCCCTTTCTCAGTGGTGACCCAGTAAGTGCAGCACATTGATAGTGCAATAGCTGACACAGGAAGCCATACAGGTATGACAATTGCAATAACAAGACCAATTAATATAGTTACAGGAACATGTCATAATACAACACAAGTACATCATACAAATGACTTCAAACATCATTTATACTTTGTGATATTAGTTTAAATTGTCAGTTGAATTGCTTGGCAAGGTCTGTTAGGAAAATATCTTTTTGCATTTGGTATGCCATTGTTATGTCTCTTGTCAGTCATGCCTTGTATTATGAATGGGAGGTGAATGAATGAATGAATGAATGAATGAGAGACAGAAGCAGCATTTATATTTCTGTCATGAAACGGGGGCTTCTTTAAAAAAAACAAGCATTTGTCAATGCCGAACATTCGCTTGCAGGTATTTGCAGTGGTGTTTGGCATGTATGGTGCTTTACCCTAATGCCCTGTGCGATTGCTGGTATTTGCACAATAAATTGTCAGCATGACCTTTTTGTTACCCCCATTTTGCGCTACATAGGCTGAAACACGTTTTGGGCAGGATGTGAAAAATGACAGCTGTACTGCTCATAAGGAAGTGTGGTAAAATGGCAATGTTGAAAATCTGGAGAGGAAATATTGAAAATTCGCAAACCTAGGAGCGTGCGTGGGAACTGTGCAATGCACACTGGTAAAACAGTGATTGTTAGGAATTTTTTCACCAAATTGTCAGCATTGGCATTTTAAAACCTCTGCTAATGAACAGTGTCACTGTGATTGTCTTACTGTGTGCCATACATTGATTTTGCACACCGACTGCGCCATTGTGCAGTACATGGGTGGAAACACGTTTTGGGCAGGATGTGAAAAATGACAGCTGTACTGCTCATAAGGAGGTGTGGTAAAATGGCAATGTTGAAAATCTGGAGTGAAAATGTTGAAAATTCACAAACTTATGAGAGTGCGTAGAAACTGCAAAACGCACACTTGTAAAACAGTTATTTTTAGGAATTTGTTCACCAAATTTTCAACATAACCATTTTAAGATCTCTGCACATGAACAGTGACACTGTGATTTTCTTAATGTGTCCCATACACTGAGTTCACACAGCGACTGTGCCATTGTGCGCTACATGAGCGGAAACATGTTTTGTGCAAGATGTGAAAAATGACAGCTGCAGTGCTCATAAGGAGGTGTGAAAATATTGAAAATTCGCAAACTTACGAGCGTGCATAGGAACTGCGCAACAGAGACTCGTAAAACAGTAATTTTTAGGAATTTTTTCACCAAATTTTCAGCACAGCCATTTTAAGACCTCTGCTCATGATCAGTGTCACTGTGATTTTCTTAATGTGTCCCATACATTGAGTTCGCACACCGACTGCGCCATTGTGCGCTACATGGGCAGAAACACATTTTGGGCAGGATGTGAAAAATGACAGCTGTACTGCTCATGAGGAGGTGTGGTAAAATGGCAATGATGAATATCTGGAGTGCAAATATTGAAAATTCCATAAGCGTCAGGCGTGCGTGGGAACTATAGCATAGCTCATCAAACAGTCATTTTAGAATTTTTTCACCAAATTTTCAACATAGCTATTCTAAGACCTCTGCTCATAAACAGTGTCACTGTGATTTTCTTAATGTGTTCATACATTGATTTCGCATCTGACTGCGCCATTGTGAGCTACATGGGCGGAAACACGTTTTGGTGAGATGTGAAAATGACAGCTGTACAACTCATAAGAAGGTGTGATAAAATGGCAATGTTGAAAATCTGGAGTGAAAATATTGAAAATTCATGAACTTACGAGCCTGTGTAGAAACTGCACAATGCACGTTCGTAAAACAGTCATTTTTTGGAATTTTGGCACCAAATTTTCAACATGGGGTTTTTGGGACCCCTTCTCATGAATGATTCACTGTCATGGTGTTATTCGAGCCTGAAGGGTGATTTACGCACAGTGAGTGCGCGGTGCCTGTGAAATCACCCTTCAGGCTGATAACACCATGACAATAACATCATTCATGATAAAAGTCCCAAAACCATGTTGAAAATGGTGCAAAAATCAAAATGACTAATACTAATAAGTTAAACCCCCTATCTAGCCCATTATACAGCTTACGGCATTTCCTCAGTTTGCGGTCGGCTTTGAAGAGTGCAGGCGTGTTCCTGGTCCACGAAGATCATCGCGCCAAGCTCCAGAGGTAAGTATGGGTTGAGGGTGTAGGAAGCTGGGTGCACAGTGGGTGGGTGCGGGTTGTGGGAGGGCTGGGAGAGCGATGCGGGACCATTTTATTTTACAGGTTTAAAAAACGACGATGTGGGATGTTTGCTATGCTGGGGTGGGCTCCCAGCATAGCAGAAGATGGCTGGGGGGGCCGAGGAGCTGACGGGGGATTGGGAACCCCCATCGGCAAAACAAACCGAACATTTGCCACGCTGGGGTGGGCTCCCAGCGTGGCAGCAGGATGGCATGGGGGTGCAGTGGAGCTGACGGGGGATTGGGCACCCCCATCGGCAAACAATGTTTGCCATGCTGGGGTGGGCTTCCAGCGTGGCACCAAAGCTTTGGGGACGCGTGACAGCGGCGCTCAGTATGCAGCGGTGCTTTCCTTTGAAGCAGAGGAACACGCTGTCCTTGGAAACTCCTACACCCATTGGTGTGAGGACTGCCATGTCTGCTCAAGGGAAGCAGTGCATTGGATGGGAGGACACCTCCAAGTGTGCTCTCCCAAAATGTTCCTTTACGCATTGCAACATAAAACAACAGCAAAGAAATGGAAAAAAATGATTTAACCATGTAACTTTGCCCTTAACACTATAACACTGTGTAACACTCCCCTATAAACAACTGACTGCTTGGCTAACAGTAAAACATAACAATGCAGACAGTTTGCACTAGGTAATTTCGTGAATGCATAACAAAGCAGTATAAAAAAATATAAAAAAGGGCAACATTAAATGGTTAAATCATTTCTTCCATTTTTATTGTATTTGTTTTTTTTTAATGAAGCCCATGTATCATGACATAAATGTAAATGCCTCTCCTGTCTCTTATTCATTCACCTCCCACTCATATTATAATGCAAGACTGACAAAAGACATAACAGTAGCATACTAAATACAAAAGTAATGTCAGACACAGCCTTGCACATTAAAAATAACATAAGAGATAGATAACTCTGCTGTACCAACCTTGTTAATATATATTTTTTTAATTTCCTTACAGACCATGATGGGCAAATCAAACTAATATCACAAAGTATAAACATTTTTCCCCTTTTTTCAAAATCCTGCCATTACACTCAGTCACAGGACTGAATAAGGGACTCACACAGAGTGGCAGTGAGAGAACTACTGACAGATTCCTCAAATGCACAGAGGTTCCCCTGGCAGCAGAACCTGGAAATGAACCAGAACTGAGTGCAAAGTTAGAAAATGGTGCACGGGGGGGGGGTGAAGCAAGCAATAATACCCAACTGGGTGGGTGGTATTAGGCTATACCCACCCATCCAGGGGAGTACTGAGGCCCGACGCCACAGGCGGAGGGTCTTATAGCCCCGGGAAGGGCAGGTATAGCCCAATACTGCCCACCCTGTTGGGTATTATTGCACTTAGAAAATGGGGCAGTATTATATTTGCTAAAAACAAAATAATCTGTATGTTTAAATAAAACTTTGTGGTATTTGTTTTGTAATAAAATGGTTTCTCTGCATTTGTTTGTTTGTTTTTGAGGTGAGGAGTTTTGTTCTAGTGTCTTTGGAGCTACCATTAAAGAGAGTTAGTACTTGCTTTTTAAAGAGGTACATTTATGTTTTAACTAATGATTTGCATTGGTGAGTGCTGCATGGAGAACAGAGGTTAGCAGATGGTACTTAGAGCAAGCGGCCATGAGATTGCACTTTTACTGTAATATGACAAATGTATATGCGGTTGGAAGAAATGCTAATGATGTCGCTGCACAACTGAACAGAAGTATGTTTTTTTTAATCTATTTTTGCATGGTTTATTTCTGCAGTGAGGCTTCTCGGTAGGGAGTTCCACAGATGGAGACAGGCTGAGTTTTGCAGAGTGAGTGGCTACAGATGACAGCAGGAAAAGTGAGCTGATGGCAAGATTCATAGGTGTTTGAATTAAGAGCGGTTGGGGAAATGCTGATTTGTCCTTGTCCACAAGCGGAGATTACATACTGGAGTGTTCATCACTGTGATGTGGTGCAGTTGAGCTACACAAGTCATTATTTTACAAAAGCAAGCTGGATTATGAATGTGAATGAGTGGGTATGTGTGGGAGAGAGGAACAAGGAGCATGGTTCATTCTGCAATAGTGTTGTAGAAGCTATGATGGGACACAGGAGAATAGGGCATTGTTAGTAAATAAAGAAAATAAATATCCATGTATCAGTATGATGTGTGGTTTTGTAGCAGTTAATTATGGAGTGTTGGGGGGCGATATTTGCTGCTTAGTGATATAAAAAAAATGGCGGAGATTTGGAAAGAGATTGGGGGTGTTTGGCCAATTAGAAGCAAGGTGGGCACCAGGATTGTGGTGATGGGGCAGGCATGGCTGGCACTTTTATTAGCCGGGCATTTGTTGTCTGATAGATGCCCAGCTAGAGAAGTGCCTCAGCCAATCAGAAGCCTCAAATAGTTTTTGCCATTTTCTAACAGCATATGAACATACGAATCTGCCAACAGAAACAAGCCTCTTGGTCTATAAAGTCTGCTTGAGTGTGCAGCTAGCACCACTAGATTGCAGCTGCCCTGCCCCCTCCCCCCTTACCTCCAGGTTGTTCTCTGTACTGTGGTGAATGGCCAGGACCACATGTGCTTCGATTCCACTGTGGAAGGATACAGTCTAGGTATGCAGTCACATGCTTTCAGAGTCCCTTCTTCTGTTATGTAATAGCAATATGTCATCATTGCTATCACCATGTAGCCATAAAAAGGGAACCCTCTGGAAAAATAGAATTTTTGAACACATCGTATCTATATTTTCTCATATTTTCTGTGAATAACTTTCTCTTTTTGATCAAAATTATGAACATTAACATGAAGACAAGAGAACTTTCCCCTAGACTTCCTCTTCTTTGACAATGTTTATACAACTGAGATCATAATTTTCTGTTTATGACATTATAAATGTTTTAACACTAACAGACTGTAATGCCACTAACAGAATTGTGTGATGTTAAACAGGGCAGAACATTATTCCTAATTGTCAGCTGTTAATAATGTTACTATTTTAGAAATTGTATTCATACACCTGAATGATACATCTTTAACTGTACATGAATAAAATCCTATTTAGAGATGCAGCGAATTTAAATTTTGCTGGTGAAGTGAACGTGAAGTGGGCACTTCATATTGTCATTCCACTTCGCAGAGTGGCCTGCATGAAATGCTCACTTCGCCTTGTTATTATTACTTGGCATTGTCATTCCTCCTTAACGCGAAGTAAGGCAGAGTTGCAACAATATTGGCAGCCCCCCACACACACAGTCACTAGAATTAGTGTACATCCCCAAAATGCTACTGTCATCTTGTCTCCAGAAAATTCCCCAGTGCTGATGAAGTGAAATGAGAGCGTAACAATAAATGCAAAGTCTCCCATAATTAATGGCAGACTCAGTCATCTGGGCAGTGGTCAGACATAGTCACCAGAATTAATGTTCATCCCCAAAATGCTACTGTCATGTGTCCAGAAAATTCCCCAGTGCTGACCAAGTGAAATGACAGTGTAACAAGACTTGCAAAGTCTCCCATTTTAGAGATGCAGCAAATTTAAATTCCGCCTGTAAAGTGCCCGCGAAGTGGGTACTTTGCGTTGTCACTTCGCTACACAGAGTGGCCAGCATGAAATGCCCACTTCCCTTGTTATTGTGATTGTGACTTCTCATTGTCATTCTGCCTTAACCTGAAGTAAGGTAGAGTGACAACAATATTGACAGCTCCTGGGACCCCACACATCACATGGCTTACAGTACTGTAACTCACATGCTGTATAAGAACGCGAATGCCTACAGCTGTAGTTCCCCGATGGCAATGACCTGTATCACAAATAGAGATGCAGCAAATTTAAATTCCACCAACAAAGTGCCCACAAAGTGGGCACTTCATGTTATCACTCTGTGGCCAATGCAAAAGGCTCACTTTGCCTAGTAATTTTATTACTTCATGTTATCATTCCGCCTTACCTCGAAGTAAGGCGAAGTGACATCAATATTTGGCAGCCCTTCACATGCACAGTCATCAAAATTAATGTGCATCCCCAAAATGCTCATGTCTTGTATCCAGAAAACTCCCCAGTACTGATGAAGTGTAATGAGAGCACAAGAAATGCAAAGTCTCCCAAAATTAATAGCGCACTCAGACGTCATGCATTCAGTAGTCACACACATTCACCAAAATTAATGTGCATCCCCAAAATGCTACTGAAAGCATAACAAGAAATACAAAGTCTCTCAGAATTAATGGTGCACTCTGTCATGTGTGCAGTGGTCACACACAGTCACCAGAATTAATGAGCATCCCAAAAATGCTACTGTCTTATGTCCAGAAAATTCCCCCAGTGCTGACTAAGTGAAATGAGGGCATAAGAAGAAATGCAAAGTCTCCCAGAAGTAATGGTGTACTACAAACACACAGACAGATTAAGATTGTGCTGCTCACTCAAGACGCAGATGCAAAGGCACAACAACACCTAACCAGTGCTCATAAGTCACAAATCCAAATCTGGAAAGAATACATTTTGCCGGTTTGGGGGGGGGGGGTAGTGCACAGCAGTGACAGACAGTCCACTACCAGTAAAGATACCACAAAGCAGTATAAAAAATTCACACAGGTGCGGTGGATAGTGGGTTCACACTGCTGCAGTTACTCTGTGGCACAATAACAGGTGTCTTATTTAATGGCATGCATCACACACACACTCACACACACTACAAGTAATGTGTAGTAAATTGAAAACCTTTAGTAATATAACCAAATGTTTTAAACAAACTGAAATTATACACTGCTGCATCACAACAATCAGAAAAAAATGTCAAGAATTACTGAAAATATTACTGTGTGTACATTAACACAGTTATACAAGAAAAATATAACCAAAATAGAAAAGACTGCCTTTTTCTCCCAGTTAATCTACCTACACCACAGATACGCCCCTCCACCAAAGCACACTTCACAGTACACAGACTGACTGTTCTAAATTAGCATTCAAAATTTACACGCAAACAATAAACACTCGATAAGATGAGCACGGGAGGGTTTCCTATACTTGATTGAGTAAATTGTGAGCAAACAAAAATAGCTCAAAAATACTCAGCTTTTAGAGGATTTGAATTGCAGAGTTCTGAGAGGAAACAGTCTCCATCTTCCACTACACACACACTACACAGAACTGAGGCTGTACAGAACAATCTAGACTCCATGTGACCTGCCATACTATAAAGCACTGCAAAATTCTCCTTTGGAGCTCAAAAACAAGTCGAAGTAAGGTGAAGTAAGGCATAGTACATTGATTTCAATGTACTTCTCCTTAAAATTGGTGGAGAAGTGGCTTGGGGAAGGCAGAATAATGCAAAGTCATTGTTTTCAATGGACTCTGCCTTCCCATTATAACCTTGATACACACGGCTCGCATTGCTGAGCACTTCGCGGACTCCTAGTTACTCTGCGAATCACTTCATGGAGCGAATTTCAGCCACTTCGCCCACCACTAAATCTGATGTGAAAAACTGTATTTTGCATTGTTGTATTTTTATGGACAGACAACATTCTGTTACAGTTTTCTTCATGGAATCAGTGAGCTGGAGTTTTAAAGAGCAGCTGACACCTTCAGGAGAACTTCAGTAAAACATAGTATTTAGACACAGTTTAGCTTGTATTTCACATTAGTTCTGTATTTCTCCTCCCCCGTTATTTATCACTGAGGTCACTTGCATAGATGTAGATACTTCTCTGTTCAGCCATTGTCCAGTAGGGAGGAAGCGTGGACTGTGGTTGGAAGGAGCTGGAAACTCACCCACCCCCACCCCCTTTTTTTTATTTTTACAGGCAGTTGCTGGGTTCATAGAGTCAGTTTCCTTTTTTTAAAAATTTAACTTACCACTGCCTGAGAGCTGTGGTGAAGTGTCCAGCATTAAGTCAGGGACGGTGGTGCTGAATAGGGAAGAGCAGAGGCTGGCACTTGCATGGAGCATGGGAAACCCAGTTTGTGTTTGCCATTATAACCTGCTGGTTATAATGGTCAATTATAACTGGGTTTCCCTAAGAGAAAAATCACTCACCAGTAATTATAGATGGTTAAATGTCAATATAATAATAGTGAATGGTAATTAATATATAATTTGATGTTGAACTGTACTTTGTATATTTACATACTTATGCTTTTTATGTGTGGTTTATTTGTTAGAAAAAATGTCTGTCAGAAACATTGTTTGTATGTGAACTTGGGAACCCATTGCAAAGTAGGCTTGGCTCAACTAGATAAATTTCCTTTCATTTTCCATGGATACCCTTACTGTTACTACTAGTTATTAAGAAAATGAGAAGCTAAATATAGAAATATATGCAATATAAACTGAAATATGTCTAACTACTGTATTATGTTTTCTCCATGACAACAGCAACTCTTTAAGTTATTTGGAGAAGTGTGGGTTAAAGTGTGTAAAGATTCTTTTTCCACACCTGATGTGAGTTATTCCACATAAACCATGAGAAAAATTTTTGAGTGGTTTATAGTGGTATTACTTGCACTGGAAGTGTGCAAGAAAATGAGTTACAAAACTATAACCCATATTCTATTTTTTATAATTACTGTTTTTTTCATCTGGTATGTAGTTCAAGATCCATCATTTCTTGGCTGTGACTGTTAATGTGTGGAGAGAGAGAGAGAGAGAGAGAGAGAGAGAGAGAGAGAGAGAGCTGAAAGAAAGTGAGTGGCTGTGCAAAAAGCCCAGTAAGTGTTTTGAGGTTTCACAGTTGGTGGCTGAAGTGCTTTCTTGTGCTAGGTAAACCCTGACATTCTGCTTATTCTGTGTGTTCTCTTTGCTGTGGAGGGGGAGCCATGACTGCACAGTGCATGCTCAGTTGCATTACATTTCCTTAGGTGTATTGTGGGGTGTGTAACATGATTAAGCAGTGACTAAAACTGGGTTGATAGAGAGGTCAACCAGTAATTATAACATAATAATAGTCACATAGTAGCCACACAAATAATTAATTACTGGTAGAAAGGGAGTTATCAAAACAATAGATAGAACCCTATCACGTGAAGTATTTTTACCACATACAAAGACTTGGAAAAACTTTTCAAAATAGGGCATTAAGGCATTCAATTTGCTTCAGAATAAATTGTCTGCAAGTCTTTTAGGATTGCTGTATTGAGTTATAATAGGATTGTAAAGAAAGCACTTAATGGACCCATTGTTTTTATTGTGGCTTCAAAGGTAACATAAAGTATACAAATCAATCAGGCTTTATATCTTTTTACTAAAAAGCTGCTTTGCATATTCCATAGATAACATAGACTAGCCTTCATCAGGAAATGTTGAGTATTTAGCTGTTGTTTAGAAAACCTACTTTATGTCCTTAGTTTATATACGCCATAAAACTAGATTATACTACTATATAATATTGATGTTTACTAACTAAATATATTAGTAATTCTAGATTAATACAATTCCTGTTGAGGGCCACAGTTTATGTTTGTGTTTACGTGGACACCAGGAAAAATCTTGGAAAAAAATATTTTAAAATTTTGCATTGTCAGTGATATAGTGTTTCCTTTTGCGAAGTCATATTATGTGTGTCATTAGGGAACAACAATAGTAGATTACATTTGTTAATTTTCTTAAAGGATGTAACAGAGTTTCCCCATGTTACAGTATCATGGTTTCCATATTGCTAAATTATGTTGCGTCATGAAGGCTACCATTTTATTTATTTTTGTTGTTTTTCTTTACTAGGTAAGTTTACTGGACTATGGAACTCTACTTGCAGGAAAATTCATGAGTGGGGTATGCACATAAGGTATGCATCACATTACTATTGCAGGTATGAGAAACATTACAGAATTGTCATAAAGACAGGAACATAGGTAAGTACAGAGAGCTATTTGTCAGCACAAATAAGCATTACAGAATGTCCATACAGGCAATAGCACAGATACATTCAAGCAGACCATTACTTGTCAATGCAGGAAGTATAATGCAAGTATTGTTAAAGATATGTTCATTCATAACTGGCAAGTAGGTATTCCTTTATGCAGTACTGAAACATTGCATATGAGGTATGTACTCTTGGGATGGAGTAGTTAATACAATTGACATGCCAGTTAAATTCATAGAGATAGACTGAAGAAAAGATAGTATAGTTCATTCCAAACAGATTTTCACAATGAATCATTGTTCTCAGGTTTCAAATTCTATAATACTTTATCTTTTATGTTCTTGGGCATCTACATCCATAAACAAATCAAGGAAAAGAGATAATTAAAGTTAAAGGTTTATTGGCCTACTGACCATTTAAATGTGGTATATGGATATAAGAATCTGTGATAAATGACTAAAGATGAAGAGATACAGTTGTGTGGAAAGATGAAATAAGACTTTTTCAGTTTCAACATTTATTGTGTGAGGGTATACACAACTCAGTTTTTTTTTATTTCTATGTTTAGATTAACTCAGGCAGTATAACACAGTGGTGTAAGGTTCCGAGTTGCAGATCTATAGACCTAGGTTTGAATCCCACAGCCCCCACTTACATACTGTGTGACCCTAAGCAAGTCATTTAGCTTCCTTGTGCTCACAGGTAGCACCTGGAAACAAGCTTTGGCATAGTGTGCCTTTCCTGGTTAAACAATTTCCCATTTCCCTTCCTTTCCTGCACGTTAAGTGAAGTGCCAAACACTCCATTGTGCAAGTAACAGCTACAGAAACATTTAAAATAAACATTTTGCAGCTATAAAATTTAATTTCTTACTCAGTTGGTGATTGATCTATATGTCTGTTAAGTCTAAATCATTTAACCAATGTCATTTACATTTCTTTTCTATTGGAAATACTGCAGCTGGAAATCAGTGAACCAAATAAAAACATCTAAATGGGTGTGATATTCACGTCAGTGGACGTGTTAACATTCAGAATAGTAGTAGTAATCATTTATTCATTAGGGGAAAAATATTACAACATTCAGAGGTTAAAAAAATAAATCTGTTGGTGTAACAACATACAATATATATAATTTAAGAAACACATTTTTAAAATAGTGGTTCTCATATATGCATCAAACATGTAACATTATTATAAAATACATTCATCATCAGATGAGTCAATTACAAAAAAGGTGCATCACATGTTACAACAGAACATTCATTTTTTAAGTATCATAACTAAGAACTTTGTGAATTTTAACAACAAGTTGGGGCCATCACCTGCTAAAAGGCAGTTTACCTGTTTCTGAAGGGGATCTGTAGATCCAGAAAAATAATCCCCCAGATATGCTTTCCATTCAGAATTTTAATGTGGGAAAAACAAGATTACATGCAATGTCTCCTTGGGGGATCATAGAGCACAACTCATAACGTGGACTTACAGTCTGATGATACTCTTAAATATCTTGCTGTGAAAATATTAAATTCAAATACCCAGATTCAGAACTTTGTTGCTGCCTTTCTAAGATATGGGTCAGTTATTAATGACAGATTGTTCTCTAAATCATAAACAGGAGTGTAGCTAGGAATTGCAGTTTTGTACATGTTCACTCTAATTGCTGCACCCCCACACCCATTTAGGTGCTCTGTCATGTGCAGTCATGTATCACTCTACATGGAAAACAAAATCAGATTGCTGGCAAAAGATGTCTCATCTCTCAGTTTGTATACTCACAGTACATCCACTTACTGTATATCAATGTGCTAAATAACAGAAAAATAAACCAACATTATTCATTTGCCAAAGTCAAATGCAGCAATGGCTTCCACTTCAGGTTCCATTGATAATAGTTGTAAAAAAGTGTATGGTTTGGGACATGTGCATAATCAAATGGTACATAAATGTGTGCAGTGAGTATGCCTGCCTACACTCTTGATCATGAGTAATGTTTCCACATTATACCACAGACTAAACCTATAATTTTTAGAGCCATACAAATCTTTTTCACTTTCCCCATCTTTTAACTTTTTTTTTATTTGAAATTTGTTGACTAGGCATTAGATCTCCATTTTTGAAGGTGATTCAGACATGTAAACAAAAGCAAAAGTACAGGATAAATATGCAATACAATCTGTTATACAAAAGTTTCTTGTATGGCAGGTTAATAGCTATACCATTTCAGAATCGGGAAGAGTTAACAGTGTAAAATAAAGCCATGTATATTTGAACCTGTTAGTTTACCACTGAAACTGTGGAAAATCAGCTTAATGCTTCCATGGCTTTTCAAACTGACAGTTTCTAAGGCATGAGTGAATTTGCAAATTTAGTGCTCTGCCTCTTCAACGTATAGAGTCATATTATAAAATAGGACACCCAGATATGCAATTTACTTGTTCATGCTTCCATGTGAGTCTGCATTTTTTCTTTCATTTCCCAGGAAGCCTGCCTTCAAGGCAACAGAAAAGGCATTTATTTGTGCTCAAGGCTTATTATGGAAATGCCTCCTGCCTATTGTGAATATGCAAATAAATGCAAGCTAAAAATAGTGAAAAATTATTTTCTTACAAAGGTCTTGAACTTACTGGCGGGAAGTCAGTTAACTCCATTTAGGGAGTATTTGAGTTCCAAAAATAAGACAAAAACGTCCAGATTAAAGGGGCGAGGAAGTTATTGACTTCCAAATGTAAAACAAAACTTAGTGGAATTCCAAAATCTCCAGCATGAATGTCAAGAAATTGTTTTTGTTTTCTGAAAGAAACTGTATTTTGCTATTAATATTTATATTACCATCCATAAATCAGCCATTCCTAGAATACAGACTTCCAAAATGTGGGATCCAGGAAAATGTTGACTTCCAAAAATGTTTAATGACTTCCAGATTTCAATGCTTAGAAGATTTAGACTTCCACTAAAAATAAATTTATTGAACCCCTACTTACTGGGGAGAAAAATAAAGGGCTAAATACATCGGTGTTTGTTACTAAGAAAATATATCTTACATATATGTGCCTGTTATTGCTGTAAAATAACAGGAAAACAAATGCACTTTTACTAGAAGATGATACTGTACTGTAATCAGATTTTGACACATTATATTGAACCTTTTTTTTCTTAATCTGCCTACCTACATCTTCCCTTGTGGGTTGGTATACACAGTGAAATTAAGAAAAACAAATTAATATTTGTTAAATGCTCTTGTTTTTTCATTGATGGCTTGTTTAAAAATCTATAACTGAAGTTCCTGTTAATCTACTGACTGCCCACATCGATTTGCATGGCATGCCATGTTCTGTTTTTTGAAAGTAAGACATTATTAGCCAAGACATTGAAACCCCAGGCTGGATTTTCAAACTGAATTAGGACTGAGTCTCATTCCACAACTCCAGTTGGGGACTGAAATCTCCACAGCTGCAAAGATTTGCATTTTCAGTCTCTCACAACTGTGGGAGATGTTGTGCCTGGTGTTGCCATGCATAACATTTTTCTGCAGCTGCAGGAAAATAGTATCCACAAGCTGCCATAAATTGTGCAGCTGATCACAAACCGACTCCACTTTTGAAAAAAGCATAGCTGTGGGAAGACTAGGTTTGCTGGCAAAGGCACTTAGCTTGACCCAAGCTCTTTTCTTTTAGGTTTGCTTGTAAGGACAGAGCAAGGAACAACATTATCAGAGCAAGGAAACAAATTAAGGCTTCTTTTGGCTAGGCAGATTTACTGTGTGTTAATATTTTCTTTTGTGCTTGCAGGATTTGTTACTGTTTTTTGCTTACATTTTACTACTTTATTGTTCTCTGATTCAGATTGCAGTTGAAGGATAGACTTTCTGCTGAATTGTTACAGGGTGTGCCTACAGGTTTGTTATATTGTGTGCTTACAGATTACTGCTGTAATCATCTCTGATTCAAATTGTGTTTTGCAAGGTATATCTTCTGCTAAATTGTTCTGCAGGTTGTGCTTACACTTTTTGTTACTTTTTTAACTGCTTTATTTTTCTCTGTAGCAAAGTGTTTTTTGCAGGGTATATCTTCTGTGAAATTGTTACAGGTGGTACTTACATGTTTTATAGTTTTATCTATCATTAGGCTAAGATCGCAGGGCTAATTACAGAAGCACATATGAGATACAGACTAAGGGAAAACAACTGTATTTGTTGTTGGTTGATTTTTTCTGCTCTTACCTCCTTGTTTCTTTTATCAAAAGTTCTTTTTTGGCAGGGGAAGGGCCCAACCATCCAGCCCCATCCCCAACCACCCCATGATACACTCGTTTTATAGAGTAGCACAGTCATGACATTTCCTGTAGTAAAGCAGGAAGAGGAGGATCAGAGGGGTACCTACACAGTGACCTCATTTAAAGGGGAACAATTAATTTAACTTGTTATAAAAAGTTATACAAAAACAAACAAACAAAACCAAAAAAATCAAACTTTTGTTTTCATTTTCCTTTTAATTACTCGACCTGGTTATAAACTTGGCAGCTCAACTAGAATGGATATTATTAACTGCAGGTACTGTGGGACACATTTCAAAAGGACAGTTATACAGGAATTAGGATGTTGTCCTACATGCTGGACCATCGGAGATCTAAGGGCTCAGCTGTGGGCAGAATGGGCAGAAATTGCACACCTCAAAAATTGCATATTCAGGAGGAAATATATTACAAGAACCACCTGCCATTTACCCAACATCCAACTGAAGCACCTTGACCACAGATGGTAGTTGGTCTTGGAGATTGGCAGGTGGTTAGGAGTGGCAAATCAGGTGCCCCATCACTCAGTGCTCACCAACATATCACCTCCACAAACCATATAAAAACTGCAAACAGGTATCTGCCTCTATCTCCAAAATCAAATAAAGGGGAAGAGGACACTGCAGAGCAGGACACTGCAGCACAGCAGCTAGCACTACAAAACTCACCCAAAACAGGGACCAAAGCAAAAATAGAAAAAAGGAAATCCAAAACACATCTGATCATAGGAGATTCCATGATTTGGGGAGTTGATACCTACCTCCAGCCGATGGTTATGGTCGGATGTCTCCCAGGTACATCAACGTGGGAAAGACACTGACCACATTGCTAGTATCATGCAGGAAGCAGGAGAAAAGATCAACATCCTGGTACACATAGGGACAAATGATCTCACCAGCTGGTAAGTTGCAGAGACCAATGAACACCTGACCAGTCTGGGAGACAAACTGTCATCCATTTTGTCTGGCATCTCCTTATCTGAGATTCTGCCAGTCTGGAAGAGGGGGGCAGACAGATGGAAGGTTAGAGAATGGGAGACAGGGAAGCTAAACATGTGGCTCAAGGGCTGGTGCCAGGAAAAAGGACACAAATTTGTAGGTAACTGGCAACAGTTTTGGGAGCAAAATTACTTTAAATTTGATGCACTTTATCTGACTAAGGAGGGAGTTAGTGCATTGGGGCAGACGTTTGATGTCTTTGCAGAATATTTAAACTAGCAAATGGGAAGAGGGGTTCAGCACCCGATACATCAAATGGGAAGAACACCCCTCCCCCTCAGCTAGTGATCAAACAGGAGTTCAGCATGTTTGTAGTTCATTTGCATCACCAGGTAAGGAAAAAGGTCTGCCTACCCATACAACATGCTGGGGAAAAGCTAGACCTCCCCCCACAACTAACGCACCAAAATCTGCAAATGGAAATCATGTATACAAATGCTCACAATCTGGGAAATAAGATCCCAGACCTGGAAGCAACAATGATAAAGGCTAAACTGGACACAGTAGCCATTATCGAGACATGGTTTATCAGTAACCACACTTGGGAGACTGCAGCACCCAGCTATGTACTGTTCAGAAGAGACCAATGTACAAAAGGGGGGGCCCTTTATGTCAATGAAAATATCAAAGCTACAGAAATTCAGAATACACATAAGGAGCCAGATAAACTGTGGGTCACCCAGGAAACAGAAAAGGGGACAGCCATACAAACTGGAGTTGTCTACAGGCCTCCAGACCAGGGCGAGGACATAGACACATTACTGTTAGAAGATATACAAAACATGACAGCTAAAGGGGAGGTTCTGATAATGGGAGACTTCAACATGTCAGATACAAATTGGTCAATACCTGCAGGAACATCCACCAGAACTAGACATATAGTGTATACCCTGCAGGGAGATGGCCTTAAATAATTAGTACAAGGACCCACAAAAGACAGAGCTATCACAGATCTAGAACTGACTAATGGAGAAAGGATCACAGATCTCCAGGTAGAAAGTCATCTGGGTGCCAGTGACCATCACATGGTATGGTTCAATTTGGCTACTAGAACTAAATCATCCCATTCCAAGGCAAAAATATGGGACTTCAGAGGAGCTGACTTTGATAAGATGGCCAACAGAGTTAAGCTAGCCCTGGCAAGAAGAAATACAGGTGAGGGGGTACAGGCAAAATGGGCAAGTATTAAGGTTGCAATACATGAAGCAACATCCCACTGTGTTATTGAGAAAAGGAAGTGCAAAACAAGGAGGAAACCACTTTGGTTCTCAAAAACAGTAGCAGAAAAGATCAGAGCCAAAAGGCTGGCCTTCAGGAAATATAGGTGAATGTAGTGGGATGAAGATAGGGAGGCATACCAAACTTCCCTAAGGGAAGCAGGGAAGGCAGTAAGGCAAGCAAAGGCACAAACTGAAGACAACACTAGCATGAACAGTAAAAGAAGGCGACAAGACTTTCTATAGATACATTACTGAAAGGAGAAAGTCCAGAGAGGGTATTGCTAAGATCAAAGGGGATAAAGGGGAGTGTGTGGAGGAGGAGCAAGGAAATGCATCTATCCTAAATAGATAATTCTGCTCAGTATTTACTGAGGAGAAGGTAGGGCAGGGCCCACAGCTCAGCCCCATGGACACGGGAGGAGGAGGGAGGTGTGCACAAGTCCCTTCACAAAAGAAAGGGTCATACAAGAGCTCACTAAGCTCAGGATGGACAAGGCAATAGGACCTGATGGCATACATCCCAGGGTACTAAAGGAGCTAAGGGTGGAACTAGCAGAGTCATTGGCAGAACTGTTTAGTGAATCTCTGAGCACAGGAGAGGTCCCAGAAGACTGGAGAAGGGCTCTTGTGATCCTACTCCACAAGAATGGCAGCAGGATGGAGGCAGGGAACTACTGATCAGTCAGTCTTACCTCAGTAGTGGGCAAGATTATGGAGGCACTCCTTAAGGAAAGGATAGTGCAACACCTGGAATCCATTGGCACACAAGGTCCAAGACAGCATGGGTTTACAACAGAAAGGTCCTGTCAAACTAATCTCATAGATTTCTTTGACTGGATAACTGGAGTAGTGGACCAAGGGGGCGCAGTTAATGTCACCTACCTTGACTTCAGCAAAGCTTTCAATTCTGTTCCACAAAGAAGATTGATTAATAAGCTGGGTAGGCTTGTTGTGGGTCAGACATTGGTCATCTGAGCGACAAACTGGTTGGCAGGTAGAAAACAGAGAGTGGTGGTAAATGGTATACAGTCAGAAGAGATGCAAGTCACAAGTGGGGTACCTCAGGGATCAGTCCTGGGGCCAGTCCTCTTCAATAACTTCATCTGTGACATTGCAGATGGACTGGAGGGTAAGATTTGCCTGTTTGCAGAGGACACCAAGATCTGCAACAGAGTAGATGATCCAGCTGGGGTGGTCAGAATGAGAAGAAATCTGGAAAAAACAGGGAAAATGAGTGACAACTAGGGTTTAATGCAAACAAGTGCAAGATCAAGCACATAGGGAAGAGAAACCCTGAAGATACCTATAAGTTGAGAGGGGAGTTACTGACAATCACAAGGGAAGAAAGAGACTTGGGCATCATTATCACAGATGATCTGAAATCATCGAAGCAGGCCACTAAAGCAGTAGGTAAAGCTAGAGGGATGTTGGGGTGTATTAGTAGGGGTATCACAAGTCATAAGAGGGAGGTAATTATCCCTCATCACAAAACACTGGTTAGGCCCCATCTGGAGTACTGCGTGCAGTACTGGAGGCTGCACCTGCACAAGGACATTAACAAAATAGAGGCAGTCCAGAGAAGGGCAACCAATATGGTGCAGGGACTGCATCAGAAATCATATGAGGACAGATTAAAGGAGCTCAATATGTATACCCTAGAGCAAAGGAGGGAGACAGGTGATATGATCGAAACATTTAAACATCTTAAGGGCATTAAAAATGTGAAAGAGTCTAACATGTTTCAATATAAGAGAAATAGCAAGACAAGAGGACACAGCATGAGATAAGAGGGGGGCCGAATAAGGGGTAATGTGAGGAAGTTTTTTTTCTTTACAGAAAGGGTGGTGGATGCATGGAATGGGCTAAATCAGGAAGTGGTGGATATGAATACAGTGCAGGGCTTCAGACAGGCATAGGATATTCACAGGTTCAAGATATTACAATAGGCACACAAGAATTTAAGGTATCAGCTTATGCGGATGATATCCTCCTGCACTTGACCTATCCTATTCAAACTATACCTAAAGTGTTGGAAATTATAGGAAACTATAGTAAAATGTCTAATTACAAAATTAAGTTTGGGAAAACCTTAGTATTCCCTCTTATTCCGAGAATATATAGGACAAAAGTGACAGAACTAGGATTGCAGTGGAATCTTCATACTCTTACGTATTTAAGAATTGTTTTGGCAAGGAATGATTCCAAAATGCTGAAATTAAATCTAGATTTAATCAGTACCATAGTTCAACAGGATTTATTAAGATGGCGCAGTCTCCCGATATCTCGATCATCAGCACCGGAAGTTCTGTTTTGGATCTTCAACTAAAGGTTCAAACAGATTTTACCAGGGTAGGGGAGTGGCTCACCAGGTCAAGGCTCTTGATGAATGTTAAAAAAACAAAATTAGTGTATTTTTCAAATTAGAAAACAAAATCACAGATTAATTTTGTTACACACGCAAATAAACTTATAGAACAGGTGGATAGTTATTGTTATTTGGGGGTGACATTTGATTCTTTGTTGACTTTTGACACCCACATAAATAACAATATAAAAAAGGTGACCAAGAAATTAGGAGCCTTAAGACGAACTACTAAATGTTTACAAATTAAGGACAGGAAAAAAGCATCTGAACAGCTGATTATGCCAACCCTGACATATGGGATTTAATTTATAGAACAGTGAGCAAATATCAGTTGATTAGATTGGATAGAGTGCAACATAGAATAGTTAGATATGTTTTGCAGTGCTCATATCAAACTCATCATTGTAATATGTTCATAAAATTTAATTGGCAGTCTTTAGAAATGATTTCTCAAAAAAATTGGTTAATATTAATACATAAATATAAGATAACTTACTCCGAACATTATATTACACAAACACTTTTTCCTAAAGTTAGTAAAGGCAGGCATGAGTTATTAAGATCTATGCATAAACATAAAGTCTGTCCTATAAAAATGTATAATAAATATGGAAATGGTTCCATTTCAAGTTAGGCAGCTAAAGTATGGAATATCTTACCCCCTCCAATAAGATCCTTAGAAGACCACACAATTTTAAAAATGAAATTTTGAAATTGTATAAAACAGTGTGTAATTGTATATGATTTTGTTTGGCTGGGCTGTTTTATTGTGAAATCCTGTATTTTTCTTTTTTTGTATTTGTTTTTCAATGTAGTATTGGATATTGTATACTGTGTATTGTGTATATTTCGTATTTATTTGAGTAATGTTATATGTTATATGTTTAGAAGTAACTTAGCAAATTACAAACAGGACTATCTTGAGAACAGGATTGTATAATCCTAATGATTAGAATTTCCTGTATAAAAATAAAGTTTTATCTATCTATCTATCTTTGGGGACGTAGCAACATAATTAAAATGAATGTATTACCAAGGATGTTCTACCCTCTTAATATGCTTAACCTCTGGGTACCAGTCAAATGGTAGAAAAAGGTACACTCTATAATTTCAGATTTTGTATGGCAGGGGAAAACTCCACATAGAGCTTACCACAAATTAGCGGCCTCTGGAGAGAAAGTGAGATTAAGGTTGCCACATCTAGGTTTATATTATTGGGCAAACAGTGCTAGCAAATATCTTAAATGGTTGATGTCTACCACAATGGAAAGCACTTTGCCTTATGTTCCATCGTGGGCCAGCCTAAAAATCGAATTGATCAGAGCAGCTGGCCTTAATCCAATCTCCCTTCTGTATGCTACATTGAAGGCTCTTCCCTCCAAATTGGTGTCTACTCCCATAAAGGTTTCCTTAAGAATTCATAATCAATTATGCTCCTTATTACAGTTCTCACCTAGTAAGGACAGATACCAACCACTGTGTCAAAATCCTAATTTAAAAATTGGTGGGAAAATGATTTTGGGCTCTTGGTTACCTCAATTACAGGGTCTAAGGGTTAACAACCTTTTACAGGATGGAAAATGTCTCCTGACTGCAGCTATTATTGCTAAATATCAGATTTGGCCTAATCAGACATTCAAGGTCCTCCAATTGAGACACTTGATGGTACAATTACAGGACAAATTTAGTAGTGTAAGGAATGACGGACCCTTTTTTGAGTCTATTTCTCAAAGTGTGTGGGAACCTCATGTAGTTTCCAAATTATATACCCTCATGTTTAATCAAGCATATGCGGGCGGATCTTACTGGTAAGCCTCATTACTGGTCTACTCAATTCGAGGATCAAGATAGAAACTGGGAGGTCATCTGACAACAAACTTATAGATACATAACCCAGGATAGAGTAAGGGTAATGCAGATTCAAATTTTAAACAATCTGTTCTGGACCCCAATTAAACTATTTAAAATTAGCTGTACTTCTGACTCTTTATGTAATAAATGTCGTCAAAATGAAAGATCGCTATATCACATTTTTTGGGAATGTCCATCAATAAAAGAACTATGGGAAAAGATCATACTAAAAGCAGATCCTTTGCTTCGAATTGAACAGCATTTCACACCGGAGGTGTGCTTGCCGGGAGACTATTCTAATGTTAAGATTAAGGCTAGGAGATTTTACATGGCAATGATATCGTCTTCCCTTAAGAAGGTCATTTTAAAGCACTGGTTGGATGATCTCCCAGTGACCTATGCTGAATGGTTGCAGGAATCGCTGTTTAATTTGAATATGGAAAAGATAGGAGCATGCAGGAGGCATCCTCTTCCTAGGTATGTGTCTAACTGGGAACAACAACACACCTTATATACCTGTCACACAGGGATCCTCTCTTCAGCTTAGATAGGATTAAGATGGTGATAAAGTTTGAGACCAGAATCCATCTATGGCTGTGGTTGCTTTAGTTACTCCCAAGATACCTGTCCATATGTTCCCTGTGAGAGTGGGAGGGTTGAGTTAATGAGGGTGGTGGGCAGGAAGTGGGGAGTAAGAAGTGTTATCTTCTTGTAAAAGTGTATACACCTTTGTTTTTTGTCTGATATGTGTAATGCTTCTTGCTCTGTAAAATTGGAAAAGTCAATAAACTTGAATTTAAAAAAAAATAAAGATAGTCATAGGATAGGCATAAGGGAGCAATACAGTTGAGTATGAATAAATAGGCCACTGACAGAGTAAAGGCCTATGGCACATTCAGAAGGTAGAAAAATGGGCAGAGTGGATGGGCCTTGTGGTCCTTATCTACCATCATCTTCTATGTTTCTATGTTTCTATGTGGGGAAAACTGCAGCTCTGCAAATGCAGACCCTCTAGTGTCAGTTTTTCCTGACAACTGCAGGGTAGTTCGGAGGGCTCTGAAAATCCAGCCCTCCTTCTCCTTTGTTGAGACTATACACAAGATAGGGATTCGAATATATAGATATTCATTCCAGAAACAATACTTTAATGCACCAGTTGGGATTCAATGTAACTCCACAAAATTAGGGAATGTGGTGTTCTGGTTTCCAATCCTAAATCTCTACCCACTCAAGCAGCACAAGGAGAAGACCATGCAAGCAACCACAAACAGCCATCACCAGGTAAGACAAACATACAGCTATTTACAGATGACACAAATGCAGTGGAACTGATTTACTAACTTCATGGATGTGTATGCATTGCATGTAAACTGTAAGACATACACATTCACATTTGGCTGCAGACAGATATCTTCATTACTCAAATTATAACACTATTTCTGTTTACAGTAGCACATGCTCCTGCAGCCACAGATACAAATTTGTGATGCCTCAATTAAGACAACTGTTCTGCCCACAGGCCCCTTTGGGGCCAGCATTTCTGTAATCAGAGGTCCTCATGCACATTGCAAGACATACATACACTTCTGCAGTTGCAGTTGTAAGATATATACACTGACTTATGACTGCGGATGTGCAGGCCCCTTACAGATTGCAGTACTATTTCTGTCTGCACAAGCACAGGCCCCTCTGGGGCCAGCACTTCTGTAGCCAAAAGTACTCATTCACAGTGTAGATAAGCAACCTCCGAATGGACTGCATTTCTGTAGCAGCAGGTGTCAAACATACATCCCAACTACTGTCAACTCTAATGCCCACCCCCTGCTTAGAGCCCCAACCCCATGCTTGACCACAAGGTACAGGTCCAAGCCCATTCCTCATAGTCATATACTGTTTGGAGGAAGAAAATATGCTCAGCACATGTGGCTAACATAATCTGTCATAACTGTCTTTATGCAGGGCTGAAAGGCCCTGCATGAAGCCAGAGATCATATATAATTTTGTTTGCTATGGTGAGGAGTTGAAATTAGAGTTGATAAAGCCAAGGAACACTACACCACTGATGCGCCAAGACTCCTGAGTCTCCAACCCTTACTGTTTTCCTTTCCTTGTTGGTGTGCTTTGACTTTTTGGGAACTCAAATCTTTGCATTAAGGTAGCTTTTTAGCAATGAATTTCCCATCTTTTCTGATGATGGAATCGTATGCGGAAGCCATGCAAGTGCAGTGTCCTCAGGACCTTCTCTTCAGCGTGACTACAGATGCAGATGTGCAGGCCTTCTGGACCTCATGCCAAGGGAAGACTCCACTTGGCTGTGAAAGTGCTGCAGTTTGGGCCCTGTACTTCTGTCTGAATACAGATTCAGACACACACAGGTCTTGTGCCAAAGGGACTGTCTGCTTGGACAAAGAATTGCAGGGTCCTCTGGTCACTGCAGTTATATGCAACTACAGATGTTAATAATTTGTGGGGTGTATGGGGTACTGTGGAAACACAGGGCTCTTGGGTGGCTTCAAATGTGCAGGGCCCAGAGTCCTTCTAACAGTGGAAGCCTATGGCATGCAGAGCCTTGTGCTTCCATGCCACTATGTGTGCAGAAGTGTAAGGATGTCTCTGCACTATATGGTTACTTGTTGCCCATGCAGCCAATACTGCACTATCCCTCCCAGGCAGTAGCTGGTACACTGGTACCACATGGAATCACCATCCCCCCCAGCCTCGGCCCATCCAGCTGGCTTACAGAGCTTGGCCCCAAACTCAGCTCACTGGCATGGGATCACAATGTACTACCCAATCGGCAAAGTCCAGCCTTTCACATCTTTCTTCATTACTTTGTGTTTGACAATCTGACCCCACATCATGATCTTGGTCACTAGAATGCTAGCACTAGCACTCCAGACTGGAGACAGACAGCACAGTGCCCTTCCATTATTTGAGCCCATCACAGCTTGCGATGTGGCGTCCCCTCCCCTCGTTACACAAGGTCCCTGCAAGCTAATTGATACCCTCAGGGGTACACCGTAGACAGCTAATGTTTAAGCATAGGTTATACTAATACATAGGGCTAAGGACATCTACCGTATAAGAGTAGATGTCAGGATATGAATGCATATTATTGTAACCCACTTTGCTTGCTAATGCACACACATTATACTATATATTTTCTGTCTATTTCTTACTTGTCAGATGCCAAGACACCTGTCCTTGAAGTAATTGTAATATGTAAGGCAACATTGCCGTCCTTTGGTGATGTGCACCACTACACCTTGTTATGTAAGACTCTGTATAAGAACGTCTTTGTTCTAAAACTGATGACTTTACAGAATTATATAATGTTATCTTGGACCATGGAGCCACCTCTAATTTAGCCAATAGGGCTCATCTCTGTAACTAGAAATGTTTCTATCTTTTAGTAACCATAGTAATTATCACAGGTATATAATGTTATGCACAGGCTTTACACCTCAGAGACCCGAGAGATCCCAAGAGACTACATAGAAACCTCGAGGTGTAGGGAACGCTTAGCACTGGCTCCCGGTTCGTATTGGTAAGAACTGCTTAGGGAAACTGTGATTTATCCCTTTTGTAGTAATAAACTTATTTATTACTCGAACGCAACCTGTTTATGATTATTTGCATTCCCAATATTGCCAAGAACCTGAAAGTGAGGTTCAGACCTCTTACAAATTGGCTACCGTGTGCAGGCGATATTTGGTGTTTGCAAGTTTTCAAGTGTTGCTATGCATTTTCCTTTTCCCCACAGGGACTGTAGGTGTACACTCCCGTAACACCTCTCCCATCTTTTCTACCAGTTTGTGGATACTTGCAAAGTCTGGCTGACTTTTTGGGTGTGGTCGATGCCATCTCAACCCACTCTATAGCAGCTTTGAATTGCAAGCCTACAACTTATACAGTAGCCCGGCTGTGTTTGAAGTACTTGTGTTGTGGATCGATACGCAACACGCGGTCTGTTTCACAGTTTGAATTTTCATTCCCTCCCACACAATGGCCACAGTATCAGATATCTGCACAGAACTTAGATTCGATGTCTCTAACTTTCTTACCTCCCATGGAGGATGGGCTGACTTCGTGCGGGACGCAAGTCAATCCAAAAACCCTGTACTGGGGATTTCAACCCAGTATGCAGAGACGCGACAATCAACCAATAAGCGTTGCGCTAAAGGGTTGATAGTCGCCGCCTCTACACTGCTTGAAGCCTTCAAGTGAGGTTTCGTACCCTTGATCTGCAGAGCGCATCTCTTAAGCAAGAGATGAGTTTACAGGAAACTGAATGTGTTCGAATACAGCAGAACTTGGAGTCACGACTCTGATCTCTGCGTAACGAAAAGGATTCACTATTGCATCATTCAGCACAGGCTGGTGAACAAGAAATGTGTACTCTGAAACAGAAGTGTGAAAGTTTGAGACAGGATAAGAGTCAGGTGGTGCAAATGAATGATTTGTTGAGTGCTGTGAATGCACGGTTGAGTGATGAAATGGGTGAGCTTCAGGACGAGATCAACCAGGTACGTAACGACTTAGAAATAGCCTATAGGGACAATCGCGAATTGAGCGCCGCGTACCATGTTTTGCAAAAGCAGAAGCAGGATCAGGTTGATATGGATGTTGCAAGTGTGAATCATGATGAATGTAAAGCTAAGATGGATAAACTGCACCATCAGCGAGAGGTTTTGGCTGGCCACGTTAAGGCAATGGGAGGCGTAGCCCCTGCCTTTCACTCATCATCAGAAGGGGAGCTATGTGATGATGACATCTCACAGTACAACGCCCAGTCACGTCCCTACTATGGCCCAGATTCCCCACCCAGCCATCCACAGTATGACGGGTCCCCGCCCACTACCCCAGGGTCACACCGCTTCGATTTAAGAATGCGGACGCCTATCATGGGAAATGCCATCATGGCGGTGCCCATTATGAGGGGAGCAGGCCCAAGCCTGGTCCCGACGGTGCCTCCGGTAGCCGTTATTAGTGTGGAAGACAGGCAAAAGATTGAAACCATGATTGATAGAGCATTAGGTAATGTTCCTCTTCCTGAAAGAAGTATGAAAGCCATTAAAAGTCAGATCCGACAAATTTTCCAAGAAGCTGGCACTCAGGAAGGTGTTGTTTGTACTGCAGCAGAAGCTGCAGCTCGTGCAGCATTGGATGGTGCGCGAGATGCACTACCTCTGCCTGATCGACCACCGACTAATCCCCTACAAATGGCCTACTCCATTCAGCAAATTGCTGACAGTATTGGTCGGATGAGCCCGTCCGACAACCTCAGCTGCCATTTGGAAAAGGGTGCACTCCAAATGCGAGATGCTTAGCCTTGCCGCAGAATATCAGGTCCAAATACTAAGCCAGACCATTGATCCTGGTTTATGGGCCAAACTCCCCGAAGTAGTTCGCCAGGATGGGAACGCTACCTTTGATGAAGTCGCAGCTGAGCTCATCTCCGCTCATAGCCCAGGTGTGGTAGGAGTAATGCTGGCATACCCCGTGAAGCAAAATGCGAAAGAAAACCCAGTGACCTACCACCAGAGACTCTGGATGGCGTACCGAGCAGGGAAGCATCTGGCACAAGAAGATGCGGATGTAGATCTTATTGAATATAAGACCTTGTTCCTTAGGAACATGATCCCAGTTGTAAGAGAAAAGGTAGAGCCAACCACATACCCAAATACGGATAGGTTTGCCGATATTCTTCAGAAAACCGAGAGGGTGTATCAACTGTACATCCGTGATTTGGGTTCCAGTTCCAAGAAGGTTGCAGCTGTGGAACCCGCTTCCGGGACCACGACATACTACACCGTGGAAGGGCAGGCCCAGCAACAGCAGCCCAAACATCCATCGGCCCCTCCAGCTAGCACCCAGCAAAACCCCCAACAGGGCCAACAACAACAACAGTGGGGTGGGAACCGGAACTGGCCTAAAACAGAAGGCACAAGGGCAGAGGGAAACCATTACAAAGATCGGGTCCTCATACAAGGAGATAGCTGAAGAAACTGAAAATTTCGAGAGCTCCTGGGGCAAGTGGTACTCCGTAGCGGATGCTGTTCCCGCACCGACCCTTGCGGCAGTACAACCGGTGACCCATGCCACCACTGGTCATGGAGACACAGGAAGTATGAGCTCTCAGGCCCACACAAGCCTGAATCCGGAAGCTCCTCCCTATATTGCATCAGTGCAACACTGTGAAGTCATCCATGCAAGTCAAACCCAACCTCTGCATGCCTCCAGCAGTACAGATTGACAATTACAGGCCCCAGTTTGCATTGTAAACAAGCTGGTCTTGGATACAAACGGAAGGCCCTGCACCAAGGCTGAGGTCAGGGGCCGCCAACTAATTGTCTTATTAGATACAGGTGCAGCTGTATCTGTGTTACACGACGAACACCCGGATATGTCTCCTTGGTCTACCGGATGGAAGACCAATATGTCAGGAGTTGATGGTAATAGGCTACCTGCATACCATTCTCTACCCTTACCGGTAGAGCTAGGCCATTTGAAGGCCTCACATGCTTTCCAACTGATGGGTCTGCATGATCATCCTAGTATCATTGGGATTGACTTCCTTGCACCGCATGGCTGTGTGGTGGATCTAGCTAACATGCTGCTGATACAGATCCAGGGTCAATACCATACTGTCTTAATTCCTGACTCACATGCTGTGGCGACAATATCTATCAACAACAAAGAGTATGACGTCATAGATTTGTTCAGGAACCATGAACTCTTCCCAAAACTCCTACCTAATCTGCAACGACATTTGGAAGCGTTTGCAGTTAACAAGCATGATTGTGGCAGAATGCATACTGTTATCGAGGTGCCAGGCCCGGCATATGAGAGATAAAGGCAATACCCATTTCCCACTGAAGCCTTACCCTCTCTCTGAGAAACGATCAAGTCACTCCTTAAACAAGGAGTAATCAGAACCTGTGTTTCCACTGCCAACTCTCCTGTCTGGCCCTTGAAAAAACCCACAGGCACCTGGAGACTTACTATTGACTGCAGGAAACTGAATCAGGTCACTCCCAGTTGCTTCCCAACTGTAGCATCGGCACCAGATGTGCTTCGACTTTTAACACCAGATCAGAAATGGTTCAGTGCCCTGGACATCTCCAATGGTTTTTGGTCATTACCATTGGCCCTTAAGAGTCAATATAAGTTTGCCTTCACCTTTGAAGGACGACAGTATACATGGACTTGCTTGCCACAGGGATTCCATAATAGCCCATCCCTCTTCCATCTCCACATGATGGATGCCCTACAGAGTTTTTCAGCCGCCCAATGTCTCTTACAGTATGTAGATGACCTGTTGTTGGCCACTGCCACACAGGAACAACATCTGGATCTCTTGGATGAATTACTGACTCTCATTCAGAGAGTAGGTCTGAAATGCAACCCAGCAAAAGCACAATTATGTCAGAAAGAAGTACTCTTTCTGGGTTTGAAAATAACTAACCAAGGCCAGAGCCCTACTTGGAAAAAGATTCAGGGATTACAAGACTTGCCATTACCCACCAGTGTGGCAACTCTTAGAAGGTTTCTAGGTATGGTAAACTATTCGAGAGATTTTATTTGTGATTTTGCTCAGAAAGCCGCTCCTCTGTATGACCTCTTCAAAAAGGATGTTCCATGGAATTGGGGCCCTCTTCATACCCAGGCTGTAACGTCACTGAAGCAGGCTTTGGCCTCCACCCCAGCACTGGTGAACCCCAATCCAGCACTACCATTCCATCTAGAGTGTGCCACCTCTGACATCGCTATGTCAGCAGTGCTGGCCCAGAAGGTGCATGGCACCTTGAGACCTATTGCATATGCATCGCAGCTCTTGACCCAGTGGAACAGAAGTATGGCCTTTGTGAAAGGAACCTTCTAGCCACTTACTGGGCTGTCAAGCACTTCCTGTATATCATTGGGTACTCACCACTGATTCTCAACACTAATCACACACCAACTACCTTTCTACTCTCAGATAGAGTGAAGGATGGGTCAGTCTCCAACACAAGGCTGACACATTGGTCACTTCTCTTCCAGGACAGAGATATCCAGGTCCACCAGACCAAAGTCCCATCTCTGCTAGTTCATGGTCTCCTTTTCCAGGGGGAGCCCCATGACTGTACACTACAGTCACCTGACCTCCCAGATCCGGGTCCATTCCTCCCTGCCACACCAGAGATACTGGAAAGTGCCTCTTTGTGCCGTGTTTTCACTGATGGTTCAGCATCGTACTATCAGGGAGAACAGATTGCAGGGATGGGTATTTTGGTGGTATATCCCTATGGGAACACTGCCAGGATATCTAAACGCTGTAGTGTAGCTTCATCGCAGTATGCAGAGATGGCAGCGGTGGCCTGCACACTTGAGTTTATCCAACATGGAACTCAGGATACCATCATTTTTACAGACTCTAATTGGGTTTGTTGCTCCCTTACAGAATTTCTCCCTTTCTGGCAGAAGAACTCCTTCCTCTCCTCTGATGGCAGTCCAGTGAAATACAAAGAATTGGTAATCTACATACACGCATTGGCACAGAAACACCCACACAAACTTTATGTGCACAAGGCTAAGCTCACTCTCTACATGATCCCTATCATGCATTCAACGACACTGCAGACACCCTTGCTAAGGAAGGGGCCTGGGGGGGGGAGTCTGGATGATGGATCATCCAGAAGCCAATGCAGCTGTACATGTTGCAGCTCTCAAAAAGAAATCTGAATCTTTTTCTCCCCATGACCTCTCAGCAGCCCAGCATTTGGACACTGAACTTAAAGAAGTGTTCAGATTCCTTGACAAAGGTACTGAAGAATGACTCCATACACATAACCCATATCGCAGGCATGAAGGTAAGTTACACTTATCTCCTGATGATAAACTCATTTGGTTCCAACCAGAGGATACTACCACCAAATTGTGGGTAGTCCCCAGACATTTGAGATCTGAATTTTGCACCAAGTACATGATACTCCCTACTGGTGGACACCAGGGAGCAGAAAATACCCTCCACGCTCTCAAGACCACCGCCTGGTGGCCTGGTATTACCAAAGATGTTAAACAATACATTGACAATTGCCTTGTTTGCGCACAAAACTATCCCATACCTACAAAATGAAATGCCAAACTTTTACCACAAAGACACACTGGCCCTTGGCATGCCATCCAAATTGATTTCATTGGCCCTTTGACCAATACCAGTAGAAACAACAAGTATGCCCTTGTGGTAACTGACTTGTTCTCTAAGTGGGTTGAGGCTTTCCCCACTAAGACATGCACCGCAAAAACAACTGGCAAAATCCTGGTAGAACAGATTTTCTCCTCTCAAGGTAGACTCCGACAAAGGAACCAGTTTTACAGGTAAGTTGATGAAAGAGCCCCTTGAACTCTTTGGGGTTCAGCAAAAGTTTCACATACCCTATCATCCTCAATCCTCAGGTCAAGTAGAAAGAGACAACAGACGGATTAAGCAAATGCTTTCCAAATTCATTGAGGACAATCCCAAGACCTGGGATTCCCTATTGCCTTTACTCCTTATAGCAATTAGGGATACACCCTCAGCCACCACCCAACTTACACCCTTTGAGGTGATGACTGGAAGACAAATGAGATTACCTGAACACTTGCTGCTTGACCTACACACCCCCACTGCAGACCATATGTCTGTGGATCAGTATGTGGAAAAGCTCAGAAAAGACCTCATACACACACACTTGTATGCTGCAAACTGCATGGTCAAAGCCCAGCAACAGTCCAAAATACAATTTGACAAACACGCACAAGAAGTGGATTGGCAGGTTGGAGATCAGGTAGTGGTACTTTGATTTGCACATCCCATCCATTCCTTCTCCAATAAGTGGGAAGGCCCTTACCCCATTGTCAACAAGCTCAGTCCGGCAGTCTATCAAGTTAGACTCCTCCACAACAATAAATTGATTGACAAATGGTTACATGCAAACCAGTTGAAATTGTACAAAGGAACTTAAACTTACTTTTCCTAACCCCACTGGGCGGAATTGTACTAATGTACTAATCTTTGATCTTCCTTTTCAGATACACTGACAAGATCGCTATCTTGTTCCTATCTCTCCTCCTTGCAGGAGTGATCCCTTGCACCCAAGGCACGGTACCGGACCTCCTTCGACAACTGGATCCTCCAGCACCTCCTACAGAGGAAGTTTCCATCAAAATACCAGATACTATGATTACTGTCCAGGAAGGTTCCGATGCATACCTCACTGCCTCGGTCGTTGCTCCTGACAAATCTACCCTTCAAATTGAGTGGCAAACCACATCACAAGGACAAATTCTCCCTGTAGCCAAACTCTCCAAAGGAACTTTTCAGGGTTGGCCCAACGCTAAATTATCCCCAAATGGTTCACTGTCCTTGTTACAAACTGCATTAAGACACTCTGGTTTGTACAACATAACTACTCTGATTGATCCTTCCTATTGTAACTCTCTCTCCAAAGATTCTGCCCGCAGATTCTGTGCTGTACACCACATGGCCTCCGCAGCCATGTATCTCTCTGTTTTGCCTCCCACTGAAAAACAGCTTTTGGAATGTCCAAAACATAACCCTGGTCCCCCTAGTGGTCTCACAGCCACTGCCCTCCCAGGTTCTTTGATTAATAATTTACAGTTCATGCATATACCTGTTTTGTTTAACCTTACTTACTGGAATATGAAAGAATTTGGTATGTGTCACAATACCAATACATCTGCATTCTATAGTACATTATTGCTTGATAGTTTAGCTGCATTTCAAATTCATACTAAGGACCCTTTTACGGGGGTTTATTCTACTGAACAAAGAGGTAATTTTAGTAGGAATACCCCTCCTGGTACTCTTAATCATAAACGTACTAAACGTGAAGTTGACAGTTCTGATGTTACAGGTGCTACAGGTACTGTCACAGGTCTTTTTGGTACTGCTATGTCCATTTGGAACAAAGCAGACATTGCTGCTATTAAGAGTCATTCTGCTAAGTTCTCCACTGGTTTGGTTAATAATGTCTTACCACCATTATTACATGGTGTGGATGGCCTTAGTCAGGAAGAAAGATACACTGTATACAATATGCACGACATTGCAAAGGCCTTCACTGATTCAAAAGATAAGATTAACGCACTCATACAACAGAACAATAGAGAAGCTGAAAAACAATACATTGGTAGAGAAATACTTTGTTCTGCATATGGTTCATACATCCTCACTACCATTAACAACCTTTTTCGTGATTTAGAAACTGGAAGAATCCCTGAAATAATACATGACAGATGCAGCTCTAAATGGTATTGTCCTAAATGCAAACTTTCAACTTGTGTTTCCTTATGTATGCAACAGACTTTTTCTATACCTCTCTCCACAGCGAGAAATTTGGGGTTTGTGACCAGACACCCAAAAACTGGTCCTTGTTTTTCTACAAAGAAATGTTCCATAACAGATACCATGTTTGTCTCCTTTACTGTCTCTTTACCACGTTTTGATCCCACTACAGCTTTGTTCGACAAACTTGCACTGGCACATTCTATTGGGCATTTGGATGACGACATCTACAGAGAACGCCTGGATCTACCACCTCTACTGGTCTACCACTCCTTCCTGGATGCCTGGGTGGCACACTTTTGCAGTCTGTGAGAAAAGCAATACATCTACTTGTGCCGATGTGATGTGTTTGATGTTATACGCCCTGTTTGTGGCTACTCTCCAGACAGCATTGATTGGACTTTCACTACGGATGATGACATCACTGAGAATGGCACCAACTCTTTTGAATCAACGCCGTTACCAGATCAGCTCTACCACTCCTATCATGAGGAAGCTCATCGCCTGTCAACATGGATTTTGAAGACGACCTACACATGCCCTGTCCAGTTGCAAAATGGAGACTACCTACTGTACGTTCACAGTATAACTCTGACGGAGAGTACTATATAGTGACTAATGTTAAGTCTTATACATATGGTTCTGTTACTTGTCCAATTGATTACCCCAACTTCTGTTTTGTTCCTCATCAGAAAACTGTTATTGGACATACTGTCATAACCCCCGTTCCCCTTATGGATGCAGACATTATTGATGGTAACCCAGATTATTTACTCACACTTTCATAGTACCTACCATACTTTAATGTACACATAGATCCACTTACATTTACAATGAAATCCCTTTTAGATAGAAAGGACACACACCTCATCCACATCAGCAACAATATAACCAAAGCCAATGAAGCTGTTCTTGACCTACTCAATGATGGAGATATGAATAATGCATTGACTAACACCTGGTTGGAGATCACGTTTAAAGGTTTTGTTATAATACAAGCATTTTTAATATTCACTTTGATTATTATGCTTTGCCTATAGGATACTGCGTCAACACCGTGAGCAGCTTGAGTTCCTTTACAAGGCTTGCGCGTCAGGCTTGTAAATGGCCACTGCTCCTGTCCATTCCCTGAATTTGCCTGTGTTGCTCTTGGAGGAAACGGGGGGGGATTGTTACACAAGGTCCCTGCACCCTAATTGATACCCTCAGGGGTACACCGTAGACAGCTAATGTTTAAGCATAGGTTATACTAATACATAGGGCTAAGGACATCTACCGTATAAGAGTAGATCTCAGGATATGAATGCATATTATTGTAACCCACTTTGCTTGCTAATGCACACACATTATACTATATATTTTCTGTCTATTTCTTACTTGTCAGATGCCAAGACACCTGTCCTTGAAGTAATTGTAATATGTAAGGCAACATTGCCGTCCTTTGGTGATGTGCACCACTACACCTTGTTATGTTAGACTCTGTATAAGAACGTCTTTGTTCTAAAACTGATGACTTTACAGAATTATATAATGTTATCTTGGACCATGGAGCCACCTCTAATTTAGCCAATAGGGCTCATCTCTGTAACTAGAAATGTTTCTATCTTTTAGTAACCAAAGTAATTATCACAGGTATATAATGTTATGCACAGGCTTTACCTCGGAGACCAGAGAGAGCCCAGAGACTACAGAGAAACCTCAGGGTGTAGAGACATAGCACTGGCTCCCGGTTCGTATTGGTAAGAACTGCTTAGGGCAACTGTGATTTATCCCTTTTGTAGTAATAAACTTGTTTATTACTCGAACACAACCTGCTTGTGATTATTTGCATTCCCAATATTGCCAAGAACCTGAAAGTGAGGTTCAGACCTCTTACACCCCACAGCCGCCCTTGCTGAGCTCTTAATTTATGTATCGTTAGGGTCACAGGACAGTTGCAATTTTTTTAATCTTCCTATAATCCCATTGGCTCCTTATCATCTACTACCACTAGATGTCACTATATGATCAATTGTTCTTTCTGCTGAATCTCTCTATCTCTCCCCTCCGACCCCCAATACAGGCTTCCTGTCCTGGCACCCTCAGCTTCATTCCAACCTCTGCCACAAGAAGCTACCCTCCCCTTCCTCTCCACCTCTGTGTCCTTTCCTCAACATGCTGCCATCCTCTACCTGGTTTTTGATCCTCTTTCTTGTGTCTCACACCCCCACTCCTCCTCCTCATTGGAGTATCCCATCTGAAATCACTCCTACTTTAGCAGGCCCCCTACTATCCCCCTTTTCCCAAGCTCACCTGACCACTTCTAACCACCACATCCATCTGGGCCTTTTCCCATCCCCTTTAATTAAGCCTTTATCCCTCCTTCTCTCCCTACATCCCCCAGAGCCCATTACCCACTCTCCCTACTGTTTCCTTCCAAGAAACATTTTCTGTACTCTTTTATACTCCTCCTACTGTTACTCTCAGGAGATGTAGAGCTTAATATTGCACCCTTCCCCCCAAGCCACCAACCTCATAAGGGTCTCCAGATTTTCCACATAAATGCCCACAGCCTCCTACCCAAGATGGATACCCTAAAAGTCTCGTTAGCCCAGCATCCAAAAAATGTTCTTTGCTTATCAGAGTCCTGGCTCTTCTCCCACACTCATGAAACCCAACTTGCCCTCCCAAACTTTACCTTTATCAACAGGATCGTGGTAAGCATGGTGGAGGAGTGGCTATGTATGTCTGAAAATCACTCCCCAGCTCCATCTCCTTCCAAAAATCAGTCCCCAAATCCTTTGAGACCCTTCTAGTTCATCTCTGCATCCCTTCCACAGCCTCCATCTACATTGGCACCCTCTACACTGCCCTCTAACTTGCCCATGACTCCCTCTTATCACATCTCACCTCACTCATTGCCCTCTCCTCCAATGGTGAGTTTCTCCTGATAGGAGACATCAGTATTGATTGGGTCTCCTCTACATCCTCCCTCACCAGATCCTCCATTGAGTCACTAAACCTCTCTCAGCTGCTGATGGATCCAACCTACTACAACCCACACTCCACCAATCATACCCTCCTCAATTGGATTCTCTCGTCACACCCCCACTGTATATCTACTTCTGCAGTTCTGACTGATGCGATCAGTCACCACTGTTTCACCTACTGTACCAGGAAATTGCACCTTCCAAAATCCTCCACCTAATACCTTAACCATTGCTCTACCAACAAACTAGATTCCAACTTTCTCCTGGCCGAGTTTATCTCAGCAGATGGGTCCCCTGTCTTCTCGGCCTCCAAAGTTAATCTGGCCCTCCAGCACTTCTCCTCCATACTGTCAGGTATCTGGGAGCTACATGCTCCTTTTCACTCCCCAAGGGTCAAACATCACCACCTTCCCTGAATCTCCCCCCATATCCGATCTCTCTCTCTATCTCTCGCTGCAAAATCCATGAAAAAGCCTGGCTAAAATTTAAATCTTCAAAAGCCATCCCTGACCTCCACCACTACTGCAAGCTCCTAAACTCCTGCACTAAAGAAATTCACCAAACCAAATCTTTCATCTTGTCCTTACCCCTCATCCTCTTGGAGCACAATCAAATCTCTCATCAGTCCCACCTGCCAGACAACTACTCCCTCGCTAATGCAAAATGGCTCCTCTGTCTCAGAACCAGCCCAAATTGCTGACATCTTTAACAACCTCTTCTCATCCTGCATGCTACCCAACAACCCAGCCCTTCCCTATTCCCCACCCCCTCAAATGGTGTCAGCCTTCAGCATTCGACCACTGGCAGAGTCCTCCAAGCCTTCTGTAATCTTGATCTACAAAAGTACAGCTCTAACAGCTTTCACCCTAGGCTACTTAGCCTTTCCACCATAGCCATTGCCTTCCCTTTTTCCCACAAAATAAATCGTTCCTTCCCTACCAACTCTGTCCCCAAAAAATGGAAACTGTCCAACATAATCCCCCTCCACAAAGGAGGAGACCCATCATCCGCCGGAAGTTATTGTCCTATATCCCTGCTCCCCTCCTTGGCTAAACTACAGGAAACCTTAGTCCTCTCAAGACTGGAAGAAAGCAATCATGGCACTCACCAGTATGATAAATTAGTGGTGGAAAAAATGAAGAGTCCATATTTGCAGTGCAGAAAGTACAATTTCCTTTGTTTATTTCTATATCCACATCAGTTCACAAAGACCCGGATGGCCTGAAGGACACCAGTAATCTCTCAAGACTAACTGATTTCCTCACCTCTACAAATGTTTTCTCTAATCACCAGTCAGGTTTCATCAAAAGCCACTCCACATCTTCCTCACTTCTCCATGCTACTGACTCCTTCAAACTGCTGTGGATAAAGGCCACCTTACATCTAAAATATTTATTGACCTAGCCATGGGTTTTGATTCCGTCTCCCATCCACTCCTCCTCCAGAAACCCTCCCACCCAGTCCCACTTCCACACATTATTAAATGCTTAGTTGGGAGCAACATATAGCATATAGGCTCTGCCCAAGGGTGGGCTGATAGCTAAAAAGCAAATAAATCAGAAGGAGGAGGTGCTGCTGATTATATCACGTAAGTGGACATTTGTACATTTAAACTGCACGACCTTGTCAATTTCACTCTGTTAGGAATAGGATATGTTTTACAGGGGCACACAACAGAAAGGGGCAAGGGCTGTGGAAACATAACAAGGTCATAAACAAACAAACTCTGTAAAAAGGAGTAAGATGTAATAAAATCACTAAAAGAGGGTAGAAGCATACTTAAGGAGTATGTAGGATTGCACAAGGAGTGGTGCAGTGTAGTGGATGCAGAGCAGAGGTGTTCAGAAGAACTTTCTGGGAAATGTGGTGCTGCCTCATTTGTAGGCACCTCTCTGGGCTCAGGGAGGAGTCTATAAGGCTTTGAGCACAGTTGAAAGGAGTACTGGGGACCTTTGCCTCCACCCAAGTACCACCATACCAGCAGCCACTGCCACAGAGGGTACTCAGTCAGAGGCCTGGATGGACTATGGTGGGCTCAGGGAGGTTAAGGAAGGTGGATCCCGAGCACCCTCCCCAACCCGGTATAACTAAAGAACAAATATGATGTTCTCAAGGAGAAGGACAGTCCTGAAAGGGAACCCAAGGTTGCAACCAGAGGTGAAGGGCAGACCCACCAGAAGGGGAGCACATGGGATGGGGCCAGAGAATCCTTGGGGAGAAGGAAGCTTTTCCTAGTGGGGGACTCAATAGTTCGGGCTATGGAGATAGAATTAGGCATCAGGAGGGAGAGGGAGGTTATGTGACTCCCAGGAGGCATAGCTCAGAGGGAGGGGGAGCGGACCCTGGTTAATGGAAAAAAGAGTCCGGCTGTGAGATTAGACATGGTGGTTACAGTATGGGAGATGAAAGAGAGGGCTCAGGGTGAAGGGTGGGGATGGTATTGAGGATGAGGGAGCTCCAAGTGGGAAGGAGGAGAAGTCAGGTACAGAGTGTGTTAAGGGCAGGGGCAGGACTGGGGATGCAGCTGGGGGTGGAGTTGAGGGTACAGATAGGGATGCAAATGTGCAGGGCAGGGTGGACTCTCAGGGCAGGCATAAGGAAAGAGAGTTTGGAGGAGGGATAAGAAACAAGGGGGGAAGTGCTAGTGTTGGATGATTCCATACTAAAAAGGGTCAAATTGGGGAGTAAAGGGGAAAGACATAGTTGCATATGGGTTTGTACCTGGGTTGACAGCAGATAAAGCAGGGCAGGCTATTCTTAAGTGTGCAAAGAGGGGAAGGCATAAACCACATGTGTTGGTTCACGTAGGTACAAACTTGGCAGGGGAAATGAAAGATGAGCTTAGGGAGAGGTTCGTGGAATTAGGTAAATTGAGTAAGGAGGTAAGGAGCTCAGTGGCCTTCTCTGAGGTACTCCCAGTGTCCGGGGCAAGTAAGGCAAGGAATGATAGGATGGATTAATTCAAAAGTTGGTTGGTAAATTGGTGTCAGTCTAAGGGGTAAGGGTTAGTGGGAAGCTGTGGCTGCATCTGGGACAATAGGGATCTGTATGTAGGGGACAGATTACATTTGAGCAGGGAGAGGAAGCAGGTTCTAAAACAGAGGTTAGAAAAATACATAGAAACAAAGGATAATTTAAACTAGGAGGGTGTGGTGAGTGGGTTGCTGAAGGGAAGGCTCTCTGGAGAGAAGGGGCGAATGAGCCTACCCCTGTACAAACTGGGTTGTAAGCAGGGAGGGACTGAAGGGCAGGGCTGAGAAGTTTAAGAAATCGGGTAAGGAGTGTAAGGGAACATCTTGAAGGGTTGTCTCTTTGAATGCAAGGAGTCTGGTGAACAAAACTGCAGAATTACAGGCTCTGTTGGCAGGGGGATGGTGGACATAGCTGCCATCACAGAAACATGGTCCAACCAATGAGAGGACTGGGGCCTGATGATCCCACAGTATAGGTTTTACAGGCAGGATAGGTGCAAAAGGTATGTAAGGGGAAGGATAAAGTGTGCAAGGAAAGAGGCAGAGGAGGGTAGGACAGAGGCCTGTGGAAGCAATTCCAGGACACGAGAAATAGGATGCTCAGGATAGGGGTGGTATATAGGCCACCAACTCAAGAGGAAGACCTGGACAGAGAGCTGGCAGAGCAAATTAGGAAGTTGTGTGGGAAAGTTAACACAGTGATCATGGGGGACTTCAATCTACCAGGAGTGGATTGGGGTACCCCAGCCACCTTGAGTGCTAGAGAGCAAATACTTCTGGATGCCTTCCAGGACTGTTTCCTGGCAAAGATGGTCACTGAGCTGACTAGGTTGGGGAATACACTAGATCTAGTTCTGGCCAATGGGGAGGCTGTATGGGAGGTAGGGATGGAGGACCCGCTGGCTGGGAGTGACCACCACTCAGTGTGGTACACGCTAAATATGAACAGACAAGCAGTGGGTACCGGGACGAGGGTGGTGGACTTCAGACAGGCTGACTTTGGTAGGATCGGTGAAATCTTAAGGGGCATCTGGAAGGAATACAGCCACACTGGGATGCAAATCAGAAATGGGAAAAAATCAAATTGGGGATATTGGAGGCTACTGAGATATGTACCAGGTTGCAGAGCAAAAAGGGAAGTGCTAAAAAACTGAGCTGGTGAAGTAAAGGGATCTTAGAAATGGTGAGGACTAAAAAAGCAGCTTTCAAGAAATACAATAAATCTGGGAAGGGAGAGGACAGAGAGGAGTATGTGAAGAGGTCCAAGGAAGTTACCAGAGGAGTCAGAGCAGCTAAGGCCTCCAGGAATTGAGGCTGGTCCAAGGCACTGGGAATGGGGAAAGGACTTCTTCAGATACATATGGAAGAAAAGGAGCCACAAGGACAAGATAGTGAGGATCAGGAAGGTCAGGGAGTCAGCAGAGAAAGGGGTGGATCATGCAGAAGCACTGAATGAGTACTTCTTTTCAGTATTGATGAGGGAGAAAGGAGGGGGCTACCGCAGGGGATGGGCAAGGGGGAGAGGGGTAATGGATGAGGTGATCACTGAGGGTAGGGTATTGGAGAGGTTAGGGGCTCTGAGGGTGGATAAGACACCATGATCGGATGGCATATACCCAAGGGGGTTGAAGGAAATGACCAAGATCCTGGCTGGACCACTGGCAGAACTATTCAATATCTCCCTGGACACAGGGTGCATAACGCATGACAGGGGGATGACCCACATGGTACCCATCCATAAAAGTGGGCCAGAGGATGAGCCCGGTTATTACAGACCAGTAAACTTAACTTCCATTGTGGCGAAGCTGATGGAGACAATACTTAAGGAAAGGCTGGTGAACTTTATGGAAGACAATGGGCTCCAGGACAGTCACCAGCATGGGTTTGTCTCTGGAAAATCTTCCCAGATGAACCTAGTTGAGTATTATGACTGGGTCATGAGGGAATTGGACAAGGGTCATGCAGTGGATGTCATGTACTTGGACTTCAGTAAGGCCTTAGATTCGGTGCCACGTGGGAGGTTGGAAGGGAAGTTGAGATAATTGGGGGGTGGGGACTAAGATGGTTAAATGGATTGAGAATTGGCTGCAGGAGAGATAGCAGATGGTAGTGATAGGGGGGAACCCTCATCTCCAAGGGCTATGATGAGTGAGGTGTCACAAGGATCAGTACTTGGGCCAGTGCTGTTTGGAATATTTACAGTAGACATCTTGTAGGTCGTCAGGAATAAGATCAGTCTATTCGCTGATGATACCAAATTGGGGATGGTGGTGAACGATATAGCAGGTTGGCAGGGACTTCAGGATGGCCTGACCAAACTGGTGCAGTGGTCAGAAGTGTGGCAGTTGGGGTTCAGTGTGAAAAAATGCAAAGTCCTGCGCTTTGGAGCAAAGAACCTGGGGGGGAGGCTTCCAGCTGGGAGGGGTGCAGCTAGGTTCCACCGAGGATGAAAAGGAGAAGGATCTAGAGGTGGTTGTAATGGAGAAGATGAACAATATGGAGCAGTGTAGGATGGCGGCCATGAAAGCCAACAGGATGCTGGGTTGTATCACAAGATGGATCTCCTCCAGGAGCAGGGAGGTGATCCTGCCTCTCTTCAGGGCACTGGTCAGGCCGCACCTGGAGTACTGTGTGCAATTCTGGTGCCCATACCTGAAGAAGAATGTGAAATTACTGGACGGGGTACAATGTAGGGCAACAAGGATGATCCAGGGATTGGAGGACAGACCATAGAAGGAGAGGCTGAAAGAGTTCAACATGCACTCCTCGGAGGAGAGAAGGAACCAGGGGGATATGATTGAGACCTTTAAGTACATAAAGGGGATAAACAAGGCAGGCACTGAAGAGATACTCAGGCTGAGAAGTGGGAAGGACACAAGAGGGCAGGACCTTAGACTGGAGGAGGGAAGATTTAGGATGGACATGAGGAGATATGTTTTCACAGAGAGGGTCATGGCAGAATGGAATGCTCTGCCGGAGGATGTGGTAGCCTGTAAGACAGTGGGTGGTTTCAAAATGGGATGGAACAAGGTGAGAGGGGGCAATTGGGAAGCGGAGGGGTGGGGCAACTGCAAGATGAGGGTGTTAGCTGCACACTCGAGCAGACTTGATAGACCAGGTGACCTATTTCTCCTGGCAAATTTGTATGTTTGTATATTCGTATGTAACTGCATGCTTCCCTATGGGACTTCCAATCCCTCCCAGCCTTCAAATGCCAAATTACAACTGTCTCCCCATCCCCATGCACCTGTCCTCAAATCCTCTCCCTCACCACTGCCAACTCATTGCACAATTGTAAACTCCCTCCCTTCCTCTCTCCACTCTCGATGCAGACTCATTATTCTCTCTCTTTCTCTCTCTCTCTCTCTTTCTCTTTCCATAGCTAACTATTCTCCTTTCTCTCCCCAGATTTCTCATGGAAACCTACTAATTTTACCAAAATTGTTGTATTGTTTAAAAATTATATTTTGCATTAGCTAACAATTCCATTTTCTGTATATATGTAGTTGCCTTAACTCAGTTTTTACCCAGTCTCCTGTATTGATGATGTATTAACAAAGTTAAAAATATATTGGTCCTGGCACTCACAAACTCTTCAGTGAAACACATTTATTATCAAACTCTTTTCAATAAAAATACTGATCAACACAGCACCTGACATGTTTTGTACTGACCAACAGTCCTTTTTCATGTTGCACCTGTATTTATGATGTTAATCGTGTCCCTAGGTCGCACCTGGAAATGAGCCTCGGCTCAGTTGTGACTTTTCCTGGTTAACAAATTAGTAAGAATGTGTTATATCTCACCTGAAAGGTGGTTCCCCAAAGTGACTGTAAAATCACATTTCATCCTTTATTTGAAAATTCCCACAAGCCTTGTTCATGTAGTAAGGTCACGTAAACATTATATTAAAAATGTGGGACTACAATATTATAAAATAGCCAACTTATAAGTAAAAGTACAGTATGTGAGACACAAAACATGGAATTCTTCGGTTGACATTAAAGTGTGACCCAAGAATTCCATTTTTGTTGTGAATGAAAAATTTTTCAGTCACATGCAAATATGCTACCCCAGAATTCATGGCTTGCAATACAAGAGTCGACCATCTTGGTAAGCTTGATAGCCAAATAACTTAACAAAGTGCAAAAAAGGTATTTCTAACCATTTTTTTGAAAAACAAACACCAGAATCATGATCAACAGGTCCCGTTTACCAAGATTCATGTTTGTCTTTATATTAAATAACTAATTTTTATGTATTTGTTCAGAAACAAAACAAGGTCTTGGCCTAAAACATTTTTCTCATGACTAAAACACAATGAATCATGACCTAAAAATGCTTCTGAGAGAATAATGTTTGTGTTGTATCTGAGGGTTATCTCAAAAACCCTAAAAAAACATGATCAGAAGTCAAAGTTCAAAACCATATAACTCTAGAACTGATTAACATTATTTCAAAAAACCTTCAAAAGGCACACCCTGTGCACTTGCCTCTTCATCCCTGGGAGGTTTGGAACAAAATTCCATAACACCATGACTGTAGGTGAAGGCAAACTATTGCCAAAATGGAGCTTTTTATGTACCTATTTTTTGACAGCTGTGGATCACAGAATCCAGTTAGGCACCCATTGCAAAACTTTCCACAATGCAAGAACATACCAGCTGGACCATGCATGACAAATTTCGCACAATTTTGTCAAATGCTAACAAAGTCATTAAGGTACAAAGACTGGGGTATAACATTGAACACTCTGCTCAACCTTAATAGTACACATGCACTACTGCACATGTATAATATGTATTCATAGCAAAAAAAAAAACTGCATTAGTGTACCAGTTAGGGTTCAGCACTTCACAGGGTCCTGCACTTTCACGGCCTGCCAGACAGCCCCAAACATTTAAGACATCCATTGCCACACAGAGGTATGGGGCCCAAAGAGCCTTTTACCTTCACATGCAGATAGACTCTTCCCTTGATACTGGGCCCAGAGGGCCCTGTGCATCTGTATTTCTTTGGAAAATTCAGCACTATTTCCAAATTTCCACAAAAGTTTCACAAAAGTGGAATTCACAACGTTCACCCACCTCATCCTCTGAGTTTCCCTCCTCCAGCTTCATAGCATGACCCTTTGTCCTCAAGCATCTTTTTCTGTGTATTCATAGGGCTTCTGATGTAGGTCCTGCACCATTTTGGTTGCTCTCTTTTGTACTGCCTCCACCCTATCTATGTTCTTCCAGAGATGGGACCTTCCAGAACTGGACACAGTATTTGAGGTGGGGCCTCATCATCGATCTACACAGGGGTAACACTACTTCCCTCTTTCTGATGGTGATGCCCCTCCCTATGAACCTGAGCATCCTGCTAGCCTTCCCCACTGCCTTATCACACTGCTTGGCTACCTTCAGGTCATCAGTAATGATTACCCTCAAATCCCTTTCTTGTTTTGTGGCTGCCGATACCTCCCCACCCAATTGTTACATTGCCCCTGGGTTTCTCTACCCCAAATGCATGATTTTGCACTTTTTTTTGTATTGAAATCCAGATGCCAAACCCTTGGCCGGTCTTCCAGCTTTTTCAGATTTTCCCTCATCCCCCCCCCCGGTATGTCCACTCTATTACAGATTTTTGTATCATCTGGGAACAGACATACTTTCCTTTCAGCCCTCAGACAATGTAACTAATACAGACACTGAAGAGGACCAAGCCTAGTACTGACCCCTGAAGTACCTCACCAGCCACCTTGCCTTCTTCAGACTGAACAGCATTTACCACCACCATCTGACCCTCTGACTCCTGTTACTTAACCATCTTCTTACCTATTTTACTGCTTTTGGACTTACTCCCAGGCTGCCAAGCTTGTTTACCAGTCTTCTATGTGGAACAGAGTCAAAGGCCTTAGTGAGATCTAGGTAGGCCACAACCACCGCTCTACCATGATCTACATTCCTGGTCACCCAGTAAAGAACTCAATCAGGTTTGTCGAGCAAGATCCCCCATCTGTGAAACTATGTTGCCTCAGATCTTGTTACAGTATCTAAACGTCACAAGATTTTCCCTAGTCCTTTCCTTCAGTAGTGATTCCATTACATTACCCACTATTGAAGTCAGGCTGACAGGTCAGTAATTTCCTGCCTGCTCCCTATTACCATCTTTGTGAAGTTGGACCACATCTGCCCTCCTCCAGTCCTCCAAAACTTCTCCCATATCTAGTGATAGGTTAAACAGTCCCGTCAGAGGTGCATCCAGCACCTCACTGAGTTCCCTCAGTATCCTAGGGTGTACCTAATCAGGCCCCATTGCCTTGGCCACTTTCAGTTGGGCTAGTTCCTTAAGGACTATCTCCTCTGTAAAAGGTCTAGTGCCACCTCCCTCTCTATATACCTAAAGAATGTTTTATACCCCTTTTTTACTGACTTGGCAATATTCTCCTCCATTTGCACCATTTGCACTCCTAACTGCTTTCTCTGCCTCCCTTTGTTTCTCCTGATATCTCACCCTTTCCTCCTCCTTCTGTGTTATCTTGCACCTTCTAAACATTAGCTATTTTGCCCTTACTTTTTCTTCTACCTCATTAGACAACCATAGTGGTCTCTTTGTTTCTTTTGCTCCTGTTAATCTGCCTGACACAGAAGTTTGTTGCCTTCTCAATGCCTTCCTTTATTTTTGCCCACAGATCCTTGACTCAGCCTTGACTCTTCCCTTGCTGCATGGACATGACTGTGTTGAGTAGGATCTGTTTTGCATTCATTTTAATAAATGTTAGCATGCCAACATTTCTAGGGAAAGAGTTGCACACCTGTCCTGCACAATGGCCCCAGCCGAACTGAATAGCCCCAACTTTTGACACTTAAATGTGGACAGGTCAGGTATCTGATTGCTGCTGAGGTTAGTGTTGGCCAATCAGTGACCATGTTACTCCAGTACAACAATGTATTCTTCCATGATGGTAAGGTGCATGGTAACCATGAAATATGAATCCACCATGCATTGCACTGCCCAAAATCTAGGTGTCTCATTAGCATCCTCTTCATTTTCCAACATGTCTTCCTTTCTTACCAAGTACAAGACATCCCAAAGTGAATTTCTGGTTATTCTTTCTGTTAACTTGCATGTTTAATTAGCACATTTACGATGTGAGGTTGGTAGCAACATCCAGTTTTCATTCAGTTTCATGCTTTTCCTTACATAACTGTGACTTTAATACCTGTGACGCATGTACCCATCTTATTAGAAGACTGGTTAAATGTTGAACCTGAGCATGCTCACTTACAAGTATTGATGACAGGTCCCATTTATATTGTGGGCCAGCATGGTGGCAATACCAAAATCTGCAGACTGCAGAATGCCAGAAATATGGGTATTGTAGCCCAAGATATGGAGCATGTTCCATTAAGGCACAACGTTTTGTATCACCACCTGCCTCTGGTACCTGTTGTACATTAAAAAATGTTTCTCAGCACACATAGAAGTGGGGTGGCCTGACTGATACAGGCAGTGTTCCTACTCACTGCCTATGTTGCATGTTTAAATGACCTTGGAATCATGGTCAAGCCATCCATTAATCAGCCCTGGTCTGTTGTCAGAAACATAGAAACAGAGAATTTATTTATTTGTTTATTGGGTAAGTGCACTGTTCCCATGGACCATTTTCAGGCATGACCTGGGCCATGAAGATGGCACATAAGAAAATATAGACATAATACAGAATCACAGAAATGAATACAGGTGCAGGTTATTAACATAGACTCAGCAATATAACAAAGGAGGGACAAAGAAACAATAGGAAGTCACAGTACATTGGAATAAATTATATACAACTTGCATGTGAGAGAACAAGCAGTATAGGAATGTTATTTCATAAAACTAAGTGCAAAATAGTGCTACTAAGTGCATTAGAACAACGGGCTGGTCAGACCAGTTTGAGGTAAGATCATAGCTGTAGGGGGGCAGGACTTTGCCCAGGAAAAATAAAAGGAGGAAGGGGACTTTCATCCTGAGAAATTACCCATCTGAGAAAGAATATTTGGTTTCAGCCAGCAGCCAGGTTTTTAGCTTGGTTGTGAAAGAAAGGTGAGTGTCCAGTGATCAGAGGGAAGTGGGGAGTTTTTTCCTCAACCTTAGAGCTGCAAAGGACAGGGCTTTACTACCTAGAACAGTGTTAATCCTTGGGATTTCAATAGGTGGGACAGAGGATTCCCGGAGGCACCTGGGGATAACTCTATGTTTGAGCAGGAATGAGTAGGGTGATAGTTTGTAACTTCTCATGGCATTGTCAATGATACAGACAAGGACGTAATCCTGTCATCTTTTGAGGAGGAGCCATCCCAGGGACTGGTAAAGTGAACAGTGATGTGTGGAGTGGGGTGCCATGAGTTCAAACCTGCAGATGCTGTTGTATACAGTGCTAAGCCTAGTACTCTGGGAGGAGGAAACATTGGAGGAAATAGGGTCGCAGTAGTCTAGGAGGTTGCCTTATGCTATGGCAAGGCATGCTTCCAGGGTCAGGTAGTAAATGAGTCTAAAATCAGCCCCAAGTTTCTAGTTTACCCATCATACTGTGCTGTTTATGTGATCAGAGAAGGTTAGGGAGGGGCCTAGGGTGACACCTAGATATTTAAAGCAAGGAACGTTCTGCAATGGGAGGTTTTTGGGTGTGAAAACAGTGAGGGAAGAGTTAGTGAAAGATAATTTAATGAGTTTGGGTTTGGATCCCTTGAGCATGACATTAATTTTTTTCACATTGGCCAGTAGCCTGTTAGATAGAAACCACACATGGGCAGCCCTATAGTAATGAGTAAGCATGTCAGATATGTTAGCCAGGGATTTGTTGCTATGGAATACTAGATCATCGACATACAGCAGTGCCTTGCAGGTAAGGCTGTCAGTGGGAAGGGAATTGATAAAAAAGGAAAACAGCAGTGGGCTCAGGATAGAGCCCTGGGGGACACTAGTGGCTACCAACATAGCCAGGGAGGTGGCAGTTCCTATGCTGAGCGACTGAGATCTGCCCGGAAGGTAGCTCTGGAACCAGCTTGATGTTTCAGCCGAGCAGCCAAGGTGCAGCAGTTTTGTGTTGAGGAGTTTGTGGTCCACAAGGTTGAAAGCCTTGGTCAGATCCATGAACACGGCACCAGTGACATTACCCATGTTCATATTCCTGAGGACATGATTGGTGAGGTGGACCAGAGCTGAAGTAGTGCTGTCAGATTTTTGAAAACCATGCTGGTTAGGGCAGAGCAGATTGTATTTCTCAATGTGTTCAGAGAGCTGGTGATGGACAATTTTTTCCAGCAGTTTGCTTAGGTGAGGGAGAATGGAGATGGGCCTGTAGTTGTCAGTTGACAGGGGCTTGCCAGCCTTAAAATTTGGGACCACCTTGGCGTTCTTCCAAAAGATGGGCATGGTAGATGAGACCAAGGCTAAATTAAATATAAAGGTCAGAGGTTTGGAAATACAGGGAGCGATAAGCTTAATAAACCAGGGTTAAAGTCCATCGCTGCCTGGGCTATCCCTGTTTGGAAGGCTTATTAGGAGTTTGAGGGTGTCCCTAGGGGAGATGGTTCTAAAGTAGAAAGGGGGTGGTGGAGATGCCATCTTGGGAGGGGGGTGTGAGGGCTTGCCTGATTTCCTGGATGGGGTAATTTAGGAGGAGGGAGTTTGTTTAGGTGGGTAGAGAGGTCCGTAAATTTAGAGTTAAAAGCAGTTGAAAGGCTTTCTTGAGGATAATAATAAACTGGCACCTCTTCAATCGGGTTTCAGGGCACATCATAGTATACAAACAGCATTGATAAAGGTTGTAAGTGATCTCCAACTGAGTCTGGACAGGAGGTTAATGACAAGAGCTTTATTTATAGATCTTTCAAAAGCATTTGATACCCTCAATCATTGGGTTCTCCTGTCCAGACTCAGTGAGATCGGCTTGTCCTCCCGATCAGTTAAATGGTTTGCTTCTTATTTGATGGACTGTAGACAATTCGTAGAAGTGGGCTCCTATAAATCTAAGATCCTGGAAAGAAATAATGGAGTACAGCAGGGATTCATTTTGGGGCCTTTACTATTCAATGTTTACATGAATGATTTTAAGGTTACATCTACATCTGCACGGTATCATATGTATGCTGATGACACTGTGCTGTATGTTGAGGGAGATACTGTAGAATCCATAAATGAGAGGTTGCAATTGGCTTTTGATGAAATCCAGGAATATTTTAAAATGAATCACCTTATTCTAAATACCAATAAAACACAATTATTGTTGTTTAAAAATAATAATAATAAAAAATATTTGCATCTGGATATTCATACTGTGGATGGTATCGCCATCACGCAGATGGACTCATATAAATATCTTGGGGTCTGGTTAAACACTAGTTTAGGGTGGGATATCTACATAAACTCCCTTATAAAGAATATTAATAGAAAAATAAGTGTATTGTATAGATATGAAAAGTTTATGTCCAGGGATGTTCGTCTGACTGTAGTTAATTCTTTGATACTTCCAGTGTTGGATTATGATGATTTACTTTATGCAGGAGCCTTGGAAAAGTATATAAGTAGTGTAGACTTAGTTTTCCGTAGATTGGCCCTCTTTGTCCTAGATGCCCCCTACAGAACACATAGGTGCTTACTTTTTAAGGAATTGGACTGGATTAATCCCAAAGTGAGAAGAGATTTACATCTTCTTCAATTTATGACTAAAGTCTGGCATATGAAAGTACCGAGTTATATCATTGATTTATTTGAGGTTAGGAAGACTAAGGAAAGTCTAAGGGCCTCAATTGGAATTCAATTTGTCCCGCCTAATTGTAATCTAAAGACAGGTAGATCTTCGGTAATTGCCAGAGGCATTAGCCTATGGAATAGATCTCCTCCAGCTCTTAGATGTAATAAAACTAAACACAACACCAATGAATTAAGGAAATGGCATATGTTTGCACTAAATAAGAGTATACCATGTAACAATTGTTTAACATCTTGAATGCCTATTTGTTATATGTTTTTTTTTTATTTTTGGAACTGTTGATTATTTGTATTGCTTGTTGTTTTGTAGTAATTTTGTATTAATCTTGTGGTATTGTTTGCTTTATGTTGAGTCTTCTCAACTAAATTTGGAACTTCCTCGAAAATGAGCTATGCTCAAGTGAATGTATCCAATTATTCATATTTGAATAAAAAATGATTTACTACTTACTACATGGGCAATGGCAAAGGGATTAGTTAAGAGGCCTGAGGGGGAGCTAAGGTGAAGGACTGGGCTGTGGGCTCATGGGTTAACCATGGAGCCAGTGGTGGGCCAAAAGCGCTGTGGATTTCTGAGGTTGTCCCTCTGTAGGTTATGGAAGTAACTTGTTTTCACGGCCTTAGCAGATTGTTTACACTTGTTTCACAAGTTCCTATAGATGTTCCAGGGGGAGGGGGAGGGGGAGGGGAGGATTTAAAAGCCGCCCACATTTTCTCTCTCTCTTTCATAAAAGAGAGCAGGTCCTTGGAGATCCACAGAGTGCAACCTCCTCTAACTCTGCAGGTGGTCACAGGGAAATGATGGTCCTGGATCTGAAAGGGGGGACATCAGTGAAGAAGCCAACTGCAGAGGCCACATCAATGAGGGAGTGGAGAATGTGCCAGTTAATTGTCCTAACATCCATGAGCAGGCTGGAGGGATCAGTGCAGTTGAAAGTTCTAAAGGTCAGGTATTTTTTGGTGGGAGGCCTTTGGTTTTAGTGGACCAGATTATGTAGGTGGGGGAATGGTCACTAATTGAGTCTGATAGCATTCTAGTTTGTAGTACCTTATCCTCCCTGTTTACAGCCACCCAGTCTAACAAAGAGTGCTTCTGAGTGTGGGGGTTTCTCCTGGTGGGTAGGGTAATGGACTGAGAGAGGTTGTATTATTTTAGTAGGTTACTGTAATCCGTTACCATGGGACTCAGTCAGTTTAGGTTAAAGTCATCCAGGAGGATGGTGTCCCTGGAAGGAGATATTTGACCCAAACTAGTCAGGTGGCTTGTTAGACCAGAGATGCCCCCTTTGGGAGGATTGTAGCAGCACCTGATGTGTATCTTTTTGCTGGAACTCAGAATCATTTCTGTGATGAGCCACTCACTAGGGAATGTAGGGTAGGAAAGGAGGACTGTTGTGGCAGAAAGGGGTTCATTGAAATACAGAGCCACCCCACCACCCTTCTTTTTTCCAGGTTGATCATGGTGTAGCATAGAATAGCCAGGCAGCTGATATGTGGCACCAGGGATCAGTGGCTTGAGCCATGTTTCAGTTAGACCTAGGACATTAGGTTTGTAAAGGGGCACCCAGGCTTCAAGGTCCGGGAGTTTGGCCAGGAGGCTGCATATATTTAAGTGGGCAACTTTTAGTCAAACTGAGCTATCCCATGTGCTATTTGAATGGGTCATGGGGGTGTTTAGAGGACCAGGGTTGCTCTCCATGTCACCAGCCAAAAGGAGCAGGGAAATGAGGGGGAAATAAGTGTGGAGAAGGGGGCAGTGTGATAGAGTGAGAGAATAGAGATAAACCACCAGAAAGCAGCGATCTTGGCTAGAGAGAAGAGCAAGAAGGTTGAGGCCCAGAGTGGTGAGCTCCCATTGGACTTCCTTGGGAGGAGGTGTGTTGGGCTTATGGAGGGGTGAGAGACAGGATAGAGTCACCTGATCTGCTACTAATATGGTAGCACAGAACTCAATATCCAGCAGCAAGCCTACAAGGGAGGCTGCCAGCAGGAGGAGCAGGACAAGCTTCATAAGGAGGTGCTATAGTTATCACCACTAGAAGCACCTGTTAAAGGTAGTTGGCCTAGAGGTAAGTGCTTTAGACTGCAGCAGGGAGACAGGGAGCTCACACAGTTCAAAATCCTCAGCCAGCACCACCAAAGTACAGTGAAGGGATTTACAACAGCTGAGTTGCAGCGAGGCAGGTTAAAATAACACAGGGAGGGATTAGCTGGGAGAGCAACAAGGTGAGTCAGGGAACATTCACTCGGCGGGGGTTACAGGTGTAAAAATAAATTTAGGGATGAAGAGATTCTGCAGGGGAAGGGCTCGGACGGAAAACCAACTATGTTGCTTCAAAGGTGTTGTGAACTAGTCCAAGTGTCCGGTCACGATGGGGGTGAAGAAGTGGGCTGATAGGTTCTGGCAGCTATAAAATTAGGACCACTCCTGGGTGGGAGGGTGGTTGGGGTGGGATGTGCCAAATGGTACTGTGCAGAGTGTGGCTCTCTCCACAGTGCAAAATTTTAGGTGAGCAGTTCATTCCTTGGGAGAAGCAGGGGGGATTGCCAGTTGCTGGAAAGGCGGCTGAGAAAGCCTGAAGTTCCTCTGTTGCCCATGACACCCTGCATGAGAAACATAGAAATTGATGACAGATAAGGACCTCCTGGCCCACCTAGTCTGCCAGTTTTCCCAACCTAATGCAATATAGCAGATCCCACTTAATCTCTGGATTTTACCCTGTTTCCTACTGATTGGGTTCCCTTGTGCCTATCCCATGCATTATTGAATTCCCCTACTGTTTTTGCACCCACCACCTCTGCTGAAAGGCTGTTCCATGTATCCACCACCCATTCTATGAAAAAATACTTCATCACATTACCCCCAAGTCTACGCCCCTCCAGTCTCATATCATGACCCCTTGTTCTTGAACATCTTTTTTTTCTGAAAGATGCTACCCTTTCGTATGATATTTATGCCCTTGAGGGATTTGAAGATCTTTATCATATCCCCCCTCTCTCCCACCTCTCTTCTAGGGTATACATATTAAGGTCCTCTAATCTCTCCTCAAATGACTTGGTGTTGACCCTGCACCATTTTTGTTGCCCTTCTCTGAACTGCCTCTACTGTGTCTATGTCCTTCTGGAGATGCGGTCTCCAAAACTGAACATAGTACTCCAGATGGGGTCTCACCAATGATTTGCACATTGGTATCACCACCTCCTTTTTTCTCCTGGTGCTACCTCTTCCTGTGTACCCCAGCATCACACTGTCTCTCCCCACTGCCTTTCCACAATGCTTGGTCATCTTTAGATCAACAGATAAGATTACCCCAGGTCTCTTTCCTGTTTGGTGGTTGACAGTACCCATCCCCCCATCACGTACTCCTGTCTTGGATGTCTTAGCCCCAAATGCATGATTTTACACTTCTTTGCATTGAATCTCAGCTGCCACACTCTTGACCATGCTTCAAGCCTGCTTATGTCCCTCCTATCCCCCCGGTGTGCCAACCCTGTTGTAGATCTTAGTGTCATCTGCAAAGAGGCATACCTTCCCTTCTAGCCCCTCTGCAATGTTACTTATGAAGACATTAAAGAGGATTGACAGGAGGTGCTCAATCTGCTGCTGATGGGAGAGGCCAAGGCATTCTGTTTTTTTGCTAGAAGGAATTTTTTTGAATGGGCAATAGGCCAGGCCCATTCCTGGTTAACCTGATTCGAGGTAAAGGTTATCCCTCACATGTTCTGGTGATTAGGAATGGGCAAGGAAATTTAGTGTGAGATAAGAGGGGGGCTTGAGGATATATTTCTCAGTTTCTATCAGTGACTGTACACTGCAGAATGTAGAGGGACTGGCAAATTAACCAAGAGTTTCCTGTATAAGTTGAAGATGCCCCAGATATCAGTAGAGTGGGAGGGGCTAGATTCCGAGATCACCCGAGAAGAGATAGGCAAAGGTATTGCTGGACTACAGCTGGGGAAGGCTGGTGGTCCTGATGGGTACAATGCAGAATTTTATAAGACCATGAGGAATGTCATGGTTGACCCCACTGGGAGTTGTTGCTGTGGGAGGTGTGGAAGGAGGGGATCCTCCCCACAATGTGTTATGAAGCCACTATTTGTGTTCTACAGAAACTGGGTAAGGATCACACCGACTGCGCCTCCTACTGCACAATTTCCCTTCTCAATTGGGATGTGAAAATTATAGCCAAAGTGTTGGCTAACCACTTGGACCGACTTCTACCCGTGATGGTACACCTGGATCAGACCGGTTTTGTGCGGGGTCATTTGTAATATTGCAATACCTGTAAACTCATTAATGTATTATGGTGGGCCTCTCAGTGTCCTGGCAGCACATATGTGTTGTCCATGGACACCATGAAGGCTTTCAACTGCATACAATGGGACAACCTATTTGAGGTCTTGAAAAGGTTTGGTTTGGGTGATGCCTTTGCAGACATGGTCAGAGCTCTCTATGGGGCTACAGAGGCCCAGGTCCATGTCAGTCATAAAAAAGTTGTCTCTCCACACAGGCACACACCAGGGTTGCCCCTTGTCTCCCCTATGTTTTGCTCTGGCTATAGAGCCTTTGGCAATTTGTATGTGCAACACTCTGGAGATTATGGGGTGCAGGGTAAATCTGGGTAGATACACAAAGTCACTTTATATGCTGACAGTCTCCTCCTGTATATTACAGAACCCCATTGAGCCATGCCCATACTGCTATTGGTGATCTTGGAGTTTGCTGTATTCTCGGTATACAAACTAAATCTGACAAAGTCAGAACATCTGTCCCTAGGTCGGAGAGGGGTCAATGGAGGGGTGGTGACTCTAGGGTACTCCAGGAGGTGACCACCTCTTTTAAGTATTTGGGATTATGGGTGGGGGGGTGATCTGAATTCCCTATATGACTGTACTATACTTCCTTAGTGAATACAGTAATAGGGGACTTGGGGAGATGGAGACACTGCCTATATCCTGATTAGGGTGTATAGATTTGATAAAAATGAATATCCTCCCTGAATATTGTCCTTGATGCAGATGCTCCCAATGGAGCTTACAAAGGTAGACTTGAAGCACCTGGACGGCTCCTTCTCTGCTTTTCTGTGGCAGGGGAGATGCCTCCGGATAAGCCTCCAATGCCTTAGAGCAGGCACCTCTCAGGGGGACTAAACTTTCCCAATTTGAAGAGCTACCACCTGGCAATCTAACACAGATGCATCTCTGATTGGGTCAATAGACCTGTGGTAGCTGGGTGCCTGGATTTAGAGGAGATGTGCTCTCCTAGTCATTTTTTGCCTTATCTTTCTTCAAAGGGCCAGCAGGTGTACTCCCATATGGATGCCCCTAATCCCTTGGCAATGAGGGTCTTGGAAGCCTGGGATTATGGCAGACACCAAAGGGGGAGATGGAGGAGGAAACCATGCTGATCCTGATTGTAGAGAACCCCTTTTTCCTCCATAGCTTATTGGACAGGAGCTATAAGGAGTGGGAGACCTGGGGAGTAGGGTGCATGGGGAATCTGCATAGTCGGGATGGGTTGCGTTCCTTTGCGGACCTGCAGGAGGTCACAGACCTGTCACATGTAAATTTATTTAGATACTTACAAGTTATGGCCTTTTGGAGAGGGCTAAATAGGGACCCAGTGGATGCTTTTGCATTAGTCCCAGTAGAACAGCTGATGTATACGACCCGAAAAGACCCCGGGGGATGGTAATCAGTAAGGCGTTGAAGCAGGATAGATAATTTATACCGGACCTTAAGTTGAAGAGTAAGGCTCTGTGGGAAAGGGATCTGGGTATCAATATTTGGGAAGAGGATTGGGGTTTACTGCTACAAACTCACATGGGGATAATGATTTTTTAATAAATATAAAGAATCACAATTCAGATTTTCTACCGATTGTACTGCCCTTCCCAAACTGTACATACGTACCAACCGATAATATCCCCCTTATATTGCATATGTCAAACTGAAATTGGTACATACATACATTATTTTTGGGAGTGCCCAGTGTTACAGATTTTCTGGAGCATAGTGCAGGATGAAATATCCACCATGGCGGGCTTTTTAGTGCCTACAACAACCACTGTGCTTTTATTTGGGATGGAAGACTGTTGGGACCAGGGATGGGAGTGTTTCCCCAGCTGAATTCAGGTGTTACTGGTGACGGCCAGACACTGTATCCTGAAAACTTGGGTGTCATGTATAGTACCCAAAGTTCAGGCCTGGAAGAACTTGGTGATGCAGGCCCTGGCTATGGAATACTTTTTTTATGTCCTGAAAGAGAGGGTGGATTGCTTTGCCAGAGCTTGGGAGTCTTTTTTGAATTCTTTGTCCCCAGCAGAAGCTCAAGGTTTGAGAGAGGGATCGGCGTAGCTGTTTTTTCCTTGATATAGTAGATATCTCCAAATTATGGAGAGCCTTGGCTTCTCCTTATGGGGGGGGGGTGACTCTTCACTCATAAACAGTGGGATGGGATTTCTTCCTTGTCCACTTGGAGTGTTTTTCCAGGCATAGGACTATGTCTCTTTGTGAAAGTGTATTTTTATCTCCCTTGTTTTTGTTACAAACTGTTGGATCTACCTATCTTGGACCACCTGGCTCTCCCACTCACCACTCATCAACTCATCATATATACAATGGACTTTTGAAGGACTTATTGAAATCTGAATGTGATTGTGACTGTATGTGTCTGTTATGTTGACCTTGTGTTCTTGTATGGTCATTTGTAGTGCCATGTCCTTCATCTTTGAAAATTAAAGAAAAGATGACACAAAAAGAGGACTGGACCCAGAACTGATCCTTGTGCACCCCACTGATCACCCTCCTCTCCTCAGAATGAACTCCGTTTACCACCACCCTCTGTGTTCTATCCCTTATCCAATTTCTGACCCAGTTTACCATCTTGGAACCCACTCCCAGGCTGCCCAGCTTGTTTACAAGCCTCCTATGTGGAACGGTGTTGAAGGCCTTGCTGAAATTCAGGTAGGCCAAATCCACCACCCCTCCCTGATCCACCTCCTTAGTCACCTAAAGAAATCTAACAGATTTTTGTGACATGACCTTCCCACTGTGACTCCATGCTGCCTAGGATCCTGTCATCTGCTGCATTTAAGATGTATCACAATCCTTTCCTTTAGCAGTGATTCCATTAGTTTCCCCACCACCGAGGTCAGGCTGACTGGCCTGTAATTGCCAGCCTCCCTGCTCCTACATTTATGGAGATAGACTACATCTGCTCTGCTCCAGTCCTCCAGAGCCACTCCCATTTCCAGTGATTTGTTGAACAGGGCTGTCAGTGGTGCTGCGAGCACCTCTGTAATCTTGGATGTATCCCGTCTGGCCTCATCACCTTTTCCACTCTCAGTTCTGCAAGTTCCTTAGGACTATGTCCTCCGTAAATGGACTGGTGTCCACCTCCCTTCCATCATTGCTCCTGTCACTTAACTGAGGTCCCACACCTTCCCCTTCTTCTGTAAATACTGAACAATAATATTTGTTTAGGATTGCTGCTTTCTCCAGGTCCCACACCACACTCTCCCCTCCTTCCCCTTATAGCCTAACAATTAGGGCTGTGCATGAGCAGAAGAGTATTTTCTGAATACCATGAACAGTAGGCTTTCCGAATATTCAGATGTGTTTCCTGAATATTTCACTATTCGGCCACTATTCAGGAATTACTATTCGATGAGATTTCCAAGTCTCGCAGAGCTTTGTTGACCAATCAAAAGCTGTTTCTGGAGCTCAAGGGCAAGCACTTCCTCACTCTGAACTGGTGGAGGACAGGAGACAGTGGTTTTTGAAAGATAGCTCTGCAGTACTTCTGAGACCATACACTTCCCAAAAAAGAAATAGTTTATTACTCCACAGCCTTTTTTGGGTCAGTATAATTTGTTTGATCAGTGTCAGAAAAGCTATGTTTGGTTTTCTGACAGGTATTTTTGTCTTTATTGCTGTACTCAGTTACAGGGATTAGGAGGGTTGTCTGCTAACACCCCTTCTCGGCTGCTCTCTGGCATAGCTCCACTGTGATTTTGTTTTGGGTGAAGAACATTTTATTATTGTGTTTTGCTTTTTTGCTGTTGTCTGGTTCCAGGCTTGAGTCCCTGCACAACTGATGAGAGTGTCTGCTAACTCCCCCTCCTGTAGGTCATTGCTCATGATTTGCCTGTATGTGCATAATATTTGATTTTGTGAGACTTTGCCCTGCATGTGCATGCTTAATATATTTTTTCATGAGGCTGGGCCCCACCTGTGCACAGCTGTGTGCACATAGTTTTTGAAATAAACTACTTCAATTCAAATCCAGTCAGGTTTGACTTACTGAGTTATTATTGTTAGTCCTCTGGTTCCAGGATTGCATCCTTGTACAAATGAGGAATGCATTGCCTGACTCCCCCTCCCCAATTTCCACATCCCTCCACACACAATTAACCTGCGCATGTGAAATATATTTTGCCCCACCCCCCGAGTCTATGCCTTGTTTGTGCACAGCTGTGCACATGCATTTTTGTTGTTGTTGTTTTGTTAATTAAAGCATTGCATTTACTAGGGCAGGCTTGTCTCACTGAGTTGACTGTATGTCATTTGTCAGTTCTTTGCTTGGTTCCATATTGGACTAAAAAGGTTGCCCTCTTCTTCCTCCTTCTTAGTAGCAGTGTTTTTTATTTGCTGCTACTTTTTTGTGATACAGTATAACTGCTAAGGTGGGCATGAGTATTACCATAGTTCCACAAGCACTAAGTAAAGAATCACACATACAGGCACTACCTAGTAATTGTATGTGTTTTGCACAGTAACCACTAGTGACCTGATCCATCATGTCTTTAGCAAACTTGCAGACATGCTAGGTCCAGCCACAGCAAAGCACCTGCACCGCTGTCCCCAAGTGGTGAGGGACAGGATGATAGACCCACAAATGTACAGCACGTCCAAGTGATTACTGCCGGTGTCGTCCCTGGGCTGCCAAACCCCCAAACAATCTATTGTATGCAGAACAAAGAAAGCACTTGGAGAGTGCAATAACAAAATACAGTTAAGAGCAGTGGAGCATAACGTTGCCAATACATTTATTTGTGCTAAGGCTGTAGGATGCCAATAATGCCCTGGTGCTTTGACCAGAACCTGGTCTTTGTCAGAAGGCATGTCGGCAACATACAAACACACTATGCATATACAACCCTTAAAGAAACACACACCATAAATAAGTGAAGTTATAATAAATGAGACTGAAATGCCCTTATAACAAAACAATCCAAACAAACATGCCCAATGATGAAACACTGCATCAAGATTATAAAGCATAGTTCATACAGTGGCACTAGACAGCATGCAATGCAGTATCTTGCAAAATTACTACAAAATGCTGCAGTATGCTGCAAGAAGCAGTGTAATTCCATTACAATTAAGCCCTCTAGTCATTCAATATTTAGCGATGTCATTTACTGCAAAGTACTGAATTGCATCTTGTCTTGCTCCACTGTATATTTTTGATACATATTACAATTCCACTACAGTGGTGAGGCAGACTACATAGACAATGGCAGATGGGTGTCTCTCTGTATTCGGCAGGCTCAAATATTTTTTCCCCAAGCAAGCATTTTAGTTCTTGTAGCATTGGGAATAGTACTACTACCACTACTAATACCACCAGTAGTTAAACTTCTGCTAGGGTCACCACCTGTTCCATCTGTACGTTCACTGTCACATCCTTTTGTGGAGGAGTAGGAGGGCATTAGAGTGCACATGCTTTGTGCAGGAAGCAGCAGACACCACCACCAGTGTTCCCACTGCTACCACTATGGCTGCTTCATCCATAGCCAGTGTGCTTCCCACCACCACTGGTGCCATTCTTGCAGCAGCCACCCTTTCAGCTTTCACCACTATGGCAGCCACTGTTACCACTATTCCTAAGCCCATGGCCAAAGCAGCTTCTGCCCTGTGACTATGACCATAAACACCCTCCAGTGCTGATTCAATGCAATGCTTGATATCATTTTCGGAGTGCTATGTGTGTGGCGTGGTGAATCGAGTGTGTCACATGTAGCTTGTGTTGCATTAGTGAGAGCTCTGTGTTAGTGGTTGAAGTGTTGTTGAGGTGTATATGGTACACCAGGTTCAATGGGTGATTAATGGTGTTGTTGAAGTGCTTTTTGTAAGCTATCCTTAAAAAACACCTTTTCTGGCCGATTATTGAATATCAAATAATGAATACCGAATCCCAGGGAACCAAATTCCGAATATTCAGCCAAATATTCAGGAAAAGGTATTCGCAGAGCCCTACTATCCTACCCCTGGTTTTTCTTCTTTCACTTATGTACCTGAAGAATGTCTTGTCCCCTTTCATTACTACCTGGGCTATGTTTTCCTCTGTTAGCACCTTCACACTTCTAACTGCTTTCCCTGCTTAATTCTGTTTTTCTAGATACATTTCCCTGTCCTCCTCCCTCTGTGCTTTCTTGTACCTCCTGAATGCCAGTCTTTTTGCTCTTACCTTCCCAGCACCTTCCTTTGAGAACCATGGTGGTTTTTGTTTCCTCTTGCTTTTACTTAATTGCCTAATGCAAAGGTTTGTTGCCTCCTCTATGACTCCTTTTAGATTTGCCCACTGTTCCTCTACACACCCCATCCCCTCACCCAGGGCTTTCCTGAGACATTTCATCATCTTTGTAAAGTCGGCTCTTCTGAAGTCCAGGACCCTTGCTTTCATGAGGTTTGACTCTGCCACCGTTCTCAAATTGAACCACCCCGTACAATGATTACTGGACCCCAGGTGGCTGCCAACCATGACATCTGCAACTCTGTCCTCCTTGGTGAGTACTTTATCCAATATTGCTCCCTCCCTTGTGGGCTCTACTACTAACTGCATGAGGCATGCCCCCGAAGGATGTCCAGGATATCCCTGCTCCTGGATGAGACTGGAGCTTGGATGCTCCAGTGATGATCCAGCAAATTGAAGTCTTCCACCAGCAGCACTTCTCCTTTAGTTGCCATCATATGGATGGCTTCCACTAGAACCCTGTCCCACTCTTCCCCTTGTGCCAGAGGTCTTTAGTGTGAAAAGCAGTGACATTAACTGTCTCTAGGGTGACCCACAGTGCCTCCATCCCTCCCTGCATTCGCTGTACTTCAGTTGCTTTTGTGCCCTCCCTGACATAAAAAGCCACTCCTCCTCCTCCCTTTTTACCCACTCTGTCTTTCCTGAATAGACATGAGACATGGACACTCTGGCACTGTCAAGGTTTGTATGCAACAGCAGATATTTGAAGATGACTCTGTACTGCGTGTACAACAGCTCAATCATGAGTAACCCCCCCCTGCAAATGGGGGCTCCCAAAAGTCTTCCAGGAGCTTGCTTGAATGCTCCAAGCCTGAATGGTGTTCGGCATCAAAGCCCGTTTATCTGTGAGTGCTTTTAGAGCCTCTGGTACTGTCTCTTTAAGATCTGTCTGCCTGCAGACATAATTAATTTGGATGTGGGTCTGTGTGTTTCCCTGCTTGAGTCCCACTCGAGCTGCTAACAAATTGCTCCATTTCTGCCGTCGCTAAGTGGGCAGCGTGAGTACTTTTCAAAGATGTAACAGTTTGCCAGAAATCATTTAGAGTATTAGTGGAAATGTGGTTTGTCTAACCTGCCTTTCTTGCAGCTGGGACTCTGTGTGTTTGCCCCTCTATTTTGGATCTGAACTACTGAATAGATCCAAACAGTGCAAGGGGGAGGCCTCTAAAATGGAGTTTGTGTGGACCAACCATAACCTGGACTCTTAATTGGAGTCAGCCACAAGAGGATTGTATGGGCAGTGACTCTGGGAAATGTAGTTTTGACCTTGGCGCCTTTTTCCACCAACAGGGGGAGTTTATTGTGAGTGACAGCTGGACCAGCCAACAGAATAGTGTGGAGCTAAAGGAAATGCACTGCTCTGGGACTGGAGAGATTAGATCAGTTGTGGCAGTGAAGAGACAAGGAGCTCTGTGCTTCTGCGGTGTATAGTTTCATGCGGGAAGCACGTGTGAGGCCCTGAGGTTCGGCCTGCAGCCGTTGCAAGTGCAAATCAGACTGAACCCAACTTGTGAGGAGAAGGAAGGAGATCTGAAGAGTAGAAACCAGGCTCACCCTGTAGAAGACTGGAGAAATTGCTGAATCGTGCTCAGTCTGTCAGGAACTGAAGCTGCTGTGTGTTCTCCCAGGTATTGTGCAGTAACTGTGGTTGGGATTGAGGAGCCGCCTCCCTGGTATAGTACTTTCCTTTTACATATAAATGTGCATAGTGCTTGTGGGGAATCACTATTTCAAATCCCCTGTACAGTGAATTGAATGCACGAAGCCGGATGTAAACCCCAGCTAAATTCGGACTACATCCATTTGCTGTAAACTGCAGTGGGGTCCAGTCACCAGGACCTCGTCCACATGTTCTGTTCCTCCTGGCAATCCAGGACAATCTGCCTTCCATCCAGTTTTAGCATCGAGTCTGTGAGTACAAATCAGGGTAGCTCCCTGCCATCTGTTTATCAAATTGCAAGTGTGTCATTTAATTGTTGCTGTTTCACTTCTTCACGAACTGAGCCATCTGGCTGCAGATTACAATTGGGTATTGTGCAAGTGTTTTTTCCATCACAGGGCCCCAACCAGCTGTACTGATCCTGGCTAGCTCCCCCCCCCATCCTGGGTACCCAGTGGAAGTGACATTTTGGGACTCTGAATATGCTCACAGTACTGTGATTATTAATGTGTCTAACCTAATTAACCTGATTTCCCCTTTCCTTGTTACAGCTTCTTAAATAAATCAGATCTGTTTGTTTCAACAAAGTTACACTGACTGTGGTGTTCATTTATGTTAAAGTATTGTACTGTGGCTTTTGTATTGCATCATCTTGTTTTACAGGGGGTTCCCAGAGTCAAGCAGACAGAGCCAGTCCTGGGGTAAGTGTAACTAGTGAAGATACTCATGGTGGATTGAGTGGGCCACTAGTAGGAATAAAAGGGGGTCTCAGTGTCCCAGAGGGCTGTGACCAAGTTAGTTTAATTACTGTAAATCCTGACCTCTGGGTGGAGGCATCCAACCATTGGACCTAGGCCCCTGAATCTGTTAGTAGCCAAGCAGGCAGGGGTAGTAGCCCTTGGGATAGCACCACCTAGGGGTTACACATGTACAGTGTTTACTTCCATCTGGTAACAACTTCCAGCCTTCATATTGTGTTAAAGCAGTTTGTTCTGGACTTGCAGGAGGCAGGGATGGTCATGGGCCTTTCTAGAATAGGCAAAGTGATCACAAATGCAACATCCTACATTCAACAGGAACTTGATAGCAGGATATGCTAGAAATTCCTGCACAATGAGATTAAGACAGTGTGCCAGGCATGGAACCCTGAGAAACCCCTCATCACTGATGCATTTCGCTACATTTGAGCCATTATCACTCACAATGATACCCGCTTTCAGTGAATGTGGGAGGCAGCTATTCATCAATCTCAGTCAGGAGCAATTCTATCATTTTCTGACCCGTGTGTGATCCAAATTACATTATTCATTGTCAGCCTGGCATGCTGGAGAATACCTGGAGTGTTGGTACCACTGCAACTGAGCTTAGTACAATGTTTCCCCAGTCAGAGTCAAATACTACCCCATGTACCTGTGCCCACTGTGCTGTATTGCACAAATAGGAGCTACCAGCTGTTTGGCCACTGGCCCTATTATCCATACTGACATGCATATATTATGATGCTGAATGCAGCAGGGCATGGATTGCTGTGTGTGAAACTAGCCCCAAAAGATCAGAAATGGCACATGTGGAGAACTAAGTTCTTTAGGGAATCTGCCATTTGGGGCAGTCAAGTCTTATCAACTTTCTAAATCCCATGTTCTGTGCAGAAGAGACTAGCAATAGATCATTACCAATCAGTTCAGCTGTTGCTGCATTTGGGTCATGTGCAGTAGTATGACTGGGTGGATATTTGGCATGATGCGCAAACAAGCTACAGTGAAATCTACCAGGATGAAGCGCAGTGCTGCAGAATTCTGCAGTAGAGTTACTGCAGTAAACAATGCAGTTTCAATGGGAGTTAATCCTTTTTGTCATGCAGTAAACCTATCACACTGTGTTTCATCCTGGTGGGCTTAACTGTATGCAGCATAGGCTGGACCTTTCTGGGTGTCAGGCTACTAAATAGCTGAACTTGGTGCGGGGGCATGGCTGATGGGGTAGTATTTGACTCCTGGGGATTCATAGTTGCTGCTTGAATGAAAGTATTGATTATGGATGGTTTCTGCACTGGGGTTGCTGTGCTTTGGTGCCTCTGAGTGTTACTACTCAAGCCACTGCTGTTGTGACCACTACTAGGCAGTCCCACAGACTCTTCCATCTCTGTAGTAGTCCTTTCTCACTCAGTCCTCCCTCCACCGGGACTATTTCCATACCACTTCTGAATGCCTTGGCAAATACAGATGATGAGGTAGCGGTATTCCTGCACCAGCTTTCTTTTGGTGCTGAGATCAGCACAACAGGTGCCTGGACTTCAGGTGTATGTGCTAGCCAGCAGTGCCTAGGTAGCTTCCCCTTTTTTCCCCCAATAACTTGCTCTTGATACAGCTAACAGATAGGAACTGTTTTGTCAGCTGGGTCCAGTAAAGAAAATGCCAAACTTGGGCTTTTGTATCCCTTGATTTTATTTGGTGGTGGTGTGAGTGGGACGGGGAAGGGTGGAAATGACTGTGTTTTTAGGACAATTTATGGACTTTGACACTTGGTAACTCACACAGTGTAATGGGTTCAGCACTGGTAAGAGGAACAATTGTTGTAGTATGGGGGAACTTTGATAGTTCTATGGCATACTGGTTTGCAAAGCTGCACACGTTCAGCAGCATCATGCTTCCTTTTTTTTCTTTTCCAGTTCCTGTAGTAGTTCCAAATCATCATCCACACCATGTCTGATATCCTCCTCATCCTGAGGTCTGACCTCCTCATCTTCACTTTCTCCAGGCTCTCTCTCCTTCTCACTATCTTTAGCCAGAGACACATTTTTCAAATTTGTCTTTTCTGACTGCACAACAGTTAAATCACCCTCCTTAAGATCTGACTTATGGTCAGGCTCCAAACTTTCATTTGGGAATAAGAAACAATTATCAAGCTCAGGCTTAGAGCCACCACCACCTAGAGTCACAGGGACACCAACCTCCTCCTCCTCCACCACAGTTCCTGAGTCAGGAATTGTGCTACCTGTTGGACTGCCCCACTTGTCAATGCCTCCCGCAGCCCTCACCAGCAAAGATGCCACAGATGTGGCAGAGACAAATCTGGCCACACTAATTCCACCACCACTGCTGCCAATGACTCTTTTACTACTACTGGCCCCAAAGACCATAGATGATACTGCTACAGATGTAATTGTTTTTTGCTGCAGCACACTTTGCCCAACAGTTTCTTTGCTGCATCCACAGCACCTCTCCATTTATTTATTTATTTGTGATTTTTGAGCAGGAAAGGCACACTAAACTATTATTGCTTGGTTCCAGGTGCTTCACTAGACAAAACCAAACCACTCCTTTAAACTAAATAAAAAGGCAAAATAGAAACAACAATGATTTAACAGGGCTAATACTTTCACTTGGAGTGGGAAGCAGCCATGATGCGTCTAGTGCCTTCTTCTGCCTTCAATTACTGGGTAATGCTGAGTGATACAGAGTAATGTAAGTGCATAATGCCCTCTAGATCTTTTTGTGAGGGATTTTATTTCAAAATACAGTACTTCATTTTTGAATAGATTTTAAATTTATTGTTTTTTTTTTTTTGTTTGGGCAAGCAGGAACAGACTTCTCTCCAACTCTGTCTTCAAAAGATTGTATTCAACACAGCATCCACATGGCATACAGTTCATTTTAATACCATGTGCCCTTCTTTCCCGTACTAAACATCAGACTTTGTCTGTGTCCCCCACTTTGCTTGCAAAGTTATCAGATTCACTGTTCACAAAGTTATTCCTATACTGTGAACTGGCACTTGGCAAGGCGAATCAGCTTTGTGATTTGTGGCAAATTCATGAATTAACATAATTCATGCACCACTAATTGTGGGTCAGTGGGAGGGGCAACTGTTAAATGAATCTGTTTTGCCTTCCTGTTGGCACAGTGATAGGTCTACAGCTCTTTACCTTGGTGACCCATGTTCAGGAATGAGCCTGGATCATCGGGGCCAGCGGGGATTTAGCATCCTCAGGGGAGGGAGGTGTACCACATCCCACAGGCTACTCTCACCTACAGACAGGTGGCACCACACTCAGTACACAGGGAGGGAGGGAGGGACATTGTGTCACTTATCACAGAGTGTGTGCTAACATCAAGGACATGATCCCATCATGCCAGCATCCCTAAGAGGGACAAGGCACAAAAGAAGGAGGGGCAACTACAAAGGGTCAATCCCCCTCTGCCCATAGCCAGATGATGTCCGGTATACCTGGCCACAAGGTAATATATCTCCCCACCTGTGGGAGCTGCAAAAAGTGTTAATAAAAAAAAAAACTGTATTGGGGCCTTGAGATGGGTCAAGCTAGGGAAGATGGGAATTTATTGGACAATGTCACTTCCTGGCTTAGTGCCAGGAGCCAGAATTGTTTTTAATGTGCATGTGAGGAAAATGGAGAAGTGTGGTGGAAAGCTGGGTTGAAACTTTGCCAGTCCTAAAGATGTGGCTGGTTCAAATATGTCAAACCAGATTTCAAACTTCCACCCTAAAATTTGTTGCAGTTCATGACAATGCAGTTTGAGAAGTTTAAGTTTGCAGCTCAATATTACATCAACTCTGAGAAGTAGATGAATGACTCCTCCAGGAGTGTTTGGGAGTATTGTTTTGGAAAACCAGTTTGGTTGAGAAATCTGAGTAGTAATCCAGTGTGAGTACTTAGAAATATGACATGAAAAACATGGATTGGTTAGTTGTGTGTTTGGAATGCAGAAAAGAATGTGAAAGTTCTAGATAAATCATATTTAAAAAGCAGAAAGTTCCAGATGCCAGTTAAGGAATTGCTCCAGGAAAAGAGGTTTGTGACACATACTGTCAACATTTGTAAATGCTAACTGTTTTTCTGCAGCCATGTCTTCCATGAGGGCATAGCACGAACCAGGGAGAAAAACAATAATATCCAAAGATATGGGATGAGACTGTATTTGAACCACCGACCAGAGTCAATAGTTTGTGCATGGAAAAACATTAATGATAGCCTACTTGATCAAGTTTGCTACAAGCCAATAAGGGATGAGATGTGGTACATCCTAGAGAAACTGTGAATCAAATAGCTGTAGTAAATCATGGCATGTGTGCAGGAATATAGCTGTTACAGCTTGAAAAGCTAAACTGTACAGTAATTGTCAATTGGTGGTTTTACTTATAGTGAAGGAATTTCAAATACACATTTTCTGTTGTAAGAAAAACACTTTCAGTTTCATGTCTAGAGAAAGCTAATCTGATGCAGTTACCCAGCTTCTAAAAGTGTAGCAATAATTCTCTATTTCTTTTTTTTAAATTCTGTGTATCCTTCTGCACCCATCCAGTGTTGGTAACCTCTCCAATCTCTGTCAAACCCCTAACTCATCTCATGCCATCTCTCCGGAATTACCTTCCCCACATTGTCTCCTGTGGCTTACCCGCCATGGTGGGACCCTCAGGCTGAGGCTAAGACCCTTGGCATAAATTATCCAGTTCTCTTGGGAGTGCACAAGTTGGCAAATGTGGGGGTCTGTGGGTGTGGCACAACATTCATACTTCACAGCTATGGGGTTTTCCACCTTTATGTTGTGATCCCTCTGAGGATATCTCACACTGAGATGTTTTATCAGAAGTGCAAATGTGTATACCTGACAATACTGGAGATCCCTCTGAGGACATCTTACACTAAGACGCCTCATCAAAAGTGTAGATGTGTATACTTGACAGTGTTGGAGATTCCTCTGAGGACATCTCACACTGAGATGTCATAGCAGAAGTGCATATGTGTATACTTGACAATGTAAGAGATGCCATCCCCCTACTATCCCTGCTGCACTTGCCCCTGTGGTTACTTTGGGGGCAGTGTATTAGTGGGGAATCTGGCACCCTCCCACTCAGAGGAAAGAAGCATCTGCTCAGATGCTCAACTTACCTCCCTTTGGCTGATCTGGTGACCCAGGCTCATGCCTGTACCTGGGTTACCAGCATTGCAAGCACTAGTGCTATGCTGCACTGATGGGCTGGCTCTCTATTTCTGTAATTTGAATGTTGTTTAACACTTTTTTAATTCCCACCTTGGTAGCTCACTCCTTTGGTCACACAAAAGTCCCTCTTCCCATTGAAAACTTTTCTGGCCTTTAGGAGCCACATCCAGATTCCTCAGTCTTTCCAACATCGGAAATTTCCTAAAATGTTTCTTGCAAGCAGCTTTTCTAGCCAGCAGCAACTGCAGCAGCAATAATGGGAAGATGGGCACAACAGAAACACACACACACACACACAGACAGACAGACAGACACACACACACACACACACACACACACAGAAGATACTACCCTCCCACTCACCTGGGACTAACCCTACTACTGTAGCCACTAGGGGATGATTGATAGCAGATAGATACTTCCTGTGGAGGCAGGAAGGGAAGGCTCATTGTAACACTCAAAAACAGAGCTACAAAGCACCAAGGCAACAAATCAAGGGTATTTCTCTGCTGAAGGAAAGTAGAGAAGGGAGGCGAGAGGAAGAGAAGGAAGAAGAGAGAAAAAAACATCAGAATGGACACTTATAAGACATGATGGGAGTGATGCAATGCAGTGGCTGTGGGGCGGCAGTCTTCATGAAGACTTACTGGAGGCTGTGGTGCTGCCCCATCTACAGGCACCTCTCTGGGATGAGGGAGGAGGTTTCTCATCTCCAGGCCAAGTTGGCTAGGATTCAGGAGACCTCTTCCCCCTGCCCAGGGACCACCAAGTCCACTCCACTGCCTCAACAGTTGCCAAGGAAGATGAGTGGCTGGATAATGCTGGGCTTGGAAAGGATGAGGGCAGTGGGGCAGAGACACATCCAACCTCCGGTTCCACTCAGTAACTCCTATGCTGCTCTGGCAGGGCGGGACATAGAAACATAGACTTTGACTGCAGATAAGGACCGCTTGGCCCATCTAGTCTGCCCATTTCCCTACCTACAGGATAGGCCGCAGATCCTAATTAACCAACAGCCTATTTCTTCCTACCCCCCACAAGTATTGCCTTATGTCTGTCCCATGTATTCTTGAATTCTCCCACAGTTTTAGATGCCACAACCTCCTCAGGAAGGCTGTTCCATGCATCCACTACCCTGTCTGTGAAATAATACTTCCTCACATTGCCCCTGAACCACCCTCCTTCTATCTTTAAATTGTGTCCCCTTGTTCTTGCAAGTCTCTTTTTCTGAAAGATGCTACCCTCATGGACTTTGTTGATTCCACTGAGATACTTAAAAGTTTCCATCATGTCCCCCCATCCCTTCTTTCCTCAAAGGTATACATACTAAGCTCCTTTAGTCTCTCCTCATATGGCTTCTCCTGCAGACCCTGCACCATTTTAGTTGCCCTCCTCTGGACTACCTCTATCCTGTCTATGTCCTTGCGGAGATGGGGTCTCCAGAACTGGACACAGTACTCCAGATGGGGTCTCACCAACTGTCTGTACAGAGGGATAACAACTTCCTGTTTTCTGCTGCTGATGCCTCTCCCTATACATCCCAGTATACCCCCAGCCCTCCCTACTGCCTTCTCACATTGCTTGCTAACCTTAAGGTCATCTGATATGATTACCCCCAGATCCCTTTCCTTTTTTGTTGTTGTTACTACCTCCCCACCCATTGTGTATTCTTCCCCTGGGTTCTTGTTTCCCAGGTGCATTATTTTGCACTTCTTTGCATTGAATCCTAGCTGCCATACTTCTGACCATTCCTCCAACCTTGCCAAGTCCTTTTCATCCTTTCCATGCCTCCTTGTGTATCAACCCTGTTGCAGATCTTTGTGTCATCTGCAAAAAGGCATACTTTTCCTTCCAGTCCCTCTGCAATGTCACTGATGAAGACATTAAAAAGGGCTGGACCCAATACTGAACCCTGTGGTACCCCACTAGTAACCCCTCTTTCTTCAGCGTGGACTCCATTTACAATTACCTTCTGTGTCCTGTTGTGCAGCCAATGTTTTACCCAGGCTACCACCCTGGGACCCACTCCCAGGCTGGTTGATTTCACTATTAATCTTTTGTGTGGGACTGTGTCAAATGCCTTGCTAAAGTCTAGGTAGGCCATGTCCACAGCCCCTCCCTGGTCTACTACTTTGGTCACCCAGTCAAAGAATTCTATTAGATTCATCTGACATGACCTTCCCGCTGTGAACCCATGCTGCCTTGGGTCCTGTGCTCCACTGGCCTCTAGGTACTCAACTATTCTTTCCTTCAGAAGTGACTCCATCACTTTCCCTACCACCGAGCTCAGACTGACAGGTCTGTAGTTTCCTGCCTCTGTCTTGGTCTCACTTTTGAAGGGGAATCACATCCACCTTCCTCCAGTCCTCGGGTACCACACCATCCTCCCATGATTTATTAAAAAGAGTAGCCAGTGGTTTCACTAGTTCCTCCCTTAATTCTTTTAGAATTCTGGGGTGAATTCCATCTGGACCCATTGCTTTGTCCATCTTCAGTTTTAGGAGTTCTTCCAGAACCATTTCTTCTGTGAAAGGACTGGTATCGACCCCCTATCAAGAGTGCTTCTGTTAAGTGGATTAGGCACTTCCCCCTCCTCTTTTGTGAATACTGAGCAGAAATATTCGTTCAGTATCCCTGCTTTTCACTGTTCCCCTCTGCCCACCCACCGTTTATTCTATTCAGCCTCACTATCATTCCCTTTGTCTTTCTACACTCACTGATGTAGCTATAAAAGGTTTTATCCCCCTTCTTAACTGAGTTGGCTATCTTTTCCTCAGTTTGGGCCTTTGTTCTTCTGACTTCCCTCCCTGCTTCCTTCTGCCTTAACTGGTATAGCTCTCTGTCCTGCTCCTTCTGTGTTTCCTTATACTTCCGGAATGCAATCTTTTTCTTCCTGACTTTCACAGCTACCTCTTTTGAGAACCATAGTGGCTTTTTCTTTCATTTTGATTTTTTTATTTGCTTCACACAAAGGCTTGTTGCCTCTGTGATGGCAGTTTTGATGATTCCCCATTGTTGCTCCACACCTCCTTCTAGCCTGTTTGCTAGTGCTTTTCTGAGGCACTCTCCCATCTTGCCAAAGTCAGCCTCCTCAAAGTCCAGTACCCTCACTTTTGTATGGCTTGACTCTGTAGCTGAGTTTAACATGAACCACACTATTTGATGGTCACTTGTCCCCAGATGGCAACCCACTTCTAGATCTGAGATCCTCTCACTGCCCCCATTTGAGAGTATGAGGTCTAAGATTACTCCCTCACGAGTGGGTTCCGAAACTAGCTGTCTAAGGCCTGCCACCTGTAGGGCATCAAGAATGGCCATGCTCTTGGATGTGGCTGCTGCAAATGTGCTCCAGTTAACATCTGGCATATTCAGGTCTCCCATTAACGGTATCTCCCCTTTCTCTGCCATTCTAAGAATGCCTTCTATCATATCCTTGTCCGTTCCCTCCCCCTGACATGGGGGTCTGTACACAACCCCTGTGCGGATTGTGGTGCCCTTTCCAGTCTCCAAGGTGACCCACAGTGCCTCCTCTCCTCCCTGTTTACTGTTTTGTTCAGTTGCTTTTATCCCTTCCTTTACATAGAGAGCTACTCCTCCCCCTCTTCTCCCCTGCCTGTCTCTCCTGTAGGTTATGTACCCTGGTATGTTAACATCCCAGTCATGGTTCTCTGTGTACCATGTTTCTGTGACTGCTATGATATCCAGGCATCGCTCTTCCATCAAGGCCACCAGCTCAGGGAGCTTGTTGCCCAGACTATGGGCATTGGTACTCATTACCCTCCATTTCCTGATGGCCTTACTCCCTTTTTCCCCATCTCTGTCCTTCTTGCCTTTGTCACTTTCTCCATTTACCCCACCCTTCTCCCTATCGACACCTCTGTGTTGGTGTTTGCCACACTTACTATCATGATTATTTGGGGGGGCTAGGATTTCCCTGCTCCTTTCCAGTGCCTCCCCCCTTGGCTAGTGTAAAAGCTTGCCAAGGAAGCATTTAAACCTATCACCTAGGATCCTGGTTCCCCTCCCGGACAGATGCAGCCCATCATGCCAGTATAGGCTTGCATCACTCCAGGTGGACCCCCAGTCCCCAATGAAGCCAAATCCCTGGAGTGCCACACCAGTTTTTCAACCACTGATTGAATTCCATGGTGCAGAACACCTAGCTTCTCCTATGCCATAGATGGGCAGCACCTCTGAGAAGGTTACCGTGTGTGCTACTTGACTAGGCCCTCCCAATTCCACAAACTCTTTCTGCACTTCTCTAGTCCCTTTCTTAGCCAGGTCATTTGTCCCTAGGTGGACAATGACATCCAACTCCCTCCCTGTGCAGCTGCTCAAGCAATCCCAGGATTACGCTCCCTGTCCCTCAAGCCATGACGCCAGGCAGGCACCTGCCACCTCCCTCTCCCCTTCCTCCCGATTCTACCTTCCAAACAATGGAGTCCCCACCAGGAGTTGTTTTCTTCCTGCGGGTCCCCTGCCACCTCCTGTGGGTCTCCTTTGTGGAGGTTCCCAGCATCCTCCTTGGTCTCCACTGTGGGTGCCTCCATAGAGAACCACACTTTGCCAGAATGGCATAGGAATTATGGAGAGGTACAACTGGAGGGATGCACCTCTGTTCCACCACCCTCACCTCCCTGAGCCCACTGTGATCCAACCACTCGTCTTTCTTGGCAACCTCTGAGGCAACAGCAGTGGCACTGGTGGTCCCTGGATGGAAGAGGAGGTCCCATAAATCCTGGCCAACTCAGCCTGGAGATGAGCAACCTCCTCCCTCAGCCCAGAGAGGTGCCTGCAGATGGGACAACACCGCATCCTCCAGAACGTCTCCGGGAAGACTGCTGCTCCACAGCCACTGCACTGCACCACTCCAATCATGTCTTATTTCTGGCCCCTTAACTGTTTGCAATCCTTACTCTTTCCTCTGTTTTTTTTTTTCTCTTTCTCCTTACTTTCTGCCTGTGTGCCCTTTAAGCTCCTGATTGTCCTGTTCTGAGACAAGAATATCCTATATTTCTCAGTAGACCACTTACTTGCACAGAGGCAGACCTCCAGCAGCTAGAGGGGTCTGGAGAGCTACTCTTGCCCTTCTAGAATGGTGGGTCTTTGGTGGTTCTGTGATCACTCACTTCCTGCTCCCAAACAGGAAGTTCCTGTTGTCAGTCAAATCCTGTGCCTATAAAAATAGAACTAGCTTTGGGTGGGGGGTGGAGGAGGGAAGGACTAGGACTGTCCGAAAGAGGCACCCACAATGGTAACCAAGGAGGATGTAGGGGTCCTCCATTGCAGAGACCTGAGGGGGAGGCAGAGGACCCCAAAGAGGAGGAAGCAACTCCTGGTGGTGGCCTCTATCATTAGGGGGGTGGACTTGTGGACAGCAGGGGAGTAAGTGAGGGAGGTCAAGTGCCTACCTGGCACCACATCTTGGAGGGATGGACAGCGCATCCTAAGGATGAATGGGGCAGCAGTATGGTAGGGTGAACAAGACATCATTGGTGAGGGTAGAGCAGTGCAGGAGCAGTTCAAGGAGTTGGGGAGGGGTCTTAGACAGGTGACACCCTCTGTAACCTTTTCAGAGGTGTTGCCCATTGAGAGCAAGTGGAGAACAGGATACTCTGCACCAAGAGATTCAATACATGGCTGAAGGACTGGTGTGGAACAGAGGGATTTTGCTTCATTGGGGACCGGGGTTCCACTAGGAGGTATGCAGGCCTATACGGGATTGATGGCCTGCATCTATCCGGGGGGGGGGCAGGATCCTCAGTGAGAGGTTTAAATGTTTAATCAGCAAGCATTTTAACTAGCCAAGGAGGGTGGAAGAAGTAAGCAGGGAGAAGTGAACAGCCACTCCCACAGAATGAACTAGTCAGCAGAGAAGACTGTAAGGTTGAGAAATCACCAACGATATCTAAAACCAAACTAGATAAAATGTCAGAGATAAGGCAGAATGGGAGTAAGGACAATGGGGATATGGAGGAAGGACATGGGGAAAGGAGGGGAGATGTTAGGAAGGGAGGCAGTTAAAATTGGTAGACCATGTGCACAAATGCCAACAGCCTGGTAAACAAAATTCCAGACCAAGTGGCCCAGATGGCTGAGGTGGACCTGAACATTGTCTCAGTTAACGAGACATGGTTCATAGGGAACCATAAGTGGGATATAGCCACGCCAGGTTACACTCTTTTCAGGAAGAACAGTGTGGCTAAAAATGGAGGAGGAGTGGCTATCTAAGTCAAGGAAGGATTTAAGGCAACTGAGATACTGGGAATGCAGGGAGAGGCAGAGGCACTGTTGATCACCATGGAGATGGGAAATGGCACTGCCATTCACACTTTCATAACTTGCAGACCTCCCACACAGGGGGAAGAGCTGTACAGGATACTTGTAGAAGCCATCCACAAAGTGGCAGCAAAAGTGGAGATGCTGCAGGTGGGAGAGTTTAATCTGCTGGATGTAGATTGGAGCAACCAGGCTGCAGTCACAGACACTAGCAGACACATCCTGGATACCCTGCAGGGGTGCCCTGCTAGTGACAGGGCCCACCTGAGAGGGAGTGACTTTGGACCTGGCACTTACCAAAGGGGACAGAAATATACAGTTAAAGTGGGGAGCCAACTGGGATCAGGCAATCACAGTATGGTGTGGTTTACATGAGAACAGTGGAAGAGTCAAACCACACGAAAGCAAGAGTCCTGGATTTCAGGCTGGCTGACTTTGCAAAGATGGGAGGATGTCTTAGGAAATTACTAACAGGGAAGGAGGAAAAGGGGGGTTGGAGGAATAAAGGGAACATTTTAAGGGAGCCATAGCGGTGGCAACATGCCCTTTCATTAGGCAAATAATCAAAACAAAGAGAAAGAAATAAACATTATGGTTCTCAAAGGAAGTGGCCAAGAAGATAATGGCAAAAAAGGGAGGCTTTCAGGAGGCACAAGGAGGCACAAGAGGGAAGAAGACAGGGAACTGTATCTGGAAAAGCAGAAAGAGGTGGGGAAAGCAGTCAGGAGTGCAAAGGTGCAAACAGAAGGAAAAATAGTGCAGGCAATAACAAAAGGGGACAAGAGCTTTTTCATGTACATTAATGAAAGAAAAAAGACAAAGGGTGTAATTGAGAGACTGAAAATGGAAGGAGGAAGAGTGTGCGGAGGATGACCAACAAAAAGCAAAAATACTGAACAAATATTTTTGTTCAGTATTCACAGTGGAAGGGAAGTGGGGGGGACCACAGTTAGGAGACACAAGCACTATGGGGAGGGAGGTAGACACCAGTCCATTTATGGTGGAGAGAGTCCTAAAGGAACTCGCTAATCTGAAAGTGGAAGAGAAATGGGGCTGAATGGGATACATCCAAGAGTGTTAATAGAACTCATGGAAGAGCTGGCAGCACTGCTGACAGCTTTGTTCAACAGATCACTGGAAACAGGTGTGGTATCAAAGGGGGATGCTGTGAGAAGGTGTGTCATTCATGCTGCAGTGCTGAGGAGAAGCACTGTGAGCAGGACTGTGTAAAGTACTTCTAAGGTCTATCAAAGGTATGCCACCATTGCCTTAGGTTAGAGCAGTTTACTGATGCAGTTATCATTGCTTTAAAAATTGTTAGCTGCTGCCTAATTGGATAGACCCACATACACAATCTTTCTAGACCATCTTGTGGCACTTGAATTTTCTTCCCTTATTGTATCTAGGTGACCTGACCCCTAAATCCTGAGCAGAGGAGTCCACTGTTGGAAGGAGCCCCTCAATGGAGAAGGTCTGCAGTAGCCCTGCAGAGGCCCTTTTGTGATTTTGGGAAGAAAAAGATTAGACAATTTTCATCTCTTGGAACCCTCCAGAAACTTTTATTTTTATTTTAAACACACAACAGTCATTTAAAAGTACAGCTCTTTTTATATTTATTCCTTTTTTAACCTTAAAAAATGGGTAGAAAAAATCTCCCATGCACAAGATAGATACACATTTTATATATCTTAACACTGAGCTGTTTCTTTTGTAACTTGTAACATTTTTGAATAGTGTAACTAGGTTTTGGTGTATGTAGGGAACTTGATAGTGCTATTGGTGCTTGATAGTAAAACTCCCAGACTGCTAGAAGTTACTAGGCTGGAGCAATTAGTTAAAAACATTATAGCTTATTGTATCCTATTGTTTGAAAACTAAATTATAGTTATTTAATACGAAAATCATGCTTGCAGAGAGAGACTAGTTATTTCACATTGATTGGCTAAAAGATTGGAAAGAACTGGACTGGCTCAATAAATAATCCCTTAAATTTATTGACAAGCAATAATGACAGCTAAGCTCCAAACTCTTATTGAACTTTTTCAACTAAATTAATTAACTTATTAAGTAAGAGTACATCAACATGGGCTTTGTGCAGAAGAGAAATTGGTGTTAATTGATGATAATTGGTGAACATCCCAGGCTACTTAGGAAGCACTAGCAGCTGGAGAGCTGGAGGTGCCTCGTATTTGGTGTTTAGTAACAGGACATCCGCTTGTTTCCATCTCCTCTGCATCTCTCCTGCTTTATTGTGGTTTTCTTTTTGAGCCATGTAGCAGTGTCGCCAAACTGTATAAATCGACTTATAGCTACACTTAAAAACCTTTTGCTATCAATTTCATTTTCATACACCAAGCAATCCCAGATAAAGTTTATAAAAAGTGTCCAAGTGCATCTCGAATGTATCCCTGCTTTTTGGTTAGCAGGGGGCTCGGTCCATTTAACTGGACTTCCTTTTTCTACAAATGGGATGGGACATTTTGTCAGCATAACAAGGTGGACTTTACATACTTAAGTTCAAGCCATCATGGTAAGCCCTGTATTTTAAATGTAATTACTTACTGGTACTCAAAAAGAAAGTCTGAATTCTAGAATTTTCAAGGCAAGAGAACTTGCCCTTATACGTAGTTACTTATTTGTATTTATTTATTTATTCTACTTCTCGAGATCAGAGTTTGACCTCTCCACTGTCTCAGATTGAGCTGATTGAACCAACACAAACCAACACTAGACATTTTTAATTGTTACGGTTGCCAAAACTCTCTCAGTAAGCCATTTTTGTAGTTCTACGACATAGCTATGGCTATGGTTGTATATTTCAATAGTGAATTAGCTACAAAGAAATAAGTCCACAAATATAGGATACTATTATTAATTCCAATCTGGATATTGTGTGAATGTTGTGTAAACTGATGAAGCAGAGTGTACTTTGTCTGCTTTAGGGTCTTTTAGCCTAGTTAAATTATTTTAAATTTTAGAGACTGTATCAATTTAGGATGCCAAGCTCCACTGATTTCAGTGATTTTATTTGACAGATAACTTAAATTGTAAATATAAATTGCTTTCACCTTGATATGCAGTATTTAAAAAGATTTCATAAGCCCGGTAGTCTTTTTCTTTGTATTTCCAAATACTATTCCCTTTTATTTTTTATTTTTTGCTCCCAGCTTGCCTTAAAAGGCTTTGAATTTCCAGAAATTCATCAGAACATTAACTTCCTAGTAAAACCAAGGTGATTAAAAAAAGGAGATTTTAAGGCTGTGGGAAGAACTTGAGATGCTTGCTCTGAAGCAGACCCACATTTTCTGTGAAGAAAGTGGGATAAAAGGAAGTGCGACTCTAAATAGACTTTCCAGCTTTTTTTTGGTATTTTATAAACAAAGACTAGAAAGATCGAGAAGAATTAAGCCTAGAGGGTCTGGAAGGTTTTGAAGTCCTGTGGACATTTTTCATTCCATACTTTCTGACTTTTAGAATAAAGGCCTTTATTTTGTGTACCGAAGAGAAGTGTTGTTAAAGCCCTTGGAATTTGGAACTTGGAACTGCCCGAGGAAAAAAGTTTATCTTTACTCACCACGGCAATTGGGTAAAACTATTACTTGTTGAAAGACTCTTATGACAGCTTAAGGACACATATAGTAAGAGAATTTGTCTTATTATACCTCATAGATCTTAATTTGAAACTATAACTTTTAGATACCTGTTTAAAATCATTACTAGTATTACACATTTTTTCTAAATCATGTATACTAGAAGTGGTAGGGAAGTTAGTGGGGAGAAAAACTGTGAGAAAAACTGCCTGATAGATGAGGAATAATGTAAAAAAAGATGGTAGAAGTTTGAAGAAGTAAAAAAAAAATGGCTTCATATTTTTACAGGAACTTGTAATTACCTCCTCTACCCCCAACCTCACTAATCCAACTATTCTAGCACCAAACTACTATAGTTCACTATATTCAGGAGGAAGTGTTCATTGATAAAAGAAGTGCCTTGCACCCATGGACTAATATCTCTCTCCCTGTCTCTATCTCTGGTCCCCACCCCCTTCCCTTACAGGGGAAGATGGCATAAATTAGTAGTGCACAATGTAAAAAAGGGATGGAGGGGGCAGAGATAGTGAGAAACTTGAGGATTGAATTGGGGAGAGAATCTACTAAGCAAAATCAGTCTTTTTTGTCCACTAACATAAAAAAAAGTGTGGAGGTGGTTAGCCAAACTAAAATCACCAACTATTTTATATATAAAAGGAATCAATCATTTGAGGGGAAAGTTCTTTATTCCTCAGTAACTTTGGACAATGATGGGCAAAATATATACAGTATATTACCAGATTTCCTTTAAAAAAAAAACTATGAAAACAGGAGAGCTGGATTATAGAGCTGCTGAAATTTCCCTTCATCTCTCAAGATTTAGCCAATTTAGTCCAATGGAATTACCTGACAGCTTAAATAGTACATCTTTGCATCAAGATGAGTTAGACATACTAACTGGATCTCCTAATCAAGTTTTTGTTAAACTTGACAAGGAAGTTAATAAAATCGAGCTGGATTCTGAATTCTTAGCTCATGTCCTGATACTATATCGAAAGATGCTATTAAAGCCTTAGCTCATCCTGCCATGTCCAATATAGTTATCTTAGATGCTTACTCATGAATTAAGCAGTGTATTAGGAACATAACCTCATTATATGCTGAAAGGTTTTCTATCTTGCAGCAGAAAGTGGATAATTTGGCAAAAGAACTTCAGGACACTAAAAGCAAAAGATCCAAGAAAAATCTCTCCTTTTCAACTATTATAATACCTGATTCTCCCATTCCCAGAACCAGAATGAGGAAAGGGAAACCTCCCCTCCAAATACCTAAAAAAAGAAAATTGTTAACTCCAAATACAGGAAAAAGAGAGCTAGAAAAGTTAAGATCTAGGGTAAAAATACTGAACCTAAACTGATAGAGAATGTAAACTTAGAACTGACCAATGAGGAAACCCCAATAAATGAGTTAGAAAATAAAGCCCCTAAGGAGGGAATACCTGAGGTATGGCTTGTGAATACCATAAAGGTGGTACAACAGGAAACTTCTATAATTTTGGAAAAGGCCAAACAGTCTACTGATATTCCCCTTCTTATTTTACCCCCTCTCCCAAAATCAACTGAAATCCCTGAAGTGGCTGATGGGGAGAAGGTACAGCTAAACAAGAATGTTTTCTTCCTGTTTCAATGCATTTTATCTGGTAAAGAAGTGGTCTTTAAATTAAAGAATAAATACACTAAAAACTAATGAAACATTGATGGATTTGATATTGTATATCTTTAGACAATAATTAGAATTACCACTGGTTGCAAGCTTGGTTAGTTTTGTTTATAGAGACAGAACTAATCCTCAACATTTAGTTTATGTAATTGTTGCTAATATGGATGTCACCAAATCCATTTGGGCAAAACAATTGTCTTTAAATACATTGGGGCTCTCTATTTTCTCCCCCATAACATGGTCAACAATTTGGAAACATGCCCGTGGGGACACCAAGATTGGGAAAGTGCTCTCAGCTGAAACTTTTTTTTTCTACTGTGGTATCCCTTAACTGAAATTTTGAGCCCACACAGTATTCGAATATAATTTCTATATTTTGGATTAATGCCCTGGAAGGCAAAACTAAAGAAAATCTGATACCTCATGTTAGGATGATTTTCTTCTATTACAAAGAGGGACATTTCTTCTTCAGATTTGAGCAAGGTAGAAAGGGCTCATTCTAATACCAATGAACCCCAGCTGAACTGCTGTATTCATTCTGAGGAGCTGTTTTCCTTGCTGCTTAAAAATAGCTCCAGATTTGATGCAGTTGACATCCACCTGGTCTCATTTTTGGAATTAGATCATTTGTCCAAATCTTCAGAAAAAAAATGGAAGCAACTTTGTGACTATTGAGTGATACTAACTTATCTAACTTATCTGATCCTTCAACTTCTGGTTTATGTTGTTCTAATACAAAAAAAAGTTGTGCCAAATGAAATTAGTTGGAATATTGCTGGCCTAGGGATTAAGTTATCTGACCCTCAGTGGTTGGACTTTATTTCTGATTTTTTTTTTATTATTTTTTTTTTAGATGTTTAACCAGGAGTAACACACTAAGCTGAAAACTTTTTTACACGTGTGACCTGGGAGCACAGAAGTTAAGTGACTTGCTCAGGGTCACACAGTATGGAAGTGGAAGCTGTGGGATTCAAACCCAGGTCTGGTCTGCTGGATGTCACAGATTTGCAGTTCAGAGCCTTCAACCACTGCGCTATACTGCTAAATGTGAGGTGGGGTCATTATAAGAGACATGGTCTCTTACTCAACATTTTATTAATAGTTATTATGAATCTTTTCAACATTCCAGCTATCAAAACTAGACACCAGGATAGACCTAAGGGAGGACTTTTGACCTTGGTGAAAATCAGGGAGGGGCTAAAGGTTGTAGAAAATGTAGCTACCACCCAGGAGTTCTTGCTTACAGTTATAAAGTGGGATAGTTCTATTGTTCTCATAGTGAATACTTATATTCATCTTCACTTCCACTTGGTTGCAAGTTATGATATTTGGGCTAAACTGTCAGATGAAATAAAGTCCACCTCTTTACTGTTCCAAACTGATATGATTATTGCAGTTAGAGATTTTAATTCTAGAATTGCTTCATTTGATAATTTGTCTCTTCTGCTGGATCAGTTTTATATGGGAAATGTAGGTTCTAGAAACTCTATGGATAGAATTGTGAATGATTCAGGAAAGTGCTGCCAGGATTTTACTATGATCAATAACCTATTGATATTAAATGGCAGAGGGAAAGGTAACCCTGAAGGTACATGTACCTTTTTTTCTCTGCAAGGTCAGAGCGTTATTGATTTTACCCTTTGCTCCCCACATTGTTATGATCAATACCAGAATTGTTCTGTAGTTATGAGACCTGAAAGTGATCATGCTGCTATTCTTTTTGCTGTGATAATTACTAAGTCCCCTATTGCACCCAGGCTAACTCAAACGTGTCCATTGGCTCTAACTGGTAAATCTAGTTTCACTCTTAATATGAAAACTTGGAACAATGTGGCAGATTTAATATATTCCCCACTTTTTTCAACCCTTTTCTCGTTTGCCCAAGATAAGGTGGATGCTAAACTTATGAGTAAACAGCTGGAGCTTGGCTATAACCAAATTAATAAAAAAATATATATATTTTTTTAAATAACAGCCTGTTTTCTAATACCTGGTTCAATATTCAATGCATTGCAGAAAAATGTAAATTGAGGAAAATGGTAAGATTTGTAAGGAAAACACCATCAAAATTTAATTTTGTTAAACTAAACAAAATTTGTAAAACATATAAAAGGTTTTTGATTCAAAAAAAATCTGAATTCACTTTGAAACAATGGCACACTATGTGCCAGGCTATAGATACAAAAGATACAAACTATTTTTGGCAGCTTGTGGCCAAGGGTACTAACCTTTTTTCTGCCATCTCTGCCTTCATATATCGCTAAGAAGGCATGGGTTCAGTATCATAAAGCTCTTTTTAATGATGAACCTCTAATTCATTACAATAATATTACACCCACCTGGATGAAGTCAGAAGGTTTCTTACCATTGAGTATTACTTTAGATGATGTAGATCAAGCTGTACTTCATTTAAATAATAATAAAGCTCCATGTCCAGATACTATACCTTGTGAAATCTACAAAGCTCACATGAACTACTGGGTTCTATTTTTTGTCAACTTTATAAATACATGTCTTAAGGAAAAATTTGTTCCACCATCTTAGACCAAAAATATTATAGTCCCAATTCATAAAAAAGGTTCATTTCAACATCTCTCCAACTATAGACCAATTAGTTTGCTTGATATCCATGGTAAAATATTTTCTAGAATCTTATTAGCTAAACTACAAAACTGGATAGAAACAGCATCTCCTTTATCAATTTTTCAGGCAGGTTTTTGCCAGGACATTTCAACAACAGATAATATCTTTACCTTAGCACACCTCCTTGAAAAATACAGATTATATATTCAGATGAAACTTTATGCCCTTTTAATAGACTTTTTGGCTGCCTTTGACTCTGTAATTGGAGGAAAATTGTGGGGCATTCTTCTAAAAAGAGGAATCCCTCTTACTCTTCTAACTCCAATTTATCTATTATATACAAATACAATCACAGCTATAAGATTTGACAAGGGAACCTTATAAAAAAAATGTTTATACCTCTCAGGGTGTGAAACAACGATGTTTGCTGGCACCATTACTTTTTAGTATCTATATATAAATATATATATATATATATATATATAGACTAACTGCTCTATTTTGACCCAACTCTTATTCTAGCTTCCCCTAAAATTATGCATAACACTATTCATATACTAGCTTAGGTGGATGATTTGCTTCTCTTGTTATTATTGATTGCCGGTCTTCAGCGGAAGATAAATCTCTTAAAGTCTAAATGAGATCAGCTTGCATTGAAAATTAATCTAAAAAAAAACTAAAGTTGTAGTGTTTGGATCACAAAATGTATACCATTTTTTCCCAAAAATCTTGTTGGATGATGAGGTAGTTGAGGTAGTGTCTTCATATACATATCTCAGTATTAAATATGGCGGGCATACAGTTATCCCAGCACTTGTTGTAGGGGAAGCTAAGGTTAATCCCATCCTACTATAGGGGATGGAAGTCTGGGGTACTAATACACCTGCTACCATAGAGTTTCCTTTATCCCTCTTTTATAAATCTTTCTTGCAGGTACCTACATCAACTGCTAATGCAGTGGTATGAGCCAAATTAGGCAGGCTTCCTATAGCCACCATAATAGATAATCGATTGGCCACTTACTGGCTTAAAATAATCAATAACCAGTTTAAACCACTTGGCAAGCTATGACTTGAAGAAAAAATAGCCTGGTATGCAAATGGCTTTTCATCACCCTGGCTAAAAAGTCTCAAAGTAATTCTTTTAAAAGCTTTCCTGATTCATCTTTGGGAAGATTCTCAGAAGGGGGATAAGATATTGCCCCTTTCTAGGGGTATCTTGAAACAAAAAAATTTTGTGGATGCCCGGTCCAAACAGATGGTACGAGTTAGATCACAAAAACAAGCCTTATGGTTTGGGTTAAATAACATTGATTCAACTCTAGAAGATTATCTCTCTTGGTCCATAGATCCAACTACTAGAATAACAATCATGTGGGCTAGGGTAGGTATGCTTGTCTCTAAATACACTTATTTCAATAAACCATCTAGCACTGGACAAACACAGGAATTTTGTAGATGTAATAGGGGTTTCCATGAGACCCTACATCATATTATAATGCAATGCCCCCTTTACAATACTGCTCGTGATCAAATCCTAATGACATTATTGTAAAATATGCAAATTTGGACTATGCTCCTTAGTTTGTACTACTTCATCCTAAAATGAAAGCTGATGATGAATTAATGCCTAAATTTCTTGCATTGGTAATTAAACGTAAATGGAAGCATTTTCGGTCATTACAGGTCTAGAACTCTGAGTCGCTTGATAACAAGCTTTTGTTACCATTTTACACATAACTTTTGTAAAACAACTGTTTTATCACATTGTTTAATGTATTTATTGCCCTTATATCATGAGACCTGTGTTTTAACTTCTGTTGTGTTTATGTCATGTTGCAATGTCCAACATATTTTGTGCTCTGGATGAACAATAAACTATGATGATGATGAGGTGGTGCCAAAGGACTGCAGGAGGGCGAATGTAGTCCCTCTCCACAAAAGTGAGAGCAGGGAGGTGGCTGGCGATTACAGGCCAGTCAGCCAGACCTCGGTGATGGGAAACTAATGGAATCGCTACTAAAAGAAAGGGTGGTGATATATCTTAAATCCAGTGGAGCACAGGATCCAAGGCAGCATGGATTCACAGTGGGAAGATCTTGTCAAACAAATCTAATAGATTTATTTGGGTGACTAAGGAGATGGTTCAGGGAGATGTGGTAGATGTGGCCTACCTGGATTTCAGTAAGGCCTTTGATACCATCCCACATAGGAGGCTTGTAAACAAGCTGGGCAGTCTGTGAGTCAGTCCCAGGGTGGTAAACTGGGTCAAAAATTGGCTGTGCAATAGGACACAGAGGGTGGTGGTGAACAGAGTTCAAACCAAAAAGAGAGGGATGACCAGTGGGGTCCCACAGGGATCATTTCTTAGACCTGTCCACTTTAATGTCTTCATAAGCGACACTGCAAAAGGACTAGAAGGGAAAGTATGTCTTTTTGCAGATGACACTAAGATCTGCAACAGGGTTGACATTCCAGGAGGGGTAGAGAAAATAAGAAGGGACCTAAGCAAGCTTGAGGAGTGGTCAAGGGTGTGGCAACTAAGATTCAATGCAGAAAAATGCAAGATCATGCGCATGGGACACAAAAAAGCAGGGGAGGAGTATATGATGGGGACAAAGTACTGACAGCCACTGAACAGGAAAGGGACCTGGGACTAATCATATCTGATTACATAAAAGTTACCAAACAATGTGAGGAGGCTTTGAGGAGAGCTAATGGAATGCTAGGGTGCATAGGGAGGGAGAGGTATCTCCAGCAGAAGGAAGGAGGTGGTGATGCCATTGTATAAAACATTAGTGAGACATAGAAACACAGGAATGTGAAAGCAGAAAAGGACCTCCAGGCATACCCAGTCTGCCCAGTTAGCCTAGCTTTCCACTAGGATTATACTGTAGTCTTCCCCCAACCCCATGTGTTTATCCCATGCTCTCTTGAACCCCCCCACTGTCCTCTCTTCCACTACCTCCCTCAGTGGCCCATTCCAGTTGTCCACCACCCTCTCAGAGAAGAAGTACTTCCTGCCATTACTGGTAAATTGCCCTCCCATAATTTGGAACTGGTGCCTCCTTACCCTAGAACTCTCCTTTAGCTGGAAAAAGCTCTCCACTGGCACCTTGTTGATCCCCTTTATGTATTTAAAGGTCTCAATCATGTCGCCCCCCCTCCCTCCTCTGTTCCAGTGAATACATACCTAATTCCTTTAGTCTCACTTCATACAATAAGCATTCTAGCCCCCTCACCATTTTTGTTGCCCTCCTCTGGACCCTTTCAACCCTCTCTACATCCTTCCTGAGGAATGGCCTCCAGAACTGGACCCCATACTCTAAGTGTGGCCTGACCAACTGAGTGTACAGGGAACTATGACCTCTTTTCTCTTGCTGGAGATCCCTCTCCTTATGCAACCCAATATCCTGCTGGCTCTTGGAAATGCCCCTCCACACTGCTTAGCTACCTTCAAGTCCTTTGAGATGATAATGCCTAGGTCCCTTTCCTCTTCAGTTACTTGCAGGAAACTACCTCCCATCCTGTACTCTGCCTTCCTGTTATTCCTGCCTAAGTGCATGATCTTACACTTTGCCATATTGAACAACAATTGCCCCACCTCGGACCAGGCCTCCAACCTCCCCAGATCTCTGCACATCATCTCCACCCCCTCCTGTGTGTCCACTCTATTGCAGACCTTAGCATCATCCTCATCCTCCCTTTGAGTCCCTCTGCAATGTCCCCTATAAAGATGTTAAACAGTAGATGGCCTAACACTGACCCTTGGGGAACCCCACTGATGACAACAGACTCCTCCGAGGGTGTCCCATTGACTAATACTCTCTGGGTTCTACCCTCTAGCCAGTTCCACACCCACCTTACTACTACCTCCCCAGCACCAAGTGAGCCATCTTGTGCAATAGGTTCAAGTACAGCACCAAGTCAAATGCTTTTTTGAAATCAGGGTAGGCCACGTCCACCGAACCTCCCTGACCCACTACCTCAGTGACCAAGCCAAAGAATTCTATTAAGATTGTTTGACAGGATCTGCCTTCAGTGAACCCATGCTGCCCTGAATCCCGAAGGCCGTTTGTCTCCAGGTAGCTGTTGATTCTGTACTTGAGCTGTTTCTCCATGAGCTTGCCGCCACAGATGTCAAGCTGACTGGCCTATAGTTGCTCACATCTTCCTTCCCACCTTGTGCAGCGGTATTACATCTGCACATTTCCAATCATTAGGTACCACCCCCAAGCTTTAAGAGTTGTTGAATAGGGTGGTTATGGGCGCAGCCAGTACTGCCCTCAGTTCCCTCAAAACTCTTGGGTGTACCTCATATGGACACATGGGTTTGTCCACCTTTAAGTCCTTAAGCTCCCTCAGGATCTCTTCCTCCCAAAATGGACTCCCATCCACCCCCTCCCCTGCCACACCTGCCTTTTCCTCCTATTTTTGCTCACCTTCCTTGTGCAGAGGTCTGTAGCTCCCACAATTGCCACCTTTATTGAGGACCACATGACCTCCATACCCTCCAGCTTCCCCACTTCTGCCAGTGCCTGATGGACATATTCACCTATCTTGTGAAAATCTGCTCATTCAAAGTCAAGCACCTTCACCTTGATCCGATTCATGGTGGCTGATGTATGTACCATGAATCACACAGCGATGTGATCACTAGTACCAAGGTTGCCCCGCTCTAATACTTTACCCACCCTGTCCCCATTCGTTAGTACCAAATCTAACACTGCCCCATCCCGTGTTGGTTCCCTGACCATCTGCCAGAGCAAGGCAATTCGAAGGGCATCCAGAGCTGCACTGCTTCTAGGTGATGCTCTCAATAGTGTGTCCCAGTCTAAGTCTGGCAGGTTCAGATGTCCCATCAGCAGCACCTCCCTCGCTGTCATCCTTAGAATCTCATCCGTCATCTAGTTGTCCACCCTTTCATGCTGCCCTGGTGGCTTGTAGGTGACTCCAGTGTGCACCACCTCCCCTCCCTGTGGACAACGAGACCCATAAAGCCTCTGTGTCCCCCAACCTGCCCTGTATTTCTGTTGCCTGAATCCCCTCCCTAATGTAAAGTGCCACTCCCTCCTCCTTCTGACCCTGTCCCTCCTAAACAGCTTGTACCATGGTATATTCATTTCCCAATCCTGCCCTTCATGGCACCACGACTCTGTGATTCCCATGAGATCTATGTCTGCTTCGGCCATGACTGCTGCTAGGTCCAGGACCTTATTGCCCAAACTCCTGGCATGTACACATGGCCTTCCACCCTCCTGCCACCCTGATGCCCTCCCTTGTCCTAAGACTTCTCATCTTCCTCACCCTCTCTCCTGCAGCCTCTGCTGGGATACTTGTCTTGTGGGGGGGAATGATGCCCCCCTTGTCTATTGCACTATGCTTGGGATTTGCTTGCAACATCCCCCAACTCAGTTTAAATCTAAGTTCTTTTCAATGAAATCCTCCAATTTACACTTCAGTACATCCTTCCCCTCCCTGTTTAAGTGTATCCTACCTGGTGTGAAAATTCTTTCATCTTGCCAAGTGGTTCCCCAATTCCCCCAGCAACCCAAATCCTTTACTAACACACCATCCAGAAAGCCAGCTATTGAATTCCTTTATCCTCTGCTTTCTTTCTGAGCTAGCTCTCAGTATAGGCAGCACCTTGGGGAATACCACTGTTCTAAAACTCAGATTGCTGCAGAACCTTGTTAACACTTCAAACCTAGCCTGCACCTCCAACAAACTGTGCCCTGCTAAGTCATTTATTCCCAAGTGGAACACCAGGTGGGTTCTGTCATCCTACAGCTTCCCCCAGGAGGGGATGTGATGAATCACTTATTAGCTCCCTTCCCCCCAGGTAATGCCTCTGACAATCAGGACCTTTCCCTCCACCCTTCTTGAACTAACTCCTCCCTCTGCTGGATCCCCTGCTGCCCTTCCCCCATAACCTCCCTGCCTACCATCCTTTCCTCCTCTATGCTTCCCACTCCTGGCTTGATCTCCCTCTTCTTAGCCCCTTCCACCTGCCTACTCATGGGGCTAACCCCTGGACTCATCCTCATGTCCTGGCTGTCCCCAGGCCCTAAGTTACTCTTCTTCCTCCTAAACTCTGTTTCTATTGCCTGCCCCCCTCTCCCATGCCTAGCTGTAAACTCCCTTCCCTGCCCATGTCCTACCCTCTCCCATCCTGTGTTTGGGGTTTTCAACTCCTCCTCCCCCCCCTTATTTACTACTGAGGCCCCTTTAATACTGGTGAGAATCGTCAACTGGGTCCCAACCATTATATCCTCCTATGTAGGTTCCCCCTCTTTATCTCTGCCCCTTGTACACTCTTTGCTATTGAAACCACATTGTCCCTCACTGGCCCTCTTGCTTCTTTGCAAGCCTGATTCTGTTGATGGGCTAGCACAGTTCAGTAAGGTATGTGTTGCCCTCATAGCACTACCTTGAAATGGCTCCTTTCCTTCCGTACACCTGCCGCCGTCCCTAGAGAAAATCCTGCTGCATGCCTGCAGCTGACTTGCTGAGGGAAGGTGGGGTTCCTTGTGTGGAAGTCCAAGTCCTGAGCAGAAGAATGAGTATAGCTCAGGTTACTGGCAGGAATAGTCTGTGCATGCGCAAAGTCCATTCCTCTAGCACACAACTGTGTATTTCTGTCTGAAACCTTAATCACCACAGTAAGTTACACTAAGTATAATAATAAGGTATATATATATAATATACTGATTAAGCAGGCTGTTGCTACACCCCCTAGCCTTAGGGTACCCCCACAGGTCAGGCAATCCCCCTGTACAGTACCATAACAGCAAATCTTAACAGTAAAAACAATCTCCAAGTCTTGGCCAACTGGAACATCCTCCAAAATCCCCACAGTATGCCTTTTCGATCAGTCATTAATGTCACAGTTCAGTAAGGTGTGCGTTCCCCTTGTAGCACTACCTTGAAATGGCTCCTTGCCTCCTGAATGCCTGCTGCTGTCCCTGGGGAAAATCCTGCTGCATGCCTGCAGCTGACTTGCTGAGGGAAGGATGGGTTCCTGGTGTGGAAGGCCAAGTCCCTGAAACAGCTCCTTGCCTCCTGAATGCCAGCCACTGCCCCAAGAGAAAATCCTGCTGTACACCTGCAGCTGACTTGCTGAGGGAAGGGGCGTTCCTTGTGTGGAAGGCCAAGTCCTTGAAATGGTTCCTTGCCTCCCAAATGCCTGCCGCTTTCCCCGGGGAACATCCTGCTGCATACCTGCAGCTGACTTGCTGAGAGACCTCATCAAAAGTACTGTGTCCATTTCTGGAAGCCACGTCTCTAGAAGAACATAGGCAGGGTAGAAGCAGTTCAGAGAAGGGTGACAGAAATGGTTCAGGGACTGCAACAGAAGTCATATGAGGCGAGACAAGAGGATCTCTATATTTATTCCCTGGAAGAGAGGAGAGAGAGAGAGAGAGAGAGAGAGGGGAGATATGATACAGACTTCCAAATACCTCAAGGTTATAAATAAGGTGCATGAGGGTAGCATCTTTCATAAAAGAAGATATATAAGAACAAGGGGATATGATATGAGACTGGGGGAGGGACTCAGTGGTCACGTGAGAAAGTATTTTTTCATGGAAATGGTGGTGGATCCATGGAACAGCCTCCCAGAAGAGGTTGTGGGGGCAAAAACAGAAGGGGAATTTAAAAATGCATGGGGCAGGCATAAAGGAACGTTAGCAATAGGAAAGAGAGGGTAAGCCACAGATCATTAAGAATCTGCAATATATAAAACAGGTAGAGAAAATGGGCAGACTAGGTGGGCCAAGCAGTCTTTATCTGCCATTAAATTCCATGTTTCTATGTAAAGAAGGGAAACACATAAAAACTGTAGTAGTAGCAGTGTGGTAGAATATTCTACTAGTCAGTGAGAGTAATTGTGTCACAGTCTGTGGCATGTTTTGGATGTTGTGGACTATAGCTGAATAAAACTATGCATATCACTAATTATAGATTTCACTAAATGCAGCAAAAAAAGATCTATGAAAATGTACATTCATATTGGGCTTTATACACTAATGTGTGGATTGCCTATGTGCCACATATCTGAGGTATGTAGACAACCTTATGTGAGAATGCCACACAACAGGGTCCAGCAGATCCCCAGGCGACATTTACTACAGGCACACTAGCGCCATGCACACCGGATCCCATGGCTGCCCAAGCAGTTATGCACCATGGGCGGTCTGGGGGTGTGCCAGGGGGTGTGCCCGCAGTCCATGAGATTCATTAAGGTGCAGAGTTCCTTGCCGGAGTAGAAAATGTTACATGATGGGGATTCTGATGTAATTATTTCCATGCCTACCCCAAAAGGCTATTGGCTGAGTATGGCAGCAATGCTGCCCCATCCCACCAGGCTGCCAGGGTGGACTGCAGGTAGCCATTCAGCCAGAAAACCAATGGACTTCATGTCCCAAGGTGCACACCATCCTGGGATCCCCTGAATGTGTACAGCAGAGGATCCACTCCAGGATCCGGGTCCAGCTACCGATTGGATGCCCACCCATGTAGCCACAATCCACTCCCTCTCAGCTGCATGTTGCAGGGGGCCATGGGCAGGTGCTCTGCAGGTGCTTGCAGTTGTTAAAACCGAATACCCTACTCCTGTTTGGGGCCACATAGCTACGCAGGCAGTATACGAGCCTACACACGCCATTTGTGTGCACAGCCCAAGCTTTAGTGCATAAAGCCCAATGTTCCTAAAATCTACAATTTGCAGAGAAAGAGATCCCTATAAGTAGAAAACAGACTGGTGGGGTCAAAGCCTATGTTCAGATGCAATTTTCTACTGTACAGCTTTGGACATAAGCCACATTTCTCCCATGGGCCATTTTCTAAGCTAGGTCATAACTAAATTCAGTTTAAAACTCTGACTTAGTTATGTCCAGTTTGCAAAGTTCAGCTATATATGTGGCTGGAAACAATTTTCAGACAGAATGTAACCTAGTCTATTATTAACTTCTGTTTGGGGGTTTTTTTTTTGTATCCAAAACTGAATATGAGTTAATACAAAACATGTAAAAATACTATAAATAAGTGAAACTTTTGAAATTAGAACCAACAAGATAAAACTTTGGCATAGGGATAACAAAGCAGTCTCTTATAATTATGTTACTGCAAAAAATCATTTCTTTCTGGATCAATTATGTGACTGGGAATTGCATCCATTTTATGAGTTTCAAAACTCCCACCCTCAGAACTGTGTCCATTTTATGGTTTTTGAAAATTCCTCCTAACATAAGTAGGTGTTGCGTCCATTTCATGACTTTTGAAAATACCACCTGATGTACATTTTGTCATTTTTTTTACTTTTTAAAATACTACACTATATCTTGAAAATTTAACTTGCAGCTTTTTTATGTTATGGGGAAAAAGTATTAAACATTGCATGTATGGATTATTTTCCAAGAAGTTTCAATTTGTGAGAGAAACAATTCACAATTTCCATGATTTAAAACTCAGTATAGCAGAAACTTAATTTGCAGTATTTTAACATAAATCATTTTACCCAGCTGATGGTTTGACCCCATCAAAGAGGTCAAATTGACTGGCAGGTGAGTCACTCATGTTATTAGTTGATTTTTTTTTGTTTTTCTCAACTGTCACGGTTACTGAGAATTCCAAAGTAGTGTAGTGACATTTCCATGCAGTTAGGTCAGCCTAGAAAACAAATTTTAGGGCTCTCAAGGCAATTTCCAGACCTGTATGATTATTGGTCAATTACAGCCCAGGTATGGGCAGCTACTGACCAATCAGATCATTTCAGTTTTGTTGCACATTTCATAATATGGTATTAAAGCATTTTTAAAGCAAACTAATGTCTAAGCCCTTCTTATGGTCAGTGGCAAAATGTTTCACATTTTGGGAACTTTATGAGAAAAGGAGTTCTGACCCATATTAGTTTTTCACTTCGGGATTGTGAGATTGTGCTTTCCTCTAGAGGAAGCCACTGTAAAAATTATATACTTGGCAAGTAAGTTGCTATTCATTTTCACTAATAAGAAAAACCTTCCCCTCACCACTGTGCTAAATAATCCCAGTTTCCCACAACTACTTAACCTGGTCCTATTCAAACATGTAGTGACTAGTGTAAACACCCACACCCCATGACCTACTGGCACCCAGCACCCTCCTCCTTTTAACACCAAAGAAAGGATTCAGGAACTGCATAAGGAGCCCTTGTAAATAAGAAAACAGTCCCCCACTGTGGCAACCAGCTGTCAACACTGATTTATTTATAAGGAATGAAACTGCAATGATGTGCTTGAAGTAACAGCTGACTGGTCAGTGTGGATACCCAATCAACTGTTACTACTAGCATGTCATCACCAATTTCAATTAAAATGTCCACAAGCATAGCTTTCAAAAGCCCAGTTGTTACCAGACCATAATCTTGAAGGAGGTAGTGTTTATGCCATTCCACCAGGAGATACCAAAGGGTATAATAAGTCTTAGAACACAGGCAGACTGCAGAGATAATGAAAAATGAGCTCATCACAGTCTTGCCACCAAGCTGATGACACTAGTTTGCATACCAGCAATTGCTCTCTTCAGACAAAATATTCTTTAGAATTATTTATTGCTTCTGGTAGTAACCAGGGCCATATCTTGTCTTTGTTACATATTTCTACAGTGGATATTAATGTGTTGAAGGCTGCTGCACCTGCTGCTGCCATTTATGGAAGAGACATTTGATGCTGAGTGAAAAATCTATGTGCTCACAACTGTCTGTGTCCATTTTCCAGTAACAAAATTATTGGGCCATACATAAAAGATGAGCCACCTTTGTCCAACTGATGGAAATGGCCCAATTTTCCTTTCTGCTCAGAATCAGCATCAAGTCCCTACATTTTCAGAAGCTAACATTTTTATGCAGTTGGTGAACATTTTTGGCAATTATTTTTTTTTCTAATCCAGTAGATTGCGACTTCACCTAATGTATATTTATGCACATATATGTTATTGAAATTGTAACTCAACAAGTATCTGTGCACATGGAATGCCACTGGAAATGAGTTTTGGCACAATTGCCTGTGTTAGCTCATGTTTAATAAACAAAATTGAAACATTGTCTAATTTTTATATCATTCTTAAAAATTAGTTATCACATTTACAAATGTAGTTACTCATTGCAAACAGACATAAATTGAGTATAAGAAACCCAGATTACTTGGTTCTAGAATTTTTTTTTGATAATTTGTTCAGTAACTAATGTTCAAATAAGGATGAGGTAATTTGTGTAGTAAATGCTTCCTGCACAGGGGTATCATTGTAAGTCAATCTTCCCCATCTTTTATCAGGAGAGGTATGTTGCCTCCAGTGTCATAGTATTACTCAGATGGCTGAATAAGGGCTCCTGCAAGCTATTTTCTAAACTGGGGTGTTAGCCCTGCTTCAGCTAGTCTGTTACCATCTGTGCCTACCATTACCTGGAGAGGAAACAGAAACATAGAAACATAGAATGTGATGGCAAAAAAGGGCCATTAGGCCCACTCAGTATGCCCATTTGTTTAACCTTCCTTTTTTTTCTGCAGACCCTACTTGATCTTCAGTGCACTCTCCCCCCTTCCCCAATCTTACCTCTGCAATTGGTGCCTGACCCAGGCATGTTTGCACCCCTCCACTGTGTTTTCCCCCACTATCTCCAAAGGAAGGCTGTTCCAGGTATCCACCACCCTTTCTGTGAAGAATAACTTCCTCACATCCCTCCTGAATTTACTCCCTACAGCTTCAAAGCATGCTCCCTAGTTCTAGAGCATCTTTTCATCTTAAATATACCCCCACCTGTACCTTATTAACCTCCATTGGGGTATTTAAAGGTTTCTATCCTATCTCCCCTCTCCCTCCTCTCCTCCAGGGTGTACATATTTAGCTCCTTTATCATTTCGTCATAGGGCTTTTGATGCAGACCTTGCACGATTTTGGTAGCCATCTTTCAACCACCTCCACTCTGTCTGTGTCCTTCCTGAGATGTGGTCTCCAGAAATGGAAACAGTACTCAAGATAGGGTCTTAAAGTTATCAATAGGGCAGTATTATCTATGTCTTCCTGCTGACAATACACATTCCTATGCACCCCAGCATCCCACAAGCCCTTCTGACTACATTGTCATACTGCCTGGCCACCTTTAGTTTATCCGTTATGATTACTACTTGGTCTATTTCCTGCTTGGTCTTTGTCAATATCGCTCTTCCCATTTTGTATTCCACTTCCAGGTTTCTCTTTCCCAGATGCATTATTTTACAGTGTTTTGCATTAAAACCAAGCAGCCATACCCTTGACCACTCCTCCAGTCTTTTCGGATCCCTCCCTTCCTTTGCACCACCCCCAGAGTGTCCACTCTGTTGCAGATCTTGGTGTCATCTGCAAAGAGGCAGACCATCTCTTCTAGTTCCTGTGCTATGTCATTTATAAAGACATTGAAGAGGACAAATCCCAACACTGATCCATGACGTATCCTGCTGGTCACTCTCCCTTGCTTGGAGTACACGCCATTTACCACTACCCTCTGTGTCCTATCTGCTGACCAGATTCTTATCCAGATTACCACCTTATTACCCATTACCAAGTTACCCAACTTGCTTACCAGTCTACTGTGTGGAACAGATTGAAAGCCTTACTGAAATCCAGCTAAGCCACATCCTCTGCTCCTCCCTGACCCAGCTCCTTGGTCACTCAATCAAAGAAATCTATCAGATTTGTTTGGCATGACCTTCCCTCTGTGAAATCATGGTGCCATGGAACTTGTGACTCACTGGATGCAACATATTATATAATCCTCTCCTTTAAAAGTGTTTCCATTGACTTTACCACCACTGAAATTGGGCTGATAGGCCTATAATTGCCCATCTCTTCCTTGCTACCATTTTTGTGAAGTGGGACTACATCTGCTGTTCTCAAGTCCTCTGGGACCATCCCGGTCTCCAGGAATCTATTAAAAATGTCTGTCAGAGGTGCAGCTAGTACTTCCCTGAGCTCCCTCAGCACTTTGGATGTGCCCGATCTGGACCCATAGCCTTGTGTACCTTCAGGTTATCAAGTGCCTTTCTGACTCTTTCCACAGAAAATGAACTAATGTCCATTTCCCTCCCATCAAAGCTCCTGGTACCTTCTTGTGGTCCTTCCCCATCCCCCTTTGCTGTGAATACTGAGCAGAGATATTTGTTAAAGATGTTTTCTTTTTCTTGATCCTTCTCTGTACAGTCACCCCTCCCTCTTTAACCATACAATCCCTCCCTTTGTCTTCCTTTTTTCATTAACATACCTAAAAACAAGTCTTGTCCCCTTTTGATACTCTCTGAGCTATTCTTTCCTCAATTTGTGCCTTTGTGCTCCTAACTGACTTGCTTGCCTCTCTCTATTTTTCCTGATACACTTTCGTATCCTCATCTCTCTTGGTCTTCTCATACAGTACTTTCTGATGCTGCTTTTTTAGCCTTTACCTTTTAAAGGTAAACCTTTTACCTCTTTCAAGAACCATACCAGTATCCTCAAATTTTGGTGACTAAAAAATGTAGCAACTTGGACATATAGAACTATCACTGATAAGCTACCATAGTACATATCTGATTGCTTGCCTGTCTATACTGCTGGAAGTTATCCGCTGAGAAGCCTTTTCTATATCACACTTGTTATTCATAGAGTCAGAATGCAATTCGGTAAATCTTCCATAAGTCATGCCCTCCCTGTACTTTGGAACAACTTCCAAAAAACCCTGAAGACTGTCACTCGTTAAACTATCCTCATTCAAAACCTTGTTTGCTTGCGCATTCGATGAGATGTGCAACTGTTTTCCTTGACACCAATTAGATGTAGTATTGTTACCTGGCTACCTTCCCCCTTCCTGGCATGTTGTGCTTTACCTCCTACTTCTTATTTTATACTGCATCCCTAACTCACCCCAATACATTTTTTGTATAGATTATGTCATTGTATATATTTACTGTGCATTTTACACTGTATATATAGTATTGCACTGACTTTATATATTTGTACTCTGTGTACCTATGTTAGTGTTTTGTATGTTGTTAACTAAGATTATGTATATCTTGTGCTGCAATGATATTGTTCTTTTGACTATGCAAACCTTACCCAGGTCCACCTTGCAAATGAGTTTTTCTCAATGGTGCATTCACCTGTTTGAGTAAAATGAGCCCATCGGAATTCCAGGACTCTCACCACTGTGTAGTTTAGTTCTGCAGCTATCCTTATGTTGAACCATACTGTACAATGATCACTGGTCCCCAGACAGCTTCCCAACTTGATATCCACAACATTGTCCCTGTTAGTAAGCACCAGGTCCTGTGTTGCCCCATCATGAGTAGTTTCACTGACTAGTTGCCTGCCTAGTTGACTAGATAGGGACAACTCTGTACTGGTTACTGTTCTGCATGCATTCTGCACCTTATCCCAGAAGTGCTATAGGTTCAAGCAAGCCCCTATGATGTGAGTGATTGTCCCAGTCTCCTGATAGCACCTCCAGCACTTATTGAAGTTAAGCAGTCCCCAGGTGTGCAGCCTCTCTGTGGTTCTGTCCAAACAATGTAGAATCTTTAACCATCATGAAACAATTATTAGTGTTCTTTATTCTTTTTATGATCATTTGTCAGCAGGCCTCCCAGAGTTTGAGGGTTATGGCCTGGCCAAGTTCTACTATCATGTTTGCGCTACAAATTTAGTGGGGACAGGGAACAAGGCTATCAGCATTTGGTATACTAGACTACCTTTAGTGCCACTTTCCCTGTCCTGTATGGGTATTTAGGAGGTCATCCAATGTGGATCGGTATTGGAAGTACAGTCTGAGCCCAATTATTAGTGTCAGAGCATGTCTCAACTGAAAATCCCACAGTTCTGTTTACAGAGCAAAGAAAATTATTTCTGAAGTTGTCCAATGATTTCTGCATTCCAGAGGTGTGGTCTATAAGGTTCTCTAATGACTGGATGCCAGAGTAGGCCCAGTTAATCCAACTGATTGCTTTCCCTACAATGCATAATTATTGGTTGGACTAGACAGGAATTATGTTGATTTTTTCCTGGTGTCCACCCCACAACCTTGACACAGTAGGTCCAAGCCTTTGTAATTACTTTCAGAAGGGAGGGCACCAAACCTGATAACAGCATCTGTGTTCCACTTCAGCTGAGTTATCTAGCACTGAACCCATTTCGCTGTTGGTCATGTGGGAGGTGGATGGAAGACTGGGTCATTTGTACTACTGTCTGTGCTATCCCTATGAGGAAGCAATTTGGGAGCTTAAAACCCCCCATTGCATAGCTCTGCAATAGCTATTTAAAGTTCAATCTTCTGGGCTCTTGAGCCTAAACAAAGGACAACATCTGGAGTGTATTCTGTCTGGCTGTATCTGCAAAAGATGTATTGAATGCTGAATGATGCTATCATTTCATATAGATATGCACTCTTTCCCAGTGGAAGAGTTGCAGGTTGCAGGTGGCTCAGTTTGGTTATGTCTTCTTCAAGCTGTGCAATAAGAGGGTCTAGACTGAGCTTACCATTTGGGTCAGATCCCACATGAAGTTGATTCCTAGGTATTTTAGCTAGATGAAGGTTAATGGGAGTCCCCAAGTGGAGCCTAGGAGTAGTGTGTGTGTGGAGAAGGGGAAGGGGGCTGGCTTTAGAATACAGGAGAAGAAAGTTTGCTTCATTTATGTTATATCTAGATAAGCTGTCATAGATTTGTACCACAGTGAGTGTAGCCCAGATTGACTGTTCTGGGTGAGTGAGGATCAGAATAATGTCATCAGCTTATGCTAAAGTTTCATGCTCTTCCCCCATGTGCATTCCATGAGTGTTAGGATGAGTCCTGATGGTTTGTAGCATGGGTTCTAGCTTGAGTGCAAACAAGTGGAGGATAGGAGGCAACTTTACTTGAAGCCCCAGGCCAACAGGAAAGCAAGGGAAGTCATGACATCAGTAATTTCTGAGGCAGAATCTTCATTGTACAGGGTTTTGACAAATCTCATGAATGAGTCTCTGAAACCAAAGATGCTGAAGGTGTGAAAGTGGTAACCCCACTCCACCCAGTCAAATACCTTTTCTGAGTCCATTGAGTAAAGCTCTGCTGCAAATGGGGTTGAGAAGCTTTGCATATTAGGTTGACCAAGCATCATATGTTATCAATGCTCTTTCTATCTTGGATAAGCCCAGCCTGATTTTTACCAGTCAGATCAGATAGTACATCGCTCACTCTCATGGCCAGTACTTTGACAAAGGCTTTATAGTTGGTATATATGTGAGAGATATGACAACATCTACCACAAACATAAAGATATTTCCCAGACTTGGGGATAAGAGAGATCTAAGCCGGAGTCACATGCTGCAGTGCTCTGGGTAGGCAGCTTGGACCCACCACTCTACTTTCCACCTCACCTTTACTCAGTTTTTTTTTCTCCAGTTCAACTGCACACATCCTTTGAAATTCTTGTTTTTCTTACCATCTGAAAGGTCCTGGTCAGTCTTTTCAGTGAAGGCTCAGGGTGAAATGGACACTGAAATAAAGCCCACGGCTAAGCACCACACACTGCCTAACAAGCCAGAAAGGAATAAGTGCTATAAATGTTCTAAGGCCCAGGCCAAAGCCACTGCTCATTCATCTGCTAACTCAAGTGCTTTAATAGAGGACTGTTTTTCCAGGAGCTTCCACCACCAAAAGAAGCCCAGTAAACAATTACAGAAGAGATAAAGGGTATTTGTTTACCAACTGAAGCATTGAATTGGAGGGATATTGATGAGGAAGCAAGAATTAGTTTACTTGAGGACTGGCATGGCTGAATGGATCCTGAAACTTTATCACTTAGACAGAAGCTCATCTACCTGGAGGACTGCATTGAAGATCTAGAAGGGTGTAGTCACAGGAACAACATTGTGATTATCTAATTACCAGAGGGTGAAGAAGAGCTGACTGTGATCTTGTTTACTCAGAAATTTTGCAAAAAAATTGCTAGTACTTCTCCAAGTGGCTCTTCTTAGATTGTAGAATGGGCTCACTGAGCCCTCTGGCCAACACCTCCACTGGGAATGAACCCTCAACTCCTGATTTTCAAATTCCTAAATTCCTTGGACAGACATTTGCTCAACAAAATCAAGAGGCTTCAAGAAATTATTTGGGAGAGCAGTAAAATCCAGATTGTCCAAGACCTCCCTCACTCAGCAGACCACAGAAAAGATGTTCAAATGAAATCAGGTAAAACAAATAAGTTAATGCTCAGTGTTCAGGGATTATTTGTGTGACAAAATCAGAACAGGACAAGCCCCATTGCTTTGAGCCTCATGCAGGCTCTTTGTCGGGGGAGGGGCAAATGCAATCACAGCTACTACATATATACACACATAGTGATGATGTAAATTAAAGCTATGCAGACATATGGCTTTCCTATTTTGTCACAATGGATAATTCATGGTCTTCCTCCATTGAGATATTAAAAAATCTCAACAGTCCCACTAAATATACTTTTAAAATTTTCCAGTTAAGACACTTAATGAAAGTATTTGGTGTGACACCTCCCCAAAAGGGAACTAAAACCTTCCTGGAGGAGCTGACCCTTATGGGCAACTCGTCACATTCTGTATCTAGTATATACAAGATCTTATATAACTGGTCGTACCCAACTTGCTTTGTAGCTGTACAGTACTGAACTTCATTTTTTCCCAATCAGGAAATTGATTGGAATGCCTTATGGTGTAACTGTCATACATATGTCACTCAGGATAGGCTACATGTTTCTCAATTCCATATATTACACAATATATATTACACCCCTCAAAAATTACATAAATATGGTCTTATTGATTCATCCACTTGCTCTCGTTGTCAACAGGCAGAGGGTTCTATTTATCACATATTTTGGACCTGTCCTAAAGCCACAACTCTCTGGACTGGCATCCAGCAAAGGACTGACCCCCTGTTAGGTTTGTCTGATGTTTTTACCCCTGAAGTATACCTTTTAGGTGACTATGCCAGAATTTCAGTAACCACCAAACAATATCACAAAGCCCTGATGGCCCTATCAGTCAAAAAGATCATTCTCCATCATTGGAAGGACAATACTGACATTTCTTATTCTGAGTAGCTAAAAGAATTACTTGCTGATCTCAGAACGTAAAAAATGGTAGCAAGCCTCAATAATAGGCTGGACAGATACAGAAAGATATGGGAGCCTCTTCATACGCTGTTCTCCATTTAATTTATCTTATATTTTACTTGGCTAATAGCTTGATGAATATGTTTACTAGAAATGGCTGTGCTGAATAGGGGTGGGAGTTTCTATGTTTATGGGGAGGGGGGAAGGACAGGGCTGGGAGGGGGAGGGAGGGGGAACAAATCCAGAGTATATTGTCTTTTCTGGTTTTATGTATAACTCAGATTGTTTTTTCTGTTCTCATTATTCTTAAAAAAAAAATTATTAAACTTTGATTTGAAAAAAAAACTTAAAGCTGTGCAGTCACCATAATGATGATTATCTAAATCACCAGTTATATAAATTCATCAATGTTGATCAAACAAATGTCTAAAGTAGTTAAACTGAGTATTGGAGTCTAACAAAACTGGAGATAATTTCATTACTTGATATTGATATATTTCAAATGGACATGGTGCTAAATTTTAAGTTCATTCAGCACTCAAAGAAAAAAACATTAATTGCAAGTGCAATAGCTGAATGCAGAAACACACTTGAAGTAGTTTTATCCAATTAAAGTGATAAATCACACAACTTCCCTCCCTCGCTCAGTCTGCTTGAAGACAGCAGCATACAGGCTGATTGTCTCTAAACTACTGGGGCACACATCAGATTTCATATGCGCTACCCAGCTGGACTATAGGTGAATTATCAGGGGTCATTTAAGAGCTTTGAGTCTTATGAACAGGCTCACAAGGAACTCCTTAAGACATTCCCTGAACTGTTTAAATCCCTGACCTAATGGCACAGTGTTGTGTCTCTTTTTTCCAATTGGAAATCAGTGGGAGGTAAGTTAAACTCCCTGTTCTTCACTGGATTTTTGCCTGTTTTGGGATGATGGGAGGCATTGGCAATGGTATTGTGGACAGAGAGAGCTTTAGTTGTGACATGATCCTTAATCTTTTGCATGTGGTAAGATTGTCATCTCTTCTGTTCAAAGAGGACTGTCTCTTTATCTTTTCATGGTTCTATTGCCATCCTACACCAGGAACTTTGTGGCTGCATATAAGCTGCACTCCAAGACTATACTGTAAAAGTGCTACTGAACTCATTTAGGTGTATCCCCTGGTGCATATGATTTAATTATTGGCCACAGTAAAGTGACTCATTTTCACTGAGGGAACTTTTGTGGGGTGATTAATTAATTTCACTTTACACCTCCTTTAAATGTCAAGTACACCCTAATTTGAGTCCTCCTATTTTGTGTTTTGCAGCTTTAGAGCAAGCACCTGCCCAAGGGGGATCACCCTTCTGTCAAGTTTAATGCAAGCATACAGTATGCACACAGATGATTATGCTTGGTGATTCCCTTCACTTTGGACCAGATATTGCCATCATCAGAGTACCTTTCTCTCAAAAACACCTACGCTCCGGGAGAGAAGGACACATATTGTGGTTACCATGAGCTTGGACTTTGGTTTTGGGACCTCTGTTTTCTCTTACTATATCACCTGGTACCAGAGACTAGAGGTGGGTGAAATGTCTAAAATTCACTACGCATAGTATTTCATGTAGAACCCAAATTTTCCTTAATTTTCAGCATAGCAAAATGAATAACTTGGCATCTTGAAGTAACGCAAATTTCCCAGTAATATCTATGGACTTTGCGTTACTTCACCTTGTTTTTTTTGCTGTTTAAGGTGAATTTTGAAGTGAGTCATGGGATTTAAAGTCACATGGGCTCTGCATTGTATTGCACAGCCTCAGATCAGCATAGTGTGTGCAGTGGAAAGCTGGAGATAGTTTTCTCTCAGAGCTCTGAAATTCAAACCATTGAAAAATCTTTAAAAACAAATTTTTGCCAAAAATTATGTGTCAACATTTAATACATCAATTGCAGGGAACCCTTATATGTTTATATCATCAAACATTTATTGATTTTGTGTGAATATTTAATGTTAATTTAGTACATTAAGTCTCTGTACTGACAGACACTGCAGAAGTGTGCTTCTGGGAAGGAGCGGGTCTGTGGTATAGAAGGGAGATTAGTGAGAAAGGCAGTTTTTCCAACTTTTGTTGGCTAGTTTTTTATTATTTATGTGTTCAGGTACACACAGTACAACTTTACCTAATTTTTTATATTTTTTTTTTCTGTTTGCTGGGCATTTTTTCAGTTGTTTTAAAAGACTGTCTGTATTGTAGTTTATTGAACAGTTAATGTTTCTGTGGCTGATCTTTAATCTGTGTGAGTGGTGTAAATTGATGCACATTTTATTGTGACACTGCAATAGCAGTACTCTGAATTTCTCAGCCTGTCTGCAATATTTTTAACTGCTTTTGTCTGTGTAGCTAAAGCTGTATCCCCCCACCACCACAAAACAAGGTATTGTTTTTTGACTTTTGGATTTTTGAATACTGGTTAATGTCCTGTGTTACTTGTGCCTTTGCAGCTGCATCTCTTTCATCTTTGTGCTTCCCATCCACCCAAAACATCAGAAATAATAATTTTCTGTTAATTGTCTGTGTAATCTTAAAAAATGCCCGTGAAGAGATGGTCATGCAAAGCTGTTTCTGGCTGTGGCCCTGCTGCCAAGAAGACTATTAGCAGTGGAAGTTGTGATGATGCGGCAAGTTCATCAGGGGCTAGCAGCAAATCTAGCAGTGTTAGGAATAGTGATCATGGCCATGGTAGTACGCAGCAGAAGGGAAAGGAAGCAGTTGGTGCGAGTAAAGGGATTTCTCTGACTTTGTTTTTAACAACGAAATCAGTCACTTCAGTACTGGTTGAAGATGCTGTTGTCCATAATGGTAGTAAAGTTAGTGACAGCATGGTTAATAACAGCATGAGTATTGCTACAAGTTCAACCCAGGCAAACTTATTACGTGAATAAATGTTGTTGAATCCACAGACTTGAGTGTAGTTGATGTCCCACTCCCCACAGTAGTTGAACATGATTCCAATATTGCTAATGACTTACAGTCTCTTGTTTCCAATGATCTTGAGGTTAGGCCATCCAAGCATTCAGAAGTTGATGAAAAGAGTGTGGATGATAGTACTGAGGCCGTGGATGGAATATCTCCACAGAAGGACAGCATCTAAAGTGAATTTGTGGATGATGATTATGATGATGATGCTAGCAACCCCATTTTGGGAACCAGACAAAAAGAAAGTAAAGGTGGCTATTTGTAAATAGTCTGTTTGTCAATCCCCCCTTCCTCAAAGTTCCGATGTAGCCGTGTCTGCTGCTGACCCTGAAGGAATAGTCATCGATTGTGATGTTCAGTCAAAGTCCAGGTGTGCACAACACCAGAAATCATACAGTATACCCCCCATTTCATCACCAACAAAACTGCTGTTCCATATGTAACCCCAGAAGTGACATATGAAGAGTAGAGCATCAAACTACCTAGTTTGGGATTTTTCATGCAAGATGATAGCAATGAAACAGTGGCAATCTGCCAGCTTTGCCAAGTGCATGTGAAGCATAGTAAAAAGGGTAGCCATCTGGGCACTGGGTGCCAGCATACTCATCTCAAGAGCAGGCATATGACACTGTGGACTCGGCACCAGAGGGGAGCTAATGTAATAGTGGGTCATTCACCCTCATCCATTTTAGTGAGCATGGTATCATCTTCCTTTAGTGTAAGTAGCTGTATCAGAAAAAGTGGTGAAATAACACCAAAGGAGTCCTACAGGCATGAGGAGGAGGAGGAGGAGGATTTTGAATATTCAAGTAGTGGTCAGAGTAGCTGTAGTCCATGTAGTAATTCTAGTACATCAACCCCTGTGTTTAAAAAAGTTAAAATAACTGCATTTATTGGCTTGTCACCTGTGTACCCACCTTCACACATCAAAGGTACTCCATCCATGTCAGTTCTCAGAGGAGAGCCATTTGGCAGGCCACGTGCAAAACACCAAACAATGCAGCCCATGTTGTATTGCCTTTTTGCCCAGAACAGTAAATAACCACCAAACCATCAGTTGCATGTGAATGCAATGCTGCGATAGTGGAAATGCTGGCAGTTGACCTTCATGGAGAATGCTGGATTCTGGCATTTTGAGGTATGTGCCTCTCCTAAATGGAAGATCCAGTCCAGGACATACTTTTCCACCAGTGCTGTCCCTGAGTTATATCAGATGGTGACAGAATGTGTAAGACATGTCTTTCAACATTCTGCATCACCCTACATTCACTTAAGCATGGGTATGTGGGCAAGTGGTAAAACGGAGAGTAGTTTCTATCTGTGTATAGTTGCACATTGGGCCCAGCTACCTGAGGTTGTCATTGATGGTGAGATGGGACAACAGTGTGATAAGTCAGACTGTGATGGTAGCAACCTTCATGGCATTAGACAGCATGCTACACTTGCAATGCATAGTGTAGCAGGGTCACAGACTTGCTACTGAGAGAAACTGATGAGTGGCTGTACCCCCAGTCCCTAAAATCTGGCTTCATAGCTAGTGATAATGGATCAAACATTGTTAAATGTATCAGCAATGGTGGCTTTGTGAGTGTTCCCTGCATTGCCCACTTTTTAAATCTTGTGGTACAGGAGTTTCTGCAGTACCCTGAAATAAAGCAAATGCTGACTGTTGCACACCACATCTGTGCCCACTTTGCACACTCTGGAAAGGCCTATGACCAACTTAGGCAGCTGCAGTTTCAAAACAGCCTCCATCAGTACCGCCTAAAGCATGACGTTGTCATGAGATGGAACTCGACACTTTACATGGCAAAGTGGTTGTATGAGCAGTACAAAACCATCTCTGAATACCTAGTTATACACACAAACCATGACAGTTCAGGGGCCTCAATGTCTATGACAACTGAACAATGGAGACTCATGGACTCGGTAATATTAATTTTGAGGCCATTTGAACATGCCACACAAGCAGTGAGTGGTAATGCTGCACCCCTTAATCAAGGTATTCCACTGCTGCAGGTGATGAGGAAGACTTTGTTGAATCTGCAGTCTAGCCTTGATGTGGCCAGAGATAGGTCAAGCTGTGGGTTACTGAAACACATTATTACAACATTAGACAGCAAGTGACCCATCACCACTATTCAGCAATCTCCAGAATTTGGAATAGCCACAATGCTGGACCCATGCTACAAGAGTGGTATTGCATCCATACTGAAGGGAGGGCATGATCAGGTTCAAAACCTGATTGGACAGCTGATCTAGTTGGTTCATGATAGCTAAAGGGGAGGTTCTGATAATGGGAGACTTCAACATGCCAGATACATATTGGTCAATACCAGCACAGAACTAGACACATAGTGGATTCCTTGCAGGGGAAGGGCCTCAAACAACTAGTAAAACAACCCACAAGAGACAGGGCTAATCTAGATCTAGTGCTGACTAACAGGGAAAGGATCACAGATCTCCAGGTAGAAGGTCACCTGGGGGCCAGTGACCATCAAATGGTATGGTTCAATTTGGCCACTAGAACTAAATCATCCCATTCCAAGGCAAACATATGGGACTTCAGAGGAGCTGGCTTTGATAAAATGGCCAACAGAGTTAAACTAGCCCTGGCAAGAAGAAATACAGGTGAGAGGGTACAGGCAAAGTAGGCAAGTATGAAGGATGCAATACTTGAAGCAACATCCCATTATGTTAGAAAAGGAAGTGCAAAAAAAGAAGGAAACCACTTTGGTTCTCAAAATCAGTAGCAGAAAAGTTCAGAGCCAAAAGGCTGGCCTTCAGGAAATATAAGGGAATGCTGTGGGATGAAGATAGGGAGGCATACCAAACTTCCCTAAGGGAAGCAGGGAAGGCAGAAAGTCAGGCAAAGACCCAAACTGAGGAAACAGAAGTGCAAACAGTAAAATAAGGTGACAAGACTTTCTATAGTTACATTAGTGAAAGGAGAATGTCCATAGGGGGTATTGCTAAGATCAAAGGGGATAAGGGTGTGTGAGGAGGAGGACCATGTAAAAGCATCTATCCTAAATAGATACTACTGCTCAGATTTACTGAAGAGAAGGTAGGGCAGGGCCCACAGTTCAGCACCATGGACACGGGGAAGGGAGGTGTGCACTAGTTCCTTCACAAAAAAGGGTCCTACAAGAGCTTGATAAGCTCAGGGTGGACAAGGCAATGGGACCTGATGGTATACATCCCAGGGTACTAAAGGAGCTAAGAGTGGAACTAGCAGAGCCATTACCAGAACTGTTTAGTGAGTCTCTGAGCACAGCAGAGGTCCCACAAGACTGGAGAAGGGCTCATGTGATCCTGCTCCACAAGACTGGTAGCAGGGAGGAGGCAGGAAACTACAAACCAGTCAGTCTTACCTCAGTAGAGTGCAAGATTACGGAGGCACTCCTTAAGAAAAGGATAGTGCAACACCTGGAATCCATAGGAGCACAGGATCCAAGACAGCATGGGTTTACAAAAGGAAGGTCCTGTCAAACTAATCTCATAGATTTCTTTAACTGGGTAACCAGAGTGGTGGACCAAGGGAGAGCAGTTGATGTCACCTACCTTGACTTCATCAAAGCTTTTGATACTGTTCCACATAGAAGATTGATTAATAAGCTGGGTAGGCTTGGGGTGGGTCAGAAGTTGGTCAACTGGGTGGCAAACTGGTTGACAGACAGAAAACAGAGAGTGGTGGTAAATGGTATACAGTCAGAAGAAATGCAAGTCACAAGTAGGGTACCTCAGGGATTAGTCCTGGGGCCAGTCCTCTTCAATATCTTCATCAGTGACATTGCACATGGACTGGAGGGTAAGGTTTGTTTGTTTGCAGATGACACCAAGATCTGCAACAGAGTAGATAATCCAGATGGGGTGGGCAAAATGAGAAGCGATCTGGATAAACTGGCAAAATGGTTGGAAGTGTGGCAATTGGGGATTAATGCAAAGAAGTGCAAGATCATGCACATATGGAAGAGAATCCATGAAGCCACCTATGGACTCAGAGGGCAGTTGCTGGCAGTCACAAGGGAAGAAAGAGACTTGGGCATCATCATCACTGATAACCTGAAATCATCCAAGCAAACCACTAAAGCAGTAGGTAAGGCTAGGGAGATGGTGTGTATTAGTAGGGGTATCACAAGTCATAAGAGGGAGGTAATGATCACTCTTTAGAAGACACTGGTTAGGCTCCATCTGGAGTACTGCATGCAGTACTGGAGGCCACATCTTCACAAGGACATTAACCAAATTGAGGCAGTCCAGAGAAGGGCAACCAAAATGGTGCAGGGACTGCATCAGAAGACATATGAGGACAGATTAATGGAGCTCAATATGTACACCCTGAAGCAAAAGAGGGAGAGAGGTGATCTGATTGAAACACTCAAAAACCTTAAGGGCACTACCAAAGTGAAAAAGTCTAACATGTTTCAATATAAAAAAATCACAGGACAAGAGGATACAGCATGCAATTAGCAGGAGGCTGATTAAGGGGTAATGTGAGGAAGTTCTTTTTCACAGAAAGTGTGGTGGATGCATGGAATGGCCTACCTCAGGAAGTGGTGGATATGAATACAGTACAGTGCTTCAAACAGGCATTGGGATAGGCATAAAGGAGCAATACAGATGAGTATGAATAGATAGGTCATTGACAGAACAAAGGCTGATGGCAGATTGATAAGGTAGAAAAAGAAATGGGCAGACTGGATGGGCCGTGCAGTCCTTATCTGCCGTCAACTTCTATGTATCCATGTTTTTATTGGGCACAGAAGTTATGTGCAAAGTTCTGCAAACCACAGCATAACAAGGCTGAAATTCACTGTGGACCAAGCACATCCAGTAAGGTAACTGAGGGCAAGGGGTGGTGTCAGCTGCACAGTTGTGCATTAATCCACTTTGGGGTGCCTTCTCCCAAGTAGGAATCTGTGACCTAGATGAATCTTGTGAACAGGTGGAAGCTTTATCAGGAATGCATGCATCACAGACCATGGTTGAGGCCTATTTGGCAGAAAACAGGTATCTGACAAAATTTGATGATCCTTTGGTGTACTGGAGTGATAAGGTGAATAAATGGCCAGCGTTGACTTCAGTAGCACTGAAGGACCTGTCCTGCCCACTTTTCAGTGTAAGTGTGTGAAGACGGTATTTAGTTCTGCAGGTGTCACAGTGCATGTCCGTTGTACTAACCTAGCACCTGCAACTGTCAGCCTGCTGATATTTATCAAAATGAATGAAGGACACATACATTACCCCATCAAGATGATGGTTGTGTTGATAGTGCAGGTGAAGAAGTCCATCCTGGTGGCAGCGTCAAATGGTGTACCATTGAAGTTGATGATACAGTCATGGTAAAAGAATTTTTAAGTGGTTACAACTCCAGCATTGAGGATTGCGAGGGCTGCTTCCTCCTTGATGATGATGAGGAGGAGGATGTTGGTGGGAGGAAGTAACAGCAAAATTATCAGGATGAAGGTGTCGCAGTTCCATAATGTTAACATTTTTTCACATTAAAAAATGAAAAACGGTGGCCTTGACTATAATATGACAATTGACAAATAAATATTACAGACATGTCATTATATTTCAACTTCCCCTTTCTTGATTTTGAGGGTACAGTTCACAGAATGTGTGTATTCATTATGACCCGCAGTCCTCTAAACACAAATGTCAATTTGTAGCCACTTAAATCCTGCTGGTTGATTGACAGATATTCTCCTGACACTGAAAAACAGTAATGCACCCCAGCAAGCCACCCTGCTTCTTGTGAGACATACAGAGACATTGTACCTGGGTCCAAGCTATGAACCTGCAGCCAGCCACAGCCACCCTGCTCCCTGAGAGAGAGAGAGAGAGAGAGAGAGAGAGAGACATTGTACCTGTGCCCAAGCTACAGTATGAACCTGCAGCCAGCCATAGCCACCCTGCTTCTTATCATTAATTTACAGTATGTACTAAGCAAGCAATAATACCGGACAGGGTGGGTGACATTGGGCAATACCAGACTGCCCAGGCACGTAGTGAGACCTGACACCGCAGACGGAGGACCTTATAGCCACTGGAAGGTCCTTTATTGCCCATACCGCCCACCCTGGAGGGTATTATTGTGCTTAGAAAATGGGCTACCTGTGGCATTTTAATATGGAATTTAATAAAATAAAAAGAACTGTTAAAAAAAAAGTGTAAAGATGAAGTAAGTCTTTATACTGCAAAGCAGTCTCTCCCTGTGTTTTTCCATAATCTATTGCCTACTCCCCCCCCACACACACACACCACCACCACTTCTAATTCAAGATGTGGAATTTTTTGTACACCTGTCTCTATCGTTGGTGTTCTTAACAAAACAACAAGAACAACAACAACAACGTTTTCTGTCAGTCCTGGAGGAGTCTTTTTCTTTGCCACTTGGAAGCTGCGACTGTGCTAACCAATTTATTTACAGTGTTCAGTCAATATTTCTTTAAGTGCTGCTCTTTGAACTGCTCTTTCTTTTTTTTTCCATATACCTTGGCAGAGCGAGCTAATGATCATAGTAAAGTGCCATGGAGTTCTTGTGGCTATGAGATGGCACAAAGAACTACAAGACGAGACAACAGCCCTAAGGGGACTCACTCTCTCAACAGTTCAGTATGTAATTTTATCTTGGCTTTAAAATCGCATACTGAGTTGAGCGAGTGAGAAACTGAAAGAGAGAGAGACAGCGAACCAGATCTGCAGCTGGAGTTGTTTTTTATTCCTAAAATAAATACATTTAAAAAAAGATTGTTTTGTCGGGTAGGAGTGGAGTCAGGGTGATTCAGGGGCTTCACGGAAGTGTCCGCTATAGCGTTGGCACGTGACATGTCAGCTTAGTAATTTAAAGAAGAAACCTTTTTTTTTTTGAGGCAGAAGTGGCAGATTGTGGGGGGATGGAGCAGGAGTGCAGCCTGAGAAAATCTACTGGAGGACAACAGAGGGACAGTGTTAATACAGTAGGTGGCTTTTGAGATGAGCGAGCCATCAGGGATGCACCTGGAAAACATCTACCATTGTGACAATGTGCTGTACGAGTGACAGTGGGCAGAGTGTCCAATTCATGCTCCTTTGTGCTGCTCTGGTCCGAATGGAGTGAAGAGATCCTGATGCAGTTACTCTTTATACTGCTGTGCTTTTACTTTTATTTTTTTTACATAGCTGGTATAGTATCACTCGGGCTAAGGACTGAATGGGGAGGTGGTCTCTCGCTAAGCGAGGGACACAATGGCGGTGATTTCAAATGGAAATTAGTTGTTTTATCCAATTAGAAAGCAGGGTGGGCACTTTAATACTTCAGTGGGTGAAGGGGCTCTGTAGGCTGGTGCTTTTTATTTCCTGGGCATCTATTGAAAGTTAATGTACCCCTCTAGCAAGGGTACTAGCCAATCAGATGCCAGGAAATCAAAAGCCTATTTTCTAATATCATGTACTATGGTTTCGTCTTTCACTGTGGTATGAATCCTTCCTTTACCATTTTGAAGATGCCACTATCACCTCACCAAATACCAGCAACTGATTTTTATTTTGTTTTCACAGGTTACAGACTATGTAACTTTGCAGGACTGCAGTACTCCTACCACCTAAAGGATAACATCTACAGGTAAGTATCACTCTTATTGCCTCTTTCATTTTTTTATCTGATTTGTTTCCGCCAGTGTAAAGCATTCAACAGTGGTGACCTACAGGTTATATAATATATTTTTTCTTCACAGATGGGACAGGCATACTTCAGTATGCCAGGGTTGTACACCATGTTATCCTGGTCCTGAAAACCCATGATGCAATGTAAGTACAACAGTGGGCCAGTGTGTGTCACTCCCTAAACGTGTTAATCTTTTTAAGGGATTTCCTAATAGCTTGATATTTTAAGCTGGATATGGGGTTTACTAATAGCTTGGTATTTTCAGCTGGATAAATGGTTTAGTAATAGCTTGGTATTTTAAGCTGGATATGACAGAAGACAGGAACCGGTATACTGACAACTGAATGTGGTGGTGCAATGAACTCCTAATAATTTCTTCATCATCTGTTTTCAGGTAACATTCAGGTGCTACGGACTGCCATAGGTGGTATCTTCCAATCTGAAGATGGACAACAGTTAGGAATGGATATACTGAAGACCTGGAAAGGAGAGAAAAACATTATTGAAACTTGTTTTCAAATGTACCCCCCCCCCAAAAAAAAATAATTATACTTATCTTACATGGCTTGCCATTTTCCTTACAGCCAAAGGCATCAACTATCCCAAATGTGCAGAACACAAGTGTGCATACGACCTGAGAAAAAACTCATAAATGATAACATTTCAGTCAACCACAGCAGTAACCCCACCCCACCCCCACCACCCTGAATGAAAATTAAATGTTACAGTGCCACATTAGGTGTTGGACTCATAACATATGTCTGGCACAAGAATGTGAACATCATGTCCACCAGTGTCAAGTGGAATCATTCCATATGTATATAATTCCCTGAACAAGAACAACATGACATACTGCTTACAACATAGAACAAGATTCAATAGAAATGAAATGGCTATGTCTATGCCAAAAAAAATTCACTGGGGCAAACAATGACTCACCATTGTGGTATGAAGGCACACACAAAGGCCATCATGTATCAGTGATGCAGCAGGCTTCAAACTCACCACCAGGCAATGGTCTCACTAAAGTTGGGACACTGTGATGCATTTCTGGCCTTATTCTTCATCTGGACTTTTCATGACATTAAAGCAGTGGGATAACAGCAGCAGCAGCAACTGGCATCACCCTCAGGCAATGGTCTCATTAAAGCTGGGACACTGTGATGCATTTCTGGCCTTATTCTTCATCTGGACTTTTCATGACATCAAAGCAGTGGGGCAGCAGCAACTGATGTCACCAGCAGGCAATGCTCTCACTTAAGTTGGGACACTGTGATACATTTCTGGTCTCATTCTTCATCTGGACTTTTAATGACATTAAGTGGGACAGTTACAGTATAGGACATTTGGTGGGGATGGGGCATGGTAGGTGACTTAATGGTATTGTGATCATTACACTGTTGCTTTAACCAAATAAAAGGAAAAAAAAAGTCATAATTCCAAACTAAATCACACCACTCACAAATGTATCACACCATTATGCTTCCTGCAATAGAAAGGCAGTTTCTAAGAGTTTTTAACTACTTTCCTTTATTTTTCAAAGGTCATAGCAGGGTCTGCAAAATTGTGGACACTGCGCGCTCTCACTGCAGGTGACACTAAGGCGATGTACCACCTGCTTCTATAAAAGTGTATTGCAGTGTGCAGTTCTGTACTGCAAATGCGAAGTAAATGAAAGCATGCAGCATCTGAAAAGTTGGTGACCACTGAAATTTTAAAGACTACAATAAAGAAAGTAATAATAAAAAAAAATAGAGGGTGGAACATTAAGGGGTGCTGTGGATTTACAATTATTATAACTGTCACAAACTCCATGTTAATTTTATGAAAATTTTTTCAGGGGATTATTATTATTCACATCATGACACTAATACTGCATGCTGAATGATGTGTACTATAAGCCGGCAACATTCAGAAGATAGGAAATTATGGGCAGGGGGGGTTGCCATGGTAGGTGAGGTGACCTTAGGGTATTTAGATTGTAGTTGCTGTTGGTATGTATACTACAAAACTTTAATACAGTAAACAGTATCCAAAAAGTAATGAATCCTGACAATGAAAGCATCAGTGCAAGAATGCGGTTACAATTTTGACCAATACTTTTTCATTCTGTTTAACATTGCCACCTGGTCCATTCACAATTCACACATGGCTTACCTAAAAATGAAAATCAACTACTTCTAGGCCCACTTCAACCAGGAATGAATAGATGTGGAAGGTGTGCGGTTTGCAATAATACCAGTAAAATTAGAAATTTCATTGATTGCAACACGGAAGGGGTTATATATGTGATACAGTGTCCATGCGATAAATTATATGTGGGACAAACCACACGAGCATTAAAGCTCCGAATAGGAGAACATAAGAGTGATATATGAAACAGAAATGAGAAATCTCCGGTTGCAATGCACTTTAATGAAATGAATCACACAGGGGCATCATTGAGATTTTGGGGCTTGGAAAAAGTTGAAAAACCCAACAGGGGTGGAGATTACAAAAAACTGTTAGAAAAAAGAGAAATGAAATGGATGTTTGAAGTTAAAACATTGGATAAAAATATAGGTATGAATATTGAATTTAATTGGCAGGTGTGTGTTTAAAGACAGAAATTATAAATAATAATGGTTTATTTGTAAAATGTATTACTTTAGTAGAACATTTGATACATAGGAGATAATTGAGCAACATGCTGGTGTGTCCCAGAGAACCTGTAAATGTTGGATTAACATAAAATTAGATTTATATATAAAAAGAGTATTGAGAGTTGATTAGAAAATTGCCTCCTTCTTACATATTATTGTATATGTTTTTGTACATATTTGTGTATTAACAAGTGACTAGGATGAGATTATTAGGACCTATCAAGGATTTGAAGTTTGATTTGAATGTGGACTAAAATATAATGGATTTGTAAGATATTGGATATAATTATTTGTGTAATAGCACGTTGGTTTAGGTTCTCTGTAATGAAATGAAAATAAGATTGAGAACATCTTCCACTCTCTCATTATTAAAGTTTGAATGAAAAGTGTTTTTTTTTTTTTTTTTTAGGTAGAGAACATTTTATAATGTAACAAGTCCCTAATGGAGATCGTATGGTCTAATATATATGGTGAAAAACCCATACTTGAATTATAAAGACTTTATGAAAATTAAAAATAATCATGGGACCTTACTGCACTGGAATTTCAAATAATAGAATTTAGCGTTAAGCTGTTTATTTAAAATGATTTTATTTTAATAAAAGGGATAAGTAATGTCCCAGATAATTTAATCATCATAAGGAGATTTTTTCATAAAAAAGAGATAGCTTGCTAAAGCGGATGTATATTAGAAAAATACACAGGGGATGTGCTCACAAGAAGTATATTCATAGACAATTTTCTAAAGGTCACACAGCTGATAAGTTTGATGACACACGCGGATAGAGATACTATATATATAGCAGATCGCGATCAAAAAGTAGCAGTTTGAGATAAATTTATGTTATTAAGGGTCAAACAGTCTTTTCAGAAAATCAGGAATATAAATAAGGGGCTTTAAACAGATAAAACAAGGCTGTCTGGCAAATTAATCTACAAGATTGCTAGTAGCCCATGAATATTCATGAGTCTGAATATTCATGAAGGGCTCACCTGAAAAGAATGAATGAGGGATCTCGCGGGATATTTGAGCCCTTCCCACATCATTTCGCGGGTGTTTTAAACGCATTTAAGAAGATCTGAAAGTAGGTCTTGCTTTTTATTGCCTAAGTTGGATGCGAGGAGAGCACCCGCGGGTGAGAACTAAACAAGGGGAATATTCATTGGCAGCGTGTGGTTTTTATAAAGTGCGGAGACAGCAGCACGCTGGTGGAAGCATTTATCTTTTAGATATTGCGGTAATTAGAAGAGATTACGCGGTTACTAAAATGCTGGTGGACACAGTTTGCACTCAGGCATTGGATTAATTGGAAAGTGGTTACCACATATGGAATTGGGAACATTAAAACAAGATTTTATATGCAAAGATCTCTGAAAGGGTGAGCACAACCAGTGGATGTTTGAAATTATTTATGAAAGTACAAATTCATATATCTCCTGATTAAATTTAGTTTTCATTTTTTCTTTGTAGGTTATGACATATAATTATTAAGGAAAGATCCATAAATATAGGAAAATAAATAAGGTTTGTTCCCTTTGTTGCAAATTATTATTGTATTTTTGAATTAGAAAAACTCATGGAATAATCATAAGGACTTGGCTTATATTGATTTTGTTTGATTTACAGACAATAGATTCATCAGGGTCAAAAGTAAATTATCAAGAGACCAACAGATCTCCATTCAGGTGATGAATTAAAAACCTTTAAAATTTAAAATTTTATAAAATAAGGGGTTATGAGGTAATTTTGAAATGAAATATAAGAATCATTAAAATAGTAATTTAATTGATATATATTTATGATTTATTTAGATTTGATGGGCCCCGTGAATAAGCTGAAAGCAGCGAAACGTAGGGGCAGAATTTGAATCAATAAAAGGAAGATTACGTATGATACAGACTCGGATGTTTTCTCATTTGAATACCTTGTGTGATAGCCATTTACCTGGTCTCTGAATCTGTTATTGCTTGAGGTCTACTGTCCGTACCCGAATGTACCCTGTAAATTATTGTTACCTTGTCTGTATAATGTTATTGCCTGTACCTTGCCTCTGTAATGTTATTGCCTGTACCTTTTGTAATTCTCCTGGGTCGCACCTGAAAATAGGCACCTGACTGTCTATCATGTTTACCCAGTAAACAAAAGCTAAATAAAATAATAAATAGTCGACTCCTTCTCAGAGAGAAAGTGAAAGTAATTCACTGACTTCCTGCCTAATTAACTGCCTGCCTGCATTATGTGACCTGCAGACAGTCAGACATGTGATCTGTGCTCTGCTTCTTGTGAACTTCACCTTCTCAAACTGTAACACGAAGGGGACATGAAGTGCACAATGCTAAGTCCATTAAAGGCTAATTTTGACTTTTGAATAGAAGCTTCGCTTAGTGCTATGTGAATTCAGTTACCCACTTCAGGTTAACTTCGCAGGTGAATTTATACTTCATTGCATCTCTACCAGGGACTAATGGATATATCGCAGTGACAGTGCCAAGTGCAATTTTTGGGGGGTTTACTTCTTTATGCCGGTTAAGGGTGCTACAACTTTCTTTTCATTTATGTCATAACTACAACATGAATAGTTATACTTGTTATGCCTTGCCACATATTATATAACAAAATGTGTTACTACCCACATTATTTTGGGGGGATTTTAGACATTGTTTTGTTCAGTAAGGGTCATTTTCGATTTTTACAGTAGGTTTCTTTCCTAGACATTTCTGCCATAGTTTCCTCAGGTTATATAGTCTACCATAGATCATTGCAACTATACAACTGACAGTTCTCATGTTGTGACTTATTTTTTGTTTATATTGTACATAAGTGTTTTCAATTCCTTCTATTTAGCTCTCTTGTGGGTATTGGGAGGTTGTTATTTCATTTCTCATTGTCTGCTGTGGGGATGTGATTGTATAAGGTGGTGGGGTGGGGAGGGAAGGGAGAAGGTTACTTGTAGGGTGTCTTTAATTCATCATGAACTTGGGAAATGTGGAGTTGTGGTTGCTAGGACTGGGGGGCATTCTAGCTTTATCTGTATATAGGATATGGGAAGGTTGTTGCTCTTGTTAGAGTTCATTTTTATATTGTATGGGGTTGGGTGGGTTAACTTGTTTGTACATGTTCTTGTTGGCTTTTTGTAGGGTGGATGGTTGGGGGAAGGGAGGGTGGTTTCACAGCTCAGCAACTCCTTTAAGATTATACTGTATTTGTTTGCTACTTCAGTCTTGAGTAGTATGCATATTCCTCCTCTCTATATAGAGATATGGCAGGTCCTTATATGTTACTAACTTTGAATACCAAGGGGACTGCGGCATCTTAAAAAAAATTCAGGTGGCAATCTCTTGTCTGCAGGAAACCCACCTTAGAAATGAAGACATCCATTATTTCCAGCTCAAATGGGTGAGATGGGTTTATGGGGCTGGTAATAGCACTAGACATGGTGATGTGGCAATTCTAATTGCATGGATTGTTCCCTTTCAGTAGATTGCAGAGTACCGGGACCCCAAAGAATGCCACATTCTGTTACATGGCAAATTAGGGATTTCCCAAATCATGCCGGGCTCCATTTATGGCTCAAATTCTGATTCTCTCACGTTTTTTACTATCTGGCCCCTCTCCTGGCTCCTTTTTTCAACCTCCTTATTTTCCTTGGCAGGAATTGGAACTTAGTTTGTCAACCAGACCTATATAAATCAGGCTTGAATAGGCAGGGTCTTTTTCCAGGCAACGGGGCCTTTATGATTTAATGGATGACTTGGGTCTCATTGATCCATGGTGCCTCCTTCATCCCTTGGAAAAACAATACACGTTCTACTCCCCCTCCTATAACTTTTTCTAGAATAGATTACTTCCTCTAAACAGGGAAGTCTTCATAGACTAATTTCAGTGGCTGAGGGAGCTGCACCACCGGGATCTGCAGTGTTCCAGCACAGCAACTTGCCACATCCAATCAAAATCTATCAATGTGCTGGAATTCGCTGTTGTGGTGTCGATCTTGTGTCTGTACACCAATTAAAACAGATACAAAATTCCTAAGGTTATATATTCATGCATGCACAGTTCATTCAAGTTAGAAATTTACACTCACTTTCATCAGATAAATACCTTTTTAACTTTGTCTTAAAAATCAGTACTGGGTTATTTAAGTAACCAAAAATGATTTGTAAAGAGCTGAAGAAGTTTGGAAGTGCATAGAGGAATTACTTGTGGCAAGATGGTGACTGAAATGAGTCAGCCTTAACAGCAGCCTAGCAGTTCATTTGTTTTGTTTATTTTATGTTATTTATTTTATTACTTCTGTGTGCTGTTAGTTAGATTAGTTAGGGTTTTTGCAGTGAAGCAGACTAGTGAGAGTGCATGTCGGTCGGGGATTATTTATTCCTGTACATCGTGCCTAATGTTTGGTGGAGAGATCATCAGTGTGGCAGCTGCTGTTTGTGAGTAGCAGGATCAACATTTCTTTTTTCTCCTGCCTTTAATAGAACTGCTATTGTTCTGCTCATGCAATTTTGTGCAACTTTGTTTTGGCCACAGTAAGGGAGAAGAAGTTGTGGAAATACAGAATGGAGGAGTCAAAGTGATATCTGGAGGGAACTGATCGATAGTGCAGTGGAAGTTCATGAGGACTTATTTTGAATTCTGTAAAGAAAAGACTAGGCCATTGATTGGAGTGGTCTTTTACAGGTACCTCCGGTATAGAAGATCGAATTGCCACTGGTGCAGCAGATAATCCTGAGAGTGTTGGGAGGTTAGGGGCTGAAGTTCGGTGTCACTCGGGGGCCTGGGCTGTGGACTGGCTGGATAGTCGGCTAGTGGGCCCAGAGTTCTCCTTGGTTCTCCGGGGGGGTCAGCTGGCAAGCTGGCCCTGCTGGAGTTCCTTTGTTGTGGCAGCAAGTATTTTTGGCTCCGGACCCAATGTAAAGGCTCCCGTTTGTGCTTCATGGGATTTGATTTTTCTTAGAATGTCTTCATGAGTGTATTCTGGACTGAGAAAATCTAATGGATCATTACCTGCCTGCCTACAAAAATGAATTATGGTCAGACTTTAATTTCTAATTTTTTTCTTGTGTCTCTGACTCCTTCCTGGCCTTTAAGCAGTGAGAGTGCTTGTTTCTTGTAAGATCTTCCAGGCAGTGAGAGATCCTGGGGATCTGAAGATACTGTCTTTACATTCTTTGATCCCTGCATTTGGGAGTTGGTATTTGTATGAAGACTTATTGGCTGCTTTCTTGTGACTTGACTACCGAGTGTGCCTTCTTTTTTCTCAATTCTCCAGGTAGTAAGAGGGCCTGGGAATCTGAAGATTTTGGCTGCCCTGCATTTTCCAATTGATGCAGCTTAGTGAGAGTTGGTGTTTTAAAACTATATCTTACATCTATTGGATTTGTTCAGTTTCGAAGTATACATTTTTGTGAGCTGAATTATCTTAAGTAGACTTATTTGTGGCTGGGACTGTCTTGTTGGGCTTAACAGCTTAAGTCTGTTAGTTTTTAATTTATTTTAGTTGTATATGTTGGGGTGGGGGCAGTGGAAGAGATTCTATGAAGGTTATGGTATATTTATCTGCTTAGGGGGTACGAGCTCAAGAGGGGATTCTGTGGTCCCAGTGGTGGTGGTGAGAGAACATTTGGAAGGTGGTTAATTGTGTCTCACCCCTATTATGCTTTAGCTTTATATCTTTTATTTTTAATTGTTCTAGTTACTGTGTGTTATTTTTAGATAGTATGTTACTGAGGAGTTTGTTTGAGGGTTATTTATTTTATGAGGTTGGGTTTAGAGGGTATTTATTTGGTTTTTAAGGAAGATTTTGTTTATTTTGTTGGGTCACTTGAATGTGTTGGATGCCTACCTCTGTGGTTGTGCACTATTCACCCTCTGCTCTTCATGCCCTCTGCCCTTTCTCCTCATCAGTTTACAACTTACCAACACTGTAGGGTGCTGGGTATTGTGCGTAGGAGATGGAAGGGGGGGGGCTGTGAACAGAGGAGTGTGAATAAGTTGTGCCATCGCATTGGGGCAGTAAGATCCAGCAGATGCCCTGGGGCAAAATGGAATCCAGAACATGGTTTTCCATGTCTGGTTTCCGTGCCTAAGGGCACTACTGATTGTGGTGGGCAGGTAGTTTGGGTGGTCCAAGAGGCTCGTCCAGCTGTGGTGGTGTTATGCAAAGCCAGGTCCATTAAAAAACAAGACTGCAATTACTGCAGATGCTGTTGAAACAGTGGACCTGGTATGCATCACTGAGACTTGGCTGAATGAGAACTCTGGCCCAATTCTGGAGGCTCTAACTCCAGCCAGGTACTCGGTGATACACCACCATGATTGGACCGTGGGTGGGTGGGGGGGTTGCAGTCTGTTTTAAGAATGAACTAACCTCATGAATGTACTAACTGAGGAGACTGAGTCATTTGAGTGCACCGTCATAGCAGGTGTAGGTTATCAGATTGCCCTCATCTACCGTACACCCGGTGATGAGAAACAATTCCTTCAGGAAGTAGTGGACTTCGTCATCGATATGGCATTTGAGTCATCCAGACTGATGGTTCTGGGTGACTTCAACACCTGGATTGATGATGAACTCTCGCAATTTGGACAGCACGTCCTCCAGTTGATGACATCTCTGGGCCTCACACAGGTAGTTACCACTGCTACTCATAAACATGGACACTCCCTTGACTTAGTCTTCCTCCATAGGTTTGAAGCTTCTGACTTGACGGTGGAACCAGTTGGGTGGTCCAATCACTACACTGTGGTTTAGTTTTAGCACTCCCCCCTTCGTAGGCCTACCCCTGTGGAGATGATTAGGTACTGCCCTTTATGAGATACAAGTTCTCAAAGCCTAGCAGTGGAACTTGACTTATCATCCCTCTCGGTAGCAAGCAGTGATCCAGAGACCCTCGTGATGGCTTATAATGAGGCCATTTCGGCAGCTCTGGATTCTATTGCTCCAGTCCGTGTTTGTCCTTTCTCCCGTCACCCTTGATCTCCTTGGTTTGATGGAACGTTCAGGGAGATGCAGCCACTAGGATTAAGGCTAGAGTGTTGCTGGCGGAAATCCGCCCTTGATGCCAACCACCTTAGATTGATGGACTATTACCAAGCCTATCAATCTGCAATCACCCGTAAGAAGGCAGAGTTCCTGTCCGGGCAGATTGTGGTAGCTCAGAATCGACCAGCTCAGCTGTTTCGAACTGTGGACAGACTGTGCAACCCAGCCTGTCTCCAAGTCCGGAAAGCTTTTTCGCAAATAGAGTGTGATGAATTTGTTCGATTCTTTGCTACTAAGATGGCTGACATCAGGACGGCATTCCAACCGGCACACTCTATGGGCATTGCTTTAGATCAACATGAGGTCACTGCTCCATGGTTTTCCTGGAGTACCTTCAGCCGACCGGATGGATGTCATGCAGATCATCCAGGGTGTGCACCCTGTGTGCTGTAGTTTGGACCCTGGACCAACTTCCCTGATTTTGGGTTGTATTGATGCCATCAGTCCAGTCCTAACATGGATAGTTTGGTGCTCCTTGGAATCTGGAGAGTTTCCTAGTCCCTGAAAGAGGCGGTGGTGACACCACTCTTAAAGAAAGCTACTTTGGACCCAAACTGCCAAGCAAACTACAGACAAATCTCTAACCTTCCCTTTTTAGGGAAGGTGATTGAGAAAGTAGTGGCAGCACAACTGGAGGACCATTTGACCATCCATGACATCTATGAAGCTCTGCAGTCTGGTTTTTGAAAGAGACATAGTACCAAGACAGCACTACTTCAGGTGCTCAGTGATCTCCTGATGGCTAGAGATTGGAAGAGCTGCTCCATCTTGGTTCTCCTGGATCTCTAATTGGCATTTGACACTATGGACCATGGGTTGCTGCTGGGCCACCTGAGGCTAACATCTGTGGACTGTCAGGAACAGTCCTCAGGTGGTTTACATCATTCCTCACTGGAAGAACACAGAGAGTGGTGTCTGGGGTTTTCTCCTTAAACCCAGTTTCTCTGTTGTGTGGGGTCCCTCAGGGTTCAGTACTGTCACCCATGTTGTTTCCGGAGTATATACTGCCCCTCGGAGACATTATAAGAAGGTATGCACTGAGGTTTCATTGCTATGCTGATGATATCCAGTTCTACCTTTCTTTCACACCCGACCAGTATGGAGCTCTCTGTCTTTAATAGCTGTCTCAAAGAAATACAGGAGTGGATGGATTTGAGCTGGTTGAAGTTGAACTCAGAAAAAACTGAGGTGCTGGTTGTGGACCCAGGTCGCTGGATGGGGGTTTGGGGGTTGGTTCACTCTCTGGACTTGTTCTTGGGGGCATATCGCTCCCAAACTCGGAACGGGTGCATAACCTGGGAGTAATTTTTGATGAAGGGCTGACCCTGCATTTGCAGGTGTTGGCCATCATCAAATCTTCCTTTTATCATCTAAGGAATATCTCCAGGATTAAGCTTCTGGTTCTGTCTAGTGACCATCCTACTTTGTTCCATGTCTTTGTGTCCTCATGCTTAGATTATTGCAACTCCCTATACCTAAGGCTTCCTGGGGTTAAAATCCGCCGCTTGCAGCTGGTGCAGAATGCGGCTGCCCAGCTTTTGATGGGATCATCTCGGTCCTGTCATATTTCGCCGGTGCTGCATGAACTGCACTGGCTACCAGTACAGTGGTGGATCAACTTCAGAGTTGGTTTGCTGACTTTTAAAGCCCTACATGGACTTTTCCTGGTTTACCTGAAAGAGCTCCTGGTCCCTTACTGCCCTGGGCAATCGCTCTGCTCAGCCGACGAGGGGTTTCTAGAGATTTCAAAAGTGCGTCTGAAATCATCAGGGGCCAGAGAATTGATGTTAGCAACCCCTGCCCTTTGGAATTCTCTACCCCGTTGGTTACAGGAGTGCACAACAGTGGAGGGTTTTAAGCATGCTCTAAAAACTCTTTTTTGGCACCAGGCATTCAGTGAATGATTAACTGATGGATGATATGATGATGATGTTTTGATTTTATATGACTGTTTATTAACATTTGGCTTGTGATTTTAAAATTGTTAGGCGCCTTGGTATTTGAAAGGTGCCTTAAAAATAAAGATTATTATTATTATTACTTTTGGCCAACTGATGTCTTCACCCTTGGAATTGCAAAAAATGTTTTATTAGATAGCCTAGTAGGGACAGGACTGAAAATGCCTACTACATATTTATAGGTAACCCATGCTCTTTCATCATATCTGGGCCCCAAACCATAGACACTGATTGCACAGTCTATCCCTGAGCCCTTTTTCTCCACAGTGACACAACAACACTCAGTGGGCAGCTTATACAAACTTTTTCAGTTGTTAGATGGCAATACTCCCAGTGAAGTTTGCTACTATTGGATTCAGGTTTTGGGCATCCCAGATGGTCCTAAATAATGGCATTCGGTCTGGCATGATTTATACAGATATATCAAGCAAGAGAGACTATGCCTGACTCAGTTCCAAATTCTCCACATTCTTTGCTGCACTCTATTTAAATTGTACAAAATGAGTAAGCTTCTGTCCTCCATCTGCTTTCGATGTAGCCTCACAGAACGCCATCTCAAGCATGTCCTTTGGGACTGCATAAAGGTGACTTCCATGAGGTATGCCATAAAGGCTTTGTTAGGCCAGCTTCTGGGCCTGGATGATCTTTTCAAGCCAAATATTTGTGTTGTGGGTCTGTATCCCAGATATTTAATTTGTACTCGCAAAGTCCATATGGCATTAATCTCAGCCATAGAAAAATTAATCATACTTTGTCATTAGAAAGATGATTCTGTCCCCACATACAAGGAATGGCATCAAGAGATTCTGACAGCTCTTATTGTTGAAAAACAGATTGCTTTATTACAGAAATGTTCTGACCAATTTCATAACAGATGGGAATCACTTTACACACTCCTGTCCATATCTTCTGTGAAGTCATAATCTTGAGAATTGCTGTTTCATTTTCCTACCAATACCACACAAACCTCTAGTACTACTCCTCCTCTGACTTCTCTAATACATTCTATAGGATCACTGAGCTTCTGGGAGGGGGAGAGAGTGTGAGTTTGTTCTTTGTGATTGTTATTATTGGTATGTGTTTGTTGTGTGGTTTGTGTCCTACTTCTGAAAAAGCAATAAAGTATATTAAATGAAAAAAAGAGAGATATGAGCCATGCAGATAGAATGGGAAGGGGTTCCCATCTGACAAATCTCCATAAAGATAGTTGTTGATAGGGTGTTAAGGAGTTATTTTCGGGATGCAAAGTAGAATTAACCTGGGAGTCCACCCACCCAGGGTCTTACCTGCAGGCATACTGGCCAGGGTTAATGCCAGCTCCTGTTGGCTGAAGGTCTTGTCCATATTTTCTCTTTGTGCTTGGATTACTGTGCTGAGTGGATGGGCCATTGTAAAGGCTTCCAATTTTTGCTGTGGCAGAGAGTTCTGAGGCATTGTCTTATAGGACACATGCCTTCATTCACCTGAACAGACTGAGACAACAATGAGCTTTGAAGAAAATTACCACAGCCATGTATTTATTAAGTCATTATCAATATTTACATTAAAACCAGCATGATGTACACAGCTAGGTAGCCTTGATAGGTAATTATCAATCAATTAGATCTGGTATATTGTTGATCAACCCTCCCCTCTCTCAAGGGGGGGCTTCCTTACCACCAATCACATGACCTTGAGAAGGCACCACCTCTGGGGCATGAGGGATGGCTCTCTTGACTGGCTGTGGCCTAATCCTCTCCCGCCAGAGGATCCACCATGCCACAGGCAGAAGCCTGAGGAGGCTGCCATTTCACTGCCTCCCCCTTTGAAGGGAGGGAACTCCAGCCATCTGACCCTGCCTGCATGTCAGCCTCAAGGAGATGAGGAGTATGAGGAGGAATGGCTGCTGTGCAGCCCCTCTTTTGGACTTTGCTCCTTCCTCCTGGTGGCAACCCCCTTTTCCCCTTGGAACACCTACCTCCTGCCTGCCACCCCAACTGAGCAGCACTTACTTAGCCTACCTGTCCATCCAGATGTCTTCTAGCCCTGCCCACAAGACAAAGTCCCACCTCCTGTGATGCCTTGCAGGCTCCTTCATATGATTTTTTTGTAAACTCTTAGGAAGGCTTTATTTATATCCTTCATGTCTGTGATGGTTTCATTATCCTATAAGCAGATACCCAGTATCCTTGAACTCTCCTACCGGTTCTTTAGCTGATAAGCCAGGAGGCATCTTGGCTTCTCTCCTATATCCCAGAATGCCTTTCTAAGGTGAAAGAGCAAGTATTTAGCCTTTTGGTGTAAGTACACATTCATTTTGAACCTGATTCCTGTGATGTTAGCTAGAAGGTTCTAGTCTCCCCCTGGGTTTGCTCAATACCATTCACTCAGTTCTTTATAACCACATTTTCTATACTTTGAGGTCATTCAACTTGGCCCATTTTTATGGCTGTGGGTGGATCCTACAGCCATTTTGCCTCATGCTCCTGAAAATGGCAGACCATGGCACCCTTCCATTGTACTTTTGGAAGCATCCTTCCAAAAGTCCAACAGAGCTTGAAACACTCCGCCATGGTTGGTCGCTACAGAGTAATAGCCACACTCTTTCAGCTGTTACTTTCGCATTCCGGGACAAGAACTGTGCATGCGTGCCTCACTCACATGAGCAGTTCCATTAGCACCATCATTTTAGGAATGGTAGAATGCCATTCACTGCAATTAAGCATGCACGAATGACACACATGCACAGTTGCATCGCCACTGCCATCTTAGAGAGATGGCACTTGGTGGCACTCGCTCTCCAGAGCTTTACAAGCTCACCACAGCTGTATTGTCTCTGGCTAGAGTTTGTTGGTTTGAGGAATGGCTGATGCACAGGTCCCTGATAAAGGCTTTGCATCACACCTTACTGCTGCTGAAGTGTCTGAGGGGTACTTGAGTTAAGTGATTTAATGTTTTCAGCTGTTTACAGAAATTAGGGTCTCATAGGAGCATGATATTATACTTGTGGCCCTTGCTTGGGTCCAAAATGTCTGGGGGAGCCAGAAACAGGTAATAGAGGCATGATTTCAGCTAAGTATCACACCAATGTCAGATTCTAGCACATTGTGTACCTAAGAAGAGGTAACTAGCCACATAGAGTAGGTCTGGTGTGGTTTTAAAAAGAATGAATAGACATCCCAGTGGCACTGAGAGTTGAGGCACTGGATGCCACATCTCACATTATGCCAGTGACCTGGGTTTGGGAACAACCTCAGGTCATCGGGGTCCAGCAAGGGGGAGAGGGAGGGAGCAGCTCTCCTGTCCCGGGGATGTTGTCATCCCCTGTAGTTCCACCACCACCAAGTGGAGATCCCATGGTGGAGCAGGTGAGAGTGGGCTGCATGTAGGGAGGGCATCTCAGAGCGTAGCCTGCACATGCCTTCACACGTGTGTGTTCACGCCCAAGGCAGGGGGTGGGCAAAAATGGGGTACAAAAAAAAAAGAACGAATAGTCCCTGCTCCCTGGATAAATTAATCTCCAGATGTCTACTATCCTGGTTTCTTTCACCAGGTTTTGTAATGTGGTTGAAGCTGGTGTATGGGTGTCAGTGAGGGCCTTGATTCTATATAGGAAATTGCCTGGGGTCATGTTCATGTCCACCCCCCCACACCCACAACAATTGGCCTGTCTCTGTCTCACTGAGCTTTTGAACCAGATTCAGGTAAAAGGCCAAGTTGGTGATATTCAGAGAGTACAAACTGCACTGCCACCTGCCTCCCAGTAAGCCCCCCCCCACATTGTTATGAAAAATGGCCCCTATGTCTCCATAATGATGGATTCCTGGCAGAAATATATATTATTATGGATAAGAGTTACTACTCCTCTGTTCCTGAAGATATAGGTTCTACTGTACATCTGAGGGACCCAGCCTGTTCTCAGTTTGCTTTGATGTACAGGTAGAAGGTGGGTCTCCTGCAAAAAAACACTATCCCTGCCCCAAACCTTCTAAGGTGGTCCAAAATTTTGCAGTACATTACAGGGGTATGAATACCTTTAACATTCAAGGAGGCAAATTGAAATGCCTGTGAAAACATAGGTGAAATCTACCCAAGAGCAGCAGATTAGCATCCCCAGCAGTTCAGTAATGTGTAAATGCACCTTCCATTTCTGAGGCCAAAGTGATAAGCCCTACATACCTGTGCACTGAGAGTAACTGTGAAAGACTGAGGCACTGAGCAAATGTAGCACCTGAATTCTAACCCGTCCAGTACTGCAGCTACAGACAAGTGCTGTCTACCAAGAACAAGTACTTTAACCATAAGCAAATAACAAGTTTCCTTTGATAGCATCTTGGATATGATCCGTGAAGGTTCAGAGACCCCCAATCAAATCTACCTAGAACCCATGCATTGCTCTGATCCATGAGTATTGAACCTACTCTGGCTGCCTGGCCTGTTGTGAGACTGGACCCGAATATAAACTGTACTAGCCAAGATGTACTTTCTTAGAGAGAGCATCACCGACAGTGTTAGTGCATGGAGTCACATCTGTATATTAGGTGCTTCAGCTTACTGCCTGGTGATCTTACAAGATACCTGTAAGTGTAGGGGAGTATGTTACTACCTGAAAATCAGATTGTCTACTGCCAACTTACAGCTCAGTAGCATTTAGTGGGTTCATCTGTAGTGCCATGCAGTTCCTTTTGTTTTTTTATCAGTGCCACTACCAGGGGTTTGAGCCCACCCTTTAGGTATGTCTATATTCGGGGTACCATGCCTACCAGGCTTCAGAGGAAAGCTTGTGGCTGCATGTCCTCATAGTCCAGCTCTCAAAAACTACTCTTATCTTGATGTAGCTAAGTGGTTCTTGTGGTTGTTGGGACAGTGCAGTCATACTTCAGCACAGGGCAGTATTATGGCTCCTCTGAGGTACTCTAAGGACGTACTATGCTGGAACTATCTATGACACTTGCATCCATATGAGAGATCTGAAAATATGAGGAGGAGGTAGGTATGCTGAGTAAACAGCTACAGGCACGGCATGCCTCCTTCCCGTTATTCCATAAGATTCAGCTTGGGATAAGGGATCACCACTCTGATATCGGTAAATAACTGCAGGGCATGCAAGTCTGCATTACTACCTTGGGCCCGGAATGGCGGGGAACAGAGCTGTGGGATGATGAAAAGTTTGCAGTCACTCTGGTGGGGTGCAGATCAGTAACTGCATGAGGCAGTAGTAGCATAGGTGTTATCAACTGCCGGGGAGTCAAATGCAGGTCTTTTGTTTATTCCACTTCAGCTGCCACTTAGTTTCTATGTTTGACTATAGCCACATGTGGCTATCAGGTAGGAGATCTCACTATTCGGACAGAACAGGCTAATGCCAGCATTATGGGTTACCAGCTGGTAAGCTGCTAGGCAGGGTGGGGGGTTCCTAGGTTCTTTCAAGAGGAGACATAATTAGCATCAATTCCATGAATGAATAAACTAACTGTGTCATTAGATTAAAAATTGCCTATCTACTTCTTTCATCAGCACAGGAGCTTCTTTTGCTGAAAGAAAAGGAGGTATGGCTCTCCAGTGATCAACTGGGCTGGAGGTTCTGCAGTCATTTTGTCCAGTTCAGTGTGACTGGCTCCCTTTCCCCATCCACCATCAGCTCCCTAGGCCCTGTACCTTTTACATCTGCCCAGGGTTGGGTGCTGGCTGCAGTTGCTTTACTCTGTCTGTACTGTGGGGCTTTATTCAGTGTTTCAGGGAGAGGAGTTTCTTCAGCTGCTGCAAAGTCCATTCCAAGTCTCTTTGTGGAAGACTTTTCTGTTGTATCCAGGCTGCCCACTGAGTGTTCATATTTTCTTCGGTGGATACGGTTCCTCTGCCCTTGCTTCAGAGAGTCTGTGTGGTATTTGTCCCTGTTCCACCAGCTGGATCTCTTCTGTTTAGTGGCTTGTGGTCCATGCTCTGTGTCTCCATATGCAGATGGGCCTACACAGTTTGTGACATCTTGGCCTGCACCACCTCATCCACTGGTTGCTCTTTTTGTGGTGATTTAGGAACCTTGTCTATTATTTTCCTATCAGGCTACTTATGCTGGATATTCTTCTCTATCTCCACTGGATTCTCAAAGGTATTGGGGATACCATTCCAGGTATTCATAAGGCTGACTGATTACTTGATTTGATACAGTACTCCCAAAGCCTGAAAATGATCCCTAAAATCTGTAAAAGTTTTCTGGCTTTTTGCTGTTGCTGGTGTGTATTTACTAAAAATATAGATTCTGAGCCATTTTGTCTTACCAGTATTTTTTTCTTTATCTGGGAATCTCAGGAACTTTGATAAGACTGACCTTGGAGGCTGTTCTGCTTTGGGGGGAGGGGGGGCACGCTATAGCTCTGTATGCCCATTTAATCTCCAGCGATAGGCACCAGTTGTGCATTAGTAGCTTTGATAGCATTTTCTGAAGGAACACAGCCATATTTTGCTGTTCTGCCACCTCTGGGAAGCCCTGAAACTTAGTATTTTGTTGACCCCATTTTTGGTGTCTTCATCCCTGTGCCAGAGGAGGCCTACCATCCACTCTATCTTTTATATCTGGGCCCCATGGCAGAAGTCTTTTTCATTTATATAGGAGAGATAGGATTCTGCATCTTTGGTGCATTTGCTGATGGCTTGTACCTTTTCTTCCAGATCTGCCACAGATGTTGTTAAGGTAGTAATCTACCTGAGAAGCTAGAAAAATGTAGGGTGCACACTCACTTACTGTGAACCTTGAAAAGTAGCCTCTTCAAATAAGCTGTATCAGTGCTGCTGATGGGAGATGGGACCACTGAAGTAGACAGAGTCACCAAGGCAGACTGACATGCCACACAAGCCACTAAGGTTTTTGATGGATTACTCAATGCTAGACCCACTGAGAGGAATTAAATCATGAATTCTGTTACATCCAATTTTTCCCTTTTAAGTGCTACCTTTGGTGTGGTGGTCTCTTTATCTGGTTAGCAGATTTAAACTGAGTTTTTAAGAAGGCAGAATGGAGCTCTATCTTAAAAGTTCATTAAAGTTTGTGATTTGTACTTGCACTCACCGAACTATGTATATTTTGCATTTTTAAAGTATGTATAAATATAAAATATAATGAACCCTATTTTTCATAAGAGAATCATTCTCCAGTTCCATTTACAAATACTGCAACATACTGTATTAAAATGAAGTGTGATACAGAAACATAGAAACACTGAAACATAGACAGTGATGGCAGAAAAAGATCAAGGGTCCATCCAGCCTGCAAAAGTACCCTAAATCCCTGAAACCTTCCTTGGAACCTAATGTTCCTTCAAGGTATTAACCCTCCCAATCCTATCTCTATTCTCATCTTAGTGCCTGTCTCTCCGTGAAACCACTAATCCCTTCATTCTGACCTAGGCCTGCTTGAATCCCCTGACTGTGTTCGCTCCCACCACCTCAGTCAGTGGACTGCTCCAAAGATCCACCAGCCTTTCCATAAAGAAGTACTGTATGTCCTCATGTCCCCTCAGAACCTCCCACCTGCTAATTTCAACTCATGTCCACATGATCATGAGTTGGTTTGCAAACTGAGTTGTTCCCCGCAATTCTCCTTATTAATTTCTTTGAGAAATTTGAAGGTCTCAATCATATCCCCCCTCTCCTATCTGACCTCCAATGAGTACATATTTAGTGACCAGAGGCACTCCTTATAGGATTCACCCTGCTGCCCTTGGGTCATTTTAGGTACTCTGTGCTGCACCTATGCCTGCCTATCCTTGTCCTTTGTGAGGTGAGGACTCCAGAACTGGGTGCAGTACTCCATGTTAGGCCACACCAGGGATCTGTAGATGGAAAGAATTACGTCTTTTATTCTGCTGTCAATCCCCCTTCCTATACATCCCAGCTTCCTGTTTGCTTTCCTATGGGCCTTGACACACTGACTCATTTGTCACTGATAATAACTCCAAAATCCTGCTCCTCATCTGTAGTGCTTAGTCTCTCCCCTGTTCAGTACTCATTCTTGGGATCTTTCTCCCTTGGTGAATTACATTGCACATTTTAGTGTTGAATTTTAATTGCCAGACCTTTGACCACCTCTCAAGCCTTTGTAGGTCATTCTGCATATCCCTCGCTCCCTGTGCACTATCCACCCTCCCAAACAGTTTTGTATCACCTGAGAAAAGACACGATCTACCCTGGATTCCTTCACCAGTATCACTAATGAATATATTAAAGAGAACCAGACCCAGGACAGATCTCTGCAGAACCCCGCTCATCACCTCTCTCTCCTCTGACTTAACTCCATTGATCACCACCCTCTTTTGCCTCCCTGCTAGCCAATTTCCCACCCAGTTCACTTGACTTTTAGCTGTACACAACTTTTCTATCTTCTTAAGCTATGTCCTGTGTGGTACTGAATCAGAGGCCTTACTGAAGTCAAAGTACAGGATGTCTACTGCATGGTCTTTGTCTACCTCCTTAGTCACCCAGTCAGCAAAGACTATTAGATTGGTGTGGCAAAACTTTCCTGCCATAAAACCATGTTGTTTGTTATCCTGGAGTCCATTGCTCTCTATGTAGCCTATGAGGTCCTCCTTGATCAAAGATTCTATCAGCTTCCCCACAATAGAGGTTAGACAGACTAGCTTATAATTCCCTGGTTGCTCCTTATCCCTCCTACCTCATGTAATGGCTCAGCATCTGCCATCTTCTAATCCCCTGTGACTTCCCCAAATCTAAGAGAGCTGTTGAACAGCCCAGTCAGTGGTTCAGCCAGCTCCACTGCTAACTTCCTAAGTATCGTTGGATGTAACCTATCTGGACCTGGGAGCTTATCTGTATTAAGAAATACAAGCCCCTTCAGGACCCTTTCACTAGTAAACAATGGCTGCCTCATTTTCTGGATTTCCTCTGTGGCAGCTTTGATGCTGCTTTCTGGCATGGACCTGCACTCCTCCTCCTTAGTGAATACTGAGCAAAAGTAGTGATTTAGTACAGCTAGCTTTCGCCCATCCTCCTCCATCACTCTACCCCCCACAACTAGCCAAGTAATTCTCACCATTCTTTTCCTTTTTTCACTAATATATCCACAAAATTGTTTGTCTCCATTCTTGACCCTCTCCGTGATGCGTAGCTCTGTGTCTGCTTTCACTATCCTGATGGCCCTCTTTACCTCCTTGTTTTTCTGAAGATAGTTCTCCCATTCTGTTTCACCCTGTGTTCCCTTATATTTATAAAGAGACCTCTTTTGGACCCTAACCATTTTGCTAAACCTAGCTGAAAACCATATCAGTTTCTCTTAGTTAGTTTTTACACATGCTTTTGTCACCTTGAGAATGGCTGCCTTTATTACCTTCCATCTCTCCTCTACTTTGTCTATGCCTTATACCCATGCTATTTTTTTTACCAGCTTCCTTAGTTTATTGAAGTATACTTTTCTAAAATCAAGGACTTTTGTTCTCAATTGTGGCTTTCTGGCCCTGGTGGCCAGATCAAACTACACAGAATTGTGGTCACTATTCCCCAGTGATATCCCTCCCAGCTGAAAAGATGGTGATTTAATAATGATGTGTCATGAATGATTATTATCAATTATGTTCAAAGATCATATTCAAACATCAAAAACCATCATTGTGATCATGATCAACAAGGACTAAACATGAACATTAAATTGCCTCCAATCAAAAACCACAATGTTATGGAAATAATGTCTGTGCTTAATGATGATCTCATATTATTATGATCTCTCTTGATTGACCAGGGTCAAGACTGCTACTAGAAATTAAATGAAAAATAATTTAATCTTTTTTCTATACTCACGAAATCCATCTTTCCTACTAATTTATTTGTTTTAGTTTGTGTTGACTGAATAAGTGTACCAGACAAATTCTTGTTTATTTGCAGGCATGACCCAGGGGGAGAGGAACAGGTTCATTAGAATCATCAGTTATAGCACATCTTCTAGCCAGACATGCAGCTTTCAGCTACATACTCTGACTCCTCACTTTTTAGCGGTGTTGTAAAGGCTCAGATTGGTTTATATAGCTCCATTAAGTGGTTTCCTTTAGAGTAGTGGTGAGTTCCTACAAGTACCTGGTTTGTCCTCCGAACCTTTCCCAACAGTCTGCACACTAATACTGTCAAGGCAGAAATATTTTAACAATATAAATTATCATTGTATTAGTCCAAAAACTGTGCTTTTGAGATTTGCAAGAAATATGCAAATCAGTTATGCAAATGTACATAGTATACCTAACATCTCATGTATTCTTCCAAAATGGATTAAAACTTAACTTCAGATGATTTACATTATAATGTGCTTTTGCTGATAGTTGACATATTTCTATATTAGTAAAAAAACTTTAAGTATTACTAATGTGACTTATAATACACAACTAACATAATCATCAGTGATCATCAATGATAATCAGTGATAATCTGTGGATCATCCACAGCTCATCAAAAATCATCATGCTGATTTAAGCTTATAAAAACAATCAATAATCATCAGCTGATGGTTTAAAAGTTACATGTTTAATTATTAAATCATGATCTAGATGATGATCTTAGATCACAATCTGGTTTGATGATCATACGGTAACATTTTAATGTTAACAAGGATCAGTAATGACTGACCTTCAAAAAACATGATTGGTGATTTACCAGTTCACTTGGGCTGCTTCCACAGCACTCACCAACTCTGAATTAGTGAACACTACATCAAGGATTGCAGACTGCAGGGTGGATTCCATAACTAGCTGCAACAGTAGACAGTTCCGCAGGGCATCTAGTAATGTTTCACTCCTAGTACTTTTGGCCATTGGCACCTCCCAATTGATGTCCGGTAACTTTAAGTCTCCCGTCACTGCCACCTCCCCCTTCACTACCCTTCTTTTTATTTCCTCACTCAGTTTCCTGCCCCTTTACTCCCCTTGACCCATAGGCCTGTAGACAGCTTATGTATCTTTATCACCATACATAATAATTCTAAAAAGCAGAAGATTTTTTACCTCATTCCATTCCTTTCCCATCTTTCACTTGTCCAGACAATTGGGGTCATCATAGCTGCATCCTGTGCCTGTCTGGGAGGGTCAGTGAGCAACTGACTTTAAAGCTGATTGATTGGTAGTGGGGTCATTGCAAGTCAAGTGGCCAGTGCAGTCCTTGTGGGCCAAACACCTGTCCAACATACTCAGACACTACATGTCCCATGGTAGAATTCTTAAACTCACACTCAAAACATGATACCCCAGGTAGCAATACAGTGTGTTCTTGCCACACCACACCCTTGGGCCAGACCCTTCATTAGCAATTCAGCAGGAGATCCAGTACCATTACATGTGGGAATTTTGCAATTAAAAAGGCTAAGCTAAAATTCCCTTTTCTTTTTTATTTAGAAACATAGAAACATAGACTTTGACAGCAGATAAGGACCGCTTGGCTCACCTAGTCTGCACATTTCCCTACCTACAGGATAGGCAGCAGATCCTAGTTAACCAACAGCTTATTTCTTCCTACCCCCCACAAGAATTGCCTTATGGAACTAGAAGGGGGACAGGGTCAGATCTACAGTACAGTAGCTTCTTGTTTTACATTGTTTTTCATGGATTCTACTTGGTAGAAGGTTATTTCTTTCCTTTCTTACTACTAAGGGGCTAGGAGGGTATTGTTTGGGGCTGTTGGAATTTTGAAACCTGTTTTGGTAGCTATAAGTGGGCTCATTTGTTTGGTTCACTGTGTGGCAGGCTGCATTTGTGAGGCCTATTTCTTCTGTTTTAAAACAAAATTGGTGTAATTTAACTGGGTCTGTTTCTTTGAACTGGAAACCTATATCTTCTAATTCCAAGCCTATTTTGATGTGTTGCTGGTGAAGCTGTTTGAGTTGGAGTCCTGTTTCTTTGGGTAGCAAACCTATTTTGGGGGCTTTGAGTAGAATTGTGATTCATTGTTGCTGGCTTCACTAGATGCAAAGTTGAGTGCACAGTGGGGGAAGGGTGCTAATGGTCTGGCCAGAGGCCTCAGCTACCGGATTGTTTCTGGAAGACTTGGGCTGGTCCCACCCACCCCTGGTCCATTATTTCCTTTATACTAGGGGTTCTGACATCACTTCCTCAAACAGGCAAAGGATATGCACCTGTCATAGCAAAAGCAGACATCCAGGAAAGGAACAGCAGCAAGGAAAGAGGTGACTGCTCTCTCAGTGGAGGGGAAGTAAATGCAAATCTAGGAGCTTTCATTATTACTTCTTCACATTGATATTGTAATGGAAAAAGGAGGAGTAGGAGTTTGAAGAAGGTTGTGCAATGGCTACTTAAAGTCTCTTTTGAGTGTGGATAGGAAGGATAGGAATATAAAAAGCAGTTGCTCAATATATCTAATATTACAACAAAGGAAATGAATGAAATAAAGAAATGTTTTGCACTGATAGAGGGAGAGAGGGAAGACTTGGGGAGTGTTTGGTATCCTGCATCTGGAAGGGTGGGGGGTCACTGGTTGGCAACGACAGCAATGGGTAGGGTGGTAGGCTGCAACAACTGCGGTGCACCAATCTTTCTAAACATTGCCTGGAGTGTGGGAGGATGTTTAATGTGCAACCACATAGAAAAACTTAGAAAGGAGATTGAGGGTCTGCAGGAGGAACTAAGACAGGCAAGGCAGATTGGGGGTGGGTTTAGCCCAATACTGGTGGGATGAAGAAACGGAGAAGAGGGAGGGCGATTTAAGCCGACAGTGGTGAGGAGAGGGTCAGAAGAAGGGAAGCAGAGACAAAGGGGCCTAGGCTAGGAGGAACGATTTCCAGGGAAACCAGGTCAGGAGACAAAATACAAATAGAAGGAGGAGATAGGGACTTGTGAGGGGAGGCGAAGAAGTGGCAAAAGTCATGGAGTGGAAAGGAGAGAACAGGTTACTATGAAGAGAGAGGGAGCGGACATTTGTGAAGGGTCTTCAGAAAACAACTGTGCACTGCTAGAGAGGAAGAAAGTGGAGGAGGGAAATTATGAAATTAGAGGAGTAATTGATAAATGCCTGGACCAAACTGGAGTGGGAGGAAGTTCTGCTGGGAGAATTGCTACAGGGGTAAAAGGGGGAAATAATGTGCAGGAGGAAGAAGAGGAGCTGGAAATGAGAGAGGGAGATGAATGGAAGGAAGTAGGGAGTAAGATGGGTGGGAATCCTTAGTGCGGGACTCAATACTAAGAGGAGTTAGGTGGGGTAGCAAGGGAGGCATAGTTGCATTTGGGTGGAGCCATGCCAGAAATGACAGCGGAAAGGGTGGGACAGTCTGTTCTGAAATATGCTAGAAGGGGTAGGGATAAGCCTCATTTAATTATACATCTTGGGACAAATGACCTGGCTAACAAGACAGTAGATATAGTCCAGAGGAGGTTTGAGGAACTAGCACAATTATGTGAGGGGGCAGAAAGATCAGTAACTTTTTCCAAGATACTTCCGGTGCCAAAGGCAAGCACAACAAGAAAGCTGAGAATAGAGGAATTTAATGGATGGCTAAAACCTGGTGTTGTGCTAAAGGTATGGGCTGTTGGGGGCTGAGGAGGGACCTGGGAGGACAGTAGTCTCTATGCCAGGACAGACTACACTTGAGTGAGGAGGGAAGAAGTGTTGAAACAGGAGGATGGAAAGGTATATAGAGAGTTGGTAATTTAAACTAGGAGTGGGGGTGGCAGTTGGGGAAGAGATATGCAGAGACCACAGGTTTGGAAATCATATGAGCTTACCACCATAACAGTGACAAAGGACAAATGGCAAGTACTAATGGTGATGCTAGGAAAGGAGGGCAGGATGGGAGGGGGAAAGGGTGGAAGGTGGTTACCCCTAATGCTAGGACCTTGGGAGGAAAACTGCAGAGTTGCAGGTTCTCATGGCAGAGGGGAGGTGGACATTGCAGCCATCACGAGAAACATGGGCCCACCCAATATAATGACAGGGACCTGTCTGTACCAAGGTACAGGTTATTTTATGTAGGGATAGGGTGATTGGGAAAGGAGGGAGTGGCACTATATGTGAAGAAGGACTGAAGTGTGTAAGAGAGGAAGGGGAGGAGGGTAGTACAGAGTCACTTTGGGTGCAAATCCAGGATTCCAAGAATAAAATTCTTAGAATGGGAGTGGTGTACAGGCCACCATCTCAGAGGCAGGAGTTAGACAGGGAACTAGTAGGACAGATCAGGAGGACCTGTGAGAAGGTTAATGTGGTGATTGTGGGGGACTTCAACATGCCAGAAGTGGACTGGAGCACCCCAACAACCAGGAACAGAAGGGAGCAGCTACTACTGGATGCCTTCCAGGACAGCTTCCTGCTGCAAATGGTCAATGAACCAACCAGGTTAGAGAATACCCTTGACCTTGTGCTGGCAAATGGGGACTTTGTGAAGAGAACACAGGTGGAGAAACACGCTGTCAGGGAGTGACCACCACTCAGTATGGCTCACATTGGATATGGGCAAGAAAGATTGGAATCTGGCACAAGAGTGCTGGACTTCAGGGAGGCTGACTTTGGGAGGATGGGAGAAGTGGTAAGGGGTACCTGGCCAGAATTCAATCTAGTATGGATACTAACCAGAGGTGGGGAGCTCATAAAGCTGGGGATAGTGGAGGCAACAAAACCTGCTGCAAAGCCCAGAGCAAGAGGCTGAGGCTAGGAAACTGAGCTGGTTGAGCAAGGAGGTCATGGAGAAGAGTAAGGAGGAAAAGAGCTGCCTTTGGGAAGTACAAGAAAACAGAGGAGGACAGCAGAGAGAGTACTTGACAGAAGTGAAGGAGGTGAAAAAGGCAGTAAGGGACCAGCATCTCACAGACTCAGGCTGGCACAAGGCATTAAGAAGGGAAAAGGACTTCTTTAAGTACATCAGGAGAAAAGGCTGTAAGGACCACATAGTAAGGATTAGGAATGAGGGGTTGGGTGGAAGCAGAGATGCGATGGTGGAAGCACTAAATGAGTACTTCTGCTCAGTATTTACTAAAGAGAGAGGTGTGTGACTTAAGGTGGGAAATGGCAGAAGCAGGGGAACTGGTGACGGATGGGAAATCATGGAGGCAGAGTTCAAGAGGGTTTGAAGGCACTGAGGTGGACAAGCTCAGGCCCAATTGGCATCCACCCAGGAGTACTGAAGGAGCTGGCAGAGTCTTGCAGGACCTTTAGCAGACCCTATTTAATGACTAACTACATTTGGGGTGTGTACCTCCAGGACTGGAGGATGGCTCATGTGGTGCCACCACAAGAGTGGCCCCAAGGATGAACTGGAAACTACAGACCAGTGGAGCCTCACATCCATCTTGGGTAAGCTGATGGAGACTTTCCTGAAGAGAGGCTGGTGGTCCTCCTAGAGGCCCAAGGACTGGGACAGCAGACAGCATGGCTTCATATGTGGCAGATCCTGCCAAACCAACCTGGTCAAGTTCTATGACTGGGTAACTAGGCAACTGGACAGGGGCCATGCAGTGGATGTCTGTATCTGGACTTCAGTAAGGCATTCGACTTGGTGCCACATGGAAGGCTGAGAAGGAAGTTAGTAGGCACAGGGCGGGTGGAAAGCTGGTGAGATGGGTAGGAAGCTGACTGCGGGGAAGGCAACAGGTGGTGGTGGTGGGTGGGGCTCTCACCCCAAGGGCAGTGACAGCGGTGTCCCACAGGGCCTCAGTGTTGGGACCAGTGTTATTTAGGATATTCATTACAGACATATCATGGGACATCAAGAGCAAGATCCATCTGTTTTGCTGATGATACCAAGGTTAGGCGGTGGTGGATGACCTAGGGGAAAGGCAGGGGTTGCAGGATGATCTGGCAATGCTTGAAACCTGGTCAGACACCTAGCAATCTGAGCTTCAATGCCAAAAGTGCAAGGTGCTGCATTTTGGGATGAAGAACCCAGGAGGAGTTACCAGCTAGGGGAGTGCAGCTAGCCCAGACAGAGGAGGGAGAAGGATCTGGGTGTGCTCATTACAGGTGTCAATGAACAACTCCAGCACAAGTAAGAAGGAAGCTGCAAAGGCCAACAAAATGCTGGGTTGTATTGCAAGGTATATCCTCGAGGAGGGAGGGAGGTGATTCTGCTACTGTATAGGTGTTAGTTAGACCACACCTGGGTACTCGTGATGTCTGGTGTCCCGTATCAAAAAGGGACATTAAGTTACTGGAGGGTGCAGCAGCGGGGTGACAAAGATGATCAAGGGCTGGGGACTTATCATACGACAGGGAGGTTGAAGGAGTTGAACATGTACTCACTGGAGGAGAGACAAGGTGACATGATTGAAACACTTTAAATGCATAAGAAAGGAATAAACAAGACGAGTACAGAAGGGCTGTTCAAAGTAAAGGAAGGGAGGGCCACAGAGGGCCATAATATGAGACTGGAGCGGAAGGTTCAGGAGGAGATAAGGAGACACTTTTTACAGAGAGGGTGGTGGCTGGGTGGAATGCATCACCTGCAGAAATGGTATATGCATAGAACAGTGGACTGCTTCAAACAAAGATGGGACAGGACATGGGGAGGGGTTAATGAAGGGGAAGGGTGGAAGGAGGGCAGCTGCAGGAGATAAAAAAGTTGCTAGCTGCATTCAGAGCAACTTGACAGACCTCTAGGCCTTTATCTGCTGGCAAATTCGGTAACTGTTATTATGTTCAATATCTCTTTCCATGCGTTCTTAATTCTCCCACAGTTTAGACCCCAACCTCCTCAGGAAGGCTGTTCCATGCATCCACTACCACTCTGTAAAAAATACTTCTTCATTGCCCGGAACTGCCCCCTCTATCTTTAAATTATGTCCCTTTTTGTTCTTGCTCCGTCTCTTTTTCTGAAAGATGCTACCCTCTTGGACTTCGCTGATTCCACAGAGGTACTTAAAGTTTCTATCATGTCCTCCCCTCTCCCTTCTTTCCTCAAGGGTATACATATTAAGCTCCTTTTTAGTCTCTCCTCGTATAGCTTCTCTTGCAGACCCTACACCATTTAGATTTGCCCTCCTCTGGACCTTCTACTGTCTATGTCTTTGCAGAGATGGGCTCTCCAAAACTGGATGCAAAGTACTCCAGATGGGGTCATTAACTGTCTGTACAGAGGGATAACAACTTCCTGTTTTCTGCTAGTACCTCTCCCTATGCCATCCCAGTGTACCCCCTAGCCTCCCTACTGCCTTCTCACATTGCTTCTAACCTTAAGGTCATCTGATATGATTATCTACAGGCCCTTTCCTTTTTGTTGTTGTTACTACCTCCCCACCCATTGTGTAATCTTCCCTGGTTCCTGTTTCCCAGGTGCATTATTTGCACTTATTTGCATTGAATCTTAGCTGTATACTTCTGACCATTCCTCCACCTTGCAGTCCCTGTCCTTTTCACTCCTCCTTGTGTATCAACCCTGTTGCAGATCTTTGTGTCATCTGCAAAGGGTGTACTTTTCCTTCAGTCCTCTGCAATACTCACTTATAAAGACATTAAAAGGACTGGGACCAGTACGAACCTGTGGTGCCCACTAGTAACCCCTCTTTCTTCAGTGACTCCATTTACAATTACCTTCTCTGTGTCCTGTTGTCCAATATTAATGTTTTACCAGGCTACTACCACCCTGGGACCTCTAAACTGGTTAATTTGACTACTAAACTTTGTGGGACTGTCAAATGCCTTGCTAAAAGTCTAGGTGGTATGTCCACAGCCCTCCTGGTCTACTACTTTGGTCACCCAGTCAAGAAATCTATTAGATTCATCTGACATGAACTTCCGCTGTGAACCCATGCTGCCTTGGGTCCTGTGCCCCACTGGCCTCTAAGTACTCAACAATTCTTCCTTCAGAAGTGACTCCATCACTTTCCCTACCACAGAGTCAAACTGACAGGTCTGAGAAGTCTCTTGCCTCTGTCTTGGTCCACTTTTAGAGGAATCAAATCACTTTCCTCCAGTCCTCGGGTACCACCATCCTCCCATGATTTATTAAAAAGAGTAGTCAGTGGTTCACTAGTTCCCCATAATTTTAGAATTCTGGGATGAATTCATCAGGCCCCATTGGCTGTCCACCTTCAGTTTTAAATTCTTGAAGAACCACTGCTTCAATAATGAAAGGCGGATCGACTCCCCCTATCAGTACTTCTGTTAATTGGATTAGGCACTTCCCTCACCTCTTTGGTAAGACTACTGAGCAGAAATATTCGTTTTCCAATATCCTTGCTTTTCACTGTCCCCTCTGCCCACCCACCATTCATTCTTCAGCCTCATATTCTTCCGCACATTCTTTCGCTCTCTGATGTAGCTATAAAGTTTTATCCTCTTCTTAACGAGTTGGATATCTTTTCCTCAGTTTGGGCTTTTTATTCTGACTTCCCCCTCACTTCCTTCTGCATAACTGATGCAGGTCTCTATTCCTGCTCCTTCTGTGTTTCCTTATATACTTCCTGAATGCTGTTTTCTCATTGGCTTTTCCAGCCACCTCTTTAGAACCATAGTGGCTTTTTCACCTGTTTTGATTTGTTTATGTGCTTCACACAAAGGCTTTGTGTGCCTCTGCCATTAGCGATTTTGATGATTCCCCATTGTTGCTCCACCTCCTTCTAGCCTGTTTGCTAGTGCTTTTCTGAGCCTCTCTTCCCATCTTGCAGATCAGCCCTCCTGAATCCAGTACCCTCACTTTTGCCGTAAGCCGGCTCTGTAGCTGAGTTCGCACGTGAACCACACTGTTTGATGGTCACTTGTTTCAGATGGCAACCCACTTCTAAATCTGAGATCCTCTACTTCCCCATTTGAGTATGAGGTCTAAGATTGCTCCCTCACGAGTGGGTTCTGAAACTAGCTGCAAGTAGCCTGTCACACCTGTGGGGCATTGAGAATAGCCCTGCTCTTGGATGAGGATGCAGCAAATGTAATCTCAGTTAACATCTGGCATATTCAGGTCTCCATCAACAGTATCTCCCCTTTCTCTGCCATCCTAAGATGCCTTCTATCATATCCTTGTCATTTCCTCCCCTGACATGAGGTGTGCAATACACAACCTCTAGTCCTCAGGGAAGGCTGTTCCATGCATCTACTACCCTCTGTAAAAAAATACTTCTTCACATTGCCCGGAACTGCGTCTCTCTATCTTTAAATTGTGTCTTTTGTTCTTGCACGCCTCTTTTTTTCTGAAAGATGCTACCTCTTGGACTTTGCTGATTCCTAACTGAGGTACTTAAAAGTTTCTTATCATGTCCTCCCTCTCCTTCTTTCCTTTCTCAAGGGTGTGTTGCTATTAAGCTCCTTAGTCTCTCCCTATAGCTTCTCTTGCAGACCCTACACTATTTTAGTTGCTCCTCCCTGACTGGGTTTTATCCTGTCTATGTCTTTGTGAGATGGGCTTCCAAAACTGGATGCAGTAATTCAGATGGGGTCTCATTAACTCGTCTGTACAGAGGGATAACAACTTCCTTGCTTTCTGCTGGCTGATGCCTCTCCCTATGCATCCCAGTATACCCCTAGCCCTCCCTACTGCCTTCTCACATTGCTTGCTAACCTTAAGGTCATCTGATATGATTATCTACAGGTCCCTTTCCTTTTTTGTTGTTGTTACTACCTCCCCACCCATTGTGTAATCTTCCCCTGGGTTCTTGTTTCCCAGGTGCATTATTTTGCACTTATTTGCATTGAATCTTAGCTGCCATACTTCTGACCATTCCTCCACCTTGCCGAGTCCCTTCTCATCCTTTTCACTCCTCCTTGTGTATCAACCCTGTTGCAGATCTTTGTGTCATCTGCAAAGAGGTGTACTTTTCCTTCCAGTCCCTCTGCAATGTCACTTATAAAGACATTAAAAAGGACTGGACCCAGTACTGAACCCTGTGGTGCCCCACTAGTAACCCCTCTTTCTTCAGAGTGGCTCCATTTACAATTACCTTCTGTGTCCTGTTGTCCAGCCAATGTTTTACCCAGGCTACCACCCTGGGACCCACTCCTAGGCTGGTTAATTTGACTACTAAACTTTTGTGTGGGACTGTGTCAAATGCCTTGCTAAAGTCTAGGTAGGCCATGTCCACAGCCCCTCCCTGGTCTACTACTTTGGTCACCCAGTCAAAGAAATCTATTAGATTCATCTGACATGAACTTTCCTAGCTGTGAACCCCATGCTGCCTTAGGTCCCAGTCCCCACTGGCCTCTAGGTACTCAACAATTCTTTCCTTCAGAAGTGACTCCATCACTTTCCCTACCACAGAGGTCAAACTGACAGGTCTGTAGTCTCTGCCTCTGTCTTGGTCCCACTTTGTGAAGGGGAATCCAAATCCACTTTCCTCCAGTCCTCAGGTACCACACCATCCTCCCATGATTTATTAAAAGAGTAGTCGGTGGTTTCACCTTAGTTCCCCTTAATTTTTTTTAGAATTCTGGGATGAATTCCATCAGGCCCCATTGCTTTGTCCACCTTCAGTTTTAGGAGTTTTGAAGAAACCTTTCTTCTGTGAAAGGGTTGGGATCGACTCTCCTATCAAGAGTGCTTCTGTTAATTGGATTAGGCACTTCCCCCTCCTCTTTGGTGAATACTGAGCAGAAATATTCGTTCAGTATCCTTGCTTTTTCACTGTCCCCCTCTGCCCACCCACCATTCATTCTATTCAGCCTCACTGTCCTTCCCTTTGTCTTTCTACGCTCTCTGATGTAGCTATAAAAGGTTTTATCCCTCTTCTTAACCGAGTTGGATATCTTTTCCTCAGTTTGGGCCTTTACTATTCTGACTTCCCTCCCTGCTTCCTTCTGCCTTAACTGGTACGGGTCTCTGTCCTGCTCCTTCTGTGTTTCCTTATACTTCCTGAATGCTATATTTTTCTCATTGACTTTCCCAGCCACCTTTTTAGAGAACCATAGTGGCTTTTTCTTTTGTTTTGATTTGTTTATGTGCTTCACACAAAGGCTTGTTGCCTCTGTGATGGCAGTTTTGATGATTCCCCATTGTTGCTCCACACCTCCTTCTAGCCTGTTTGCTAGTGCTTTTCTGAGGCACTCTTCCCATCTTGCGAAAGTCAACCCTCCTGAAGTCCAGTACCCTCACTTTTGCATGGCTTGACTCTGTAGCTGAGTTTAACGTGAACCACACTGTTTGATGGTCACTTGTTTCCAGATGGCAACCCACTTCTAAATCTGAGATCCTCTCACTTCCCCCATTTGAGAGTATGAGGTCTAAGATTGCTCCCTCACGAGTGGGTTCTGAAACTAGCTGCCAGTAGCCTGTCACCTGTAGGGCATTGAGAATGGCCCTGCTCTTGGATGAGGATGCAGCAAATGTGCTCCAGTTAACATCTGGCATATTCAGGTCTCCCATCAACAGTATCTCCCCTTTCTCTGCCATCCTAAGAATGCCTTCTATCATATCCTTGTCCATTCCCTCCCCCTGACATGGGGGTGTGTACACAACCCCTATGCAGATTGTGGTGCCCTTTCCAGTCTCCAAGGTGACCCACAGTGCCTCCTCTCCTCCCTGTTTACTCTTTTGTTCAGTTGCTTTTATCCCTTCCTTTACATAGAGAGCTACTCCTCCCCCTCTTCTCCCATGCCTTTCTCTCCTGTAGGTTATGTAACCTGGTATGTTAACATCCCAGTCATGGTTCTCTGTGTACCATGATTCTGTTACTGCTATGATATCCAGGCATCCCTCTTCCATCAAGGCCACCAGCTCAGGGAGCTTGTTGCCCACACTATGGTCATTGGTGTTCATTACCCTCCATTTCTTGATTGCCTTCCTCCTTTTTGCCTCATCCCAGTCCTTCTTGCCTTTGTCACTTTCGTCATTTACCCCTACCTTTCTCCCTATCACCACCTCTATGTTGGTGTTTACCGCACTTAACATTTTGTTTTGAGTAAAATCATTGTGTGCTACTTCATTCAATTGTAAATTATTCTGACTAGTCTACTTATGACATATTTGTATACCCACTCTTTATCCAGTTTCTGAAACTCCCAGCAGCTGAATTGAGGTCCATTATTATGCTTTAGTATAGTGGATATGTCATGTGTAAGAAAGATGCATTTCATGTTGTTTCCAAGAATTCTATCTTAATGTTCATTTGGAATTCAAAGTATAGTTTTTTTTTATTTTTACCAGTAGCATGTATTAACAATAGAAACTGTGTTTAAAAATGTCTGACTTATGGGGTTTTGAGCGACAGTAGGTATTTTTATTGCTGTTTTTTTCCCGATCCTTCAGGTCTAGAATACTGTAATGATGTCATTTTAGTCCTTATGGCCTCATCCACATAATGGTACCCATCCACAGAGGGTAGCCTATGTAGGTCAGAGGTGTGTAGTAGTCCCACTCTGCACATGGGGAGACATATGAGTTTCCTTAGCCCTGGCTGCATGCCCCTACTGAACCTGACCCTATACCATGTGAACTACCACATGACTGGCCAGGCAGGGGTGGACAAAGGAATGGGACCTGCATGTGCCCAACATAGACAAACTCCATCTTGCAGAGGGCCTGCACAGGTGGCAAAGGCTACATGTCCTAATGGGTTGCTGTAGCATTTACATGCCACATGAATATCCTTGGTGCCTGGCTGGCCCCTCTCTACCTTCCCCCAGCTCTCAGTGCAGGAAAGGAGGACTGGAGGATGTTATGACACTGCTTGGTAAAACAGACAAAGACATAGGAGTCCCAACAGGAATTTGGATGTCATTGGAAGACTGTTATATTCCACCAGCTCTTGCCCCATGCAGGACCCCAGAGCCACAACAATAGTGGGCCAGACAACTGATTGGATGATTACTGCCCATACAGTTCCACCCCTCTGGCACACCCTGCCCCTTTGAGATACTCTGCACTTGCAGAAATTGGAGTGTATGGGCTGGAGGTGCCTTTTAATGTGGACAGAGATTGAGGTATGGAGGTGTGTGGCTTGGTTATGCTTGAACTGTGCATATCCCAGGATGTTTTGTGACTCAGGCGCTAAGACACTAATTTTTTCTATCATACTTCCTTATGAACAGGATGAATCTATAGTGACAAGATGCATTTTTGTGCATCAAAGTGTTCAGATAACTTGTTTTAGCAGTAGGGAAACTGTTAAGATTAAAATGACATCCTACTGTTTTCCACATAATGTTGTGAGTCTGAGATCTAAGAACAGAAACAGCAAAAAAAAAAAGCATAGGGTAGTGTTACACATACCCATATTTTTTAATATAGATTTTGTTTTTATAAATACACCCTAGCAGTGAAAATAACTCGGACCTCATTTTTAAATTTCTACTGATCTGTAAGGATCTTTTACTGATAGACATATCAGCATCTTTTTTAGTCTTTATCCTTATTAGTATCTCACATAGTGCATACTCGTTAAGAAAATCTGACTTTATTATGCTTGATATACCAAGGACACGGACTTCCTTTGGTAAACGTGCTATTGCATATGCCCTTCTCTCCATTTGGAACCAGTTACAAACCATACTGAAACTAACTAGCACAGTTTCAATAAACTTCTACAAATCGCTAAGTTCAGCCAAAATAAAAGACACCTGTAACTGTCATTAAGTCTTTTCCTTCCCCATGTGTGCCATATTTATCCACTGGTAAGGTATAATGATTTGTCATATTAACTGCTTTCCCTTCCTTTCTACTCCTGGCTTTATCTTTGCTTACGCCCACTGCTACTCTGTCAAATCACCCCCCATATCAGTTGTAGACTGTTTGTTCTAGCTGCCAAAATACTGTATATGTATTGCACACACCAGTCATCATGTTTCATTTATCAGTATGCAACCTGTAAGTTGCTTCCCTGTCTCATATCAATGTTTACCACCTGCGGTCACCCTATGTGGTATCCTTGTATGTATATCCAGCCTGTATCATGTAACGTGCATTTCATGTATATACTGTTATTACCTATCTGTGTTTGTACTTTAAGTGTTTATGTCACAGGACCTCCTTGTGAATGAGTTTGCTCAATGGAGTTTTCCTGCAATAAACTTGAAACTTGAAACTTTAAATGTAATCTATTATTACAACATATCATCTGTCATTCAGTAACTAAAATTAGTTACTACAGTTTGGAAACAGTGATGAGGTCCCTCATAACTAACTAGGGTTACTTTCTGAAGTTAAAGTACTGTATGAATTTACACGGCATTTTATTTCTGTCACACAGTTAATGAAATCTTATACTTTTTGTCTCCATCATACATTTTTGTGAAACACATTGATTCAGCCTCTTATCTATGACTACCAGATTTTCCACTTCAATGTAAATTTAACCCTTGATGTTAGTTTCTAAGCTTTCACTGTGTCTGTGATATTCACTAACTACAAAACATCAGTGAAATACATTGTTCTATTGGCTTGCCCACTGGCGCAGTGGTTAGATTTCCATCTGCAACACTGACAACAAGGGATCGGATTCAAGCCAGGGGAGTCTGAGGGCTGGCTGGGGGGAAGGATCAAGTGTCTGATAGACTGCTCTCCTCCTCTGGGGGAGGGAAGGGTAGCACCTGGTGCTTGACTGACCCCTGTCGGAGGCTGGGGGTGTCACAGCCAAGGCTTGCCACTTCTGGAAGGTGTGCCAGATGTCTGCACATTGAGACTCTACGTCATAACACACCACTCCTCCCACTAATGGTGAAAAAAAACCTGGCTGATTCATAGAAGATGTCAGCCTCCCCCACACAGCTGACTGAGGCACTCTGCTGCTGGATCAACATGTAGCACAGTTCAGGGAGTTAGTGAATGGGGAGCTCCCCAATAGCCCCACTCTGGGGACAATCCAGGGGGCACTCCAGTATTGCAGCAGAAAAGTCCTGGGGGGTAGGGTGAGGTGGCAGGGATGGCAGACCAACCAGGAGCCAGCTGAAAAAAAAATACATGATTCTAGCTCAAGTATTGAGTCAATCTCTTTCTCTGTCTCTTCAAATTATATAACATTTTATTCTTGCAATTTGCTTTTGGCACTGGTATATCTTAGCAGAATATATTTCTAAAACTGAAATACACTATCCTGATAACTATCTAGTTCCATATTTTACTTATCATCCTTTGTTTATAATATTCCAACAATGTTGATTGTAAAGCCTGCAGAAAGTGAATTAAGGTTGAGTGGACAGAGGGAGAATGTAGACAACTATCGGCCAATATCCCTCTTGCCAGTTCTGGGGAAGATGTTGGAAAGGATAGTTAATACTCAATTACTTGAGTATCTCTGCTCCAATGATTTCCAGTCTCCAATGCAACATAGTTTTTGTAGGTGTTAAGGTACAGGTAAGGCCTTGACAGTGTTCACGGGCCACAACAGTAAAGCAATGGACACCAGAATGCTTACTGGTGCTGTGTTCATGGACCTGTCAAAAGCCTTTGATTTGGTGAACCACCAGTTCCTGCTTGGGAGGCTGGGGAGCATTGGACTAGTGGATTCTCCTCTTGAATGGGTTGCCAGTTGCCTGTCACATCATACGCTGAGGGTGAGCAATGGGAGTGTGATGTCAAATGTCACACTAATGAGGCAGGGCATTCACCAGGGTTCTATCCTAGGGCCACTTCTGTTCTCATTATTTATAGATCCCTTATCATCTGCTCTTTCTAACACACATACATTAATGTATGCAGATGATATACTATTGTATTATACTGTATCTCTCCCTCGGTGGACATGTTGAACAGGTCACTAGGCTCTGATTTCTACATTCTTGATGATTGGTTTTGAAACACAGATTATTACTAAATAGTAAGAAGAAAAAATGCATGATTTTTGGGTCAAGGTCAAAAACTACTAGTTGTTCCCTTATGGTTGTTGTAAATGGTCTAGGTGTTCAACTTAAACAGGTGGATTGTTTTAGATACCTAGGAATATCATCAGATTCACATTTAACTTTTTCTTTGCACATTAAATCAATTTGCCATCAGGTAAATAATAAAATCAGGGTGCTGTTTAAATTGCAAAACAGACTGACCTTGACTGCCAGGACAGCACTTGGTAAAAGTGTTCTTTTATCAACTTTGTATTATTAACTCTTTTCTATTTTCACAAGTTTCAAAAGCTGATTTATCTTTATTAAACACCACCTTTAATGCAATATGCAGGTTTGTACTACAGTTACCTTATCGTACCCACCATTGCACTTTATATGAAAGGTTAGGATGGTTACCACCTAAACTCAGTTGTGAATATAGTTTAATGTGTTTCACTGACAAAGTCTTACGTTGAAGATTGAATTACCCCTTTTTTTTCCTGTTTGAATTCAAAAAGGATGTTAGAAATAAGATCAAGTAACAGTTTTTTTGTTAGCTGTTCCCAGAATTCAGACTGCTATGGGTGGGCTAGCCTATACTGTATATGCTGTAAGAATTTGCAGTTCTTTACCTAATGTTTTGTCTGATGGAGTTAGTCATGTTTCTTTTAAATTGCATCTTAAGAAACTATATTGTGATTGGCTTCCTTGTAAATGTATAGTATAATTTATTGGGTTAATATGTTTGTTTTATAAGTTATAATTTAATTGTAACATCTTGGCTGTTGTACTAGCCCCAGGTTATATACAAAAAAGGACCTTTGCTCATTAGACTCACCGGGTTAACAACGGTTTAAATAAAATAAATAAAAGGTTACTAGAGGGGAGATTAAAATGCTTCCAAAATAATTAGGGGCATACTATAATAATAATAATAATAATTTAATAATAATAATGATATTTATATAGCGCCTTTCACAATATCAAGGCACTGAGCAGATCAATAAAAGCATCAACACACAATACAAACCACAAACCATAAAAATTATAAGATATATTCTAAAAGCATAATAAATTACAATAAAATTTCACACACTAAACAGTGCATTTAGCTTTCAAGAAAGGCCATTCTCCAGAGATAGGTTTTCAATTCCTTCTTGAAAATCTCCACGGAGGAGCATTCCCGTAACCGGCAAGGTAGAGAATTCCAAAGAGTGGATGCGGCATAAGAAAATGCTCTACTGCCGGAGGATTTCAAACTCACTCTTGGGATCTCTAACAACCCCATGTCGGCCGAGCGGAGTGATTGTCTAGGGCAGTAAGACACCAGAAGGTCTTTCAGGTAGGACAGACCCTGATCATGAAGGGCTTTGAAAGTCAATAAAATGACTTTAAAGGTGATCCGCCACCGTATTGGGAGCCAGTGCAGCTCTGGGGTAATGTGACAGGACCTACTTGTCCCAGTCAAAACCAGTATGCAGCGTTCCTGCACAAGCCAGAAGTTGATTTGTCCACAGAAAGCCCAAAGTAAAGGCGTTAGTAATCGAGGTGTGAGGACACAAAAGCATGGACCAAAGTTGGCAGAGAGTCAGACAGAACAAGGTGCTTCACCTGGGCAATACTCCTAAGATGGTAAAAGGAAGTCTTGATGATGACTGACACCTGAGATTGAAAAGTCAGCCTATCGTCAAGAATCACCCCAAGGTTGCGCACCCATTCAGAGGCTGGAAGCGACATGCCGCCAAGAAAAATTCCAGATGGCGCGCCAGCACATGACCTCTCAATCTGACCACCCGGGTCCACAATCAAAACCCCAGTTTTCTCCGAGTTCAACTTTAGCCAACTAGAATCCATCCAGTCTTGGATCTCCCCCAGACAGTTATTAAATAGCAAGAGAGCTCCATCCCGGTCGGGTGCAAAAGACAGATATAGCTGAGTATCATCTGCATAGCAGTGAAACCTCAGCCCATACCATCTTATAATGTTTCCGAGGGGCAGCATCTACACTGCAAATAACATGGGTGACAGCACTGAACCCTGTGGCACTCCACACAACAAAGAGACTTGGCCGGAGGAAAAAATCCCCGACACAACTCTTTGTGATCTCCCAGTGAGGAATGACTTGAACCATTTAAGAACGGTTCCAGACATTCCACAAATTTGCCCCAGGCGTGCTAGCAACACCATGTGATCCACAGTGTCAAAAGCTGAAGAGAGATCAAGAATAACCAGGATAGAATGTCTCCTTAGATCTCTCACCCTCAGAAGATCATTTACACCCGAACCAGCGCTGTCTCAGTATTGTGTCTTTTACGGAAACCAGACTGGAAGGATTCGTAGATATTATGGATGGTTAAGTGGTCATCCAGTTGAGCAGCCACAACCTTTTCAATAACCTTCCCAATAAAGGGAAGGCTAGAGATGGGTCAGTAGCTGGAAAAACAATCTGGGTCCAAGGAAGCTTTCTTCAAGAGAGGTGTCATCACCGCCTCTTTCAGGGAGCTAGGAAACTCACCCGACTCCAAGGAGCACCAGATAATTTGCACTAATCCTGGACCTATGATGTCTACACAACCCAAAATTAGGGTAGTTGGTCCAGGATCCAAGCTGCAGCTTGTAGGATGCACACTGTGGATGATCCTCATAATATCCACGAACTCAGGTCGACAAAAGGAACTTCAGGAGAAGTGAGGTCTTGTGCTCTCGCACACTCCCGCCACATCACCCTTAGAGGTTACTGGACGCAAGTCCGCCCTGATGTCAGCCACCTTAGTTGCAAAGTATCGAGCAAGCTCATCGCACTCACTTTGCGAAAAGGCTTTCCGAACTTGCAGACAGGCTGGATTGCACAATCTGTCTACAGTTCGGAACAGCTGAGCTGGTCAATTCTGAGCAACTGCAATCTCCCTGGACAGGAATTCTGCCTTCTTATGGGTGATTGCAGATTGATAGCTAGTATAATGTTCAATCAATCTAAGACGGTCGGCATCAAGGGCGGACTTGCGCCAGCAACGCTCTAACCTTCGCCCTTGTCTCTGCATCTCCCTCAGAGTCCCATCAAACCAAGGGTCCCCAGGGTGACGGGAAAGAAGGCGCTCATGACCAGGAGCAATAGAATCCAGGGCATCCGCAATGGCCTCATTATAGGCCTGTACGAGCGCCTCTGGACTACTGCCCACCATTATGAGGGATGATAGGTCAAGCACACTGTCAGGCCTTGTGGGGTAACGTTCCATAATGGGCGGTACATGACCATCTCCATAGGGGCAGACCTTCTCTGGGGGGTGCAAAAATTGAACCTCACGATGTGGTGGTCAGACCAAACGACTGGTTCCACCCCCATATCGGATGCATCAATCCCAAGGAGGAAGACCAAGTCAAGAGAGTGTCCAGATTTATGTGTAGCAGTGGAAACTACCTGTGTGAGGCCCAAAGAAGACATTAGTTGGAGGAAGTGTTTACCAAATTGTGAGAGTTCATCGTCGACCCCAGGCATTAAAGTCACCCAGCATCATCAATCTGGGCGCCTCAAACGACATGTCGACAAGGAAGTCTGCCACTTCCTGTAAGAAATGTTTCCCATTTCCGGGTGGATGGTAGATGAGAACGATTCGAACGCCTACACCTGCTACAACTGTGCACTCAAAGGACTCGGCCTCACCCACTACCACATTCGAGAGGCCCAATTCAGTCTTGAAACAGACTGCAACCCCCCCCGCCCCTGCGGTCCAATCTCAGGTGGTGTAACACCGAGTACCCAGCCGGAGTCATGGCCTCCACTATAGGGCCAGAATTTTCATCCAGCCAGGTCTTGGTGATGCAAGCCGGATCACCCATACCAATAAGGTCGGCAATAATAGCAGTTTTATTCCTAACAGATCTAGCATTGCATAACACCGCCCGAGTTGGACAAACCTTGGAGGTTGTTGGGCCTATCTGCCTACTGTAATCAGTAGTGCCCTTGGGTATGGAAACCAGACAGGGCAGACCCTGCTCTGGATTCCATTTCGTCCCAGTGTGCCTTCTAGACTTAATAACCCCAACACGGTGACTCTGCTCATGCCCCCACCCTGTTCACACACCCCCGGCCCCTCACCCTCCGGCGGGCAATCCCCAACGCCCTACAACGCTGATACGTCTTGAACTGCAAGGAAGGAGTGCAAAAGGGGTAGAGGGCATGAAGAGAGGAGGGGAAGTAATGCACCACCATGGAGGAGGAAGGCCAGCACATGATGCTACTACTCAGATTAAACAATAAAAATAAAAATAAACCCCCACCAAAATTTATCAAAACAAAAAACCTCATTAACTACCTAAAACTAACAAATTAAATCAATAAATTACAAAACAAAACAGACCCTTCCTACCCCAGTCCTCTCACCACCGGGGGGGCATGGGTACAAAGGCACTCTCACTGCCTAATAAAAACATACAAATGTTTAAATCCCCCCCCAGTTCTCTCACAACAGGGGAGAAAATCACACAAATAACGAATAAAAAAAAAATTTTGGACCCAGGGTCCTCTCACCACCCCGAAGATCAGAACAGAGTCGACAGATGACAAAAACAGCAGCTTCTCAAATACAATAAAGGATCCAAGACAGTCCAGAACCATATAAGAGGCAGTCACACAAGTCCGGAAGGAGAAATTAGTCCAAGGGAGATCCAAGAAGTTCAAAGCACTCCAACAAGTTTATATCCAAGGAGGATCAAGCAAACTCCAATCTAATTTACTCCCAGCTGAAACCCCCCCGGGGCAAAATATTGCCACACACTAAAGGGCCACACAAAGAGCCACTGCCGTAGCCCCTTCCATGGTCCAAGGTGGAGGGGCACCCCACTCAGCTCCCTGACTGGGAAAACGCCACAACGCCTGTGGGGTAGCAACACCCAGGAGAGTGCCGGCCAGAGCAAACAAAAGGCAGGTAAACCTCCTAAAATTATAAAGCTCAAAGGGCTCACAGTCTCTGACAAAATCCCAATCCAAGATCTTCGGTCTCCTCTTCAGCAAATCCGAATATCCAAAAGCTCCTCCAAACGCCTTTGAAGCTAACTTCTCACATTCCCCTCAGCCAAAATGCTACTTCACAAAAGCAGCATCAAATAATCCTCCAGACTATCCAAAAGGAGAAAAAAAAATGCCATCCAAGTTCCAAAGAGTCACTGATAACGTTACTCCCACGTACAGCAACTCGCCAAGTGTCTCACCAAGCTGCTGATCCACGAAGTGTAGTCATTACACTAGAGTCACACTGGACTCTCGACTAGGTCCACTGAATAAAGAAAAAGCCAGCTGGCATCTCCCGCGAAGCGGCACCGGCCACCACTACAGAAAGTAGTCCGTTAAAACCGGAACGCTAAGCCGGAACGCCAAACACTGGAACGTACACCAGGACATACAGAGGATCCAAGTCCACTCCGAGTCTATGAATGCACAAGTGTTTGAAAATTACACAGGACCCCATATTCAAAATCTCCCCTGCAAACTGGTGCAAGTGCCTGCACTGCACATCTGAGACACGCCAGCCAAAATAAGATATTCAGAAGATGCACCGAAAGATGAACTTGTGCATGTCCAGCTGAATATCCTGAAGATGCGCAATCATGCAGTGGGAGATGCATGGTGCAGCCAGTATCCTGAGCCCCATGCGGATCATGGGGAAATGCACGACACAAAGCTACTTGAACAGTGCACAAAGCTGCAGTATTCAGCATGGATATGCAAATGACCTCATTGCACATTCCAAGCCCATCTCCCATGTGTGCAGCTCATTGCTGGAATGTATTCAGGCCATTTGCATATTCTGGACATGCTCAGTTCCAACTGTGCAGGGCTGCCCCACCACTCCACAAATATGTACAGGAGGTACTGCAGCCTATTGTACAGGTATGATTGACTGTTTGTGTGTGGGTGGATGGACTGCATGGCCTGGATACAGTGCTATTACCTATAGCCATGTACAGGGTCAGACTGGGGTACAGGGGGCCCACCTGGACAGTGGCCACAGGGGCCCACCTTGACACGCAACAAGGGAGTGCACAGGGAGACACAGTCTGATCAGTATACCACATGCACGTGCTACACCAGCTCCATATGTAGTGTGCAGTCACCTGCAGTGCCCTCCCATATGAATGGAACATGGTGATGACTGCAATGAATGGCAGTGTGCAGAGGGTGACCAGGTACACTAGTAGATGGGTCCCACTTGTTTGCACCTATGGTGTACCACTGTGGGTGTATGCCAGGCTGCTACCCATCCACCAGTCTACCTTGGACCATTGCCCCAGATGGCACCCTGGGTGCATGACACCACTAGGTGGAACCCTGCAGGCCGCATGGATGCAGGTCATGGTCCCTGTTACATTTGCTGCATTGTGGCTGTCCACTCCTCTGATGTGTCCAGGGGGCACCAGATAGCATTGACATGTGGCTGCTGGGTGTCTACATCCATGGTGTGGTGTGGTTGGTTGCTCACTGGATGGTGCTGGTGGTGACATGTCACCTGTGGCTCAGGGTTCATCCATCTCAGCAAGACTCTTGTGTGTGTGAGCCTGGAACATGCCCTGGTGCACCTCCAAGGGACTTCTTCAGATGGCTTGCCTACAGTTCTGTGGCCTGCCTGTGGGTGGCTGGCCATTTAGGCATGCCTTTTCCATGCTTAACTTTGGGTGGCTTATCTCTGAGTTGTGCTGCAGATGCGCTGCACATTTTGTCTGAATGTAGGGATGCACGGCACATTCATTGGCATGCCAATTCCAGATGCCCTGCATACATTATAAATGTGCGATGGCACATCCGGAGATGTGCAACTCATCTCTCTCTTTTGAATATCGCAGTTCTGCTCATTTTCTGACATGCACGGCACATCTCTACTTTTTGCTGCTCATCTCCTTTTAAAATGTGGGCCACAGTTCCTAATGAAATTGGGTTTATGATCATCAAAATTCTGAAAACGTTAAAAGCAAATTGTTTCTAAAAATTATTTTAAACCATTTCATTTGTATTATATTCATACAAAAGAGTTGTTGGAACATTATGTATCAAAACAGAGATGGATCTATAAACTGTATGAAATAATAATAGTCATATAGGACAAATCAATATTTCCTAAATTACCTTATATCAATTTGATACATGATACATACAACAAAACTACCTTTTAAAACTTGAAAATAAAGATGAGTTAAACATGTCTGTTACAACATAATATAATAAAACAAAAACTGTGTGAAGTGGATCATTGTCCATGTAGTGGCACTTGACAATTTATAACTAAAAAACACCCTTCAAGCCCACCAGAGTAACACCCATCCCACTGTCCTTGCTCACCCATCCCACTGTCCTTGCTCATGACCAGCCACACGAGTAGGTAAAATAATAACATTCCTCCATGTTTGTTACACCAAATTACCCTTATCCTTCTTACCTAGTCACACCAGCATACAAATAACTTCTTTCCCCCAACCCATGTAGCATATCCCTCCCTCCTTCTCCTTCAACCTCACAACCAACAATAAACATGTTTTTCTCATGCAAGTTTACTTTTTTTTAACCCACCAGGCCCTTGTTGTCCTAGTTTAGCCCTCTGGAGACCTTCCAATCTTATTCTGTATTAATCTTATCACTGCTCTTACTCCCACAGTTGTTCTGTCCATGACAGAAACATAGAAATCTGATGGCAGAAAAGGACCCCTCTGGCCCATACAGTCTGCCTCTATCCCCTCCTCCTAGGTAGCCCTGATTCTACCTCTTTAACCCCCCCTCCCCGCCGATGGAGCCTACAGTCTCCTCCTTAATTTCAGGTTTTACCTTCCCTCTCCTTATTATTCACGTGTAGTTATCCCATGACCTCTTAAACTTCCCTACCATTTTGGCCCCCACCACTTCTTCTGGTAGCCTGTTCCAGGGGCCCACCACCCACTCCATGAAGAAGTGCCCTCTCCTGTTTCCTCTAAACTTTCCTCCCTCCAACTTTAAACTGTGTCCCCAGTTTTTGGATATTCTTTCATCTGAAAGATGCTCCCTTCTCTCACCTTGTTTATTATCGACAAATATTTAAAAGTTTCAGTCATATCCCATACAGTGGCAGGCTTCAAACATGCATAGGACAGAAACAAAGGAACAATAGAGATAAGAAGAAAAAGCTAAAGCCAATGACCAGATAGGGTCACTGTATGTTTAGTTAGACAGGTTAAATGGGTAGACTGGATGGGCCTAGCAGTCCTTATTTGCCAACGGCATCTATGTATCCCCCCCCCCTCACTCCTCATTATCAGAGGATACAGATCATGCTCTTCCATCCTTTCCTCATAGGTTCTCTAATTTATGCCATGCACCATTTTGGTCACCCTCCTCTGGACTCTCTCCACCCTATCAATATCCTTCTGAAGGTTCGGTCTCCAGAACTGTTCCCCATATTCCAGGTGGGGTCTAACCATGGACTTGTAGAGGAGCATTAACATTTCCAACCTTCTGCTTGTTATCCCCCTTCCTGAGCATGCCAGCATTCTGGTTGCTTTTCCTACTGCTTTGTTGCACTGGTTTGTCTCCTTTAGGTTGTCTGAAATGATAATCCACAGATCCCTTTCCTGTCCCATTATCAGCACCTCCTCTCCTCCCAGTATGTATGAGGCCTTTGGGTTTCTGTGCCCTATGTGCATTATTCTGCACTTCTTTGCATTAAAACTCAATTGCCATCTATCTAACCGCCCCCCTCTAGTTTTATCAGGTCCTCCCTCATTGCTTCTACCCGCCCCCCCCCCGCCGGAGTGTCCACCCTATTGCAAATCTTTGCATCATCTGCAAATAGGCACACCTTCCCCTCCAGTCCTTTTGCAATATCTCTGATGTAGCTGTTAAAGAGGATCAGCTCCAGTACTGATCCCTGGGGTACTCCACTAGTCACCCCTTCCTCCCCTGAGTGAACCCCATTTACTACCACTCTCTGGCATCTGTCACTAAGCCAGTTCTCCTCTCAATTTGTTATTTTTGTCCCCACCCCCTAAACTGCCCAGCTTGTTCATCAGCCTCTGTGATGGATGATGTCAAAGACCTTGCTGAAGTCTATACAGGCCACGTCCACCACCCCTTCCTGATCAATCACCCCTGTCACCCAGTCAAGAAATTCAATCAGATTCGTCTGGCATGACATCCCCTCTATGAACCCATTCTGCCTGTCATCTTGGAGATCACTGGATGCAAGGTAGTTGACAATCCTTTCCTTTAGGAGTGCCTCCATAATCTTGCCAACCACTGAGATAAGGCTGACAGGACGATAGTTTTCAGCCTCCTCCCTGTCACCGATCTTATGCAGCGGCACCACATCTGCCCTTTTCCAGTCCCCTGGAACCCTCCCTGTGTCTAGTGATAGATTAAACAGCCTTGTCATTGGTGCTGCCAGTTCCTCCCTGAGCTCCCGGAGCACCCTTTGATGCAGGGCATCTGGACCCATTGCCTTGTCCACCTTCAACTTACCCAGTTCCTCCCATACCTTGCCTTCCTCAAATGGGCTAGAGTCCACCTCCCTGCATTCCATGCCACTCCCTGATCCCTTACCCTCCTTTTCGACCATGAAAACTGAACTTAAATACCTGTTCAATAAGTCCCCCGTCTCGATGTCCCTCTCTACCAGAACTCCCCCTGCCCCTTTAACTCTCATTATACCCTGTTTGGAATTCCTTCTTTTACTGACGTATATAGAACTTTTTATCCCCCCCTTTTGGTCTCCTTCACTATTTTCTCCTCCGTATCTGCCTTCACCCCCCCCCAATTTTCTGCCCAGTTACCATCAGCTTCTCTTTCTATACCTCCCTATCCTCCTTTCCCTATGTTCTTTAATATTCCCTGAAAACTTTTTTTTTTCTGACTATTGCTCTTGCCACCTAGCTGGTGAACCACAGTGAGCTCCTCCTATGTTTGTTTTTGCCCACCCTCTTTATGCACAGATCACTGGCCCTTAAACTCCCCCCTTTATTACCCCCCCCCCACACACACACAATATTCGCAGCCTCTGTCCTAAAATAGGTGAATTCAAAGCCTGGGCCTTGCAGCTTGTTCCTGATATTATATGCATCACCTAATCTTGGCTAAAACCTGCTGTTAAGCAGCATGAGGTATCTCTACCCAGATACAACTGTTTCAGAAAGGACAGAGAAGGCAAGAGGGATGGTGGTATTCTTATTTATACTAAATCTCATTTGGATATTTCCATACTGCCTATACCTGACATTGACCTACGTGCTGTAGAATCACTATTCCTCTCCCTAACGCTTGGCAATGTGAAGAAGGTTATCACTGGGTGTGCCTATCTGCCACCCAACACTGCCTCTCAAGGCCTACCTACCTTATAACCTCTCTCCAATCTCCCCCACCATGACCTTATTCTATGCAGTGACTTCAATGCTGACTGGCTCCACTCTGAGGCAAATAAGATGAGATCTACTCTTGTAGATGCCAACCTGGCACAACTTATTCAGGAACCCACATGTATTCATAGCAAATCTGGAAAACATTCACTACTTGCCTAGATTGTCACAAATTGCCCCCCTTAAGATCAAAGAGGTGTGAATCTCTTCTGATTGCTTAAGTGACCACCCTCCTACATTCTGTGTATGGCAGAATAATTGCTCTAGCCCTCCTCCTAAAATTTCTCTGATCCGTGGCATGTCGAGGTTTGATGCCAATAGCTTTACTACCTCCATCAATAATATTGATAAAGTCCCTCCCTGACATAAATCAAGCCTTGGACTTTTTTGTATCTGCCTTTACTAGAATTTTTGACATCCATGCCCCTTTAAAAAATACTGGTCCAAGGGGGTAAAGGCTCCTTGGCTTTCTAAAGAAATTAGACTGCTCATGTCCCGTCAAAAACTCAATTCACAAAGCCTCCACTTCAAATTCCTTAAAGACCAAACATCTTTGTAACCCCAAGGAGTTTTGGAAACAGATTAATTCTTTGGTCAAAGGGAAGGTCGCTGAAAACTCTAGCTCTATCAATGCCCAGGGTACTCTCCTATCTGACCCCACATGTATTGCTACTGGCTTTAATGATTTCTTTACTGATCTTTGCACCTATACCTCACTTTTCTGTAACTCGTCCCCCTCTTCGTTAGTCATCCCCCCCCCCCGGCTCCCCTGGGACTCGACCTGCTTTCCACATGAAGCTGGCCTCACTCAAAGAAGTCCAACAACTTCTCAGTAACTTAAAACCCAAGAGCTCATCTGGGCATGATGCCTTATAGCCTAAATTTCTAAACCTTGGTGCTACAGCCCTGGCAAGGCCTGTACAAGACCTATTCTACCAATTATTCCTTTCCTGCATGGTCCTTGACAAATGGAAGGTTGTGGTAGTTCTTCATGTGTACAAGAGAGGACCAAACAATGTTGTTGACAATTTTTAGCCCATATCTATTTTCTGCCCATTGGCTAAAATCCAAGAACACATTTTGTGTAATCACCTCTGAAACTATCTGGAACAACACAACCTATCATCCCCCTATCAGCATGGCTTTAAAAGGCATCACAGTACCCTTACTGCCTTATTAAAAGTTACTGCTGATATATTCCAGGCAATGGACCAAGGTCCTGCCACTGGTGCCATCTTTGTCAACTTAACCAAAGCATTTGACCTGGTTTACAATGGTCTCCTGCTTCAACAATTCAATACTTTTTGTCTTGATTCTGGTTCCCTGGCATGGAGCAATAGCTATCTATCTGGCCGGACTCAATGGGTCAAGTGGACAGGTTCTGTCTCTGACCTCCGACCCATAGCCCATGGGGTCCCACGTGGCTCAACACTGGGTCCATTGTTATTCTCTCTTTTTATTAATGCTCTACCTAGGTTTTTGAGAGGTTCCACCATACTCCTCTATGCGGATGACGCTATTATCTATCGCTCTTCCCCTGATGTTAATCTAATTAATAGTGCACTTGCATCCAACTTTACCGCCCTGGAAGGTTGGCTTATGCATAACCAATTAATCCTTAACACCAAAAAGACCAAAAGTATGCTATTCTCCCACCTGCCCCCATCATCTCATGCCCTCTCCCAACTGTGCATTTCCTCCCTAAGTGGTGATACCCTTGAGGCTGTCCGTTCCTTTTAATACCTGGTACTACCATTGACTCCTTGCTCTCACTCAGTGCACATGTCTCCAATGTCATAAAGTCCCTCCACCAAAGGCTACGCCTCCTGTTTTGCATTCGTCTTTTCCTCATTTCTACCCCCGTCATAGGATTGCTACCTCATCCCTTCTATCTCTCCTCACTTATGGTGCTCCTCTACTGCTCTCTACTTATGTCTCTTCCATGTCTCTCCTCTCCCAGGCCTACCATAGGGTGAGCAGATTCGCCTTGGGGGTTGATGCTAGTCACCACCACTGTGACGTTCTTTTCTCATTGGGTTGGCAACCTTATGAATCAAAACTAAGGTTTATTACACTAAGTTTTGTGCATAAACTGGTCCATAAATTCATGCCTCCTTGTTTTAGTGAGACCATACGCCTTAGACAAGCCCCTAGATCTCTTAGATCTGCCTCCCTCCCCTCCTCGTAAAACTTTCACTACATTTGACTTCTGCAGGACATTCCTTCTCCTATGTGGTTGTATCAGACTGGACCCCCCCCCCCCGTAATCTCCTGTTGCACTCTCCCCAAGCTCCAAACCCATCTGCTTGCCTTATTCCCTCCCTCTCTGCCTCTGCTATTTGTTCATGCTTCCATTAATACACCTTTTCCTTCCTTCCTTCCTACCTTCACCAGTGCCCTACACCCATCCGAACATATGAATATACGAAATTTGCCAGCAGATAAAGGCCTAGAGGTCTAGCAAGTCTGCTCGAATGTGCAGCTAGCACCCCTTATTCTGCAGCTGCCCCTCCCTTCCACCCTTCCCCTTCATTGACCCTCCCCCTTGTCCTGTCCCATCCCCTTTTGAAGCAGTCCACTGTTCTACTGGATACCACTTCTGCAGGTAATGCATTCCACCCAGCCACCACCCTCTCTGTAAAAAAGTGTTTCCTCATCTCCCTCCTGAACCTTCCTCCCTCCAGTCTCATATCATGGCCCCTGGTGTCCTCCCCCTCCTTACTTTGAACAGCCCCTCTGTACCTGTCTTGTTTATTCCTTTCATGTACTTAAAGGTTTCAATCATGTCCCCTGTCTCTCCTCTCCTCCAGTGAGTACGTTCAACTCCCTCAGCCTCATCTCATATGATAGTCCCCAGCCCCTTGATCATCTTTTGTTGCCCTGCGCTGCACCCCTCCAGTAACTTAATGTCCCTCTTCAGATGCAGGTGCTCGTGTACTGCACGCAGTACTCCATGTGCGGTCTAGCTAATGACCTACTGAATGACTAATGAACATACCTTCCTTTATGTGCTTTCTGTCCTGGCTACCTCCATACCACCACTCCTCCACTCTCTCCAGCCTGCTATTCTGGGCTCTGTGGCCTGCAGTCGTGGTTGTACATTTCCTGGAACTCATGTTTTTATTATGCTGAAGAGAATATTCTTCTGAATTGTTTCATCCTTTATTGACTTGTATATTTGCTATATTTAACTCACATTGTATACTCAATTTATTGTTATTCTTCAGCTTGTATATAAATATATATTTATGTCATGTCTCTGTTTGCTTGTTGCAAACCAGGGTCAATCCTGAAACTGGAACTGCATTTGTCTCAGTGGTCTTACCTGGTTACCAAAACTCAAATAAATAAATAACAGTTCTTCCACATCCCCCAGTTTTTCCTTGCCTTGCACAGCTTCCCTGAAAATCTCCACCCACTTTAAGTCCACTACCCTAGCAGTGGTTCTACTCACTTCTGTCATCATCCTAAACCTAAGCCTATTAGTTCATGGTCACTTGACCCCATGTTGTCCCCCACCAAGATCTCAGCTACACTATTTGTTAGTTCTAAGTCCAGTGTCATCTCACCTCTAGTAGGTTCCCAGACCAGATGTAGAAGAAACACTTCTTACAGGGATTCCATCAACTCCCTACTCCTTGCTGATATTGCAATTGGGATCTCCCAGTCTACATCTGGGAGGTTAAAATCCCCCACCCGCAGAAGTTCACCCTTGCTTGCCATCTTTTGTACCTCCTGCATTAGTTCCCTGTCCACCTCCTCCCCCCTGTGTAGGAGTTCTGTATACCACTCTTAGTCATATTGTCTCACCAGATTGCTTCTCCCGCATGGCCCACAGAATCTCCGCCACTCCTTGTTTTTCCTGCCTTACTCTTGTTCTTAGCCCATCCTTTATGTAGAGTGCCACCCCTCCCTTTTTCCTAATCCTGTCTTTCCTAAATAGGCTATATCCTGGGATAACCACTTCCCAGACATGGTGCTCAGTCCGCCTGGTCTCTGTAATGACTACCAGGGCAAGTCCCTCATCCACCATCGTGGTCTTTATGTCTCCCAATTTGTTTCCCATATTCACCTTGGATAACATACTTCTCCTCTAATTTCTCTTTTTCTTTTTTTCCACTCCCTACATCACTGCTCCCACCTGTGGGGGAGTGCTCTCTAGGCAAGGCCCTCCAGTTTCATCCACCTTCCCATCCTTAGTCTCATAACCCCCCCTCCTAGTTTAAATCCTTCCCCAGGATCCCATCTATATAGCCTTGCAGCTTGCCCCTCATCACCCTTGCACCCCCTCATTTATGTGTTGCTTATCCTTTGTGTATAGACTCTCTCCTCCCCATGTGTCCTCTCACTCCCCTATGCAGGTGAAACCTTCTTCTCTGAATCTATCCCTAAACCATCCATTGAATTCCCTAATTCTCTGCTGCCTAACCATACTGGCACAGGGGGCCGGCAAGACCTATAAGAAAGTCAGAAAGGTAACCTCCTCTCTGCATCTCCTGGCCAGCTCCCTGAAACTGTTTTGTACCCCTCCTACTTTATTGCCTGCCAGGTCATTTGTCTCAAGGTGTATGATGAGGTGTGACTTTCCCCCCACTACCCTACCTTATTTTTTGCTGTGCCCTTCCTGCCTCCATACCTTGTTTGCATAAGACCAACTTCCTTCTATAGGCAACCCCTTTTCTTAGCCAGTGTACTCCACTTATCATAAGGTCACCAAAGACCATGACCTGGTCTGTTTGCTCTGTTGTAGTGAGTGCCCTGGTGCCTTTGTACTGTTTCCCCTTCATTGTACTACTTTTTCTCCTTTCTTGGTCCCCTTGACTATGCTGCCATCTTGCTTACCTTAATAGTCACCCTGTTTCTCATGCTTCCCCTTCTCCCCCACTCTACTCTGATACTCCTGCTCTTTCCTTTCCAACACTCCAGTATGACTCCCATTGCCCCTCATATCCTCACTGTGCCTCCTGATGTCTCCCTTACTTTCCTGCCCCACTCCACTTGATCCTTTGTCCCCCTCCCTCTCTAGATTCTTACTGGATCCTATTCCTGAGCCCTGTTTATCTTCCTTCTCTTCTTGCTCCCCCTGTTTCTGCATCATAGCCAATGGTGTAAACTTGCTTGATACCATAAGACTGCATCCCATCTAAACCAAGGTGCTATGTCCCTGCCATTAATATGTGTCCTATCCTGTTGCACCCGCTACCTCCTCTCCTCCTTCCAGCAGTTTCCCTCCCTAGCACCCTGTCTGTCATCCCTCCCTTCAAATATCCCCTTCCATCCCCTGATCCCATGTCCCTTCTCCAGCCTACAGTTTTACCTGTGCAGTTACCTCCAATTACCCCTCCCTACTTGCTCTGTCTTTCCACCCCACACTCCACCTCCCTTCTAAGCCAATTTATTTCAGCGATGAGCAGTCCCAATTTTAGACATATTGGGCACCTCCCAATTCTCCAGAGCATGTCCATAAAAAATGCTGCCCCGCATCCATTGCAACCAACTATTCTCCCTCTTCTCACTGATAGGGTAATTTGGTGGATGTTGTCCTTACCTGTAACAGAATCAAGATCCAGGGCAGGCAGTGGGATATATCGCTGGCCAAAGTGTTTCATATGGGATCATCGGCTAGAGCTGATCTAGCCCAGCTATTTCCCCTTTAATTATTTCTCATACCCTCCATGTGCAGCACCAGTTATAAGCTCAAACTGACACCACATAAGCACAGATGACATCTTGTAGAATAGCTAGTTCCCTGGTCCTCCACAGGTGTTTTTGTGGCACCAGAACCCAGTAATTGCCCTCTCCAGCTGGTAATGCTGTCATAAAGCAACACCTCCCAGCCTCTCAAGAGCTACCCAGCCCACTCCCGAGTCTACTTCTGAACATGGGTCAACAGCATGGCAGTACATTTGTGCCATTGGGCAGCCAAACTGAAGCATGTTTTTTAAAAAAGAAGTAGTTGTAAGAAAAGAGACATCAGCTGGTTCAAGCCCTCATCACACCACCTTAGCCTGCTGCTAACACAAACTACTGTACCTATTTGTATACTGAATACTTCTACTCAGTCTTCATGAAGGATGAGTAGGGACCACTTGCAGAGTGTGGGATTCTATCCAGGGGAAGGTGGCATGGATCAGAGATGGGAGCTATTGCAGTGGAGAAGGTACTCAAGGGGCTCATGAGCCTGAAGGTGGACAAGTCACAAGGCCCAGATGGCCTGCATCCTAGGGTGCTAAGGGAGGTGGCCCAGTTCATAGTGGAACAACTAACTGACCTCTTTAACTGTTCCATACAGACAGAAATAGTACCAGTAGATTGGTGGGAGGCCAACGTGGTCCCACTCTACAAGAGAGGGTTTAGAAAGGACTTAGGAAAATACAGACCTGTCAGCTTGATCTCAGTCTTGCAGAAGGCCAATGGGCTCCAGGACAAAAGGCAACATGTGTTCCTGTCTTGACAGTCAAACTTGATAGACATCTTTGATTGGATCACAAAAGCAGTTGATAAGATCCAGGCAGTAGAAGTGCTATAGCTGGAATTTAGCAAGCCCTTTAACTCTATGTCCCATGGGAGACTTGTGAGAAAGCTAACAAATATGTGGCAGGTAGACTAATTAGCTTGGTGGATTAATAACTGCCTGCTGGAACAACTCAGAAGGTAGCTGACAATGGGGAATATCCAGGGGTAAGAGAGACCACTACAGCTGTACCACAGTTATCAATCTGAGGGTCAGTCCTTTACAAAATATTCATCTGTGATATAGTGGAGGAAATCCATGGCAAAAATGGTTCCTTTGCAAATAACACCAAAATCAAATGCATGGTGGATACAGCAGAAGGAATACAAGGAAAGAAAAGGAAAATTGACAGATGAAATAGGGTCCATGATATGCCAACTCAGTATTAATGCTAAAAATGTTGTCATGTAATTTGACAAAATAAATCTGTACATAAAATACTGGTCGGGGTTGGTGAGGCTGGAGCAAACATCGGAGAAAAGGGATATGGGTATTATTATAAGTGGGAGTCAAAAGTACCATGCCCAATGCCAGATGGTAGCATGGAAAGTAAATAGGATGTGGGGGTATATAGGGAGGGGTTTACTAGCAGAAAGAAAGGAGTGATTCTGCCTTTGTACAATTCCTCAGCAAGACCTAGCATGGGGTATCGTGTGCAGCTCTGGAGCACAAACTTGAAGAACAGTGACCCCTGGGAAGCTTTTCCATGGAGGGCCATGAAAAGGATTCAAGCAGCAGTAGGGGAAGATATATGAGGAGAAGCTGGACAGTCTCAGTATGTACACAGCACAGGCCTGGAGGGAGAGGGACATGTTAAAGACCTTTAAGTACATAAGGGGAATTAATAATGTGGACAGCACTATCCTGTTTATGAGAAGTGACGGCAAAGTAACAATAGGCATTGGATGGAAATTGGTGGTGGGAGAAATTTAGGAGGGATGTAAAGAAGTTCTTCTTTATAGAAAGGGTTATGGAGAAGTACAATATTTTACCATAAGAAGTGATAGTTGTGGAGTCTATTGCAGGCTTCAAACATAAGAGGAATAGACACAGGGGGACAGTCTAAACCAGAAGAGAGAGAGAAGATGGGCAGTCAAGGGAAGAGAATAAGTGAACTATGGAGGGGGTTGTCAAAATACAGTCAGGGCTTTTGTAGACAAGCACCCATTTTCCATTAGGCTGGGCGTGGATGCAGCCAGGTACTGGGCCAACTTGGTGGATCATGGGGCCTTTTTTTTGCCATCAAAATTTTAGGTTTTTTTATGTTACTATAGCTGTATACCAGAGGTAATATTAATATAGTAGTAGTATGATGTCTTACTGAAATCACACAAACTACTATTTAGAGATGCATTAGCTAGACAGCAGCCAGCTGAGGTGGTGTGAGGAGTGTTTTAGTCAGCTGCTGTCTCCATTCTTAAAATGTGTTCTCTTTTTTGAAGCCTGACTCAGTGTGCAATTATGGGGGAGGGAGGAGGGTAGATGGGGTTCTGTGTGGGTTTGATCAAGAGTGATGATTTGCTGTTGTGACTTGACAGGATGGAGTGTGGAAAGGGTGCTATGATGTTGGGGGAAGGTAATATTTTTAAATACTCGTATGACTGGGTAGGAGACAGAAGGATAGGATGGTTGCTATGTGGGTTAATGGGAGGGGTGGTTTATACATTGAAGTGGTTTAGCAGGAGAAAGGAGGGTGAGATTGGTGCTATGAGGGTGGAGGAAAGAGTACTATTTTAACTTACCTTTTGTGGTTGGGCAGTAGAAGGGTGCAGTTGGGTATTACTGTATGTGCATCTGGGGTAAAGAGGGTGATTTAAATAATGGTGAGGCTAGTCTGGGGAAGGGAAAAATTGTAAAAAGTGGATCCATGGAGAATGTGGTTAGTAGTTTAACATGCTCTCTAATCAGGTAGTAGTTTACCAACATTACAAAAAATATAAAAACATTTAAAAACATACCCAGACGATTCTTACCATTTGGCCCAGTAAGAAAGAGTATACTTTATGCAGGGAGTAGACACATGCTAATGAATTACAGGACAAGACTGAGTACATCCTATTTACAATAATAAATGCATATGATACTGACTTGGCTTTAGCAAAGGGTACCTTCGAGGTAACTAATAACAGTCATACGCTGAAAGTATTTTACAGACTCAGTCCTGCCCCTGTAGTTAGGGTTAAATCTTCACTTCTATATCAAACTGAACATTTTGCACTTTAATAACTTCACAACCATTCAAGTGATTCACATAAAATGTGGCATGCACCATCAGGGACCAATGATCTCTTGATGTGGCCAGTTTCATTCCTGTCGGATGTGCAGTTGCAGACATACGGAGTGTTAATAAATATGTAAATTATCATTTCTGTAAAATTCTTTGTCACCTTGCTGTGCAAAAATGGTATGAAATTTTAGTCTGACATTTTAGGGTATATAGGTCTTGGTTCACATTGGTGGCTTTTGAAGGATTGAGGGGAAAATATGAATCCATTAAAATGTTATTAAATTTCAAAGTTTCCCATTATTTTCTAAGGGAAAAGTTAGATGTTCACCTCAAAAAAGGATTCTTTATCGCAAATGTGGAATCCTTTGCTGCAAACATGGAATCCTTTGCTACAAATGCTGAATTGTTGTTTGTGTTGCCACCATCTTATTTTCAGTTAGCGAGGGAAACAAACTCAAATTACAAAATAGTACAGGGGTTGGTAAACACAAACAGTTGTGTTTACCTAATCAGGGCCCGAGGAATCATGTTCTGTGGTTAGTGTTTTGATAACTTATTCAGAAATGTGTTTTTTTCATCCACGGAAATCCTTTGACACAAATCGAGGACATTTTTTACAGCGAAACAGGATTCTTTTCCACTATTTGCAAAACAGGATTTTCTTTTACCACAAATTGTGAAAAAAGATTTGTGGAACAGGATCCCTTTTCATGATTTGGGGAAAAGGATTTTCTTTTTCCGCAACCTGTGAAAAAAGAACCACAGAAAAGGATTCTTTTTCACAATTTGCGAAAAAAGAAATTTTCGATGACTATTTCTTTGTCACATCATAGCAAAGAAATGGTTTCAAATTTTGGGCTGGAATTTTCAGAATACAAAGGCAGATGTACCTTTTGCTGGTTTGGTGAAAATATATTACATTGGCTTGGACTTCTGTGGATTTAAATGTTGCTTGATTTCCCATAGGAAAACATTTTAATGGGAGGTTTATGGAGTTGTTTCTTTGTCATTACACTGTTAAGAAGTGGTTTGCAATTTTGATGTGAAATTTCCAGAGTACAAGTGGTGTGTGCCAGCGATGTGCCTGTTGGTGGTTTTGAGAAAATATATTAATTTGGTTTTAAGTTACACAGCTTTTCAATTTTGCTGTGTTTTCTGTAGGATAAGATTGCAATGTGAGGTGTTTTTTGACCCTGTACACTATAGGATGGGGGCCCTGGGCTCCCATGGGAAAATAAGGATACCACTACTCTATCTGAAAAATTATGCATGGATAGGAGCACAGGGCCCAGAGGTCCCTGAACTCCCACATGTATATATGGATACCATTATGGACTGATTGGAGTGCAAGGCCCAGAGATCCCTGTGCTCCCACAGGGAATTAAGCATACAATTAAAAGCTGTCATGGGCAAATAAGGATACCACTACTCTATCTGAAAATTATGGATGGATTGGACATTGCAATTATACATTCTTAAGAAGTAAGGAAATTCTTTACAAACAATTTCAGTAATGCATCAGTTAGGGTTACAACTACAAAGGTTTGGAAATGTAGTGTTAGGGTTTCCAACCCTAACATCCCAATCAACCACCACCCTCCATGCACCAACAGGCATCTGGAGGTGTGCCTTGAGGTTGTCAGCTTTAAAGCTAACCCCATTCTCCTATACTGTACCCATCTCAGCTTATTAACTCATGGAATGGGGTGAGTATTAGGGCTGACAACTCCAAGGCACACCGCCAGTGTATGTTGGTGCATGTAGGGTGGTGATGGGTTGGGGCATTAGGGTTAGAAACCCTAACACCACATTTCCAAAATGTTGTTGCTGTAACCCTAACTGATGCTTTCGCAAAGTTTTTTTTTTTAAGAATTTAAAACTCAGTATTTAAACCGAAGACTACAGCCACTTACTGTTGGGCTGTTCTTGTCAACCTGAGGATTGGTACAGTATATTATACAAGATATAAAATTAAAACAGAAATAAATAGCAAACCTGAGTGTATCAATCCTATCTGAAACTGCATGATTAATATCATTAAAAGTATAGTATACACTGTATCAGAGACTGGAAACTGGCCCTTTTGTTATCCCATACTTAAACAAGCGTGTTTTTCATGATATCAAAGCAAAAATAGGAAAGTCTTCTTTTCAGAAAGGTATTTATAGAAACATTCACTTTAATCAGGTAGTGAAGGTTTTTCTAAAATGTATCTAGGTTGAGCCCAGCTGTACTGTTGTCTTTCTCTAAATAAAGGTGCAACCAAACAAAAGCACCTACTATTGGTCAGCTACAGCTCCAAATATACTGTATGTCTCCCAACCCCTATCTGGTAATACTAAACTTAACTAGACCCTGGTACTATCTCATGCAAAATTAAATAAGTTTTCCTTCTAGGCTGGATGGGCCAGTTGGATCTTTAACAGTCCCTGACTCCCAAATATTTCAGATGCGAGTCAGAATCAATGTTCATTTGCTGTCCAAGCACCAGGTTGCATTTAATCCTGTCCTAATCTTATACTGTAACATAGTATGCTGAATATCTCATCCAAATTTATCATACTAAGAGCTCCAAGCTCAAAACTATGGCGATTATTCCAACATCCCTCACCTACTTCTGGCTATTGTCCAAAGATGCCACAGCTAATGTACATAAATTACTAATTATTCTTGAAGGTCAGACATGTAAAATTAAAGCACCAACTTTATGCTCCCAAGGTTCCATGTTGCTCATGAGTCCCTCTAATCAATCCACTATGGTTCACTTAGGGTTTAGGGTTACCCATGTTAGGGCTAATGATTTTTAAAATCCATTTTAAAATGTAAATTCACATGTTAGATGTTTGCAATTTTCTGACAACTGATGATATAGAAGGAACATAGAGATCTTTAAGAAAACACTACCCATTTTTACCTGTTTTCTCAAATTGGATAAAGAATAAAATTATATAAACAACACTTCTTACAATTTCACTGATTGCATACAAACACATTCAGTAGTGTTGATAATGTGTAGCATTTCTACATAATTTCATTTATAAGAAGTTCCTACTTTGTTTGCTGGGATGTTTTGCAAGTGTATCATATAGAATGTATAACTCAGTATTACAGCTAGAGCTCTAGATGTCCTCTCCTACTGGTGCCATTAGCTCAAATAAGTGAATTATGCTCCATAGTAATTAATGGGATGCCACCTCTACTCAGCTTGTACAAACCAAATAAAGAACTCTTTCCATTCATGAGACTCATATTAGTGGCAATGATTACAAAGGGTCAGTGACTAATACCATCTTCCAGAATTTAAGCAAGCTCAACCTCCTTTACTTTCATGACCTCCACATTTAATTTCCCAATTGGTGGCCATTGTGCTATACCTCAAGGAGTGAAGTCAGGTGCCCAGAATACAAACCAACAAATATGTAGTTCATGCCAGAAACAGTTTCAATAACTTTACAGGACTTGAAGCTGCTGTTTCTACACCAACTTCTTCTCTTCATATGAATCCTGTAGGGTGCAAAGAGAACTGTCCAGTCTGAGCACAATATATTTATAGATGTACAGAAAGAAGTCTCCTTAACAGATAGCAGGCAATACTGGCATACCTTTCCTTTAAAAATAAATTCTGCCTGTAAGTACACAAAGGTGCAGCTCTCCCTAGCTGTCTCTTTCAGTCCTGTCCTTCTCTCCAGCATCCAGCTGAGGGGATAACAAGCACTCTCTGTTCTCCATTCTGTTTCCCATACCCTGCTTGACTTCAGGATATACCTTTTAGCCAAGCACTTGGTGCAGTGCCCAACACAGCACCTAACAGAGAACTAAGCACAGGTTCAGCAAGCTTGCTTCAATCAAATTTAGTAGTCTTCAATAAAAAGCCACCAGCAGCTGAGACAGACCTCTTGCACAGGCACACCAACAAAAATTAATGCTACATGTGCTTTATCACATTCCAGTGTGCAAGATCTTTCAGGAACAAAATGCCGTTTTACACTTACAGTTGAACTAAATCATTTTGACTTTAAAAAGAGCTATATACCCAAACCAACCTATATGAAATAGTAGCTTTTGGAGACACAATGTACCTGGTGGAGCAGCTCAATTAAATATTGCTGCTCCATCCCTAGTTGGGTATTTAATGCATAGTTTCCTCCAAAGTTCCAAGCTGCTCAACATGCATGTATTTTTCCATTAAATATCAAATCCAGGATATGCTTTTCTGTGGGGAGATACAGCTCCACCTAATTCAAGCTGACAAAAGCAGGTCAGTGTTCACCAGTAATAATATTTTTATTTACATAGAAACATTGAAACATAGATATTGTTGACAGATAAGGACTACCAGGCCCATCTAGTCTGCCTGCAAGTGCTACACTAATATGTGAAAGTACTAAATCTGAAATGCAGGGAGATCTCTCGCTCAATGCCTACTGTCCCTTAAAATCCTGGTTAGCTCAGATTTAGGCCAGCCGGTGATCCTTAATCCTAATATTAAGTTGGGTCATTCAAGACTGACCCCTGAATGGCTCCCACAACCTAGAGAAGCTAGACTGGAACACTTTTATGGTCAAGGATCACTCCTATCTTCGGCCGACATACTCGATAAGTTTGGCATTCCTAAGGAGGAGATATTCAAAGTTTATCAATTAAGGCATCTTATTGCTGGGAAGTTTGGTATCTCCTTTAGCGAGTCAGTGGCCTACCCCTTTCTTTCTCAAATAATAAGCCTTGCTTCTCAACCACACTCCACTTCGTTAATCTATGCCTTTCTCCTAAATTATAAATTTCCCGACACAGTTGGGGGTTCTAATATCTGGTCATCTTTGTTGTCTGATTCTCCCTTGAATTGGTCTGGTATATGGAAGGATCTTCATAGATATCATACCCAGGATAGATTAAGGCTGACTCAATATTATATTGTGAATAATTTATATTACACCCCTGTTAAGCTTTTCAAGCTTAAGAAACTTCCTCACTCTACGTGCTCTAGGTGCATGCAGGAGGAAGGGAACCTCATTCATGTTTTTTGGTCCTGTAGTAAGGTTGCTCCCTTATGGTCTTCTATCCGGGACAATTTGGATCCCCTTCTGGGTCTGTCAACCTTTTTTAACCCTGAGATCTGCATTCTGGGCTAGTATTCTCGCATAGACAGTGTGGAGCGTCGGTATCATATGGCTTTGGTGTCCATGGTGGTCAAGAAGTTGGTCCTGAGACACTGGACTGATCAATTGGCCCTGACTTACACTGAATGGCTGACTGAGCTTACTGCATACCTTAACTCGGAGAATCTAATTGCCAGCCTGCACTGTCGTAAGGACCTGTTTCATAAGAGATGGGGTAGATTACAGTCGCTATGTTTGCACTAAAGAGTTCATAACCGTATCCCTGCTGCCCGCATTGGCAATTTATATTTTATTATGTATTGTTTTTAGTAAATTCACTGTTAAGGGAGATCTCATATATAAATGAACGGTGTTAGACTCATCCAGGTTATAAGAAATCATAGGAAATATTGAGAAGGCACACCTGGGTGGGGGTGGGGTGATTGTGTTTTGGGTCAGATAGTAGTTTTATTTCCTCTGTATACGTAATTTTGGAAGGGGATTCTGTTGTGGGGGTTTGGGGGCTTGGGGGTTACCATGTACTTCCAGGTTTTATTCACCTGACATGTTTGTTATGGTTTGTGTTTTTATATATTTGAAAAATTTGAATAAACTTAAATTTCAAAAAAAAAAAAATGAATGCAGGGAGGGCCATGCCCTCCTCTGTTCATAGATATCATTAGGATCTTATGTCTGACTCTCAGTTGTTTACCTCTCAAGATAAACATTGAGATAATTGTATCACAGGTTCTGAAGGTCTGTATGGGCATCTTCATCATAAAGTTTGGAATAAGTATAGGATGCAGGGGAGCATATTCACCTGGGTCATCCAGATACAGAGTATTAATCAAAGTATCAAGGTATCCCATTTTGTTAGATTCTATTTGATTTTGTTTGTGATATGATCATAGTTTTCTTTTCATTAGTCACTCCATTTTTTAAGAGGTTAGCACCTAAATAATGGAGCATCTGCCTATCCCACTTCAGTTTGTATACTTGTTTGAATGCTAAGAAAGAAGCAAAATTAACAGCCATTTTCTCACTTTTAATTTATTAATATTGTAACCAGATAATTCTCCAAATTAAGACCGTGGGAGGGATCTTGCTAGGTCTGTAACATACAGCAGGATGTCATCTTCATACAAACTGATTTTATATTTCCAAACCCAAGTTGAATACATCCCACTTGCTTGTAATCTCAAATTGCCTGTGCTAGAAGTTCAATACAGAGAAAAAAAGCAGGAGTCTAGTGTGCACCCTGCTTGTTTTTTCTCTTTAGGGTAAAGAGGTCTCTATATTGCCATTTACTTTGACACTTGCATTGGGCGAGGTGTAGATTGCATTTATCATAGTTATAAAGGCATCATGGAGTCCTAATATCCTGAAAAGGGCCAGTAAGTATGACCAATAAACAGAGTCACATGCTTCTTCAGCATTGACCTCCACAAGTAGGGTTCATTTTCTGATTCAGTCCACCTCATTCATCAAATGTAATGATTTGTGGAAACTGTTCTGCATCTGCCAAATTGCCAAATTGAGTTTGGTGTAGGTCTATAAGTCCCAGTACTACATCCTCCAAACTGTTGCCATGACTGCTATAAACATCTTCTAGTCCAGCTTGAGGACTTAAATGGGGCAGTAAGACTCACACTGTTTTCTCCTTTGGGATGACTGATATAGAATGAAGCTTGCCAGGATGAAACACAGTTCTGCAGTATTCTGCAGAAGAGTTACTGCAGTAAACAAGTCAGTTTCAAATGGTGTCAATCCCTTTTAACATGCAGGAAACTGTCACGCTGTACTTTATCCTGGTGGGCTCCAAGTGCTTGTTGCCATGATGATGGGAGAGTCCCTGTCCTCAACACCTCCTTTAATGCCTTCAGGAGTGGCAGCAGCAGTATCTCCCTAAATCTTTTATACTAGTCACTGAAGTACCACCTATCTCTGAGCTTTTACCCCAATTTGAGTTTTATGAGGGCTGGGGAAAGTCCACTCTCCTTGACTGGCCATATTAACTGTTAATTTTGTTCCACTGTGATGTTTGACAAGGTGAGTTTTCTCTAGAAATTCTCTTTTCTTTGGGTTATTCTTATAGTTAGGGTATTGCACATTCCTTGGTAATATTGCATGATGGCATGTGCAATATCTTTCACTCAGGTTAACTTTTCTTCGGGTACTGGGTCTCTATAACTTGCATGGATCACTGCTTTTGTCTCATGCAGCACACCAACAGTTTGGATGCCCCCACCTCTTTCATGATATTGCTACTTTAGATGACAAAATATCATCTCTATCCAACATGAGATTATGTCCTCCAGCTCCATCTTGTTTCTTTTTATCTTCTCCCATGCATTAGCATCTCCCATGGCATTTGCAGCCCTTTATACCTGAAGGAATTACTTTGTTAAAGCATTTCTACAGTGCTTCTACAACTTGGGATGGTGTGCTGCTAAGGAGATGAGCTTTCCTTCTTACCATTGTTGCTAACGCCTCTCACTGTGTGGAGGCCTACACTCTCTATATTATTCAAATTATTTGTTTCTTTAATGAAGTCCACTATCTCCTCTCCAGCTGTCTCAGAGTGGAGCATTGAAGGATTCAGGTGACACATTCTGGAATTTCTTTCCAATCCTGCATCTATGTGGATTCTCAGCAATATACGATAAGATAGCATAGGGAAATGCAGAGTGACCCACAAAGGCTAGAGAGGTGGTCTATGATTTCACAGTTGAAATCAATGCCAAAAAGTACAAGGTGATGCACCTAGGAAACAACAACCCCAGGAATGAATACTGGATGGGTGGGTGGAATAAGAGGTAGTACTATGGCTGAAGAATGAGACCTTGAAGTTATCATCAGTGACACCCTCATAAAATCAAGCCAGTGCAACAAGGTCAATAGTAAAGCAAACAGGATGCTGAGGTGTACTGGGAGGGGCACTTGACAGCAGAAGAAAATCAGGTAATACTGCTCCTTTATAGATCTCTTGTGAAGCCTTACCTGAAGTACTGTGCTCTGTGCTGGAGTCCTCATCTCAGGAAGGATAAGGACATGTGGGAGATGGTCCAGAGAATGGTAACAAAGATGTTTCAGGGCCAAGAGCACATGATCTTATGAAGACTGCCTCAAGGCACTGAACATGTACTCACTGGTGACTAGAAAGGAGGGGTGATATGATTGAAACTTTCAATTTCCTGAAAGAAATAAACAAGGTAGACTGTGAGTAATTATTTAGCATGAGTAACACTCGAGGTTACAAAGGCATGAGTGGAAACTGACAGGTGGGAGGGTCAGGAGGAAAATGAGGAAATATTATTTTACAGAAAGGGTGGTGAAACTGGAACAGTTTATTAGCAGAGGAGGTGGGTGCTAAAGTCATTAATGGTTTCAAGCATGGCTGGGACTAGAGTGGCAGCATAGTGACTATTCGAGATGACAGAAACTGAGAGGGGAATGGGGGGGTGGACAGAGAGGGGAGGACCTTGGATGAACAATTAGGTCCTGGGGATAGATAGGATACCAGACACAGACTAGATGAACCATTGGTCTTTTTTGACCATAACTGTCTAAATTTCTCTGTTTAGTCTGTGCTGTGTAGTCTTCCTTTGTACACCCTGTTGCCAACCCAGTGCCTTCCTTTTCTTAAATGTGTTAAACAGGTTAGTAAGGGGAAAAGGAAGAGGAGACTATTATGGTACTCCAAGGAAGTAGCAGTGAAAGTAAAAGAAAAGAAATTTGCAAACAATACAAAAAGACACAGACAGAAGGGGGCAGAGAGAAGTACCAGTAAAAACAGAAGGAGGCAGAGAGGGCTGTAAGACAGGCCAAAGTGCAAACAGAGAAATTTATTGCAAAATCTGTGGTGAGGGGTGACAAAACATTTTTCAGGTACATCAGAGAAAAGAGAAAGGCAAAGAAGGGGATAGTGAGGCTGAAAGGGGAGGATGGGAGCAGTGTGGAGGATGACAACCAAAAAGCAGACATACTTAACAGATACTTCTGCTAAGTCTTCACAGATGAGGGGGCAATAAATGAGCCACAAATAAGTAGAAAGGGTAGGATGGGCACAGCAATGGATACAAGTCCCTTTCCACAGGAACTGGTCCTAAGGGAACTGGAAAAGATAAAGATCGATAAGGCTATGGGGCAAAATTGGGTACACCCCAGGGTGTTAAGGGAGCTAAAAGAGGTGGTGGCAGAACCTCTGGCAACCCTGTTCAGCCTGTCACTAGAAACAGGGGTAGTTCCTAAGGACTGGAGGACAGCTGATGTAGTCCTCCTATACAAAAGTGGGAATAGAGAGGAAGTGGGAAACTACAGACCAATCAGCCTGACCTCAGTACTGGGTAAGATCATGGAAATGCTACTGATGGAAAGGATAATGGAACACCTAGTGGTTAAAGATCTACAGGATCCAAAGCAGAAGATCATGCCAGACCAACTTCATAGAATTCTTTGACTGGGTGACAAGGGAGGTGGATGGGAAAGCAGTGGATTTGGCCTACCTGGACTTCAGCAAGGCCTTTGACACTGTCCACATAGAAGGTTTTTAAACAAGCTGGGCCACATGGGAATGGGTACTATGGTGGTGTGGTGGGTGGAGAACTGGCTAGATAGCAAGACACAGAGGGTGGTAGTAAATGGCTGTCACTCTGCAGAGGGAAAAGTGGCAAGTGGGGTTCCACAGGGATCATTGCTGGGACCAGTCCTCTTCAATATCTTTATCAGCGATATTACATAGGACCTAGAAGGCAGAATTTGCCTGTTCACTGATGACACAAAGCTCTACAACAGGGTAGACTCACTGGAGGGTACTGATCAAATGAGAAGAGATCTGCAGAGGCTTGAGGATAGGTCAAGAGAGTGGCAGTTAAGATTTAATGCAAAAAAATACAAAATAATGCACATGGGACACAAAACACCAGGAAAAACATCATCTGGTGGAAGGGAGGGGAGTAATAGAATGCTCCAAGCAGGAAAAGGACCTTGGGTTATCATCTCAGGTGAACTCAAGGAAGGGAGTCAGTGTGGTAAGTCAGCAGGAAGAGCAAACAGTATGCTGGGTTGCATAGGAAGGGTTATCACCAGCAGGAAAAAGGAAGTCATAATGCCTCTATACAGGATTTTAGTGAGACCACATCTCGAGTAGAGAGTCCAGTCCTAGAAACCTTACCTACGTAAGGACATAGACAGGGTGGAGGCAGTTCAGAGGAGGGTTACCAAGATGGTGCAAGGGTTGCTCCATAAGCCCTATAAGGACAGGCTTAAGGACTTGAACATGTACTCCCTGGAGGAGAGGAAGAAAAGAAGGGATATGGTAGAGACATACAAGTGCCTCAGAGAAAGAAACAAGGTGCAGGAAAACTCAGTTTTTCACAAGAAGAGATGCAACTCAATTTTTCACAAGAAGAGATGCTCCAGGACTAGGGGACATGGCATGAAACTGGAGGGAGGGAGATTCACAGGGAACGTGAGAAAGTACTTCTTCATGGATAGGGTGGTGGACAGGTGGAACAGCCTGCCAAAATAGGTGGTGGGGGCAGAAATGATTACTGGATTTAAGAATGCATGGGATAGATATAAGGGGATCCTGGTAGTTTGGGGGAAAGGGACAACCAAGCTCTGGGAAAGCTTGAAGAAGCACAGCAACATGCGTAAATGGGCAGACAGGGTGAGCCATAGGCCCTGATCTGCTGTCAAAATCTATGTATCTATGTAATTAAAAATTCTTTGAATTCCACCCCAAAAGCTGTCTTAGTATCAAAAAAATGATGGTGCACCTCTAATCCCCCCAGAATGGGTGATATTTGTGAATAATTACTGGTGAGCATTTTTTTATAGGGCTCAACCAGTTGACATTTGCCATAATAACCAGTCGGTTATTATGGCATTCATGTGTTCATCAGTCAAAAGGGAATGCTTTTTCATTGGCTCTTTGTCTGTGTGTGGTGGTCTAAATAGTTGTTAAAACATGGCGGCTCTGAAACTTGGTTAGCGAGAAGCTGCCACAACAGTACCCTAACCTTCCCAGAATCTTTTTTTTAATTAATCTGGTTGATCCTACCAGAAATTTTTTTAAGTATCTGGTTGATCCTGTGATTCACCAGCCAGTCTGAGCTGACACACATTGTCAATGGGAACTGGACCATGGCTGACTGCCCTGATGAAGAAGTAAGTGCAATCGCATTCACGATCATGATTTCTCCTGTGAAAGAAAAAAAGAAAAAGGAAAAGAAAAGTGGGAGCAGAGGGAGCTGCAGTCTTCCATGCTGTGTTTAGGCTGCTGACTGTGGGGTGGGTGAGAGAGAGAGAGAAAGAGACTGGGAACTTCTGCACAGCTGGGGAATCTGTAGTGGAAGCTGGAAGGAGTGGCTGGAATCTGCTGCTGCTGCATTTGGGGCTGCTGTGGGGTGCAGGAGTATGCCCCAAAGAGGTAGACTGAAGGTGCCATGTGTGGGGGGATATTGAAAAGAAGGGAGGGAGACTTTGTACGTGTGTGTGTGTGTGTGTGTGTGTGTGTGTGTATGTGTGTCAGCCACAGCACTTGGGGTGGAAAAATATGCTGACCAGTAATTATATAAAATAAAAGGTGAGGAAATGTGCATATGAGAACTTAATGCACATCCTTGGTGTGGGATGCTTTAATAAACCCCTCGGGCTTCACCCTCAAGGTTTATGTAGCATCCCACACCTCAGGTGTGCATGAAATTCTCATATCACACACTTCCCCATCCTTTATTCTATATATAGCAACTATAAGTCTTATAAGCCACCAGTTTTGTTCCACCTGCATGTCCCCAGTATATTCAAAATACTGTATGTTCACAATCATGGACATACCAGGGCAAGGTGTACACAATATCCATAGTGTGACAATTAGCTATACTGGAAAGGAGCTCTCATAATGACCCAATTCCAGCTACAATTTGGTAACATGGAGGACTTTGCAACCGTTTGTGGATTTTAGGGAGTAGATATAATGTGGTTCGAACAGAATGCTATACTGCTAAATATTTCTGACCATGGTCGGGAATAACCCTTTCTTCCACACAAATGGCAAGAAGCTGGTCATTCTCCTTCTTATATTGCATAGTAGGATCGGATGGTAACTTCTTACAAAAAGATTGGATTTGAAAGTTGTTGCTGGCCTTCTAGGATGTAATCAGTAGTGTCCAGAACCACCACCAAACAACCTTTGTCAGATGGTTTTATGGTCACACTTCTGTCCTGTCCCAACCTTTTTTAGCACTTCTTGTTACTGTTTGGTGATGTTAATGTAGGTGGCGTGGGTCTACGTATCAAGCCATCTTTTGAAATGTTTCTCATGCTGTATCTTAAAAACAGCAACCTTTTGGTTGTAAAGAGGGGAAAATGATGATTTCGGGTGATAGTCTGTCAGAGTGTCCCTAGTTTGTGTCACATTCAGTTCTTCACATATATTGTTCTACTGAGCAATAGTGGATGTTGATGGGGACACATGTTTAGTTCCATAAGTGAGAGGTTGACTCTCTTCAATGGGGTGAGAATGTCCATTGTGTTCTTCCTGCATGACTGGATTCCTTCTAAGTCATCCCATTTCAATTTTGTGGAAAAAGCACTTAACATTAAGACACTGTGTCAGGTGGTAGAGGTCTAAGGAGAGATCAAGCAGTTTGTTTTCTTATATGGGGATGAACACAGTCCATTATGTGACAGTGCAATTTCAGTCTCTGCAAGAGCTTGAGACAAGATATTTACAACATTCATTTCTTCTGGGACTTGGACTTCTTGTTCTGTCACTTATCATTTGTTACCCTGACATGCCTGCATCTGTCTCCTGCCTAGTACATTTTCTTCTGCTTGGAATGTGACTACCCTCAGGCTCCTGCAGGAAGGGGAGGTAGTTCTGTTTCCTGTTTCCTACTGATCTGGGTGTAAAAGAAGTCCTGATTATCAGATTTGGATTCATTAGTGGATTAATAACAACTAGTTGAGAGTGATCTGTTTTGCTTCAAGATGGACATTGGACAGCTTCTGCTCCTGCTGTGGCCACTTTTGTTGTTCTTGAATCAGGTGAACACCTGGTTCTTCTCATCATCCACTCGATCACAGTCAAATTTCTGTAGTTTTGTTGTTTTCAGTTTTTGTTCTTGCTTATCCATGGGTCCATGTCAATTCACTCCTGGCATTTCACTCCCAACAACTGGTTCCAGCAACTTGCTTCGGCAAACAATTGGCTCCTGTGACAATCCACCCCTGACAATTCACTCCTAGGTGGAGTTAATTAACTTAACGTCTTATGGGAGTCAGCCAGTGGTTGTGAAGTAAGTGGACTGTTCATTTATCCTAAAGTGCTTAAATAACTTAACAGAACACAATTATTATGTATAAAAGATTTACTCACGTCACCCCTCTGTGCAACATCACTACACATTTCATCAGACACCATTCGTGCATGTTAGTGCCCAAGTCACATCAGCTTCATTAACTGCTGATGGCAACAGGAACAGGCACTACAAACAAACAAGATTCAGCATCAAGGTTTAGTCTACATTTACTTTACGCTGTTTTTTAGAAAAAATTAAAATTTGCACCCAAGTTTTATTTAAAGTTCCAGAGTTTTTAGTACTTTCATACTCCTGTCACCTGCACAAGTTGCTGAAACTTGCTGTAAAATTTCCCATCCCTTCACCTCTCTTGCTCCCATTCTCTTGGTAGGCAGATCCCAAATAGTAATGTAAAACTCTTCATTTACTGTCTGGTTGCCGTTTAAGAAAATCACCTAAGCAGACAAAGGGAAGCTCTACTTCTAATGACTTTCCAGCTAGAGATAAGATTTTTCACCTCATACATTATAGACTGGCTTATAATAAAATGAGCTCTTGATTGTAACTTTCCCCTTGGATCTGAATGACAGCATTTGCTTTCAGGAACTCACCTGAAACACTGTATATTCCCAAGTATCAAAACAGAGCTTAACTGTGAAAACGAATAGCTCCCATCGGGGCTCCCAACTATGTCATCCCTCATCTATAGCTCAGCAGCTCCTTGCTGACATATATACAGAAACTTTTAATCAGCTGATTGCACTTCACTTGGTGGGTGACCTGTGAGGCTGCAACTCATGTCATCTCTCTTATCTCCCATAGAAATTCTAGACACTCTAGATAGCTTGATGTATAGTGTCATTTGTGTGTGGCATCACTCAGGTGCCTTGAGAATAATTAGGCAACAAGTTTTGTAGCAATCTGACAGCTCCCTCCCAGACTTTAGGGTAAATGACCAGGTAAGTTAATTAACTCCACCTGGGAGTAAATTGTCGGGGTTGGACTGTCACGGGAATCAATTGTCACCGGAGCAAGTCGCTGGGAGCTAGTTGTCGGGAGTGAAATGCCTGGAGCAAATTGTGCTCCCCTTATCCATGATGGTTTCTAATTTTGTTTCCAGATCTGTATATTCAGGATGATCTTTAAATCCATTGACTACAGCCTGCTTTTCACTGAGCTCTGCTTCTAATTCCAGCTGCTGTGCATTATAATCTAATATAAAGTAGTACATTAACTGAATTGAGACAGTTTTCAAAGTCCCAGTCCAGTCAGAAAAATATCTGACACTTTTGGCCATAGTCAGATAACTTTGTAATGTTTGGCTAGCTTGGTGGTGCTGAGGGTTGAGGCGCTGGACACCACAACTCATGCTGTGCCGGTGGCCCAGATTTGGGAATGAGCCGGGACATTGGGGATCAGCTGGGGGGAAGGGATCTGGATTGAGCTGTCGCCTGACAGTTCTGCTCTCCTGGGGAGGGTTGGGCACCGATCTGGTTCACGGGCAGTGTTGGGAGGGAAGGGTGCTATTAGATGCTCGGCAGAAGCCATGTCTCCACACAACTTCTCACCTGGACTCCAGTCCTGCATGCCAGTGCCCTCATGGGGAGGGGGGTCATAAAGTTACTCTTATAACTAAGCAAAATACCTCACCCCACTACTGTGCTGAATGATCACTGAACAGGGAGATAGGGCCAGAGTACAGAGCCCTTGCTGGTAGGTTGGGGCAAAACAAATGTGAAATAAAAGAAATACTTTGTAATGTGTAGGCTTTGGTGGCAGTCAGTCCACCTTAATATAGATTTCAAGGGAAGTCTTATTCTAATGGTGGCATCTAATCTTGAGAGCATTACACTCTAAGAACTTAATAGCTGGGTAATATTGAAATCTCTGCTTCTGCTTCACTTTTCTTTTTGCCCATTGTAGTGGCAGCTACTTCAAAGGGACAATCTGTAAACAAGTTGGTATTGGGATCATCACAAATTGTATTGAATAAAGTAGGGCTGTGCTACCCATCGGGTAGGTTGGGTATCAGTGGTTTTTGGTCGGGTAGGGTAGTTCAGGTAATTCACTACCCTACCTAACAGTGTAATTCACAGGTCAGATACTGTGCACATGGGTAACAAGGCGAGTAATGGGTAATTTCTTTTGAAGCAGGCATTAGAAGCAGCCTGTAGGGTCCTGGGACTTGTCCGAGGTTGGAAACAGGTATGAAAAGGCATCCTGTGAGGTTCTGGCTGCAGAAAGGAGCACATGACACCAGCCTGACAATCCAATTGGTCAGTACTAGAGTCTATGCTCTGTATCTGTTGTGTGACCACGCAGATAGCAGCAGACTTTCTTGGGAGAGAGAGGAATCGGCGTTGGCTCTGCAGCCATGGCTGCTACAGTGAAAACAAAAAGCACAAGATTACTGCACAAAGGAGCAAGGGTTGGGAACTGAAGGGGGAATAATTGGAGATCCAGTGTAGTGCTAAGGAGAGAAGGAGAAAAGAGGGGGTGCTCTTTGCAGGCCTGGCAGCAGCTGTTACACACTGTTAGGTGTGTGCCTTATCTCTGACATAGCAGTGTGTCTCATCTCTGCAGTATAGAAAGCCAGTATAGGAGGCAGTATAGCGCAGTGGTCTAAGGCTCTGAGCTGCAAAATTTGGTGACATCCAGCAGACCTGACCTGGGTTTGAATCCCACAGCTTCTACTTGCATACTGTGTGACCCTGAGCAAGTCACTTAACCTCCTTGTGCTCCCAGGTCGCTCCTGTAAAAAAGCTTTCAGCTTAGTGTGCTATACCTGGTTAAACAACTAAAAAAATTTTAAAAGGCTGTATTATACACTGTGTGTTAGGTGCCCCAAGTCCTGTCTGTGGCATAGCTACTCTGTGTGTCTCTGAAGTAAAGTGAAAGTAATTTGTCTGTATTAAACATTGCTAGGTGCCCTGAGCCCTATCTGTGACATAGTTACTCTTTGTCTATCTGCAGCACAGTGTAAGGCATTTAGTATGTATTACACACTGTTAGTTAGGTGTCTTGAGCCCTGTCTGTGACATAGCAACTGTGTGTCTGCAGTTTAGTGAAAGCCATTTGGGCTGTATTACACACTGTCTGTTAGGTACCCTGAGTTCTGTCCCTGAAATAGGTACTTTGTTTCTCTCTGCAGTATAGTGAAAACCATTTAGGCTGTATTATACACTGTCTGCTACATGCCCTGAGCCCTTTAGCTACTCTGTCTCTGCAGTACATTGAAAGCCATTTGTTATGCACTGTTAGGTGCCCTCATGTGCCTTGTCTGTGACATATAGCTACCCTGTGTGTCTGTGCAGTATAGTGAAAGCAATTTGGGCTGTATTACACACTGTCTGTTAGGTGCCCTCATGTGCCCTGTCTGTGACATAGCTACTCCGTGTGTCTCTGCAATGCAGCGAAAGACATTTAGGCTGTATTACACAGTGTCTACTAGGTACCTTGAGCCCTGCCTGTGACATAGCTACTCTGTGTCTCTCTGCAGTGTAGCAAAAGCCATTTAGGCTGTATTACATAGTGTCTGTCTGGTGCCCTGAGCCCTGTCTGTGACATATTGTAGCTATTCTGTGTGTCGTTGCAGTATAGTGAAAGCCATTTAGGCTGTATTACACACTGTCTGTTAAATGCCTTGAGCCCTGTCTGTGACATAGCTACTCTGTGTCACTCTGCAGTATAGTGAAAGCCATTTAGGCTGTATATTTTACACACTATCTGTTAGGTGCCCGTGCCCTGTCTGTGACATATAGCTACTCTGTGTGTCTCTGTAGTATAGCAAAATCCATTTGGCCTGCATTACACACTGTCTGTTAGGTGCCATGAGCTCTGTCTGTGATATAGCTTTTCTGTGTCACTCTGCAGTATAGCAAAAGCCATTTAGACTGTATTACACTGTTTGTTAGCCTGTTAGGTGCCCTGAGCACTGTCATAGCTACACTGTGTGTGACATCTCACTGTGGCATAGTGAATCCAAAAGCCATGGCTGTAACTACTATGTCTTGTATTTCTCACACTAAGTCTACTGAAAGGAAACACAGTGGTGATGCACATGCAACTGAAAATTATGGGGAACAATATGAATCCTAGCACTAATAAAAAGTATAGCAATAATAATAATACAATAACATCACTAGGACTGGCACTAAATGTCCTCAATAACCAACAACATATGTTACCAATGAAATGATAGTAGAATTTCAGAAAGAACTGACAGGAATTACTCATAGAGGTACTGAACATTTTGTCACATGTGCCAGGAGATTCCAACTGCTGAAGCAGGATGCAAAGAGGGGGGAGGTATCCTCCTCAAATATAACCTCAGATGCTGAGGCAGGGAATGCTGACAAACATGGTGGTGACAGTGGGGACTGTGAATGGGATAGCTCAGGCTATGTCCCACCTGACAATGACAACAGTTCCAGTTCCTCGGAATCTTGTGGCAATGAGGTCAGTACTAGTTTTGATGAGGGGGTAGGAGAGAATGACACTCTAGGTCATGAGAGGCAAGTGCAGAAAATAAATCATATGCTAAACATAAGAATAAGAAGATGACCATGAATGAGAAAAAGTCATGGGAACATGGAAATGGCAGTATACAGTTTCCTCCAGGTCCCTTGACTGTACAAGAAATAGTGCAAGAAACTGTAGTACAAAGCAGAATGGATAAATCTTTGGTGTGGAATTTATTTTATATTGACCCTGCAGACATCTCTCAAGCTGCATGCAGTCTGTGCAAAAAGCATGCCAGTCATGGTGGCAAGGTGGGACATTTTGGAACATTAGTAATGATACAATATGCAAAGGCAAAACATCCAATTGAGTGGGGCAGGACAAGGGATAGTGTGGTTGGTATGAGTGGTAGTAGAGGTGGTGGTGACAGTGACCATAGTGACAATGAATTGGAAGTAGGAACTGACACTGAATCACTTGATGTGTCCTTGCAGTCTTCCTAGACAAACATAGATTGTTTTCTTCTGACACAATCAAGTACTGCAAAATCTCCAAGTAGTACTCCACTTGAAAAGGTTTGAAAAGTACAATCCCCTCAAATTAAAAATACCTCATCACTCTCATCAACTAACATTAAAAGAAAGTGTTGCGAGGACATCAAAATTTACCCATAAGCATCCAACATGCCAACTTTTAAATAGAGCCATTGCAGAGCTGTTGGCCGATTGTCAGATCCCTTTTGCTTTTGTTTCCCAGAAAAGTTTCCTCAAGTTCATGAACTGGATTGAACCATGGTTCACCATTCCCTGCCATAGAAACATAGACATATAGACTTTGATGGAAGACAAGGACCACTTGGCCCACATAGTCTACCCATTTCCCTACCTACAGGACAAACTGCAGATCCTATTTAACCAAAAGCTGATTTCATCCTACCCCCCACAAAAATTACCTTATGTCTGTCCCATGCATTCTTGAATTCTCCCACAGTTTTAGACCCACAACCTCCTCAGGAAAGTTGTTCCATGTATCCACTGCCCTTTCTGTGAAAAAATACTTCCTCACATTGCCCCTGAGCCGTCCCGCCTCTATCAGGGAGACATGAGAGAAACTTTTAAGTACCTCAGTGGAATCAACAAAGTCCAATAGGGTAGCATCTTTCAGAAAAAAGAGATGTGCACGAACAAGGGGACACAATTTGAAGACAGAGGGGAACAGCTCAGGGTCAGTGTGAGGAAGTATTTTTTCACGGAGAGGGTGGTGCATACTTGGAACAGCCTTCCTGAGGAGGTTGTGGGGTCAAAAACAGTGGGGGAATTGAAGAATGCATGGGACAGACATAAGGCAATTCTTGTGGTGGGTAGGAAGAATTAGGCTGTTGGTTAACTAGGATCTGCAGTTTATCCATTAGGTAGGGAAATGGGCAGACTAGGTGGGCCAAGCGGTCCTTATCTGCCATCAAAGTCTATGTTTCTATAAGGTTGGAAGGAGGGATGCTTAGTGGGAATGCTAGGACATATTTTTTCACAGAAAGGGTGGTGGATATGTTGAACAGCCTACCAGCAGAGCAGGTGGACATGAAAACAGTACAGGGATTCAAAAGTGCATGGGATAAGCATAAAAGCACCCTGCTGTACAGCAGAGCAGGGGAAAGGCAATTCAGATAAGAGTAGGGATGGCCAAACCAGGTAGGGAAATGGGCAGTCTTGGTGGGTTGTATGGTCCTTATTTACCAACAGATTCTATGTTTCTATGTTTCTAACACTGATTTATGAGAGTCTGATCCTCAAAATGAAATAGACAGCAAACAGTGATACTGAATATGATAACTAGGTTGTGCATGTAACAAATGGAGTCATCACCACTGTTCCATGCCAGTCACATGTGCCACACTAGTACTAATCTTAGTTTTCTTTTGTCAGTCATCAGTTTGCATGTTTGATCAATGTCCACCATGGGTATACAGTAATTTTATGAAACAGCAGCAGGCTCTCTAAGAGCAGCTGCGCATCTTGTGCCTACTTCACTAATTCCTGCCATGGGTATAATTTTTGGAAACAGCAGCACATTCACCCACAGCAGCTTCCCCTCTCATACCTGCTTCAGCAATGTACACTATGGGTATAATTTTTGGAAACATCAGTAGGCTCGCTAAGAGCAGTGGCACCTCTTGTACCTGCCTCCGCAATGCCCACCATAGGCATAATTTTCTGAAACAGCTGACGGCTCGCTAAGACAGCCTGTGCCTCTCGTACCTGCATCAGCAATGCCCCCATGGGCATAATGGATTGGGGCACCTCACAGACAGCGTAATAGTCCCCAAAAACTGTCTTTCCATGATTTTTGTTATGGTCAGGATCGAGTTATTGGCTAGTAGAATGGATTAGGTAGTTACTACCAGACCTGCCCCGACTACTCAGTTTTTATCCTTTTTTTTTCATGGTATGTTTGTAGTATCCATGGGTTGTCTTAGTGGTTGGGTATTTTAGTACCAGCCCATCCCTAGGAGAAAGCATATACAGAATTTACTACCCCAATGTCCTTTTGATAGATTGCAGACTTAACTATTGCATACTACTGCTGCTACTATTTAACATGTTTAAAATTGTAACCTTATTCTAAACTGTCACTGCGAGCTGACCATAAACCAGAAATCCCTAGAAACAACCAGTTGTTCCACACCATGACTGTGCTTAGTTAAAACAGCAGCAAGGAACAAAAAGAAACTGGAACCTGTCTCCGTTACTGATTGTAAAAAAAATGATGTATTTGTTCAAAAGTGTAAACATAGTGCATTAAACCCTTTCTGACCATCTGTTTGCTGGTCTGAGTGCACCCGTCAAAAGGGGGCCGAAATAAAAAAATTCACCACCCCTTCCCCGAGGTCCGGTCCCCCCGAAGTTAGAACATATAGTTAGGGGTGTGTGGGATGTGGGGGGCATAGCCACCCACATATAATCTGGGTGGCTAAATAAAAATCTTGGCACCCTAATGACGATCGCACTCAGACAGGTGTGTTCCGATGGTGGAACCAATTAAACAATGTACACTCACATATCTAGCAGTGGTAGCAAATTCAGGAGAGTGAAACTCATAACCCCTGACCGGTTTCACACTGAGGCTTTGTCAGACATGACACGGATGCTGCTACTGTACCTCTTAAATAGTACCAAATTTAAAGTGGTAGTAGTGCAAAAGTGCAAATTAGGTGATAGTGGCAAACAGTGGCTAGTTTTTTTTTTTTGGTTCCTTGCTGCTATTTCAATGGTGGAGTGACTGGTTCTGTGTACTGATATATCTTTGCAGTGGGTTCAAACTGTTGTCCTTGTACTAGCTGTGTCAATCTGTTTATTTATTTTTTTATTGAAATTGTTTCACCAGGAAAGGTACACTGAGCAAGAAGATGCACATCTCCCGGTGCGACTGGGGAGGGGGTAACAGAGGAATACAGGATACATAGTAATAACAGTGTCATTGGTACATATAGTGCCATTGGTACATAGAATAAGCAATATTCATTGTGAGTTTACAGATTTTGCAAACCCAGGCTTGGACTAACATCAACTAGTACAATGAGAACAGAGAACACAGGTACAGTGACCATTCAAGGACAAGTAAGTGCCTAAAGGGCAAGTGCTTAGCTGGAAAAGTTCAGCTTAGGACACGTTGCTAAGTTGTCAGCCAGATGGGAGGGGAGGGGAGGAGAAGTGGCTGTTAAGGGTTTAAGCAAGAGCAGTTTACCATGAAGTAGTTTGTGAGGGCAAAGGAGAGGGAATTAACAGAGGAGGAATGCCAGATTTGTGGGGGCAGCTCATTCCAGATTTTGGGGAAGCAATGAGAGAAAGCTGTTTGGCCAGCAGTAGACTTACGCCAAGGGATAACAAATGGGTGGAAGTCCGTGGATCTGAGGGAAAGACAGGGGAGCTAGAAATGAGCACGTAGGAGAGGTAGGATAGGAGGGTACCTAGCCAGAACTTGGAAGTGAATTTAGCTCAGCGAATAAGGTGTCGATTTTCAAGGGATGGTAAGGCTAATGAGCGGTATAGCTCACAGTGATGGGTGAGGGAGGGCATTGAGAGCGTAGTGGCAGAGACATGTAACAGGGTGTCAAGTTTGGATAGAGAGGGCTTAGGGGCTGCACTGTATACTATATTGCAGTAGTCAAAGGAGGGGAGAATCATCTTCTGTATTAGCTCACAGCGTACATTTAGAGGGAGGCTTCAGTGGTTTCTGTGCAGAGCACCAAGCATGGGGCACAGTTTTTTTAGAGTAGCATCAATGAGAACACTAAAGGAAAGATGACAGTCAAGCCAGACCCCGAGGTAGCTGAATGAGGGAACATCCTCGAGCACATGCCAGTCGAGGGTTCAGAAGGTGGAGAAGGAAGGGAGCCTGGACAGGCACTGTCTTGTGCTGAAGGTCATGGTGATGGTTTTTTGGGCATTTAAGGAGAGCTGATGGGTGCAGAACCAGTGCTGGATATTGACAAAGTCAACTTGGAGGTTGGAGGCTACCGCAGCTGGGGAGGAGCCTGAGGAGAAAAGAATGGTGTTGTCTGCATACATGTGTATAGCAGAGGACTGACAGACTAGAGGTAAGTCATTTAGAAATATTGAGAACAGTGTGGAATGGATTCGAGCACTGAACCCTGGGGGATGCCAGTAGTGATAGGCAGGGGGGCAGATGGCATCAGAGATTCATACTGATTGGGTTCCGTGAGTGTGGTAGGAGGAGAACCAGTTGGTGGCAGAGGTGGTGAGACCTGCTTCAGCAAGGCTAGAGAGGCGTAGGGCGTGTGAGACAGTGTCAAATGCTTTAGCTAGGTCGATGAAGATGGCAGAGGTGATCTGTCCACTGTTCATGTTGGTGAGAATTGCATCAGTGAGCCTAGTCAAAGAGGAGGTGGTGGAATGACCCTTTCTGAACCCAGACTGGAAATCCGTGTAGAATTTAGAGTGGGAGAGAAAGGAGGTGAGTTGCAAGAGAACTAGGTGCTCTTGTAATTTTGCAAACGTCAGGAGGAGAGAGAGATTGGATGGTAGCTTGAGGTGGCAGTAGGAGGGCCACCTTTAGGCAAGGGGATGACTACAGCATGTTTCCAGGCCTGGGGAACTGCTGTGACAGCGAAGGACAGGTTAAGGAGGGTGGCAAGTGGGGCAGCTATGGCAGAGGCTGCGAGATGGAGGAGCTTAGGGTCCAGATCGTCAGGTGATTTGCCATTAGATGGGCTGAGAGAAAGCAGGGCTGTTAAGGCATCGGTTGCTGAGATATCATTGAATGAGAAGGTGTGGGGCACATGCTGCTTCTTGTGATCCTCGGTGGGACCGACTGCAGCAGAGGTGGTCAGGGAGGAGAGGAGAGAGGCTGCACAAGTGGAGAAGTATGAGTTGAACTCGGCAGCAAGAGCACAAGGTTCCGAGAGAAGGGAGTTGATAATGTTTAAGAGCGGTATGGGGGTTGCAGTAGGGGGAGAGAAGAAAGAGTGAATGGCCTTCCAGAATTTAGAGGGATTAGAGGGTGGAATTAAAATACTCGGCTTTGGCCAGCCAGGTAGCTCTAGTACACTTGTTTCTAAGCATCCAGTATACAGAGAAGCCTTATGGATGATTAGAGGATTTGTGGACACTCCATGCTTGGTCACGAGCATTTTGACAAGCTAGGAGTTCAGGGGTGATCCAGGGCAGATGGTTGCCACGTAGTATTGTGCGATGTATAGGGGCGTGTTTATCCCAGATGTTGAGAAATGTGTTTTTGAAGTGAAGGAGGGCCGCATCATTAGACAAAGTAGTAGAGGATTGGGCCCAGTTGACTTGGGCCAGGTCATTTAGAAGGAAAGCGATGTCTAGTGACTTGTAGGAACCTTGGACCAGGAACTTTGGGGGTGATTTGGGGTGGTGAATCTTCTGGACAAGGTAGGTGAGATGGTGCTCACTTAGGAAGTCAGAAAGGAGGCCAGATTTGATGACACGGTGGAGGTGGGAGGTCAGAGCTATACTGCCTCCCCAATCTGTGAGGAGAGAGAGAGGAGTGAAGGGGTGGTATTGGGTAGGTGATTGTCTCCTTGGTGGAACCTGAGGCCAGTTGAGAATAAATAGGAGAGTAGGGGAAAAGTGGGCAGGAAGATAGTGTATTTAATCAGTGGAGGGGCGGAGGGGCCGGAGGGCCAAAAATTCACACAATATACAGAGTCAGAGCTAACAGAGGCTTGTATTCAGTACAAAAATACTTTAAAAGCATTTTTTTCATGGAGCGCCAGGTGGAAAAGAAGAGGGATAGGTCCTGGCCAATTGGAGTGGGAAAGCAAGAAACGCCTGTGATCCAATTGGCTGCACTGCCGCCATACCTTGCTTGGGCTTGTAGTCTGAGGTCTTGGTCCCGATGAGTGGCAGGAGGTACCAGCCAATCGCGGGGAGCTGTAGCAGCCCTGTTCAAGGGCAAGCAGCTAAGGGGTAGAGAGAAAAAAGAAGAGTTTAAGTAGGTAGTCAGGCTAGAGGGGGCAGGCAACCATTTGCAAGACAAAGGGGGTTAGGTTTTGTGCACCAAAACAGAGGGATTGGCTCCGTGGAGGAGGGAAACAGGCAGAAAAGCAGCAGAAAAGAGATGTATCACTTCTATCTTCTATAATTCTTTAAATTCACATAATATATAGCGTCAGAGCTAACAGGTGCTTGTATTCAATACAAAAAATACTTTAAAAGCATTTTTTTTTAGTGGAGCACCAGGCGGCAAAGAAGAGGGATAGCCTAGCTAATCAGAGCAGGGAAGCAAGAAGCACCTGTAATCCGATTGGCTGTGCTGCCACCGTATCTTCCTTGGGCTTGTAGTCCGGGGTCTTGGTCCTGATCAGCGGCAGGAGGTACTGGCCAATCACGGGGAGTGGTAGCAGCCCTATTCAAGGGCAAGCAGCTTGGTTGGGGTTGTAGTTCAGGGTCTCGGTCTCAATCAGCAGCAGGAAGTACTGAATGATCACAGGGAGCTGTAGCAGACCTGTTCAAGGGCTAGCAGCTTGCTTGGGCTTGTAGTTCGGGGTCTTGGTCCCGACCAGTGGCAGGAGGTACCAGCCGATCGCAAGGAGCTGTAGCAGCCCTGTTCAAGCAATCTGTGACTCCATGATGACATTCAGGTCACCTCCTAAGATTATTATCCCTTCCTCCTTAAGTACCAGTAGCTCAAATACCTATTTAAAGAAGGATTCTCAGGCTTTTAGGGAGGATAAACATTCAGCAAACTTACTGCAGCATCCCTGATGCATCCTTGCACCAGGGATCGACAAATCCAGTAGTCCCTTGTCCAGGGCTACCAATCTACTGACAGGGACAAGCATCAACTGAGCCTGAGGTTGTCTCATGGACAACCAAATTAATTTAGGCTGGTTTTTTTTGTTTGTTTTGTTTCTATCTACAGGTTCTGCAGTGTTCAGTTGTTGCCACTAGGTGTCATCAGGTAGGGAGTTGGGTTGCTTGCTACCACGGAGTTCACATGAGCGACAAGCAGGGGAAGACATACACCACATGTTTTTCAGGGAGCTGCCACTCTGGAGCAGCACTGGAAGAGAGCGCAGTTTAGACAGGGTCTCAGCCTTCCCTGTACCTCCCACTCAGCCATCGCAGTGGCCGCACTACTTAGAGTGACAGATCAGTCTGCATATTGCAAACTAGACTGCCTGTAACTCAAAGGTATTTCGCCAGTTTCATAGCAGTTGATCGCGGTCGTGAGCTGTCCGTGGTTGGAACTGCACTCTGTGGGAGTGATACACGTGAAGACAGCTTGTCAGTGGGTAGTCGTGTAGAGAGCGGACTTGTCCACACCGCACTACTGAAGTGACTAATTAAATTTTGAAGCCAGAAAGGTACATTTAGGGAGCAGATCTCTACCTTTATTTTAGTCTGTCCTCAGTGACACCTAGTAACAGAACTTAATAAAAGAAGCAAGCACAAACAGATTTAATTTAAAAAGGAAAAGTGACTCTAAGAGGAGGGGATGAGGAGATCTTGGGGGGAAAAGGGTCAGGCTGTAGGGTTATGTCGGATCAATTTGACCATATAGAATGCAGCAGAGTTGAAAATTGAAAACAAAATAATGGAAAATAGATATATACGATATAAAAACCTATTTACTTCACTGCTATCTCTGGGAAAGGGTGTGGGATGGGTTGTGTAGTATGGTGAATGAGAGAAGGAAATGGCGGAAAAGAATATATTAAAACATTTCATTCATAAATTATTTTTCCTGTTTCCTAATGTACTGTATCTGCCTAGTATTAATAATACAATCCCCACACCAAGTCTTTTATTGCTACATTAAGTCTTTGTAATTTCCCTCAAAATATAGCCTTCCAACCATGGACTACCACTCCCAACAATGGGACTGCCATTTCTGGTAAGGCCAGTTGTCCTGGACAAGTACTTTATTTTGAAATTTGTCGATCCCTGCCTTGCACCCTCATATATGTTCTTTCACTGTTTGGTCACACTTTGCTTTTGTTAACTAGGACTGAGAGGTGGATAAGGATAGTGTCCCCCTGGCATCATCCTGACCTATGTACAGAGTTGAACCCCCATTCAAACCCACACTGTTAATTTTGCACTTTCTGCCTCATTTCCGTGTGTCTCTTAGAGTAAGTATGTCCCTCTTTTCTCTCTATAAGTGAGCCATCTCTTTATACTGCTCTATGGGGTTATGCTGTCCATTTACTGTACATTGTGCACTTGTTTGATATTGCTTAGACATTGTGATGCAGGAATATGTCAACTGATCCTGTGCTTCTACAATGTTACTACTGGCCCTTTTTAGTGAACCAGTGAGTGAACCTCCCTCTCATCTCCATCACTGGACCACCTACTTGTATCTACATATAGGTTGTTGCATTCAGTTGTGACCATTTCATGGTATGCTTGATTTAACCTATAATGACCATTAGGGTATTATTCCCTTTTTGCTCTCCAGCAACTGCCTGGTTGTTGTTTCCTCAGGAAAGCCCTGCAAAATGACTATAAAAATTCCAGACTTTTGATAAGTCAGGAAGACAGGGCAAGTGAGTTTGTGGAAGGATGACTGCTGGTTGTCTTAGCAGGCACTGGCTGCAGGGTGATGACAGATTCACAAGAGGGATAAGAGTATTGGTTAAGCTCTCATCTCATGCATTGATAGCCTTTCATGAAACAATTAGTAAGCAAGACTACAGGTCATTGAGGCTATTGCCTTAGGATAACTGCTTTATAATATGTATGCAAATATTAGATAGTGTATAGTGGAGTGTTGTTTGGTATAGAATTCCATCCCTTTCAAAATGCTGTTGTACCATAGTTCATAGGTCATGGAATGTGATTCTACCCTACTGTGGTAGAACAGCATTCTAGAACCTCTAGCGACTGAATGAGTCAGTTTCATTTTGAAAGCAAAAGAACTCACAAACACATATTTCACACAGTACTATACACTTTAAAAAATACAGGATGAGCAACTCTATGCACAACCAGTGTGTTTTGCCACCTTGGGCTTCTGATTACCATGGACCTCTTGGGCTTCGCTTTCGCGGTCAGAGGGACTCAGAACCCCTCTGTGGCAGAACACACTGGTTGTGCATAGTTGCCCATCCAGTATTCTCTAAGTTATAGGTTAGTTGTAGAGTAATTACTTTATAATATGAATACTAACATTGCAACTTAGTTTAGCTTGTTTTGCAACTCAGATTAGAAGTTTGAATAATAGGTCATAAGACTGCTGGACATAAGGAATAATTAATTTGGAATATTGCTTTAGCTGAATTGAGAAATAATTTATTTATTTATTTAGTTTTTGTTAACTGGGTTAGGTGCGCTAGCCAAAGTTGACTATTTTCAGGCACGACCCAGGAGAATACATACATAAAATGAGATGAGATTATACAATCCATAGCATATAGTACAGGTACATACAGTAGTATATAGTACAGGTAGGTTAGAATACAGATCAAGTCAGACAGTACTCGAGATAATACATATAGCTATGCAGAGATGACAAAAGTGACATTAGTACATGCAAATAACAACTGAAATTGGACTAAGTGGCAGCTATAAAGACATTTTATAGCAAAGCTTATTTAGAAGTGCAGCAGTGTCTTGGGCGAAATAGGGTGGTTAGCTGTGAGGCATTAAGTGGGATCACAGCATGTGCAGGGATCCTGGGATAGATGGCAATATAGTTCTTTTTTGAAGATTGGGTTGGAGTTAGCCTGCCTCAGGGCAGGAGGGAGGGAGTTCCAGGTGGCTGGGGCAGTGCAGTGAAATGTTCCAGAGCCTTTTGAAGTAAGATACCTAGGTACAGTAAGTAGAAATTTGTTTTCTGAGCATAGTCCATGGGCAGGTGTCTGTGGTACAAATAGAGATGCAAGGCAGGAAGGGGTTTGGTTACAGACTACAGAGTCTGTGAGAGTCCCCAGGAAGTATAGTCAGTAGGCAGTTGGGGAGGGCCAGCTTAGGTCACTATACAGTGTGCAGTGGTGCTTGAGGCAATGGCAAGAGGAGGCATACTGACATATGTTGTTATACGAGACATCCCATTTATGGAAAGCAGTCTTATGGGCATTAGCAAAAGTGGAGACACCACATGTCAGTGTTGGAAGCAGAATACCCTTGGCAATTGCCAATTTGGCAGATTGTGTTTCCAGGTGACAAGTCTTGTAGGTGATTCCAAGTTTGGCATTTGTTGCTTTACAGGTTGACTGGATGTGCAGACTGAAATCAAGGGATTTATCAAGGAGGACTCCTAGGTATTTGAAGGATGTGACACAGTCGATGAGAGACCCCCAGAGTCATGGACTAGGAGGGGTTCCTTACGGGCTCTGAGTTTGGGGGCAGTGACAAATAACATGGCTTGGGTCTTTTTTGTGTTGAGGATGAGCTTATTAGCATTTAGCCATGTTTGTACATTCCTGAAATCCAAGGAGAGGTTTTCGTTAATGGTGTTAACTTAATAATAGCCTTTTGTGATGTGTTTTTTTACTAAATCTTTCTGATATGACTTTATGACTACTTACTCTTGTCTAGAAAATACCTCAGTAATAAAAAACACTTAAACTATGCCAGTACATTCCAGGTGTTTTCTATACCTATAAAATGCATATTAATTTGAATATTGATAGTGTGTTACTTGAACCTGGTAACATCTTGGTGTCCAAACAGTTTTTGTGACACCCAGGAAATTAAATTGACTAGTTCATTGAATTGGTAGGATGGCTCTTTTAGTGTAAGGTAATGGGCTATTCAGAAAGAACTGAGTAATGTTATGAGTAGAAGAAGATGGCAAATCACATGTTCAGCAGACTTCATTCAACCTCCCAATCGACCCCACCAGCAACTTCAGACCAAGCTATCTGAACACCAAAGGCCACAGGTACCCTGTCACTTTGGCCTCCAGCAAAATAATCAGGAACCCAAAAAGGGACCCATAAGAGACCTTCTGGTTTCTCCATTATTGGAGAACCGAGTCTACCCTACATCCTCTAATGCAGTCTCCTTATTTGACTCAAAGAATCCTGAAACAATTCTCCTAAACCTGAATCAGTATTTTAATAGAACTACTGAAAATATGTAAAATAATTCAAGTTTAAAAGATAGAGTTAGGAAAGCTGTAAATAGCACAGCTGCTCTGCATGAGCTGTGGGAAATGGTAGATGAGGGAATAAATAAGGATATTCAGTTTTACCTCTTGTGTGCAATATATTGATTGGACAATATGGCTAGACACTTGCCCTTCCTGGATATAACCTGTTCCAGCAGGAACGTACCTCAAAAGGGGGGTCTGGTTTACCTCAAGAGTGACATCAAAGGGCAAATACTACCAATTAGCTTCCACACCAAGGAAGCACAGGTTCTAACACTAAAACTTAATATTGGCCAACAAAACAAAGTGCTACTATTAACCACCATATACCTGCCTCCTGGGACACTACTCACTGGTTTCCTATAGCTCATAAGACACCTCGAACAGAACAAACTAAACTGGGAACATATAATCCTAGGGGACTTCAACATTAATTGGCAAGCACAGGATGCAGTGACAGCTAGAGACCAAATAGCCGGACTGTACCTGAGCCAATGGGTCACATAACCAACCAAACAAAACTACCATACAGGAACCAGCATCCTCATCAACTGGCTACTCTCCTCCTGTCCTGAACATATCGCAGAGGTAACAGTCCTACCTGACACCATCAGTGACCATTCCCCTATACTACTTACCTGGACAAACAAGTTCACCAAGAGTAAGCCTAAGACCACCAGGAACAGATCACTAAGGCCTGGTCAACTAGACTCCTTCAGGCACTACCTAAAAGGGATTGACTGGTCCCCACTGGATAAAGTCAAGGACGGAAACCAAGCACTGGATTACTTCTGCAGTATTTTTACTAAAGCCTGTGACATCTTTGCTCCTTACAAAACAAAGAAAGCCAGAGGAATCCCCAACCCCTGGCTGTCCAGCCCTTTAATTGAATGCATGCAACTTAGAGATCACCTGTGGCATAGGGCAAAAGCCACCGGGAATCTAGCTGACTCCCAAGCATATAAGGCAGCTAGAAATACCTGCACAAAACTCATACATCTGGCAAAAGCAGCTTACTACAATGACCTCCTAGGAAAGACCTGGGGAAGAGGGAGGGAGTTCTGGGACTCTGTAAAATCTCTCATGGGTAGAGCCTCAAGGTCCCCACCAGGAGTACATTGCAAGACCCAAAGGAAATCACTGATGCTTTTAATGTTGCATTCACAGACCTCAGCAATGTGTTGCCACCTGAATACCTGAATCACACCCATGCAGGCCAGCAGCACAACCTCAACACTCCATCACTACAGGATAATGTTATTCTACCATTCTACTTAAGGCAAATCTCCACAGGTGAGACCGTCAAATATATCAAACGGGTCCTTGGTAAGACCAGGATGGTAAGTGACATGATCGATATGAAGATGGTAGCACTCACATTAAATGAACTTGTGGCACCACTTACCAAGGTATTCAATGCCTGTCTAAGATCTGACATCTTCCCTGACACGTGGAAAGGCGCTCTAGTCACACCTGTTTTTAAATCAGGAGACGAAGCTAATTTAGCAAACTTCCAGCCCATCTCGATTTTACCCCCCCTCTCCAAAGTACTTAAAAGGGTAGTCTCAGAACAACTAACAACATGGATTCTGACAAAACCAATCCACTGTCACCGCGCTAGTAGAGTACACCATTCAGCTTTATGGGGCCCTGTATAAAGGGATGGCGGTGGGGTCTATCTTCATAGAACTCAGCAAGGCCTTTGACACAGTCAATCACCAATTGCTACTGAAATGTCTCCTCTCTACAGGATTGTCAATGGAATCTGTGGCATGGTTCCATAGTTACCTAACCCATAGATCTCAACGGGTCAGGATTGGCAATATGGTCTCTGAGCTCAGGGAAGTAAACCTAGGGGTTCCGGTAAGGTTCTATCCTCGGTCCTCTCTTATTCAACCTCTTCATAAATGATATGCCTTCTACCTGTCTTGCACATTGCATACTCTATACAGATAATGCTGTTATCTCCATCCCAGGGAAAGACCTGGGATCAATTAGCTCTGAACTTCAGCACAATTTTCATGCATTGGAATCCTGATTCACCCGAAATAAACTGCTACTCAACTACAAAAAGACAAAGAGCATGCTCTTCAACACCCAACAGAGCAAGATTCAAGGGTCCTCACTACATATACTTAGTAGCGAAGGAGAAGTACTAGACCAAGTCAATACATTCAAGTACTTAGGGATTCACCTTGATGACACCCTCACCTTCACTGCCCATGCTGAGCAACTGGTAAAGTCCACCAACATGAAGCTTGGCATCCTGTACAGACACCACACCTCAATGACACCGGCTGCTCTGAAACTTGTTTCGTGCAGTTCAGTTCTCTCATCTGTGGATTATGGTCTTGTCATATATGGGGCAGGCACAGACACAGTGCTTAAAAGGGTCAAAACCATCTTCAGCAAGGCCTGCCGCCTGGTCCTGGGAGTACACAAAATGACTCACTCTTGTGACCTATACAAGGAAACTGGCTGGCTCCCACTCCACCACAGACTCCAATACCAGGCCTGCCTCCTTGCAAAAAAGTCCCTGATGGGGTCCATGCCTAGGGCTACTTCAGCCCTCTTTGAGCCTGCACAACCATCTAAATGCACAAGGAGTGCCTCCAGGACTGTTCTAACTGTTCCCTTGAAACGAACCACCCTTGACCAAAGATCCATCTCCTACTGTGGGCCTAAATGGTTCAATGATCTGCCTGCAGACCTTACCAACTCCCCCAGACTTGGCTACTTTAAAAATGGGCTTCGATCTCTTCTTGCCAGCAAATCTGACTGCCAGCGTTTTTGTTAACCCATGGCCTCTGACAACGGTTCACACACCCGTCAAACGCTGCCCTCTCTCACTCCCACCCTCCTGTTCAACAACTGCCCACTTCCTCCTACCAACTTCCACCGCCTACTACCTCCCCTTGACAAAGCCTCACCTTGGCTGCTAAAACATGCATTTCTGCAGACTGGGAGCACCCTGTCTGAACTGTAACATGATTGTTAAACACTGTACTGCACTTAATTAGTGCTGTATTAATATGTTTCTCTGGAAGTGTGGTCCTGATTCTCCTTACTTCTTGTACCCTGCTTAATGTTGTAACTACACACTAATACCACTTGTTAGTTGATGTCTTTCTGTTCTGCAATGTTTTATCACCTGTAAATGTCTTGTATTCCTTGTTGACTTGGAGCCTTTGTAAACAAGCCCCCGACTCAAAGGTGTTAATCCGAATTTGAAATAAATAAATAAAATAAATAAAGACAAGAACTGAATAAATCCAGGAAAAGACTAGAAGAACTGGCACAGAATTTTAATATTGTTCTGAGTGATTTTAAGTCCCTTCAGGACTCACACTTACAAACACATAACCCTTAGACTGAAGACAGAATTAGAATGTACTGGAGTTCTGGATGGATATATCAGTCTGTGGCCCTGTAAGGGTTAAATATTTAGAGGACACAAGTGGTGAAACTAGAAAGACCATACAGGGAGAAACTACTAGTCAGGGGATGGATCCAAATATAAGAGAAGAAGACTGGATGAGGCTTTTGAAAATGATCAGTAATGATAACACTTAAAAAGAAATACATCTAGAGTTAATTGGGACTTTCAGGAGTTCCATAGGGATCCCTGTAATATCCCATATGGGGATGAGACAACATATACCCCTATGAACCCTCCATTCCCAAATGAAGTTACTTTCCCTTGTAAATACCTCACAGATCAGAACCCCCCCCCAAATGAAACTGCAGTCCAAGGGCCCCCCTACCCACTCAGGGTCATGAAGGGATAGAGGAAAACCCTTTTAACCTTTCTCAAGTGGAAGGTCAGCAGTCCTTTCACCAACAGAGAATGACTAGTTACTATAGCTCTGGGCTGAGGGCATGGCATTAATCCCACTCCAGCTAACTCCGAAAGATTTAGAAAGCATAGCAAAGAATGTTAAAAGGGTAGATTAAGGAGGCCAGGTAGACACTAACATGTGGAGAAAGCAGTGCATGAGGGAGTTGGAAGTTGAAACAACAGAATAATGACTCACCTAGGCAATTTGCACATAGGCTTAAGTGAGTATATTTTCAAGGGGTTAGCAAAAGGAATCTGAATAACAGAAAATTCATTTTGTGCTTTCTCAATGGCTGAAAGCCATATATCTGGAGGAACATAATTTCCCTAGTACATATGGGGAATGCTTGTTTTGCAAACCTAGTTATGGCTGCTTAGTTCTTGGCTGACATAGGGAAATCTGATGAAATGATCCCCAAGACAAGTAAGGCGACATTGCCACAAAAAAATCAGATCATCTGGCAAATCAGAGCCAAAACCCTACAGGTGTACAGTATCTATTAACAACTTACTCCCAAATCCAAATTTTCAGGTAGGGTACCTACCATCATACCCATATAGAAGGAATTCGACAAGATTGCATTTTAACCTATGTAACTGAACCACTATTACATAGAAACATAGAATTTGATGGCAGATAAGGACTGATTGGCCTACACAGTCTGCCCATTTTCTTACCTAATGGATAAGCTGCAGATCCTAGCTAACCAACAGCCTACTTTTCCCAACCTCCACCCCCTAGAATTACCGCATGTCTGTCCCATGCATTCTTGAATTCCACCATTGGTTTTGACTCCACAACTTCCTCAGGAAGGCTGTTCCATGCATCCACAACCCTCTCCGTGAAAAAATACTTCCTCATATTACCTCTGAGCCGTCCCCCCCTCTAGCTTCAAATTGTGTCCCCTTGTTCTTGCACATCTCTTTTTCTGAATGATGCTACCCTCTTGGACTCTATTGATTCCCTTGAGGTATTTGAAAGTTTCAATCATGTCCCCCCTCTCTCTCTCTCCTCTCCTCATGGCTATACATATTAAGATTCTTAAGTCTCTCTTGATATGTCTTCTGGTACAGACCCTGCACCATTTTAGTTGATTTCCTCTGGACTGCTTCCATCCTTTCTATGTCTTTGCGGAGACTGGGTCTCCAGAACTGCATGCAGTGCTCCAGATGGGGTTGCACCAGCTGTCTGTATAGAGGGATAACAACTTCTTGTTTTCTACTGGTGATGCCTCTCGCTATGCATCCCAGTAACCGACCAGCCCTACTTACTGCCCTCTCACATTGCCTGCTTACCTTTAGGTCATCTGATATGACTACTTCCAGGTCCCTGTCCATTTTTGCTGTTGTTAGTATCTCACCCCCCAATTGTGTACTCTTCCACTGGGTTTTTGTTTCCCAGGTGCATTACTTTGCATTTCTTAGCATTTAATCTAAGCTGCCATACATCTGACCATTCCTCCAAACTTGTCAAGTCCCATCTCATCCTTTCCACCCCATCTTGTGTATCAACTCTGTTGCAGATCTTTGTGTCATCTACAAAAAGACATGCTTTGCCTTCCAGTCCCTCTGCAATGTTGCTTATAAATACATTAAAGAGGACCAGTCCTAGTACTGAACCCTGAGGTACCCCACTAGTAATCCCCCTTTCTTCAGAGTGGACTCCGTTTACTATTACCCTCTGTGTCCTGTTTTCCAGCCAATCTTTTACCCAGGCTACCATCTTGGTACCCACTTCCAAGCTGGCCAACTTGTATATCCCTCCCTTGGTCTTCCTTCCCTCCCGACATACCAATAAAAGGTTTTATCTTCTTTCTTAACTTTCTTAACTACAAGGTTCTTCCCAAGACCCTATCAATGCCAATTGTGTAACCAACAAGCATAGGAAATAGACAGCCCTGGTATTAGACCTAGAGAGTTAGTTAACAATGCAGGTTCAGAATACAGTGCTTTTGTAGACACTGGGTCTACCCATACTTTAGTTAATTTACACGTAATATGAAGGATGCCAGGCTTTTTTCAAGGATCTCAATTTTTAGGCTTAAATGGAAATGCATTACCCTCACAGAAAGTCATTCTGACCTTAACATCATGGTTTGGTTCCCATAACATGGATGTATTAGGGGTAAATATGACTGAAAAAATAGTACTGGGAATGGACAGAATAATTTATTTATTAAATTTTGATGACTGGGAAATGAGAACTAGGACATTTTGCCTATTTTTAGCCTCATCCCAAGGGAAGGGGGAATACAGATGGAAACCAGCAGACACTGAACCAGATTAAGGTTTTGGTGGTATATTTAGTGAATGTGAGAAATTTTGCCGGAACACCGAGGAATTTTTTTAAATACTTTGGTAGCCAGGTAAGGCTCACTAGGCACAAGTGCCTGTTTTCAGGTGCAATCCAGCAGCACTGGCATGGTTAAGTGGCTTGTTCAGAGTCACACAGTATGCAAGTGGAGGCTGTAGGACTCAAACTCAGGCCTGCTGGATGTACCAAGCTCTTTCACAGCTTATTACTCTAACCTATAGGCTCTACTCCCCTGCTCTTTTTGCAAAGGGCCATGGGATCTTTAACATTCACAAGAACAACCACTAGAACAGGCAAATGGGACCTTAGTTCAATGTCTCATTCGAAAGATGGCACCTTATGTGTGCAGCACCCCCCACCCCCAGTGCAATGAAAACTAGGACTAGGATGTAGCCATAGCAGGGTATAATCTGTAAAAAAGAACAGATAAAAAAGGGGTAGGATTGGCTCTTTATGTCAGGAACAACATAAAAGCTACAAAAATACAGGGAGAACAGCGAAGAGCTGAGGTACTGTGGCTCATGCTGGAGACATGGAGGGAGGCTGCTGTTCACACAGGAGTGATCTACAGACTTCCATCACAGGGAGAGAGGTAGATAAAGATATGATGGAAGCAATCCAAAGGGGAGGTGTTGCTGGTAGGGGACCTCAGTCAACCAAACATGAATTGGAGCCTATCAGCTATGGCAACAATCAGAAGTAGGGACACGCTGGTCTCCCTGCAAGGGGCATTCCTCAGGCAACTAGTTAAGGGGTGGCCATTAGAGGACCAGTGATCACCATACAGTGTGACTCAATTTAATAACTGGGTCAGAACCAAGCCACACTAACATGAGGGTTCTGGACTTCAAGAGGGCTGATTTTAAGAAAATGAGAGAATACCTTAAGGACACCTTATCAGGGATAGGGAAACTGGGGGAGTCAAGGAACAATGGGCAAAAATAAAGTGGGGCATTGAAAAGGCAACAAATCTCTGTGTCAGGCAGGTTAGCAAGGGCAAGAGGAAAAAACAGACCACTATGATTCTCTAGAGAAGTAGCGGAGAAAGTAAGGGCAAATAAACTAGCATTTAAAAGGTACAAGAGGACACAGAAGGAGGAGGATAGGGAGAGTTACCAGGAGAAACAAAGAGTGGCAGGTAGAGCAATTAGGAGTGTGACAGCACAAACAGAGGAGAATATTGACCAATCAGTAAAAAGAGGGATAAAATTATTTTGATATATAAGCGAGAAGAGAAAAACTAAAGGAAAGATAGAAAGGCAAAAAGGGGAAAGGGGGTTTGGGAGGAGGAGGACTAAAAAAAGTGGACATATTGAACAATTACTTTTGTTCAGTATTTATGGAGGAAGGGGTAGGTGAAGGGCCAAAGCTAAGGAACAAGAGCATTAAAGAAAGGGTGGTGGACCCTAGTCTTCTTACAGAGGAGAGAGTCCTCAAGGAACTAATGCAATTAAAAGTAGACAAGGCAATGGGTCCAGATGGGGTGCACCCTAGGGTATTGAGGGAGCACAAGGAGGTGCTAGCTGCACCTCTGACAGCTCCGTTCAACCTATCACTAGAAACAAGGGAGGTTCCTGGGGACTGGAGATGGATAGATATGGCCCCACTAAACAAAAGTGGAAATAGGGAGGAGGCAGGAAATTACAGAGCTGTCAGCCTTACTTAGTTAGTATGTAAAGTAATGTAAATGCTACTGAAGGAACTGATTGGGGTATACCTTGCAAACAGTGGATTTCAAGATCCAGGGCAACATGGGTTCACAGGGGGAGGTCTTGCCTGACAAACTTGATTTAATTATTTTACTGAGTAACCAGAAAAGTTGATCAGGGAGTAGTGGTAGATATGGCCTACCTGGATCTCACTCATGCCTTCAACACCGTTCCACGTAGCAGACTGGTGAGCAAGTTGGGCAACCTAGAAGTAGGTCCAAAAGTAATAAAATGGGTAAGAAGTTGGCTAAGCAATAGGAGTCAGAGGGTGATGGTAAAGGCGATCCACTCTGGATAAGGCAAGGTAACAAGCGAGGTGCCACCGGGGTCTGTAGTAGGCTGGGTCCTCTTGAATGTCTTTATTGGCAACATTGCAGAAGGGCTGGAGAGGAATGTATTCTTCTTTGCGATGACACAAAAATCTGCAGCAGATTGGATACACGGGGGGGGGTAGAAAGAATGAGGGTCAATCTGAAAAAACTGTAAAATTCGTCAAGGGAATGGCAGCTGGGTTCCAATGCAAAAAAGTGCGAAATCATCCTAAGGACACAGAAACCCAAGGGCAATCTACCAGTTGAGCTGGGAGGTATTAACAACCACAAAACAGGAAATGACCTAGGGATAATCATTTCTGATTACCTGTTCTTAGCCAAACAGAGTGATAAGGCAGTGGGGAAGGCTAGCAGGATGCTCAGGTGCATAGTAAGGGGCATCTCCACCAGAAGGAGGGAGGTAGTATTAACCCTGTGTAAATATCTAGTAAGATCCCACCTTGAGTACTGTGTCCAGTTCTGAAGGCCCCACCTCAGAAAGGATATAGATAGGGTGGAGGCAGAACAAAGGAGGGCTAGAAAAATGGGGCAGTTCCTGCTTCAAAAGCCCTACAAGGAAAGACTCGAGGAGCTATATATGTACTCTCTAGAAGAAAGGAGGGAAAGGGGGGATATGATAGAAATGTTTAAATAGGTATTAATAAGGTACAGGAAGGTAGCATTTTCCACAGAAAAAGATGCCCTAGTACAAGGGGTCACACAGTAAAGCTGGAGGGGGACAGATCAGAGGAGATGTGAGGAAATCCATTCTTCATGGAGAGGATAGTGGATGCCTGGAACAGCCTCCCAGCAGAGGTGGTGATTGCTTAAATGGTAACAGGATTCAAGTATGCATGGACTAGACACAAGGGGACCTTAGAAGTAAGGCAATGGGAGAGACGACTGGAAACTGAGTAGGGTCTGTGGTGGCACAGTAGGTAGAGAATATAGGGCAGACTAGGTGGGCCAAGATGTCCTCATCTGCTGGCAATTTATATGTTTCTATGTTTTTATGTTTCGTGCTTCACTACAGTGTCAGTATTGGCATTTAATCCAAGTTTCTGGTGTGGAGATGGAACCCATAGCTTTTTGATCTTGCAACCTCAAAGGCAAACATGCAAACTGCTGAGCCACTGACACTGGTGAGTCACTGACACTGACAATGTTGGTCTGATACCCATTTGTGGTAACCTGTTCAATCACTGGCCCATTTTGGGACCAGATCCTTATGCAATGTAACCATACACAACTTGACAAAGAAAAGCTCAGAAATATATTGTAAAAATACATGTCCTTATATGTGCAGACAAACAAACAGGCAGGACTGATTAGATAATACCATAGGAGAAATCCAAGGAGGGTTACATAAATTACAAAGGCAATAGCCAATCCCAAGTATGGTAAAGAGTCAGTTAGAATTACAAATTGCTGAACACTTGAAGTTAGAGATTATTAAAACATTGAGGGCTAAAACAAACTCTCCTTTGCTACCAGTAAAGAAACCATATGGCACTACATGATCAGTGGTTGAATATAGAGCTTTAAATAGGCAGACCTAACCTCACATAGTACAGCATACACACATGCAAGCCACCCTAGACACACTGGAGGTAAAGAACTATAAGACCACCTTAGATCTAGCTAATAGAGTCTGGTCAGTTCCATTTCAGGAGGAATACCTTATCATTCCTGATTAACACAAGCACCTTACATCTTTCCCTGGTCTTTGAAAATCCAACCCATTGAAGCTGAATGTGAAATTAGACTTTGTAACTGCCAACTACATCATCAAGACAGATCATCCCTTTAATGGACTCCAAAAGTAGTAGCTTTGGTGGCATAGAAGATCCACTTGAAGAAGAAACAGTCTGTCCAACCAGGATGCCATCCAACAGATCCATGATAGATGCTCAACAAAATATTTGTTGAATACATCGTCAGCGAAACCAGCAGATCAACCACATTCTGCAGCCAGCTGCCAGTTCCCACTGGCTGCCTGTGTTTTCTTCGGGGGCCTTCCCCCCCGAACCCCCCACACAGGGGGCTGCACCACCCACACCCCCCCCCCACTTTAGGATTATCAACTCCGAGTCAGAGCTGATTGGGGAGGGTGCAAGACCCCGACAGACAGCGTCAGGTTCCAGTGGGCTCCCCACAGCGGCATGGTGCTGTAGTCACTGTGGGGGACCTCGATGGCGAAATGTTGCTGTCGGGTGGTAACCACCATTCAACAAATATAAAGAAGATTTTAAATTCCAAGACAGCACTAATATAACATAAAGGGCTTGAGAAGTTGTCTCTATTACAAACCACTGCCAAAATGCTAAAAGTTCATTATCTTTTTATTTTAACAATTGTACTTTGGATGGTAACTTATAATTTGTGTGGTTAAGGTTTACATATACACCTCTTATACTGAAAGGTGGGAAAATAGTTCCCATAGGAAATGATACCCACTATCATGACTATTCGTACAATGCAACAAATTCTGCCAATGTAATCAATATCACCAGACAGCACCCCTTTATGATATACCATGGCCCAACAGTAAAGGGACAGTCTATGATTAGTTATCTTATCCAGAATATCACAGTAAGACAAAGTCAGATAGAAAGCAGCTGTATTCAAAAAGTTATACTGAAATGGTCACTAATGTACAAAAGCACACTGTTTATTGTAGAAAAAAAGTGCAACAACAATGCAACACCTGCCCAGATGCTGTACCATATTGCTGAATGCACAGAGATGGTGTCATGATCACTACCACTAACTGCAAATGTTTTGTTTGGTAATGCCCAGTCTTCTTCAGAGTAATCTGTTACACTTAGAAGTGCCCCTCAATTTATAGTGGTCAGTATGCAAGTTAATATGTAAATATAGCCAGCCCGGTGGCACTAAGGGTTGAGGCACTGGATGCCACACTTCGCACCACGCTGGCGAACCATGTTCAGGAATGGACTCAGACCACTGGGGGTCAGCAGGGGAAGGAAGAGACTAAGCATCTGGAGGACTGCTCTCCCTTCCTGAGGTGGGCTAGGGGACTTGCACTGCTTCTTAACAGTCCCTGATGGTGATCAGGGGCCTTGAAAGGAAGGGGTGCCATAATTCTGGGGTGGGGCGCAGGCGGACAGTGGCATATCAGTGCCAGACATCATTGCACGTCCATGCTTCAAGGGGGCAACCACAAATGAAATACCCTGGAGGACCAGGGAGGCAACAAGGGCTCCAGGAGCCTAGCCCATATCCCCAATGGCATATCATCCCTCCACCGGCTCTCTCGGGCCCACCCAACCATGACCAACCCTCTAATCTCAGAAAAAGGCCACCAGGTGGGTGGGGTGGGTCCTCCCCTGGTGGTGATCCAGGGGGCTAGAAGGTCTTTGGGAGAGGCTGCTTTAATCTCACACTCGGTGAAGGGGGATCTCAGAGGGGAGTAGAGGCGACGGCTGAGTGGGCACCTCTGAGGGATGCCCTGGTTCACCAGAGCCAGTAAAAAGACTCTAAATAAAAATATGCAAATATAAAACCATCACCCATATGTGCAGGCCAAAATGCAATGAATCAAGTTTTAAAGCAAAACATAATGTTGTAATCCCAATTGCACAATACTCATAATCTTGTCAAATCAATAATGTAATAATGTATAAGCCACACATCACATATTGTGATGGCTTTGTAGTGTGCTGAAGAACTCATTGCAGATTGTCCAGCACAGGATTTAAAAAAGAGACAGTACGTAAACTGTTAAACTGCAAGTTCATGATTTTATGCACATTTTTACAACAGAGGGCATACAAACATTAGGCACACATCTCAGTGTAAATATTTTAAACAGAACAGATCTCAATCCCATATCGGGCCAACACATATTTTATTCTTGTAATACTAGCAAAAAGGTGCTCTGCTTACACCCTGACATTTATAATTTTTTAAGAAACCTGACAAATCAATGTTGTCATTGAGCCTCCCCCTCCCTCCCTCCTGGCCCTTAACTCATAAATCCAGTAACTTTCCCTCCCACATATCAGCTTCTCAAAATCACTCCCCCCAGGTCCAAGTTGCACCTTCTTGATTCCAACAAACTCTATTTTGTGATCTATGTCTGGCACACTTTTCACATGTTTTAGTATTGCATAGTGTTGATCACTCCTCTGTAGAGCACGTACGTGTTCACCAATTAGTAATTTGAACTGGTAAGTGGTACGACCCATATAAAACACCCCACAGCTGCATGTCAATAAATATACCACACCCAGGGTATTACATGTGAGAAATTATTTGATGTCCACTTTCATATGGGTTCTATGGTGTACAAATTGTTTGCATTGTTTCACATATGTGCAGTAGGTACACTTACCAAACCTAAAAGCGCCTGGGGTGGGGGGGACCAACACTCCTTTACTGGTTTTGGACCTGGAAGAACACTTGAAATCATCTTATTCCTAACTGCCCTAGAGCAGCGGAATACGATCTGTGGGCCCTTTTCCACCAAATCTTTGAGTTTAGGTTCCAGATTTAAAATGGACCAATTACACATAATGATGTCCCATATCTGACTAGACCTGGTGGAGTATGCAGAGAAAAATGGATATTCATATGGGTTTCTCTCAGCCCTGTCCTTAGGGGTCAGTACATCCAATCTGTTAGTGTGCTCAACTGCATCTAATGCTGTGGCAATACTTCAACTACTATACCCCCTTTTCTTAAACCTCCTGACCTGTGTTGCCTTTTTAGCATGAAATTAATTTGCCTCTGTACAGTTCCTCAGAGATCACATACATTTTCCTTTGGAGATATTAAACTTAACAAGGTGAGGGTGGCAGCTGCCATACATAAGCAGACCAATATGGTCAATTGATTTCTGGTGCCATGTAGTACACACTTCCGCTCTTTCATTCCTATATATTTTAAGATTCAAAAACACAATTTCTCTGGGGTGCATCGTATACTTAAAACACAGGCAGACACTTGTGCTCTAACCAAAGATACAAAGGATGAGAACTGTGAGTGGTTCCTCTCCATACAACTAGGATGTCATCAGGAAAGTGGCGTCACAAATTCAGATACTGAAGATATGGATCTGTGGTGGTGCTATAGAGCATATTCATCTTTTGTTTTCCAACAAATAAGTTTGCATAACTAGGGGCCATAGTGACTCCCATTGCAGTACCCCTAATCTGCAAAAAATGTTTATTTTGAAACATGAAAACATTTTTAACACACATTTTGCCATTTCCAGTGGAGTATGTACCAGGTAGGAAGTTACACTTTTTTCATCTCTGTTCTAAATTCTAAAAAAATACTCTAGAGCTTCTAACCCCCCCATTATGCAGTATCACAGTATACAGGGATTCCACATCCAGTGTGGCAAAAAGCACACTTTTATCCATATTTAGATTTTCCATGATATTAATAATGTCTGTGGAATCACGGTTCCATAAATCCAGTTTGACAGAAAGCCTGCTGACTGGCTTTACAGCGATGGCACAAATGTCAGTCTACATGGTGCCATCGAGAACATAAGTGTGTCTTCTGTGGGGGGCTTTGCCCCCTCACCACCCAGATTTTGTTATAATCACCTCCACAGCAGAGGTGTTTCAGGGAGGGGGTGCAAGACCCAGAGAAGCTGTCTCAGGGGGCCCACCACTGTAACATGACCATTACAGTGACTCACAGTGACATGTCATTTTGTTGCTGTAATATTTTTGCTCAAGCAATAGCATACAATGGAATCCCTAGTATACGACTGGAGATTGTTTACAGAAGGCTGCAATTGGCAGTCCAGGAACATAGAGAGTGGCTCAGTTACCCACCCCATACTGGAGATAATTGAGCTCCCTGGGGTCTTCTGTGCATGCATATGGATCTTAGGAAGAACATATATAAGCAGGGTAATGGGATGAACTATGGTAAGGGCTCTAAACATTTCTTCTGTAAGGTACCCAGTAACAAAATTCACATTGAGATCATCTATCTCGATTTTGAAATCTGAAACACAAGTGCTCTCAACCATAGTACAAAATCTAGTGTCCAACACTTGTCCTTCAATTTCCCCCAAGCAGTCCACAGTGTTCATAATAACCACCACTCCACCCTTGTCTGTGAGCTTAATAACTAAGTCTCTATTAGTGGACAGATGTATCAATGCATCTTTCTCTTGCTTGGTGCAATTCTGTTTAGTTGATTCCACAGGAGTGCACCTAAGTTGCTCAATGTCAAATTCATACTTTTTCACAAATGTGGATACAACAGAGTTACATGTGGGGCAAAACAAGGATTTGGGTCAGAGAACACAATGGCTAGATCCAACAGTTGTCAATTCCCTATTATCACAATCAATATCAGTGTTAGCATACATGCACTTCAAAGTTTAATTTTCATGCAAACCTGTGCAGATCAACTGCAACAGAGAAATGCTTTATATTGGAAGACAATGCAAAGGACAGGCCCTTGTTAAGGACACTCTCCTCTGCACTAGTGAATACATTATTTGAAATGTTAACACTCAGTGTAAAGTCCAACTACTGAGTGGGCTTGCAGGAGGAAGATCTTATGGCAGGTGTTAAAAGATATTTTTTCACTATTAAGCACTCCTTTTCTTTCCTCCATGTCAATTCCCCCCTCCCCCCGTCTTCCTCCTTGGTACTGATAAGGCTCCTGGGAGTGTGTTTTCCGCTGACTGCACCTCACCACCTGTGTTTGGGGTGGTTCCATGCCTTCTCCTCCTCCTCTTCTAAAAAAAGTCTGACTCAGAGCCCTCTGTGTCTAAGGGACCAGTGGTGTAGTCAAGCACAGTTCCATATACATTAACAGTGTCCCCAGTTGCTGGGTTTTTTTTCAAAATCGATTTAGGTTTCTTTTGCCCAGAGCCAATATTCAGTTTGATGTGCCAGTCAAGCATGCTATCAAATCTGTAATCATTTTCATCATGAGTAAACTTTTTTGTTTTTGTTTCTTGAGCTGTATTTCATAATGTGATATCTTGTCAAATAACATTTTATTACATTTGCTAAATTCTTCAGTAGCAACTTTAGTTTTCAAAAGATCTACAGTACTGTCAATTTCCAAAGTTAATTGACCCCTGATTAGTTTAGAACATGTTGGTATCACTTCAATGTTTTTATTGGGTCTTCCTCATTGTTAGCATGCCATTTTTTTCATGAAATTAGCATCATCTGTTCCATGTGAAGGTTTGTTTAAAATATATAAGCCCCTGAGAACACACTTCACTGCCAAATAGGCTTCTAATGTAACTTTATGCCAAAACATTCACCTACCTTTCATTACCTGTTTCTCCAACTTCTTGTAAAGTGTATTAGTTTCCAATTCAATAAGTGCATTTTCTGGTCCACCACTGGAGGCCAGAATGGGATTAGTGCTGTCTGTTGTAGAAAAAAATCATTCCATCAAAGCCACTTGTCATGTTATTGGCTCCTGCATCTGAGTTCTATCCACCATCTTCATTGGAAATGTTTTGGACACAAGTAAGGATCAAGTGTCCCCAAGAGAAATTCAAATGGTCACAAGCGAACCAAATCAGGCGACCTAAATTTAGAGGTGTGGACTAGCACTTTCAGACGGTGATATTGGACTTGAGAAAACCCTCAAACATAGTGTGACTAATTATTTTAATCCCTCACAGGGTAAACCTATGCTCAAAATTCACAACAAGCAACATAGAACAAAGGAAAGATCCCCAGGACAAAACACTATGGTGCTAAATGTCACAAGTCAGATAAAGTCAGATAAAAAGGCACCGTACTGCTGAATGCACAGAGTTGACTTCACGGCTACCACCGCTAACTGCTAATGTTTTACTTCATAATGACCAGTCTTTCTCAGAGTTACACTTCTGTTACACTTAGATGTGCCCCTCAATTTATAGTGGCAAATTAATATGCAAATATAAAACCATCACCAATATGTGCAGGCCAAAATGCAATGCATTAAGTTTAAAAACAAAACATAATATTGTAACTACCATCGTACAATACTCATAATCTTGTCAAATAAATAATGTAATAATTTATAAGCCACACATCACATATTATGATGGCTTTATAGTGTGCTGAAGAACTCATTGCAGATTATCCAGCACAAACTTTAAAAAATACAAAGTATGTAACTGACACACTGCAACTTCATGATTTTATACACATTTTTACAACAAAGGGCTTACAAGCATTAGGCACAAATCTCAGTGTAAAAATCTTAAACATAACAGCTCTCAATACCATATAGGGCCAACCCAATGTTGTCTTTGAGACCCCCCCCCCAACTCTTACTTCATAAATCCAGTAACTTTCCTCCTAGCTATCAGCTTCTTCAAATGCCCACCCCGGTCCAAATTACACCCTCTCAATTCCAACAAACTCTATTTTCACAGTAAGTAAACACTGATAATACCTGTTAAGGTTGAGGCAGATCCCATGAATTTGTACAAACAGATGGTTGGTGACTCTGGTTATAGCACCTCTAGGGACCCCTGATCAAGCCAAGGATACTCTTATGCACTATGTAAAGGAAGACTTTATTAATCTCCTCTCTGCTTATTCCCAGAGTGTGACAACTTTTGATTTTGCCTTTCAATACCCTAATTTTGATGAGTCACATCAGATGCACTTGTACTTTGATACTTTTTTTTATATTCTGTCATAGGTTTCAGGAACAAATACAGACAAAACTATTTCAGAGGTGTATATTCCAGGGTACTACAAGAACACCAGTGACCTATGTTAACCTAACTGTTTTTAACAATAAACAGTTTATTCTGGTTTGTCCTGATCCTCTGTACAACTTCCCGAATCCTGCTAGGAATTTCTACTCTAAATTTCCAATTTGCTCTCTGTACAGACAATATCAGTGTTAGCACTATCCATACCAAGTCTGGTCCCTATATTTATTGTAGAACTACTGCTAAAACAAAGCACTTAGGCAACATTTATGTAATTCACACCGGTTTCCTGTATTATGAATGGGGGTTGGAGGAGGTCATGTGACCTCTTTGGGCCCCCCAGAATTTTTCAGCAGATATCTGTTAAAAATTAATAAAATCACAGTCAGTGAATCTGGCTATGATCTGTCTCCTGTGAATAGTGCCTACTGAACTGAAATATACCAGTCAGAGTCCTGGGCTGTGCACTTCCATGCAGCAATGGATGCAAAGAATTAGTGGACCTGTCTGGGAGAGTAGAAGTGCAAGATCCCATGTAGTTAAATATGCAGATGCACAGGACCATAGTTTTTCTGCCTATGGAGGGCCCTGTGCTTTCATGCAACTACGTGTTCAGAGGTAGGTACAGGGCTGTCTGGGCCCTACGTCAAGAAACATCTTCTCTTCACAATATGGTTACTTATTGCTCATGTAGCACACACTGCACCATCCCTCTAGGCTGGGGATTGTGCAGCATGGATGTGCCATCCCCCTAGCCACGGCCCATTTGTTTGGCTCACTAAGCTTGTCCCAGAACTCAGCTGGAAGGCAAAGAATCACAATGCACTACCCACTGTGCCAAAGTTCAGCCTTGCACACAACATTTCTTCTAAACTTTTTTTTTGACAGTTTGACCCCACATCATAAACGTGGTTGCTAGATTGTGTTAAATTCTGCCTGAAAGGTGCTTTCAAGGAATGATTGCGGAATCATTTTGACTGTATATGAAATTTACAACCATCCATTCTCATGAAGTAGTTTTATTTTTTATTTTATTTATAGATTTGGAAACAACCTTTGAGCTGGAGCTCTTTTACAAAGGTTCAGTGTCTTGAGACAACAATACAAATGTTAAACATTCATTCAGTCAGACCAGGAAATACAAATCAAACCAGGAAATACAAAGTTCCTTACAATAAATAAGTATGATATGCCGCAATCAGAAAATTTGAGTGCAGGTCAATAAGCTAAGTGTAAGGTAAACAGGCTTGACAAGTGAGAAACTTGAAAAGTACTAGGTGTCTGACCCAGTGGCACTGAGGGTTTAGGCACTGGCTGTGTTACCTTGTGCTGCACTGGCTCCCCAGGTTCTGGAATGAACTCAGGTCATCAGGATGCCGGTATGGGAGGGTGGCAGGAGAGGGATTAAGTGAGCTGTCAGGCTGCTCTACTCTCCTGGGGGTGGGTTGTCACCCCTCTAGTAGTCCTGTCCCCACTGGGTGGAGGTCCATGGGGTATGTAGACAGTGGGGGGCAGCACATAGGGTGGGAGGAAGGGGCTGAGCTGGCTTCCAGTATGTGCGCACCTCCACACGCACATGCAGCCATTTGCCAGGGGACCTGAGGGGTACAGGAGAAAACCCAGAAAAGCCCATAAACACTTCAATAAAAAAAAAAGTACTAGGTAGCAGCCTCAAAGCAGGATGCCTTGTCATTAGAGAAAGGAGGGTGCTGGGGTAAACAAGAGAGAATAAAGCAAACTTGAGGAAAGCAGGGGGGCCCTTCCCTTGTGGATGTGAGACAGGAGGTAATCACTTACCTAGATATTAGAGGGTGGGGAGGGCTGGGTAGTGAAATGCAGGGAAGGGGGTAGAAGGGGGTTTAGGGAGAGAAGAAGTATGGAGAGTCTCAAAGTAGTGGGAATGCAGAGGTGCACCTAAAAGGGGTGGCTTTTCAGTAACTTGGAGATCAAAGGTTGCAGGAGGTGTCCAAAAGAGGACACAGGGAGAATTCAATAAAGAGAGGCGAGGGTGTAGCTCCAAAGTGGGGGGTAGCTAGAAGCAGGTTGAAATCAAATGATTAGAGAGGGGTCAAGTAGAGGGAACAGAAGTAGTACACTTAGTATTGGATCTAAAAGCAGCAGGGGTGCATCAGGTACCCATCAGACAGTCACATATGCACCTGCTGATGAGGTATTGTTTCAGTTTAGTCTTAAAAGCCTGGAGATTAGCAGTATTGTTAGAAACTTCTGAGACCTCATTGAGCCAAAGAGGGGCCCTGTAGGGGAACGCACATTGTCCAAGTGCTGTTCTATGAAACGGAACAGAGAGAGTGCTTTGTGCTCTACCTCTAGTATCATAATTAGATTTGGCAGCTGAGAGAATTTCAGTGATGCAGAGGGGAGTTTTGTCAAGCATGGCCTTCTTTGTGAGTAGACAAGTTTGGAAGTACAGTCATGTAAATAGCATATGCAAAATCTAAGACTAAAATATAATAAAATGGCCCAGTTATGAATAAAAGTATGTGAGGTACAAAACATTTTTTGTGCCCACCAAAAATGGAATTCTTTGGTCACACATTTTATGTTCATTACGTGTAAATATTTATATATGTAAAATGTTTAATGTCACACATATTAACCAATAGATTACATTATTTATTTACTTAAAATATTTGATGTTACACATATAATTACTGGTGACCCCCTTTATAGCAGAGTCAATGTGCTTTTCAAATGCCATACTAACAAGTAGAATTGGTTATTATGGCATTTGGTGTCACTCATTACTAGCATGCCACTTCATTGGCTCTTAGTCTGTGCATGGGCAGGATGAACACTATAACAAACATGGAGGCTCAGTTTCTCCATCTCCAAGGACCCACATTGTTCTTTCACCTGTCACCATCTTCACAGGTAACTTTTTACTCTTTATAATTATTTATCTGGTTGATCCTGCCTATACAAGTTTTTAAATCTATCTGGCTGATCCTGCTGTAAGTACTCTGTGGGCATGGCTTCAGAACACAGCAACTCCAATGGGAATGGATCGTGGCTGGCCACTCTCATGTTTGGTTGTGGTTCGCAGAGTATCTTAAAAAAATAAAATTAATAAAAAGTAAACTAAAACTAAACAGATGTATGTACTGGAGAGGGAGATACATGGACACAGGGTCATGTCACCAACACCAAAACATGTGTGCCAATCAATACCACAAGCAAAAGGGTTAGCACTGAAATAAGGCTGGTAACAACAGCGAACACAACACAAACAGTGCACGCCATAGGAAATAATGGGATTTCTTGTTTTTTAAGGGGGGGGGCTTTGCCCCCCACAACTCCACACCACCCATAATTTAAGTAAGAAACTAACTCCTGGGGTTGACTTCAGGGATGTGGAGAAACTCAGGAGGGGAGAAAACATCTTTTAAAAAAAAAAGACAGTAAAACGTAGTAGCACCAGGAGACCAGGGAGGAACTGAACCATAGTCCCAGGTCTCTGATCCTGCCGAGTGCTGGTGCCTTATCCACTCCACCACAGGAGCAGCTCGACCAGGCACCCCAGCACACAGTAGCTTGATACCTCCATAATAAAGCATACAATGACAGGGGTAGTGGTAATTCCCTACTATTGTTATACCACTGTCGCTGTGAATGCAGGTGTGCTCTACACAGCACGGTTATTGCTACGCTCTCTTTGATGCACGGTATTGAGCCAGTACTAGTCACTTCAGAGTGTGTGTGTGTGTGTGTGTGTGTGTGTGTGTGTGTGTGTGTGTGTGTGTGACAGACAGAACTACTCCAGTACCTTTGGCATTCAATCCCTTGAACCAGTAATAATGAAAAAATAATGCCTGTGCAAGGTGTATGTTAAAAGATTTTTCACACACCTTTGGTGTGTGATAATCTCAAAAAGTTTTTGGATTGTCACACACCTATGGTGTGTGAAAAATCCTCATAACACACACCTACACATGTATTATTCTCTGTTTATTTATTCAGGTGTTTTAACTCAGTTTTTGGCCTTTGGAATTTACCAGCAGGGATTTCTTTCAGTTACCGACAGGGCCAACTCCCATCCTGTGAATGCTGTATTTCCTTGAATCTCCTCTAGACTCCTAGGCACCCATGACATATTGCTTAGTTGCCCCCTCATCGTCCCACCAAGCCATGGGGCCATTGAATGGTACATTTATGTAATAGCCATTTGAAAGTTATACAATGTAAATCAGCTGTTTGTGTGAAGATTAAAATGTTTCTCTTTAAGTTCAATAGCTGCCATCAAGGTACAACAGGGAAATCGAACTACCATCAGTAGTGTGAAAACTGTATTCTGGGTAGTTCTTAGGTTGTGAATAGTCATTGCGTCATGTCTAACCTCCACAAAAGGGTTTATCAAGAGGTTAGACAGGTTGATAAACACATTGGTCAGGGAGATTTTAAAAATATGTTTTGTGTAATTATTCTTATTTTTTATATTGAAACCAACAGACAATGGTAACAGAGCAGGAGCAGTCAATAGTGGATTCAAGACTTGGAACTATGAAGAGGTGTTGTTGCTTGCATTTGTCTGTAATGACTAATAAACTGTGATGGTATTGGAAGACCATGACATACCTCCCAACCTTTTGTCGCTGAAATGAGGGACATATCCTCAAACATGAAGATACAAGCTCAGAACTCTGTGGAAACCGCTGACTTTATTTGTACAAAGCTTATTTGTTATTTAGTATCTTAGAATATTGTTAATTTCTGCTTTAAAGTCTGAATTTACAGCACATTCTCTGTGTGTTCAGAATCTTTCCATAAGGGACGAATGAAGGACAGGTCAATTTTAAGGGATAAAATGAGGAATGTCCCTCATAATGAGGGACACTTAAGAGGTGTGTGCCTTAATGTACCCCTGCCAATTGTGGAAATGGTGATACTGTAAAAACAGTGACACTGGTGGTAGGCACTGCAGTGCTATGATAACTCTGACTGCATGATGAACCACTTGGAAATACAGTAACATTATAGCCCTGTTCCCAGCACTGGTTAGACCCTACATGGAACACCGTGCACCATTCATTTCAGTACAAAACAAGGGAAGTATGAAAATAATGGAAAAGGTGCAAAGAAGGCTAACTAAATAGTTTACAACTGTAAAGACTAAACCATATTGGGAAAGACTAGAAGCACTGGGACCCTACTCTGTTCAATACAGAAAGTTACAAGGAGATTTATGCTATGTATATAGTGCATGTCACAATGAACAATTATAGATAACTTCTGAGCTATGCAAAAATAAAAAATTGACCAACAGACAAGGTTGCATGATTTACAAATGAAAGGTGAAAAAAACTGGAACAAATAAAAGACGTGAATTACACAAACAGAGGGTTGTGATCACCTGGAATGCTTTACCTGAATCAGTTGTAACCAGCAATACATTAGATCATTATAGGAAGGAACTAGATAACTACGTGGGAATAAATAAAATTACATATATCCACTGATATGTGGCAAGTCACTAAGGTTAACACCAATAGACTTGTATAACAACTATAAAACTATGAAACTAGTATGAAGACTTCTGGTAGTGTTTGTCAGAGGAGACCTTGTTCCTGTTGCTGCTAGGAGTGTTGGGGAGGACTGTGCCAGTAGCATAAGTGCATGTGGGTGTCAGAGGAGACTTTAACTAGCGAGGTTGTGGGACTGGGAGTAGTAGGTATCAATTGTTCGTAATCAAATACATAGTCAAAGTCAAAGTTTATCCATGGTATGTTGAGTATATAAAATGCCATAGATTCTGCATTTGCTTTGGTGAGGTAATAGCCCCAGCTTTACTGAAAATTCTTTAGTAAAGCCAAATATCAGAGGGCATTCCAAAAATACAAAAACACTTTAGTCAGTGTAGGCCAAATGACTTGCCTGTCCTGACAAACGTTGGTTGTTTATTATGTCTAGTAGACTTTGTACTAGATAAGATTGCATCATGTACACAGGTGACATATCAACAGAGCTTTCCAACGAAATTTCAAAGCATTGCCAGCATTCATCATCCAAAAGCCCCAAAATGTTGTCAGGACCATCAGTAGCAATCTTTATTCTTTTTTTTGTCCCAGCTAGTGCTGGCACCATTAGAAGATGCATGAGGAAAACATGGCAGTTGTATGTGCACATTTTGCTGGTATCATGCAGTATTTGTTCTCCTGTATGCATAGTCCGTAAGTGTATGCAACAGATTCAGTTTCATATTCCCCAACTGTCTGTGGAATATGAGCATATATTTAGATATGGTATTCAGCAGTGTTGCTAGGGCAAGGCCTCAGTCTGAGTATATGGCTTCAAACCTTTCTACAAATTGTCTACGAAACGTCTGTGCCACTTATTACATGACTAACATCCTGTTGCTGCTGAGTCTTGTATGAACTACTTGTGTCGACGCCACCATAATTATCATGACCACTACTACTACCACAGACACCACTACCACCAGCAGCAGCAGCATTGGTTTGTTCAGCTGATGTTTCTGTACAGCTATTAAAAGGCTATGCCTGCAGTTCAATGGGAGAGCAACCAGCCACACCTATCTCTTGAGATATATAAGCAGTTCCTTCCTACCTATCTCTGAAGCAAGCTGGGGCCTTAACCCCCCCTAGCTTTTTTGTGCTCTGGATTCTGCTCAGTTTCTGCTGCCTGTGTTTCTCCTGCTTTGGTTAGCATTTGTTTGCTTCTGGCTGCAGTGTGCTTCCTTGTGTACTTGTTTTTCTATTTTTCTGTGTTTTTTTTTTTTTTTTGGTTTGTGTTTTTGATTGCACTGTGTGTCTCAGCTCCATTTCCTCACCTGATTTTGCATGCCCTCAGTTCACTGCATTGTTCTTTGCATGCCAGCCTGCTGCTTTCCTTCCTACCAATCCTCCATTTTTTTCTGCAATATTCTTGTCTGCTTCAGATCCCATTGCTGTTTCTCTGCTGCCTCCAGTGCTACCAGATTAATTATCTGCAGCTGGTCTTGGCTGACTCTACAAAGCTAGCTGCCCCTCCCTGTTCTGTAGCTCTGCTACAGTCTATTGTTCTTCACTGCCTCAGTGGTTTGCATTGTTAGTGTGTTGCAGCTTCCACTACTGTTTTCCTGCCTGCTGTCTCCAGTGCTTTCCAACCTAATCATTGCCACCTGGTCCAGGTTTCACCCTGCCACTCCCTGTTGCTCTATTGCATGCTCACAGCTCTGCTCTTACTCTACTTTGTGCTAGCTCACTTCATTCCATATTGGAGTTTGGTGTGCTCTGCTCATTTTCTTCAGTGCTGGCTCAGCCAGGTCCAATTGCTGAATTGCTATACTGAAACTTTGATCTATTATGGTGACTGCCTGGTCTTAGCTTCCTGCTACTGGCATTTTGCAGTTTGTGTCTGAATTTCACTGTTTTGAACCATTTAGTTCTTTATTTGCTTCCCCTTTTCACTTTTCCTAAGAATTGCCTTCCATCAGCCCTCAGTTTTCTGATGGCCCTTTTGGTAATTTAAATCTGCTCAAGAGTGTTTATTTACACTTGGAGGGACTCAGACCTGAGTCTACTGCACTTCTATATTATTTTCTCCATAGGGCTCAAACCTGCTTACATGCTATTGTACCAACCACCTTGCCTGGTTTAGGGACCAAGTTAGCCCGAGCTGTTTGTTCAATGACCTACAGTACTTCTTAGTTGTTTTTGTGTACTATCAGTTTACCATGCTGCACACTATTATACAAGAGGAGTCTGTTTTTCTGGACACTCTATTATATGGGGGAATGTATTTTTATGGGCCCACTATTATGCAGGAGGAGCCTGTTTCTATGGGCACATCATAGTACAGGAGGAGCCTGTTTTCATGGGTGCACTAATGTACCTGAAGAGCCTGTTTTCATGGGCAACCTATTGTATAGGAGATGCCTGTCTTTATGGGTGCACAATTGTACATGAGGAGCCTGTTTTATGGGCACACTATTATGCAGAGCAGACTGTTTCTATGGACACACTATTTTACAGGAGAAGCTTGTGTTTATGGCCACACTATTGTACAGGAGGTGCTGTTTTTATGGGTGCACTATTGTACGCTGAAAATAATACTGACCTGCTTATCCAGAGTTATAGTCAAAAACATAACAAGCAACCATCACTAAATAAAAATACCCCAGACCTGGAGGGAAGGTGACCTAGGCCTTGGATCCCCAGATATTTCCTCCTCAAATGTTTTTTTTCCCACCACCATGCCAGAAGTCGTAATACTTACTGCAGTTTAGTGATAGTCTTAACTTTCTTAGGTAGGGTCCGCTGTTAAATGGAGATGGATGGTGGCCCTACTAGCCATTCCCTCTATCCTTAGAAAGCCCCTTGCTGTCATCAGTACAAGCCATTTCATTGGAGCTATCCTGCTAACTTGTGCATCTCATTTGTGTTTCATTAAGCTGCCTGTTCCTTCCTTCCTGTCAGTCTGCTTCTCTACCTCTTAGTCATTGATGACTGCTACAGTTCTTTTGGGGTTCTTTCCTAAGGTGCCTTTAGCCAAGGGACCCTTCCTGCCTGCAGTTCAATGGGTGAGCAACCAGCCAGGCCTACTTCCTGAGCTATATAAACAGTTTCTTCCAGCCTGTCTCTGAAGCACTTTCTCTTTGCCCCACCATCCTCCTCTCCTCCTCCAGCGACTCACCTCTCTACTCCCAGAGGGTTCCTTCATAAGGTACCTTTAGCCAACGAACCCTTCCTGTGGCACCTCTATGGGTGGAACTCTCTTACAGGGTTCCTTGCCTTCAGTACCCCTACAGGGTGGTAATTTCTAATGGAGTAGAGACTGTGAATGGCCACAACATTGTAATACAGTTGAACAAGCATAACATTCTGGTTGCAGAGGCCACTGAACAAAACGTAGAAACACAGAAACATAGAATTTGACAGAGGAAAAGGACCACTTGGTCCACTCAGTCTGCTCATTTTTCCCTACCTACAGTATCACTGCAGACCCTATTCAATCTCCAGATCTTTCTCCTTTTCCAGTTCATTTCCACAATGATTCCCTTATGCCTATTGCATGCATTCTTAAATCCTACCATCATTTTCTCACCCACCACCTCTGCTGGACAGCTTTTCCAGGAAACCACCAATCTTTCTATGAAGAAATACTTCTTCACATCTCTCCTGAATCTACTCCACTCCAGGTTCATAGCAAGTCCCCTTGTTCTTGAGCTCCTTTTTTTCTGAAAAATACTTCGCTCCTGTATCTTATTTACCTCAGTTAGGTATTTAGGATCTCTATCATGTCCCCCCTCTCCCGCCTCTCTTCCAGGGTGTACATGTTGAAGCCCTTTAGTCTCTTGTTGTAGGGATTTTGGTGGACACCCTGCACCTCCTCTGGACCACCTCCAATCCGTCTATGTCCTTCTGGAGGTTTCCAGAACTAGAAACACTACTCAAGTTGTGACCTTACCAGTGATCTTTAGAGGGGCAACACACCTCCCTCTTTCTGCTTGTAATACCCCTCCCTATGCAGCCCAGCATCCCACTAGCACTCCCAGCTGCCTTGATGAATTGCCTGGCCATCTGATATGATTATCTCAGGTCTCTTTCCTGCTTGATTGTCATCAATACAACTCCACCTATTTTGTATTGCTCCCCCTGGATTTTAGTGCCCTACGTGCATTATTTTTAATATTTTTGTATTGAAACTCAGCTGCCATACCCTTGACAACTTCTCAGGTTTTTACAGGTCTCTGCTTATTGTCCCCCCCCCCAAAGAGTGTCCACCCAGTTTCAGATTTTGATGTCATCCACAAAGAGGCAGAACTTCACTTCTGGCTCCTCTGCATTGTCACTTATAAAGACATTAAAAATAAATAGCCCCAGCACTGATTCCTGAGACACCCCACTGATCACATTCCTTGGAGTGAACTCTGTTTACCACTATCCATTGTCACCTGTCCCCTAACCAATTTCTTACCAATGTAACAACCTTTGCACCCTTTCCTAAGCTAACCAGCTTGCTAACTAATCTTCAATGTGGAACAGTGTTGAAAACCTTACTGAACTCTAGGTAGGTCACGTCCACCACACCACAATGATACAATTCCTTTGTCACTTAGTAAATGAAATCTATCAGATTAGTTTGACATGACCTCCCCCCCACTGAATTCATGCTGCCTCAGATTTTGTAACCAATTGGATTCAAGATATTCAACTATTCTTTCCTTCAGCAGAGTTTCCACATCAGGCTGATTGGTCTATTACTGCCCAAATGCTCCCTGCTACCACTTTTGTGAGGTGGGATCACATCTGTCTTGCAGTCCTCTGGAACCGCTCCTGTTTCCAGTAAGCAGTTACAGAGGACTGTCAATGGTGCAGCCAGTAACACCCTGAGCTCCTTTAATACCCATAGATGCACCCTGTCTGGCCTCATTGCTTTGTCCACTTTTAGATTAAGAAGTCCCTTCAGGACTCTCTCCTTTGAAAAAGGAATAGTGGTCACCCCCCCAATGCTCATGTTACTTTTTTTGTGGCCTCTCCTTCTCCTTCTTCTAGAAACACTGAGCAGAAGTATTTGTTCAAGATGTCTGCATTTCCCTGTCCCCTCTGCACTGTCCCCCTTCCCTTTTTACTAGGGTTGCAGTGGGTGGAGCCCTGCAGTCCTTCTGTTTTTAGAAAAATGACTTTGCATTATTTGTGTAACCCCCTTGTTACCCGGGGTTACTAGAATCCCAGTAAGACCTAGTGGTAGGCAGGGAAGACAGCTTGTGAAACTTCAGTTAAATGGATTTCACACTGTCTCACTCTGTTCTCAGTCTGACATCACCATAGAACTATCGCAGCTGCATGAGCCACAATGGAATCTGCAGAAGGGAGTTAGAGTAGAATTTTGGGAGGTTTGAACAGTCAGAGTTCAGTTGCATTTTGGAGATTGCTGTGAGAGGAGCACAGCAGCTCTGTGCTCAGGCTCTTGGAGCCTCAGCCCTGAAATAGGGCTACAGTTAGGGAAAGGTGTGTGTTTCCACCTAAAGAAAGACACAGTAAGCTGTTTTTTTAGTGGTGGAGACCGCTGATTCAGGTCTCTGTGCCCCATCCCTGAGGAGATGGGACAGGAAGGCTTGCCTGCATTTCCAAGGGCAACCCCCTGGCTACTGCTAGTGAAGAAGCTGCCTTAATTTGTCCAAGAGTGTGGGAAACAAGAAGATTTTGTGATTCACCTGTGGGGCACCTGCAACCGGAGGGTGAGTTCTGCTCTTTCTAAAGGGCCCATGTTTCATCCTGAACTGTGTAAAAGTGGGGATTGGACTACTGAAGTAGTGGGAGGCCTAGAGTAATAAGCTTAGCCAAAAGTAAAAGTATGTTCAAGTCCAGCACATAGGGGAAGTCAAGACAAGTAAAGGAGATGTGACATATGTCTACCCAGTAATCTACACTGCCAAGCTTTAAAAAGAGTTGTTTAGTATCCAGAGAAATGGCCGTGTATGGATTGTGGGAGCTGGAGGTGGGAGACCCCCCCATCTTTAGTAACCAGGTCCACCTCTACGGATTTGTTCTGTGGATTTTTACTTTGCCTCATGCACTTGGGCAGTGATGAGGGAAGTACCCAGACATGGGATGGAAGGAAAATTCCCTCTAGGAGTTGAAGGCTCTAAGGTGGTTTGGGGAGCCACCATTGGAAAACTGGTTCATTCCCATAATGGACCACGGATCAAGTGGCCGGCAGGGGAGCCGGGCCATGAGGAAAAACACAAGTAGTGCACAAGTCGGGCTGTGTACCCAAAGCTGCGTGCAAGTCCAGGCTGTGTGCCTTGTGGGTTCAGAGCCTGAGGGCTGAAATGTTGAAAAAGTGTTCTGTTATCTCTAATCTGCATTACCAGGAATGTAGCCCCGTGGGGGTCCATCTATGCTTTGTTTTTTCAGTTTGGATGTGAATAAAAGCCACACTGTAGAATCCCATTCCCGGTTTTGGACATTACAGTTATTGCTTCCTGTGTTCAGATTTACTTGGTTGCCCCTGTGCAGAGTAGCGAAACCTAGGCCCCCTGTGCCAAGTAATCTAATCCTCCCTGAACCCAGTCACCACCAGGTACTGCTGTTAGCTTCAACAGCATGCCACCTGTCATTTTGCAAAATGACATTTGCATTCTTTCTGATCCAACAACCTGTTGGACATTCATCACAGTTGCCTCCGCCTCTTTATGTCTGTGGAGCAGTCCGCTGGCAAAGTACTATTTTTTCTTGAAAAAAAAAATGGCAGTCCTTTTCCTTCAGTTTTATAAACACAGTAGGGTGAGTTGTACTTTCTGACACATGACTTGAGAGAGAAGAAAGCCTTGATCATAGCCTGAGATCAAGAACAAAACAGCAATAATCCCAGCTCACCACCTTCCTGTTGTACAGCCATCAGCTGGACAGTCGTAACAGCAGCATCCTCAGCAAACAAAAGAAATGAGATCCAGACTTTTGCAAAACTTGGAGGAAAAAATAACTTTTCTTTCAAACTTGAAGTGACAAAATGAGGACTAATAAAATGCAGAATCCAATCCTACCTGATGCTTCAGAACTGTTGCGAATTGTGATTTTTTGTTACACGTGTACTTATTTTTTCATTTGTTCTCCTTCATGAAGACAAGTAGGTTCCTAATCATTTGATTGCATTTGCTACTCCAGGTTCTTTGCACTGGGACCAGACTGCTGCCTGTCCATATGTCCTATAGTTGCCATGCACAAAACACACACCAACTTGACACTTCTTTCTTCAAAGTTTCAAGGTATCCTCCTCTCGCCACAGCAAAGGCGCTGGACAACTGAAACATGCCCACCTTGTAGCCTAGCTCTTTTGGCATGTTACTCTGGCCATGTGGTGTTAGTTTGGTGCGGCAGGTTAATTGCTCTCTGATCCTGTCCTGATCTCTTTCCCCCTCAGTCTATCAAAGATCTACCTAGAACAAAGGAACTCTCCTCATTGCTTTGTGTTAAACTTACATGCTGAAGCACCAACATGCAACAGCAGCAGTGGCTAGACTACAGCTACACTTCACAACTTTACTAAAACCAGCTCCCACCTCGCCAACCCATAGGACTCTTGACCTGCTGCTGCCCAGTGGGATGGGGAGGTTAGTGGCCACAGAGCTGGACGGGTTGCTTTTCTGTGCCCTGGTCCCACCTTGGGTGGCTCGGCTGTGGTCAACCAGAACTGCTGCCACGCTGCCTTGTTGTGCACTCCCTTTGTCTACACATGTGAAGGGATTCTGGTGACCATGCCTTGTTCTTTGGGCTCGTTTTGTTTGTTTTCAGTTTATAAAATTATTTTCAATGCTCAGTGCTATTCAGCTTCTTCTTGCAATATTGAGAAAGTACAACCATTTTTAGAAAATTGCAAATTTAATTACATTTTAAAGCTGGCCAAACAGCATGCCTTATTTTTGGAGAACTGTTCTTTTTCTTTTCTTTTGCCAGTTAAAATAATATCTGCATGTCAGTGCTAAGCATGATGTGAGAATGGCACTTTCCTGGAAGCTGATATACTTAGTGCTATGCTAATCATTGCTGCATTGGCACTGTGACTTCACTGGCAGAGAAATCCGAAACTGCTACTGAGTCAGAGCTCCCTGTAATCTGTGATGTAAAATGTAATGATACTTTTCCATTTTCTATTTAAGGTTTTATTAGCTCTTTTAATGTATAACTCTTTCCTTTAATAAGACGGCCATCCATCTAATAATGGAACAATTAAGAAGGATGGCAAAGAATAATCATTCAAGAGATGCTTGTTTTAACTAATTATTTAAAATATCTAGAACTTTTTTTAAAACACTGAATAAAATATGAATCCTTGTCAGAAATGAAAAACACCATACCAATGAACATGCTAACCCAGACAATGAAACCTTTAAAAGTATAGATAGCACTAACCCAGTGGTGCAGAGGGATGAGGCACTGCCAAATACCTTACCTGTCCCACACCAGTGACCTGAGTTTGAGAAGGGGGGGCAAAATAGAAGGGAAATGGACTGGGGGACTGGGCTTCAATGAAGCCCTGCCTGAGGTGCTCTGACCCGCTCTGCTGGAACAACAGCAGCAAAGAAGGAAAGGGGGTAAGTGGCTGGCTGTCAGAACCCAGGGCAGGGCTGATAGCTTGCTCAGTCCCAGCCATGGAGGATGAAAACCTTTCTTAAAAAAAAGTGAGAGATACACAGTATGTCCATGGAAGAGCTTCATAATTGAACTGAAAATTCTTTGTCATATTATTTTGGAGGATTCAAATCTGTCTGAGCATAACATGTTTTATACAAAAATAGCAGAAACTCAAGACATGAAATTAAAACATAAACTCTGGTGCAGAGTAAGTAGGTAATAAGTAGGGAGAGAAAAAAAAATAAACAAACAGAGGAAAGAGTAAGTATTCCAAATAACAGTTAAGGAGCCAGAAAAAAGACATGTTGGTAGTGGTGCAATGCAGTGGCTGTGGAGCAGCAGTCTTCCGGGAGATGTTCTGGAGGATGCAGTGTTGTCCCATCTGCAGGCACCTCTCTGGGCTGAGGGCAGAGGTTGCTCATCTCCAGGCTGAGTTGGCCAGGATTTGTGGGACCTCCTTTTCTACCCAGGGACCACCAGGGTCACTGCTGTTGCCTCAGAGGTTGCCAAGAAAGAGGAGTGGTTGGACCACAGTGGGCTCAGGGAGGCTGAGGGTGGTGGAACAGAAGCACATCCCTCCAGTTGTACCTCTCCACAATTTCTAAGCTGTTTTGGAAAAGTGTGGTTCCTCTATGGAGGCACCCACAGTGGAGACCAAGGAGGATGCTGGGAACCTCCACAAAGGAGACCCACAGAAGGGTGGCATGGGACCCCACAGGGGAAGGAAAAAACTCCTGGTGGGGGACTCCATTGTTAGGAAGATAGAACTGGGGGAGGAAGGGGAGAAGGAGGTAATGTGCCTGCCTACCTGGCACCATGGCTTGGAGGGACAGGGAGCGAATCCTCAGGATTTCAGGAGCAGCTGCACTGGGGAGGGAGCTGGATGTCATTGTCCATCTAGGGACAAATGACCTGGCTAAGAAAGGGATCAGAGCAGTGCAAGAAGCATTTGTGGAGATGGGGAGGGGCCTTAGACAAATATCATGCATGGTAACCTTCTCGGAAGTGCTGCCCATCTATGGCATGGATGAGGCTAGGGTGCGCCACACCATGGTATTCAATCAGTGGTTGAAAAACTGGTGCAGAGCTCAGGGATTTTTCTTCATCGGGGACTGGCGGTACACCTGGAGGGATGCAGGCCTAGACTGGCATGATGGTCTGCATCTGTCCAGGAGGGGAACCAGGATCCTAGGTGATAGGTTTAAATACTTCATTGATAAGCATTTAAACTAGCCAAGGGGGGAGGCACTGGAAAGGAGCAGGGAAATCCTAGCCCACCCCAAAATATCAGGGTACTAAATGAGGTAGACACCACTATAGAGATGTCGATAGGGAGAAGTGCAGGGGTAAATGGAGAAAGTGACAAATGCAATAAGGACAGGGATGGGGCAAAAAGGGGTAAGGCCATCAAGAAATGGAGAGTAATGAGTACCAATGCCCATAGTCTGGGCAACAAGCTCCCTGAACTGGTGGCCTTGATGGAAGAGGGATGCCTGGGTATCATAGCAGTCACAGAAACATGGTACACAGAGAACCATGACTGGGATGTTAACATACCAGGGTACACAACCTGTAGGAGAGACAGGGAGGGCAGAATGGGGAGAGTAGCTCTCTATGTAAGGGAAGGGATTAAAGCAATTGAACAAAAGAGTAAACAGGGAGGAGAGGAGGCACTGTGGGTCACCTTAGAGACTGGAAATGGCACCACAGTCCACACAGGGGTTGTATATAGACCCCCATGTCAGGGGGAAGGAATGGACAAAGATATGATAGAAGGCATACATAGGATGGCAGAGAAAGGGGAGATACTGTTGATGGGGGACCTTAATATGCCAGATGTTAACTGGGGCACCTTTGTGGCAGCCACATCCAAAAGCAGGGCCATTCTTGATGCCCTTCAGGTGGCATGCCTCAGACAGCTAGTTTTGAAACCTACTTGTGAGGGAGCAATCTTAGACCTCATACTCTCAAATGGGGACAGTGAGAGGATCTCAGATCTAGAAGTGGGTAGCCATTTGGGAACAAGTGTCCACCAAACAGTGTGGTTCACGATAAACTCAGCTACAGAGTCAAGCCATCAAAAAGTGAGGGTTCTGGACTTCAGGAGGGCTGACTTTGGCAAGATGGAAGAGAGCCTTAGAAAAGCACTAGCAAACAGGCTAGAAGGAGGGGTGGAGCAACAATGGGAAAATATCAAAACTCCCATCACAGAGGCAACAAGCCTTTGTGTGAAGCAAATAAACAAATAAAAATGAAAGAAAAAGCCACTGGAGTTCTCAAAATAGGTGGCGGTGAAGGTTAGGGAGAAAAAGATAGCATTTAAGAAGTGTAAGAAAACACAGAAGGAGCAGGACAGAGAACTGTACCAGTTAAGGCAGAAGAAAGCAGGGAGGGTAGTCAGAATAGCAAAGGCACAAACTGAGGAAAAGATGGCAAACTCGGTTAAGAAGGGGGATAAAACCTTTTATAGGTATATCAGGGAGCATAGAAAGACAAAGGGAGGGATAGTGAGGCTGAATAGAACTGATGGTGGGTGGGCAGAGAGTGACAGTGAAAAAGCAGGGATACTGAATGAATACTTCTGTTCAGTATTCACAAAAGAGGAAATGGTGGAGGTGCCTATTCCAATTAACAGAAGCACTCTGGAGAGGGGGGTCGATCCCAGTCCTTTCACAGAAGAAAGGGTTCTAAGAGAACTCCTAAAACTGAAGGTGGACAAAGCAATGAGGCCAGATGGAATTCACCCCAGAATTCTAAAAGAATTAAGCAGAGAACTAGTGACACCACTGACTACCCTTTTTAATAAATCTTTGGAGGATGGTGTGGTACATGATGACTGGAAGAAGGTGGATGTGATTCCCCTTGACAAAAGTGGGACCAAGACAGAGGCAGGAAACTACAGACCTGTCAGTTTGACCTCTGTGGTAGGGAAAGTGGTGGAATCACTTCTGAAGGAAAGAACTGTTGAGTACCTGGAGGCCAGTGGAACACAGGACCCAAGGCAGCATGAGTTCATAGTAGGAAGGTCATATCAGATGAATCTAATTGATTTCTTTGACTGGGTAACCAAAGTAGTAGACAAGGGAGGGGCTGTGGACATGGCCTACCTAGACTTTAGCAAGGCATTTGACACAGTCCTACACAAAAGATTAGTAGTCAAATTTACCAGTCTGGGAGTGGGTCCCAGGGTGGTATCCTGGGTAAAACATTGGCTGAACAACAGGACACAGAAGGAAATTGTAAATGGAGTCCACTCTGAAGAAAGAGAAGTTACTAGTGGGGTACTGCAGGGTTCAGTATTGGGTCCAGTCCTTTTTAATGTATTTATAAGTGACATTGCAGAGGGACTGGAAGGAAAAGTATGCCTCTTTGCAGATGACACAAAGATCTGCAACAGGGTTGATACACAAGGAGGCGTGGAAAGGATGAGAAGGGACTTGCATGAGTTGGAGGAATGGTCAGAAGTATGGCAGCTTGGATTCAATGCAAAGAAGTGCAAAGTAATGCACCTGGGAAACAAAACCAGGGAAAGATTACATAATGGGGGATAGTAACAACAATAAAAATGGAAAGGGACCTGGGGTAATCATATCAGATGACCTGAAGGTTGGCAAGCAATGTGAGAAGGCGGTAGGGAGGGCTAGGGGTTCTGGGATGTATAGGAGAGGTATCACCAGCAGAAAACAGGAAGTTTTTATCCCCTGTACAGATAGTTGGTGAGACCCCATCTGGTACTGTGTCCAGTTCTGAAACCCCATCTCCGAAGAACATAGACAGGATGGAGGCAGTTCAGAGGAGGGCAACTAAAATGGTGCAGGGTCTGCAAGAGAAGCCATGTGAGGAGAGACTAAAGAAGCAATATGTATACCTTTGAGGAAAGGAGGAGAGGGGTACATGATAGAAACTTTTAAGTACCTCAGTGGAATCAACAAAGTCCAAGAGGTAGCATCTTTCAGAAAAAGATGTGCAAGAACAAAGGACAAATCTGAAGATATAGGGGGGGACGGCTCAGGGGCAATGTGAGGAAGTCTTTTTTCACAGAGAGAGTAGTGGACACATGGAACAGCCTTCCTGAGGAGGTTGTGGGGTCTAAAACTGTGGGAGAATTCAAGAATGCATGGGACAGACATAAGGCAATTTTTGCGGGGGGTTGGAAGAAACTGACTGTTGGTTACATAGGATCTGCAGCTTATCCTGTAGGTAGGGAAATGGGCAGACTAGGTAGGCCAATCGGTCCTTATCTGCCATTAAAGTCTATGTTTCTATGTTGCACATAACACTTTGAGTCTATGAAAAGTTTACATCCCAGCAGCCCCATCATCAAAGCCTTTAAAGGTGCAAATACTTCCACAGCACTGAAAAAATAGTTTTAAGTACTTAGAAAGTATCAGAGGCTGCATGAAGACGTGTACAGCACTGTGGTTCTAGCAAACTGGTTCATAGGATGGGGCAGTCTCAGTGAGTTACTGACTGCTATGAGTGTAATGAATATTAATTAATAAATCCAATACCATGTAAAATGAATATTTTCCACTATTCATGACTTTTCTGTTAGGGAAATAAAAAATGATGTGGCTCTGAAGGTTGACGCACTGGATGCCACACCTTGTACCATGCCAATGAACCGGGTTAGGGAATTGACTAGGGTCACCGGGGGTCAGAGTTTAACTTTGTAAGTTTGTGTGTCCAGATATACAGTAGCTCTGACATTATAAGGAACATTAGTAAATCTTTGTGGAACAATGGTAAATTTGAGTGAAAAATATGTAGCGCTATGCCAAATGAATAGTAGTCCAGAGGTACTGTATACTGATCTCTGATCCATGATTAGGAGGTTATAACAAACTGTATCCTGGGTAATAATTGGTTCTCCCTTCTTAACCTGCAGTGCAATGCCTTCCATTGAAGATATATCTCTTTGCTGACAGCAACCAAGTGGCTGGTGGAGGAGTGGTCTGTATGTTATTGAGTGACAAATACATTTGTATTTGTAAGGGATGCTCCATTGGGCTACAATGGCATGTTTGCTCAGAGAGGGGGCAAAGTGGGCAATTTTGATCTGTCTCATTGCACTGCCAAAAGAAATTAGCATACTCAAAGTTGTGCTTCCACTTCAGTGAGAGGTTCCCCATGACAGAGGTGCAGTAGAAATTGCCAATCTGGAAGTCAACTTGTGAAGTGCTCCATATCAAGTTCATACCATGGGTAGGGAGGATGGGAGAAGTGAGGAGGGGGCAGGGGCAGTAGCTTAAGCTGTGGACCCTGCAATACAAGAAGACTAGATAGACCAAATGCCCTTCTACTGGCTTCTTTGCATGTTTGTATGTAAGTTGCTGCAGGACAAGACTGACAATTTTAAAAGAACCAGTCCTAACATCCGTATTATTGGGATTCCTGAGGTACTGGAAGGAATGGACCCTGTTGGTTTTGCTGAAACATGGCTACCTGAAATCCTGGGTCTGGGAGAAGCTAGAATTAGCATGGAGGTGGAACGATTGGACTGGGTAGAGGAAGAGAAGCTACAGGAAGGTTAGAGTACTTTCAGGTTTGGTTGAAATGTTTTTGTTCTGGGGTGGCAAAAGGACTGTGTAGGCGGTCCATTCTAAGATACTGCTGAAGCGGGAGAATGCCAGCCTCATTTTTTAGGGCTGCAGTGGGAAGAGCCCTGCAGACCTCTTGCTACCAGGGGAAAAAGGGGGATTTTTTCCCTACAAAACTACTGTGTGGAAATGTTCACAGTTGCCTCCATGTCCATGAAGTACTGTTCTGTTCATTACTAGTGCACTGCACTATTTTTTGACTGTCATGGCAGAATGCAGCACACTCAGCAATGTCCAAGATTGCCACCAAACTGTATTGCACATATGCGACTAATGCATGCACAGCAGCATTCAGTGGCCATCTTGCACACTACTGAGTGTGCCGTGTTCTGCCATGACTGCCAAAACAATGTGTTTTAAATTATAGCTAACCCACTACATGACCCTCCCTCTCAACCCCCCCCAAGAAACATATGTGTGACACTGGGGATTCCCACTCCCAAGTGTTGGGGGAAAGAATCCTCATTTCTTTTTTATTAATAGATATTCCTCCCCCCACGCGACCCTCCCTTTCAGCACCCACCCACTCACCCACCCCTAGAAACATATGAGTGAAACTGGGGGTGCCCAATCAGGAATCTTTATTTTTTTCCATTATAGATATCCCCTGCCCCACTGACCCTCCCTCTCAGCACCCACCCACTAACTCACCAACCCCTAGAAACATATGAGTGACACTGGGGGTGTCCAATCAGGAATCCTCATTTTTTTTTTTCCATTATAGATATACCCTCCCCACTGACTGTCCCTCTCAGCACTCCCCCAGAAACATAAGAGTGACTCTGGGGGTGCCCAGTCCCCCAGTGTCGTGAGCTGGACTCCTTTTTGTTGTTGTTTTTTTTCTCCTTTTTTACCCTGTAAAAAGAAAACTGTCCATTGTTGTCTTTTGCGGTCATTCCTGCCTCCACCCGATCATCCCACTCAGCACCCCCCCAAGCCCTTACTTATCTATCCAGGGTCCAATGCCGTAATCCTCTCTGGACCGCAGACATGTCTCCACTCTTCAAACCTGGACCACAAACTGAAGAAGCAGGTATGCGGTTTAATGTATTTCAATGGTGTTTTGAACTTATTGGCATAACTTGGGCATGTTTTAATATTTTTAGTCTAAATTGTCAAAGTGCCTTTTTTGGGACCACATCTCATGAACAATTGCCCTAACATTAGGCTAATTTGTCCCAAAAGGTGAGTTTACAGTCCCTGTGTGAAATCGCCTTCCGGTCAGGAGTTGGGAATTTTTTCTGCCATTGTTCATCAGGGTGGCTTCATAAGATGGCTATGATGAAAATCTGGTGTAAAATATAAAAAAAAGACAAAGTTATGATCCTACGTTGAATTTTGCGAACACAGGCTCATAACTGTGGTAATTTTCAATATTTTTACCACAAATTTAAAACATAGCCATATCTTTACACCACCTCATGAATGTGATAGCTATCATTTTTCGAATCCTGGCCAAAATGTGTTTTTTTTAAATCCCAAAAGGTGATTTTGCAGTCCCTGCACTAAATCACTTTTCAGATAGGAATTGAACATTTTATCTGCCCTTGATCGTGAGGTAGGGTCATAAGAAGGCTATGTTGAAAATTTGGTGGAAAAATATTAAAAATTGACAAAAGTTTTGAGCCTACTGTACCTTGAATTTTGAAAATGTAGGGTCATAACTTTGGTAATTTTCAATATTTTTACCCCAAATTTACAATATAGCCATATCTTTACAGCACCTCCTGAATGTGATAGCTGTCAGTTTTCAAATCTGGATAAAATTTGCTTTTGCATCCCGAAAGTTGATTTCACAGTCCCTGCATGACATCACCTTTATGATAGGAGCTGGAAATGTTCTCTGCCCTTCTTCATGAGGCAGAGTCATAACAAGACTATGTTGAAAATTTGGTGTAAAAATATAAAAAAACAAATTTTCTATATTTTTACTCCAAATTCCTTGCCTGCATCCCTATCGGCTCTGGCCAGATCTTGCTAATCTTACAATCCCTCCCTTGTCTTCCTCTTTTCACTTGCATTCCTAAAAACAATCCTTGCCATCTTTTGCCACTGTCTGGGCTGTTGTCTCTTCAGTTAAGTGTCTTCATACTCCTTCCTGCTTTCCCTGTTTCCCTCTGTTTTCCTGATGCACCTCCCTATCCTCCTCCCTCTTCATCTCCTTATACCTTCTGACTTCCACCCTTTTAGACTTCACCTTTCTGCATTCTTTTTTGAGAACTGTAGTGGTCTCTTTTTCCTCTTGCTTTAATTCACTTTCTTGATGCAGACATTTGTCACCTTAACTATGTCCCTTTTTAGCTTCACTCACTATTCCACCACCATATGTCATCCCCCCACCACATTATCCCAGAGGTATTCACCATCTTTATGAAATCTGTCCTCTGGGAGTCCAGGACCCTCATCCTTGTATTGGTTTGATGCCACAGCCATCCTGATACTAAACCACACTGCACAATGATCACTGGTCCCCAGGTGGCCTCCCACCTTCACACCTGCAACACTGTTCCTGTTAGTGAGTACCTGGTCAGTATTGTCTCATCATGAATGGGTTCTCTAACTAATTGCCTGAGGAATGTCCCCTGCAGTGAGTCCATGATATCCCTGCTTCTAGCTGAAGGCACAACTGGGAAGCTTCAATCTACATCTGGTAGACTGAAGTCTCCCACCTTCCTCTTTTCTGCCATTTTGCTAATGATTTCCACCAGTACATTATGTAACTCTTCCCCTGTGTCAGAGGTCTGTAGGTCATGTCAGTGTGAATAGTAGGTCCTTTCCACATCTCCATGATGACCCACTATACCTCTGGTCCCCCCTGCATTCCTTGTATGGGCTTTGTTTTTATGCTTTCCCTCCCATAAACCAACATAACCCCTTCCTTTCTTCACACCCTGTCTTTCCTGTACAGAGTATAACCTGATATGGTCATGTCCCAGTCATAGTTTTCAGTCCACCTTGACTTAGTAATAGCCATAATATCCACTTCTGCCTCTGCCATGTTGGCTTCTGGGTCTGGAATCTTATTAACAGGCTTCTGATGGTTACATTTTAAGTGTCACTTAACTACACTATAGTTACAGTGTAACTACATTGGAACTGAATTGTAATTGCAATGTAGTCGTATGCAACAAAAATGTAACAGCAGTGCAGTTGTCCTGTTGTATGCAACTGCTTCACACACATGACCTTCCAGATTTTGTTAGCACTCTGCTTGTTATCCCCCTTTTTTCTGTTTGCCCCTTCCTTCATTCTCTTCCTCCTCTGTTTTCAATACTCCTGTTCCAATTTCCCTTCATTACTTTCACCGCTTCCTTTATTAATTTGCACTCCAGTCTCTCCCTTTGGGTTCTCCCTGCTAGCTACGTTAGCCTGTGGGAGGCAGTTTCTTCCTCCCAGAATTCTTCTGCCACTCCCCTCAGCTAATTTAAATAGTCCTCAAAGTAACATTTAAATTGACTAACAAAGACGGTGGTTTCCCTCCTGGATGGATGCAGGGCATTACACTTGTATAGGCCCTTACCTGTCCTAGTTGATTCAAAGTCTCCAGTGTAGCTGAATCCCTCCTCTCTGCACCATTCCCTTAACCATGAGTTGATGCTCCTGGTGCAGAGATCCCTCTCCTCCTCCTCCTCTCACTGTGGACAGGCAGCAACTCAGAGAAAGCCTCTGAGCATGCTACCTCACTAAGACCACTCCCCAGCTCCCAAAACTTCCTCTACACTATCTCAGCCTGGTCCCTAGTAAGGTCATTGGTCCCCAGGTGGAGAAGAATAGCCATATTCCCTTTCTGTTCTGCTACCCTAGTGATCCCAAGATTCCTCTTCCCATCCCTCTGAGCCATGGTGCCATGTAGGCATCTGACCTCCCTCTCTGTCGCCTTCCTATTCCCAAATCTATCCCCCTGAAAATATAGTTCCCCACCAGAAGTTGCTTCCACCTCCTCTGGGGTCCTCTTTCACCCTCCTTGGGGTCTCCACTACAGAGGACCCTCACATCATCCCTGGCCACCACCACAGGTGACTCTTTCTAGTAGTTCTACCCTTCTACCCTGCCACAGTGTAGTAGGAATTTTGTAATGGTACTGGTTGAGGAACATGACAGCACGCTCACCCATCCAGATCCCACAATAGTCTAGCTGTTCTTCCTCCCCAGCATCCTCTGATGCAATGGTGGCAGACTTGATTGTCCCTGGGTGGGGGAGAAGGTTCCATGAATCCTAGACAAATTAGCCTGGAGTCTAGCAAGCTCCTTCTTCAACCCAGAAAGCTGCATACAGATGGGGCAGCACCATATTCTCCAGAAAGTTTCTCTGAAAATTGCTGCCCCACAACCACTCCACTGCACTGCACTACTCCAGCATGCCCAATTCCTACTCTTCCTGTATTATTCTGGAAGTACTTATGTACCCTTTCTCTTGATACGGTGTTTCTAGTTCTTCCCTTATGCTGTTTGTTATACCCCTTTGTAAACCTACCCTTGATAGAATATTGTTCCTATTCTTAGTTTTGGCCTACCATTTTGGTTTCACTCATACCTTGTGTAAGCTTTATCCCTGTTAGGGTGTTTTCAGTTTTAACCCTTTTGTTGTTTGTTGCTACCCCTTTTACACTTACCCTGGATAAGGTGTTGCTCCTATTCCCAGTTTAGACCTACGCTTTACATTCTTGCCTTCCCAGCCATGAATGCAGCAACAGGAGTGAACAGGTACCATAGCATAGTCAACCAGCAGAGTCCCCCGCTTCTCCACTTCCTTCTGCTAATGCCTAAGATGCCAGTCTAACACCTGTTTCACTCCTTTGCTGTTCCACTTACAAACCCCTGACTAGCAAGTGCTGCAAGACAACAACAAAAAACAGCAAGGTCAATTAAATCAGAGTTTTTCATACAAAGCTTTCTCAAGAATCCCCCCAGCTGATGGTACTTTCTGAACTCTAAATGACTGCCAAAAACTGCTCTGTCCAATTTGAAACCCTGCAGAACAAGTCAAATTAAACCATCCCACCAATGAGTTGGTTTAGAATTGTTTTTTTTACTGTTGGCAATGCATTGGCAAATCATATTGCACTGTTTGTCAATGCTTAACCAACTCAAAAGCAATGTTTGTAAAATGTCTTTGCAATTCAATTGGTATGCATCTTCAGTCCCATCACAGGGCAATCCAAAACTGCATTTTAACTCTTAAGAAACAATTTTTGCAGGACTATGTACTGGGTCCAACAACACTTATAAAACTTAGTCATAAGTTCTAAAACAACTCATTGAAGGAACAGTTCAAGATGAGTTGTACTGTACTTGGATGGCCCAGATTGGTTCTGAAGTCAGCCAGCAATTCCTAGAAGCACAACTCCTGAGTGCTGCAGCTACAAGACAAAAAAGATCTGGCCAGAGCTGGTATGACTGCTGCCAAGGTTGCCAGTGGAACGTGGCACTGGCTGCCCTTTCCAAGATGGCTACTGGAGTTCTCTGCAAATGTGCTATAACTCACGCATGCACACTGAACTCCAGTGGCAGAGCAGCACAGTCAACCATGTCCAAGATGGCCACTGGAGTTCCCTGTGCAGACTCGATGACTCGCGCATGCTCACTGGGATCCAGCGGCTATCTTGGACATGGAAGACTTTGCCATCGTGACATCGTAGTTCAGTGCACATGCACAGACAACTTCAGCAGCCATCTTGGACATGGCAGACAGTGCCATATTCCACTGGTGACAGGTGGATAAAATAGTGCGGTTGACATGCAGTGATTGCCATTTACCTCCACTATTTACAAGTCCATCTTGTATCCAGTAGGCTCCCTTTTACTCTACTGCAAAACATCTGCAGGGCTACACCCCCTGCAGCTGTATAAAAAAAACAGCAAGGTCAGTTAAATCAGTGATTTTAATGCAGAGCTTTCTCAAGAATCCCCCTAGCTGCAGGTGCATTCTGAGCATTAAATATGAGCCAAAAACTGATCCAAGTTGAATTTAAAACCCTGCTAGGATAACTCCAATTGATTGCTAAGCCAGTCTGTGGTTCTCTGACTGGTTATTATGCACTCCTAGACCAAGCTTCTTTCTCATAGCTGCCCAAGACTCATGAGTCCTGAATGCTGAATCTAAAAAACAAAAGAATAAAAAAATGGGATGGTCAATTAAATCAGTGTATCAATGCAGAGTTTCTCAAGAATCTCCCCAGTTGCTGGCATTTCCTGAGCTTTAAATGCATGCTGAATCCTGCTCTGAGTCCAGTATAAAACCCTGCTAGGATGGCCCTGATTGGTTGAGAAGCCAACCTGCTGCTCCCTAGTTGGTTGCTTTGAACTCCTAGACTCACCTTCCTTCCTGTAGCAGCCTAGGACCCCCATCTCCTGAGTGTTTCCACTACAAGACTAAAAACAAAACAAAAAAAAACAAGGTCAGTTAAATCAGCATTTTTAATGCCTAACCTTCCCAAGAGACCCCTCAGCTGCTGTGCTTTATGAGCTTTAAATGAGCACTGAAAACTGCCCTGAGTCTAATTTAAAACCTGCTATGGTGGCTCTGATTGGTTGCTAAGCCAGCCTCCTTTTCCCTGATTAGCTCTTTTGTGTCCTAAACCCACTTTCCCTCCTGTAGCAGCCTCAGACTCCCAACTCCCAAGTGCTGCAGCTACAAGACAGAAGAACAGCAAGGTCAGATAAGTTATCATTTTTAATGCAGAGATTTCTCAAGAATCCTCCCAGCTTCTGGTGCTTTGCAAGCTTTAAATCAGAACAGAAAACACTCCAAGTCCTATCTGGAACTCCACTAGGATCCCCCAGATTGGTTGATAAGCCAGCCTGCTGTTCTAAGATTGGCTGTTCTGTGCTCCTAGACCCATTTTCACTCCTTTAGTAGCCTTAGATCCCCATGTCCTAAGTGCTGCAGCCACAGGGAAAGACAATCTTGTATATGACTTTCAGATTGATTCACCATGAGAATGACCATCTTAAGGGTTTCCAATTCTGCAAAAAAATTATTTGTTGCCTTTTCATATTGTCACATAAGTGAAATGAGCTTTTGCAAAACATCTCACTGCACCTATGGGTATCCTGTAACTAGAGCAGTGGAATGAGTGTGGGGTGATGAGGGCCAGGTACAGTAATCAGGGTGAAAGGAAAGTTCATGACTCAGTGTTTGAAACATGTGGAAGTGTGGGCATACTGATAGGTAAGTGTGTGAGAGGTCTGTATGGGGTGAGCGTGCATGTATTATGCATGTGGAATGTATGGGTGGGATGTGTGTGCACTGCTGTCTTTGGCAGTGCTTGAGTATCAGGGCTATCTGGGATGTTGTACTTCCCTTGGGCTGTGCAGGTCTGACAGTGCGGCATACTGGGTGCCAGGTCAGTGCCCTCCCCCACCTCCTGCTCTGCTCTTCCCCAGTATGCTACATGGGTGGGGTTGTTTAGCTCTCCTTTTCACATATATCCTTGCTATATTTTCCCTCTCAGAGTCTTCTGGCAGAATTCCTGCCACACCCTTTTCCCTCACTCTTGTGCATACCCTCCAATTGTCCTTGGCAGGCTTGTTTTTGCCCTGTTGTGTGTGACCCACACCCATGACAGATATCCACCTTACCCGCGTCAAGACCCTAAACGCACATTTCCAGTAAATGAGTCTCTCTACTATATAAAAGCCAAGCTTCCACCGTGTGAAATATCTTAACTAAGCAATTTTGATGAACATTCAGCTTCTGCTTGTACTAAAGGAGTATGTCTGTGCATTTTGTGGGGTGATGGAAATATTTTGTAATTTCCCATGCATGTAGAGTGTTTCTTTAATCAATGCATGTTTGCATAGCTGATGGCTCTCTTGCAGATTTATTGTGTGTGCAAAACAAGGCACATGAAATTGGTCACTATCATTCATAGCTTTCTATATATTAGTACAACTGTCTGCCACAAAGATGCTCACATTCAGATTGTGAATACATATTGAAATGCCTAGCAGTGATCAAATTAACTGCAGAGTTTTATTCTTCACTGTGTTCACCATCCCATCCATCACTACAACATTAGGCAAAAGTAAATATTGCTGCACCACTGTAAGGTTGGATATTTTAGAAACATAGAACATAGAATCTGATGGCTGATAAGGAACACTTGGTCCACCTAGTCTTCCTAACGGATAAGCTGCAGATCCTAGTTAACCAACAGCCTACTTCCTCCTACCCCCCCCACTAGAATTGCCTTATGTCTGTCCCATGCATTATTGAATTCCCCCACTGTTTTTGACTCTACCACCTCCTCAGGAATGCTGTTCCATGCATCTACAACCCTCTCTGTGAAGAAATACTTCCTCACATTACCTCTGAGCTGCCTCCCTTCTCTCTTCAAATTGTGCCCACTTCTTCTTGCACATCTCTTTTTCTGAAAGATGCTACCCTCTTGGACTTTGTTGATTCCCTTGACATATTTGAAAGTTTCTATCATGCCCCCCCTTTCCTCAAGGTTATACATCTTAAGCTTCTTTAGTCTTTCTTCATATGTCTTCTGGTGCAGACCCTGCACCATTTTGGTTGCCCTCCTCTGGACAGCCTCCACCCTGTCTATGTCTTTGCAAAGATTGGCTTTCCAGAACTGTAGACATCACTCCAGATGTAGTCTTTCCAACTGTCTGTACAGAGGGCCAACAACTTGTTTTCTATTTGTGATGCCTCTACCTACACATCCCAGTATCCCCACCAGCCCTCCTTACTACCTTCTCACATTGCTGGCCCACCTTTAGGTCATCTGATATGACTACCCCAAGGTCCCTTTCCATTTTTGTTGTTATCAGTATCTCACCCCCCATTGTGTACTCTTCCCCAGGGTTTTTGTTTCCCAGGTGCATTACTTTGCATTTCTTTGTGTTGAATCTAAGCTGCCATACATTTGACCATTCCTCCAACCTTGCCAAGTCCCTTTTCATCCTTTCCAATCCACCTTGCATATTAACCCTGTTGCAGATCTTTGTGTCATCTGCAAAGAGACATACTTTTCCTTCCAGTCCATCTGCAATGTCACTTATAAAGACATTAAAAAGGACCAGCCCCAGAACTGAACCCTGTGGTACCCCACTATCAATCAATCAAACTTTATTTATAAAAGGCACCTTTCCAAATCCAAGGTGCCGGTATATAACATAATAAAATCAATAAATAATTAAAACAATATTAAAATTAATCCAAGGCAGCTACAATTAAAAATCATTGTATGCAAGGCTAAAAAGATGTGTTTTAATGTTCCCTTAAAGCTTTGGACAGTCAGGCAATCCCGCACCTGATGAGGTAGAGAATTCCACAGGGTTGGGGTCATAAAACTAAAAGATCTGGTAACCCCGCTTTCTTCAGAGTGGACTCCATTTATTATTACCCTCTGTGTCCTGTTGTGCAGTCAGTGTTTCACCCAGGCTACCACCCTGGGACCCACTCCCAGGCTGGCTAACTTGATTATTAATCTTTTATGCGGGACTGTGTCAAATGCCTTGCTAAAGTCTAGGTAGGCCATATCCACAGCCCCTTCCTCGTCTATTACTTTGGTCACCCAGTCAAAGAAATTGATTAGATTAGGGATCGAGGGTGTGGCTTGTAGTTCTCAGATGTAATGCTCATGCCATCCCACCCCCACCCTGCAACCACTGATGGGCACTGAGGTGTGCCTTGGGGTCTTCGGCTCTAACATTCACCCCATTCTCCTATACTGTACCCATCTCACCTTATTTCCTTATGGAATGGGGTGAGCATAAGAGCTGAAGACCCCAAGGCACACTGTGACTTCTGTCACTGTCTGTAGGGTTGGTGAGGTGGAATGGCATCAGTGTTATGGCCGACCCAAAGGCACACCCCAATGCCTGTCAGTCTCTGCAGGGTGGGGGGGGTTGGCATTAGTTCACTACTTCACTGCCATTTCTACTATGCATCTCTCTAACTCTTGCACTAACAATGCCAATATCAGCAAGCAAACATTCAGCATTGACAAATGCTTGTTCTCAGTGGGGTGATGTGATCATGGTAAGTCAAATGGGTGTGTTTGGGTAGTGTCACTCTAACTCATTTCCCTCAATTTCTTCTTGCCTTGTGAGTCTTGCAGCATGTAGTAGTGTGAACACATCATGTGGGTATCTAATGATTGTCAAAAGGAGAAACATGGGGAAGAAGTATGAGAGGTGGAGAAGGGAGAAGAAGTGCAAAAGTAAGAGCAAGGCAAGAAGTATTAGAGTAGGAACAGGGAGAAGATGAAATGGGGTAGCAGTGCGTGGAGGCGAAGAAGTATGAAAGAAGGAGCTGAAGAAGAAGTATGACTGGAGGAGGGGCATGCAAGTCCATTAGAGACGCAGTGAAGTTAAACATTATTGGCAAAGTTGTCACAAAGTGGCAAACATTTGCCTCTGTAAAGCTTTGTGAAGTTTCCATTACCCTCAGTAACTTAAACTTCCCCAAAATGCATAAAATTTCACCATGAAGTGGATGAATTGACCACATTACAAATAAATTTCAGCTGCTATGTGAGCAAATTTTAGCCACTTCACCCATAATCTGTACTTCACAAAATACGGACTTTGCGAATTTTGTGAACTTTGTAAATTACTTTGCAAAACACATTTCAGTAACTTTGCACATCTATTCCATCCCAATCATGTCTTTTCACAGTGTCCCCAAAAAATGTGTCATAGTCAATGCCCAGTTCCTCACAATGTAACCACAGACACACACACACACACACACACACACACACACACACACACACACGCACTATGCAAATGTCTTTCTCAAAAAAATAAAAAGAGATAATCTGCAGTGAGGAGTATTTTACAGATGACACCTCAAATCCATTGAAAACAAGTTGCAATCAGTTTGGTATAACACTTTCTCAGGGTCAGTATACTAGAAATTTGGCAATCATTTTTCTGGCCGATCATTTAAAATGTAAACATGGCATCCTCCTAACAGCCACACTCATTCCAACTCACATTTAGGTCAGATGGGAAGAATTAGAGTTTATATATCAATTTTCATATACAATGTTTCCCTAAGTGCTTTATAAGCAATAACAGATTCTTAGTGAAGTGTCTGTGATGTAAATGTGTAGTTGAAGCAATTTCACACATCAAAACCCACACAGCGGCTCGGGCAATTTTATGAACTGGTTTTATCAGAAGGGGAATTCTAACCAGGACACAGGGAAAAGTCCTCTACTCCTGCAAAAAGTACCTTAGCTTCTGTTACTTCTACTTGGAATCCCTCCAGGACAGCACCAGAGGTAGGCAGAGGGTATCTCAGTTTAAATTATTTTCCAAAGGATGGCACATACCTGACAGTGAAGCACCACACTAGTACTTCACTCTGTTGCTGGTGTTTATGATATGAGCCCAATTCAAGTGTGGGATTAGAACCCTTGACCTTCTGGCCCAGATATAGAGGTGCAGTGTGCTACCAACTGAGTTACACTGACATTGCTACCTTCTGTTGCACATAACCAGCAATGTCATTCACCCAAGTGCCCACCAAAAAATTGTCTTCTCACTGGATTTTGAAAACAACACATGGTGCTGCAGGATGCCAAGCAGAACACTCCATGTATCCTAAGAAATTCACCATTCATGTTTTCTCTACATATAAATAAAAAATAATAAATGCAAAGTAATACAGTCATCATATCATATCAAAATATTATTATATCACATTCTCTTAGTACTATTTACTGTTTGTCATCACTCTTAGACTACAGCCAATAACTACCTCTTCCTCTCATGACTTGTGTTTTTTAACTACCACTCCTTATCCTCTTGGAATATTTTAAATTTAAATATATAAATTATATCCATTAAAGAATAATTATAATTTTAACATATATAAAATATTATAAAAGGACATATGGGGAAGAAATCAGGGAAGCAGATGTAAAGGTGGAGGAGGTGTTGGCATGTGACCACTACCTGCATGATGTACACTGGGAAATAGCAGAACCAAATGTTATAGGAGTCAGGCTCTGTTGCAGGTGATGCAAGAGTGATTCCTACTGAACTGGTTTAATGTACCTACAAATGAGGGGGCTATTATTGATTTGATGCTCTTAAACAAAGATATCATCAAGGGTACCAGGATGCAGGTTCCCCTGAGGACCAGTGATCATAAATCATTAATGTTAAGTATAGCACAAGAAACCCATCAATCAAACTTAAGGACTGTGGTCTTGGACTCAGTAGTGTGGATTTTAGGAAGAAGGAAGTAATGCTTAGTGAAAAGTTAGAAGATCAGGGTAAGCAGTAGGAGCAAATGCCAAATGGGACATCATCAAGATCCAAAATAACTAATTTTTGTTCAGCACAGGTGATAAAAGCAAAAAAAAAAAAATTACCAGTCTGGGTCTCAAATGAGGCAGGGAGGCAATATGGGCAAAAAAGGCACCATTTAGAAGATACAACAGGTAATAGCTAAAATAAATATATACATAAACAAGTTGTGGCAGAAGCCAAGAGGGCTGCAGCTGAGAGCAATAAAACTTAGGAGATTGACTAGTATGGAAGGCAACTATCTTATTCTGTTTCTGAAATCCAAGTATTAAACCCAAGTATTAAACTCCAATGCTCGTTTAAGTGCCAAGTGCAACGGGATGCTACGTCTGAATGTGGGTATCCTGGCTAAACATGTATCTTGGTATATGCTACCAGCAAACTGCTTGAGGCTGTGCTGCAAACAAGCAAAATTCAGAGCTGTCCTGTTGTCTATTCTATCACATCCCATTTATTCCAAAATTAGATCAAGACTTGACTACAGTATTTCAATCAAATAAATGACACCCCCCCCTTACCTACTATGAACTCCAGCTCCTGAGGCACTACTGGTATTGCTTGTTCGCACCTCCAACAGCACACTTCCCAGAGTTTGTCACATTCACTTTACACCAAATGCCTGCAGCACAGAGAAGGGGTTGTGATGTCACATTAGGAAATAAAATAGTCAGATTACAAGGTCCAGCCACTCAGCCCCTTTGGTGAAAAAAAGTGTGACACTTTCATGATTGTGGACCCCGCTCCGAGACTCATAAAAATCACAGAACCAAGCCCCACGAGGATGTTGATTGAATCAGTTTTTACTTGTATTGTGGTGGTCTGGGTTTGGGGAATTTCATATATTACAAACAAGATAACTATGACATTAAAATTTATTATAGTTCTAGTATGTGTTACTGTTTTCACACAAAGGGTAGTTTAACATGTGGAATTTGAATTCCTACCTCGGGGAAGTTGTGGAAGCTAGGAGCACTATGCTAACTTTCTGATTTTCTTCACCCAAATATTGTACCCTCTGGATTCACAGATCAGTTTGACATTTGAAAATTTGGGTGATGTGTCCCGTGTTTTCCTATAAATTAAACGTTTCCTCTAGAACCTACCTGAATTACTTTTTCTTGCCTATATGATAAATACAAGTTTATGGTATACCCTCATAATTTCCCAGATTTTGCCTATGTTTTGAACCCCTTCCCCCACCAAATTTTTAAGGCATCATTCTAATTACCCAAATCATCTCAGAATCAAAGAACAAACTTTTCCATCGGTCTACTGCCAGCACATGAGCCCCCAAAGTGGACATGTTTAAAAGAACATTAAAAACCCAGTTCTTTATTGGAGGTCTTGGCAGAACATGGCACAGTCTGCAATGTGCTAGATGGCCTCAAGACGGCTACCAAACTCTATTACTTATGCACAAGTAGTCACATATGCACAATACAGTTTGGTTGCCATCTTGTACACAGTGGACCATGCTGCGTTCTGCCATGACTTCTGTAAACAGAACTTAAATGACTGAAGAAAAATAGCACTGTGCAACTGCTAATGGAGAGAGTAGAGTGCTTCACAGACCACGTACGAGACTGATGGAACTCATAATTGTTCTTCGGTCAGAATATGGTAAGTCATTTTTTGATCGCAGGAAATATAGATTTTGTCAGCAGAAAGAGAACCAGAGGTCCACCCAGTCTACTCATTTCCTTGCCTAGCTTTATGCTTGGCCAAATTCTGGGCTGCATTTTCCGATCATAGATACATAGATACATAAACAGTGTCGGTAGATAAGGGCCTATGGCCCACCCAGTCAGCCCATTTGAGCTTGTAAGTTCAGTTTACGTCTTCCTAGAAGTCTGCTGCCCCCTACTCCTGACCTCTAGAATTCCTTTATGTCTATCCCATCATTCTTAAATCCCATGATTGTTTCAGCCCCCACCACTTCCTCTGGCAAGGTGTTCCACTTGTCCACCACTCATTCTGTGAAGAAATTCTTCCTCATGTTTCCTCTGAATCGTCCTCCCTCCAACTTCATCCCATGCCCTCTAGTCCTGAAACATCTTTTTTGCTTAAAAATAGTATATTCCTGCACCCTGTTCCTCCCTGTAAGATACTTGTATGTCTCTATCATATCCCCTCTCTTCCTCCTCTCCTCCAGGGAGTACATGTTCAGTTCCTTCAACCTGTCTTCATAGGACTTGTGATGCAATCCATGCACCATCTTTGTTGCCCTCCTCTGAACCTTCTCTACCCTGTCTATGTCCTTACGTCGGTATGGTCTCCAAAACTGTACACTGTACTTCAGGTGGGGCCTCACTAGTGTCTTGTATAGTGGAATTATGACCTCCCTTTTCCTGCTGGTGATGCCCCTGCCTATACATCCCAGCATCCTATTTGCTTTACCTACTGCCTTGTCACACTGTTTCCCTACCTTGAGGTCAGCAGAGATGATAACCCCAAGATCCCTTTCCTGCTTGGTGCATGCTATATCCTCACCGCCCAACTGATATATTGTCCCAGGGTTTTTGTGCCCCATATGCATTATCTTGCACTTCTTTGCATTGAATTTCAACTCCCAAACCCCTGACCATTCTTCAAGTTTCTGCAGGTCCCTTCTCATTCTGTCTACACCCTCTGGTGTGTCTACTCTGTTACAGAGCTTTGTGTCATCAGCGAACAGTGAAATTCTGCCTTCTAGGTCCTGCACAATGTCACTGATGAAGATGTTGAATAGGACCGGTCCCAGCACTGATCCCTGTGGTACCCCACTGGTCACTCTTCCCTCTGTGGAGTGACAGCCATTTACCACCACCCTCTGTGTCCTGCCACCCAGCCAGTTACCTACCCACCACACTACTGTCCTGCCCACACCCATATTACCCAGTTTGTGTAATAGTCTTCTATGTGGCACAGTGTCAAAGGCCTTGCTGAAGTCCAGATAGGCTACATCCACTACCCTCCCTTGATCCACCTCCCTAGTCACCCAGTCAAAAAATTCTACGAGGTTGGTCTGACGTGACCTCCCCCTGGTGAAACCATGCTGCCTTGGGTCCTGTAGTCCATTCACAACCAGATGTTCCACCAATCTCCTTCAGTAGTGCTTCCATGATCTTCCCCACTACCGAGGTGAGGCTGACTGGTCTGTAGTTCCTGCTTCCTTTTTGTTCCCACTCTGCATAAGGGGACTACATCTGCTGTCCTCCAGTCTTTGGGTACCTCCTGTTTCCAGTGATCAGCTAAACAGGATAGCCAGAGGTTCAGCCACCACCTCTCTTAGTTCTTTAAGGACCCTGGGGTGCACCCCATCTGGCCCCATTGCTTTATCAACTCTTATTACTTCCAGTTCCTTCAGGACCCTTTCTCGTAAAGGGACTTGTGTCCATTTCTGCATCATTCTCACCCTTTGTACTCCCTTCAGACCCATTACCCTCATCTTCCTCAGTAAAGACTGAGCAGAAATACCTGTTCAATATGTCAGCTTTACTATTGTCATCCTCCACACGGCCCCCATCCTCCCCGTTCAGTCTCACTATCCCTCCCTTTGTCTTTCTTTTTTCACTTATGTACCTGTAAAAGGTTTTGTCTCTCTACCCACTGATTTTGCAATGTGTTCTTCTGTCTGAGCTTTGACTTCTCTTACTGACCTCCCTGCCTCCCTTTGCTTCTCCTGGTACTTCTCCCTATCCCCTTCTGCCTGTGTCTTTTTGTATTGCCTGAATGCAATCTTTTTGGCTTTCACTTTCTTTGCTACCTCTTTGGAAAACCATAATGGTCTCCTCTTCCTTTTCCTCTTGCTAACCTGCTTAATGCATAATTCTGTTGTTCTTGTAATCCCCATTTTAAATACTGCCCACTGTTCCTCAACCCCTGATTCCTGTCCCATTCCCCTTAATGCCTCTTTCAAGTATCTCCCCATTTTCCCAAAGTCTGTCCCCCTAAAATCCAGGATACGTGATTTTGTGTGGTTTGGTTCTGCTCTTTCTGTGATTTCAAACCAAAATGACTGGTGGTCACTGTTCCCCAGGTGCTCCCCCACTGTTACCCCCATCACACTGTCCCTGTTTGTGAGCACAAGGTCCAGTATTGCATTCTGCCAAGTTGGTTCCATGACCAGTTGCTTGAGGAAGGCACCCTGAAGGGACTCCAGGGTAAATCTGCTCCTAGTTGATGCTGCTGGGATGCTCCAGTCCACATCTGGAATATTGAAGTCTCCAACCAGTACTACCTCACCCTTGTCTTCCATCCTTTGGATGGCTAGCATCAGCTCCCTATCTGTTTCTTCCTCCTGGGCTGGTGGTCTATAGACCACACCTGTGTGGATGGCTGTCCCCATTTTCCTTTCCAGCTTAACTCACAGTATCTCTCCCCCATTTTGTTCCTCCTAGATCTCTGTGACCCTTATATCATTTTTCACATACAGTGCCACTCCTCCTCACTTCCTGCCTGCTCTGTCTCTTCTGAATATGTTGTAGCCAGGTATGGCCATATCCCAGTCGTGGTTATCATTACACCAGGTTTCAGTGATGGCCACAATGTCCAGGTCTGACTGCACCATGACAGCCTCCAGATCTTCCATCTTGTTGCTAAGGCTCCTGGCACTTGCACACATGGCTTTCCATGATTTGACCTCCCTAGACTGTTTTGCTGTTCTACTCCAGCCCCTTCCTTGGTTGTCCTTTATCCCTGGTTCTCCTTGCTGTCTGCCCTTCTGCTGAATTTTGCCCTTTTCTGCCTATCCACCTCTTGGGCACTAATCTCCATCTTTTGCACACTGCTTTACAGAGATAGCTACTCCTCTGGTTCACTGGTTCACTGGTTAGCTGTGGGGGTGAGCAAGTAGGTACCCTCCTTGCTGGCCTGCTACCCTTGCTAGTTTAAATGCTTGTCAATGTAGCATTTAAACTTATCATTGCATGCTTGGATTCCCTCCAGGATGGGTGCAGGCGTCAGGCTTGAACAAACCTCCATCCCTCCAGGTGGGTCCCCAGTCACCAATGAATCCAAACCTTCACACAGCACCAGTTCTTCAACCATGAGTTAAAGTTCCTGCATGCACTCTATGCTCTCCCTTGCCTCTCGCAGGTAATACTTGAGAAAGTGACAAGTAGCTACTTGCTTGAAACCCTCCCAATTTCCTAAACTCTTCCTGAACTTCCTTTGGCTCCCCATTTGCCAGGTCATTAGTACCTAGGTGGATAATGACATCCAGCTCACCCTCCCGTCTTGCCTTCCCAGTGATCCCCAGGATCTTCCTTCCATCCCTCCATGCCTTGGCACCTGGTAGGCACCTCACCTCCCTGTCCTCCCCCTCCTGTGTTCCTAGCTGGATCCCTCTTATGATGGAGTCCCCCACCAGGATTCACTTCCTCCTCCTCTGGGGTCCACTGCTTTCCCTGCTGAGGTCACCTCCTTGGCTAACCTCCACATCTTTTCCTTCCACTTATCTGGGTACCTCTATTTGGTTGTCCTCATTTGCCAGTGTGGCATATGAGTTCTTGAGTGGAATAGGATCTGGGATGTGCCTCTGCCTGACCACTCTAACCCTCCCTGAGCCCACTGTTATTCAAGTGCTCCTCGTTCTCAGCATCCTTTGAGGCAGTTGCATTGGACTGGGTGGTCTCTGGATAGGGGTGATGGTACTCCTTACTCAGTTTACTTCCGCTCTGAGTCTGGCTACCTCATCCCACAGTCCAGAGAGATGCATGCAGATAGGGCAGCACCTCAGTGTCCAGAAGGTCTGCCTGAATATGGTTGCCCCACAGCCACTGCAATGCACCACTCCCTACATTATACTGCAATTATACTGCTATTCCACTACTTGTCTGCTACTGAAGCTCTCCTAGTTCCCTTTTTATTAATTTACTGTCCTAAAAATCCTGCCACTGATCCTCAGATAATTTTCTTTAAAAAAAAACAGACAGATCAGACAGCCTTAGTGGATGATCGCTAACTTCTTTCCCAGATATCCCTTCCACTCTTCAGCCTGTCGGTCCACTATTCTCTCATATCTGTTCCAGACTCCTACCCAAGTTTAGACCCATCACAGTCTTGGCTTCAAACATTTCTCTGGGCAACTTAATTTGTCCACCACCTGCTATGTAAAGAGGAACGTTCTCACACTCCTCCTGAATCTGCCTGTATGACAAAAATTATTTTAAAACAGGGCTTCCAAAGTGTGTGAATCTGTCTCTATGGTAAAAATCCTTTAAAAATAGGGCTTCTAAAGTGTATGATATCTCATAATCGTTGAGTGGTCTATAATGGTACTGCACAATTATATCATAAAAAAAGGTTTTGCTGCTGCCAATTGTTTTATTTTTATAATTACTGACTTGCAGAAAAAAATTCCCAGCACAGCATGGTTGTTTAGTAGTAGGTGGGAGCTAGAGTTGTGTAAATAGAGATTAAAAATGCAAGCTGTTGTGTCTTGTGCTTGTTGTTAATGTGCATGGTGCTGTGTGAGAGAGCCAGACAATTCTCCATTATGCACACACCTGTGTAACACAATGTGTGTAACACAGTGTTTAAGGTACTGGTTTGGGGTTACAATCAATCATGACCAGTAAATATAATATTAAAATGTCCAGGAACACCAATGATTTGCATTTTTATTACATTTTGGCCCTTGTTAAATTAAAAATGGAATACAGTTTGTCTGATTTGGGGGTTCAAATATGCCTACAGTATGTATTTTCAGATATTCCATCAAAAATCCTCTACACAAGAAGATTCATCCTTAAACCGGAGACATTCACACACGCACATGTTATACTGCCTGAAAATTGTGTAAGTGGCTTAGTAGGTAGCACACTCGCCTCTGAGGACAGGAGATCAGAGGGTTGTGGGTTCAGTTCCCACATCTGGTACTTGGGTTAACATCCCAGTACTGACACTGTAGTGCTGCATGAGAGGGGTGTTGCACTTCTGAGGTGCCGTCTTTCGGATGAGATGTTAAATCGAGGTCCCATCTGCCTGGATTGGTGGTAGTTCAGGTGGATGTTAAAGAGCTCATGGCACTTATCGGAAACAGTAGGGGAAATTTTTATTAGAAACAAAAACTAAAGACAAAATAACAGAAATACAACAGTCATAGCAACCCAGATAAGAAAATTGGATGAGGAGAAAAAAACACAGCATTAAACTCATGCCTATTGTAAAAAGTAAAGAAAAACAGAAGTCAGTTCCAGTAGCAAGAGTCTCAAACATACAAAAAAAAGAGCAGCTGGGGTTCACCAAGGAAGGGCAGCCTTCAAGTAACAGGAGCATCAGAGTCAGCAATCCAAGGCAAACCCCTCCACTTAGCCAACCAAAGAGCATCCAGAAAAGATTGACTCTCCATAGCACAAACCAGCCTCAAGTCCTTGGTAATATGTCCCACAAGTTCGAGATATGACGTCTGCTTTTGTTGTAAGGTGAAGAAACACTGAGCAGACCAACTATGCCATTTACACACTGTAAATACAACTTCTAAACTCTCCCTATCCCAAGCATTCCATGAACCAGATACTTCCCCATAAAACAAATTATCAAGAGAGACAGAAGCAAAAAATGGAGCTTGTCATGTGGTTGTCAGAAAATCCCCAAATCCTGCAATAAAAGAACAGTGAAAAAAAGATGGTCTACTGTTTCAGTTAGTGAAATACATTCCAATCTACTGCAATACCTATCACTCAGCTGTTTATGCTTATGGTTACTCTTCACATTGAGCCTATCATGGCAACTAAGCCAGTGCATATCCCACATCTGGGTGGGAATTCTAGGATTCTGCAAAAACTGTAAAACAAGTATCTGTTTATCAACTGGGCAATGATCAAACATGATAGGGACATGACAAACAGTGTCCAATAACATAAAATATAAACATTTCCTCTGACCAGAAATAATCCTGGAAGGAAGCACCTTTCAATGCTGCAATATGGCAAAAGCATCCCTCCAGTAGAGAGGGGTAGTAGGCAATTGCTTAACCACCCACAAGGTACCCCCTTTCCACAATCAAAACCATACCTGAATTGTATCAAAAACCAAAGGGTCCCAACCATTGTTAGAATGGATCAAAATCAGGCAGAGATTAGCCATAAAAAATATACTATTAAAGAAAAATAAAGGATGGATCACATTTAAACCCCCTTGAGCAATAGGAAGATACAAAAAAAACACTCAATAATCATGTCTCCGAAACCCTCAGCAATGGAAAATGTAACTAATAAACAAAAATATTGGCACCAAATAGATTTTAATCAAATAAACCCTTTTTTTCCCCCATCTTCCATCTATTCCAACTAGTTACCTTGCACTGTGTTAAGTTGAGTTTCGCTGTCCAGTTATAGACATCCGGACGTATCATATCAAAATACCAAAAAAAATTCCCAAAATCCAAATTGGACAAACACCAAACTGTATACCCCCTGGAGATATCAAGGTCTGGCTATCCTGCCCCACCAGAATACCCACACATTTCTGGAGGTTAAGGCAAGTGCCTGCCACTGTCCCAAAGGTGGAACACAAATGCAAGGCAGCCAGTATAGAATCAGAAGTCTGCAGCAATAAACATATGTCATCCGCATAAGCCAGAACAGGACAGACATGTACTGTTGTGGAAAGAGCAATCAGTAAAAGGGCAGGAGAAGACTGTAATAGTCACAGTACAGGGTCCAAAAAACACACATATAAAATAGGACTCAGGGGCCAACCCTGTCAGACCCCACACCAAATTCCAATCAAAGGGCCACACCACCCATTAACATGAGGAGACACCGTGGCAGTATGGTAAAGCAACTGAAGCCATTGTACAAACTCTTTGGGTATCTGATACTTAGCCAAAACCAACCACAAAAATTCATGCTGGATTGCATTGAAGGCTTGTTTCTGGTCCAGAGACAAAACATAACCATTCACCAAGTTGAAAAAGACCAGCAAATTATCTTGGATCGATCGTCCAAGGACAGAGGATGTTTAACAGACCGAAATCAACTCAGCTGCCACTGACAGCAGGCATTTAGCCAAAAGCTTAGAAAGTAACTTAAAATCCATGTTTAATAAACAGATTGGTTGCCAATTAGTCAATGCCTGTTGATCCCCTGATTTAAATAAGTAAATTAAAGAACCCATGCTAAAAGATAAGGGCAGAGAAGGACTGTGAAAAAGACAGTTATATACTGAAGCTAATTCATCCACCCAATATTGGCCCAAAAATTCATAAATTTCTGATGGCAAACCATCAGGGCCAGGGGCAGTATTCGTCTTCAAAGATTGAATAGCGTCCAGGACCTCTGATGAAAGAAAGTTGGAAACAAGTCGGGTACCATCCTGTAAAGAAAGCACAGGAAAATCAATCTGAGAAAACAACATATCAGCCTGATCAGGGTCAAAGGCCAACGGAGCAAATTTGTGTTCAGTATAATCAGCAACCACCAACATAAGTTCAGACTGAGTCCAAACTAGCTGACCCAGAGATTTATACAAAGAAGATATATCCTTATGACCCATATGAGAATTACAGGCCTCAAAGGGGCAGACCAAAGCCAAAGAACCTTGTCTACCAAATTGCTGTTGATGTCGAATAGCTTTTGCTTTGGCCAAATGGGATTGTTGCATATGGGATTTAAAATATTGAATCTGAGAGGTATAGTCAAATTTATTAGTCTTAATGGACAGAGTAAATAGCCTCTGCAAATGGATTTGAGAGGTAAGGTAATTCTTATATCAGGTCATACAGACAGTCCGACTATACTGCTTCAAGTAATAAACCAAATCACACTTAGTGTCTAGTCACCACTGTACAGCACTATCATACAAAAGAAAAAATTATTTTCTGGTCACCACAAAATCCTTCAGAAGCAAAGTAAAATCCGCATCCAGTAAAACAGAAGTATTCATTTTCCATGTATCAGGCCCCTCAGAATGGCACTGGCAACACCAAGAGCAAGAGATACCATCCTATGGTCAGAAAACTCAGCCAGAAGAACACAGCACTCTGAATGGATAAGGAAAAGAAAATAAAATAAAAAATCAATCCTCGTAGCCAAATTACCCTTAAAAAAGTCGGTGTATGCAGGCCAGAATGAAATGTAAAAGAGTCGAGAAGGTTAGCTGTTTTAATCAGGGAGGCCAAAAAAATAGAATCTGAATAAAGTTTAGTTGTTGTAAAAGTACTGTATGTGTTCTGACATGTAACGATAAATCGCAATTAAAATCACCACCAAAAACAACAAACTGTGATACATGTAAAAAAGGCTAAATAATCTTAAACCTCTCAACCCGAAGGGCCTTCATTTGTGGGGCATAACAGTTAATAAGGTAATAGAAAATATTATGAAACCGGACATCCAAAATAAGAACATGGCCAGGAACCAGATCATATAACTTAATTAACCGCAGTTCAGGTGAACAAAACAAAATGACCAACCTAGAAGCAGTTTTCTGACTAATGGACCCAAATGAGGGGCCTGGGTACAAAATCCTAGTGGCTCGCAGAACTTCAGGTAAGGTATGAAAGCAAACATCCTGCAAAAAAATAATATCTGAAGCAGAAAATATTAAATAGGAAAGAAACAAATCATGTTTTGCAGAATTCTTAATGCTATTAACATTAAGAGAATGAAAAGCATGCCCAGCAAACATCAGAAAAAGGAAGAAAAAACTGATCTCCATTATTTCAGTCTCCCCTTGCAGGTAGCAGACCCTTTATCTTTAGTTTTAGCCTTCCGCTTCTGGGCCCTAGTGTGCTTAATCAGTGCTTCTGTGTCAGTAGAATGATCAGGCATAGAAGGTGGTAGGGAGGAAGAATCAGAATCTTCCAAAGAAACCCCTGTGGACTGCAGGAGATCAAACTTATTTTAAATGGGAAGAGCTCCAGGAGCAGGCTGAGAGTCCAGCAACTTCTTACTGTGAGTTACCCGAGTAACAGCTGGGACTGAACCAGGTTGTCGAGGGGGAGGGGGCAGTCCCATGGTCCCAGAGTCCAGCAGAACTGGAGGCAGAGGATTCTGAGGTGAGGAAACAACAGCAGTAGAGTCCAACAAGTCGCTAGGGGTCGGCACTGTAGGAAGGTCAGCTATAGAAACCTGTCCAGTATCCATCGATCGAATGGTAGGCTCAACTGGAGAAAGAGACAGCGGAGTATTAGAAGCAGCAGAATGGGGGAGTAGAGGCATAACTCCTGAGGTTTGTGCCACAGGGACAGCAGGGGCAGCAACGTCATCCCCTCCAGGAACAACCAAGCCACCATCCTTGTCCTCATCCATACAGTCCTTTTGGGCAAAGATCCTCTTTTTCTGTGCCAATGTACATAAGTTACAGACAAAGCAATGGGGCCTGATGGGATTCATCCCAGAATTCTAAAAGAATTAAGGGTAGAATTAGTGACACCACTGACTACCCTCTTTAACAAATCATGGGAGGATGGGGTGGTACCCGAGGACTGGAGGAGGGTAGATGTGATTCCCCTTCACAAAAGTGGGAGCAAGGCAGAAGCAGAAAACTACAGACCTGTTAGTTTAACCTCAGTGATAGGGAAAATGATTGAATCACTTCTGAAGGAAAGAATTGTCGAGTATCCAGAGGCCAGAGGGGCACAGGACCCAAGGCAGCATGGATTCACAGCAGGAAGGTCATGCCAGACGAATCTGATAGATTTCTTTGACTGGGTGACCAAAGTAGTAGATCAGGGAGGGGCTGTGGATGTGGCCTACCTAGACTTTAGCAAGGCATTTGACACAGTCCCACACAAAAGATTAATACAGAAGTTAGCCAGCCTGGGAGTGGGTCCCAAGATGACAGCCTGGGTAAAGAATTGGCTGGATAATAGGACACAGAGAGTAATAGTAAATGGAGTCCACTCTGAAGAAAGGGGTTACTAGTGGGGTACACAAGAGGTTCAGTGTGGACCAGTCCTCTTCAATGTCTTCATAATGACATTGCAGAGGGACTGGAAGGAAAAGTATGTCTCTTTGCAGATGACACAAAGTTCTGCAACAGAGTTGATGTACAAGGTGGGGTGGAAAGGATGAGAAGGGACTTGGCAAGGTTAGAGGAATGGTCAAATGTATGGCAGCTTAGATTAAATGCTAAGAAGTGCAAGGTAATGCACCTGGGAAACAAAAACCCAGGGGAAGAGAACACAATGGGGGGTGAGATACTAACAACAAAAATGGAAAGGGACCTGGGGGTAGTCATATCAGATGACCTAAAGGTGGGCAAGCAATGTGAGAGGGAAGCAAGGAGGGCTGGGAGGATACTGGGATGCATAGGGAGAAGCATCACCAGTAGAAAACAGGAAGTTATTATCCCTCTGTACAGACAGCTGGTGAGACCCCGTCTGGAGTACTGCGTGCAGTTCTGGAGACCCAGTCTCCGCAAAGACATAGACTGGATGGAAGCTGTCCAGAGGAGGGCAACTAAAATGGTGCAGGGTCTGCACCAGAAGACATATGAAGAGAGACTTAAGGAGCTTAATATGTATAGCCTCAAGGAAAGGAGGGAGAGGGGACATGATAGAAACTTTCAAGTACCTCAAGGGAATCAACAAAGTCCAAGAGGGTAGCATCTTTCAAAAAAAGAGGTGTGCAAGAACAAGGGAGCACAATTTGAAGATGGGGGGGCAGCTCAGAGGTAATTTAAGGAAGTATTTTTTCGCAGAGACAGTTGTGGATGCATGGAATGGCCTTCCGGAAGAGGTTGTGGAATCAAACATAGTGGTGGAATTCAAGCATGCATGGGACAGTCATAACACAATTCTAGCGGGTGGGGGTAGGAAGATGTGGGCTGCTGGTTAATTAGGATCTGCAGCTTATCCATTAGGTAGGGAAATGGGCAGACTGGGTGGGCCAAGCGGTCCTTATCTGCTGTCAAATTCTATGTTTCTATGTTTCCTGTTCAGCACAATGGAAACCAGAATGCCTCAAATCCCCACAAACCATGCAGTTAATCTGATCACAGGCACTACTTAAATGAGTGACAGACCCACAGCAATAACATGCTTTGGGCTGTCTGGAATAAAAAAGGACCCCTCTGTCCCTACCCAAAAAGAAACTGTTGGGGAGATGGACCAAACCAGAGTCTGTTATTTTAAGCATGACATGTACTCTCCAACCCCCAGTCCATAGTTGATCAGAGTCAAATATAGCCTCAGGTTCCTAAAGAACAGTACATCTGGCCTAGAGCCAAAGAGTCAAGTCATTCATGCTAACCCCCTCACTACAGAACAGAACGGTGACCATTTTCTGGGTAGGTCGAGACAGGGATAACACAGAAAAAGGGGCCCATAATGGATTCTGTGATATTTCAATCAAAAACGCTCCAGGTCTTGTTGCGTTATAAAACTGACATCGAATGTTGATTTCCCAGAAACATACAATAAAGCATGAATCACATTAGCAAAAAACTTTAAAGATTCCTTCAGCAAAGTCTTAGCGACAAAAATCCTGTCAGAGGCTTCAGTCATACCTCCAACATAATGAAGCTGAACCGCATTATGTCATTTGGCAGGCAGCATAGGGCTTCGGGGAGGAAGTCTCTTAGAGGAATTGAGAGACTGAGAGGCCACAGCCAAGTAAGACGCTTTAGGGAATGGGGCCAGAGACACAAAAGTAGGAGAGGGATCTGTATCCACAGGAGCCCTCACCAGGCTGACAGAAGTTCCAGGAAAAAACAATACTGGACTCTGAGTCAGGACTAAATCCTGGTGAAGGAGCAACCTCTTGTTGAGAAGCTGCCAAGACTGCGTGCTGCACAGGAGATGCAGGCTTAGGGATCCAGATAGGGGAAGACCCTGAAACCCACTGACCAGCTGAGGGACTATGCTCCCAACCAGCAGCCAACAAAGTCTGTTCAACAGGCCAGGCCAAATCAGGGTCCTGTTCCAGAGTCACTGCCTCATCCCAAGATAACCCAGATCCAGAAGCCTCAGGGCGTGCCTTAGTTAACACATCATTGCATTCCAGTAAAACAGTAGAGGAAGCAGGAATAGGCAACAATGCATCGGGGAGACTTCAGCCAGGTTGAACACCCACAGAAAGCAGTCCAGACTGAGTCCCTGTAGTAACTGCACCAACATCATGCAAACCCCCAGTATCACTAACCTGTTACTCCACAACAACAGGCTGAGAAGCTGTAACACACAGGTCCTGGGGTGAGTGAGACACATCTATTGAATCGGCCTCCAAGGGCAGAAACTCAGGCTGTGCAGAAGGAGGCAAAGGAGTCTGGAGTGCTTGAAGGAATCGATGAGCTGCCAGGTGCCACTCCGATACCTGGTGCAGTAAAGCAAGCATAGTATGGTTCAGAGCAGCTGTTTCTGGAATACCACTGGTAGAGAGGAATCAATGCATTCAGGTCAGTAGAGACATCATCATGACCTGCCAATTGTATGTCAGTCATCGGAACAACAAGGGGTAAATCACAAGGAGCAGTCATCTGTACCACAACAGGTAAATCCAGAGAATCAGCCATAGAACTAGCATCAACATTTTCCCTGCATTCAGTACCATTCCATGTTCCACGCTCAGCTCCACATTCTGCTCCTGTATAGTGGTCGCCATCTTAGGTCCAAGAACCAGGATGTTAGGTTACCTTACCTGTGAGTAGGGGAATTTCCATGGTGTGCTGGCCAAATTTCCCTCATTCACTAAAAATACCTCCAACAGCTTAATCTGGTTCAAGGTCAGTTGACATTCATCTGTATCCCCCTTCCCTGGGTCATGCCTGTAAATAGGCAGGATTTGTCTAGTGCACTTACCTGGTCAACAAAAACTAACTAAATAAAAATAAATTGTGGACCACCATTAATCATTGCTGTCAGCAATATTAATTATGTAGCACTATTTATAAATGACAGGGTGACGGTACAAATAGTAGACTTTCTGCTGATGATTCAAGGTGACTTGATTTAACTGGCAGTGCAGGTCATATCAGCATGCAAATGGAAGACTTTCAGCTGATGTCCCAGGTTAACTGAAAATGTTGCGCAGGTCATATCAGCAGCACCACAATTTTGAAAATATGATCCTTATGTTTAGGCTTCTCAAAAGATTTACAGTTGTAAACCTGACTCTGCCCACAGCAGCTCAAATAAATAAATAAATAAATAAATAAAAGGGGATCTACATAAGGAAAATAAAAAAGGCAAGTGAAGTGCAGACCAAAGCTAAGTCAGAAGCAGAGCTGCATATAGCAAAGTGGAGAAAAAGAGGACAAAACCTTCTTACTTATTTAAGGGACAAGAGGATGACAAAAAAAGAAATAGATTGAGAAACATAGGAGTATGGGAGGAGGAGGATGGCAAGAAGGCATCTATCCTGAATGAGAACTTTTGTTCAGTTTTCATATTATAGAAGGGAGGTTTGCTTCCAGAAAGCAGGATGTACACCAAATAAGAAAGAAAATGAGGGATTGGAGATGGGGTTAGTCAGAATAGCAAGGGTGCTCAAGAGACTTATGTCCCGTTTAAATTGACAAAACAATAAGCCCAGATGGGGTGAACCCTAGAGTGCTCAAGGAGATTATTTAATCCCTAGTGCAGCCACTGACTGACCTCATTTAGTAACCTGAAAACAGGGGTGGTTCCAATGGGCAGGAAGGTGACCATTGTGTTACCACTTCAAAAGTACTCGAATAGAGATGATCCATGAAATGACAGATGGGTCAGCTTAATCTTGACCTTTGGAAGATCCTAGAGACCATTATTAAAGAGAATAAAGTAGAAACCTTGGAGTCTAATGGACTGTAAGAGAGGAGACAAAGTAGGTTTGTGGCAGACGGATTGCACCAGACTAAATTGATCAACGTTTTGATTTGGTCATGATGGCACTGGATAGGGGCCAGGTAGTAGACATATTAGAACTTCAACAAAGCCTTCATCTTGGTTTCCAAAAGAAGCCTCATGGAAAAAGTTGGGTGATCTGGGGATAGGAGACAAACTGACTCGATGGGTAGGAAATGGACTTGGGAAAGGATGCAGAGGGTGGCAGTGCATGGGATAGGGGTAATGGAGGTAATAAGTGTGGCACCATGAGGCTCATCTTTTCTGTTTTTCATGCATATCGGTGACACAGGGAAGGGAAAGCAGAGTAAGATCTGTCTCTTTGCAGATGACAGTAAGATATGTGATAGAGTGGGTACAGAGGAAGTGACAAGGGATATGAAAAAGGAACTGGAAAGGTTACAGAGGTGGCCCAGGATCAGGCAACTCAAGTTTAATGCTAAACAGTGCACAGTTATGAATGTTGGTGACAAAAAAACAGTGCATGATGGGAGTGGAGTAAGAGTGACTCAGACCTCTGAGAAAACAAATCTCAGAATCATCATCAGTGACAGCCTCAAACCTATTGCCCAATACAAGAAAGCAAATCATAGACCAACAAGATGCTGGGTGAATGGGTAGAAGAAGGGAAGTGATATTGCCCCAGTACAGATAAATGGAGAGATCACACATCAAGTACTGGTAACAATTCTGGAATCCACACCTAAAGATGAACAAATGCTACCTACAGTCTCTCCAGAGAAGGGCAATACAAATTATCCAGGGTCAAGATGGGAAAGTAGATTAGGAGTGGATGGAAAACCTCAATATGTACTTAATGGCAGGCATAAAGGAGAGGGGAACATGAAAGAGACATACAGTAGAAGTAGTGGCAGGACAATAACAGGTTGGAATAAAGTGAACAGTTCATAAGGAATGTGGGAAAAGTGACAAGAGGTCACCCATAGAAATGAATGGGGGTTGGTTAAGGAAGAAAATAAGGAAATTCCTTTTTATGAAAAGGGTGGAATAGATTGCCCAATGTAGTGGGCCATGCAAAGTCCATGACTGGATTCATACAAAAGTGAGCCAACAGAAAGAGTTAGTAAATTCTAAAGAAAATTCAGACAGGTGGCATTCAAAGGAAAACATCTAAGACGAGCCAGCCTGGTGGCACTGAGGGCTGAGGTGCTGGATGCCACACCTCTTGCCACGCCAATGACCTGAGTTTGGAAGCAAACTCTGGAGTTGGGGGTCAACAGGGGAAGATGACAGATTGAGCGCCTATGGGCAGCTCTCCTCTCCTCTCCGGGCAGGAGAGTTAGGGATACCCGGTGCTCTGGAGACCCCCGGTGGAGACCGGAGGTACCATTGAGCCACCAGTTTGCATGTAAGAGTGTGGCTGATGCAGGCAGGGTTGCCATGCGCTTTGGCATCAGATGTGCACCACGCAGAGGGGAGGGGGTGATCTCAGGCTAACCACCACAAGAAATATCCCTCCAACCTTGAATAGGCGATAGCCCTGCAACAGCCCTGCCAGTGCCACTGCTACACACCCAATGCTGGTTCCCCATCACTGCCCCTGTGGTTTCCCTGGGTTGTCCTCCCCAACCCAGGGAACCATACCGAACTTGAAGATGGCAGGGGAACACAGCGAGCGAAAGAGCAAGCTAGTGAGTGCAGTGGCCTGAGAGAGTTAAAGGCTGCAGGGCTACAAACAGAATTAGAAAAAAAAACATCTAAGACTATCAGCTAATAATTCTGTCTAATATAGGCTAGGACTGTCATGAGGTAGCCATACCAGTAGACTTAATTGGCATGTGGGCCCTTTTCTGCTAACAGATTCTATGTATCTATATGCAACATATTTTCAGAATAGTAATTAAATGAATGTGGTGTATTTTTATTGGGGATATGGGTGGTAGCAGTCCTGGCACTTATTTATTCTCACTGGATATCTGAAGTATAGAAAACAGAATATGTTCCGTACAGTTATAAAATGTCAAAGCAAGAAAGTGCATACGCACAGACTCTTGGTCAAACTTCTCCTCCTCCATGTAATCCTACTCCTCATCTTCGAGTATCATCTCATGGCACCAACCAGTGTCAGTCATGGCTATAATTTCATCACCAATCAGAGGAACATTCAATGTCACACAAATTCATGTGACCCCACTATGACTTGGAAGGGTATGAGGGACTACACATTTTACAGCTGCTCATTCCAGTTAATTTCAACCTTATTTTATATTCCTCCTCCTCCATCTTCTCATCCTCCTCTCCAGCCATCTGTTGTCTTTAAAATAACATTATTATTGAATAAAGTTTGAATTGTAAAAAAAGAAAATAACATTATTATGAAAGATAAATAAAAAATACTTTAAAAACTCCAATCAACTGAAGGTAAAATATTACAAGGGGCAATATAGTACTTTATTTTATTATTTTTTTTTTTTACTTGTGTTCTGTTTTTAGTTTCTTGATGTATAACTTTTTTATGGAGGGATATTATATTACCTGAAAATGTATGGGCCCAGGTAGAACATAGTAAAGAAACAACATGCTGTTGTAAGCCTTGAGGTCAGCAATGAATATTAACTATTACTTTTGCTTAACACCAAGCCATGGTTGTCTTAGTGAGTGCGGACTCTAGCACAACACCAGAAACATAGCAGTCCAAAGCAGTAGCATGCCAACATCCCCTACTACAAGGAAGCTAGAGTAATAAATATGTATTTCTGACCTGAAGCCTTTTAATGGACCACCCCCATAAGTAGTCTGCATTACCTGTAGAGATGTTGCGAAGCTAAACTTCACCCGCAAATTTCACACAAAATGCCAAAAATACTCACTTTGCAAAATTCATGGAGTTTTGGTAAAACTTTGGAACTTCAATTCACACAATTTATGTAAAATTGCAACAGAAATTTGAAGTTTTTTACTGTGAAGTGCAAAATTCACGGGCAAAATTTCACATTTCATGGTATAATCTATGAAATTCACTGCCACAAATCTTGCAAAATCACTCTTTGCAATCCACGAATTACCTTGCAGAGTGAATTTCACAGACTTGGCACATCTCTAATTACCTGATGTAATATAATTCTTTGGGACTCAAAGTGGTTTGGCTAAATTCTCAGACTAAAGAGGAACCAAATTTACCAGTGGCCCACTTTTCTCACCCATAGAGCTCTTTCACCAGTTTGTCACACAAACTGGACAGCACACTTCACAATCGCATTACTTTGCCACTAATTTCTCATGTTGCCCCTGACAGACAACTGACATAACTCTCTTTACGAATGCTACCACCAGCCTGCTCCAATTTTTTTTACTGGGATTTTCCTGTCCCCATCCACATAAAGTCCTTGCTCACAAAGTACACCCCTGAAGAATTTACATCCCAGTTCACATTCAGTCACACATGAACATGTTGCTGTTCATAAGGAATATCATCTTATCTAGGAGCATGTTCTTAAAGATGGCAACATAAAATTTGCAAGAAAACTAGATTTCCTGTACCTTTTAAAACACTGCAAAGTCACAGATTAAACACATGAAAGATTTTCAATGTTTAATATTTACAAAATTTGCAAGTTAAGCAAAATGGTGCAATAATAAACACAAGAACAAGTATTGGTCAATGCCTAATGTTGTCTTGCTGGCATTGGTAGTGAGGAGTTAGAGAAATGCATAATAGGAATGGTAGTGATGTATGGAAATGACACCAACCCCACCCGGCAGAGACTGACAGGCATTGAGGTGTGCCTTTGGGTCATCAGCCATATTGCTCATACCATTTCACCTCACCCTACCCTGCAGTCTTCGACAAGTGTCACGTTGTGCCTTGGCATCATTGAGCCTGATGCTCACCCCATTCCATAAGGAAATACATTGATATGGGTGCAGTATAGGAGAAAGGGGTGAACTTTGGGGCTGAAGAGTCCAAGGCACACCTTGATGCCTGTCACTGGCTGCAGGGTGGGGGGTGGAATGGCATGAGCATTACAGCCAACAAGCCAAAGTCACAACCCTGATGCCTGTCAGTCTCTACAGGGTTGGACATTATGGTTACACCAAATTTTCAACATAGGCATTTTGGGACCTCTGCTCATGAACAGTGTCACTTTGATTTTGTTAATCTGTCCCAAACATCGATCTCCCACAGCGTCTGCGCCATTTGTGCCAGATGTGCAAAAACACATTTCGGGAAGGATGTGAAAAATGAAAGCTGTACTGTTCATAAGGAGGTGTGAAAAACTGGCAATGTTGAAAATCTGGAGTGAAAATATTAAAAATTCTCGAACTTATGACTGTGCATGGAAACTGTGCAATGCATGCTCGTAACAGTCATTTTTTGGAATTTTTTCACCAAATTTACAACATAGGCTTTTTGGCAGCCCACCTCAAGAACAGTTACACTGTCATTTTGTTAATCTGTCCCAAAAGGTGATTCCGTGCACTGACCGTGAAATCAACTTTCAGGACCGAATAATGAAATGATAGTGACTGAGTTCATGAGGTGAGGTCCCAAGAACCCCATGTTGAAAATTTGAGGCCAAAAGTCACAAAAAATGTCTGCGCTATCCACTTAAGTTGACCCCCCAACTGATGCCATTACACAGCTTATCGTGATTGTCTTCATTTCGTGGTCGGCTTTGAAGAGGGCTAGTTGTGAAAACAAACTTAGTTGAAGAATTTTAAGATCCTACAGATGGAATATTTATTTGCTAAGTAAACACACAGGAACCACAACTGATATTCTCATCTGTTTGCAATCAGTATTGATCTGGCTTATGTTGCACAACCCACATTTTGAAGCCAAATATATGAGAGGCAACCTGATTTAATTTATATTGCTCAACAGCAAAATTTAATCCAAACGCGTGGGACTACAAATAAATCCTTACAATGTAATGCGTTTTGCTAGACCAGCACAAGATTTTATTAATTTATTTAAAATTTTGGTAACCAGGAAAGACACACTTAGCCAAGGCTCATCTCCAGGTGTGACCCTGGGTAGGGGATAGGGACAGTAATATAAAATCATATACAGAAGAGTATACATACATAGAAAATGCCATAAATACAAGAACCCTTGCCATATCACTCAATGCAAAAAAGTTCAATTATTCATTTGGCATGTATTTGCAATACAGACAGTAAATATGTTATTCAATTGGGATGTGCGAAGTTGGGAAATTTCACTCCGCAAAATAATCTGTGAATCTCGCTCATTTTGTGGATTATTTTGTGAATGCAAATTACAAAATTTTACCAGTGATGTACAGAATGTTGCCTGTGAATGGCAGAAATTTTGCCTAGAAAGGCAAAAATGTTGCCATTCGAAGGTGCCATTTCGCACTTTTGTAGTGAAATTTCACAAAAAAGATGGCACAGTCCAATAGGCGAATTTGTAGCCTGACTGAAAAAGTTTGAAGATTGCTCTGCGGATGCAAAATTGTCAACTTCTCTGGGACTTCACTGATGAATTTAAATTTTGTTGCATCTCTATTATTCAACCAATTAGGTAATTAAACAACTGTATCTTTCAAATCACTGGTACCCATATTGTCTTGATAGAAGAGTATTACACTGGTGACACTCATTTTTCCTCCTCCTTTTGGGTGGTGGGGGTGGGGCTGGAAAGGTACATTCTTTGATCAGTCCATTTTTTAGCTAAGGCCATCATAACAACAGTCTTAGTTTCAGCTTCGTATAAAACCATTCATGATGATAACAGTTTAAGCAGTTCTTAGCAAAATATGCACACACAGTAGCTACTTGATTAACTGTGCTCCCCCCACCATCCTTTTATTCACTTGCCAAAAGACAACATTTTGATTAGGGACTTTTGCAGCGTAAGTGTTTGCAGTCATTTATGAACAGATGTTACTATCTGTGCAGGGTGTGTATGATGTTTGCTGGCATTTTCTTTCTTGAAAATACAATCCAGTGGTACAGTAGATGTTTGGATCTGGTGGGGGCCCCTCCTGGCAGGCTTTCCTCATCTTAATTTCATTTTATGTGCTCATAGAAAATGGGATTTTTATTTCCTGCTTTCTGATTGGCTGGTACCCCTGTCAGGGGAGTACATTAACATTCAGTAGTCAACCAGGAAATAAAACGTGCCAGCTAAGCCTGCCTCTGTACCAAAGTGGTATCACTGTGCCACCATGAATTTTGAAGTTATCTGAAGAGTTTTTCCTGTTGTTTAGCAAGTGAACTCCTCCACATACACTTACTATGTGCCCCCATGACCACTACCACCAAGTACAGTTAAACATAAAAAAAAAATCCCACATACACAAGAACTGCAATTCTTTTTTTTCCTTAAAAAAGTGTTTTTTATTTCAAGAAAGCTGTAGCCCAAGGCTGTAGTTCTAGCATGTCACTTGCATGCTCAGCACCACTGTAAAGCAAGATATGGCTTAGAGCAAATCCATAAAGAGAATCCTCTTTTTTCTTCTTTCTTTTTCCAATTAAAAAAAAAATTCAGACACACAAAGCAGCTTATCCACTACCCATTAGTTGCATAGTTTGTGAAGGCCATCCCACATGCTTACAGTCCAGATCCATCCAGCCTCTCTATCACGCTTCCGCTGCCTCTCTATCAGGGCAGTAAAGCAATGGTAAAATAAAAAAGAAGTGTGAAGTAACACATAGATGTAACTGAATATTTACATCCCCATCCTTTGGCTACCCACCCACTTTCCCTTATGATACAATCCACTCCATTAACAGTCCTGCAGCCATTGGCATGCCAGCAACATGCCTCCATCTCCAGGTGCATAATTCAAGAATGTACTCCTAGTCTCATCCTCAAGCCAGCAATACAGTAACAGACCACAAAAATTAATGTGGGACCAGCAACATTACTTAACAGAACAGCACCCAGGTCAGTAAGCGGGGGGTGGCTTGGTGGGTGGGGGGCTGAGAACTTAAAGGGGGTTGAGTGGTGAAAACAAACATTAGAAGAGGGTGAGTTTTAACCCCCTAATTGTAACAACCATGTAAGAAGCACTATAGTGCCTTCTACTAGAAGGTGTACCAGTAGAGGGACTACTTTACCAAAATAAAAGTAAAAATAGATTTCTACAGCTTTTATCCCATGATTATTATTATTATGTTCTTTTTGTAATGCCTACAAAAAAAAACAAGTTCTAGCCAGAGCCAATGCAGCTATGATGAGCTTCCAAATGACCAAAGTTACACATGTGCGTAGAAAAGTTTGAATATCTGGGTGTAACTATGCCATTTGTTGGAGATGTTTCACCAAATTTTCAACATGACCTTTTTGAGACCCCACCTCATGAAGAGTTCCACTGTCATTTCATTCACATGCTCCAAAAGGTGATTTTGCAAAGCAACCATGCCATTCTGTGCCACATGTTTGAAAACATGTTCGAAAACATGTGTTGGGCAGGATGTGAAAAATGACAGCTCTACTGTTAATAAGGAGGCGTGCAAAAATGGCAATGCTAAAAATATGGAATGAAAATATTAAAAAGTGGCAAACTTAGGAGTGTGCATATAAACTGTGCAATGCACGTTCATAACGTAGTCAATTTTTGGAAGATTTTCACCAAATTTGCAACATGGGCTTTTTTGGGACACCTCCTTTTGAATAGTGGCACTGTTATTTCATGAATCAATCCTGAAAGGTGATTCCACACAGTGACCACAAAATCACCTTTCGGGACCGAGTAATGAAATGACAGTGACAGTGACAGTGTTCATGAGGTCCCAATAACCCCATGTTGAAAATCTGGGGCCAAAATTCCTAAAAATGTCTGATATATATCAGCATATGTTGAAAACCCCATTGACTGCCATTATAGCATGTTTACCTTTGATCCTTCAGTTTGTGGTTTGGCTTTGAAGAGTGCAGACATGTCACGGTCCAGAGAAGATGACAGTATGAGGTAAGGGGGAGGTGCAGAGTGGTGGTGCTCAGTGGAAGGGTGGGAACAGGGGAAGGGGACTGGGGTGATGATGAGGGACTGTTTTCTTTTTTACAGGTAAAATAAAAGATGTCGGGGACAGTTTTCTTTATTTACAGGAAAAAAAGAATAAATTTGGGCATACTGGGGTGGGCTCCCATTGTGCAACATGTGTTGGGGGGTACATGATGCCAACACAGGGATTTGGGAGCCCAATGTTGGAATGGGGATCATAAAAACACAAAGTTGGGCACACTGGGATGGGCTCCCAATGTGTTACATGAGTTGGGAGGGTACATGATGCCGACAAGGGGATTGGGCACCCTGAGGTCAACGTGGGGATGGGGAATGGAGGGAATGAGGAGGACAGCAGCAGTGGGAGGGTTTTCTTTGCTGCCAGTGCTGGGAGGGAGAGGGGAGGACAGGAGCAGTGGGAGGGTGCAGGAGGAGTGACATCCAAAAGATGGCATCAGTGATGCAATTGTGCATGCAGGGCACTTGTGCATGCATAGTTGCAGTGAATGACATTCTACCATTCACAAGATGATGACACAAATGGAACTGCACATGTGCATGAGTTGTGCATGTGTAGTTCTTGCCCCAGAATGGGGAAGTAACAGCCAAAATAATGCAGCTATTACTCTGTAGTGGCCGATTGTGGCAGAGTGTTTCAAGCTCTATTGGACTTTTGAAAGGATACTTCCAAAAGTCCAATGGAAGGTGACATAGTTGGCCATTTTAAGGCAAGACATGCCAAAATGGCAGTAGGCTTTGCTCACATCCATAATGAGACATGTAGGTCGTAAACCGATGTGCAAATAAATAAATAAATAAATACATTTTCTAAGTGCAATAATACCCTCCAAGGAGGGCAGTATGGGCTATACCAGATCTTCAAGGGGCTATAAGGCCCCCTGCCTGTGGTGTCAGGCCTCATTACACCCCGGGTGGTCCAATACAGCCCAATACCACCCACCCTGTCGGTTATTATTGCTTGCATATTCACCCAGTAAGCACATTATGCAGAACAAGTCCTAATTTCAGGCATGACCCTGAAGAGCACAATAAAACAAAAACAAAGGCAACATGATAACACAATGCAGTAGAAATATGACACAACAAGAGAAAGTTACTTGATATGGTGGATGTCATAGAAGATTGATGTTGTTACGCTCCTGCAGTCCTCTAGATCTATGCTTGTTGTAGACAGACTAACTGCTTGCTGTTGACATGATGGCGTCTTTAGATGGTGAAGGATACAGCCATGTTGGCATCACTGAACATTGTAAGATACAGTGCTTCTCAAGAATATTTTCATACACTAAATTTCATGATGCAATCATTTTATCTCACATCATTAGACAGAAGAGCACCTGTGCACAATTAATAAAATAAATTATGTACAGCTTATAAGTTACAGTCTCACTTATCAACATTCTTACCTAAATCAAGCAAATTAAAAAGTTAGAGATGACATTGCATAATGTATGTACCCAGATGTAGAAAACAAACAGTTTAGCAAAATGAATGTCTCTTCAGCAGAGATAAGCTTGAATAGCAATGACTATGAAAAAGGCAGGCAGTTAGTTTGAGTAACAGGCCTACAAGAAAGCCAGGTTTCAAACCTGATCTGGAAATAGTAATAAATTATTTGAGATTTTATTGATATGTACTTAATAAATAATGCCTCTGTATTTGAGCTGCATAATTCAAGATATTATTTTTTATAAGTTTTTTAAGGTCATTTGCTTATTTTTATGGATGTAGGTGGAGCCTACAGCCATCTTGCTATCTGTAACTGGAAAATGGAGTATTGTGGAACACATGTTTTGGACTTTTCCATTTATCCTTCCATGCCAACTGAAATAAAATACTCCCTTCTTTCTGCTAAGAATGTTGAAGACATAACTCCAAGCTGCTTATCAGATGCCATTATGAAACTGAAACAGCTTGTTAAATATTTGTGAAATATTGGTTGCCTGTTCAACTGGACATTTGTTTACCCCCTTCAGAATGCGACAATTTGCACATTTAAATAATTAGCATTTAAACAGCTTCTTGCTACTAGTTTCACTTAAGAATGTATTGTTCTTCAAGAAAGATTCATACCTCATAACGTTCACCCTTCCCCAGCAAATATATCATTTGCACTTTTTTAACCTCTAAAGACACTGTCTGAGAAGCACTGTCTCAGACATATGCCAGGTCTTCAGTGAACTACCCATATTTAATATGTAGCAATCAGCAGGAATTTTCTACTATGCTTTTTGGAAAAAAAAATATTAAGCTACAGCAAACACACACACACACGCACTCTGTACACATCATCAATCAGTTTGTTTTTATTGTTCAGCAAATGTACTGTTACAATATACTAAAAAATCTGGAGCAAAAAAGGGTGTTACAAATTCATCACATAACATACATACACAATACAAAACATAATCTTCATATAAATAACAAAGCCTTTACTTAACTAGGCCTAAACTGGTTTAAGATCATAAATACATTATAAATACCAGTATTTAGTATATATTATATTTATCCCCTCCATACTCATTCAGGGGTCTATCTGTCCTTAAATATCTATAGGACAGAAGGCCGTCTGTTATAACTATTGCTTCATCCTTTAAAAATTCACTCCATTACAGATGAAAAAAACATAATACATAGTAAACTAGTACTTCATGTCATAATATAATTCAATCTCATACTTCATTATTCTGAAGCAGGGAGATATTTTATATTTGCACCTTTTCAATTCATTAAAAAAATTTGAGGCCCTCCTTGCATCCTCAATTGTATGTGGATGCAAGAGAACTAAAAGTGGATCATATTCAGTGTTCAAATATTTAGTAAGAAAATTATTTAATAAATTAAAACGTGGAGTTTTGTATAAGGGACACTGCACCAGAATATGATACAAACTTTCTTCAAAGCCCTTATTACAAATACATAGATCAGGAGAAAGTTTGACAGAAGACAATCTATTAAAGTAAGCATATTTAGAACAAATGATTCCCATCCTAGCCCATGTAATCATTTTCCTTTCTGGAGGGGTAAGGGGTAAAGTCAAATAATTCTCCAAAAATGGGTCTATCTTATTTTGACCCAACCAGATTGCCTGGCATTGTATTTTAATTAAGTCCATTTGTTTTCATAAGCAAACCTCATAATTTTTTTTGACCAATCGTTTAAATAGAGGAGATATTGTAATATGGTTTTCCCAATCTGACCAAAGATGGTTCATTGAAACTCTACCTAGAATATTTGTAAGCATTTTTTTTCCCCAATGAGATGTATAATCCTGAGTTTGCCACATAATCTTCTCTTTTAAACATAAAAGAGGCAAACAGTTGGGATGATGATTAATAATGTTTAAACCAATAACGCACCATTCATATATCAACTATTGTAACAATAGGAACTCTGCCCAATTCAACTCTTGCTATAACATTGGACATTGGTAATGGGACTTGTAATAAAGATTTATAAAAAAGGGAAATGGGAATTTCCAGACTTGAAGGGGAATGTGTGCCCTCAAACCTCTGCTCCATATGTCAGAATAGGATTAATTTTGGCTTCTCCAGCCACTAGTGCAGGTACAACCGAATAACCCCATATTTAATATTAAAACATAATAAAGCTTTAGCAATCAATCTAGCTCTTATAGCTTGATCCCTCCAGTGGATTCTCCAGGTTCCATTTGAAGAAAAGTTGACACCCAAGTAACTATAAGAGGTCACCCTATCAATAAGATTGATATTTAAATAAAGGCTTGGACCCTTTTTTTTTTACAAGAATAAGTTCCAAAAATCATGAGCTTGGTTTTCTTCATATTTATTGTTAAATCTAAGTAATTCCATTTAAAGTTAAGTTGTGTTATTTTCTTCTGTAGTCCTTGACTGGACAATGCTAATAAAATTAAATCATCTGCATAAGCGAGAGAGTGGACGAAAAGATTAATGATTTTAGGAGAGTCAAGACTAGGATGCCTCTTTTTAAATCATAAGAGAATCAATATATAAACTAAATAAAAGTGGGGCTAATAAACTCCCAGCGATTTTCTAAAGTAATCGTAAACATTGCCCTTATTGTCAAATCTAACTACCGATTTTGTCTCTAAATGCAACATAAAAATTGGGGTCAAAAGATTCAATGGTAATTGTCTGTTCAGTAAGATTTCCCAGAGCCTGGCTCTGTTAACAGAGTTGAATGCTGCAGAGAAATCAACAAACAACACACATAACTTCATTTTACAGAATAACACATATTTTTCTATTAGATGTGAAAGAGTATAGATATTATCAATAGTTGAAACATTTTTATGAAAACCTGCTTGAAACATGAATGGGGAAAATCAGCTCAGACAAATATTGTAATTTTTGCAACAATATTCTTGCAAAAATCTTTCCACTAATATCTATCAAGCTAATTGGATAATAGTTAGATGGGGCTTGAAGATGGCTTTTTTTATGAATTGGGACAATAATGTTTTTAGTCCAAGACGGTGGAATAAATCTCTCTCTTAAACATATATTAAAAAAGTTTGTGAAAAAGACAACCCAAAAATTCAGATGTGCCTTGTAAACCTCATCAGGGATGTGATTAGGCCCTGGGGCTTTATTGTTTGGAAGATTTATAATAGCATCTTCAACTTCCTGAAATGTGAACATTAAAGGAGTATACCCCACCTTCCTAACATGACTATCTATTGAGTCAACTCCAAAGTTAGAGTCTTTGTTAAAAAGTGAATTATAATATTCTATCCACATGTCCTTTGGAATGTACATAATCAAGATTGGGTTCTGATTTTTGTTACCATTGGCTACTAAAGCCCAAAAAAGTCTAGTATCACCCTCCTTAATAGTTTTATACATAACTTCCCACTGGCTATGTGTAAACTCATTTTTTCATGTATAAGGAATTTGTTATACTCTCTACAGGCTTTATTGAACTTTAACATTGCTTCCCAGGTCTTATTCTTTTTTGTTTGCCTAATTAGCCTTCCCAGCTTTTTTTTTTCTCTTACACATTCAATATCAAACCAAGATGAGGGCTTGCTGGATGGACCACGTGATGCACGCAGCCGGGTGCTAACTCTCTTTACTCACTAGAGTCACACTCTCATTTTATTTCACTATTTTTAGTGTTTGCTGTCTTAAAATCCTGCCTAAATGCTAACCAGCAGTTGCCCAAAAAGGTGCTACATCACCTACAAAGTGCGAAACATGGATGGAGATCGAAATGAAGAAGGCATTGCCGAAACGCACTCCACCCGCAGTGCCTGAGAAAGGCCCCAAGAAGCCTCGAGCCTCAGCTTCCATTGATACTGAGGAAAACCCAAACGTCATCGGACATGGAGCCACTTACACTGGCAAGTTTCCTGGCCGAGTTTAAGCCATTTAAGGAAGAGCTGAAGTCTGTCACCTCAGAGCTCAAATCTATCTCATGTGCACTTGAAGATATTTCTTGCCGTACCACGGACACGGAGACTGAAGTTATATCTCTGGAGAAACATATAGACCAACTGGATCCAGAAATTATGGCTAATAGGCAAAGAATTGCCAAACTAGAGCTCAAAATCAAAGATCTTGAGGGAAGGAGCCGAAGGAATAATGCTCTGCTCATAGGGCTACCAGAAACCCAAGAAGGCCCGAATCCCATATTATTCATGCAGAAATGAGAAGATTGCTGGACCTTCTCCTTTTGAGGCCAAATATGTGATCAAGAAAGCCCACTGCACATTAAGGCTGACACCCCCTGCAGGCTCCTTCCCGAGACCAATTATTTTCCGGTTTCTTAACTATTTAGAACATCAACATTTTTTATCCAAAGCCAGAGGCCTTCAGGAGATTTGTTGGGAAGGCTTAAAAGTATGTGTTGCACAAGATCTACTGACACCACATTAAATAATACACTGCCTTCCGTATCAGCAATGTAAATTGATTGCTCTTGAGGTTCCATTTTCGGATGAGCTACCCATAAGGTTGCAAGTCTTAATTGATGGCAAATGGCATACCTATGAAGATCCTGAAGTGGCTCGAGCCAATTTGAAAGTCTCACTCCCCAATCTCTTCAGGGATACCTGAATTAGAGGATGAGAGGGTCCCAGTGTTTCCTCTGGTGTTCTGGGCATGTATATGGCAAAACTGCTATCTCCACATCAGTCAAATCTCCCTTCTGGTCTGGATTCCCCGTAGAATGCTTACTCATTTGTTTACAGGAGGACAATTTCATATGTTTACCTTCTGGGAGAAGAGTTCTACTAAAAGCAGGACTATGCTTTGTACTTCTGTTTCTTTGTACTTCTGTTTCTTTGTCTGACAGTCTCAGTTTAACAGTATTGGCAGCATAACTTACCCACTCTAATTTAGTGATGGTGCGACTCAGAGCCTGGTTCTGCTTCTGTCCCTGGGAGAGCCTTGTCCTGTTGCTAATCCACCTCCTCGACAACACCAGAGAGATGTGGTTTTCAGGAAAATATAATACCACAGCTCATGGAAGTGGAGGATATGCATTGGCTACTAGAGGGAGTGCCAAGATCGATAGTTAAACCTAATTCATGATGTTCTCCTGCCTGATTCGTGCGGTCAAGTGAGGAGGATGCTGTTTTCACCTGGGGCATTTCAAGAATGTCCTTTAAGAACTCAAGGAGCTGCATAGCTTGCAAGGATACACCCAGACTCCAGTTGAATACAGAGACTCCTTAATTTTAACGCTAGCTTACTCATTGTTATCTTGTTTTTTCAGTTCTATTTCTGGCTCATGCTCTCGGCCTAGATGGCAATTTGGGGCTCGTTTAGAGTTTTTTGTGTTTTATGTAAATTACGAGCATTTACAGTGCCTTCCTTCAGTTCTCCTAGCAAGGAGGTTATTCCTGAGCCCTTAATTTAATTTCCTTCCTATAATATGTAGGGCAGAAAGATGCTGAACTGTGAACCTTATTGATGTTTCTTAATGAATAGTGGGACAAGAAGGGAATTCACAGGAGTAGGGTAGACAGTAACACTAAAGGGTACACCCTGCTATACTTAATAAGTATAATCCATATATTCTTATATGGTTTAGTGCTGTTCTTTTTAAAAGCCATGATGTAGTATCATACTTTGTTCTTCTTACTGTTTTGCAATTACGGAGACAATTTTGGGTGGTTGGAGGGAGGGAGCTAAGAGGAAGGTGAACTGCAGAACGCTGTCCGCAACAGTATGGGGGTTTGGGAGGGTTGGGTTAGCCTCCACTCATACACTGGTTGTACTAAATGGCAGACTCAATAGAGGGATAGTATGAAATCAGAGGCTACATAAAGAGCATAGGGAGGGTGGGATTGGCAACACAGAAACATGGGAAGGTATGTGTAGGGCAACACTCTGGTTTAGATGGGATATAAAAATGATATTCTTTTTTGCTAGTAAATATGGCTAACTCATTTAAGATGGCTACTTGGAATGTGAAGGGCCTCAGGCAGCAACTTAAACAATATAATGTGCTAAAACACTTAGCCCTATTATCTATCGATGTTGCATTCATACAAGAGTCGCATCTATTAAACTCTGAGGCTAGTCGAGTTAGAAGATTACAAATAGGGCAAGTTTTTGCAGCGGAAGGCTCTACCCAAAGTAGTGGAGTCCTGATACTGATTTCCAAAAAAATCCCTGTCTCACTTACACATATAATAGAGGATCCTCAGGGCAGATTTATTTTTATCCACTGTACTTAATATAATATGGAGATGATGCTGGGCTCGATCTATGTCCCCAATATAGATTCTCCAGATTTCTTCATGCAGTTAATCAATATATTAACCCCTTATGTATCTTTGCCTATAATTTTGGGGGGAGACATGAACACTGTCTTTGATCCATCAGTGGATCATTCCACTGGGTTTCACGGGGGTTTCTTCCCAGCTCAGCATGCATTTTGGGAATTCTAGACAACCTTGGCTTATGTGATTTGTGGCGTGTTTTTCACCCTTCAGAGAAAAAATTCACTTTTATTTCCCCTGTCCATAAGACCACATCGAGAATTGACTACCTGTTAGTATCCCAAGTACTCCTGACAGGAGTCCTAAATGCTTCCATTCAACCTGGCCCACCTTCTGACCATTCCTTTGTCACTTGTCGCTTATCTTTAGTCTCCTCTATTAAAAAGACCCCACGCTGGAAATTCAATAACCAGTTGTTGAAGGAACCTGCGATAATTACCACGCTTAATAAACACATAGAACACTTCGTTAAGGATCACAAAAAAATGACCTCCAAACCTGATATAATATGATGCTCTCTCAAGGCCTATATGAGAGGCATACTGATAAGTTTATCATCACAGAGAAAAAAAAGAAAAGATCAGGAACTTCATTCCTTACTTGGTCAGATAAGGGATATCGAAGCACATCTGACTTCTGATTCTGCCGACGCTGTTAGACAGAAGCTGGCCAAGTTGAGAGATGCATACCTGGAGATTTTGAGGGAAAAAGTGGAGTCTGCCATATTGAGAACAAAATCAATGTACATAGACCAGGGAGAAAAGGCAGGGCATTTATTAGTGCTAAGAATTAAGCAACTAGAATCTGCTAAATATATTCCTGCTATTCGATCTTCAGTAGATGGTATGTTGAAGACATCCCCATCTGACATAGTATCTGAATTCCGGGAATATTATGTGAACTTCTATGCCTCCATGCCAAACCCGCCTTCAGAGCAGGAATTGGATTCCTACCTGGAGGCATCCCAACTGCCCTCCCTCTCAGAGATTAAACAGAGAGCACTTATAGCCCCTATAACTGCTATGGAAATTGCTAAAACTATTCAATCCCTCCCTTCAGATAAGACTCCGGGACTTGAAGTTTTTTCCGCAAACATCTACAAGAAATTCCAGAAATCCTTAATTCCTCTGTTGCTGTCCCTATTCCAACATATTTTATCAGGAGTATCTGTTGATAATACCTTGTTTGAAGCCTTAATAGTTCTTATCCCCAAACAGGATTGAAATCCAGAGTTGACTACCAGTTATCGTCCAATATCCTTACTAAATCAGGATATTAAAAAACTAACCAAATTAATAGCAGAGCATATCAATACAGTTCTACTGGACCTTATCAGTCCTGAACAAGTTGGCTTCATGCAGGGACGCTCCTCGGTAGAGCACCTCCGAACGCTGTTGCATGTTTTTTTGGCATCCAGGGATGCCCACTTTTCAGCCACCTTGATTTCCCTGGATGCCGAGAAGGCATTTGACAGAGTGGACTGGAATTTTCTGTTCCAGGCCCTCAAGGTGTACAAATTCCCCACTGAATTTCAAAATTGAATAAAAGCTCTACATCAGGCTCCCTCGGCACAGATAACTGCAAATGGGTTGATTTCCAATCTTTTCCCTTTAAAATCAGGAACTAGACAGGGCTGCCCTCTTTCCCTCATGCTATTCAACTTATACTTAGAACTCCTGATCTGTAGATTGACAAATTGTGATCAGATTCAAGGTATACCCATTGCATCTCAAGTAGTTAAGGTTTCGGCATATGCCGACGATATACTTTTACGATTGTCTCACCCGGATACTTCGATTTCCCATTTGATACCACTCATCAAGAAATATAGTAGTTTGTCTAATTATAAGCTTAACATAGACAAGACTCTGGTTTTCCCTCTCAATCATAAGGTGAATAAGAAGTCCATTACTGATCTCGGTTTGACATGGAAGCATGATTCCTTAAAATACCTTGGTATTATGATACCGAGAAACCAGCTCATTTTCAGAAATTCAATCTGGATCCTCTAGTAGGAACTATCCATCAAGATTTGAACAGATGGTCCAAACTCCCTCTCTCATTATGGGGCAAAATCAATATATTCAAGATGAATGTATTTCCTAGGCTCTTTTAACCCCTGCTGCTACTCAACCTTTGGTTACCTCTCTCATGGTTTAATAATGTTCATAGACTTATCACAGAGTTTATCTGGGCTAATAAACAGCCTCGACTAGCATACATGAAATTAGCAGCCCCTAAGGAGAGAGGAGGATTACGTCTCCCTCATTTAACCTTTTACCACTGGGCTAGCCATGCTGTCAAATATCTCAGATGGCTATCTCCTGCCGGTGCAGTTCTCGATTCTCCTTCCTCACTGCTATGGCTCAAAATCAAACTATCCCTATTACAGGAACATGGCCTCAACCCGATTTCACTTTTGTATGTTAAGGCCAAGACCCTACCTGTAAACCTACTTCCCACTCCCATAGCCATATCGGTGAAGAATCACACACAATTATGTAGTTACATCAAATATAATCACACCCAGAACCCAGAGAAATCCATGTGGTGAAACCCCAACTTGAAAATAGATAATAAAACACTTTTATCTAGTCGGATACCCTGTATGAAGGATCTGCGTCTTTTATCATTTATTTCAGGAGGAAATACATGGCTTCCCTCTGCCGATATCTTATCTACCTACAACTTGCCAACTAAATACAGTTTTAAAGTTTTCCAACTAAAACATCTCATCTCCAAGATTTTTGGTTCAATTCCCTCTTTATTCGACAAACCATCTTTTACCAGTGTAATAAATCCCGAGCCTGGATCTCTGCATTCAGTATCCAGCTGCTACAAAATGTTATATAACTGGGCGTATCCGAATTGCTTTGCTCTCATAGCATATTGGGAGTCCTTTTTCACTGCTAGAAAGCTAGTTTGGACTGAACTGTGGCAGAATTTGCATAAGTATATTACCCAGGATCGACTACGCTTGACTCAATTTCATATATTGCACAATTTATACTATTCCCTGCAAAAAGTATACAAATTTGGCCTCCTCCCATTGTCTATCTGTATGAGATATAAGAAGGACGAGGGGTCTCTATTTCACATTCTCTGGAGCTGCTCCATGGTTGCCCCACTCTGGAACACCATTCAGCACAAGGTTGACCCCTTATTAGGTTTGCAGGAATTAGTCACCCCAGAAATCTGCATATTAGGTGATTATTTGGCCATTCCAGTTTTAGTTAGAAGGTACCATATTGTCCTGATCTCTATGTCCATCAAGAAATTAGTTTTACGCCACTGGAAGGATGATGACAATATCTCATATATGGAATGGCTTAATGAATTCCTTGCAAACCTTAGGACTGAGAAGACAATAGCCAGTCTCAATAATAGGCCCAAGAAATATGCAAAAATATGGGAACCTTTGCAGACCTTATACTCTCTCTCTGATATCCCTACCTGTACATATAACATGCTGTTGCCCAAGTAGAGTCCAGAGTGTTTTCTGTGTTGCATAATATGTGGGAGGGGGTGGTCTTAGTGGGGGGGATTTGTTGGGGGGGACTTGTGGGGAGGAGGGGTGGAAAGGAGGACATATCCCTGTGATTGTGAATGTTATATTTACTGTGTATGATACTCCTGGACCTGTTCTCATTATTGTAAAACTCAATAAACTTTAAATGGGAAAAAAAAAAGATGAGGGCTTGCTATTGCTGATATGTGTGGAGTATATCTCCTTGATAATCTGTTGATCAGCTGTATTCAACTACTGATTATTTTGCTCACTATTGATAATACTCTGGGTGCTATAAAAAAGTGCGACAAAACTAGGAGAATAGATTAAATTTGATACCCATTCCAAGGTTCTATTGTTTAGTTTCAGTCTCAATTTCCCTTGGATTTCCACATCTCCTAATGGTTTTATTAAAGAGATATTAGATTTGTGATTTCTAAGGAAAACAAAATTGCTGCATGATCACTTTCCTCTAGTGTCTTAAAATATTGATAACTAAAGGGGGAACATAAAATGAAATCAATCACACTTCTACCAACAGAAGAAAAAAAGGTATTTTACCCTTCATGATCCCCCTCAAATCTCCCATTAAGTATCAAAAAATTATTATCCATTATAAAGGTGCAAAAATGTCTCCCTGCTTCATTAACAACCATATCTGTGTTTTTTTCTTGATTCAATATCCGACATGTACATTGATTCTTGTAAAACCAATAAATTGTCAAAATTAGCTATTCTTGCATTAAAATCCCCTACCAAAAAAACTGAGTCAACCATGTTTAATTGTGTAACAGTACCAATTGCTGTGGTTAATTTACACCAAATGTCATAAATAGGATAAGTATGAAAACTAGGGGAGGTGTAAACATTTACAATTAATACAATATTAGAATCCCAATCAACCACTACCATTAGAATTTCTGGGGTAGGTGAATAACTTTTTAACACCCTTAGTCCATCCCTGATTTTAATCAGTTACTAAACCTCCCTTATTTCTCCCATGCAGTTTTCCCCTAATCACAGGGGTATAGTTTAACTCATAAACATTAAGATGGGGCTGTGTTAGTGACCAGGTTTCTTGGAAAATAATACCTTCAAATCTGGAAACAAAACACACCCATTGTGGGTCTGAGAATTTGTTATGAAGTCCTGTGATATTCCAATTTAAGACATTACAGGTATCAGCGTTAATTAACACCTTATCACATTCTGACAATATATTGGAATCTTGGTTTCCAGATATATGTAGTCATGGAGAAAGTAAAGGTGAGTGAGCAAAAGTCTCCCATTCGTTCCATGCCACCAAATAAATACTACACACCATGCTCATGGCCACAACATTCAAGATAAATAATGAGTTCTAATATTTCATAAAACAATAAAGAAACTGTTTATGTCAGTGAACACAGCAAATTTCAGTTTAGAGTAGATTTCCTTTAAATATTTCTTATCCTATATTTTGTATCCTAGACACACACACACACACACACACACACATATTCATACTCTCACACACATTCTGTACACACCAGCCTCATGGCCACAAAATTCAAAATAAATACTGCATTCTAATATGTTATAAAACAATAAAGAAACTTTATGTCAGTGAACACAGTGAATTTCAGTTTATAGTAGATTTACTTTAATATTTCTTATCCTATATTTTGTGTCCTGGCTAGCACATGGGAGATGTTGCAATTCATTATAATAGGGATCTTCATTTAAACATTTTTGCACTGTATTTACTCATGGTGTCCCAGATTAGATACAATATCTTGTTTTCAGTGGGGTCATAATTTTACCATTTTGATAATGTATTTCTTCAGGGTAGCCTAGTCCAGGGCCCCCATGTTCAAAGGAGATGCGCAACATATCCCAGCAGAAAAGGGAGATCTGCCACACAACTCCAACAATGCACTGCAGCATGATATTCAAACATGTGGGATGCACTGGCCACAAAGGAATAAGCCAGGGTGCACACAAATAGTATGCCGTGCAAATCGAGGGTGCGTTCCCAAGCATATGCAGCACTTCAGCATACTCAGTGAGAATGTGCCCCTCAAAGTCCAGAGCAGCTCGGTTCACAGTTAGGCCATGAAAAACTGGCCTAACCCAGCCAGCCACCCACTGGTGGGCTGCAGAAGTGCATCCAGGTGCACAGCAGCCTGGCAGCCCTCATGGACTAGAGGTACCCCCTCCCATCCCTGATTGATCCAACTCCATCCCCAAAGAGCTCCACAGTGCAGGGCCCTCCTCTTGGACCCAGTCAGACCAGAGGAAACCACAGTCCATATCCATCACATAAAGGACCCTCACCCAATGCCTCATATGTAGACACTCCTGTTCCCCCATACTCAACCTGTTGTGGAGACTGACATTGCCCTTCACACCCTTCCACAGCCAGCCACCAACTGCACTGGACCTGGGCCAGGAACTTGCACTCCAGAATGACCCAAGTGGCTGTACCATGCATTGGGGCACTACACAAGCTGCAGGCCCACCAGTGTTTGCAGCTGTGTGTATGTCCCTGGCAAATCATAAGAGGGAAATGACATACCTCCAATGCATGCCTTGTTGATGCTTTATCTTCCTGATGTCATACACCATTTCAGGCACACACACTTTCTCCCATTCCCCTGTGTAACATGTTACCATCCTAACCTCTGAGGTATCCTGAGTGCCATGGGGTGCAGTATTCTACAATGTCATTTGCAGTGTACGCTGCAGGCTATGGACAGTGTGTCCGCAGTTCCCCAATTGGACAAATGAATGGGAAGTTGGCTGTAACATGCCTGTTCTGGGACCTGTGTGAGTGGGAACAGCATTGGCTGTCACCCACGTTGAGTAGTGCAATTTCACTAGGACAATGGATCTGCATGTGAGCACCTGCGGTGTGGCCACTGGGCGTTATCTCCCACACACAGCTCATGACTATGTATGACACATTCCAGCATTCCACTGCCAGTGCTCTGCCACCCAAAAATAAGATGCCATTTCTTCTGTTAACTATCCAGACTAAATATATAGCAATCAGCAGGCATATTCTATGAAATTCCATTGTAAAGATGTGTAAAAGGCAGATCACATTGAAACTTCCTCTCAGCATATCTGCATTGTGCTACTTCATTAGAAATAATGGGTAAAAGCTTCTCAACAGCTTCCCACAGCCATATCGTCTCTGACCAGAGTTTGTTTTTTAAATGGGACTGGATATGGAAGAACATTTTCATTTGTAATTTTCTTTTCAAAATTATTTCCATTTTGTAGACAGCAAACAAGGTGATACATGAGCAAGAAAGCAAATCCAGTTATTTCTGTTAATTACTCCCTGCTTATCTCCTGCCACATGTACGTCTGTATTCCTTGGACATGTTTTTCTTGTACCATTCACATGTAGACTGTTTATAATCAGCGAAAATACATACTTATTTGGCCAATAAATACTTGAGTTAATAGTTGGTAGCACTCTGAAGTGCATTACTCATAATGTGAGCTACACAAATTCATTCTGTAAATGGTAATGTTTTAAAAAGATATTGACTGCAGATGTTTCAGAGTAGAACTTAAAGGCTCACTGGGTGTCCCTAACTGGTGATTGCCTTCTAGGAGCTTAACACTTTATAGTCACAGCACAGAGTCAACTCTTTCTACCTCAAGATTTTACCCAGCATGTGATCCTTGTTATATTTCAACACTATGTGGTATACCTCATATAAAACAAGCACATCTGATGCATCTATGTCCAGCCTCTTCCCTGTCCTTAAAACATTTGTTCTGCTAATGTGAGTCAATTCTGAAAACAACACTTCTGTAAATTGTTCTCACAAAGTGCTACATCATTTATGTAAGGACTTCTGTGAACTTTGAAAAATTAATGCCTTTAATTTTGGTTGATGGCAACATCAGCCAAGCTCTGTAAATTGCAGTTTAATGAGATTTTGCTACAGGGGATAATCTGCTACTGACAGAGTAACATCTTGAAAACATCTGTAGACCTATAATTTCCTTATGACGATTAGATCCCACCACAAGACTCCAAATACCAATCAGAGGAAAAGGAGGAAAGAGGAATGTTCTAAATGAATACATAACCTTTTTCTTTGAAGAGCCTCTAAACCAGAATAAGTTTAAATTTTTAAAAGACAAATCATTTTGTTTGACTGACATTTAGCTTTATTTAATATATGCTATTAAGACTATAACTATCTACACTGCTGTGCATCTGTATGTAATGAAACAGGCAGCAGTAGGTATAAGACACCAGTAAGTGATCTACCCAGGTAACTTTACCCAATAGATTCAAAAGGACTATTATTGTTGAATGGCTGACAGCAAAGCCTTTCTTTTAGTATTGATGTCATGAATAAAAAGATGTTTTTACAGATGCTTTCACATATGTTTTCTTTTTCAGTAGTGATTAAGAGTTAGACTAGGTGCCAAACTAGGTGTTTAAAACAGATGTCTATATAATGAAAAATATTAAAAGGTAACACCTTTTTTTGCACTTCTTAAACAGTTTTTATTAACAACTATTCTTGTAACACACACTAGACTGTTAAATCTGGTTTGAATTAACCAGTATGCCTTGTTAGTTTTTGAACCATTATTCTAGAAGTGCCTGAATCTTAAGACTCAATATTGTCATTATTTAGTATCCTGAGGGTACACAACTTAAAATACTTCAAACTTACCCAAATTTATAATGAATGTAAATTATTGTCCATAGCACTGATAGAAATGAATCATAGAATGTCTAATGACTCTTAAGTCCAGGGTTCTTGATAACTTAAATGTGTGCAGTTTATGTGTTATATTTCCTGTCCACCATTATATCCATTACCCCCAACCAAACTCTCAGCTGGTGACTTTGAACTCATGCTGTTTGTGTGATAGTATAATCCTAGAATTAAAACTGGATGATTGAGAATGATATAGAATACAAAATGCTTATATGTGAGGTACATGAATAGATGGATGGATAGAGAGAGAGAGAGAGAGAGAGATACATACATACATACATACATACATTCATAGGCAGACAGACAGACAGACAGGCAGGCAGACCTGAACAGATACATAAAGGCAAACATGCAGATACACAGATAAACAATTACAGTACTTTTGAAAAATTACTAAATGGAGAGATTTGGCACCTAATTTAGGAAGTGCCTAAATATTTGCTCTAAATGTGTGATATATGTTCTAATGTAAGTGGCTACATTGTACAAATTGCTTATTTTTATTACAGAATGAGCAGAGTTGCAGTCCATATAATTAAAAAATGTTAGGATAATCTCCAGCAACACACTTAAAAGTGCAGGTCTCAGAATGAGTTTACTGGAGCATAAGTAGACAACTTATTAGTTTTAAGCTTCTTTGAGAACATTTCCAATTAGTAAAATAAGTAGATGGCTTTTGGAATTACTAGTGTGCATTACATGTTTTTAAAACATGAACATGGATGGAAATATCTCTTAACTACACATAAACATCATAAAAATAATGGTTTAATCCCATTAACAAGACCCTGGGAACAAATATAAGTGATGGCATCGCTCCATAGCAATATTCTTTGAAAACCAATTATACCACAAAACAACTTAGGAAAATTAAACTGTTAGCTATCAGGTAAGTAGTCTATTTTTCAGTTTTTGAAATGAGAAATCAGAGTTGACCAGAAAATCAGTTTCTTTAATCTTCTTTACAGTAAGCATCCAAAATTATGGATAGCTATTTGTACTGCGTTTCAAGGACAAACTCAATGCTTATACCTACTAAAAGAACAGTCCATCTTGGGATGAAGAGGCCAATTCTTTAAAGGTACACTCACTGCTAATATATCAGGGGGTAAGAGCAAATCCTGTTTTGCCACTAGTTCTATGCACATATATTTTCCTGTTTAAAGAGGATGCTGAAGGGGTAGTCCCCACAAGTCAGAGATGATGTTTGAGGAATAGTCTGGAAATGGGCCCTCATTTCATATAGAATCCATTCAAGTTGTCCAGGGTTATAGTTCTCACTCTCTTGTGGCACACCTATAGACTTTCTCTCACTAACCAGTTCTTCTAGATTGGGAGACACCTACCCATACTCAAGTCTCTAAGAATAATCAGCCTGGTTACAATTAGTGCTATTAACAGCCATCTAGAAGCAATGCTATATATACTGTATAATAGCGTCGTATGTGCTATATCCCAGGAGACTAATGCACATCAATAAGTGTATTTTTATTCTCAATGTCGTCCAGCATGTGGTCAGAAATGCTTACTAATTTCCTACTAGTTTTAAACATTTACAAACAAAGTGATTAATGTGACCACAACCTGTGGCTTTTGCGAACAATAATTTTCTAAGAGACCCTTACTGAGTTAAATGATGTTCCATGTCCTTGGATGAACTCTTATGTAGGCAGATCATAGTCCTTGTGTTCCAAGTAAGTACCCCTGTACATATTTGCTCAACTGAACCTACAGTTGGTTTAAGAAGTCTTCAGTCCAGTTTCTTTACCCTATTTTATTTTTATTGTCAGTTGTGTTGGGGAAAGCCCCAAAAAGGGTCTTAGAAAGCATTTTCCCTGGTGCCAGGTAAAATAGGACAGTCAGCACAGTATCCAGGTCATATCCTAAAAGCCTGAACATTCATTTAGATTCCAAAACTTTGATCAAATCTGCTTCAACTCACTGATAAATACCAACCTCCCCTACACAACATATACTGTACCAATGCTTGGTCTTTCAATTTGCAAAATCTTGCTGACTTCAGTGGAAGATGAAGTAACTTGTTTATGTTTCCATACCCTCTGAAAGAGTTATTGCATTCCAGAGCTTCTTCAACACATCTCAATTAGAGGTGGCATCAAGTATGCATTCTTAGAAGCTCATATTATTGTTTCTATTTAAACCAAACCATTCTCACAAGTAAAACAGCATGGCCAGCCAATTGGTGCTGTAGTAGTGTTGCTGCCCATTACATAGGTGACCTGTGTTTAGAATGATTCCTGGGTACTCACAGAGCTGGTGTGATGAGGAGGATGGAGCAGTCCAGAGGAAGGTCACCTCATACAGAAAGCATGGTCATGCAGCCCACTGCAATACTTCCACCTGGGTGACCTTAGGTGGTGATGCAGTTTCAGGTGCTTGTGAATGCATGAGGGAGTGAAGAACACACACTATGTTGTTACCAGACAATGTTGTGCACTTTCGGGAGGGGTGCAGGGGTTAAAAAGTTGTGCCTGTAAGGAATATAAAGCCTTGCCTGCTCCTATGACCACACTGGGCTTGTATCATTTAAGACTTCCAGAAAGACCTCCACTATGACAAACAAATATGGAGGAGTATCACTGCCATTTATCAGAAATCAAGACCCTATTTCAAGGGGCAAACTAATGAACACTCATCATGGTGTGTCTCGGGCAGCCTGGAATCCCAATGGATCCCACAGAAGAGCAATTTCATAGGGAAAATAGGGATTTTAGCCGTGGTAAAAGGAAGTCCAGGTAGGTGATTATGAGGGTGAAGGGAGAGTTAAATATTAATATATATATATATATATATATATATATATATTTATATATACAGTGACATGGTAGCACCACTATAGTTAGGATAGAGAGATAGATAGATAGATGGATGGATGGATGATAAATATAACGTGTAAGAATAATCAGTGCAAACTGGGTTCCAGATTGAATAAAACACACCACATGACTGTGCATTATCCCACAACAGCTGCTCACTTCCCACTGCAACTGCACACCTGCACTACTTTCCATTCCTCAGAACATTCTCACTAACAGTGAAATCACTCCACACCTGGCACACACAGACTGCCACACACATACACACACACACCTGGCACACAGGTTGTCACAACCATAACCAAATAAACCTATAGAGCTATTCTACATTGCAAACAGTTATCTCATTGATCCTGCCATGATTGTCATGGGTAAAACTCATACAACTGTATCAAGTTGATCCTGCCACTTTTATAGTCTTTCACAGTGTAATCACTTTCACTTTCCTTTGTCAGTGTAGTGTCACTGAGCGGTGTTCATTCTGCTAAAGAATATGTTGCCAAACATATAGAATGATGAATGTTTTGTTTGAAAAGATTGTCAGCTGTGGGATTCGAGGTGAGTTTAGTGAGTTTTCTGTAAAAGAAGCCACTGAGTATAGAGCAAGGGGACCAGCTTCAGAAGACTAGGAGCAAGCATGCACAGATGTTGATATAGCATTCATGTATTTAGAAGACTGGGACACAAGGACACATCATATTTGTGCTAGAGCACAATGGTCCTAGCTTGGTTCCAGAGCTGATTTTCTCTGTTTTTTGTTGTAGAATACAAAAGGATACTTCTTAAGATTGCACAGGGATATCCTGACCAACTAAGCAAGCATGTTAGTTGTTCGAGCACAGTTGTTCGATCCAATGCAAACATCCCTACTCTTTATAAAGTGTGCTGTTCAGTAGTCTATGTGATATGAGTTGTGGTGCTCAGTTCAGTTCCCTGTGAGTTGATTTCCACATAACAACACCATCAACACAACTGGCACTAATTGGTACCTGTGGTGGATGTCTCAATTGAAAGGCCAAGGATTAAATGGACATAGAGTCTAAATTGTCCTCTCAACTATGGGGGGGAGGGGTTGGCTCTATGACATGTTTAAGACACATTGGCAGGGCAGTATGGTGAAGCTTCCATTGTGATCACCAATAATGTACTGTAGCACGGAGCAGTACAGTGACTAGGTACAAAACCTTGCAAGATACAAATTTTGCATGCGGTTTTGTACCCTGTCCCACATGGCTGGTGGGGAGGAGTGATGAATAGGTCAAGACATCTGCTGGGGAGGTGGTCCACTGAGCAGACACTATGGCTCAGAGGGATGAGCCGTGGCAGTGCAGGACAGCCATGCATCTGTGGATCAGGGCTTGAATCTTGGTCCCAAGCTTTTGTGGCCTGCATTGTGCATTTTTTTATTCCCCCCCGCTGGTATTTCTATACATCCCCATGTTGAACCCCAACCCAGAGTTGATTATATTAACAGTGGGGGTTTGGTGGGTGCAGCCTACCATGACTGGGGGGGGTGGCAGAGACCCTCGCAGAAAACAAAGAAAGCTGTTGCGTTCTGCACCAACATTCCTGTCAGCATTTTGTTCCAGCACTGGCAATGTATCCACTGTATTTACAGTGCAGTACATTTCTGTGCTGTTTTTGCATATGGCAATATGACCCCATGCCCAATTAAAGCCTGGTAAAGAACAGAGTGATTCTGCCTCATACCACCATATTCTTTGTTGAACTGCGATGTAAAAATCATTGCCAAGGTACTGGCGAGCCACCTGGAACAGTTGCTCCCATGCTTGGCTCACCCAGACTGTTTTTTTGAGGGGTCATCTTTCTTATCACAATGCGTGTAAGCTCCTGATCGTGGTGTGGTGAGCCTCTTGGCATCCGGGCTATACTTGTGTGCTGTCCATTGATGCAAAGAAGGTTTTTGACCACATCGAGTGGGAATACCTTTTTGAAGTTATGCAACAGTTTCATCTGAGTGAAGATTTTGGGGGGCATGGTGCAGGCAATCTATGTGGTGTCGCTGGCTAGGATCTCAGTTAACGGTTCCCCTTCAGACCAGTTCCCTCTCTGTTGAGGGATGAGGCTGGGGTTCCCCCCTCCCCTCTTCTTTTTGCATTGGCCATAGAGCCATTTGCAATCCACATCTGGGAAGATCTGAATATTAATGGGGTCATGGGATGATCAGGGAAGTCACATAAACTTTCTTTATATGCTGATGATTTATTGTTATATGTCACAGATCCAAATTGGACAATGCCAGCAGTGGTATGGGTGATAGAGTTATTTGCCACCTTTTCTGGCTATAAGCTTAAATAAATCTGAATTGCTCTCCCTTGGGTGCACCAGGGCAGGAAATTCTGGGAGTACGTGGGGTCTACAGATGTTTACTGGTTCTTTCAAGTACTTGGGGGTTCAGATAGGGAGGAACTTCAGTTTGTTATACCAATTAAATTATACCCCGCTTATTGCCACAGTTTTGGGAGACTTGTCCTGCTGGAGGGAATTGCTGATTTCCTAGTTGGGACGTCTAAATTTAATTAAAATGAACATTTTGCCTTGACTGCTGTACACGATGCAGATGTTACCTACGTATATTACTAATGGGGAAATTAATTGGTTGGTGGGTGCCTTTGCTGCTTTCCTGTGGCAGGGTATGTGTCCTCAAATAAGTTTGCTTTAAAGTGGACACCTCCAAGGGTGGGCTTAATTTCCCAGATTTTGAAAAGCTACTATACGGCAACTCAGTGTCAATATGTGCAGGACTGGGTACACTGATGCCCTGAGGCCAGCTGGTTAGACTTGGAAGAGGAGGGTTGTCCGGGGGCATTTGTCTGCCTATCTTGCTGCCAGGGGGCATCAGGTTTATGCTAGACAGGACACACCTAACCCATTGCTGGGGTGGATCTTGGAGGCATGGATCAACTTGAGACACTGTAGAGGGATGCATAATGTGGAAACACTGTGGTGCCAGTGGCACAGAACTCTTTTTTTCTGCCTCAGCTCTCTGAAGGCAGATTTAGTGAATGAGAGGCTAGGGGTATAACTTGTCTGGGAGATCTTTATACTTAGGATGGGTTCTGCTCTTTTGCTGATCTACAAGACATCACTGTGTTGCCACATTCCCATTGTTTCCGTTATTTGCATTTCTGGAAATTTGGGAGAGGGGTTGGGCAGGTAACCTGCCACCTTGTCACCATTGGACCAATTCAATCAACTAGTGTGTGTGGCAAAATTGAGCAACAGACTTTGCCTGCAAGATGGTGTATCAAGACAGATGATTTTTCCCTGACACCACAACCAGGAGTAAGTTGTTATGTGAACAGAATCTGGGGTCCCCCATCAGGGAGGAGGATTGGGGGCTGTTGTTGCAATCCCATATGGGAATCCTTCTATGTAACAAGTATAAGAAATCTCAATTTAAATCTTTTCATAGATTATACTGCCCTCCAGTGAATGTACATAAATATCACTCTGCAATTTCTCCTCTGTGTGGCAGGTGTCAAACAGCAATGGATACATATATACACTATTTTTGGAACTGCCCAGTCCTGATGACTATTTTGGAAAGCTACATCATGTGAACTTTTGACTATGGTGTGGATAGACAGATCCAAGTGACACCGGTAGCCATGCTTTTTGGCATGGAGGACATAGGTGCAGAGGGATGGGGGTACCTGCTGCGGTAGATATGAATATTATTAATTTTGGCCTAGCAATGTATCATGAACACCTGGGTGTCATGTGCTCACCAAATACAGGCCCTTGCAGTGGTGTGCCTGATTTTTGTCCTGAAGGGCAAGGGAGAATGTTTCTTACAGTGAGGGATCCCTTCCTGAATTGTTTGTCTCCCCCAGGAGCTCAAACATTATTAGAGGGAATAGTTTAGGCCCTTAAACTTCTTCTCTCCCACAAATGTTCTGGTTGGAGGATTCCACTCCTCACCCCTGATACACATACACAGCCTTATGATGGATATAATTATCTGTTTTGCATGTATTTAAATGTTTCCCATGTCACTCTCCATAAAAGCCAGAATCTTCTCAGTTGAATGGGCTGCATATATTGTTATTTGTATTTTATATTCTATAGTCTGTCCATTTTTCTTTGAGTTTTTTTCATAGGATTATAGTTTTTTCATGTTTTTTATAGTTGCCTTGCTATAATATTTTGTTCTGTATGACTTTGTGAAAACCAATAAAAAAGATTATGCAAAAAAAAAAGTGACCACTAAGGTTGCATAGCCAGCAGCCAATGGAGTAGGATACTTCTACAGGAGCTCCTGCATGGTAGAGAATTTTTAATAAAATTTCCCTTTAGACTGACTGAAATATAATCAACACAAGTTGATAGAAATGTCCATGCTGAACAGACTGATACCAAGTCTAAGCAAAATTATCATGATGAAACTATGGCAAAATGTTCCACAAAAGGCAGGAAAGAGAAATCAGGCAAGCTACAACAGAATATTGCCAGAAACAACCTAAGCCATGAGGATGTGGGAGGAGGAGAGCCAACAAATGTGGTGCCACTGAATGCAGTTAGGGATCATGATAAGTTCCTCAAAACCAAATTTAAGCAGCTAGAAAGCAAGGTCTTTTTGGTTTCCAGTTACCCAAAGTCTGACACAGAATCAGCAGAGTGATCTGCTACATTAGGTAAAGGACTAATAGCCAAAAATAAGGTGATGCAGCCTAGACTGGAACATTTAGAAAATAATCCAAGGATGGGGAACATATGATTGCCACAAGCCCCTGAGGAATCAGAGGGGTTGGACCTGCTCCACTACTTTAAAGACTTGTATAATAGCAGTTTGGGAATAGCTTCTACTAGCTTCAGGCATCACCAAAGCCTACGTAATTATGCCCTGGTGTAGATCAGCTAATAGGAGCAGCACCAAACAATACTAAGGGTCATCACAGGTCCATTTATTAAGAACTTAATTTTTTTTATGTCAGCAAATTATACTTCCGGATGGTAAACAGAGGCATTATTTTCTGACTCTCAGCCTTCCAACATGGCAAAGATGAAAGAGCTTTTAATGGCATCCGTGCCAGCTTAAGAACCTCCCATGCTCTTCAGTTTCTGAATTGGCTGTGGATTAGCAATATAGGGAAAGTGTACCTATACTCTGATGTCTCAGAGACAGGTAAGATAGTGAACTTAATAAAGCAGGACTGTTTCAAGAATGACAAGTAGTAACTTCAAATGGAGAAGAGTAAATTGAAATGTTTTCTGTTTCCCAGAACTTGTAAGTGTATGAGGTACAAACTATTTTTCTTAAAAAAATGTCATGTTGTTCATTATGCATTACTTTTAAGAGCCAATGCCTTTGTTTTCCATCTGTAGTACTGTTGGGTACAGATGCAGGGGTCTGCTTTACTAAATATAATAAAATAGAATTTGGTGAATCCAAAGCATGGAGCTGATTGGGACATGGGGGCACCAACTGTTTCAAGATAGTTTCCACCTTATGGCAAGGAAAGTAGTATTATATATAAACCAAACCGGGGTCTCCAGCATGCAACCATGAAGGTAAAGGCCTTAAATTAAAACAGTTTGTTATCAGTAGGATATTAAACTACTAATGCTATTTCAAATGATAGATTACTGCTTACTTTTATGCAAGCAGGATATCATTAATGCTTCTCATGTTGAGTTATCTGGAACTGCATGCTGTTTTTGCTTTATAAAAGGGTTAGTATGTATTCAAAATGTCCCAATTATTAAGTTACTAATTTTTTATTTTAAATGTTCAGAGAGGTTTGATGAGCATATGAAAAAATGTTTAAATATTATATGTAAGGAATCTATCTGCTGTGTGGGGCTCTACAGAAGGCACGTATGACCAGGGCCACTGGAAAATTGCGGAAAAGGTTACCAAAAATTGTGGGAAATTGCAGGGGTTCTACTACAGACCCAGAGTGCTTTACAATAAATCTTTTAAAGCTTTCTTCAGCATATATTAGTCAGTATAAATTGCTAAGTGAATACACTGACACCTGAATAAGTTTAAAACATAAAAGTTTATGTTCCTAAAAAGAATACTAAACTGATAAGCTATCATAAGTGTTGCCTATCTTCCAAAATTTAAAAGCACCTGCCTCATACAGTGCTAAATAGATTCTATAAAGTAAGCCACAGCAAATCAATATTAAATAAAGCCGGAAGAAATATTTTTTTGTTGTTTCTGGCTGTGGAATAATGAAACATAATCAATAGCTGTTTATAGTGCTCTGCCAGCTATTCAGCCACTTTGGTACAAGAAAAATAAGATAGGGTGGCGAATAACTGAGCTTTATGACAAAGGTGCCAAAGCAGCCAGCAGCCCCATACACAAGCGCAGCCTGCAGCACCAAGAGAAAGAGAATGGGTGAGTGACAGAGCGGTAGTGAGCAAGCTCAAAAAAGCTCTATTGTGACTGCTGCAGATTTCTTTGTGGCCAGAAAATGTGGCAACGAAGGCAGGAGCCCAGTACAAAAGGCCAGCTTGCAGCACAGGCAGAAACAGAATGAGTGAGTGAGAGAGAGAGGGAGTGAGTGAGCTCAATGGAGCTGTTTCAGGACTGCTTCAGATATTTTTCTGGCCAGAACAAACCACCAATGCAGGCAGGAGCCCAGTACAAAAGGGCAGCCTGCAGCGGTAGGAGACACAGAATGAGTGAGTGGGGGGGGAGTGAGTGAGCTCAGCGGAGCTCTGTTGGGACTGGTGCAGATTTGTTTGTGGGCAGAAAAAGGCAGCAGTGCATGCAGGGGCCCAGTACAAAATGGCATTCTGCAGTGACAGGAAAACTAGAATGAGCAAGTGAGAGAGGGGGAGTGAGCGAGCTCAACGGAGCTGTATTGTAACTGTTGCAAATGGAGGCAATGCAGGCAGGAGCCCAATAGAAAAGGCCAGCCTGCAATGCCGCCAGAATTGGAATGAGTGAGTGAGAGAAGGTGACTGAGTGAGCTCAATGGAGCATTGTGGGGACTGCTGCAGATTTCTTTGTGGGCAGAAAAAGGCGCCAACAGAGGCAGGAGCCCAGTACAAAAGAGCAGGCTGCAGCGCCAGGAGAAACAGAATGAGTGAGTGACACAGTGAGAGTGAGCAACCTCAACAGAGCTCTGTCAGGACAGCTGTGGATTTCTTTGTGGGCAGAAAAAGGTGCCAACGCAGGCAGGAGCCCAGTACAAAAGGGCAGCCTGCTGCACTGGGAGAAACAGAATGAGTGAGTGACACAGTGAGAGTGAGCAACCTCAACAGAGCTCTGTCAGGACAGCTGTGGATTTCTTTGTGGGCAGAAAAAGGTGCCAACGCAGGCAGGAGCCCAGTACAAAAGGGCAGCCTGCTGCACTGGGAGAAACAAAATGAGCGAGTGACAGAAAGGGAGTGAGTGAGCTCAATGGCATTCTCTCATGACTGCTGCAGATTTCTTTGTTGGCAGAAAAAGGTGGCAATGCAGGCAGGAGCCCAGTACAAAAGGCCAACCTACAAAGCCGGCAGAAAAGGAATGAGTGAGTGAGAGAGGGGGACTCAGCAGGCTCAACAGACCTGTGTCAGGACTGCTGCAGATTTCTTTTGGGCAGAAAAAGCCACCAACAGAGGCAGGAGCCCAGTACAAAAGGGCAACCAGCAGTGCCAGGAGAAACAGAATGAGTGAGTGAGATGGGGGAGTGAGCCACCTCAACGCAGCTCTGTTGGGACAGCTGCAGATTTCTTAGTGGGCAGAACAAGGTGCCAATGCAGGCAGGAGCCCAGTACAAAAGAGCAGCCTGCAGCACCAGGAGAAACAGACTGAGTGAGTGACAGAGGGGCAGTGAGTGAGCTCAACACACCAGGGCAATCAACATTCGGCATTGAAAAATGCTTGTTAAATAAGGTAAATGTAGCCTTTGCTCTGGAGACAGAACATAATTTCTGCCAAAATAACTCACTTGTCTCTACCTTCAAGGACTCAGTCATAGAAATATGAAGCACGTGAAATAATATTTACTACTTCAAGATAGTTACACATATAATAGAGGATACTACACTAAACTATGGGGAACTCCCCTCTCTCTCTCTCTCTCTCTCTCTCTCTTTCTCTCTCTCTATTAAGCAAAATAGAATGTCTTAACATGCAGGACAACTTGAGGAATCAGGGCAGACTCAAACTTTACATAGTAATTAGTCGAGATCACGGTCAAACTACTCAGTCTCTCAAAAACCTTTGGTTTATTTTGGTTCCCCAAACCAATCTTTCTCCACATACACTCAGCACATATGTCCTGTGACTTCCCTTCCAGGCCAGTTCTTTGTGTCTCTTGGGACAAGTCCTCTTGGGAAACCAGTATGATCTAGACTTCAGGAGTTTGTGTATTCGAAAGCACACCTCCTTTATCCTACCTTCTGTCCACACAGTAGGAATCCAGTCTTTAAGAAGAGACTCTTCCTTTGACATGAAAGTGTAGTTTTGGCTTTAAAGCTCTCCCATTAACTGGCAGGGTATCCTGTTGTCACTAGACATATAGATTGTAATCACTCTCCAGAGGTGATTGCATATCTTTGCCAATTATCTTAATCTAATTTTACCCCTCATAGAGCTATTCAAACTTATCTATAAAGCTAGAATGAAAACAAAAATACAATACAAAATTGTACAGTATTATATAGCAAATTGTTATGGAGACTAATAAGCAGTATTGTTTATATAAAACATAAATAAATAAAAGCAAAGTCCATAATATCACTGAGAATTAGCCATTGCAGCAGTGATGATGTGTTGATAAGGAGAGGATCAAAAAGTTCAGAAAGTGCACCATGTGCCATCAACGCCATGCTGCATAGTGGTAGAGTCCAGGTTGAATAGGAGAAACAGCTTACGTTTCAGTTCAATAGTCATAAGCAGGGCCACTGGAAAATTGAGCCCGCAATTTGTTTGTGGAATTCCCAATTTTCACCATTCTCCGTAAAAACTGACATGTTCTGCAATTTTTTGCAATTTTTGAGTTTTTATGCTGAACTGTGTAAAATGTATTAACAATTTTAGTAAAGTACTCTCAAATATGTTGACAATTTTGCATGCAGACTTGGATTTGGATGAAACAATGCAATGCAAGGCAGGGCAAGGGTTTTATGTGACACTAATTTCTTTTGAATCCTTGTCTTATTTGGTTTCAAGATCCACTGGCCAAGCATAAATACACTTAAACACTTAACATTTGCTTTTTGTTGAAGCAGTCTATGAGAAAACATTTTGTTGACACACGGACCAAACTAAAAGATGGGAGAAAAGGTGCAAATTATCCCATTCAATTAAATGGAGTGCTAACTATGAAGCCTTTTTGTAAGTGTCAGGGCAGGTTTTTCCTTGTGAGCATACTTTCATTCAGACTAGTTTTGATTCAAACAGTTGAGGATTTTTGGATAACCCTGTCGATTTTAAACGTGAATAAGCTAGTTGCTAACAGTGATTTCACTCTTAGCTACTACCCACTAGATGCTCCCATGCAAAGACTACAATAAAAACTGACTAAAGTCTAAAAACAGCTTATAAAAACACAAAATGTATCTAAACATTTATCTTTAACTAAGCAAAATCATTGCAGCTAGAGTAAAACAAAGGTAAATTACAGGGTACCCTGACTACTGTATGATGCAGTAAAAATATATTGGTAATTTTTTTTTTACATTTTTTTGGTAACCGCATAAGGCCCAGCAGGCACAAGTGCCTGTTTTCAGGTACAACACAGGAGCACTGAGGAGGTTATGTGACTTGCCCAGAATCACACAGGATGCAAGTGGAGGTTGTGGGAATCAAACCCAGGTCTGCTAAATGCAGTCAGCTCATTCACAGTTTGTTACTCTAACCTCTAGATTAAGCTGCCAAACCCAATAACCCCCAGATTTAATGTTTAAATATGTGATTTCAGAAACAGTGTACAGTACCTACAGTACAAATTATGACTATTATAAACACTGTAACAACATTTGTGGACAGACAAAGGTGCCAACGCAGCCAGCAGCCCCATACACAAGCGCAGCCTGCAGCGCCAAGAGAAAGAGAATGAGTGAGTGACAGAGCGGTAGTGAGCAAGCTCAACAAAGCTCTATTGTGACTGCTATGGATTTCTTTGTGGCCAGAAAATGCGGCAGCACAGGCAGGAGCCCAGTACAAAAGGCCAGCTACAGCACAGTCAGAAATGGAATGAGTGAGTGAGAGAGAGGGAGTGAGCGAGCTCAATGGAGCTGTGTCAGGACTGCTTCAGATTTATTGGATCTGCCAACAAAGAAATCCGCAGCGGTACCGACAAAGCTCCATTGAGGTAGCTCAGTCTCCCTCTGTCACACGCTCATTCTGTTTGTCCCAGTGCTGCAAGTGGCCCTTTTGTATGGGGCTCCTGCCTGCATTGGTGCCTTTTTCTGCCAACAAAGAAATCCGCAGCAGTCCTGATAGAGCTCCGTTGAGCTCACTCAGTCCTCCTGTCTCACTCACTCATACTGTTTCTCCCACCGCTGCAGGCTGACCTTTTCTACTGGGCCCTTGCCTGCATTGACACCTTTTTCTGCCCACAAAGAAATCTGCAGCAGTCCTGATTGCACTCCGGTGAGTTTGCTCACTCCCCCTCCCTCACTTGCTCTCTCATTCTCTTTCTCCCAGTGCTGCAGGCTGCCCTTTTGTACTGGCCTCTTGCGTTGGGGCCTTTTTCTGCCCACAAACAAATTTGGAGCAGTCCCAACAGAACTCAGTTGAGCTCAGTCACTCCCCCCCCTCACTTGTTCCATCTTAATCTGTCCCAAACACTGAAGTCCCACAGTGACCGTGCTGTCCTCCGTTAGGAATGCAAAAACATATTTTAGCCAGGATGTGAAAAATGACAGCTGTACTGTTCATAACGAGGTGTGAAAGAATGCCACTGTTGAAAATGTGGTGTGAAACTATTACAAATTTGCGAAGTTACAAGGGTGCGTGGAAACAGTTGAATGCACACATGTAACACAGTCATGTTATGGAGTTTTGTCACCAGATTTTCAACATAGGGATTTTAGGACCTCTTGTCATGAGCAGTACCACTGTCATTTTCTTAATCTGTCACTAACACTGATTTTCCACAGCGACCGCGTTTTTCTGCGCCCCAACTGTGAAACCACATGTCACTCAGGATGTGAAAAATGACAGCTGTACTGCTCATAAGGAGGTGTGAAAAAATGCCATTGTTGAAAATGTGGCATGACAATATTACGAATCTGCAAAGTTACAAGAGTGTGTGGAAAGTGTGCAACACACACTTCTAACACAGTCATTTGATGGGCTATCATCACCAAATTTTCAACAAAGGCATTTTAGGACCGCTGCTCATGAACATTATCACTGTCATTTTATTAATCTGTCCCGGACAGTGATTTCCCACAGCGACCGCTCTATTCTGCGCCGGAACTGTGAAAACACATTTCAGCCAGGATGGGAAAAATGACAGCTGCACTGTTCATAAGTAGGTGTGGGAAAATGGCAATGCTGAAAATTGGGAGTGAAAATATTATAAATTCACGAAGTTACAAGCGTGCATGCAAACTGCGCAATGCACTCTTGTAACACAGTCATTTTATGGAGTATCATTACCAGATTTTCAACGTAGCCTTTTCAGGACCTCTACTCATGAACAGTGTCACTGTCATTTTCTTAATCTGTCCTGAACACTGATTTCCAACAGCAACCGCGTTATTCTGCACCAGAAGTGCAAAAACACACATTTCCGCCAGGATGTGAACAATGAGAGCTGTACTGTTCACAAGGAGGTGTGACAAAATGCCAATGTTGAAAATTTGGTGTCAAAATATTGCAGATTCATGAAGTTATAAGCATGCATACCAAGTGCACAGCACACGCTCGTAAAACAGTCATTTTTGGGATTTTTCCACCATATTTGCAACATAGCCTTTTTGAGAGCCCACATCATGAACACTGGCACTGTCGTTTCATTACTGAGCCCCCAAAGGTGATTCCACACAGTGACCACAAAATCACCTTTAGATGCCAATTAATGCCATGACAGTTCAAGCATTCATGAGGAGGGGTCCCAAAACCCCATGTTGAAAAGTTGGTGAAAAAATTCCAAAAAATGTCTGAGTTATGCACTAAAGTTGGAAACACCCTATTCATTACATTATACAGTGTACCGGCATTTCCTCATTTCGCGGTCAGCTTTGGAGAGTGCAGACATGTTCCTGGTCCACCGAAGATCATCGCGCTGGACTCCGGAGGTAAGTATGGGGTGAGGTGGGGAGGCAGAGTGTGCAGTGGGTGGGTGCGGGTTGTGGGAGGGGCTAGCAGGCAGACTATGAGGGACTGTTTACTTTTTTTCAGGTGAAAAAAAAAAAGTTGCTGTACCGTTTTTTCCCCTTACAGGGCAATGTGGCATGCTGGGGTGGGCTCCCAGTGTGCCAAAAGAGTCTTTGTTTGGGGGGGCCAGCAGTAGCCGATGGGGGATTGGGCACCCCTGTCAGCACACAACAAAAGGGGAGGCTCATATTATGCTGACGGAGATTGGGCACCCCATCGGCAGAAAATGAAAGCGGGGGGGTTACAGAATGCCGACGGGGAGTGGGCTCCCCCATCAGCAAAATCAATAAGGAGGCATAAACGGGGGGGGTTATATTGTTTGTGAACAGGGTGGCAACCCACCGCCATGTTCACAAACAATATCAGGCTTGTTAGATCCCGCCCTGCAATGACGGGTCATTTCCTCATTGCAGTGGATGGCTGACGCTGCAACGATGAGGTGGCTGATTTGTCACGAGTTGGTGCAAACATTCCGGACTTGTGTCACCAGCAGCCTGCAACGGCACTGGGGGAAGCGGGACAAGCCTTTGCAGGCTGTGGGGGCATTGGCCACAACAGTGCCACGCCTCCACAGCCTGCTTCTCAGCAAGCTGTCCTAATATGTTTCTTGCGCTGCACACAATCAACCTAAAAAGTGAAGGGATGTATCGAGAGTGGGTGACAGGGTGGAGGCCTTCTGTTCATAGCAAAAGGAGCACTTTACTATGTGGACAATGGCTCAGGAGGCATTTGGACCAAAAGCATCCAAGGTTAAGACATATGAAAATACGAACATATGAAAATGCCTGTAGATACAGGCCATATAATATACTGAGTCTGCTCAAGTGCACAGCTCCCAGTTTATTCTACTGCAGCTGTCCTCTCACCCCTTACCTGTCCATCTGATTTATCACCCCCCATCTGCGAACTACCCCTCCCCAGCTTCCACTCAGTTTTGACCTTACCTTTGACCCTGTCCCACCCCCTCTTAAAACTGCCCACATTTTTCAATGATATCACCTCCTCTGGCAGTGCTTCCACCTTGCTACCACCCTTTCTGTGAAACAGTGCCTCCCCATTTTCCTCCTGAATCTTCCACCCTCCAATTTCACACTGTATCCACTTGTGTCCCTCCCCCTTTAATCTAAAAATAACCTCATTACTAACCCTATTCATGTCCTTTAAATATTTGGAGATCTCAGTCATGTCCCCTCTCTCCCTTCTATCCTCAAGTGAATACATGTTGCGCTCCCTCAGTCTTTCCTCATTTGGTTTGTCCCTCAGTCTCAGGATCATCTTTGTCACCCTGCACTGGATCCCCTCCAGTAGTTTGATGTCCTGCCTTAAACAGAGGCACCAGAATCGCACACAGTACTCCAAGTGTTGTCTCACCAGCGACCCATACAGTGGCAGGATGATGTCCTCCCTCCTAGAGGTGATTCCGCTGGCAACTCACCCCAGCAACTTATTAACTTTGTCTGCTGCCTTCCTGCACTGTGCTGAGTGATTTATGTTCCCTGTTACTAGTACCCCCAAATCCTTCTCCTCCTCTGAAGTGGATAATTGCATTTCCCCCAGCCACTAGCAATTCCCAGGGTTTCTGGCTCCCACGTGCATGATTTTGTATTTCTTAGCATTGAACCCCAGTTGCCATGTATCTAATCAGCACTCAAGCTTTGCCAAATCTTCTTGGAGTGCTTGCCTCCCTTCCACACTAGCCACCTCTGCACAGATCTTTGTGTCATCTGCAAAAAGGCTGATCCTATTCTTAATTCTATCTGATATGTCAGCAACGAAGAGGTTAAATAACACTGGTCCTAATACTGAGCCTTGTGGGATCCCACTGGTTACAGCTCTGAGAGTAAAGAGTTCTTCCCCTACAGTTAGCCTCTGCTACCTGTCATGCAGCCAGCTCCTTACCCATCCTACCAGTTTCTCCCCTGCTCACAGATTTCTCAGCTTACTTGTCAATCTTCCATGTGGCACAGAATGGAAGGCCTTGCTGAAGTCCAAATACTGTACAGGAGATCCACCGCATGGCCCCTATCTAGTGCCCTTGACACCCAATCAAAAAAGTCAACCAGGTTGGTCTGGCAGTATCTGCTCAAGATAAACCCATGTTGCCTATCGTTCTGGTGACCATTTGCTTCCAGAAAGATCACCAGCCTCTCTTTAAGGATTGTCTGAATTAACTTCCCCACAATGGCGGTAAGGCTGACTGGTCTGTAGTTACTCAGTTCATCCTTGGGCTCACTCTTATGGAGGGGCAGTACATGTGTCATCATCCAGTCCTGAGGCAGGCACCCAGTCCCCAGAGACATGTAGAACAAGTCTGCCAGAGGTCCCACCAGGACCTCAACCAACTCCCTCAGGACCCTTGGATGCACACTGTCTGGCCCTGGTGCCTTATCCACCCTCAGAGATCTAAGGTCTTCAAACACCCTGCTCACTGAGATCTCCCCATCCATTACCCCAGCTCCCCATGCCCACCCCACTTTTCCCCTGTGGCATAAGCCCATCCTTCTCCCTGGTAAACACCAAACAGAAGTACTAATTGAGTGCTTCTACCTTCCCCCCCTTTCTGCCCACTCTCCATCTTTACTAATCCTGACAATCTGATCTTTTCAGCTTCTTTTTTCTCTTATGTACCTGAAGAAATCCTTTTCCCCTTCACTGCTCCCCTCTGCCAGCCTTTGTTACCTTGAAGCCTTGGATGCCCTGTCCACTCTACTCACTTCTCTGGATTTCCTCATGTACTCCTCTTTGTCCTCCTCTCATTTGTATCTCTTATAACTTCTGAAGGAAGTTCTTTTTTCCTTCACCTTCTCTGCTACGTCCCTGCTTAACCAGCTCAGTTTTTTGATCCTGGCCTTCTTACTTTGGATCTTTGTACATGAGTTAGTGGCCTCTGCCCAACCCAGTTGATGATGTCCCATTTCTGGTCAACATCCATGACAACAGAATCACTCCTAAGTGGTGGCAGCTACTGCCATACTGCTGCAAGCATCTGAAGGGTTGAGAAAACTGGTGACAGTCACAGGCTGAGTCTGGGAGAGACCAATTTGCCAGAAACTTGAGGCAGTTAGTGGGATCTGGAACAGTTTTTTTCAGAATAAAGGTTATCTGTCCAGTCATAGAATGGGGTATACAAAAGGGGACTGTGTGTTCTACCAGTTTTATTTTGTTATAAGAGTAGATAGATTGAAGACACTAAGCCTGGGCCCAATGACAAATGCACACTGCCAAACCTGCAGGAGCTGTGCAAGAGAAGAGGACTGGGCTCTGAGAAACCCCAAACCAGGTGGAACCCATAGACACACTAAATAAAAGTGACCAGGAAAGTGGTGAAAAGGTGGTAACTGCTAGCCAAAGTCATGAGATGGAGGCTAGGGTAGTGCAAAATAACTAGAGCCTGTGGCTAGGGCAGTTGCACAAGCTGAAAGGGTATAAATGTTGGCACTCACAATGGTTAAGGTGAAGGCAGAAGTTGACAGGCAAAAGGTAGATGCAGAGCTACAGAGGAAAAAGCTGGAAGCTAAGGAGCAGGACAAGGAGCACCAGCATGAGATCCAGCTGAAAGAGCATGAGAGAGAGAGAGAGAGAGAGACAGAAAGAAGACAGAGAGAGAGAGAGAGAGAGAGAGAGAGAGATAGATATGAGAAATGCAGCACCAGAAAGAGTTAGAGGAATGAGACAGACATGAGAAAGGCAACACCAGCACAAGACCAAGATGAGAGAGGAATGTGAACAATTCTGCGTCAGAAGGCAGAACAAACCACAAGTACTGGTATCAGGGGTTTAGCCCAAGAAGCCACAATTAATTCCAAGATGTTTACCAAATATCAAGACTGCATAGACAATGATAAAGTGAAAAAATGCCTTACTAAAATGTTGTGAGTTGACTCCCAAGGCCTGTAGACAAAAATTTAGATGGTTAGGAAAGGCACCAAAAGATAGTTATGCTGAAATGTGTGTGCATTTAAGCAATTTGCTAGAGTGCTGGTTAGGGGGACCAACAGCTTGTTCTGTAGAGGAAATCAAAGATTTTTGTCTTATGAAACAGTTCCTAAAAACTGTACCCAAAAAACTGAGAATATGATTGTTGGATAGAACTTGGAGCTCTAGGAAGGAGACAGCAAAGGGGGCTGATCAGTTATTATATCTGGCCAACCATACTCTCAGCACAAAAGGAATGGGGGTGGGATATCAGGTATAAGGGAACACGGGGGGGGGACCTAAAGGAAGCCAGCTTGTGCCTCAACAAAATGGGAAGCCACCTGGTTTCATAAAGCTGCCTGTGGCCTGTGCCCAGAGTGAGGTCACCATTTACTCCACTGCACACATGCACTCTGTGCTTGTAAATGAGATGGCAATCCAGGTATTGGGGGGACACTGGGGCCTCCACTTCTATGGTAAAGCATAAGTTGATTCAAGAGGAACAGATCCTTCCTGATCAGTTTTCTAGGATTAGAGGAGTGACAGGTTCTGCAGTCTTAGTGCCAATGCTCGAGATCTTTCTAAGTTGGGAAGGTGGCGAGGTGATACAGGTGGTGGTTGTTGTACAAGACCTGCCAGTGGATGTAATCAAGTATAATGACTTCTATAGTAAGTCTAACATTGTGTGTGTCACTATGCATAATAAGGCAAGGGAACCAGTTCCTGAGGACACAGATGGGGTGTGCATAAGGAAGTAACCATTACCTCAGTAGCAGAAGAAATTGTAGCTGAAGAACAAGCTGAGAGTAGCAGATTTGAGCCACAGCTACAGATGAAGGAGTGCCCAGCTGTGGGGAGCTCTCACTCAGCAGAGTATGTTTTTGGGAAGGTTAGGCATGCACAGATTGGGAAAGCTCAACAAGTTGACCCATCCCTGCAAAAAGTAATGGAGTTAGTCACCAGGGTAGAAGGTGAATCTCATTGGTCAGAAAAAAGGAATGCATACTGGGAGAATGGGCTCCTGTGTCATATGTGGGTTCTTTTTTTTTGTAGACTATGTTTATGCTCACCCTGGGCTGGGCATCCTTCCGGGGTTCAAATGAGGTGAGGACTGCTACTCCCTGCCTGAACCCTGCAGTCCGAATGGAACACCCCCGACAACCAGATAGTCCTAGTGCACCGGATCACCCCCCCCCCGAGCTGGGCCCACTCACCCTCAGCAGCCTAACTGAAATTAGAGAGGGCTGACCATAGTTGCCGGGTCAGCCAGGAGTCCATTGGAGATCGGTCCGGCAGTGGGATGTGCATCCTGCCTCTGGTGCCCCCCATCATCTCTGAGGTCCTAGGTGTTTTTTTTTTCATAGTTGCCCCTCGGGAGTGCAATGGGCAATGACGTCCATGCATGGCTTAACTACTGACGTCTGTCACACTCCCGCCCCCTATTCTGACTGGTGTACCTGTGCTGCCCTGATCTCCATCAGGGGTCGCTAGGACATCAAGCAGCCCCAGAACCCTCTCCAGAGAGAGGAGGGCAATCCTCCAGATGCTCAATCCTCTCCCTCCCCTGCTGACCCCTGGTGGCCTGGGCTCATTCCTGGACCCGGGTCACTGGCGTGGTGTGAGGTGTGGTGTCCAGTGCCTCAACCCTCAGCACCACTGGGCCAGCTATGCGTGGGTTCTTAATGTAGTACCAGAGGAAGGGGTACTACAGCAGATCATGATTCCCATGGAATACAGGAAGCAGTCTCTGGCCTTAGCCCATGACATACTCTTTTCTGGACACTTGGGGGTCAGCCATACAGAAAGGTGGCTAACTAACAATTTTTACTGCCACAGTATTTTTAAAGGTGTAGCAAACTACTGCCGAACCTGTTCACAGTGCCAAAGGGTGGGAAAGGTTGGGGACAACGCTAAGGCAGCTTTGATTCCCCAACTTATGGCAGAAAAGTCATTTTAGTGAGTTGCCATGGACATTATGGGTCCACTCAGCATCACAAACTGCACTGGCAAGTGGTACATTTTGGTAGTTGTAGATTACATGACAAGGTACCCAGAGGCAGTGCCATTGTCATCCATCGACACTGAGCAGGTGACTGATGAGCTGCTCAGGATATTTAGCCAGGTGGGTTTTTCCCAAGAAATTCTGTTGGACCAGGGCACCAAAGTAATTTCTACTCTGATGATTAGTCCACAGACAAATCAATCTCTGGAGGAAGTGTGGGTAAGGCAGCTTAGGGCCTCATCACCCCCAGACTAATTGTCTGGTCGAGTGATTTAATGTATCTCTTAAGAGCATGTTAAGGGCACTTGGTGACCAGCATGAGAGAGAGTGGGACAAGTGCTTACACCCATCTCTTATTCTGATATAGGTCAGTCTCCCAGGAGTCTGCAGGGTTCTCACCCATAGAGATCCTGTTTGACCATAGGTTATGGGGTTCTCTTATTTTAGTAAAGGATGGATGGGAGGGTAAGTTTGCTCCCCAAGGGGAATCTGTTGTTGGGTATGCCCTGAATTTTAGGTCAAAGTTCAAGGAGTTCATGGGGTTTGCCCATGAGCAACTAGCCACTGCACAACTGAGGCAGAAGACATGGTATGATCACGGGTCCAGAACCCAGGAGTATGAAACTGGGAAACCAGTGAAGGTAATTACCCCCACTTGACACAATAAATTACAGGAGGCTTGGGAGGAGGTCTTACCCCATTGCCAGGAGGGTGAATAATGTTAATTACATGGTAGAAATAGCAGATAGAAGGCACAAACAGTGCATCTACCAGGTTAAAATGATGAAACCCTGCCATGATAGGAATGAAATAGTCCTGGCTGAGTGCAGCTATCCCAGAGGAGGAGGAGGAGGAGGAGGCAGAAGCAGACCCACTGGTGGATCTCTTCAGAGAGGGTAAGGGAGAATCCTCAGGTGAAGTTGTCACCCTCTCAGAGTGGCAGACACTGACCAAAGTGCATGCAGCGCTAGATATATTTGGAGAAGTATTCATGGGGAAGTTGGTGTATACCATGATGGCAGAGCACCACATAAATATAGGGTCCCAGGCTCCATTGAGACAGCCACCCAACAGAAGCCCAGAAGGAGTAATACATGCCATAGAGTAGGCGATCAAAGAGATACTGGATCTCCGGGTGTTCCAGGAGTCCAGTAGTCCCTGGGCCTCCCCAGTGGTACTGATCATCAAAAAGGATGGGACCAAGATGTTCTGCATTGCCTACCACAAGCTACACAGCTGTATAGAGTAAAAATGCATACCCATGCCAAGGACAGATGAGATCCTAGAGAGATTAGGGTGCCACCTGTACCTGTTCACTGTAGACCTGAAAAAGGGGTTTTGGCAGGTAGCCTTAACCACTGACTCCAAAGAAAGGTTGGCATTCATCACCATATATTGATTACTTGAATTCAGAATAATGCCATTCAGGATAAAGAATGTACCAGCCACCTTTCAATGGCTTGTGGACTGCATTCTGAATGGGTCAGGAGATTTTGTTCTTGCATATATGGATGACATCGCCATCTATAGCCAGATTTGGGAGGAACACATCAGGTATATGACTGAGGTGTTCCGCTAACTGTAGGCTGCTGGGATGATAGTCAAGGTTTAGAAGTACCAGACTGGAATAGCAGAAGTTTCATACCTTGGTACAGGATGGGGACTGGGTAAAACGAGCTTAAGCCAGTGAAAATTGATGCCATATAGGCTGGTATCAGATGCAGTGAACCTGCCACCATTCCACATGGATTTTATGACTCTTATAGTAGAGATCTAAATAAGGAACATATTAATTCATTGTAAATATGTCTAACAAGCAAAGAAGTACAGTTAAAATATGTAAATTATTAGACTACAACATGAACCTGTGTGGTTTTGGAGGAGGCATAGTTCAACTATCAGAATATACTGTACGTATCTGTGCTTTTGGAAAACTGTTAGATGCATGTGATGCTCAAACAACTGGATATCTGTGAGACTTCTGTTTGTGCCCCCCCCCAACTATCCTCTGGATCCTTACCCCATTTTATTCCTTTGTCATTCTTTTAACTGGAATTTTACCTTTATTTTATGTATATAGGTTGTGATAATATGTAACAACTTTGTAATGTATGCCTTATGACTTTGCTTAGAGGGTCCAGTCAGTTCCACTCTGTGCTAAGGGCTCACTTGCTAACCTCCAGGTCTCTTGTATTCTAGTGGACACTGTTTACAGCTGCTTAGCATCTACACTCATGAGGGCAAGAACACAGGGTGATGTATTACGTCACACTGCTGAAGTTAAGGTGCCGCGTCTGAGGAATATGGTAGAACATACGCCCTCACGCACAATGCCATTATCAGGAGCACAGGATTGCAGAATATAGCAAGGTAAAATATTCTTTATCATGGAGAAATGTTAACTTAAAAAATATAAGTAAATCATTGCAGTGAGACAGTAACAAAAACAAAATCTATTTTTCTTACATCATACAGGGCTTACTGTATTAGTCCGGCTGATAAAAAATAATCTTAAGTGCAGTAGAAGTATAAAGATAGGGGTTACTAGTGGGGTACCACAGGGTTCAGTATTGGGTCCAGTCCTTTTTAATGTCTTCATCAGTGACATTGCAGAGGGACTGGAAGGAAAAGTATGCCTTTTTGCAGATGACACAAAGATCTGCAACAGGGTTGATACACAAGGAGGCATGGAAAGGATGAAAAGGGACTTGGCAAGGTTGGAGGAATGGTCAGAAGTATGGCAGCTAGGATTCAATGCAAAGAATTGCAAAATAATCCACCTGGGAAACAAGAACCTAGGGGAAGAATACACAATGGGTGGGGAGGTAGTAACAACAACAAAAAAGGAAAGGGGCCTGGGAGTAATCATATCAGATGACCTTAAGGTTAGCAAGCAATGTGAGAAGGCAGTAGGGAGGGCTGGGTGTATACTGGGATGTATAGGGAGAGGCATCAGCAGCAGAAAACAGGAAGTTGTTATCCCTCTGTACAGACAGCTGGCGAGACCCCATCTGGAGTACTGTGTCCAGTTCTGAGACCCCATCTCCGCAAGGACATAGACAGGATAGAGGTAATCCAGAGGAGGGCAACTAAAATGGTGCAGGGTCTGGTAAGAGAAGTCGTATGAGGAGAGATTAAAGGAGCTTAATATAGTATACCCTTGAGGAAAGAAGGGGGACATGATAGAAACTTTTAAGTACCTCAGTGAAACCAGCAAAGTCCAAGAGGATAGCATTTTTCAGAAAAGAGACTTGCAAGAACAAGGGGACACAATTTAAAGATAGAAGGAGGGAGGTTCAGGGCAATGTGAGGAAGTATTATTTCACAGAAAGGGTAGTGGATACATGGAACAGCCTTCCTGAGGAGGTTGTGGGGTCTAAAACTGTGGGAGAATTCAAGAATGCATGGGACAGACATAAGGCAATTCTTGTGGGGGTAGGAAGAAATAGGCTGTTGGTTAACTAGGATCTGCGGCCTAACCTGTAGGTAAGGAAATGGGCAGACTAGATGGGCCAAGCGGTCCTTATCTGCCGTCAAAGTCTATGTTTCTATGTCTATGTTTCTATGTTTCTATGTTACATAAAGAATCCTAACGGGTGGGCATTCACCCAGAAAAAGGGTGTAAAAATGCACTTTTGCATTTGGTGAAACTCATAGCACTGAGTGGTGGCTGAGGCACATAAAGTTTCAATATATTCTATGTAAATGCAATGCAATGAAGTGAAAAGTATTTATTTTTGTGACTTTTAGGTTTGAGACAGAATACTAATTTAGAGAAACAAAGTAAAGACTTATGGTAAAGCAACTGATTTTAGAGGTAATTGAGCCACCTTGTGTATATACCTTAAGGCAATACCTTGACTATAGCATGAAATGCTAAATGACTAACTGGCATATTATTATTTTTGTTAAACAGTTATAAATCCCCTAGAAAAACTCATATCCTAGGTGAAACATTTGGGGTTTCAAAATAAAGAATGGAACTGAATTATTAACTGGAATTTGGAGATATTTTTGAATAAAACAGACATAATCCCCACCTAAACTTGTCTTGCAAGCCAAACAGGGTGGGCCATGCTCAAGGTTAAACAAATCATCCATGCCTTCCTAGAGATGGCAGTTTACTACCATAAATTTTTTCTGAATTTCAGCAGCATGGCTAAATCACTGTCCAATCTCACCAGGCAGAAAATGCCAGAAAAGGCTCAGTGGATGGAATCCTGTAATACTGTATTCCTCCAGCTGAAGGATGCATTGTGTTTGCAACCATTGCTCACCATCATGGGCTATTCTATAAGATTTATTGTGTATGTACATGCATTTGATCATGGGCTACGTGTGACTCTGAGTCAAGTTATACACTCTGTAGAGGAACACTCAGTTGTGTACCTGAGCAAGAAGCTGCTGCCCAGAGAGAAGTCCTACACCACAATTGAGTATCTACAGTAGGCATTGTCTTGGCTTTGCAGAAGCTGCAGCCTTAGTTGTATGAAAGGGAGTTCACCCTGATTCCTCATCACAACCAGCTTGCACAGCATCCTAGGACCAGCTGGCAAACTCCCCAAATTTTTAATTTTTATTTTATTTAGAAGAGATTCACTGGGAAAGCAACACGAACTGTAAACAGCTCATTTCCAGAAGCATCTGGCAGGGGGGTTATATAGGAAAAGTGTGTGACAATCATTTACAAGATGAGAACAGAAACAATAGACATTTACAAGTTTTTGTTAATTAAGAACTAGTGCAGCATACAACATTTTACATTTCAATTACAGACTAGGTAAAAAACATGAACATTACAGCCTCATGGAGATCAGAGCAGCAACATTAATGGATATAACCGTTGTTTTAATCCAGTCGAGAAAGTGAGGAGAGACTGAAAGTAGATTAACAATGCTAGTACTTGAGATTGTAAGGAGGCCTCAGTAAGTGCTTGGTTGGGATGACACTAGTCAAGTGCTAGGTGGTTGGCCTCGTATGTGAAATACCAGGGGTGGGTGAAGGGAGGAGGGGAGAAGCCAAGGCCTTCCCCCCCCAAGGAGCTGGGAACCCTGATTGGGGACAAGGGAGCTGGTATTAGAAAAGATAGTGGAGAAAGGTAGAGAGAGGCAGAGAAGGATAGAAGTGCATGGACAGACAATGAAAAGGGGTGGGATTGCTAGGGATAGTGTGAGGAGAGTGGGGCAGATTAAGAAAGTATGGGTAGAATGGAGGAAAAAAGAACAGGAAGCCATTACCTTCACCCCCTTCAGAAGGCAATATTACCCTGCAGATGCAGAGGGGTGTGGGGGGCTGGCACAGAAGAGTGGAGTTAGAATAAAGGGAGTGGGATACGGTGGCCAGTGCTTGCACCCTTTTCAGGATGCAGAGAACCCTGCAAGGGGATGGGGCCGGCAGAGGGAGGAGGAAGGCAATTAGGGCTAGGGGGAGAGAGAAGCCAGTGCCTGCCCCCTTCAGGATGCAATGAAACCCTGCAAGGGGAAGGAGAGCTGGCAGGTGACAGAAAGATGGGCTAAGGGGAGAGGACTAGAAAAGGGGTAGCAAGGAAGGGTGACATTGATTGGAAGATTGGGGAAGTGGGAAGTCAGTGCCTTCACCCCTCCAGGATTTAGTGAACCCTGCAAGGGGATGGGGATCTGGTAGAGGAAGATAGAGATGGGCAAGTGGTGAGATAGACAGAGGAAAAGGTGGAGTGGATGAGGAGTAAGGAGAATAGTATGATTTGGGATGGGGTGGAGGGACGCTAGAGTGGCAGGGGGCAAGGGATGAACTAGGGAAAGAAAGTGGAGGTGGAGTTGTAATGTAATTGTAGGGTAGGAAATTATAAGGGGGGAAGGAAAACAGGGGGATTAGTAGCAGGTGCAGCAGTGTGCAGTGTGTTTCTGAAGGAGTAATGCAAGGGATCAGCGAGAATGGGAAGAGCGAGGTTCAAGGGGAAGAGAGTTCCAGAGGCTGGGAAATAAGTATAAGAAGGAGTTGTGATCATGCTAAATTGCTAAAGTGGAGCCTTGGATTGCAGTTCTATAGTATGGACATTAGGCACTGCGGTGTGTTGCAGCATGGCATCATGGATTGGTTGTCTAGACAATAGTTCGAGCCTCTTTTTAAGTGGGAGAAGTAGTATGAGAAACTAATGTGGAGTTTCACACACAGTGAACAAAGGGCATAGCAGTTGGAGCCAGCTGGCTCACATACATTTCCCAAGGGGAAGGTGACTCATCTTGCTATAACAATACTATATCATTTTGCACTGCATTTTTTTTTATTTTATTCTAGCTGTATTGATACGGTTGAATGGCTCTGTGGAGGGAAAATGAGATTACAATGATTGCCAGAGGCATGCCAGCAGCCTCAAGAGATTACAATCTCTTTATCCTATGACAACAGCACCCCTGGCCAGTTAATGGGAGAGTGTCAAGCCAGCTGCCCTTACATGTCATGGGACAAGGCTATGACTAATAACTGGAGCAGACATTCCTGTTGTGTGATATATGAGATAGGACAAAGGAGGTGTCCTCTGGAATACACAAACTTCTGAAGTGCAGATCAGACCAGTTTCCCAAGAGATACAAAGAACTAGCCTGGAAGTGATGTCATACAACATTTGTGCCAAGTATATGTAGAGACTGGTATTGGGAACCAAGTAAAGCCAAAGTTTTATGAGAGACTGGGCAGTTAGCTTGGAACTCTGAGCAGTTAACATCTAAAGTTTGAGTTTACCCGTATTCATCAAGGTGTCCTATGTGGTAAGCCTTTCTACTTTGCTTAATAGAGAAAGAAGAGTGAGATTTGTTTTGTGTGCCTTCTGCTGTATGAAACATTTTTTTTGTCTCTGTAGAATTACTGTTCCACATAGTTTTAGTGTAGTAGTATCCTGTGTTACATGTGTAAATATCTTGAAGTATTACATATTATTTTTATGTACGTCATTTTTTGTGACACAGTTCTTGAAGGTACAGATAACTGGGTTATACTGTCATAAATTGTGTACAGTCTTTGAAGAAAAGGCTACAGTTACCATATTTTAAAAAAAGTGAAGTGTGTTCTCAGGGGTGGGTTACTGGGAGAAGCCATCTGCCTCTAGCCAAAGGAGCACTGTACTGTGTGGGCTGAGGCAATGGTGGGATTTTGACCAAGGAAGTCCCCAGGTAAGAGAATCACTCCTGAGTGGTTGCAGCTACTGACTTACCCTTGAAGATGTCTTAAGGCTTGAGAAATCTGGTAACAGCTGCAGGCTGCGGCTGGGAGAGACCAGTTTGTCCAAGTCCCTCAGTGCTGTTCCTTAGGTTGAAAAGTAACAAAAATCTTTACAATGAAATGTTATTTTTATTAGCTCCTATACTTGGAACCAATAATGGATTTCTCATGTACCTTGTATATCTGAAAGCCAATAGAAATAACATTTAAAAAAATGACCACTCTAGGGAATAATATTTAATGCATTGCTAGAGTGACATTCATTTCAAGATGATAGCAAGTCTGAGATTTGATCTTAACTGTGGCAAGGTGACAAATTATGTACAATAGCCAAAATTCAAAGAGGTATGCCCCTGCTCTGTGGGTTGTCCCACAATGAGGTCCTCAGCTCACGTGATTCAAGATTCCCAAGCTTTGAATGATACCTAGGGCAAATGCTTAGTCACCATTTTTAAAAACATAACCAACAAGTTGAGTGAAGATAAACTGAATTTACTGCTTTGTACATCAAGCCCAGCTCTTTTATACCTGCTAGCAAAATTTTGAACTTATGGCAGCATCGAGGTTGACTTTAAATGAAACAGAGATCACTTTGTTTTTTAATTTTTTGTAATGGATTGTGATTGCCTTTATTAACGTTTTATATTTGTATGTCTCTTGTATTTTTATCTTTTATATGTTGTGCCAATGTGGTTATACAGGTATTTTCGGTAAACTCGAACTTTACTTCCATGCTTGCTACCTGTAAGATTCCCTACAGTAAGGTACCATCTACTGGTCTATTTTTTTATGAGGGAGGAGGTACAACAAGTTTAGGTTTAGCTTGTTGTTGATTGTGGTGCCAGATGGGAGGGAGAGTGGCATGACCAGTGGGTGCTGGTATGGTTTTGTCTCACTGTATGCTATCAAACTTTGACAGCTAGGCCTGGCCAATCTCCTCTCATTTTGCTCCGATGGTATTGGTATTGGCATTGCCTACACAGGCCCTTTCTTGCTCAGTGATTTACAGATCAGCATATAGCAGACATTGGAGATTTCTGTATGTACCCTTCCACTTCTATTGATACCTGCATTGCACAGCCTCCCTCCCCCATGCTTACCCCCTGCTCTAAGACAGCAATCAATCAGATCATCTATGCTGGTTATCTATCCTATCCTAAGGAGATGTAACTTTGTTCCTGTCTTGATTTTTCCTTCACCATCTCGCTGTTGTAGGAGAATAAAAAAACAGAGCTCTTTCTTGGAGCAGGGATGGTATCCATTCAAAAAGCCATGCTGCCTTTAATAGTGAAGATGCAGTCGCCCTGTCTTCTTCATACCCTCCTCATATAACTCACTATTAGTATCCCCATGGCCCTTATACTGTTTCAACACCTTTTCATAGAAACATAGAAACATAGACTTTGACGGCAGATAAGGACCTCTAGGCCCATCTAGTCTGCCCATTTCCCTACCTACAGGATAGGCCGCAGATCCTAGTTAACCAACAGCCTATTTCTTCCTACCCCCCACAAGAATTGCCTTATGTCTGTCCCATGCATCCTTGATTTCTCCCACAGTTTTAGACCCCACAACCTCCTCAGGAAGGCTGTTCCATGCATCCACTACCTCTCTGTGAAATAATACTTCTCACATTGCCCCTGAACCGCCCTTCTATCTTTAAATTGTGTCCCCTTGTTCTTGCAAGTCTTTTTCTGAAAATGCTACCCTCTTGGACTTTGTTGATTCCACTGAGGTACTTAAAGTTTCTATCATGTCCCCTCTCCCTTCTTTCCTCAAGGGTATACATATTAAGCCCTTTAATCTCTCCTCATATGGCTTCTCTTGCAGACCCTGCACCATTTTAGTTGCCCTCCTCTGGACTGCCTCTATCCTGTCTATGCCCTTGTGAGATGGAGTCTCCAGAACTGGACACAGTACTCCGATGGGGTCTCACCAACTGTCTGTACAGAGGGATGACAACTTCCTGTTTTCTGCTGCTGATGCCTCCCTATACATCCCAGTATATGCCCAGCCCTCCTACTGCCTTCTCACATTGCTTGCTAACCTTAAGGTCATCTGATATGATTACCCCAGGTCTCTTCCTTTTGTTGTTGTTACTACCTCCCCACCCATTGTGTATTTTTCCCTGGGTTCTTGTTTCCCAGGTGCATTATTTTGCACTTCTTTGCATTGAATCCTAGCTGCCATACTCTGAGCATTCCTCCAACCTTGCCAAGTCCCTTTTCATCCTTTCCATGCCTCCTTGTGTATCAACCCTGTTGCAGATTTTTGTGTCATCTGCAAAAAGGCATACTTTTCCTTCCAGTCCCTCTGCAATGTCACTGATGAAGACATTAAAAAGGACTGGACCCAATACTGAACCCTGCGGTACCCCACCAGTAACCCCCCTTTCTTCAGAATGGACTCCATTTACAATTACCTTCTGTGTCCTGTTGTCCAGCCAATGATTTACCCAGGCTACCACCCTGGGTCCCACTCCCAGGCTGGTTAATTTGACTATTAATCTTGTGTGTGGGACTGTGTCAAATGCCTTGCTAAAGTCTAGGTAGGCCATGTCCACAGCCCCTCCCTGGTCTACTACTTTGGTCACCCAGTCAAAGAAATCTATTAGATTCATCTGACATGACCTTCCCCCATGGTTAACCCATGCTGGTGCAACAACCATGTTGCTGACACCAATTACGTTGCAGGCAGCATGTCACAAAGCATTACAGTGCCAGGCATAACGTCTCCTGGGAGTTACAGTGCTGAAGCACCCTCCCAGGAAACAGTCAGCCTTTACACCCGCAAAACTAAATATAACCTCCTCTGGGGTGGGCATGCCCTGGAGGGGGCAGACACTGTGTGAGAACAAAGGATGGCATCAGTGAGGGGGTGATCTAAAATCAAGACCGCCCCTGTCACTGTCAGTGTTGTTGCAGCACCCTAATTGCGAAGGCAAATTTCAGTCACCGTGCTAATGGTGTACCTTCCTTCATAGGCTATGCTGCCCAGAATAGAGGTTCTTATCCCAACACATCTACTGAATGGCTCAACATGCCACAGAGCAATTCACTGGAACAAATCCCTGCTAAGGCCCTGCAGTGTGATTCCTTGGTACACATCCCTACTAAGAAGAAAAAGCAGAGAAGAGCCTCATCATACGCACACCACAACTGTATTTGTGAGAGAAGAACAGAAAAGAATAGAGTGTGGAGATACAGGAGGCTTCATTCACGGGAGCCCCCTCCACATTAACAGCAAAGCCACTAACCACTGGGACTGGCAACTGGTCTGACCTGCACCTTGTAAAGATGTGTGATATGCGGGCCATAGAAGTCATCATCAGGAGATTCCTCTTTATGGTCTGTGGGAGAGCATTGGTGATAGAGGTCCACTCATCCTAATACACCTAACCAGATGTGTGTAGAGCTTGGTCAGTACATTAGAAGTAAATTGTTTCCCAATGGACACTGACCACAATTACACAATGTTTTGGGGATATTAGGATTTGGGGTCCATTCATCTGTCCTTCGAATGTGCCTGGAACTATAAAAGCAGCTTCATTTTGATTACATCAAGGTTTTTTTTCTCCTCAGTCTACTTGTTGTTCTTTTTCATTTCATATTACAGTAACACAAATTGCAGGTCATGAATGGAGAGCCCCCAACTCTGCTGGTCCTAGTTATGGTTTCATACAAACATGAAGAGGTTCTATGAGTGTTAACTCCTCTGATTTAACTGTTTATATCTTACTTTGCATGCTCTTGTTAATTTTTATTTATTTATTTAAAAGTTTTATCAGGAAAGCATACTAAGCAGACAAACTGCTCAATTCCAGATGCTTCCTGGTGGAGGAGAGAAACAAGGAGACAGTACAAATAATAGTATACGGTATACAGTAAGGAACAGTACATTTACACAGATACACATGCAATAGGAAATTATTTATGCTATAACAATCACAGATAAGTTACAGCAAGTCTAAACATTACACAGCCAGACGTTTCGATCCGACAGCATGATCTGACATCCTTGCCAGACAGGTTAGAAGTGCTCAGGCCTAAGTAGGGAATGGAGGGATTAGATGTATGCATATATGGAACTGAAGTGGGCTTTGAGGAGAGAGTTGAGGTAGTGTGCGGAGAAGGCATGACGAATGGCCGAGGGGAGTGAGGTCCACAGTTTTGGCATGCGGTAAGAGAAGGCTGCTTGGTATCCGGTGATAACCACATGAAAAATAGCACAGACATGCACAGCATTGTTTTAGCAGTGCATACATTACTAGCACATGCAGCAACACAGCACCTCTGCAATTGTAGCATTGCATAACTAAGTGCTATTGTTGTTCTCATTAAAGTCACCAGACATAAGTGGGACAGCCCAAGTAAACACGAAAAAAATGTTTGAATTCCCACCCTCTGCTAAACATCTCTCTCCCACTTCTGCAAAGTTGTTGCCAAAAATAACTCACAAGACAATGGGATCCATGCCAGGGCTCTCTGCAAGTACAGCGAGTGTGTAAAAGCAGGAACAAGCAATAGTGCAGAGTCTGGCTTCAGTGACACAAACATGAGCTACCTTAAGATGTTCTGGCAGCTGCAACTTTTGTCTGGATGTCTCTGACACTGTAATTCCATCACTCAGGAATGTTTAGCAGCAGGCTGTTTTGTTAATTTTGTGAGATAGCTTTAGTTTGCTGCAGTTCTAAATACGGGTAGAATGCAGGCAATAATGTTAGCAATCATAGCGAGGATAGAACAATATTAAAAAAGAACCCCCATTTATCCAGTAATCATCGGAACATCACAGCCCAGCCTATCTCTATAAATTTTGTTAATCCAGTAGCCTACTCACTGCCCGATAAAAGCGGTTAGTATCATCTGTAATTTTTTTCTTGTAGTCACTGCTATGCCTAACTGATCTACGCTGTGCTTTTCCAATTATTTCCCTTGATGTGCTGTATAAACATTGCTGTGCTGTTCTGATGATTTTCTGTATTTAGTCCAGTGCTGTGGTGGGCACAGCAGTGAGCGCTATAGTATATTGCACTAGCACAGCACTCTATTCTTTTCTATGCAGGTCAAATGATCTTATGCTCGCATATGTTTGTGTTAATAATGTTTAATTTAACTTTTACTGTGTGCTTAACAATATATGAATACATTTAAATGACTTGGCATTAATGATGCTGTCAGCTTTCATTCAAGCATTTTCAATAAGCGATGCTTGCACAAAACCACAGTTCTTGCTAGCAGCTGTTAGGTGCGGCCGCTATAATATGTCATGCTATTAAACAATCACTGTTATAATTGGCGCTATTTTGGATGTGCAGTTATCACAGAAATCAAATATATGACCTATCCCCCTGCTCTTTGCCCATCACAGAACATGGCTAGCTCACCTACATTTGTTTCCTAGAATGCAAAGGTTATTCTCTGCCTTTTTACTTATTATGTATTTATTTATTTATGTATGTATGTATGTATTTTTTTTATTTATTTGAAAATTGGTAACTGGGAGAGACACAGTGAGCCAAATCTCATTTCCAGGTGCAACCCAATGGAAGGGAATGATGGATGAACAGTGGCACAACACATAGCAGCAAAATAACTTAACAACATACAGTAAAACAAATGGTACAAAGTTAAACTAAATGCTAAACATTTGTAGGTGTACAGAATAAATTGTGGTACAACTCAAAGAGATTGCCTAACAATCGCATGATCAAAAATGGGAGCAATACTTGAATAAAAGCACAATATTGACAATAGGAGAAGGACCTGAGGGTGTGTTATTGCCAGACTTAGTAATGGAGGGAGAAACTGTAATGGTGTGAAAGTTAAACCAAGGCAGGAGTGGTGACCCAGCTGACTGCTTACCATGATGGCTAAGGCTCGGCCATGGTGGTATCAGGAGGGAGGGTAACAGAAACAGTGGGGTGAGATTGAAGTTTCAACTGATGCCTGAGGGTGCCAGGAGATAGGGAGAGGTGGAAGAAGAAGGGGAGTTGGTTCCAGAGCAAGGGAAGTCAATATGAGAAGGCAGATTGCCTAGCAGAGGTGCAAGGGTAAGGAGTGGTAAAGGTGTGATGTTCTATTGAATTGAAGGAACAGAAAGCAGGGGTGGGGGAGTTGGGAGTGGAAAGGAGAGTAGAGAAGTAGGAGGGAAGGGAACTAAACCAATATTTGGCTATGAAAGAGATACAATGAGCCTGGTGATGAGAAGGCAAAGGGAAGATGGATAGGGATGGATACAGTAAACAATGGTGGGCACAAGGTGGGGACTGTGCAGCAAAATGGCAGAAGGAGTTGCAGGGGGGTGTCCAATCTGGTGATGGAAGTGGAAGGGGAAGTGCCATAGACCACATCTGCATAGTCCACCATTTTGGTAACAAGCTCACTGTGAACCTATGAAGATAAGTAGCCTTTGTTGCAGCACAGGGCAAGAAGTTTGGGATAGAGTTTTGCATGAATGGCATTGGTGTGGGCTGAGAATTCAAGCTTTTTGTCTAGCCTTACACAAGGTACTTGAAGGACTGAACTGCTTCAAGAGGCGTGCCATCCAGAGTGGACAAGATGTGGGGACAGTGAATCTGATCAGTTTCTGACTGCTTGCCAAAGGTCATGGACACTGTTTTATTAGTGCTCACTCTGAGTTGGAACCAGCACTTAATATTATTGAAGTCCTGCTAGATGGAGAAAATGATGGGACCCAGCATGGAGCCATGTAGAAGTACAGCCAGGATGGGAAGGGGATGTGACAGGGAACCTCCAACCTGTACCAGTAGTTGTCTCCCTGTTATGTAGGGACAGAACCAAGCAATGGCAGGAGCTGAGAGGCCAGCAGAACTCAGCTAGTCCAGAAGGAGTGAATGTGACACCCAATTGAAGGAGTGGGACAGATTATTGTATATAGTGACTGTAATGTGTCCCTGATCCATCCTGTAGAAGACAGAATCAGTTATGCGCAGCAGGGAGGAGATGGTAGAAAGGTGCTTCTGGAAACCAGATTGGAAGGATGCGAGGAAGTTAGAGGTAGAAAGGAAGCCAAGTAGTCTAGAGTACACCAGTTTCTCTTGCAGCTTAGAGAGGGAAGGGAGGAGGAAGATTGCATGCAGGTTGCCAGCAGAGGAGTGTTCACCCCTTTTGTGAAGTGGAATAACTTTGGCCTATTTAGGACTGAGTGGCCACACTGCATAAGAATGAAAATTGAGTAGGTGAGTAAGGGGAGCTGCAATGGCAGGAGCTGAAAGGTGGTGGAACTTGGAGTCAAAACCATCAGGGCTGGACATTGACAGGCTGTGGGAGGAAAGGGCAAGCAGTGTTTCATGGATGGTGCTGAGGGGGAAGTGGAAACCTGGTGAGGGATGGGGAAGCGAGCAGGAGGAGAATGAGGGGAGCCGTGAGGGGGAGAAGAAGGGAGAACAAAGGTTGCAAAGATCTAATTGAAGTGAGCAGCAACACAGACAGAGTCAGACAAAGCTGAAACAGTTAACATGAGGATGGGGGAGTGAGCCGGCTGGGGGTCAAAAAGGGATGGGATGACCTTACAGAACTTTTGTTTTCCAACTCTTTTTAATGCACTGTGCTGCAGGTGAGAATATTCCCTGACTCTATCCTCAGCTTACCTCCCCTGGCATCATCCATTGGCCACTCAACATGGAGGCCCATAGCTTACCACCTACAGCAGGTTTCCTACAGAGAGACCAAGATCAACCTATGTTGCCTGGCTTCATTCGGTGAGAAGCAGAATTGTCACTCTGCACTACCACTCAGGGATTTCCCTAGTGTTAGTTCCTCTGAGATGCTGACATGCAATGATGTCAGTGCACAGGCATGTGTGCTCTCACACATATCCCACAGATGTTCACAGCTGCTCCCATTGTGTATGTCCTTCCTGACTTGGTGTACACCCAGCCTCCACTGTGTGTCATTTGAATAATGAGCACCATTGACTCTCCCCTCAAGAGATAGAGTCCAGGGGATGCTCATCCTACCTCCCCCTGGCCAGCCATCTGATGTTTGGGCTAGCTCCTAAACCCAGGTTGTCATTTTCGAAAAACAGAACCTCAACCACTGCACCAGCCAGTGACCAGCCTTTTAGAATTTAGCTGGGCAGTTAGGATTTTTCTAGATGCTGACCTTGAAATAATGTGATTTGTTTTAGCCTGGACAGCCTTTATACAGTTGATCCTCAGAGCCCTATAAGAGATGAGATTAAGTGTAGAATGGTATAATTTGTAGCGGGCACATGCTAGTTCTCAGAACTTGCACAGATCAATGACTTAGGTGGTAGTGTGAGGTGGTTGGAAGTTTTTCTCCAGATTTCCTGAAGGGGACTTGCTTGTCCCAGATGGAGGAGAATTTAGAGTGGAATAGTGTGAGGGCCATGGCAATGTCCGAGGCAGAAAGCATGGCTGAACAGTCTGTGGGGGCAAAGTAGTTCAGTAGGGCATTGATGTTTAAGGACCAGAGAGACCTGGAGCTGATGTATTTTGGTGAGGTGATGGGATGCTGAATTCTGAAGCAGAACATCATGCAGTGGTCACTAAATGAATTCAGCAAAATTCCTGCTGCAACAGAGCAGTGGGAGAGGAATGTTCCCTTAACAGCTTTCAAGTGCCTGTTAATAAAATAAAAAGTGGTAAAGTAGAGGAAACATCTAGGCCACCTCAGAAATATAGGGGAGGGATTACTTTCATCTAAGAAACCAACTCTGTTCCAGATGCAGGCAGATGTGAGATGGCATGGGTGGGCCAAGTCTTCATTAGCCCTATATCTCAAAGTGTAGGGTAATGGTCATCCTGATCCACAACATGTGTATACTCATATATACTTGATGTGGGTATGAGAAGAATAGGGATGAGCCCCAGATGAAGTTTCATTACCCGTAGCACTGGGGCTAGTAGTGAACAGCCACAAGTTGGTTTACATTGTACTTTTAAAGAATTGTCTGCAATAAAGCACAAATGGTGATTTAAAGTACTGGTGCTATGTTTATCTGCTGAGTGTGAGTCTAACTTGTAGATTTTCTAACTATTTTCATATGCTCTCACTAAAGCTGAGTGAACTCGAGGGTGCCACAATTCTAGAAGGGGGCAGTATGAATGTAGTACTGTTTGAATTCCTGGACTGAAGTAAACCTCCCCATGGAACCCTGAAGATATGCTTCCTTAGCACTGCACTCCCTATCCAAAGAACTAATGGGTCATTGACTTCTGGTGTCTGATCCACCCAAAAGGCAAGGACTATTCTTCTCATACCCACATCATGTGTATATGAGGATATGCATGCTGCTGGTTTCCAGGCAGTGGATTTAAGTGTAACCCCCTTCCTAGTCTAGTAATTTAAAGGCATCATTTGTTTTTCAGGGAGGGAGGCTCATGAGAAATTAAACACTATTCACCTGCTTGACCTCCTGGATCTGGGTTGACCTTTTAAGTACTTGGACATCCTCTAGACCACTGCTGGCTGCAAATAATGGGGTTTAACAGGCACTTGAGAACTATTAAGGGAATGTTCAATCCAATATAAAGTCCAAATTATCTTCATTTATTAAAAAAAAAAAGCTCACAATGATGTGTTATTGACTGATACAAAAATAAAGTCACAGCTGGGGAAAGTCTCTAGTGTTAGATCCCATGGGACAGAGAGTCCAGTATCATAATCCAACATTCCCATTCGGGATGTTAAGCTTTAGGCACAAAGCCCTCATAGAATCAGAGTCCATTTTCTTCAGGCTGTGCACAACCCAGAGGCAAAATGTGGTTTCCAGTTATTTGCAGACATTTTAACACACATTCAGCATGGGGTAAATCTACACAGAGACTTTATATTTGGATTCTCAGTTACACACCAGCACATACAATGGACAGGGCACAGGAGCTACAGTAACAACATATACAGTGCAGCCTGGGATTTCCTTCCATATGTGCCTACCAACCCCAATAGATGGGTTCCCACCTCACCACTGCCATAAAGGGAAGATCTAGCATAGCCAAACTAGGTTCCCATATGTCCACTACCCTGTGTAATTATAAAGCTGAATCAGAGATCCATAAATAAATAGTACACTACCACTATCTAACTTCAGATCCAGCTAGCCCAGGACCTGTGTGGCTCATCATTCAATTTAGGAGGGTAAGTGGGCCACTTTTAGTGGTAGTGGGGGGCTGCAACTTCTGGGAGTCCTGCAATCTCACCCACTATCTCACCAGCCCCCACTGGGCAGATGGTCACTGATCAAATGTGGAACACCACATTAGAGAGTTCTTCCTTCTACCCAGCAGGACAAGGGTAGAAAAGATACAAGTTACTTTCCGATTTGAATTTACATTTACCCCAGAGGCTGCTTATGTCTTCCCATGGAGGACATAATGAGATGCTGGCCTGATTCATCTTTGACATCCCCTGAAGGATGCACCATTGTATTCTTTACTCCAAATTGTGCTGGCTGGGAATAAATACTGTATGTGAAGGAGTCTGCATTTATTTTTTTTCATATACATTTGCTATAAGGGTAATTACACCTTGTAGATGCTGAACAAACAGATGAGACCAGTCAAGGTGTGGTTAAGATCAGCCACAGGCCTTGAATTTAAAATTCCACTCTGTGGCCTGGAGATAGGGAGAACATCACTATATTATTTCAGTACTGTACATTAGAATTCAATACCCTCTTCTATGAGATTAGCTGATAGGAAAATCAGTTTGACTTCCGTTAATAAATGGTTCATGAATCAGGCAAAGCATTCATTATTCTACTGTCATAAACTGGATATAGGCTAATTGAAGGTACGTTATTATATTAATGAATCTTTGTTCATTATCTTACATAATGAACAAATGCCTGTAACCTTGTAACTCATGATACCTAAGCAGCACTTACTATGTATTTTGTGTATTCTGCATGTTCATTCAGCTTCTGTACCATGTTATTGTCCCTCTGTTTCTTACATCTGTTACATGGAGCCTTTGTAAAAGAGCCTCTGGCTCAAAGGTGTTTGTAATTCTGAGACTTTAATAAAATAAAAAAATAAAAAGTATACTTACAAGGTTTTTTGATGGTATTCCAGTGCTCTGAGTCTATGGTTATTTTATGTCTCTCATTATATTTAATTATATGGCTTATGTACTCTGCATTGTATGTACCTTTGTGTGTATACTATGTCATGAAACTGTGATTTTTGTTCAAACTGTGTCTCTTGTAACCTGAAATACTAAGAGACCTCATTGAAAATTAACCTTTGGTTCAACTGAGTCTTATCCCAGTTCATATTTTTGATATGAATAACATTTACTACTACTACTACTACTACTATTACTACTACTACTACTACTACTACTACTACTACAACTACTACCACTACTAATACTATTACTACTACTACTAGTGCTGCCGAGATCCCTCTGTTTGATGAAAATTCTAACCTCAGACTAGGCCGTATAGCTCTGTAGTGGTTCTGCATGCAGCTTCTTCAGCTACTCCCAACTGACTATATTGGAGTAAACAGCTTGTTATGACTCACTGTCTCCAGCTGCAGGCTACCCCTCTAGGAGCTCTAAGTCAATCCAGCTGACTGGGAGATACCCAGGCAAGTTGGAGTTAACTCATTACAGGCCACATCACTTTGAAGGGGTGCAGAAACCACCCTGGGTTACACAAGATATCACCCAAGTGATGGTAGGCACTGTTCTTATCTCAGCTCATGCATCCATGCTATTCACATTGCAATCCCCTAACATGCTGGAGACCAGGCTGCAGTTTTGATGCCTGGAAATTTCCATCTTAAAGAACAGAACTGTCAGCAAGGGGCTAAAGACTGAACTTGGAGACATCTTAGAAATGAATAATCCCACTGGCACTGTGGCTGTCATCTACCGAGATGCCCTTAAAGCATTTATCCAGGGTAGCTTCATTAGCTATTCCTCATGCCGCAATAAAAAAAAAAAAAAAATCAAATCTCAAAACTTTGAAGCCCAACAGCAGAAGCTAAAAGAAGTGGGGGAGAAGTATAGAATGGATCCCTTAAACACATAAACTCCTACAAAGATTATGGAGTTAAGATATAAATTGCATGCCCACCATCACCAGAAGGCATAATGTGCCATCATTAGGCTCAATTAAGGTTTCTGGGAAGCTGGGGGAAAAACAGAGTCTCTTACTAGCCTGTCAATGTAAAAAGAGACAGGAACACATGAAAATAACAGGCATCAGAGGCATGGATGGAAACATCCATACTGTTTCACATAATGTTAACCAAACCATTTTTTACATTTTACAAAGCTCCCTATTTTTATGACTCTCTGGTCACAGATACTGATATGAGGCCATTTTATGAAACCTTAAAATAACCACTCTATCCCACACCCAAAGAGATGCCCTGTACAAACCCTTCCCTTGCCAAGAACTAGAGGAGGCACTTGCTAGTATGCTAGAGAAGGGCCCAGAAATGAGAAGCATCCCAGCAGAGTTCTATAAGGTGTTCAAGCAGGAGCTTCTTGGAATGCTGGTAGATGCACTTGCAGATGCAACCAAAATTGCCACTATACCACCCTTTATGAGGACCTCTCATAATCCCTTATTCCAAAGTTAGGCAAAGTTCCCTTGCACTGCTGGAGCTGCAGGCCAATCTCCCTGATAACAGCATATTGTAAAATATCTGCAAAACTATTAGCTGTCCAGTTAAGCAAAAATATTTCTGGCCTCATTGATAGATATCTCCTGGTGGATCATACCAATTCATTAAGGTCAGACAATACATTTTGGTTACTAAACCTCTTCTGGTGCATGTATCTTCCCACCCTACAGCCTCACTTCTCTCATTATATACAATGAAGATGTTTGGCTGCTTGGAGTGAGGGTACCTCTTCCACATGTTGAGCTCCTTTGGAATTGAGGAAGAATTTAGATGGTGGATCAAAATGATTTATAGAGGTGCATCTGTCTCTGTTTTCACAAATGGGTTTCCCTCCACATTATTTCTCTTGTGTAGAGGCAGAAAAGGCGACCCCACTCTTCCCCTTCATCCTTGTACTTGAGCACCTGCTTACAGCAGTCAAGTTGCACCCCAGAATCCATGGGTTTGAACTGGGTGGCATCAATACTATATTAGCATATGCAGGTGAAATACTCCTGACACTAATATGCCTGAAGGAGTTGGACCCTGCACTCTTGGCTCTGATACAATACTATGGTAAACGAACACAATGCAAATGTAACATGTCCAAGTCCTTTCCCTTTCCTATAACCGCTGCAGTCACCAGGTCCCCAAATTATCCCTAGGGCCTAACCACAGCCCTGCAGAGGACTGTGCCAGTCACTGCCTTGGGACCAGAATTGGAGGAGCAAGGTGGTGGGGCACTACCTGCTGGGATGGGGGCTCTGCTAGACAACAGGGAATATCTTTTGCCACTACGGGTATGTGTTAAGATGGGAAGAGTGACAACTAGTCACCAGGGAATACTTTTGCACACTATGGGCATGGGTGTGGATGGGGGTCAGGACTGCTAACCACCAGGAAATACTGTTGGACTCTACCCACATGGGTGTGGGTGGGGGGATGGATGACTAGCCACCAGGGGCCGATGATATATTACATTGGGATAGCAATCGGCAGGGGGGAGGGACCACTATACCCCAGGGACTGAGTTGTGTCAACAGCAGGAGGCAATCGGTGGGGTAACCACTAGACCCAGGGAAACATTTTCTGTATATTGGGCCAGTGATCAGTGGGGGAGGACCACTAGACCCCAGGGATACATGTTCTGTTTATTGGGCTGGTGATCAGTGAGGGAGGACCACTAGACCCCATGGAATCACTATCTTTAAATAGGGCCAGCGATTGGTGGGGGGGGTGGCCACCACTAGCACCAGGGATAACTCTCAGGAACCAAACAATTTGGGGGTGCCTCACAGTACAGTCTCACTCCCTATGAAAATTAGACCATAACGGGCATACTAGTGATCCTTAGCACCTTGCATGCCCCATGGGCTCATTTGCACAGATCCACTTGAATATGGGATATTTAGCATGTGAACAAGCCATTGTGCTGTCCTATTTTGGGAGTTATGTCTGCCTGGCACTAGGTGGCTTAGCGCTGGGTCTCAATGGCCCTATATTCAGCCAAATAGTGCCAATGCGTTATTCCACTGAATATAGCAGTTTTGGACACCTGGGCAAATGCAAAGGGCAGCACAAAGTTTTGCCCTCTGCTTTGCCCAGATTTGAATATTGGGCCCCTGTTCTTGAGGGCTGCCTTCCTTAATTAGTTTAGAGACCCATCTATTACTTCATGTGTTTTAACCTATGGGCTAGTAAACAATTCACCTTATTACCCTATTTATAGTATTTTTGGTTTAAGAACAGCAAATTGTTTTCCACCTTTCTATTGAGTTCCCCCCATACTGCCTGTATTTCATTTAAGAGGGATTTGGAGCTGTTTTGTGTTCACTTTCTAGTTTTGCTAGTTTTTCCTTCACCTTCCAGACTTGTTCCCAGTGTTGCCAGTATTTATGAGATGCATAAGCAATCAAATGTCCATGGAGTCCACCTTCAGACCATCCCAAACATATTTTAGTTTGGTGTCCTTGTCTTTATTCTCTCCTAGACAATTATGGATCACCTCTTTCATTTTGTTTTTGAAGATTTTATTTTCAATTACCTTGTATTAAGCCTCCAAATGCTCCTGCAATCCACAGATCTATATCTAACTTAATACAAATGAGGTCATGATCTACAGTGCAGATGATACTGATCACTGCATCTGTGACCTTGCACACCCATTGCTTCTGCATATAAAATCTGCAGGAATATGAGGAGTTTGAGGCTAAGTAAAATCTATAAATTTTTATTTTCAGATTTTAAAGGCAACAGAGATGTACCCATCCAACCTCCTCTGTGAGAGTTTTCAGTAATATAGTAAAGGCCCCTGTGGTACTTGGGGTACCTTGTGACATTTCCAACTAGGGTTTCAATACACAGTTTCAGTCCCCCCAATAATTTTTCCTTCAGATATCTGGGATGCCTTAATGATGGTTCATCTAAAGAATTCTGTTGAGGCAGGGGTAGGGGCATACATTGCAATAAGGTGGATTACGGTGAAGCCCACCAGGATGAAACCCAATTCAGCAGCATGGTTACTGCAGGAAACAAAGCAATTTCAATGGGAGTTAATCCCTTTTGTTATGCAGGACACTGGGACACTGTGTATCAGTGTCATCCTGGTGGGCTTCACTGTGCATTTTCTCCTAGTGTGCCTGAGCCTATCACTAGCCTTGTGGACTTATCTTCATGTGTGTAGGTAACCTTCAGTGGAATCCTTTTATAGATTAAAATAGCAGCTCCTGCATTTTTTTCACTGGTAAATGCATCTGCATAAACTGATCCTACCCAATTACACCAGAGTTTGATGTTCAACCATAGAGAAGTGTGCTTCTTGGAGGAACCCAACATTGCAGTTCTTCCTGCCTAATTCTTGAATGATTTTAATCCATTCTACTACCACTACTAGTACGTTGTTAATTCTCTTTACATTCATGGAGCAGATTTTTAAAGAACCCATCATGTCCTGGTATGAGTATGAGCATCCAACATACAGAACCCTCAACCCTTCTCTACTCAGAACTGCCTGCTAGCCCATGTGACCTAACCTGCCCCCTAACCTGTAAAAAAACATGAAACAACAAATAGACATTTTTAAACAAAATTGTCAAAGTGGAGACAAGCACTTCTCTATGAAGCACAGCTGGAGGCTGTTAGTAATCTGTGCCTGCTACAGGTATTGTACCCGCTGTGCAGGGCTGCTCCAGGTAGAGCTCATGGTTGGTATGAATCACCTGGGTGATGTCTGTTACTTGGGTATACCTGGTTCCCCCTTTCCCTCCTTCCCTTGAACAAACCTAATCATCAGTCAAGAGGAGTTATGTGGTGAACCACCTCTCAACTCTAACTCTCCCTGGATCCAGTACAATCAAACAAACAAAATGGTGGCATCTTCAGAACTAAGCAAGGACAAATGTTTTTGTATATAAAACATAACTTTATCTGTAGAAACCTGTGGAAGTAACCCCACTTTGCACCTTAAGTAGCTGCTTGCCTGCTTGCAGTTGCCAGGGGTCTCATTTCCCCCGTAAAATCCCGAATTGAAGGAGGCTCAGTTGGGCATGTCCACCATTCCCATGCCCACCCATCCTCTTTTCTTGAACTGTCCACCAAGTGTTCCAGAATCTTAATTCACATATTCATGCAAACATTCAACCTTACACTGTAAATTTCTATGTCAGGCAAACCCTCTCTATATAAAATTCAGTTAACATTTATGTCTTTTAATAGAGTCTTGGCCATGGTAGTTCAGATATGCATGGAGAATCCTACCAATCCTCCCTGTGCTGGTCCTGATCTAATTATCTGTGTCAGCTGTCTGCCCTGTCTGAGCTTGTGCTGAATCAGCACTCTGTCTGCACTGTAATTCAAAGAATCTGTGCACTGCACACCATCAGTGGATGGATACAAAAGGCAGTACACCAAACAGTCCCGCAGTCTGAAGATGTCCCTCACAATACTTGCAGCATTATGAAACAGTTTCTATGGGGTATGGCTCAGACTGCTAGGGCAGGAAGATTGTTCCAGTGTCTTGTGGCCTGTGTAACAGGCCCCTTCTGTGGTTTGACCTACTACAATGTCTGAGAAGTGAGAGGTTGGCACCCACAGCTGACTCTGAGGTTCAACTTTTGGAGTAGGAACAAAACACTATGTAGGTATTTGCAAAGGGATTGGAATGGAGACACCAAGAATGGAGGGTCTAAATTTGCTTTTTGGGGTGATGAGGTAGAAAGATACAGAAAGTTCTACAGTATGTCATTTTTTGTTGTGTGCAGTTGCTGTCTGGCATACCCTTCTTAAATCCATGTGCAGATGGGTGAGTAAGTTTCCCTTCTTACATTGCCTTGCTCCTTTTGGTAAGGCTAAGTCCCAGAAAGTGTCTGCTAACCCTTTCTCAATTATTTCTTTCTGTAAATCTGACAACTCTACTCCTTGAGCAAGGAAGTATCTGGATGTGGCGAGCAGAGTATGATACATTCTTAGGACTTTCTCCATGTGCACTACTAGTTTCACTAGATAACATAGCTGGGCTTTGATCCCCTTTTCTTTCAATGCTTTCATCACTCCATGCACTTTTTAGGGCTGCAGTGGGCATAGCCCAGCAGACCTATTACATTCAGAAAATGATGACATCATTCCTTGTGATGGTACAACATGATAAGGTGTCAATAGTAGCTTCTGATCCTGAGAATCAGAAGCACTCTACACTGCACTTTTTTTATTTCATTTGTGAAGAGTACAGAGTGAAACTGTGAGAGACAAGAGAGGGAGTGCAGTACTAATATTCTACTTCTTAAAAAAGATAGTCTAGGTATTAAAACTAGTTGTGAAAGATAAATAAATCCTTAAAATGCATAAGGACAAAATGCAGAGTTTGAGGGAGCAGCAAATAGTTTAATTTGCTGCCTGCAGTCTACTGCTCTACTCCTTTCCCTTTTACTGCACCTCAGGCACTGTTAGGGTTCATATGTTAGTTAAAAATTATCTTTTTATTTAAACTCTTAGAGTGTAGCTTATTTTCTCCTTTCATCTTGTTTCTTTTGTAGCCTCTTGTACTGCCTATGATATAGGTTAAGGTTCATACGAACACAGAGAGAGAGATTTGTTTGTGTTCTCTCCTGCCTTCTTTTCTCCTCAACAGTGTGATCCTTTACTTGTGCTTATCTCAGCTGCTGGTGGAATTTTCTTTTTGCCCCATCACCCTTCCTTGTAGAGTTGACCATTTGAAGCTTATGTACTGTAAGTGGCAGATCGGGGGAGGTGGGTGCTGCCTCATCCCCCATTCCCTCCCAGATCACTCCCTCCAGACCTGCTGCAATAGGCACCGTGGCAAAAATACAGACATTTGTACTTTTTAAAATTGTTGTGTGGCTCAACACTACACACTGTTTTAGAGCTTTTTCAATCTTTAAAACAGAGACATGGACATCGGAAGGAGTACCATACTGCATGCATTTCATTTTTACTTGGGGTACCATTTGCAAGTTCCTCCTAGTTTTTTGCTGCTGCCTTGACTGTTACACACACCAGCCCAGCAGGCTATTTCTGCCTTAATGTGCTATTTCTGGCAGGGGAAGGGGAGGATCGTGACTACTCAGCTTGGGATATGTGAAGAGAGTTTCCGGTATTTGGGACAGAACAGCAGCTTTCACAAAGCTGTAAAAAAAACATAGACGTTTGTACTTTTTAAAATTGTTGTGTGGCTCTGCACTACATTCTGTTTTAGTGTTTTTTTTCAATCTTTAAAGCAGAGACATGGACATCCTCAGGAGTATGCTACTGTATACATTTAATTTTTATTTGGGGTACCATTTGCAAGTTATTCTAGGTCTTTGCTGCTGCCTTGACTGTTACAAACACCAGCCCTGCAGGCTATTCCAGCCTTAATGTACTATTTCTGGCAGGGAAGGGGAAGAATCCTGACTACTCAACTTGTGATATGTGAAGAGAGTTTCTGGTATTTGGGATGGAACAGCAGCCTTCAAAAAGTTGTAAAAGAGCTGCACGGTGAGCCATATAATATTTGGAATGTCCACTTCATCTAGTAAATCTACCCTGAGCCAACCCCCATTTCAGCTACTATCACTAAGTATACTGCGGTTTACAAATCTCATAGTTCAGTAGCCAGCTCATGCAAAAAGGCAATCGACAGTAAAACATTACATTACCGCAAGAATGCATCTCATCTGCAGCACACTTGATTTAAAGGTGGACTTTATAAATATGTCTGGAATAGCCTTCTGCTGAAATATACATTAGCTACAAATTAAATTGATGCTCTATACTGGGATAAAATGTGACCAAAAAAGGAGGCACAGAGACTCAAAGGAACAGATGCCTAAGTCATGATGTAAGGCACATTGGGAGAGATAGTAGTAGATAGATAAGAGTGGTAGCAGTGGTTAGAAAACAGCAGTAATTTAGACACTCTAGATTCTCATCAATCTAGTACATGCAGTGTCCCTTAGTTCAAAGTTAGATTTTTTTTTATATTTTATTTTGTGCAGAAAAGCACCTAAACATTTCTGCAGTTTGTGTACTTTAAGGTTAAAAAAAAAAGCTGTAGCTTACTATTTTTTTTTCCATTTTTTCCAAGAGCAGATTTTTTTTTTCCTGTTAAAACTAAGAAACTTCTTTTAAAAGCCTCACTCACGAGCATTGTACCAGTGGGGCAGGGCAGGGACTGCGAGAAGAAAGAGCCATATATATTCCTGCAATTTAAGTAATTTGAGGTAAAAAAGGTTGTAGTTTATGATTTGTTAGGGACTTTGGGAAGAGAGAACCCTATTAATTCTTCTCAACTTCTGTACTCACTGCCCATGAATAACAAGGAAGTCCTTCTCTCCACACACACACACACACACACACACACACACACACACACACACGCACGGTCAGTATTAGCCTTCACGTGGTATCTTCCTTCTTGTCATGGGCTGCTTTGCATCACAGCACACGTAGAAAGGCATGGGCTGCATCACAGAATCGTAAACTAAATTAGTTATTGAGTTGCAGAACAAATGAATGAACACATTTAAATGCTGTATTAGTACCAAACAGATGAGATAAACATAACAATTGGTGTAACTTCAGTCAGAAGGGGAGGGAGGGAGGAGGTTGGAGAGTCTGCGCTAGAAGGGACAGACAACACACTAATGTAAAGTGAGAAAATATACTGTAGGTATCTACAACAAATATTTTAAACACAGATACCAGTAATTACAATAAAGAGATAAATATATCAGAACTTTCAGGACTTACCGCTGGAGCTGCTGATACAATGAGAAGGCACAGGAATTCTGGAATGATGAGTCCATGGAACAGCAAGGGTTAACACAAGGTGGAGATACCAGGGGTCATAAGCAAATATTAATAGAGGCTTCTGAACAAGGGACTCTGATAAGGAATTTGGTATGCTACAAGAACAAAGGGGGCCAAGCTTTTGATATATCATAGAAGTAACAGAAAGGAAAGCAAGGCTGAGTTTGTTTGTATGTCACAGATGGAATAACAATAAGCAGGAGACACCAGATCAGGAAGCAACAGCCCTACATATCCACAGATCAAGTCGATGCCTGTTACCAGCTGAAAAAATAAAAAAATAAAAGAACACTTGTGGGAGCGGTCAGCATTAACTTTTACCTGATATCCTCCTACATCTACCCCTTATAATGCAACAAGATTGGAGCATTGTGAATGGAGGGAACCCCAAGACAAAATTAAGAAAAAAAATGCACACATTGGCTTTGAACTCCCACTCAAGTCAGGGGTCCCAAGGGGTAAATGACATTTCACTCTTAGTGCAGGGTGCTGGTTGAAATCTTGTGTTCTCTTGGCTTGATTCAGTGGTGAAAATCCTCACTTTAATGGACACTGTCTGCTTGAAATATCTATTTATTTATTTATTTTGTGAAATAAAATTATTTCTAGCTTAAAAAGTGTCCCTGTGACTTCCTTAAACACGTGTGTGTATACCTTACATAAAGTCCATCAAGTAAATTACTGTTTTTATTGATTTTGTGTCAGGAGCGAGTCAACACTAATCTAGTGCTCAACTAAAACAGTCTTTAAATAAACAATGGTGGTATGACATTTTATCGACATGCCTCCATTCATTACCATACTTATTATAATATGTATTTTATAACTACTATAAAGATACACCATCTAGATGTCAAAAAACACAACAGCAATACACAAAATGTTAAAAAAAAGTATCCTAGATTACAATAATACTATTTTTTCCAGGTTCCCAAATATTGTAAAGTACATAAGAAGCAATTAGCATCACACACTTTTAATTATCAGTCCAAATCCCTTCATGGTAATAAGATTTTCCTTCTGAAATGTCAGAAGTGTCACATACGTTTCAGTATTGTTGGGTTAGTGTCTTTATAGGATCCCTGAAGTTGAAGTGACCAGATTTTCATGCTTGTCCTCGAAGTTTCACTTGGCATCATATAAACTTCAGAGTTACCGATCACCATTATTTTAAAGTCCACAAAAATGTGGTCAGAGAATTGGGGATACCTGTTAATATTTACAAACGTTCTCACAGGAGTAGACTCAAATTTTAACATTTCTGACTTCTGAAAGACATCAAGAACAGCATTTAATATCTTACATTGCAAGTAGTTTAAAAGTCAGACATGAAACTACATGTTTGTGCAAGGATCCACTCGAAATTAAATTGTGACATCCAATGCCCATAAAATTGCATCTCTAGATTCATAGGTATATTCATAAACATGAACTACCCTGCAGTTTGCAATCTATCATTAGCATAGAGGGATGAGGGGAGCTTGTTGACATAGATGTCACTCACAAAAACAGAGAAAACTCCAATCTGACATTAAGTCCATAGTGAATCTGAAATATCCAGCAGTCTGTAATATATCAGTCGAAAGGAGGGACCTAGGCAGAAGGGGGGGGCTTGTTAATATAGATGTCATTCATGAAAACAGAGAAACCTCCAATCTGGCATTAACTCCTGGTATATACAATGCTCCTAGGGTATATGTCCAAACAGCTTTATGTTTTAGTATCTGCTTTTCAATATTTCCCCCTCTGGGATCCAATTTTTATTTATTTATTTATTTATTTATTTTTTTTATTTTAGCTTTTGTTAACCAGGTAGGTACACTAGACAAGTTGTATGCCTATTTTCAGGAACAACCCAGGAGAGTACAACAGGTATTACAGATACAACAACACAGCGTAGCAGGTAAACAAGTACATTTTGTAACTTAGTACATTGAGTCAACAAAACAACAAGGCAATGTAGGGATCATATGTAAGACAGAAGATGGTAGAGTATATAATGAGCAAACATTAGGATAGTATTGATCACACATAGCATAGACAAGTGCATAAGGAAAAGTTGGAACAAGACCGTCAACAGATTCGATTCAGATTGTGTTCCAAGTAAAAGAGTACCGTAGTGGTCCAGTACCTAGAACATAGTGCTAGGGAGGCTTAGGGCACTTACACCCTGAGGTCAGCTTCAGATGCCCCCACAGGGATTTCCAGAAACACTAATGGGAAGGGGCGGTGTGAACCTGCTCAGGAAAGGAGTTCCAGAGCCTAGGAGCACATGCAGTGCAGTCCCAGTCCCCCATGAGGGTATGGGTAGGGGGTACTTTTAGTATCCCTGGACCCTGGGACCTGAGAGGGTAAGAGGGACAGTCAGCAGGAGAGAGGAGCTGAGCCAGCCCCGGGGGGGGGGAGCCAGTACTGATCACTTTGCTCACAAGGCATCCTAGTCCAAAGTTTAGGTGATTAGTTGGAGAAAGCCAACCTAGCTTGTCATAGAGTTCACAATGGTGGTGAGGCAGGGGGCGGCCAGAGCGAAATGGCAGATATTATTGTACGTTGTGTGCCACTGAGTAAGAAGGGTTTTAGAGGTACGTGCAAATTGGTGGAGACCATAGCTGAATGAAGGGAGTAGTACTCCCCTAACAAATGCCAGGCAAGCAGCAGGGGTCAAGTTATATTTGGCCCTATAGGCCAGACCCAGCTTACAGTTCACGGCTCTGCAGACATTGAGGATGTGGCTCCCTAGGTCCAGCTGTGGGTCAAGTGACACCCTGAGGTATTTGAGAGAGGTCACAGTGTGAAAGGAAGTTCCATCTGCACAGTTGATGCACAGAGGGACTGGAGAGGCATGTATCTTGGCAGATGATCCAAATAGCATAGCCTACATTTTTTTCAGGTTGCGGACCAACTTCTGTTGGGTTAGCCAAGCCTGAATGTTCTTAAAGTACTCAGACAAGTGGTGAATGAGGGTAGTTGTGTCCCGGGAGTGGGCCAGGAGAACCAGATCATCTGCATAAAGGATGACTTTGCAGTTAGTTACAACGGCAGGGAGATGGTTAATAAAGAGAGAGATAAGAGAAGGGGTCCCAAGACTGAGCCCTGAGGAATGCCAGATGTCATGGGTAAGGGGTCTGAGAGGACTTTATTGAATTTGGTCAGCTGTACTCTGCCATGCAGGTAGCCGGTTAACCATTTCTGAGCTGAGGGGGACAAGCCAAGGGACCTCATCTGAGTACAGAGCAGAGCAGAGCATGGTCAACAAGGTCAAAGGCCTTGGACAAGTCAATGAACACCACTCCAGAGAGTTTCCCCTGGTCCATGGCTGCTCTGATACTGGAAGAGAAAGAGACCAGGGCCATGGTTGTGCTGTACCATTTACAAAAACCGTGCTGGGCGGGGGACAGTAACTCATGGGCTTGAATGTACTCAGAGAGTTGTTCAGCTACTACTTTTTCAAGGAGCTTGCTGATGGCCGAAAGGATGGCGATCAGCCGATAGTTGTCAAGGACTTTTGGGTTGCCCTGCTTTAGCACGGGGACAACCCTGGCCACCTTTCAGATATCAGGAAACTCCCCCATGGCAAGGGACAGGTTGAGGATGTGGGCCACCGGGGAGGCAATGTGAGGGGCCCCTAGTTTCAGAAGCTTGGGCTCCAGGTTATCTAGGCCAGCACTGGAGTACTGGGAGAGGCTGGAGAGGAGAATAAGCATCTCCTTGTCAGGCACAGCCCTTAGGAAGAAGGGTGGTCTAGAGGAGTCGGACTCCTGCCAGTCCGGGGGTAGGGGACAGCTGGTGCTCTTGTCAGGAGCATTTGCAATTGTATGTGGGTTGTTGCAGGAAACCCCTCAAATTATCATGTCTGTTACTCCAGAGTTAGAGGAACCACTGACCAGAGTTTTTATGTTTCTCCAGAACCTTCTTGGGTCACTTGCAGAGCTGAGTAGGACAGACTTGCAGAAGTCACTTTTAGTGACCCTAATAGCTTTTTTACACTCATTTCTAAGTTTTCTATATTGTTGAAGCAGGGTCTGATCAAGGGAGCATTTGAAGTGGGCCCAGCACTTGTCCCTCGCCCGCATAAGGGCAAGGAGGCTCCCGTGCAGCCATTTTGTGGTTGACCCCCTTACCCTCCATCTTATAGTTGGGGCATGCCTGTCTTGCAGGGCTCCAAAGGTGCAGAGAAACTTGGTTACAGCTGTAGAGGGGTCGGGGGCACTTTACACCCCTAACCAGTCCGTAAGCCTTAGGTCCTCCAAAAATGCATCCGGATCAAGCCTGGAGAGGTTTTTGATGTGGATGATTTTGTGAGGAATCTTTGGGGAAGGGATTTTCCATATGCAGAAAACTGGGGAGTGATCTGAGATGGAGTCAGATAGGGTCTCTGCTGAGGAGATCCTCTTGGGGTGATTAGACAGGATCCAGTCAAGTAGGGAGCTGGAGGCTCCATTTGCCGACCATCGGGTGGGCTCCTGTATAAGTTGCGTCAGGGTTATGCTAGCAAGTAGAGGCTCAATCTGCTTTACATTTTCACCAGCCCAGTTTTTGTTCATGTCACCCAGGATAAGGAGTTTGTTGTCACCAATACTGGAGCCAACAGTGTCCAGGAGATGGGTGAGGCCCTGAAGCCCTCCCTTTGGGGGGTTATAGGTGCATACAACATGTATTTTTTTTGTGTTGCCGAGTAAAAGCATAACATGAAGCAGCTCACAGGGGTACAGGGGGGATGTCTAGTGAGTCACCAGAGAAACTTTAAGGTAGCTCCTGAAGTATATCAGGATGCCTCCACCCCTCTTGTTTCGAGACCTGTCCAGTCATATGAGCTCGTAGCCTAGTAGTGCACAGACTGAGTCAGGGATCGAGGGCTTAAGCCAGGTTTCCATTATTCCAAGGATATCAGGCTTGTAGAGTGTGACCCATGCAACAAGCTCGTCCAGATTGGGAAGCAGGCTACAAATGTTAAGATGAGCCACTTTTAACCCCTTGCCCAGCCGCCACTCTTGAGGAATTGCGGAGGCCTGGAGGGAAGGGCCAGGATTAAGTTCAAAGTCTCTGGTCAGGGCTAGGATTAATAGGGAAAGCCAAAGGAGGTGCCCTCTGAAGGAAGAACTCCTGGTCATAGGCTTGTGGGCTAGGCGTCGCCTTATCCGGATATGGTACAGTATGGGTCTTGGTACCAGGCCGCATGTGAGATAGCAGGGTCTCCCAGTGTATGCCAGGAGATTAGAGAAGGTGAAGTCAGGTACCTCACAGGGGGAAGTCACTTTACAGGGGGAAGTCCTTTCACAGCCATCCCACGTGGTATGGATGGGGCGGTTTCCACTTGGAGGATAATTAGTCCCAGGAAGAGGCCAGCAAGGATGATGGAGCAGGGAGGAGGGGGCCGGACAATACCACTAGTGGCCTTGGGAGACTCCATTCTGGAGGTTGAACCTTGCTGTTCACTGGGACCCCTCATAGGTAATGCATATGGAACTACAGTGAGATGGTCAGGAGGGGACAGGGTAAGGCAACTAAAGCAGAGGGGAGGATAGGTGGGACAGTCTGCTCCCTGGGAAGGGCAGTAGGATGTGGGCAGGGTAGGAGGGACCATCTGCACCTGGGGTGGGAGCTATAGGTTGTGTGCAGCTGGTCACCCTCTAGTAAAGGTCACCAGAGCTAGCTGGCTCGTAGTAGTAGTGCGCCCTACTGTAGGACAGGGCAATCAGTCAGTCCCCCAAATACAGCACCCGGAGGAACCAGGAGAGTGAGGCTGTATAGAATAGAACCCTGGGGAAGTAAAGAGGATAAGTACAAAAGTAGAATATGCAGTAAATTAAATGTCACCTGAGGAGAGCTAGGGACTATTGCATGCAGCAGTAATTATCAAACAGTATGTCACAGTATTCAAGAGAGGTCACATCAAGTTATGGCAAGAATAAGCAGAGTGCATAGAGACAGGGTTCAATTAGCAAGGGGAGGCTAGCACTCAAGTCAGATAAACCAGAACAGGGCTATCCAGGTAATTTATCTCAGATAGTTAATAAGACATTCACTTTACAGTGCCATCCCCTGCAATCTGATAGGGCACAGCTGACTCAGGAGGCGGGGCAAGTGGGATTTAATGGGAGGGAGGGAATGGGGTGGGAGGAGGGCGAAAAAAGCCTGCAACGGCAGGGGCAGCTTGGGTCCTGGGGTTGCATTTTCTGCCAAGAAGGCCCGTCGGAGCTTGGCTTGCAAGCTGGCACCTCCACTCAGCCATCAGTTAAGGAAGTGAGCACGAAGAGGGGGAACCACCAGCTGAGGTCACCCACGCCTCCCCTCCATTTCAGTAAAAGCACTAGTCCTGGGTCTCGCTCTCCTTTTCAGCTGGAGAGCAAGTAAGTCACTGGTTGTGAGGGCCAATCAGGTAGGGGCAAAAAGGCGCCAATTTTCAAAAGAGAAAGGTACATTCAGTACCCCCAGCAGCTACGGAGTTTGTGGCAGGGCTCCCGCTCCTACGGAAAGGTAAAGCGCAAGTTCAGTTCTGGCAAATTTGGTCTCCTACAATGGCAGGGGCAGCTTGGATTCTGGGATTGCGTTTTCTGCCGAGGAGGCCCACCGGAGCTTGGCTTGCAAGCCAGCACCTCCACTCGGCTGTCGGTTAAGGAAGTGAGTGGGGGGGGACCCACCAGCTCAGGTCACCCACACCTACCCTCCGTTTCAGTTAAGTTCTATACCAACTAAAGTCCAGGAGTGCTGTATCCATCCCCTAATGAACTTAATATAGTATGTGCCACCAAAAATGTTTTGATATTTTCCATTTCAATGCCATAGATGTGTTCTCCAGTGTGAGTTTTGAATGTTCCATTTGTTTTTCCCACATAAAATGAACAGCACTTGCATGGTGCAATGTTAATAACATTTATAGCATCAAGTGTCAGATTCATAGTCTAATATTGACTCCCAATACTTGGGTTTAAAAAGGTTTTAGTTTTAAAGACATGCTTATCAAATTTTTGGAGAGGGGTAACAATATGGAAAATGTCTCTAGTGTTTCAAATTGGGCAGCAGAGAAGAACGGAAATGATTTACTGACACTCAGAGAACAGCGAACTGATGAGTGGGAACAAGTACAGGTAGTTAAATGTATTATGACGCATAACCCAGATGCAAACAGTATCAGACAAATTCAGATGGCCATTGGGGTATCATAAGGGCAGATCCCATTCTGGGTATTTTATTTAAACATTTGGTAACTGGGACAGGCACACTGAGCTGAGGCTCGTTTCCAGGTGTGACCCAGGGATAAATACCAGATTAAGAATCTTATCACATGTGGTACTGTAAAAATTATTTAGATTGCATCATGCAAGTGTGGGTAATTTTATGTGGGAAAGACAAATTGAGCATTCAAAACTTACATTGGAGAACACATTCGTGACATTGAAATAGAAAATATCATAAATATTTTGGTGGAACATATTAAGTTCACCATGGGAAAGGGAAAGCTTTCCTGGAGTTTTGTTGGTATTGATTTAGTGAAATTGGTCCCAGAATGGGAAAAATTGAAAATCTGACACTAAAACGTGAAGCTTTACATGTGTACTACATGCCGGGTTGGCCTTTATTTGCAGCATGTATATCTGTAGCTCAGTCTTAGTCAAACTAAAAGTTTAAATATGACTATAACTCTTCTTTTGAGGGGGCAGACATGATTGGTTTGTTAACATCCTGTCCTCACTTCAGAAAGTCTCTCTGCTTGCTCTGCACCTGCCCACATCCTGTCAAAAAGAGGGCTGAGCTCCCAGTATGAAGTACCAGTATTTCATGAAAACATTTAATAGATACAGTGAACTGAATAGAAGGTTATGCACCAACTCCATTTCTGCCCTTAACATCATCAGTCCTGGAAGTCATTTCTGCCCACAGCCCGAGTGCTGCCAGGAGTTAATTCCTCCCAAAGGGTTTGAGAGCTGCCCTCTCATTTGTGGTGCTGCAGCTGCTCTGTCACACTGATGTCCTCTCTGCTCATAACTGTCATCATGACTCGCTGCCTCTTCCTTCCTCTACATTCATTTTACAGCGTTTTATCACACCCCCCACCACAGTAAGCAGCAACCATCTGGGTAACAGTAGTCAACTGTGTAGGTATGTATCTCAGAGGATCCTGCTGCTATGAAACCTCACGAGGGGTAAGCATCTGGCACTTCAACCCTTTGAAGGTTTCCCTGTGCCATTAGTGGAAAACCAAACTGCGATACAGTAGTGGTACTTTACCTCAAAAACTGTCCCAGGTTATTTAAAAGTGTTCACTAATAGTCCTGTGATGTGATCAATAGACTATATAATGCAACATTATCTTCTTTTCATGAGCATCCTAAGTGGGATAGCAGCTTTTAAATTAGAAGGATATCTATATTTTCACAACCCCTCTGTCCCACTTGGCAAATGCTCTGTCCCAAGCAAGTATCTGCTGTACAGAACCTTTACCATGACAGTAAATGGGATAGCAATACAGCAGCACCTCTTAAATAAGACATGGCACTGGACCTCCCACAAAAAAGAAGCATAGCTGTCAACCTACTGTCACCGAACTGTTGAACATTGACACTCAAAATGTAAAGAAATTAGGAATGCTGGCCCTCAGAATGTGAAATAAATCATCAGTCTTGAAGATTCAAGCTCTAAAAACTGTGGAAGCTAATGATCTTGTGCAAATTTAGTTTTGCTTTGGTATAACAGAGTGTTATGAATTTCTGCTTTAAAGTCTGAGTTTACAACACCTGAGGGATGGATGAAGAAAGAACAGTTCTGAGGGGTAAAATGAGGGAAAGTCCCTCATAATGAGGGACTTTTAAGACTGAGGAATTCCCAGGGATTATTAAATTTGATCACCATTAATATATATGATGAAGAATTGCCGCAGAGCCAGTTGTGAAATCCCAGATCTTATTTACAAAAAAAAAAAAAAAAGCAGCACATCATTAAGAACACATCATGAATTGTCTAGTAGCTTTCAACTGGACCACATAAGTATGCACATTTATGTTGTTTTTGAATACAGCATTACGGTGTTAGACCCGCAAACCATTTATCATGGCTCTTGAACCCCAGGTTCTTTCTTTGGCACTATTGACCAGAGTTTATGAAAACACCAGTAGTAAATTCTCCTTTCTCTTGCAAGAGTAGGATATAGAGATTTAGACTATTTCAATATTAGCATACTATAGAGGATCACAGTCACACAGTCGACACAAAGCTCATGCTCTCACCATCCGAAATATCCGAAGTGACCCCCTTGAACAAATACAGCACTTCAAGTACCTAGGAGTTGCCCATGATAGACCCATTACCTATACACCTCACATCAAAAATGTTGCCAAAGCTGTCAACACCAGGACTGGGCTTCTCTATCGACTGAGAAAATCCCTAACACCCAAAACCCTAAATCTAGCTATTCACAGCTCGGTGCTCTCTATAATTGATTATGGCTTTTTCATTTATGGAACTGCTTCCACTACCACACTCAGAAGGCTCACTGTTGCGCTGAACAAGGCCTGTAGACTCCAAATTGCACACCATGCCTCACCCATACCTGCGATGTCTAGAAACAGGCTGGGTGGCTCAACTTACATGGGAGAATTAAATATCACACTTGTCTGCTTGCTAAAAAGATTCTCCTTGGACACATGCCTTTGGGTTTGGGATGCTTACTCAACCGATTCCCCAAGACCCACCATATGCACACCTCCTCCTCTGCACTCCTGCTAGTCCCGATGTGCCTGACTACTCAGTGCCAATGCTCCTTCTGTATCAGAGCACCTTACTGGCTCAATGGCCTCCACAATGGTCTGGATAACCTTACTAATGTTGAAGAATTCAAACACAACCTTCATCAGCACCTCTTAACTGAAAACTTCTGTGATTGCACCACCTAACAACATTGTCCATCCATCTTTGGAACTCCCCTCTCAGTTCTTTCACTGTCACATGCCCATGATTTGCTCTCTCACTCTCTTCTCCCTTCCTGCCCCCCTTTTTCCCCCTTTCACCCACCCCCTCCTCTATATTCTTCCTTCCCCCTGCTATCCTAGCTGCTAACCCGTCAATGAATCCTGGTTGCTCCCCACTTCTTTGCATTTACTACCCCATAATTCCTCCTCTTCCTACTCCCTGCCTCTAATCATGTGCTAAACTTGCAAGGGTTTAATTGCATTTTTGTATTCTGTATTTTATTCCTATTTGCTTACATGCTATGTGAAACATGACTGTTCTCCCCATTCTGTATGTATCCCCTCCCTATTGACGTGGAATCTTTGTAAACGAGCTGCCTGGCACTCAGAGGTAATTGTAATCCTAGAATGAATGAATGAATAAATAAATAAATAAGTAAATAAAATAAACTAACAACATCGGCTTAAAAACTGTCAGGCAGCCAGATTAGTCCACAGCTGTGGCAGGACTTGAACCTGTTAGACTACAGAAGGCATTTCTGAATAAAATGTAATCTGACCATTAATGTGCTTAGATTACATTTTATTCAGAAATGCCTTCTCTAGTCTCACAGGTTTCAGTCCTGCCTTAATATGGACTACTCTGGCTCTGGAAGTGGTTTTAAGCTGATGATGATAATAGTCCTCTATAGTATGCTAATTAAGCAATAATGCATGACAGGGTGTGTGTTGTGCTGGGATAACGTCACGCCTGGGTGATTAGGCATGAGGCCGCAGGCTAAGTGTGACTAATCACCCCAGAGTAACGATTATCTAACACCTTCCCCTCTCAAATCCCATATACTATACTCTAATGGCTCGTTTGTTTTTAAAACAATAAAATAGAAATAAATTTGTTTTTATGGGTTTTTTTTGTATTTTTTCATGTGTGGAGGTATATGTTTTCAGAAAAAAGTCCACAGTTTGACCACTAAATGGTGCTGGCCGTATGTTCCACGTGTGATTTCATATGGTTTGTGCCCCCCCAACTGTATTTTGATTGCTGTTTTGGCGGTACAGTTTGCCATTTAATGTACCGGGAGATTATTAGAAAGGATAGAGCTGCTGCTGCGATACCCTCCTGCCATCCTCTGGCTGCCGCCGGTGTTTAGAGCTGCCACACAATTTACTTTCAGCTGGCGCATTCATCGCAGTCTCTCTAGGCATATGAAAGGAGGTAGGCAAGGACATGTATTTTTTAAGACAAAAATCATGCTGAGATTTCGTAAAAAGGAATGTGAGGCGAAAACGAAGTGAGGAGTGCAGCCCTGTAATGGTATGATGTTTGCTGAGAAACGGGTAAGCGTTGAGGCGCAGTAAGCGAGGAGTGAGCGCAAACTGCAGGCAGAGATAGTGAAGTCGCTGGCCAAAGCGGTCATGTGTTTAAACACGTTACTGAAATAAAGTATTCCAAATGCTAGGGGGACAAAAGGATAATTTATAGATGTGTGTGCAGATGTCATAGCAGCTTGTAACAGGGATCTGGCTAGCCAAGCGGGGTCACTGAAGTTGGGTGGTGAGAGGGAAATTTGAAAGTGCAATAGTTGGCGGCTAGTGTGTGAAGCTGTTCGCGATGATGGCTTTGCTTAATTTTGTGGTTTTTGAATTGTGAATCCTGGAAGTACTTCAAATAATGGGTTTTAGTATCCTGTGTGATGCAGTACTTTAGGATTTTGTGATTTGGGGTTGTATTTGTGAATGTGGGAGGGAGGGATTTATTTAAAAAATAAGAGGAAGTCCTGGCAAAGTGTACAATGGCCATGGCAAGTGTGGGCAGCTTGGATGTTGCAAGTGCAGGGATTCCTTTTACTTTTAGTGTGGTCTTCTGTGTACTGGGACTAGAGCCGTGATGTTTTGCTGGGATAACAACACGGCTCCAGTCCTAGACAGACCAATTAGAGTCTAAGATTCTTTCATGCCATTGTATAATATTAAAATATTCAAAATCTCTATATTCTAGTGTTGCAAAAATGGGAAAATTTACTACTGGTATTTTCATAAACTCTGGTCAACAGTATCAAAAGAACCTGGAGTTCTAGAGACATGACAAACAATGTTCTTACTGTAAAACCCTCCAGATAGGAAATGAAATGGCTTGGATAAACAAGTTTTAAAGGAGAAACCCTCTTTTATTGGAGGCATATGTTGTGACACTCAAGCTCACCCCAGCTCACAAAGGCAGACATCTGTCAGGGGTCCGAGGGCAGCTGAAGCCAAATCAGCCCTCCAGCTGCAACGGACAGTCCCAGAGGGGACAAGCAAAAGACATGGGAGACCCACTCCCACAAGACAGCACCAGAGAGCTGTTGAACATTTTTTGCCCACTCTCCTATCCCAAACTCCACCATCTATTAAATGCCCAGAGTGCTGAGACGGGGGGGGGGTCTTTAACTTACAAAATAAAAATAAATGAAAAGAACTGTGCATGCACAGTAGTGGGGGATCAAGAAAACAAAACAAAACAAAACACAGAGGATTCCTCATCGAGACACTGGAGGACTGGGCACCCCCAGTGTCACTGTTATGTTTGGGTTGGGGGGTGGTAGGTGCTGAGTGAAGGGAGGATATCTTTAATTTAAAAAAACAGTAGTTTCTCAGATGAGCACATTAGAACCATAGCCCCAGATAACTAGTGCCCAAGTCAGACAGTCTCCCGAAAGCCCAAACCACAGCCTTGGTAAATCTGGCCCGGAGTATATCTACAGGGGGACAGGGGCGAGGGGTCATTTGCTGCAGCCTTTAATAGAGGATAATTAACTGAATCTCTCCTTCTCTGAACCTTGCAGGTTATCCCCTAGTACCCGCAGAACTCACTCTTTCCCTTGTAACCTGTTTCAAGTTTTACATGCAGATCCTTTTTTAGCTGTAATTTATTTTAGTCACCCCCCATTGTGGCACTGCTGAAGAGCCTTTTATGGAAGGAGGGGCAGTCCAGTCCACACAAACTGCCTAACTTAATCCTTCCCCACTACTTGGGTGGGACACTGAGTTGCAATTAATTCCCCTCAAAATACCGAGGGAATCTCTCAGCATTTATATGAACCAGGTCGGCCTCATGCTGTTTCCCCAGTAAGATAGGTGGTTGTCAGTTATGCCCAGTCTGCATTTTATGCCTGTTATGGCTGCTGGTTGTTCATTCAATTTTCATAAAAAATGGACAAAGAATTTTTGATTTATAGGCAGAAAGCATGGTTATCAGTTAAGCCCAGACTGCACCTTGAGTTATTTATGGGAACTATAACTGGGATCTATAGCATTTTTTTAAAACTGGCATGGATGAAAACATGGATTTTCAGAGCATATAAAATGTTATGCATTGTGGGGGGGGTCTCCTGGTGTGGTCTAGGGGCCCCGAGTATAATTGTTGAAATGAGTGTAACTCATTCACCAACTTAATGTGCTGGTGATGTGCTTGGTGTTTCACTGCTGTGTAAGAGGGAAAATATCTCCCCTTAAGACAGCCTTAACTAACTCCCATAAAAGCAGTGCCAAAACTTTGGTTGAGTTAGTTTTTGCAATAATTTGTGGTGGTATTATCATGCGAGCAATTCTGTGTGTGTTTACCTTCATGAATGTGTGTGTGTGTGTGTGTGTGTGTGTGTGTGTGTGTGTGTGTAGGAGTCTGTGTACTGCATGTCTGAGAATGTATGTATAGTACATTACATTTGCACGAAGTAGAAAACTTGCACAGTGCATATGGGTGAGTTTTAGAATAATTGTAATGAGAATCACTGTAGTAGTACACAGTGAAAATTGATAAGGTTCTAGAGAGTAAACATTGTAAACATAGTCTTCTGCCACCCATAAATGCTTGATACATATAGAATGACAAATCTATAAGGAAAAATTCATTTTTTGTTTGTTTAGAATGGCATTAGTCACAGTTATACACAAATAGCCATAATTTCTGTAGTGGTTGTTTCTCAAGTCTCCAATTCTGTGTTTTCCTATAAGAGAATTGTAACCCCCTTGTTCCCAGGGGTTACTAGAATCCTATTAGAATCAGTGGCAGGCAGGGAGAGGCAGCTAGTGAAATGCCAGTTAAATGGATTTTGGGTTTATGTGATAATGGTGAATGCCTAAAGTCAATCACCGTTATCACTCAGTAAGAGTGCTGAAAACATTTTCAGCACTCTGACAACCCCAGTACCTCAGGACAACAGTGCCAGGACAGTATTTTACTGCTTTATGTGGGGGTGGGGCTACACCCCCCACACACCACCCTCGTGGAGAAATCACCCCCTGACCCCCATACTTAGGATTCTCAACTCCTGGGGGGTGCATCGGGGGTAAGCAGGAAAAAAAATAAAGGTTCTGGCCGGGCGCAATAAAATCACACCAGCGCCTGGACCCGAACCTGGTACCTCTCCCACTGCAACCACTAGCCAACCCCCGATGCCACGATGCAGCTTGGCCATCCACTGCAGTGCCACCCCCTACAGTCTCTCCACCCCCTCCCAGCCCACACTTGACATCCTCACTCCCACACCCCCCGCGCATATGCATAGTAACATCCTGTCGCCCAGTTTGCCCACAGCCTCATCCGTTTACCCTACCCTCCCCATCGCCGTGAGGGATTGCACTGGGAAGGAGTCACCGTAATGGATGGCACCCTTAATCATGCACCCACCTCACGGGATACCATGGATTTCACACTGTCATTCTCTGGTTTTAGTCTCAGCTGAGCTGGACGATGATGTAATCATGGAACTGTCACAGCAGCATTAGCCACACTCGAGCTAGCTGCAGGGAGTTAGCTTTGGAATGTTCAGTTAGAGTTAGAGAGTCTGTAGAGTGGAATTCCAGGAGGAGGCTGCAGCCTACAGCAGCTCCTCAGTTTTAGCTCTGACAGAGATCTACCACTGTGTTTTGGGTAATTTGTTCTCACCCTAGAAGAAGAACATAGAAGACAGAGATTGAAGTGGTGGAAACCGTTCCGAGTGGGTTTTCCTTTGCCCATCCCAGGAGGGATGGGGGCAATCTTCAGGATTCAGGGCCAATCCCTTGGTCCAGTCTGGACTGTGTTGAAGCTGCCTGAGATTGAATTGCTCTGTGAGTACCTGTGACTTTTGTTTGGAAAGGCCCTGGGGCACCTGCATTCCTTGTGGTGAATTTTCTCTGTCAAAGGGATCCTGTCACCTAGACTGTTTTCTGTTTAAAAGTGTCTGCTAAAGTTGGGGTCTAATGAAGATACAGTGCCAATTACAAAACTTTTAACTTTCTGACACCTCAGAGGTGTGTAATGTAGTATGTTAAAGTGAAAGACATTTCAATATAGCATCTACAAGTTTCTGTGAGGGTGTTATTAACCAGATGAATGGCCAAGTATAAATTTGGAAGCAAAAGTTGGGAGACCCCCCATCTCGAGCAACCAGTTTACATCTCTGGGTTCAGTTTGGGCACCTGTGCTTTCTCTCAGTGCATTTGGCCAATGCCTGAAGAAAATTGTTTACCCAGACGTGGGTTGGATTTTCTGTGAGCCAAGATGTGCTCTTTGGTGGTTGTGTGTGCCACCAATATTCCTCATGAAATATGGGAAAGTCTCCTAGTACTGGCCGTGTGTGCCTAGTCAAGAGGAAGTGTATCAGTTCTGGCCATGTGTGTCAATCTCCATTTCAGAAGCAGAGAGTTCACTGTGTAATTCAGAACCAGAGAGTTTGCTGTGTGTGTTCAGTATGCCTATTTTAAATGGGAATTTAGGAATGTCTGCACTCCAGTAATCTGCATTACCAGTAGGAGTAGCCCTGTGGGGGTCCATCTTTGCTTTGTGATTATTCTCTGTGTATGTGAATAAAAGCCACACTCTATAATCCCAACCTGGTTTGGATAGTACTGTTATTGCTTCCACTGTGTTGGGATTTACTTGGGTGACCCTGTCCAGAAGTACAAATCTAGCATAACTGTGAGCAAACGTTTTCTCCCAGGGACCTAGGTTGATGGCCATGGTTAATGGTCCCACCAGGTGTGCGCTATGTAGTTGCCACACTTGGTTTGCCTGTCTGTGTATGGCAGGCTCAGAAGTAGATGTACTAGTAAACTGAATTGTAGTGATGACCCCCATCCCTCTCTTTGGTGTCATGTGGTGAGAGGAGCAGCCCTGCTAGTTAGACAAGGGGGGATGGTGGGGATGGGTTACAGAATGCAGTATTGGGGTAAGCCTAGTTTCTTTTTTGTTTGTTTTGTGTAGCCCCTTCACATTACTTCTGCTCAAATACAATCAGTGTTTCCTGTTGTTTTACTTACATTGCAAAATAAATCAATGTTTCTTTTCCCTGTTCCCACTCTCTCAATCCCCTTCCAGTCTTTTATGCAGGAAATCATCATAATGCTATTAGACAGTAAAACAAAATATGTGTTTTACTGCAGCATTTTCTGCTCAGGCACATCCCTCACATCCCAAGCACTTGAAAGATCTCTAGGATGGGTGAAGTCAAACTGAGAAACAGTTCTGCCTTTTGTTTGGTGAGCAGAACTGCTAATTTGTGACAATAAGAGCTACCTGCATTTTTCAGCCACTTAATAACTTCCCTAGCCTCATTCATCAAGTGCAGCTCCCCCTCACTTACCCATAACTTGGGTACAGGGGCAAGTAGTAGAAGGGGGTGCCTCATTAACTGGCCAACTATGTGTGAAAAGGTTCCATGTCATAATAGCGATCACAAAATAGTGATAACTATTATGGTGAGTGTTTACCGCTGAAAAGCAAATCAGCGATATATACATTGCAGTGACCCAACATCCGGCAACCAAAGAAGTGTTTATGGGGCTGCACCTTACAGGGGTTTGTCCACCCGCTCCCTGAATTTAGATTGCTAACTCCAAGGGGGGTGCATGTTGGGGAGGGGGAGTCACTCTGGTTGCCACCGCAAAAACAAGGGTGGCAGACTCAGGCAGTGGCAAAAATTCTTGTGCCAGTCCCAAGCCCCAAACCCAGTACCTACTCCTCTAGAGCTAGCCACCCTCACCACCACATCACATGGCTAGCTCAACGGCAGCAGGCACACCAGTCCCCTAAAAACCCCTTCCCTGTCGCTCCCCTTCCCCTCACTACTCTCCCCTTCCGGTTGCTATTTCCTACCCTCACCTTCACGTAGGGTCGCTACCCTTTCACACTAGCCCATGAGTATAGCACCCAGTATGAGTCACCATTTTGACGATCACTCATATTGGTTCACTATACTCACTGGATACCATGTGGAAGAGCAGGCATTTTTCTCTGATTATTCTATATTATACTACTATGGTTCATACTATGGAATGTGAGGAGCTTAAAGGTGTATGTCCATGTATACTCCTATAACAACTTAGGAAAGTACTTTAAGACCCCACCAGAAAGTATGTATTTATCCAGGCTCTTTTGAAACTGTATCTTAGTTCAACTTATTTTCCCATCCATTGGAAGGCATATAAATATGTTTTCCTGTGTTATATCTGAATCTTTTTCCTTTTAACTGTAGCGGGTGCCCTCTGGTCTCCATCATGCCTGTGTTTTACATTCTATTTTACAGTTCTATTTCTAGTTCAGCTAGTAGAACACGATCTTGCATTATAACATATATACGAACATATGAAGAAGCCAGCAGAAGAAGGCCATTTAGTCTATCTATTCTACTGGTATTGCAGGTTCTGTAGCTTGAGATGCTGTCCCTGCCCCCCCTCCCACTCTTCCCATTCTCCTGACCCATGATCTTTACCTTTCCCATGCCTATCCCAGCCTCTCTTGAAACTGACCACTGTCTTTAATGAGACCACTTTTTCTGGTAGTGCATTCCAAGTGTCCACCACCCTCTCTGTGAAGAAGTGCTTCCTAACCTCCCTCCTAAAACTCCCACCTCCAGCTTAAGACTGTGCCCCCTCATGTTGTGGTTGCCACTCAGCTTAAAGAGACCCTCCTTATCAACATTATTGATCCCTTTCAAGTACTTGAAGATCCCAATCATGTCCCCTCTCTCACTTTTTTCCCCCAGGGAGTACATGTTCAGTGCCCTTAACCTCTCCTCACATGCCTTATCCTGCTAACCTATTATCATCTTTGTAACCCTCTTCTGGACCTTCTCCAGCAGGTTAATGTCCTTTTTGAGGTATGGGCTCCAGTACTAAACTCCATACTCTTGATGTGGCCTCACCAGTGACCTGTACAAGTTTAGTATAACCTCCTCTCTCCTACTACTGATCCCCCCAGCTATACATCCCAGCATCTTGTTTGCCTTTGCTGCTGCTTTCTTGCACTGCATGGAGTTCTTCAGGTCACTAGTGATCATTACTCCCAGGTCCTTCTCCTCTGATGCAGAGTCCTAGACTCCACCCAGGTAGTACTGCATCTTGTGATTCTTGGCTCCAATGTGCATATCGTACGTAAACAGAATGTCACCCCTTATGCATTGTGTTTCCAGGGACATTAATTGCAATGAACACAGTCTCTCTTCATAGCTTTTTCCTTTTGTCCATTGATTCTCTTGGTATATCTCCTTTGAACTTTTTCTAACCTATTTCTTTCACCCTTCTTGAATGGGTTCCACATTTGGGATGTGTATTCAAGGTGTGGATGTATGTACAACCTGTACAAGGAGATTAAACCTCAGTATCCTTGGACATGACATTCTCTTTAATTGCCCAAATAATCCTATTTGCTTTGGTTATGGCCTCTGTTGTTTGTTTTGAGGAGCCCAGATCACCCATAACTTGTATCCTTAGGTTTCATTTGCAGGTTGACACTGCCAATGGGGTACCACCAATTTTGTATGTATGCATCATATTACCCTTACCTAAGTGCATTAACTTGCATTTTCTCATTTTGATTGACATATCCCGTCTATCAATTCATCTAGCTATTGTGTCTAAATCTTTTTCTACTGATTCTACATCTGATGCACTTTTGTATGGTCCACCTAACTTTGTGTCATCTGCATATTTTGTGACCCAACAGTGCAAGTTTGTTGCAAATGCAGGCTCATAACTTTGATGATTTTCAATATTTGTACCCCAAATTCCTCCCATGCAGCCCTATTGGCTCTGACCAGTATTTGTTTCTTTTTGCTAGCACAGCCAAGGGAAAGTCTTAAACTACATAAATGTGTTGTCCATCTAAATTTAAGTCTTTCTTTGCCCATGCGTTTCTCAGGATGAGCTCTTTGATAGGCTACGTAAAAAAAAAAATTAAAACCACTGAGAGGAAAGAGTGCTCCAGGCTTTGGTTTGTGGCAAATTAAACTTTGTGTCCCCTATATCCAAAAGTCAAAATCCTTCTACAATTGTAGTTTTTGTGTGAGCCATGACATTAGGAATTTCTTCAAATTATCATGCTCAGCCCCTTTGGGGGAAACCAAAAAATGCAAATATTTGTTCTTCTGGCTCTGGCTCTGAATTCAGCATCTTCTGTTCTTTAAGTTACAGTCCATTCATGTTGGTATAGGTAGGTGAGTGAGTGGCCAATGCTTGGGTTTTTATCTTGGAGGCACCCTTATGGTCTTCAGTGTTGATAGTTCTCTGCTCTAGCTCCTAAAGATCTCAGTGGATGTCTGAAAGCTTGCCATCAACCCTATGAAGCACCCTCATTATGTTGGATGCCTTTGCCTGGTCCATCATGCTCGTGCCAGAGCTCCTGTCATCTTCTTTATCTGCAGAGCCTCTGGTGTACTCTGAGGTTCCATGTCATAATAGTGATCACAAAATAGCAATCGCTATTATAGCGAGTGTATATCGATGAAAAGCAAATGGGTGATATACACTTGCCGGCGACAAACATCTGGCAAAAGAAAAAGTGTTTTTGCAGGGGGGCTGTGCACCTGCACCCCCCTTGTGAGGGGCTTTGCCCGCCGCACTCCCCTGAAGGAAGATTACTAACTCCAGGTGGGGGCATGTCGGGGAAGGGGCACAACCCGAATTTGCGGGAAAAAGTAAGTGCCACACCCACAGGCAGTTGCAAAATTGTTACCCTCCTGGTCCCCAGCCCCAAACCCCATATCTACTCTGCCAGAGCTAGCCACCCTCATGAACACAACACAGAGATTCCTCAGCTGGAGCAGGCATAGCCATCTCCTACAGACCCTTCCTCTATCCCGCTCCTTCCCTTCGCTATCCCCCCCTTCCGGCTGCTCTTCCCTATAGTCACTTTTGCTGTAGAGTTGCTATCCTTGCAGGGTGGCCCTTGATGATATCACTTAAAATGAGTCGCTCATTTTCAGTCACTATCATTGGAGGATACCACTTTGATGCCAGAGAGGATGAGTTGCTCAGACTCTGTCTCTGGGACTGGCAATGCTTATTTCCCAATTTGGTTGTGGATTTTGTAGGTGTTTTTCTCAGTCCACCCATCTCCTAAATTTTAGAAGCTGTTAGTTGCCTAAAATGTTCCCTTTACTTACAGATGCCATTGGAGTTTATCCAAGGTGAATGGTAGCTCTCTTCTAAGCAGCCATTTTTTGTTGCCGACACAACCTGAAGTCTACATATTTATTTTTTATTTTAAAAGTTTTACCAAAAAAGACAAACTTAACTGGTAGCAGCTTGATTCCACATGTATCCTGGTGGGCGGGGGATGAGAGAGTACAGTTTCAAGTAAGAAAGAAAATGCATTTAGTGGTATGTAAGTACTCCTACCAAAGAAGTATTCTGCAACAGTGATTCTGTATATGACAACTATTGCTTGAATATGTTATGTTATCAAAACCGTTCTTCATTTGTTCATGATAACTAGTTCTTGTAGCCTGTTGTACAATGTCACCTAGTTTCAGTGTTCTACTATAAATCTCTCCCTATCTCCATTCTGGGTGGACCCAAATAAAAAATGGGCAAAACTGGTTAAATTTACTCCTCAAATTAATCCCTGAAGTTGGTGCAATCCATGAAGTGTAGATTGATCTGGGAAGTATGGAATTTTGCCATGAACAGTGGAATTTTGACAGCTAATGGCAGAATTTCACACTTTCACATCGAAAACTTTGGTATCTGTTGCATACTCAAAGTTGCTGAGGGTGGGAAAATCTTTGCAAAACTCCATGGATGTCAAGTTGGCCACTTTGTGGCAACTTTGCTGCAACTGTAGAACTAAGTCACTGCTTACTGATCTAGAACTTTTATGTTGCTAGTATCCCACATCCTCTACTGTTCCTTGCAAACACCCAGGGTAGATTGAGCTGTACTGTTTTTTTACTCAGAATGTATAGCTGCTAGTAGCTTGCTCTCCCTGAACTCCCCCCCCATACACTTTATCTGGGTGGACCTACTATGCTGGAAACTGATCTGTTATTTACTATTGTGTCTTGCACCTAACTTATAGTTGTCATTACCCCCATGCCAAGTCTGTTGTAATGTGTTTGCTGTGTGCCTAATCCTTCCTACTCTTACCCAGGAACCTAGCCACTGTGCACTTCAGGTATATTCCTTGCATTTCCCCACCTGGGCAAACCCCACTAGGGACACTAACATATGATTACTGTTGTCTACCCAACCTAATTCTGAGGGGTTGCTCTGCCTAAAATTGTCTGTCAGATTTTCCAACCTTCACCATGTCTAGAAACACTGTGAATATGTTACCTGCACTGTTCATCCTTCAATTACATAGAGAACAGTTCTGCAGGACTTTTAAACCTACAGAGGATGAGGTCACTTTATTCCTTGAGAGCTGACTGGACGCACAGGTATATGGAGCACCAGCACACTTCATTAATACCCCTAACTCCCAGTCTATCCTCCCTCATAATGGGCTTATAGCTATAGTAACGCATGGGGAATGCTACTGCATTAATCATTGTCTTTGGGTCACCAAGATAGTCACCAAGTCCAAACCTCCCAAGAAAAAAAACATTGGGCTCTGAGAGATTGTCTAAGGGCCAATAAAAGGTTCACACTCCTACTGCTACTACTGTCTGGCAATGTCTGTCCAAACCCTGCCCCTCTACACAATTCTGGCCCAGGTCCCAACTGCCATGGGAAACCTAGTGCAACCTGACATAATATATTTCACTAAAACATGGCTTACACCTAAAATATCTGATACTGACTTCTTCTGTTAGGATTTATCCTCTTTAGAGAGCATCACCTGGGCAAGTGAGGAGAGGGCTGCTTAGTTTACTTACAGTCTTATCTACAAGGTTACAAAGTAGAAATTAATGGGCTGGATAAAAACTGAGTATCTGGTTTTTAAACATCATCTGAGAAGAGTTGTAAATCATTTGTTCTCATGATAATTTATATGCTTCCAAGAATGCAGCAAAAGGGTCTAGAGTCTTTTCCCTGATTCTACAAATAAACCAGAATGGGGAAGCCTTGGTCACTGGTGATTTCAACATTAACTGGAACACGAAGACCAGTATAGACCAGACAGATACAGTTTCTAGCATCTTCTTTTCCCAAATGGCCTCTGACAGTACAAGAACCAAATACAAGCTCCTCGACTCTAATAGACATGGTACTGATTAGACATGCAGACAGAGTCAAAAATGTCAGGATTCTTCCCAACACCCTAAGCAAACATTCACCAGTACAATGCTCATGACAGTTAAACTGCCAAAGCCTCCCCACCCCGCAATTAATCATTACCTTAACAAAGCTAGGGTGTCTGCCTTTCAGTTACACATCACTCTAATTGACCGGAGATACCTGAACAGTATTCCTGACATTGACTTGACCCTCAAATTCTTTATTATAGAATTCAACAAAGTCTGTGACAAATATGTCCTTCTAAAAAAAAGCAAAATAAAAGGTGAGGGGTACTCCTATATGGATCTCCACAGAACTCCTGGCCCTAATGAAAGAGAAGAACAATCTGTGGGCCCTGTCCAGAGAATCAGGCTCCCCAGTGCACCTCCATAAATACTGGAAAGCCTGTAACAGATGCACCAAGAGTATCAGATTTAAAATAATCTGAATATTGCAAGGCCCAACAAACCTAATATTGGTGTAATGTCAAAAGGTTTGGGGAAAATGTTTCTAAGATCCAGGGTAAGGAAGTGAACAAGTCACCAAAAATGCTCAAAATAGATGGGAAGGATATATTTGACTCAATTGAGATTGTCAACTATTTTAATGGAGCTTTCAAGGTCTTAAGTTCCTATATCCCAACTGACCCTGCTAAATAGACCAATCATGGCTCTGGTGTTTGTTACACGAGGTCCCTGCACCCTAGTTGATACCCTCAGGGGCACACCGTAGACAGCTAACATTTAGGCATAGGCTATACTAATATGTAGGGCTAAGGGCATCTACCGTATAAGAGTAGATGTCAGGATATGAATACATATTATTGTAACTCACTTTGCTTGCTAATGCACACACATTATACCATGTATTTTCTGTCTATTTCTTACTTGACAGATGCCAAGACACCTGTCCTTGAAGTAATTATGTGTAAGGCAATATTGCCATCTTTTGGTGATGGACACCACTTCACCTTGTTATGTAAGACTTTGTATAAAAACGTCTTTGTTCTAAAACTGATGACTTTACAGAATTATATAATGTTATCTTGGACCGTGGAGCCACCTCTAATTTAGCCAATAGGGCTCATCTCTGTAACTAGAAATGTTTCTATCTTTCAGTAACCATAATAATTATCATAGGTATATAATGTTATGCACAGGTTCTACATCTCGGAGACCCGAGAGATCCCAAGAGACTACAAAGAAACCTCGAGGTGTAGGGAACGCTTAGCACTGGCTCCCGGTTCGTATTGGTAAGAACTGCTTAGGGCAACTGTGATTCATCCCTGTTTTAGTAATAAACTTGTTTATTACTTAAATGCAACTTGTTTGTGATTATTTGCATCTCCAATATTGCCAAGAACCTGAAAGTGAGGTTTAGACCTCTTACAACATGAACCAGCTGGTGGACTAGGATCCAGGCTACCTTAAATTTTATGTTGAGCCCATCTTTGTAGGAAATACACTAAAATACATAAAAAAGGTTCTAGGTGTAACCAGGGTGAAGATGCTACTCTCAATATGAAGCGACTACCAATTGACTGGAGGCATTTCCTACCCCATAACCCAAATTTTCAGCTTTCCTCTGTAATACTGTCAGTTCCCTATTAAATGGTAATCCACTTTGATCACACTGGTATTTCTGAGAGGGGACTGGTCTTGCATGTCAAACTACAAACTAATCTCAATCCTCTCCTCTCTTCTCCTCTCCTCTCCTCTTTGCCTAAGGCCTTTGAGAGAACTGTATCTGACCAACTTATCACCTACCTTGAAAGTAATAATAGCCAATGTGCCCAGCAACATGGATTTTTGGAAGCAGCATAGCACCAATACTGCACTGATTTAGTATACAAACTATATTTATGAGGCACTTTACAACTGTGATACAGTCAGAGCCATCTATACTGACCTGACCAAGGTCTTTAACCTTGTAAACAACCATCTACTGCTTAGCAAGCTTCATTGATTGTGTCTGTTGCTGGGCACTGCAGCCTAGTTTCAGACCTAACTGTCTAACCACTTGCAGCAGTTGAATATAGAGGGCTCATCCTCTGATGATAAAATGTTTTCATTGGAGTTCCCAAAGGGTGTATTCTAGGCTCCTTCCTATTCAGCCTTTATATCAACTGACTGCTGGATGCCTGACAGTCTACCAAAGTACTCATATATGCTGATGATGCAGTAATCTATGCTAAAACTTCCAGCATCGGGATATTAACTTCTGACCATCAACGCAATTTCAAATCTGTTAAAGACTGGTTCTCTGAAAACAAATTGATCCTGAACTAAAAAAAAAAAAAAACTAAAACAATGCTCTTCACCTGCTCACAACTGAAGAAAAAGGTACCCCTGTTTATCATCTTTAATGCCAAGGACCTAAAACTAGAGCAGGTGGAAGTTTATCTTGTGGTAATACAGTACTTGATGATACCCTATGCATTGCCCCTCATGTGGACAACCTCATACCAACAGTTAACAGGACATTGAGGGCATGTACAGAAACCACACAGACCTCACTGCAGAAGCTGGACATCTGATTGTGTCCAGGTCTATACTGCCACTTATAGGTTATGGTCTCACCATCTACTTTGTTGCAAATGACTGTGTTAAACAGCATCCATGTCATCTGTAGCAAGGCCTGTCAATTTGTGCTTGAGTTTGATGAATGTACCCATAACTGCTCCGTGTACTCACAAAGACTGTCTCTTGTTAGCAAGCAGGGTAAAGTATTAAACCTGATTTTTAGCAAAAATGTCACTGCTTGGATTTAATAGACACACACACACACACACACACACACACACACACACACACATTAAGAAACTGCTTCCACTATATTGCTAATCAGTACAACATTAGCAGCATGTCTAGGAATGCACTAGAGTTGTCCTTCCAGAAAACAAAATTGGGTCAATGCTCCTTTGTGGTAAGGGCTACTGGTTGGCTAAATGAACTGCAAGAATCACTGTCCCAATCTTGCACATTTCAAAAGATCTCTGCAGTCATCTCTATCTTTACAGTGCTGCTGTAAATGCATATAAACCTGCTTGTAGCTTTTGCCTTATATGGTTATTTTCTTCACTGTTTTGTAATTGTCATTGGATTGTACAGTATATCACTGAATATTGCTTGATGTTGTTTTTACTGTACCTTACCTCTTAGGGTGCTAAGAGAATTATAAAGCAAAGGAACTCTGGACTGATATATCAGACGGTGGCATAGCAAGGGTTAATTGTATTATAACTATCGTGATGTGGAACCTTTGTAAATGTGTAGTTGTGCTCAAATGTACTTCCTGAGTAACTGAATACATAAATAAAATTCTGTAAGGTACAATTAAAATATTTAAAGCATACAACCCATAAAATAAATATAAAAGAATAATAACATTGAGACAAGAACAGTCCCATATAATCAGCATAAGAACACAACAACAAGTAGTTGCTAAGTTGTAGTCAGTGGGTCAGTATCACAGCCTAACTATAGTGCCACATTTAGTGCAAGGGGGCACGGGGTGAGGTCAGATACATTTGTAGATGTGAGTAGGGAAGTCACGGGGGATATTAGAGTGAAGAAAGAGGAGGCAGAGCAAATGGCAGTAGGTAGTGAAGCCCAGAGCAAAGAGAATATGAATGAGACAGAAGACTGACCCACCAAAGATTTTACAAGGGGGAAAGAATGTATCTAAATATTCTTTAAATTAACAGAAGGGTTAATCATTAAGGAAAAGTATAAAAGCTGCTGTCGATCTCAAGTGTTGAAAAACAACACATCTGTGTTTTCCACACTCCTGGAATCACCCCCCCCCTTAGTAATTTCTACTGTCCTCTCTTCCACAGGCTCTGTGTTTCCACATATCCAAGCAGCAAGAATCCGGGCCTGCTTGAAGCACAGGTACAGAGTGTACCTGTGTTAGCCCATCGTTGCTACACAGAGACTACCCCACCCACGGCTATCCCTTGATTCATAGGTCATGAGACCTATCACATTTATTTAGTTATTGTTCACCGGGTAAGTGCACTAGACAAATCCTGCCTATATTCAGGCACGACCCTGGGGAAGGGGACACAGATGAATGCCAACTGACCTTGAACCAGATTAAGCTGTTGACTGAACACTGCAAATCTCCTCACTTTTCCAGTTTATGCTGAGTAACCACTAGGAATCATTACTGCACTCCCCCAGTCTCCCCTATAGGTATCTTGCATCTCTCACCTTCATGTTAACCTGTTCCAGGTCTGTCCTGCAGCCTTACCTCCCCTATTTCACTAGGCAACCCCTCCACCCCAGGATTCGAACCCTTGATGCTGTACACTGGAGACAACAACCTTAACCACTACTCTATCATTGCAGCTACAATTTCACATTACCTTCTGCTACCTTTTATCCCTGCTACACATTCTTCTCTAAACAACACCTGCTACTTCTCACCATCCCCCCCCAACATTCACCTCTGCCCTCCATCCCGCTTTCATTATTGCCAACTTTAATCTAATCTAAACTCTTTAAGCAATGTTTACGACCACTGATTCCTTGGTTTCCCATCTGCTTCTACACACTAATTACACCCCCACCCCACCAATCTGCCCTGCGTCAACCAACATCTGTGCTGACACACTAACTTGAGGCTCCTAAACTATTATCTGACCTCAGATTGAAGGGTTATTCTTCTCTGTACCTACCCATTAGCATTGCCATTTAGTGAGTGATCCAATCTGCTTCTTCTTGTCTCTCCCAGTTATTAAACTTGGGCTAGAAACTGGGCCTGTGCCTTATTTTGCATAGCTAAATCCATTTTATAATGAAAGTAGCTACACTGTGTTCCTTCTCCTGCCCCCGTTCTGCTTGATTATGCTAACCTTCACTCTTTTCCTACTCCCCTTCCTATTCACCCTTACCTCTCTCCCACCCTCTCACCCCTCCTCTCCTCTTTATTTTTTTATCCCTCCTTCCCCCTCACAATTTCCCTCACCTTCCAAGACTCAAGCTGTCCCATTCCATCCCACTCACCCTGGCCTCCTCATTGTTCTCTGCTCCCCTCTCCTAAACTTCATCTGGCTACCCTACAACTCCTACTCACCTCTTCCCCCTGCTCTCATCCTAGACATTGCACCCTATCTCACCTATTATGCAAACGCCCCTCTACTCCAACTAAACTTCTTATTTTCATCCTGCTACTGCTTGCCGGTGATGCTGAGACTAGTCCCAGCCCAGCAGTATCCCCTCTCTCAAATTTCTCTAAGGGACAAAGTCTTACTCATCTTAAAATCCATAGTCTTCTTCCTAAATTAGACATATTGCAAACTGTCATGGTCAACCTCAGTCCCAACATACTAATACTTTCTGAATCCTGGCTCTCCCACAAGATTCCTGACTCAGCGGTGGTCATCCCTGGCTATTCCCTAATCTGTCAGTACCATGCTGCCAGGGGTGGTGGTGTGGCCATGTGCCTTTCCGCTGCCTTACAGAATGTTCCTTCTATTTCTGTTTCTTCCTCTTCCGCCAATAAACTTCTTCTCATCAAAAACTTCCTGCTCTTCTCCATCCCCATCTTTGTTGCCAGTGTATATTGTTGCCTTGTCATAACTCCTTCCACTATTACTGAACTTCTCTCCACTATCTCTTCTCATGCCTCCACCAGGGAACTCCTTATTCTTGAGGACTTTAATAAAAATGGTCTCTCCCCTTCTAAAATGAAACTCCACGATAACATCAAATCCCTTAGCATCTCCCAACTAATCTCTGATCCTACTCACTTGAACCTTAAAACCTTAAACCACACTCTTCTGGACGCTCTTCACCTCACACCCCCATAGAATTACTGCATCAGACACCCTCCTGGATGCCCTCAGTGACCACCATATGGTGTACTGCATTCACAAGTTTCACTGCCCCAAAGCCCCACCCAAATTCATGCAGATTCTCTCTTTCTGGTCCTTCGACCTCTCCTCAATTTATGAGGATCTATCAGCTACAGACTTGTCACCTATATTCACTGCCAGCTCCATGGACTCTGCTTTAAACTTTTTCTCAACATGCTTCACATCCATTTGGGATCGTCATGCCCCCTTAACAAAACCAGGATCCAAGGTTCTCACCTCCCCTGGATCTCTGCTGAGCTATTAGCCTGCTTGCAGGCACATAATCAGGCCTGGAAAGTGTACAAATCTTCTGGATCCCCTGCTGATTACCACAGATATCAAACATTGTGCAATGCCTGCACCAGGGCAACTAAACTCACCACGGCTGTGTATTTTATTTCCACCTTCCAAAACAACATTAACCACTCATCCAAGTTTTGGAAGGTCATCCACTCCCTTTTCTCCCCTCCTACCCTGTCTGCCCCCCTTCTCTTAAGATGAGTGGGGCCACCATCTCTGAACCTTTTGCTGTTGCTGCTGAATTTAGCAACTTCTTTAACACCTGTGCCGCCATCCTCCTCTCCTCCCTTACCCCTTCCTCCCCCTCCTCTCTCTCCCCTCTCTCATTGCCCTCTAACCACCTTCTTCTCTTTCTCCACTGTTTCACCTGCTGAAGCCCTTAAAGCCCTACTTGCTCTGAACCCTAAAAAGGGCATTAGTCCAGATGGTCAGGATCCAAAGCTCTTGTACCTCTCCGACTCTACTATTTTACACCCTACCGCTCTACTCCTGAACCTCTCTTTCTCTCTGGCTTCAGGTCCCTCTTACTGGAAATCAGCAACTGTCATTCCCCTTCCTAAAGGTGGTGACCCCTCAGCTCCAGGCAACTACCACCCAATTTCTCTTTTCCGTACCCTTGCCAAACTCCAAGAGCATGTGCTACTTTCTCAGCTCTCTGCATTTCTTGTCTCCTCCTCCTTCCTCACCCCTTTCCAGTATGGTTTCCATAAATCTCATGTCACATCTACTGTACCTCCTCTGCAGGCTCACTGATGCCATCCTGACAGGTATGAACCAAGGCCTGGTTACCTCTGCTATCTTTGTCAATCTGGCCAAAGCCTTCTACACTGTAGCACACCCCTTCCTCCTAGCCCAGCTCTCTGCTGCTGGGCTCTCTACTCAAGCCACAGACTGGTTCCATTCCTATCTCATGGGCAGACCTCAAGCTGACAAAATTGGAAACTCCCACCCCCATCCACACTGGCATCTCCTAAGGCTCAATGCTTGGACCCATCCTCTTCTCCATCTTTCTAAATTCCCTCTCCTCTGCATGTACATATGCATACATACACATGTAAGCTGATTACACTGTTTTAGTCCCATTCATTGAAGGTCATGATGCTCTGATTGTAGGAGATATTAATTTAAATTGGCTTCAGAAAGAACATTTGGGATTGAAATCTTTATTGTATTCCTATGCTTTGTCACAGGTAATTAATGAACCGACTCATCTGAATCTTTATACTGCAAATCACTCTATACTTGATTGAATAATTACTAATAGGATTGGGATGTTAGTATGTTCTGGTGTTCTTTCAGCATCAGTAAGTGATCATTTGGCAACTTATTGTTCTTTAAACTTTAGGCATGCCAGAATTGCATCCCATATCATTCAGCTTCAAAATTTCAGCAAAGTTAATATTGAAGCATTATTTGCACAAATGTTTTCCTGGATTGGTAATTTCTTGAATGTATACCTGATATAAATCTGGATGTGGAATTTTTTTGTGATCTACTGCTTCCTGTTCAAAAAGCATATTTGTCCCCTATGCAAGCTAAGATTGAGGGGTGTTCAAATTAAATGATTTTCTGCTGATATGAAAAAGTTGTTAAAGAAAAGAGATCAGGCATGGTATACCTATAAGGAAAGCATGACAACCTCATTCCTGGATGATTATCATCATTTAAGGAATTTAATCACAAAAACTGTGAGAACAGCAAAGAAGAAATATTTTCAGAATAATTTTGAAGCTATTTTGTCCAATCCAAAGAAACTTTAGGACAGTGTTAATTCATTATTGTCCCCTAAATCCAAAAATCATATTCAGAAAGTTATAACTGGTGATCAAGAGATTATGGAGACAACTGATATTGTTAAATTTCCAATTGATAAATTTACTAATTTGAGTAATTAGAGGCAGCAAGGATTACAAAACAACAGTTTAAATAATAATGTCAATTTGGCTTTGGATTCTGTTCAATTAAATAGATCCAAGTTTTAGAACGATTGAAAGAGGTGAGGTTCTCAAGCTTCTCAAAACCTTGCCTAATACGTTCAGTGACTATGTGGGGCAGGGGGGACTGAATAACCATTTTCTTAGATTGGTTTTGCAATTCATGGTTGACCTCATTTGTTCAATTTTTAATTTATCCTTGATTTCTCAGCAATGTCCCTCTTGTTGGAAGCGAGCCAGGCTTACGCCAATTCCTAAAAAAAAATGCAGATTTATTGGATGATTTTCATTCTCTCTCTCTCTCTCTCTCTCTCTGTTCTCAACCCACTGAGTAAACGAATGGAAAAAATGATTCAACTGCAGATCATTGATTACTTGGAAAAGCATGGGTTGCTGAGCTCATCTTAGCATGATTTTCAAAAGAATTGTGGGACAGGAACTGTCTTGGTCAGATTCACAAACACCATACTTAGTAGGTTTGAAAGGGGTTTGATGACTCATGTGGTGTTTGTGGATCTGACCAAGGCATTAGATTTAATTGATCATGATTTGACCTGTGTTAAGCTTGTGGAACTTGATTTTTGTGATCCCTTTGTAGCCTGGATCAAGGATTATTTGTTAGGGCGATATCAGGTGGTTAACATTGGTTCCATTGAGTCCCCTGAGGACCACATTGTTTGTGGGGTTCCTCAGGGGTCTATCCTGGGCCCTTTGTTATTCACGTTATATATAAATCAGTTATCTACTCCTAATTCAGGGAGTAACATTTTAATTTATGTTGACAATTTAATTTTATTCCATCAAGCAAACTCTGTTTCAGTTATTTCTTCAAATATTTATCATGATTTTCTTACTATCTGTAACTGGCTTACTGACAATTTAATGCTTCTTAATTCAAAGAAAATGAAATCAATGTTGTTTGGAACCAATGCAATGTTGAAAGGTAATCCTAGCTGGTACAGTAGTTCAGTATTTGAATGGAATAACTATTGAACAGGAGAAACAATTTTAGTATCTTGGTGTGTTGCTGAACCCTACACTTAACCTCTCATTACAGGTAATTTCAGTTATCAGGAAAGTGAATAAAAAACTTGCTATTTTGTATAAATTTAAGTCCTATTTAACTCTTGAAACTAGAAAAGCGACTGCAGTTGGTACCCTCCTTCCTCACCTGGACTATGTAGCTGGTACTTATTTTAAGTTGGGTATTAGGGAATTAAATATTTTGTTGGTTGCCTTTAATAATATTTGTCATTTTATTTTACTAGCCCCTTGTCGTACACACTTATGTGATTTATATTCTCAGTTAGGTTGGTTGCGTTTTAGCCTTAGAATTGAATATTTTTGGGGGTTGCTTATTTTTAAAGCTATTTATGCAAGTACTTTTTTTCCTCTGTCTGACCTAATTTCAGTTCATCTTATACCCCCAATGTTGAGGTCTTCAAATGGTGTTCTGCTCGAAACTACACTACATAAACAAAAACTAGGGTCCTGTGCTTTTAGTAATTCTACCCCTTTTTATTGGAACTCACTGCCTATATCAATTTGTTTGATTAATTCTTAAGCATCTTTTAAAATTATGTTTAAACAGTTTCTAATTAATAATTCACTCTGTAATTGTAATAGGTGACACTGTAAATGCTATTGAATGTTTATTTATTGTTGCTTGTTTTGTTCGAATTGTATTGGGGTTGTACCAGAAAAAGGGCCTTGGTCCAGTTTCCTTACCCAGTTAACAAATAAATAAATAAATAAAATATTTGCCTCAGGCTCCTCCATACCAGACCTGACAAGCAGAATCCAACTGGCTTTCATCAATATCCAGCACTGGTTCAGGCCAAATTAGCTTTCCTTAAATGCGAAAAAAAACTGTCTCTATGACTTGCGGTAGCAGACAAAAACTCTCTAAACTGCCAGCCCCACCCTCTTTCCGCACTCTGGATGGGACTAGTCTTGAAAATGTCACAACTTTCTCTTTTTTTGTTTCATACGTTCATTAGTGGACAGTTCTCCATATACAGTTCATAGGCAACAGCTATAAAAAATCCATATAGTACAGTCATATATATTTGCCACAACACTTAGATAATAACATTTCAGACTTCATTCCCCATTACCGGCCTTTTTTTTTAATTTTATTTTAACTATCCCCCCAACCTAGTAACCCCTAACAATTAACTATTAACTCGGTCTGTGTCCCTTCTTTCTATCTCATCCCCATCTTAACCAGAGGTCCATTCTCTCAATTAAATAACCCACTACCTTCCAGCAACATTCTTTCCCCCATATTTAGAGCACCCAAATATTCTGCCCAGGTTCTCTCAAATCTGTCTTCTGTCCCTTTTAAGCTGTGTGTCAGCTTATGCACAGCTAAAACTTTCACCATGAGTTCTTTCCACTGGCCCACCGTAGGCCCCAGAGCTGTGGTCCATACATTTTGTATCCCTATCCTAGCCACTATAAGTAACACCCTTATCCATCTAGGATAAAGAACCCATTCCCCATGTTCTTCTCCTTCTACCCCTAACAACAGTGATTTTTGGGAGATCTCAATGGGCTTTCCTCTCATGGATGTAATTTCTTTAGATATATCTTGCCAGTAGAACTTTATCACTGGGCAGCCCCAATAATAATGTTGGTATGTGCCCTATTTATTTTGCACTTATTGCAAAATGGCAATACCCCCAGACAGAAGCTGTGCACCATAGCTGGTGGATAATATAGCCTCTGAATATATTTGAATTGAGCTTCTTTATATTTGTTACACACCAACAGTCGCTAATGGGATTCTAACATTAGCTGCTAGTTAGCTTCACTGATTTCCTCCCCCAATATCCTGCTCCCACCATACCTTTGCCTTCTGGGGAGGGTTCTGAAAACAACTTTTCCTATCCAGCCTCACAGCCCTCCCTATTAATCCCTTCTCACAACTATTGGCCCCCATTATTTCTCTTTCCGCTTCCTCCGTCAGTCTCATTGTTTCCCTAGATCTGGTGAGCAGCTTATAATAATCCCTTACTTGGAAGTATCTACACATGTGCGAAGTGGGCACATTCACCCTCTCTTTAACCTCCTGGAATGTACAGATGCTCCCCACTGATGTCAAGGTCGCCATGCATTTTACTCCCTTGGCCTGCCATAGTCTGAATCCATCATGCTCCAGCCCTGGCAAGAAATACGGGTTCCCCACCAGTGGAACCAGTAAAGTCTGGCATACCTCAATGCCTTGTCTCTATTTAATTTCCCCCATGCACATAAACCCACCACCACCATCGGGTTAGGCGCATCCAGCTTTCTGTACCACCTAAGGCCTTCTTCACATAAATAACTCGAAATTCTCCCTGGGGCCCCGTCCCCTTCTAGCTCAACCAATCCGGCCACCTCCTGTCTATGAACCCAATTTTGTATGTACCCATATTGCATTGCCAGGAAGTACCCCATTATGTCCAGGAAATTTAACCCCCCCTTGTGCTACTGGTGCTTTTAACCATTTCAAACTAATTCTGGGGTGCTTGCCCCTCCAGTCAAAGGTTGCAAATGCACCTTCTAGTTTCTTTATATCCTGGGCTGTCAAGCTGAATGGGATCATCTGCATTTTATATAAAATTCTGGGCAAAACATTCATTTTAAGGAGGTTGATCCGTCCCATCCAGGAGATATTCAGCTCCTTCCACCTGCTCAGGTCTTGTAAAACTTCCCTTATCAGTGGTCTATAATTCGCCTCATATAGGCTCCCCACTTGCTTTCCCACCTCAATAACCAGGTATGTGAGTGTATGTTGCATTTGTTTTAACCCCCAGGCTTCCTTCCTGTTACTCCCTCCCAGAAACATGATTTTGGACTTTTGCACATTAATTTTATATCTGGAGAAAACTGTGAATTGTTCTATTACTGACAGCACCTTAGGGACTGACACATTTGGTTCTGTCAAAAACAGCAAGACATCATCTGCATAAAGAGATATGACATGTCTCCCCCCTGTCTTCCCCTGATACTCTTTATAGCAGACTCATCTCTAATTTTGATTGCCAGGGCTCTATTGCCAATACAAATAGCAAGGGTGATGGGGGCATCTCTGTCTTGTTCCCCTATATAGTCTGAATTCCTGGGCTGCTACTCCAGTAATTAAAACCTGTGCCCTCGGGTGTACATAGAAAGCCCCTACCATCTTTACAAACTCTTCCCCTAGCCCAAATCTCTGCAAAATATGCAGCATATATTCCCAGTCAATTCTATCAAAGGCTTTTTCAGCATCCATTGAAAGGACGCAAGCCTCACCTGGATGCCTCTCCCCCCAACAGATAACATTCAACAGCCTCCTTAGGTTATGGTAGAAGTGCCTGCCTTTAAGGAAACCCAGTCTGATCTGGGTTGACCAATAGAGGGAGTACCTCTTCCAACCGGTTTGCTAAAACTTTTGTCATGATTTTGCAATCATGATTCAAAAGCAAGATCGGTCTAAAGGACCCCCATTCCTCCAAATTCCTTCCTACTTTGGGAAGAACAGTGATCAGAGCCTGGAAGCACGTGCTAGGTATCCCTTCCCCTTCTTTGGTCTCTTGTAGGATGTTACACAGTGAGCCCGCCACTTCTTCTTTCAACAGCTTGTAAAACTCCGCCCTCAGCCCATCAGGTCCCATGGCTTTCCCATTTTTCAACTGGCTGATCGCATTTTTGACTTCCGTCACCATTATTTTCTCCCCCAGCTTTTCCCTTTGTGCCTCATTTAGACTGGGTATTTCCATCTCCTTAAGGAAGCTGTCTCTTTCTCCACCTTTCCCTTGACACTCGGCCCTATATAACTCCTCATAGAATTCCTTAAATCTATTACAAATTTCCCTTTCCTCCTTAAGTATTTTGCCCTCCCTATTTTTAATTTGCACTATCCTATTACTACTTTTCCCTCCTTTCATAAGCCAGACCAATAGGGGGCCTGCTTTATTGCCCCACTCATACATCCTTTATTTTGCAAAGAAAATGTTAGTATTCACTTCCTTGCCCAGATTTATATTAAGCATCTCCCTCCACTACCTAAGCTCTTTCTGTTTTTCCTCTCCTCCTCCCCCAAGGACTTCCTTCTCCAGGTCTCCTATTTTAATTTCCAGGTCCCTTTGCTTCTGCCTTTTATCTCTTTTTTCTTAGCTGTGTATCCAATTATAACATCCCTTACGAATGCTTTACCAGCTTCCCAGTGTATACCCTCACTTTCCACCGTACCCTTATTTGTCTCCTCATAAACTTTCCATTGCTTTTTTACAAAATCCTGAAACTCCTCCCTCGCCAACATGTATGTGGGAAATTTCCAATGACTCCTCTGCATCTCCTTCTGACCCAGGGTGATCTCCATCTCCACCATGGCATGGTCAGATAGAAATATCGGGCTATGCCCCATTGCTCTGGTATATTGGTACAAGTCTCTATGGATGTATATATAGTCCAGCGTGACCAGGAACGATGTGGGTTGGAGAAAAATGTATATTGCTTCACCCCCGGATTAGCTGTTCTCCATCCATCAATCAGGCCTAATTCTGCTAATCCGAGTAGCCATTGTTGTATGTCCCCATCCGTCCTATCCCTATTCCCTGAATAATCTATTTTAGGGTCTGCCACATAATTAAAATCCCCCCCCCCCCAAAATCAAATTCAGAAATTGTTCCTTAATCAGGATATCCAGCACCCTTTGATAAAAGCTTCGGTCCCCATCAGCCGGTGCATATAGATTTCCAAATGTAAACACTTTGCCCTCGAGCTCCACCTCTACAAAAACATACCTCCCTTCTATGATATCTCTCACCACCCTCAATGTTTTAAAGGGCAAGTGCTTATGAATTAGAATTGCTGCCCCTCTCTTATGTGAATTATAGGCTGCTGCATGACACTCACCCACCCAGCCTCACACAAGTTTTTTGTGCTCACTGTTTGATAAATGCATCTCTTGCAACATAGCCACTGAGACCCTGCATCTTTTAAGAGCCATTAAAATTGTTGCCCTTTTTGTGGGAGAAGTAAAGCCTTTTATGTTCCAGGAGACTATTTTAACCCCTCCCAGGAGCTGGGGAGTGCCACTCGTCATTTCTCCTTTATGAACATCCCTAAATCGTCCTGGTCACAGCTCAACCTTTTACCTCTAGCAGATATCATATGACACAGACCACTCTGAAAATAGTAAAAATACAAGTGAACAGTTAAACAATCATAAACTGTGTAAACAGAAACCCCAACTTTCCCCCCCTCCATCCCCTGAGTCGATTTCAAAAATGGCCCTTCTTTATCCCTATCTTCCCTACATGGACCTTCCCTCTTCCCTAACCCCAACTGTTCCCTCTCCTCTGCATATACTATGATCTTCATTATATAGTCACTCCCCCATACACACTGCTCCTGCTCTGCCTTTCTTAACCCAAACTTATCCATGTGCTATGTTTACCTCAGAATGACCCCACCATTTATATTGTTATGCTATTACTATACTGCCTGTGCTCCCCTCTAAATCAGTGTCTGCACTCCCCTTGCCCAGGCCCCCCCATCCTCTCTTCAGTTGGTTGCCACATCCACCCCACTTCCCTCCTGCCCCGTCATATTTGCCCTTTATGCTGCAGTCTGGCATTTCACCCCCGCCAAATCTTAGATAGCCATATTCCAACAGCTGATTCATTACATTCCCCCATCCATTAGGGCTTCCCCACCTCCTTCCAGCTTGTCCTCACTTCCCACTTTTGCTAGGTATGCCCCTTTAATTGAGACATTCGTGTATCCCTGCATTAGTGCGTTCCTGTTTAAGCCCTCTTTTATTGCTGAGGGGAGAGAGACAAGACAAAAAGTGGGGTTGACGCTCGCACCCCACAGTGCCACATGCTCCTGGTGGAGAAAAAGTTCTGTCTCTAGTCCACACTTGTGGGGCTGCCAGCGACCCCTCCACCTCCCCACGTTAAACTTTATAGATTTGCAGCATGACCGCCCCATGGTACAGTCTGCCTCTTTTTCAAAGGCCCAGTTTTGTCTCTAGTCCATACCAATCGAGGCCTGTGGGGATCATATCCCTGCCGCTTTTTAATGCCAGGTTATAACTCACCATCATTCCTCCTACGTCACCTGTAAATCCCTGGCAATCTGCTTCTGTTAACCACCCATGGGATTAAGGGGAATGGCAACGGAGCACAGGTATACGGGACAATCCGAATAGATTTCCATCTCTGCCATGCTTTTCCTTTCCCCCCGCTGTTTGTCCCCCTTGTGAGTGCACCCACAGATCCAGTTCACTGATCACCAAGTCAGCGTCCATCTTCTTGCCACTCTCCACGTACTCTGGTCCCATTCAGGTTCTCCCATTCTTCCTGTCCCAGTCTTCCAGGAATGTTTGTAGCTTCTCCGATTCCCAAAATGAATGTTACCCCCTCGATTTTTACTTTGACTGTAGCCGGATAAACCATGAAGAAATCTATCCCCTGTTGTCTCACCCCATCCATCAGTGTATTAAACTGCTGTCTTTTCTTCTGTATTCTTTGAGACATGTCTTGATGCAGAGTAAGCCTATGGCCTTCATATACTAGCTCTTTCTTATTTCTATAGGCCACTAATAAGGCCTGCCTGTCTGGATAGTGATGCAGCCTGAAGATCACCTGTCAGCACGGTTGCCCATTCTGAGGCCTCGGAGCTAAGGCCCTGTGTGCTCTCTCGACTTTAAGCTTAGGTTTGGGCAGGTCTATGTCTAGCAACTTTGGCAGAGTTTCTGAGCAAAACTTGAGCAGGTTCCCTCCCTCCGTTTCCTCTGACAGGCCCCTGATGCATAAATTATTTTTCCTACTGTAATTTTCCTGATAGTCTGATGCTTCTTTAAGCTCCTCTACCTCTCTTTCTAGCTTTGGTATTTTGGAAGGGCTTTCACTGCTTTGGTCCTCGAGGTCTGAAATTCTCTGCTCCACATCTGCAATTTGCCTCATGTGCTGCTTTAGTTCTTGTGCCAGCCCCTTCAGAATATGCTCCCGGCTTTCCCAGTGCAGTTTAAAGTCGGCCAGAATTTGCTCCGACACCACTCTGCTGATCGCAGTGACCTCCGTTGCCGATAGTGAAACTGGGTCTGGTCCACCGCTTGTACTTCCCTCGTGGAGTGGAGTTTTCTTGGTGTTTTTACCCGCTTGGCGTGCCAACTTGCCAGCGGTGATGTACTCATCCATCTCCCTGATGTTAAGGCAGCTGTTTTTGGATAGGTAGGTTATCCAATTGTTCAATTAAGCACTTTTATTTTGCATTAAAGACAGAGCTCTGGAGCAGTGTGACCAGTCAAATCAGCTTCTTATTAGTTCCCCCCCATGTCACAACTTTCAAGTACCTAGGAGTTTGGCTCTACAGTCACCTAGATTTCTCTGCTCATGTGGACTACTAACACAAAAAGCTTCACCCTAAACTTGGTGCACTGTATAGGAATTGAGGGTGCATCCCACTGCCAGCCAACAGAGCCATTATGCAGAGAATGATTCTTCCCATCTTTGACTATGGTGACACTATCTATGCTAGTACTCCCAAGTCAACTCTGGCCAGACTGGATCATCTCTTCCACTCCTTCTGTAGGTTTGCCCTGGATCCCCCCACTACCTCTACCTCTACACCTTTCTCTCCTTTCCTTCACTTGAAGCCAGATGGCTTGTTCATTGCTCCTCCCTTTTTGCTAAGTACAGGCTGGGATCCCCAATCCTACCTTATGTCTCTTCTCTCCTCCCCTTCAGACCCCTCCTACTCGCTCCATAACTCTAACCTCCACTATCTAACTTTCCCATCAAGGTGGACCTCAGCTGGGCAAGCTGCTTTCTCTTTCCACCTTCTCAAACTCTGGAACTCCCTCCCTGGCCCTATTCATTCTGCTACCTCCATTCACTCCTTCTTCAGTCTTATACATGATTACTCATCCCCTCCTGTAACTGCCTCTGACTCCCCCCCATTATTGCCCCCTTACCTTCCTCTTATTGGCTCTCCACCCCTTCTCCCCACCCTCCTGACTTTCATACTACGTATCTCCCCTCACCACCCCATTCCTCTACCTCCACTACCTACCCACCCTAATTCTGGACCTCCCTTGTCTCCTTTCTATGATCTGCCTTCTCCTTTCTCCCCTCTCTACTCTTCACCTTTTGCTAGACTACCCTTATCCACTTGCACTAACCTGGTTATTCCCCTGTTCTTGTAGGCAAATGTTACTTACTGCTGTTGCTGCGTTTTCTGTAAATAATCCCTATGTATATGCTCTTGTACATTCAATGTATACTATTCAATGTTTAATTTATGATATATTGTATAAAAGTGTGCCTTAATATGAGTGTACATTCTCTGTAAATATTCTTATGCTGTATGGATATGTATTTCTCCCTCTCCCCTCTCCCCTCCCCCCTCTCCCCAAGATTGCTTCTGGAAACAAGTTGTTTACTGCTCAGTATGTCTCTTTTGGTGAAACCTTTGAAATAAATAAATATAAATATGAGTTGCTAGTGCATTGTCTGTGTTAAAAAACAGTGCAAAACCAATTAGCTGGAGTGACAGTACAATGTGAATTGTACTGTAGTGGTGATCCAGAACCACAGTCTGCTTCCTTCCCCCAAGTCTTCTTCACCCTCCTTAACCCTCACTCTTCTCCCTCCCTTACCTCCCGTACCTCTCTTGTACTCTTGTGTCCCCTCTCTCCATTGCTTACAGTCTGTACTACAGTCCCTCCCTTTCCCCTTCTACCTTCCACCACTCCCTACCCTGGTCCCTCTTTTCACTTCATCCCCTCTTCCCTCACCCACCTAATGACCACCTCTCTCTTGTATTACCACCCCTCTTCTCCTCCCACACCTGTGTCCCCCCTCCCCTTTGTCCAAATATCTTTTATTCCCCTTCTGTCCCTTGTCTCCTTATTTCCTCCCCTTAGCTTCTTAGATGGTCTCACCCCAACACCCTATCTCTGGTGGCCAAACCTGCACTTTCCAAGCCCTAGGCCTTATCCCTAGGGCCAAATCCCTAGTTGTACTCTGACAAAAGAACTGTTCCTTTGGATCATTTCTAGATGCTTCAATTTACAGCAATTTAGATTGTAATAGATAGTTTAACCTTGTATGCTGCTCTAACTGTAATAACTTGTCCTTTACTATTCAACTATTTTTGTTTTTTCCAAAATGGTCAACTGTCTTGTAATAATGCTCCTCTTTTGTTGTAACTTTGTTTGACGTGGAACATCTGTAAATGAGCCTCTGGCTCAAAGATACTTCCTAGACTGCAATAAATAAAAAATAAAATAAAAGCCAGTTAGCAGTCCACCTTGTTAATGTCTTGTGCATATCATAATGATTTACTTTATCCAGAAGCTTGCCCTTTGCTAAAGTATAAAATGTTTTGCCAGTGTCCATGTAAACTACAGCTAATACTCTGTTCCTGTCCATCTCCCTGGTCACCACCTTGAAGTAGGTGATCAGTGTAGTTTGGCATGGTCTGACCCTCATATTGCCATACTGAGAGGTGGCAGAAAATTTTGTATCAACCAAGTGCTCCATTATTCTGTCCTTGATGATGGCCTCCAGGACCTTGCTCAGCTGTGATGTCAAACTCACAGGCCTGTTGTTGCCTGATTCTGACTTTGCCCCATCATTAAAGTGAGGATCACACTGGCAAAATTTCATTGCTTTTGCACCACACTGCTACAGTACAGTTGATGGGGGATGGTCACTTTAATAATGGTCTTGACAGCTAATAAGGACTGTATAGAGTACTCAGTTTGGTCACTGGAAAGCAGCAGCACTACACAGAGTGCTTTAAGGGCACAATCAAAATTATCTGAGATCCCATCCCTAGTATAGTACTATACAGTAGGTATAACATCCCCAGTCACCATGGTAATAGGGTTCAATACATTTATGATCATTCTCATGGGAATTAAAGGGATGCTGAACTGTGTGGGGAATTGGGGGGTCTACAGACATCCTGCTACAGTAAAATCCCACCTTCAAAATGGCAATTTCCTCCTCATGGCTGGTTTATGTTACCCCAGGACAATAGAGTAGGTAGCTCAACAAGCTAAATATGCATATGCTAAAGGAAAGCTAGTCGCATGCAGGGTAAATGGAATACACACTGACTTTCCAATAGAAGTTTTGTTTGTAACTTGGAGAATCACTCATTTTAGTTATTGGATTCTGCTTTCTTGTATGTATAGCTGTAATGGTTCAGTACATTATATTTTTCTTGACATGTGTGTTAAGTTACTGTCTACTATGCTTCGTTTCAACAGGAAAGTTGGAAAGTATAACTATGGAGCCACTTACCTGCTCTTTGCCACATTAAATATGCATGATGCTAAACATAGGATGTAAAATTTTGATCTGGAATGCCAAGAGCATCCAGACCCCTATTACACATGGGTAACTCTTAGATCATCTAGACAACTTGGGTACAGGTATCATTTTCATCAAGGATACACATTTCATCCCCAAGGAAGTGAATACAAAATGAAAGGTTGGGTACAATAGGTGTACAACTACTCCTTTAATTCAAAAAGTTGGGGAGTAGCAGTGCTTTGCCAGAGGTGTAAACATTTTCAGCAAAAAATACAAATGAGACAGGGAAGGAAGGAATGTGCTCATGCAGGGGACTTTAAATGGAAGGGAAGTTACTCTATGCAGTGTATTTGCTTCAAATCATGCAGCCAGTGATTTCTTTTTAGAGCTCACATGAAAGCTTATCTTCCTAGGAGACACACAGGAGGGGAAATGTAGATGGTTCATGATGATTTCCATGACTGTAGGAAGCCTCCCAGGGGACCTCAGAAACCCATTTCTGTTCCTCTGAAGAACATGACATGGGAACTTTGTCTTGTAGACACTTAGCACTTGATCTATCCTCAGGAGCTTGAATACATTTTTTTCTTTTCCTCTTGATGGGATTACTTGGATAGGTATGATCATTATAGCAGTGGCATGCACCTCAAACACTGTTATGACAGGTATATGTGCCATAGCCAGCCCTGGTCTCTGTTACAATCCTAAATGAAGATAAGAATAAATCACAAGGCAAATGGTGATGAAATACATCACTGTTTTATCAGGATAAGCAATTTTGCACATGGCTTAATAATGAAATAGAACTGATTCTTAGAAAGTAGAAAACCAGTAGACATATCAGCTGTCATCATATGGAATGGTTTAAAAGCAAAGCATATTATCAGTCATGCAGCAGAGAAACAAAGGCAGTGACAGCACAAAATGGGAGGAAAGAAGGACAGACTCAAAGACTTATAAAAACTATTGAGAGGGTAAACAGATACAGTCAAACTTACTGTCAGACATATTTAGTCTCTGCAGCTACATTAACCAGATTATCTGCCCCAAGGCCCAATATGTCCTATTTTGGCCATGCCAAGGATGTTGGGTATAGAGGAGAAACAAGACTCATTCTTGTTCTGCCAATAAAGGAAAATATATTCAAAACCTCATATACTAGGCATCTGGAAAGAGCATGTGTTCTCAATACTTCATTTAAATCTATGAATGCCACCATCACACAATATTTGAAAAATCTATATACTTCTAAATTGTGTAATGAAGGGTGGGACAAACATTTTTTTATGCAAAACCAGAACCTTCCAATATTAGCAGCAGATATCAAGTCAACCTTAGACTGCCCTGTGAGCAAGAGCTCCAGGGCATCCTAAAAGGCACTCCTACCAGCAGATCACCAGGTGCTGATAATGTACCCACCAAATATTTCTCATCGTTTGCCAGGCTATTGTCCACCCTTCTGGAAAAGTTTTGTGAGGCTACTGTATAGTTTACTCTGCCAGAATCAATGCAAACTACTCTAATCATTTAACTCCCATAATCAAAAAAAGACCCCATAGCCTGTAGTAGTTTCAGACCCATCTCTCTCATCAACCCAGACTGCAAGTTTTTCATCATGCAACTAGCCAAAGAGAATGGTAACGTGAGAAATAATTTTTGATGCTGTATCAATTAGAAGTTAAAGCAAAGTGCAATGAACCTGGAGACACAGTAGACCTGGGAGAGAATCCCACAACCACCACTTGCATACTGTAGGAACCTGAATAAGCCACATAACCCCCTTTGCTGCTTTATTCTCTCCTTGAGAAAGAAAGAAAGAAAGAAAGAAAGAAAGAAAGAAAGAAAGAAAGAAAGAAAGAGAGAGAGAGGAAGGAAGGAAGGAAGGAAGGAAGGAAGAAGGAAGGAAGGAAGGAAGGAAGGAAGGAAGGAAGGAAGGAAAATCACTTCATTATGTTTAAGTAAATTTAAACATCCTCATTACCAGGAACTAAATGTGTGTTAATCACTGGAAACCATGGTTCTGACAGCATCTAATGCCTGATAAATATCATATAACATTCCCATGACTACCACTCCCTGGAAACTCTTCTCTTACTAGATGCAGATAAGGATTTTGGCAATGCAGAGTGGGAACACCTATTAAGTGTCCTACACTTGTTTGAAATTGACAACCCTTCATTGACTGGATAGGGATACTATTTGCAGAAGCATTCATCTTGAAAATGATGAATGAGATCACATCACCACTCTTTTGAGAGGACAGATGGAACATGCATTTCAGCTAAATGTAGTTTAATGACAACAAGGAAAAAGAAGAAGAATGTACATTTATGTAGAGATGTTCCTATGCATAGCTTCCTAAAGTGCTTTACAAGTAGTGAAGGAGTCTGATAATGAAGTGAATGTGACTATAAACATGTAGTGGCAGATATTCTGCTCATCAGCACATAAACACACCCAACCATGGACAATTGCAAGAACCAGTTTTATCGAAAAGGGAATGCTGGTCACAACAATTGTGCAGAAAGTACCTTTGGTTCTTTTACTTCTATGTGGACACTTACCAAGCAAGGACTAGTGATAGGCAGAAGTAAATTCAGTTTATTATCTCATACAAAGTACAGCACACTTGGGATAAGAACCCATGCCTACCGGAGGAATAAAAACTATTACCTTCTGGCCCTTTGTAAGATTTGTTATAATGTGAACCATGCCATCACTAGACCACATTAACAACAAATGAACTTTTGAAATGACAGAAGTCAGTTCTTCCAGTGTGGTAGGAACTAAGCAGCATCCTATAATTTATAAACATGAGTTCTACTGATCAAAACATGTTTACACTGTATACAAAATAGCAAACAATTTAAAAAGATATATTATATCTGAAATAGTTGTCAAGGACTCCAGACAAGCTTCTCTTGAATTATAGAAGAATGAGGCAAATGCCCTGTGCCAACTATTTCTGTGATAACAAATCTTTTGAAATTGTTTTTTTATTGTATTGCTGTGTATGTTGATCCTTTTGCTGCTGAATACAGTATGTTTGCAACATATCCTGATTGTAGATGCGTATTGTTGGACTGTTCTTTAATCAAAATTACTCATGTATAAATACTAGGATGCTTGTTACTTCAAAATACACATAAGGAAGTGACCTGTGTGGTCACAAAAGCTTGTGGGTGCAAAACAACTATTGTTTAGTCTAATAAAAGGTATTGTTGTAAGTCTTTGATTAAGAATTGGCACTGAATAACATGACTCCACAGACTTGCAACACCTATTGATGTATTAAGCTGAAACATGAGAAGGGGAAGATTGCTTTGTGGTAATACATTGTAGGGCATATGGGTATACATGATGGACTTCTTGAACAGGATTTTCAAAGTTTTGTGTGGGCTTAATTCATGATTTTGGGATGCCCCAGCATCAAAAGAAATAAAAAAAAATGTTTTAAAGCTAATTTCAAATATTCTGTCTGATTTCAAAGTTTTGATGATTAATGGTGGCTTGTGTAACAAAAATGACACCTGCATCAGGAAAAGCTGAACTAAAAAGGACACAAATTGCATCACTTGCACCCAACAATTAGACACCAATTAGGTGCTCCAACTTTCAACTGCAAATTGCAGGAATGTAAAAGAATCATGTTACAAAACCCTGTAAAGTCCTTTAAAATCCTGCCCTTCTTGGAAATACGATGAGATCTATTGATGTAATATATCTATAAAACAAATAACAACACTTTATTGTTGAAAGACTAAACTTAAATAGACTTGGGATAGGCCAAGCAGGTTGATTTTCCAGTAGTGAATCATATGTGCAACTCTATTTGAGTTAATATGGCCTGACTCTTTCCTCTGGATTTCACCCTCGGTAGAGGTGTCAGGAGAATGTTTTTGCTAGTCTGGAGGAAATGGTAGCTAAAAGAGCGATACCAGAGGCAGAGCAATGGAGAAGGAGGTGGACATGAAAATACACTAAGCAAGAGAGGTGTCAGTATGAGTGGTTGATGTAGGGCAGGGAGGTGGAGTTTGGCAGCCTCCCATCAAAACCTTGGTAAAACCTTTTAATTCAATGGGTGGCTGCCAGTAGTGAAGTGCTTGTCCAACTGTCATTGAATAACTTTGACTCTCTTTTCTGGATTCCCACCCTCAGTAGAGGTGCCAGAGGATGTTTTTCTGTAAGCTAAAAAAGTGATAGCTTAAAGAGCAAAAAGACCAAAGTGTGATGTAGCAGAACCTGTTTCCTGCAGCTCATGTAATAGACCCAACAACACAGAGGACAGGAACCCCATCCCCATCAAGGAAACCTCTAGAGAACCAAAGCTACATTGTTAGCCTTCCCTCCAGGATTCAAAAAATTGATAAGACTAGTTAAGTGGCAGAGCAGTGCAACAAGACAGTAAGCAGGGCCAGTGGGATGCTGAAATGTATAGGGAGGAGACTAACAAGCAAAAAGGAGAGAAGTGGTGTTACTACTGTATCCATCATTGGTGAGACCCCAACTAGAGTACCATTTCCAGTTTTGAAGACCACATCTCAGGAATGACAGAGACAGGGTAGAAGCTGTCCAGAGGAGAGCAACTAAAATGGTGTATGGGGTGCATCATAAGCCATATGAGGAGAGACTGAGGAATCTTAATATGTACACCGTGGAAGAGGGGGCATGACAGAGACTTGTAAGTACCTCATAGGGGTGAACAAGGTACAGAAGGTGAGCATTTTTCAGAAGAGAAGGTGCACCAGGACAAGACGTCATGCAATGAATCTGGAAGGGGGGGAGGAATTTAGGAGGGATATGAGGAAATACTTCTTTGCTGAAAGACTGGTGGACACCTGAAACAGTCTTCCAGCAGAGGTGATTGGAGCAAAAACAGTGGAGGACTTCAAACATGCATGAGATAGGTACAAAAGAATATTAGTAGGAAAGTTGGGGAGGCGGGAATATGCAGAGTTCAGGTAAGGTCTGTTGTGATAATATAGGCAGGGACAAACTCTGCAGAGCGGCTGGGCCAAGTAGTTCTTATCCACTAACAGATTCTATGTTTCTGTGTTTTTGTGTTTCTGTTAAGTAGCTTGCAGAGTTCAGAATTTGGTCCTCTAATATTGATTTCAAAGCATGATTGACCCATAATCTTGATAATGTGTACCATGATCTTTCTGGGAGCAGTGGTGGCTGCTCCAAATCTGAAGGAATGGCCAGAAAAAGTTGAAGTAGCAAGACCCACATGAAACAGTTACACTATAAAATTAACAGCAAACCATGAAGTAGCCATAATGGAGATGTTTTCAGAAAACAGAAAAGGATGAATGGAATCAGGATGTCTGTCCATGGATTGCCATTGGTTAATGACTTGAATATGACACCAAGCTTTGTTTGTTACATAATAAGATATTTGGACCCCTTTGTTGCTTCTTTCAGTTTTTGATCTTAGCAAAGAGAGGATAAAGTGATCTGATGATGTGTGAGACAGTTATTAAGTGTATTGTAGAACTAAAGACAGAAGAGGATGAGGTAAATTATCCAGGTCTTAAGAATACAAAGAAAGCCAAGGTCATGGCTGCTTGTAGATTAAGATCAGTTAAGGATCTGAAAACTCCTTCTTTTAAAAGGTTCATTACTCAGAATTTAGGTATTAATCTATAAGCTTCCTTGTAGGAGGATCTTGAGAGATAGATTTTTTTACTCATTGTAAACAAGTCATGATCAGTGAAAAAGATTAGTAAGAGTATGTAGCATCAGGATGTATGGACATAATTGTAAATTGTAAGCCTGGTATGTATTGTTTGATTGTTGTTAAGCCAAATGTTTTACAGCAATAGAAAGCAAATGCCAGAACATGAGGAACTAAATACTGAAAAGATCTATGTTTTGTAGAGTGCAGAAAATGGTGAATTTTTTCCATGTTACTCTGTTGGCAGACTGAGTAGGTGCAGAGAAACAAATACAGATAGTAGGAGAAGCAATGTTCAGTGTTACGGTTAATTTATTTATACTTCTCAGAATGTTGGAGGAGGAGTCATCTCTTTGACAGCTTGTGGGTAAGCAGTTCTGAACTGCTGAAAATGATAATGGGGAAGCAACAAGACTGAAAGTTAGAGGAATCAGGTACATACACAAAGTGAATTCTGAGGTGAGGTGGGGAGTTAAAGAGGTCCATGTCAATCATCTCTGGAAGCACACTATGGAATGGGAGAAAGATCAGCCTTTCTTAATGATGGCTACTGCCACTTGATTGTCAGAACATAATGTTACAAGCCTGACTGTTCTATAATTGTCCCCAGTTGAATGCAACTGCAAAAATGGGATATGTTTCAAATAAGGAGAAAGTAGAACAAAAGTACCAGAAGTCATGGGTTTTGGATGTCCATGGACAAGCAATCCAGGAAAGACCAAATAAAGTGGGAAAGCCAAAAGATGAAGTAGTGTCAGTGATGACTTTGAAGTCTGAGTTGGGAAATGTAGCCTCATCAAAGATGGCTATACAATTCCAACGCAAGAGGAAGCAAATTCACATGGTGAGATCAGAATGGGCGGAAGCAGTAATGGAATTGTGCTAGTCTAGAGCAGTGACTGGATTGGCAAGATCAAGAAGATAAGAAATAAAGCTCCTGCCTTGAGTAGCAATTCTCAATACAAAATTGTGGTAGCCCAATAATGGTAACGCTTCCCTTTTTGCACAGGAACATTTTGATGAAAAAGACATGACTAGATCCAAACCCCATTGCAGATTCTCAGGGGGGAGATGGGCTTTCATACTGAGGGAATCTAGTTCTATGCTGAGAAATTCCAAGATTGTTAATGGACCTTGTGTTTTATCATTGGCTAGTGGGATGTTGAGTGATGAAAATAAATGATGAGGCAGGTGATATTAGCAGTAGAAGGTGAATCTGGAGTGTCGACATGAAGAAAGTCATCCAGACGAATACAAATATATGTCTGGATACATTCAAAATAATCCAGCATAGTGAGCTAGAAAAAGTGTCAAGCAGGCTTGGGTTGCTTTTGCATCCAAAGATTAAATGTACTGCAAAATAATATTGTTTGTTTCCAAGATATTCCATATACATGCCATAAGTAAGGATGCATAGATAACAGTTTGAATGCATCCATGTTGTCTGTCTTAGTTAACCTTGTGTCAGGTGCAGTGATTTATATGAATTTGATTTGATCAGCACTAGAATGAGGGGCTTACAGATCAAAGAGGAGGCTTTTCATTCCAGAATATTTTCAGGTTCCTATTCCAATAGGAAAAATATGGAATAAAGGAAAAGTAAAGGCTGCAAAGTGCCAATGTGGAAGATTTTATAAAGTTCCTTTGGCAGTAGAGTGTTGACAATTTAAGATTCTGATGTAGCTGATTTAAGATTAGGGCAAATGGTTGAAGGAGTAGTAACTGTAAAATGCATGAAGATCAGTATAGAAACCATCAGAAAGGCCTGTAATTAAAAAAAATAATAAGCTGCTCCACTGGATGTGTTGATAATAATTGTTTTATGTGAAGGATATGAATGAGAGAAGATGGATGAGCTAAGTGTAATTTGTGGCCTAGATAAGGAGTGGATGTTGTTTTACAGTGACAAAGCAGTTTGGAGTGAGCCACTCCACAGTGACTACAGATATGTAATAGAGTAAATAAAGGTGCAAAGCAGGCTGTTTCACTGAAGTTGTTGCAGATGGCTCTTCCAGCAGAAAATACAATTCGATGCCCTCATTTGTCGAAGAGATAATTAGGAGCATATGAAACATGTTGAGAAGAGGAGATGTGAGCAGAAGCGGCACTGGTGGAACATCAAGAATTGTGGACCATGAGAGGACATAAAGCATCAAAATGGGAGAAGTATCCAAAGATGGAACAAGGTAAGGTTCTTTGACCAGTGAAACATCTACAGAAAAGCTTATTGTTGAGCAATACCCAGGAAGTGTGTGAGTTGTACTTTGATAAGTAAGTAGTTGGCTTGAATGAAAACAATTTGTGGTAATCATTCAAATTGGTAGCACTATATCTGACTGCAAGGTCAACAACAAGATAGAGGTAGAAATCTAGCTCATCATGTCTGGGTGGATGAGCCTTGCATACGATTTCTCAGAAGATACTAAAAACTGCAACAAATTCAGCTATAGTCAACTTGTTTAACTGGTGAGGCTGTTTCCTTTGAGAACAATTAAAATATCCCCACAAGAAACAATTTTATTCTTTTTTTTTTACTCTTTATTTATTCACCTTCAATCCAGGGCATCCTTCTGGAGTATGCACTCGACCCCAGCTTCTACTCCCTTGCCTGAACCCTCACTATTGGAGAGACTCCCACAATCATCCAGGCAGCTCTAACTCCTTGGATCACCCTTCAGGGGCAGGCCTGTCCTCCCACGATGGCCTGCCTCTAATTAGGGAGATCGTACCTCATGTGTCAGGTTGGACCTGGAATCCTTCAGATGATGCGCCAGCAGTCAGGATGTGGGCTGCGTCCCTGGCATCCCCTTCATCTCCACTAGCGAGAAGGGTTTTTCTGTTTATTTCTAGTCCCCTCGGGAGCGCGGCATGCAATGACATCTGTGCATGGCTTCCCTGCTGATGTCTGCTGCACTCCCATCCCCTTCTTTCTGACTGGCATACCTGCATTACCCCCGATCTCCACTGTGGGTTGCCAGGACACTGAGCAACCCCGGATCCCTCTCCAGAGAGAGGAGAGCAGTTCTCCGGATGCTCAACCCTCTCTCTCTCCCCCCTGCCAACCCCTGATGGCCCAGGCTCGTTCCTGAACCCAGGTTGCTATTGTGGCATGAGGTGTGGCATCCAGCTCCTCAACCCTCAGCGCCACTGGGCCAACAATTTTATTCTTGGCAGTTGGTTTACATCCTTCACATTGATAACATTCTTCCTGATGTGATTTAGTACCAGCTGTGTTGGACATGTTGTAGTTGGTATGGGAAGATCTAATGATGAAAAAGTAATACCTGTTGTGGGCATGGTGGTGGAGAGGCTAGAACTCATTTTGGAACCTGGGAAAGGCAACACTAGTAGTGAAAATGATATAAGCAGTGTATGCTGGTATGGCAGTAAGTGATTCAGAAGATCCTGAAGGCATTGTTGAGGTTCCTGGATTTGGTGTTTGGGATTACCTGGGTTCCAAAGAGGCAATCCTGGAGTCCAAGTTTGAAATGGCTGAATTGATTTGAAGAAGTAAGTTACAAAGCTCAGAAGACTTGAAAGCAGTAGGAGCCAGAGTCAGAGGTTCTGAGGGAGGAGTGGCAGGAGCTGGATTAGCAGACAAGGCAGCTATGTATAAGCTGAAAAGGTCCTGCATCTTTGCTGACACCAAAAAGGGGACCTTCAAGGCTTAGAGAGCAGCCACAAGCTTGGATATGATCCAATATATATTCCTGTGCTGGGATTTGGCAGCAACTATTATATAGATAGACATGAGAGTGTCCAAATTGTGATCCAAAGAACTGTAGTGGACCTCCTTGTTGTGGGACATGCTGGTAAGAAATGACTTTACAGTGTAAGAAGAAGAGCTTAGCATGTCAAGCCTGTCAAAAGAAGGTAACTGCTATGGGCAGATGACCGCTGCATCCCAAGTGCTGCTCAGAGATGAGACCTGGTTTCAAGTACATTGTAGGTTAGGCACACACCCACAGAATAAAGCTTCCAATGACCATTGTGCTACCATTACATCGATTATCCCAGAAGCCCTGAGATTGGAGACAAGAGACTAATGAGTTACCGGTACAAAGAAGGGCTCCAAATCATTAACCAACAAAGCATATTGTAGGCAGTCTGATGGGGAGTGCTATGTTGTGGAACATCTGACTGAGGCTACCTCTGAACTAAGAGATTCAATCTTCAGAATACAGAGAAGAAAGAGAAACAGAAGAATGGTACAGTGATATTACAAGAAACATTATACAGTATATGAGCCAGAAAAAGAAGCAAAGGAACAAAAGGAAGTAGACAACCTGTAGAAAGACACTTAGGAAAAGTTCTATGGAGGCCAACAGGGGACATATAGGGAACACACAGAGTTAGCTCTCTAGGAACTGTGAGAACAGCAAGGGCATTGGCTAGTAGGCGGGTAACCAGGGCCCAAAACATAACAAGGATGATAAACAAGTAGTAGAGCCACAACAACAATCCCACAGAGCAGACAGAAGTGGCTGGCAGGAGGGCAAATGAGAGCAACAGAGAAGGAGAAGCAATGAAGCCACAGGGGAAGAGGGAGAAACAGCGGCAGTAATAAGCTGTGAGGGAGAGCACAAAGAGGGTCAACGGAAGAAACATTAGAGCCATTGGGAGGGGAGGAGTAACAGATCCAGAGGCAGCAAAGAATGGAAGAGCCATGAAAGCACAGACAGCAGATGAAGATAGACAGGCAATATCGGGGGACATGGCAAAGGAAGCAGCATTGCTGCAAAGCAGGGGACAACAAGGAAGGGAACAAATTGAAAAAAGGGCAGGGAATGAAGAATGGCAGAAAAAAAAACAAGCACAGGGACAAGCAACTAGAAGGAACAAGAGAGAAACAAAGTGAGCAACAAGGAGTCAAGGAGTATGAAGGAAAGTCCAAGTGACAATAGAGCACGGGGGTAAGACCAAGTGAAAATAAACTAGGCAAGGGAGGTGTGTGTGTTTCTGAGTGGTTTATGTAAGCCAGGACTTTGGAGGCTAGCAGACCCCCATCAAATTACAGGTAAAACCTTTTAAGTACCAGTCAGATGGATCAAACATACAAAAGAGGCATATGAATCCATGAGTTAACCTTTTTTTTTTTTAACGTGGTCAAGTTCACACTACAAGACCAATAGTAGAATAGTATCTTGGGCAGAGAAGTCACAGGCTTCCACTGCTAAACAGTGTAACTCAGCAGAATGGACATCATGGCAAAACAATTTCTGGAGGTGGGGCACACCATGAAAAATAAATCTAGGAGGAATGCTGCAATACACATTTTACAGCTTTCCTGAAGCAATGAAGCATACTTGCTTAGTATTTTTGAAAGATGCATGCCCCATCCCCAGAATCTATGGGCATTATGGTCTTGATAGATTGCTCATTAATTCACATGTCTTTTGTCATTCTATTTACTCCTCGTATTTGCAAATTTCTTCAGAACTTCTTGAGTCCTTTTGGGTACCACTTCTCAGCCTCTCTGAAAAGTTTCAGTCTCAGACACAAGCACTTTGACATTCCACCTTCACCTCCTTAAGACCTGCATTTTGCCCTCTCTGAATGGAGACCCTGTCAAACACAAGAGGGATTACATTTGGGAGGCAGTATAGCACAGTGTTTTAAGGTTCTGAGCTGCAAATCTGGTGACATCCAGCAGACCAGACCTGGGTTTGAATCCCACAGCTTCCACTTGCATACTGTGTGACTCTGAGCAAGTCACTTAAAGGGACACTGTCAACCCCCTTAGGTCTCAAAATGTCCCAAGTTTAAAAAACATACAGTATTTTATGATTGCCAACATTCAGTAAAGATTGTTGATGTAGCTGGTAGTTTGATTTAAACTCATATTTTCTTTACAAAAGTAAAAAACAAACTGCCCAACATACTGGTGTTATCACACCAAAACAGATTTGTTTACATTCCTTCATCAGCTCCAAATACATCTTTCCTGGACTTGGGAACACCCACAAAACATTCTAGCACCTCATGATGCTATGGGAGTTTAGGAGGGTACTGTCTTATGAGTGACTGAACTGTTTGGGTGTGTTTCTAATGCCCAGGAAGTATGCAGTAAGAACAGAACTAGGATTGTAAACAAAAACAAGGTTGTTTATAAATATACACTGCCATGCATTTCCGTTCTTTTAAACAAGGAGACAGACAAAACAAACAGCAACATCAGTGAATTTTAGAGAGGGTAAGCAATCATAAAATGTGAGGTTTCAACTAGAAATAATATGATGAGAAACAGGTTGACAGTGTCCCTTTAACTTCCCTGTGCCCCCAGGTCGCTCCTGTAAAAAAGCTTTCAGCTAAGTGTGCTACTCCTGGTTAAACAACTAAATAAATTTGGTGTGGGATGAGGAACGGAGGAGGTCCAGTGTTTAGGGCAGATCATAGTAGAGATGGTAGCATCTGTGGATGTCATTGTTTGGAGCTCTACCCATTTTTCCTGTTGTCCCCCCACCCACACACACACTAATCCACCTTTCCCTCATCTGCTCCCTCCTGCAGTCCTTATGCTCCACAACTTCTTGATTATCAGGGTGTCATATTTCTGTGGAAGAACCCACCCTCCCTCTCCTGGGGGCAGCCTTCCTCTTTGCTACCCTCAGCAATAACTCCCTGCCTTTCCAGAGGACAGCCACTCCCTTTGCTCCCCACAGCAGTATTCCAGAATAAGGGTGCCAATTTGAATCACCAGCATGGCAAGTCAGTTACCAGTAGTTGCATTTTTAAGCCCATTCAAACATTTACACTTTTTGAAAACATTAGAATTTGGATACACTCGTCTCTGCAGAAGCACCTTAGGCAGTGTGTTGTTGATAGTTGTCAAGTGCTGACATTTATAAGGGTGTTTCAAACCCTTAAAAATGTATAGTCATTTTTTTTGGCATTTGAAGTTATGCTAAACAGATTAAAATCTACAGGGCTGAACTGGATAAAACAGAAATGGAAACCAGTTCTTACTTACAGGTATTTTCCATGTGTGAATCCAATATAGTGCAGTAGATTCTTAGCCAGAGCATGATTATATGACTGACTGAGACACTCTGTAAAGATGATGCTGAAAATTGTCACAGAACTGGACATTTTTATTGAATATATATGGCATATTAAGACAATGTTTCACAGACTTGTACAGAATCTTTTGAAGATGTTACTCAGATCTGTTATCACTGGTCTCAAAGATTCAGAAAACAAAATTGATCAAACACATTAAAGATGATGCTGTGTTTTTTCTCTCTGTGTATACATTTAACTCTTCTTTAATGATAATTTTGTGCTGGAGCAATCTGAACTACTTGGAAATGTTTTCTACTTAGGATAGAACAGAATGTTCTGATAATGTAATGATGGATATGTCTTTTCTCACTTGGCAAGAATACAATTCTACCTACTGAATTGACTAAATTCACAAGGGTATTTATTAGGTACGTGTGAAAGCCTTATATTGAACATTAGCTTTCAGGCATCCCAATAATTTGTTATTTGTGTCTCATTATTCAGTAGCTGGAGCTGCATGTGATGCTACAAGACCTCCTGAGACTTCCTGTGCAATCAGAAACCTCTTTGGAAGCTCACTGAAGGCAGGTCATGTGACCCATCACTCACAGTAGCTTCATTCGGGACACACAGATGACTTGAGCTGCTGCAAAGAGTCTCTTTCCATCTACTTGTTAAATTTGAAAAAAAAAGTCTGAAATTTTGATAGTTTTTGTTACCTCCCTAAATCCAAAACTGGAGAGAATCGCTTGTGTCACACTTGTGTGTGTTAAATTTCAATGTTTCTCTCAGGGGACCTGCTAGGGGTATGGTTGTTTTTTTTTTGGCGGGGGGGCAGTGCCATAAATACTAAGCCTCTTTTTCCTCTGCAAGCAAAAGCAGTCAGTCACTACCTGGACAATAGGACATGTTTAAGAGAGTGGCACCATTGTGATCATTTTGCTGTCCCTTTCTTTGTTGCAATTATTTATTGTGAAAGAGCCATCCACTTCAATCCACTTCTTAAAGTTAGTCAAACAGTTTTGCTCTTTTTTCTACATCCTGAACTATAGGAGAGGGTACATGTTTTCACACGTTTTTGTGATAATGTAAATGTTCAGTGTTTTTGAGGAGAACTGCTAGTAACTTATTTTTCTTATTCTTTAAAATTGAAAAAAAAAATAGTCATACTACTATGCCAGGCCTGTTTCTGCTCTGCAAGCAAGAATCAGTCACAGCCCTGGTGCCAGTCCTCTTTATTTTGCCAAAATGGTAAAGAAGATCTCATTAGATGTAATAGCAGAGACAGGCCACTCACTCAGTCAGCAGTTGCAATTTGCAGAAAGTCAAAAAAATTTTCAAATATCAAGTTTTTTGAATATTCCATTTCCATTAAAACCACACATATTAACCCCAACATTTCACCAAAGGAGTATGTTTAGAATAGGGTTTTACTGTTGTCATCATTTTACTGTCCCTTTCTTACTCGTAATAATTTGTTTATCACACAAATTAAACAGGCTGCCTGCTTTTATGGCTCTTTTTTAGATCCTTTCATTTTCAAGAAGATCCTAAGGTTAAGGCCTCACAGAACATTTTTTTTTCTAAAGCACCATGTTGATCTCCTTGCAGGGATCCCAATGCACAGTCAAAATGTTTTGGTTGTGTGGCTGCCCTGATGGGTCAGCTTCAGGATGAGCAGAGCTTGGCAGATGCTGTGTAGTTTAATGACCCATGACTGAATATATCTCCCTGCTGTCTCAATGGCATCTCATGGAGCCTAAACAAGGTATGTCCCATTCCCTGTCTGATTACTGGCAGGATATATCCCTGTCTATTTTGAGGGTGCATTCCTGTCTGATTACAGGATATATCCCTAATGGACAACAGGAGGGAAAAAATGTTTTGGTTTCTAAAATGAAAAGAAAGAGCCTGCCCATTAGCACTATAGTAACATCAGTGCTGCTAACTCCTCCAATGAGCCAAATTTCCAAATGGAACTTGGTCAGTTGGGGACCATCCAGGAGAGAGAGAACTGAGCATCCCTTGAATGGCTGTTTACTCAGGAAGTGGAGGCACAGACAGTGTTCCCTGTGGGACAGCCATGGTGCTCTAGCATAAGCTGGGTGCCAGGTGGTGGCAAATGAGCAAAGCGGATCTGCAAAAATAGAAAATGTAATGAAAGGATATTAAAAGAGCAATACAAGCAGGTGGCCTTTTTATTTGTGAGATAATTAATTGCAATTGAACAGGAAAGGGATAGCAAAATGATGAACGCAGAAAAAAGCAGTCCCCTAAACAAGTCATATCTATGAAATGTTAGGGCAATGTGGAAACTGGAAGCAAGACAATTTTGGGAATGCTGTTCTGGTAGGCTTCATGCAAAAGCAGAGTAGAAAGTGATACAATGTGCAGTGCACCATGTTTCACAACTTCATTGTTATGTGTCAAAACGTGAGTGTTATAGCACTCACTGGGCTTTGATTTACATTGGGGCTGTTATAGCTGTGTTATTGTTCAGCATTCTTGCTGTTTCTAAGATACATGATAATACCATGTATTAAAACAAGAAGAATAGAAGTTATATCTGGTTCAGTAATGTATTCAATTATCTTATACTGTAGGTGCATGCATTAAACACTACAGGAAGGAAACATAAGGGGAAAATATGTAGGTTAACTTTATGAAGAAAAACCGCCAGTAAAAGTAGACTTGAGAGACTATATTCTATTTTCATGGCTTAACTCATATTTGCACACCATGTAATAGAAAGCTAAACTTGATGAAAACAAGCTGTTGGACATGTTCCGAGTCTAGTGTTGAATGATGATGCTCAGCAACATTACCAGCTGTGCTAAACATCCTCTAGAATGGTACACTTATGGGATGGGGGGGGACTGATGTATCTCATAGCCAGTTGTGTCAAGGGAGAAGATGAATGCATCTTCTGTGCCCAGTAGCCTAATGGATCAAACTGAAATGGATACTGAGATGCTGCAAAACAGCCATTCAAGACATTTTCAGTAGACAAAGGCTATGTCCTCTTCTGCTGTTGCTCTTGACATAAGAATGTGCTGAGCAGTGCCCACTCACCCCATCAGTGCTATTGTCAGTAACAAGTGTTTCTTTTTTTTTTTTTGCAATTTTTATGTTCATATTTGCTAACATACAGCAAGATCAGTGACATTGCACATTGCAAATGTTTGAGACCCCATCAAGGGGGAACACAACATACAACAAATTCATAATAAATAATAATAATGCAAAAAAGAAAGAAGGAAAAAAGACCCTAACCTCCGTCCCTCCCCAATCAGAAAGCAAATCTAAAAGCAAAAGTTCCCCGCATACACCCCTCTCTGTAACCTAGTAGGAAAATCAAAGGTCTGGTACTTCTACAAAACATCTAGTAACTTTCTACCAGTCAATCACTCTTGGCCCGTACATGACCAGGAAGGGTAGATGATGAAGGGACACTGTTAATATCCAAATTTATCTTTTAAGTCTCTAAAAAAAGGTTTCCATATCTCTTGGAATCTAACACTAGAATTATTAGCATTCACCACACTCCTTTCTGCATTTAAAGTGATTAAAAAATCTGACCACCATTCTGTAATGGACAGGATCCAGGGATCCCTCCAATGTCTTAGAATTATAAGTTTCAAACCACATGAAGTCCTGCTGTATTCTGGCTATCGCAGTTAGCCCCAGCACTCAAACTGCCCCAGAGAGAAGAGGGTTAATTTTCTATGCACAGCATAGAACGTTGAGCTCGAGCTCGGTTCAGACCTCTGTCTGCTGCACTAAAAAGCACAACCATCAGATTCTTTACTCCGCCTAACTGAACGGTCGCTCTGGAGATTTCTCCTTTGCTCACAGTTCGAAAGTCGGTTAAAGTCTTCAATTTTACCGATTATTTTTTCACAAGTTTCGATTCAGATCTCTGTCTGTGGTACAGTAAGTACTAGGTAATGAACTAGACATAGTAAACTTGTGGAAATTGTAAAATTTGATTTTCGACTGGTTCGGCTGAACCAGCCGTTTAGTGAATTACATATTCTGTCTTGTTTCTGAACTTAGAGTGTGGTTACCGGTCCTTATCGGTTTAAAAAAAAAACGCATTTTCTTGTGTTTTTTTCCAATACCCGTTACACAGTTAGAAACTGATAAGTGTGTCTTGCCTGGCTGTTTGCCAGAAAAAGGGTAAGTTTGTGGTTAGGATGGCTATGTCTGAGAAACCCAGAAGAAAAATCGGGCCCACTGGGTTTCAACACTGCAGTGTGTGTGGAGAGGTCTTTGCTAAGGCTGATCTCCACACCACCTGTGTTTTTTGTCTGGGGTTTGACTACCTCGATTCAGACTGACAAATCTGTAAAAATTTCCCTAAGTCTACCCTGGAAAAAAGATTAGGTAGGCTTAGGGATGAGGAGGCCATGAAGTCCACTGACCCAGATTGCCAGCCCGGTTCGGTTCAGAGCAAAGGTGAGGGAGTGCCCTCTGACCAGGGCGATACTTCTTCGGGCAAGAGGATAGCCGATCCTGAGGGATCAGTTCCTACAAAAAGAAAAAAAATCATCTGGTTCAGATCCTGAGACCCATTTTCCGACTGCTGAAGAGATTGCCAAAGTGATAAGGATTGTAGAATTGCTTCGCCCGGTTCCATCTGATACAGCGCCTTCTGGCAGGCGCTCGGTTCAGTCGGTTCCTCCAGTTCAAGGTTATGCCTCTGAAGATTTTTATGAACCGGATTTAGAGGGGGATGAAGATTATGATGATGATGATGATGACGATGGTGGGGAAGGTCTGGATGAGCACATTGAAGTGGCATCTCCCAGACAGGCCTTCTGGTGTTTCCCCTCCTAGGCTTTCTCAGTCCCCTTCCCACTACATGTTTTACAGGAACGTGGAAGAAACCCTCCAGCTCCCTGTGGAGGAAGCCATAGAGGAATAAGAGGAACCTGATTATGTGGAGATGATGGACATCCCAGAGTCCAAGAGACTGTCTATTCCCCTTCATAAGTCTTTTGGGAAACAGACACAAAAGATTTAAAAAACTCCAAATTCTGTACCTCCTGTCGACAGAAGGATGGACAAAAGGTACACCTTATCAGGTTCGGGTACAGAGTACTTGTATCAGCAATGCAGCCATGTTGGGGTTGTGCAGGCTGCAGCCTGTGATAAGGCTAATATATCCTTGGCTACACACACCGCAGATAAAGACTCTAGGAAGCTGAATGCCATGGCAAAGAAACAGTACATAGCATCCGCCTTGGGACTCAGGCAGGCTAATTATATGGCCTATGCAGCCAGGTACCAGAAGTCCAGGTGGGACACTGTACTGGCACTGGCTAAGCAGGCCTCCCTCCAGCTAGCCTCACAGCTGGAGGGGGTGGCTGCTGATGGGATTAAGACATCTAAGGTACAGTTCCATTCTGCTGTGGACTCCAATGATGTGTCATCTAGAGTCATGGCTACATCTGTGGCTCTTCGGAGAATGGCTTGGCTCAGATTTACTATTCTCTTACAGGACACCCAGGCTAAGGCCATGGATTTCCCTGTGGTGGGTAAATCTCTGTCTGGGAAGCAGAGAATTACATGAAAAGATGGATGAGTATAGGACCACCTATAGGAGTGCACAGGCCAAGGAAAAGCAGGCAACTTCTCAAAGGCAGCAAGCTAGGGGCAGGGGGCAGGCCTTTTCATAGGCCTTTCTACCAAGCACATGCATCTTTTCCTTTTCCGCAGAGGGGGTTCTTCAGAGGGCGAGGCAGAAGGGGGATGAGCAGAGCTGCATCCACCCCTCAACCTAGGGCTCCTGCCAAGCAGACACCCTGATGTGTCAGCCCAGGTCAACTCCTCCAATCCTGTAGGAGGCAGGCTGGCTTACTTCGTCCAGGACTGGATGTCTGTTACCTCAGACAAGTGGGTCCTGGTGGTGGTAAGCCAGGGGCTGGTTCTCAGCTTCAAGAAATTTCCAAAACTGAGGGCCAGGTATTTTCTACCTGCAAGCATCTCCAAAACCATTGCCTTAGAGGCAAAGATTTCATCTCTACTGGCTCTAAAGACTGTAGAGAGAGTTCCTACATTGCACAGGGGCAAAGGACTGTACTCCCGGTACTTCCTTACCCCCAAAAAGACAGGGGAGTGGTGACCCATCCTAGACTTTAGATACCTGAACAAACATCTTTTAAAACCAAAATTCAGAATGGTGACTCTGGGAATAATCCTTCCCTCTCTAAGGCCAGGGGACTGGCTAGCCTCCCTGGAGTTAAAAGATGCCTACTTTCACATTCCCATCAGGTGCTCCCACAGAAAGTACCTCAGGTTTGAATTGCCTTCAAGCCATTATCAGTTCAAAGCTTTGCCCTTCGGCCTGACATTGGCTACAAGGGTATTCACAAAATGCCTAGCAGTAGTAGGGGCCTTTTTAAGAAGGAAGAATATTTCCATATTTCCATACCTGGATGATTGGCTCATTGTGGGTCAGTTCCCAGACCAAGTCAAGTCAGACCTGCTAGTGACTCAGCAAGTGCTCACTTCTCTAGGATTCCTTCTCAATCTTCCCAAGTCAGCTCTCGAGCCTGTACAGCTCCTCAGCTTCATAGGTGTAGAGTTGGATAAAGTCAAAGCAAGAGCTTTTCTTCCCCTGGAAATGGCAAGAGCTGTTGTAGAGCTGGTTTCTTCATTCCACCTTCTGGTCTCTCAGCCAGCAAGGCACTTCCTTCAGCTTCTGGGCCACATGGCAGCTTCTTCAGCAGTGGTCCAAGGGGCCAGATTTCAGATGAGGGACATTCAGTTTCACCTGAGGGCCTTTTGGTCTCAGAAGAAAGATTCTCTAAAAAGACCAGTTCCAGTGACTCAGACTCTGATCCAGGCTCTCCAGTGGTGGCAGGATAAGGGCAACCTCAGACAAGAAGTCCCATTCATCACTCAGTCTCACTCTGTGGTCTTAACCACGGATGCTTCTCTATTGGGGTGGGGAGCCCATCTGGGGGCTCTCACAGCCCAGGGACTGTGGTTCCCTCAGGAATCCCTTCTTCATATCAATCTCTTGGAACTCAGAGCTGTCTTTCTGGCCTTGCAAGCTTTTTCTCAGTCTGTGCAGAACAAGGTGGTTCAGGTCAGGACAGACAACACCACCACCATGTGGTACATCAACAAGCAGGAAGGTACTCAGTCCATGGCCTTGTGCATGGAAGCCATGAAATTGTGGTCCCTAGCTTATTCTCTGCAGACCTCTCTGATAGCAGTCCACCTGCCGGGGAAGGACAACGTGCTAGCAGATGCATTGAGCAGGATCTCCCAGGGCCATCAGGAGACAATCTTCCTCTGTTTTGTGGCAGACCCCCAGTCTTGGGCTCAGTCTCTCTGGATGCTCTGATATTGAACTGGGAGGGGAAATTTCTATATGTCTTCTGTCCTCTTCCTCTACTGTTCAAGGTTCTGGTTAAGATAAGGTCACAACCCTGCAAAGTGATTCTGATTGCTCCAGACTGGGCCAGGCAGCCTTGGTACCCCCTGTTGCTGTCCCTAGCAGTCCATCTTCCCCTGTATCTTCCCAAGAATTACAACCTGTTAACTTCCTCTCAGAGGAGGATTTGGTACCCCAATCTTCAGTCTCTCAATCTCAAGGCATGGCTCTTGAAGAGTTAGAGTATGCAGATTTGCATCTGTCCCAAGGGGTTCTGGATATTCTCAAAGCCTCTTGAAAGCCTGCCACTAGAAAAACTTTTAACTCCAAATGGAAAAGATTCTGCATTTGGTGTTCCAAAAAGCATATATCCCCAGACACTGCTGAATTGTCTACAGTTCTGGATTATATGGTACGTCTTTATGGCCTAGGCCTCAGACCAGCTACTCTCAAAGTACATTTGTCAGCTTTTTCTGCTTTTCTGTCAGTGGAAAAGCCTTCCTCACTGTCATCTCACCCTGTATTCTGTAAATTTTTCAAGGGATTGCTTCATACCAATCCTCCCCTTGAGGGATCCTACCCCTGCTTGGGATCTTAATGTTTGCATTGCTCAGCTTATGCAACCGTCTTTTGAGCCTTTGTTTTCAACAGAGCTTAAGTACTTGACTTGGAAAACCGTGTTCCTGGTAGCTATTACCTCTGCCAGGCGTATCAGTGAATTGCAAGCTCTGTCAGTGGAGCCTGATTTTATCTCATTCCATAGAGATAAGGTGGTCCTTAGAACTAACAAGAGGTTTTTACCTAAAGTGGTTTCAGATTTTCATCTGAACCAATCTATGTCTCTCCTTGTGTTCTTCACTAATCATTCTTCTTCAGGAGAAAGAAGTTTACACAGTTTGGATGTTAAAAGAGCCCTTGGTTACTACATTGAGAGTTCTAAGGCTCACAGGATTGACTCCCTCCAGTTGTTTCTTACTTATGGGGAAGTGAGGAAGGGCAAACCTGCCACTAAGAGAACTATTACCAGGTGAATTGTCTCTTGTATTCAATTCTGCTATAAGAAGCTAGGCAAAATACCTCCCTCAGGTCTGAGGGCTCATTCAACTAGAGGTACAGCTGCTTCCCTGGCTGCGGCCAGGGATTTTCCTTTGCTAGAGATATGTAAAGCAGCCACCTGGAAAACAGTCCATACATTTACCAAACATTACTCCCTGGACATCCAGGCTAGGAGTGATGCTTGGTTTGGTACAGCAGTACTGTAGAGCCTATTCCCAAGGTAGGTTTGAATCCATCCTCCATGGAGGTACTACTTGGTAGTCTGCAATAGTCAGAATACAGCAAGACTTCATGAGGTTCGAAGAAAAAATTTACTCACCTTAGTAATTATGTTTCTTCTAATGGAGTCTTGCTGTATTCTGACCTCCCTCACTGCCTCCTCTCTATAAACCTGTTTTTGGAAAGTGGGCTGGGAGGTGCAGTGTTGCACCCCAGGGGTGCATTTGGGCACTCCTTCCTTTTAGAGAGGGGAAGTGGGTTATATTATTAATTTAACAGCCTAAAGTTGTTCACTACCTGGTTTTTGATTTTGGATTTCTTGACTTGAGTTTTTTGGGGATCCAAAATATTTGGTTGCCATTTGGCAAGTAAACATTTTACAATTTCCACACAGTAGTTCGTTAGTATTAGCTCATAAGAATCTGACGGTTGTGCTTCTAAGTGCAGCAGACAGAGTTCTGAACTGAGCTCAAGCTCAAAGTTCTAGGCTCTGCATAGAAAATTAACCCTCTTCTCTCCGGGACAGTTTGAGTGCTGGGGCTAACTGCAATAGTCAGAATACAGTAAGACTCCATTAGAAGAAACCTAATTACTAAGGTGAGTAATTTTTTCTTGGTAATCATGCTCACCATAGCAATCTTTATTCTAAGTAAAAGTGAGGGAACCTTGGAGTAATGTCCTAATAGGCAAATTTCTTCTGTAAAGTAAGCAGATATGGAAAGATATTCCAAAATGTAATTTTTAACCAAATCCCAGAAACTATGAATCTTAGGACATGTCCATAACTTACGGTGAAGCGAGGCAGGAGAAACGCCACATTCAGGACACCCTGGGGAAGGCAGTTTACCCATCCTATGTAACTTATGTGGCATATAATAAAGGTTATGTAGAACATTCAAATGGATGTTTCTTAATCTATTCTGCTTAATAAACTTAAAATTATTCAACCATATGGACTGCTATTGGGCATCAGTAAGCTGAATTTCTAAAGCATATTTCCAGTAATAGGCTATTGGAGCATAGTTCTGCCACTGGCTGCTGACAAATTATTTATATAATTTAGAGACAGGTTTGACTTTTTTGACTAACTCTAGAAGGGGACTTATGAAGGGCTCTACTTGGTCTTCCGGGGGTCCCTAGGAAATGTCTAAGGCAATGCTGCACTTGTGCAAGGTAAAATATGTGTTTGTCAGATAGGCCCCATCCCTTTTGAAACTGTAGTAGGGAGGGCAGGACAGTGCCTTGCGAAAACTGTTTTAGGCTAATAGATGATGACAATGGTAAAGCCCTAGAGCTTATCATATTGTTGCCTATTCTTAGATTAGGATTGTTAAAAAGCGGCTAGGAAATGTCCTTCCTAATATTAAGATGGTAATGATTACAAAATTGGTGGAAGGCCCTAATACTCCAACTGATTAGTGAATCCTGAAGTTGAGAGGGAACTGCTTTCCAGGGACAATATAGAAGGCCTTGCAAGGACATCAGTTCCCTTTTGGCCTGCTCCCAATCTATTTGTAGCCAAATGCTATTATGAGGGACTTCCTGTAAGGAAGGGAACCACTGCAAAAACCTGGTTGCATGTATGGCTAAATAATATAGAAAAAAATTAGGTAGTTGCAACCCACCCTTCTGTTTTGGACTAGTGAACTTCAAATAGGCCCAATGTGGGGGTCTCCCATTCCATATGAAATCTGAGCAGAGCCTATTAATCGATTTAAAAGTAGTTTGAGAGAGGAAAATACCCAGGTTATTCAGGGGATAACATATCTTAGGTAAGACTGTCATCTTTAAGACATTGGTTCTACCCCAGAAGGACAAAGGAAGTTTCTTCCATCATGACAGATCTTCCTTAATGTCTTTCAAGAGGGGGTCTAAGTTCAGGTCTTTTATGAGCTCTGTAGATAACTTTATACCCAAGAAAGTTAAAGATTGTTTTTCCCGTTGCAGGCCTAAGTCGACTATGTGTTTCTTATTCACCAAGGCTGACAGGGGATAAGCCACCATTTTGTTCTTGTTTAATTTGTACCCTGATATCTCCCCAAACTCAGAGAAGACTTGTAGAGTGGAGGAGAGAGAGTGCATCCCTTTAGCTAGATGCAGCAGCATATCATCTGTGAACAGCGAAAGCTTACACTCCAGAGGACCCACTCTAATCTCCTCAGTCGAACCTCCTGCTTGATTACCCTCACCAGAGGTTCAATATACAAATTAAACAGAAAGGGAGATAAAGGGCAACCTTGTCTAGTACCTTTTTTGAGAGAGAAGGGTTCCGACAAGTGATTATTGCATAAGAGTCTAGCTGAGGGACACTGATAGAGGATACTTATTCTATTAATAAAGCTTGCTGGGAGGCCATAATGGGGATGCACTGCAAACAGTTAGGGCATGGCCACCCATTCAAAGGCTTTCTCTGCATCCAGGAACACCAACGCCACCTGGAGATGGGGGTCCCTGGATGTAGAAACCAGATGACCTAGTTTCTGAAAGTATTCAGAGGGAGATTGACAGGATACAAATCCAGCTTGCTCCAGCCCGGTCAGGGATGTCCAAACTCCACTCATGTAGACAGTTCTTCTGTATTTCAGTTGTCTGATTCTTTTATTATAAATGTTGAGGATTTGAGGCAACATTTATAATAAAAGAATCAAACAACTGAAATACAGAAGAACTGTCTATGTGTGTGAATTTTGTATTGCACCCTTCTCTCCCCCCACCCAATAATTGTGGGAATCACAGAATTTGGCCAGAGGAACGCATCTGAAGAGGCAGCAGAATTAAGGACTAATAGTTTTAAATATTTACATTTCCCGTGGTTTACCAGGATTTCTTCCTGGACCATTTTGTAATGTCCAAACTCCACCTAATCGAGAGGTTAAAATTTTAGCATAGATTTTGATATCCACATTAATCAAAGAGATTGGCCTATAATTGCTAATCTGAACAGGGTCCTTCCCTGGTTTGGGGAACAACATAATCCTAGCTTCGAATAGAGAGGGGTCCATCACTGGCTGTGAGTCTCAATACCCAAACAACTGATGGAGTAAAGGCACTAACTGATCCTTAAAGCACTTATAAAATGATCCTGTGTACCCATCAGGGCCTGGGGCTTTATCTGGTTTCAGACAGTCTATAGCCGCTTCAGTTTCCTTCCATGATATAGGTTTAGTTAAGAGTCGTTGGGCCTCACTAGGTAGATTGGGAAGCTGTGCCTTGTGAAGGAATGCCGAGGTCAACTGGGATTGAGAATCAATGGATTGAGGCAGGGAATAAAGCTGTTGATAGAACTCTCTGAAATAGAAAAGCATCACCTGGGGGTCAGAGACCAGAGAGCCCATACGGGGATTCCTAATGGTGGATATCCATTGGCAGCCACCCACTGTTTTAGCTGCCATGCTAGGTATTTGCCAGCCTTACTCCCCTGGCCTGTATAAGTTGCCTTCACCTGAGAGACTATCCTTTCAGTTTTATCCAAGAGAGTGCTAGCATACTGAGATCTTAGGTGGTCTAATTCAAGTGTCTTGTCATGGAGAGATTCTTCATCCCTTTGGAATCTAGTGTACATATTCTTTCCAAGCACTGATTAAGGTGGAATTGTTTTCTTTTCTTGGAAACTGTGGCAATTTGAATTAGTTTACCTCGCCATGTGGCCTTAAGTGCAACCCATACCATATTAACTTCTGAGATAGAGTTGAGATTTTCTCTAATCATGCTAGAGAGGAATGAGCCAAAATGAGAGAAAATGTGGTCATCTCTCAATAGAGTGTCATTTAAGGACCACGAATACGGTCTGAATGACGGGCCTGGGATGGTTATGTAAACCGAAATCAGTGCATTGTCTGAAATCACCCTAGCATGAATCAGTGAATCCACAATTCCTGAACTGAACTGTTGACTAATTAGAAAAAAAGCTATATGTGAATAACTCTTATGCACGGGTGAAAAAAAAGGAGAAATCTTTAATTGAGGGATATAATAGTCTCCATGTGTCTATTAGACCTAGGGTTGTTTTAAACTCCTGCAATGCCCGCTGTACTGGTAATCCACAACCTGTGCAGTGGGTTCTGTCTAGGTCATTTACCTGAACTGCATTCTGATCACCCCCTATAAAAAGGGGCATATAGCCATATGAAGCCAAAATCAAGGTTAACCTAGTAAATAAGGAGGGGGACTCTTGACTGGGCCATATATTGACCCCAGCAGTACTTCTGAGTTACCTAGTTTCCCCTGTACAAAAATATATCTACCCTCGGGGTCTCTTTCAACCTGAGCAGCTATAAAGAGGACCTCTTTAGCTATCAGTACAGCCACACCCCTCTTATGAGAATTATAGCCCACCCCGAATGTCTGGCCTATCCAGTTCTCTTGCAAATATTTTACATGGTCTGATGGTAAATGGGTCTCTTGTAAAAATACAACTGATGGGCTGAATCTACTCAGATTGTTCAAAATGACATATTTCTTGGAGTTATCTCCACCCCCCCTTAATATTCCAAGAAAATATTCTAAGCATATTCGCCATTGTTAATATAGGAATTATCCACAAATGACTAGGACTGTTACCCTGAAGTGCATACAGTACATATAACCCACCCCACCCCCATAAGAAAAACAAACCTACTCCACATCCCTCCTTTACTTTCAGAGTTGTCAAAATATCTAACTATATACAGCTCACTACCTCTGGACCTAAGCCCTCTCCTCCTGCTGTGGTCCATAATGCCCTCGAGGGGGAGGTGAGCATAAGCCCATCCACAATAGAAGAAGAAAATAATAGTTAGTAATGCATCCCAGCCCCAACAGTGCTGCGGAGAGAAAAAAAAAGTGCAGGTGACTAGGGAAAATTTTCCTCCCACTTCCCCCATAGCCGAGAAAGAAAAACCCTACACACAGCACACCCATATGCTTGTCTGGCAAAGTCAAGTACAAGTTCCGTTACCCTCCTTAAAGTCCCAATATATTCCATCTGAAAAAGAGAGAATGAAAAAACTTAAGACTGTTTAGGAAAGTATGAAAAACCTTTTCATTTCAGTCTGAATTCCTTAAATGTGCTGTAATATGTAACTGTCCCATTACTAAACTAACTGAAACATCCATCGGTGTTACAAGAGAACAAGAAAAGGAGTTTGCTATCTGCAAAGTGTTAAAGTTCTCCGTTTGCTTGCTATAATAATACAGATCAAAAATGACATGTAGTGGCAGACAATCACAGTTGCAACTAGTCTTATTAGCCACTGCCTAAACAGTTGATCCAAGGAGAGCAGAAATCCTGCCCTGATCAAAATAATGCTTGGGAAAAAAAAGGAGAGGAAACTGATAACTTGTCTGGCACATTACCCGAAATGCTGCTCACAGATTCCCTGCATCCATCAGGTAGCATAGTTCATATATTAAAACTGCATGAAGGAAAAAAAAGGAAGGGGGAACCATCATGAGTCTTAGGGGAACACTTTCAACAATAAGGTAGTTGTCTTTGCAGGTAAAGCACAAAGGATATCAGGAACAGTCAGTTCAACTGCAGCACAGCATCACAGCTAAAAACTAACTTGTCTGAAGATCCAGAGTACCATATTTGAGTTACAGTGTACAAGTTAACAGCAGAGAAACCTTGATCTAAGTCCTTATCACTTTGGGAATAGATTCGCGAGAGCTTTCATCAAGGCTTTAAGTGCTTCCTCAGAAGAATCAAACCTCTTAGCCCCCTCTGTTAAAGTTACTTCTAGCCTGGCTGGATAAAGCATTCAGTGGCAGATCCCTGCGCTCCATAACTTTGCAGTGATCGGATGGAAAGCGGCCCGCAGTTGTCTGGTTTTATAAGGTCAAATCTTGCACAATCCTTAACTTTTTAGCACTCCCATAGAATTGCAGCCAGCTTCCTGGCTTCCTTGATGATAAATTCTCTGTCCAGAAAGTTTAGCAATTTAAATATGATCGGCCTTGGAGGGTCTGAGGTGGGGGGCTTAGGCCGAAAGGACCGGTGTGCCCTTTCTATTATATACTCTGGCCCATTAAGAGACTGACCGACTGTTTTCTTCAAAAACTTCTGTAGGAAATCAATGGTGTTTTGACCTTCCTCTCCATCTGGTAGACCCTTCAGGACTAAATTGTTTCGCCAGTTCCTGCCTTCCAAGTCATCGATGCGGTCTTCTAGTTTGGACACTGTGCATTTAAGGGCCACCACTTTTGGCTGCACCTTTTCTTGGGCCCACTCCAGTGAGCCGACCCTGACTTCCGTATCAGCCATTCATCAGGGTTGTGTAATTGCCAGTTTTATATCTGCCACCTCCTTGATCAACTTAAGCATTGCCGCCTTGATTGTTGAAAGCTCAGAATAGATGTGATCCGAGGCTGGCTCCAGTGGGTCCTGTTGTAGGGACGAGCTGCGGTGTGGTCGCTTTTCTTCTGACTCCTGGGGTGGATCCAGTGTGGCCTGCAGTTCGACATTCCAGAGAGGTAAGGCAGCCTCCATTTCTCCACAGTTTCGGTCTTTATGCTCTGCAAGGTCTCTGCAAGGTCTCTACTGGTTATGGCCAAACCAAGTTAAGAGTTTTTACTCAGTAGGAGCTGGAAATTCTTGGTGAAATTACTGTAGACAGACGGAGCTCACCAAAACGCATACTACTCCTCACTGAGCATCACGTGACTCCCCAGTAACAGGTGTTTCTTCTCAGTCGGTGCCAGTGGAACCAGACCTGCCAGCTGGAATCCCTGTGTCTCATGACCTTCTGCACCAGACGCCAATGTCACCAGTGCCCACATGCAATCAGTCTGCTCATCACACAACTCTAGTCAAAAATGAATCACTCTGTGGCTATCCATAGCCATGTGAAGGATCTCACATTTGAACCAGGGATCCAGCATGGTAGCAAAAACTGACTGAAACTATCTAACACTTTCACAAACCTTGCATCTAGATAAGCTTGTAGCTGCTCAGTGAGCACAGCTGCCCCATCTAGAATCTCCCTGTTTTCCTCTACATAACTCTCTATGGATGCTTTCATTATAGACACTGCTTGGATCACCTGACTCAGAGTGGCAGTGGATGCACTTAAATCATGGGTGCTCCTCTGAAATGGTCCAAGTACTCTCACCATGGCATCAGCCAGTGACCACTCATTGTGGCCTAGAAGTCCCCCAGTGTTACACTCCATTGCCATGCCATGCAGGGCACGTTTCTATTCTACCATTCTAGACAGCATCAGATATGATAAATTCCACCTGGTACTGAAATCGTGTATCAAGCAATCTTGGGACAGACCAAGGTGTTGTTGCACTTCTCTTACTTGGTTAGTTGCCTTTACAAAGTGATGAAAATGAGCACAGATGGAGTAAAATGGAGTATGTTGTGGAGACAGTCTTACTAGCCTCAGTACTGTGCCATAACGCAGATGGGACAACTAGATTCAAGATGTGGGCAAAGCAATGAATGACGAAAAGATTTCTGTCAACAACTGCTTTCACCATATTTGCCCTATGATCTGTGACAAGAAAAGCAACATGTAGATTAGTACCACCTGTACTTGAGTGTAGCATGTCTTCAATTAATGACACAACGTTCTGTGATGTGTGGTCTTTCTCCTTTGCCCAGCATTTAGAAAAGCACACCTGGAGTGACTGCCAGATTGTAGAGGGATAAAGAGAGACCCAGTGACACAGGAAGAGAAGGAGGAATCCACAACAGGAAACTTAGGGTTTTGTACACACTGCTTTGAGGTCTATGCAACAGAGTACACACTGGGACTGTGGTGCTCTAGAAACGATAATGGATCCAAAAGTACAACAGCTTTGAGCACTCACAAACCTCATACCAGGGATGCCAAGGCAAAAATCCCTTTTTACATATATTTTATTAAAAACATGACAGACAGATTGATGCCCTGCCTGATACGTTTCAAACTTTACAAGTCATTTATCAAAGGCCACTTTGAGGTGCAGTGAAAAACTCCCTCCACAACCTCTGAGAGTAGTTTGGCAATTGCCATTCTCACATTCTTATTTGTCTTTGGCACCACAGTGTGTGAAAATGTGGAATGTGATGGGAGCTGGTGCTGTGGCTACAAGTGCTACAGATGTCTGTGAACCCAGGATTTTCCACAAATAAAAAAGTTTGCAGATCCAGCACCAACATTTTGCCTTTGAGCTGTGTGATGTGTTGAGCTGTTGGATGGCATGGCTGGTACTTAGTTCTGGCCTTGAATCCTTCCACTATTAGCACTGACTGTCGATGGGGGGGATGTTCCATGCTTGTCTGATGGTGTATAAGTAGCAGGGGATTGGTGCCTAGGCATAGTGTTTGTGGTGAATCGAGGACTCTTTGGTGTTGAGGGGAGGAGTGGTAGCAGCAGCAGCATTTTTTCAGAGGTGGAATGGTCTGTGGCATTGCCAGTGCCACCAGCACTACAGTTTGCATCACTGCTACAAAACTGAGTCTGATTGCACACATGCACAAACCCTGTCTGTTTAAAAATCTTGGGATGCTTTTCCTTTATTGGTTCCTTAAGGAGATGGTTGTTAAATTTGCCAGAGATGTTCCCTTGCTAATAGTCATACTGCACAATGTGCACACTGACTTTCTGTTATCTTCTTTTAGTAATGTAAAATGCGGCCATACAACACTGTTATTGCTCCTGACACCACTCATGCAGCTAGTGTCACCAGTATCACCACCATTCTTTGGCCCCGCTAGTCTTTCTTGTTTGGACCTGTGTCTACAGGTTTTCCCCTGGCACTAGTGGTACCCCTACACTGCCTCTATTTTGTTGTTCAGGCTGGGATTGATCCTGCTGAACAAAGCCCTAAAGGTTAGCTTGCCAAGTCTTTTAGAGGGAGAATCCCTAGCCTTCTTTCCCCCACCACTGTGGCCTTGACAATTTGAGGTTTTTCGACCTCCTGACTTTCTTTCTTTATGGCTCTAATTGTAATCCCCATACTCTACGTCATTATCAGAGCTGTTTAAGTTAGTTGCTGCAGTTGATGTATCAGTGGGCAAATTTTATGGTGGAAAGAACCCAGACCCCAATTAGTGTGCCTCCTCATCATCTGCACTGACAAGTTCTACAGTAGAGTAGACAGGCCAGAAAACAAGAGGTGTCACAGTAGGGGTGGACACAGTTCTGGAAATAGTTGTGCAACTGGCTGGGATCACAGGGGTAGTAGTGATCGGTGTCAGTGTAGCAAAACTGAAGGTCACCACAGTTATGGTGGCAGGTGTAGTCTGCGTCATAGTGGCAAGCATGGTCTCAGTCACAGTGGCTGCAATGGCTGACAGGACCACTGTTACAGCAGAAGTTTGGATACAGTAGCCCCAATGGATATGTGGTGGATCAGAGCAGTGGTAGTTATTAAGGAGGATGTCCTTGTCATGGTGATGCTGGAAGCAGTGGCAAGGGATGAAGATGATAGATTCACATTGGTAGTATCAGTGGCACTTAATAACAATGGGCCCTATGCATGAACGATACACGCAGTGCATAGCTGCATGGAAGGTTCTCATAGAGGGGAAATGTCAGAGGTACACGCACGCCTCACATAGGAGGCATGCACAATGTGTGCGCAGTGACCACACGTAATGCAGCATGCACTGCTACGTGATCACACTGCACATGCAGTGCATGGGAGTGGTGCAGCATAACAGCCACAGAGGCATGCCATATGCACATGTACAATGGCATGCACAGTGTAAACCCACACCGTAGGTACTGTGGACAGTATGCCATGCACAAGGTGGTGTACAGGAGCACAATGCGGTCTGTGGAGCCAGCACAGATGAGCATGCAAGTGCACGATGTGCACATGCTGTGGCGATGGCACATGGCCATGGCACAGCGGCAATGGCAGGAGCACACAGGGCAGCCCAGACACCATGCCACAGTGCATGGTGGGCACGTGGCACCATGGGCAGCAGACACAGCCACACACTGAATGGTGCAACAGCACATGCAGTGCTGCTGTATGTGACGTGCAGGGGCACCTGCACACCCACCCGTGGCATGAGCAGATGCCATGCCATGTGCCCAGAACAGCAGAGCCATGATCACCAGGCTGCCATGCATGCATGTATGGTCGTGACAGACAAGAAACGTCATGGAGGCTCCAGGCACATACCCTCCCCCGAGACAGTGAACACACAGGGCTAAGCCACAGTACTATAATAAGGCACCAGTAGAGCACACAGCAGGAAGACACAGCAATGTACAATGCCCAGCCACTCCCCCATGCAGTGAACAGTCCTGCAACAACCTCCCCCATACAGTCCAACACAGTACACCCACCCACCCCCCTTCAGTAGCACAATGTCCATGGCCTGTACATGCAGCAACCACAGTTAACATTCTTGCCATCATGGCCAGTACCTGCTTCTGCATCACACCCCAATGGACTCCGCAGTGCATAGACATGCCATGCACCCAGTGCATGCTCTCCCTCCGATGGCAGATGTGGGCCCTGTGGTGAAGGCGTCGCCCTGCTGCTGTCAGTCTTTGACCTGTCCTCCGACTCCTGGTCCTCCTCAAGGGAACATCATCCAGTGCAGCACAGCATGGTGTGCTGCACCAGTCTCCTGTAATGCTGTAAGAGACAATGAGATACATTAGCAATGCCCGCATGGGACACCACAGCCACTAGCAACATCACCCATGTGTCGCCCACTTACCGCTCAGGGGACATAGACGTCCCGGCTACGGTACTCGTTATCCTCATAGTATAGGTCTGGCCCTTCACCCTTCAGTATCATGTACCCAGGTAGCCACTCGCTAAACATATCTGCCTCACAGGCAAGGAGGAGACATACACCTTGGCACCAACACTCTGCCGCAGGAGTGTGAGCTGCAAGCGGACCGGCATGCCCTTCCCATCCTGCAGAATAGAGAGGAACAGCGGTTAGGACATGCATCACCTGCAACACCCACTAGTGCATACTGCCCACTGGCTACACTCCCAGGTAACACATACTCACCCTCTCATACACCCTGACAGCCAACAGGTTGCCATAGCCCCAACTGTCCATGTAGTCCCCCTCCGATACATGGAACAGATGGGCAGGGAACTGTGCCTTCTGAGACAGCATCACACCCACCATCATTCAGTCCTGCATGGCAATGAACATCGCGTGCCCAATGCACATGTGTAGCACACATGGAGAGCACGTGGTGGTGTGAAGACGGATGCCCCGTGGGGGCATGCCACATGATTAGTGTTATATCAGGGACCACAGCTGGCTCTGCATGGCACTGCATGAAAGAGGGACACTGTATCAATATGTGTCCAGGCGTACCGCTCCATGTCCACCTCATTGCCAACCTCGCCGAGAGGCGGCACCGTCGTGCCCCATGCCCGGGTGTATTCCATATACACCTCAACTCCACTGCACTGTCGGACTCCCACTGCATAGAACGCTTCAGGTTACCATGGCCAGCCATCGGCAAGCTGTGTGACAGCATCCGGGCTGACATCGAAACCCAGACATGGTGCTCACACGCCATGACAGTTGAGACGAAGCTGCTATTTGCCTTATGTTACTATGCCACCAGCTTATTCCAGCGTGTGACAGGAGATGCGGTAGGTGTGGGCCACTCGTCAGTGTCCAGAGTGATGTCGCAGCTTATGGATGCTATCCTACGGCACCTCGGGGAACACATCGTGTTCCTGTCCACACCTGCTGAGCTCCAGGTGATGAAGGAGGCCTTCTACCCACATGCATGGCATGTCCAATGTGTGCGGCATTATCGAATGCATGCACCTTGCCATACTCATGCCACAGACCCATGATAAGGCATACAGGAACCACAAGGATTATCACAGCATCAACGTCCAGGTGGTATGAGATGCAGGCAGTCTGGTCATGGACGTGTACAAGGTACCCCAGGGTCATTGCACAATTTATATGTTCTGGATGGTTCCAGGATGGGTGCGCTATTGTGGGAAGGACGGTTGGATGGGTGGCTATTCGGTGAGTACCAATGGGTCAGCGTGACATGGCACATCAGCCACAGCTCCTGAGTCATGCACTGACGTGTGCCCCTCATCTGTTGCAGGTGTCATCAGCTATCCACAGCGGACAAATTTGATTACACCATTCCATGCCCTGGCAACCCCAAGGGGAGGTCACCTACAACACGGCGCACAATAGGATAAGGGCCGTCATCGATAGGACCTTCAGACAGATGAAGATGAGATTCCATTGCCCCGGACCACATGGGTGGCAGGTTCAAGCTGAGCCCCGCCAAGGCATGCATGGTGTTTGCCGTGTGTGCCATGCTACACAATGTCGCTAAACAGGGAAATGTGCCAATGTCTGCTGCAGATCCCAGCATGCCTGCCACTGACCTGGAGGATGGTGATCCACCCGTCTGCATGGCTAGGACAGCTGGTGGCCACATGGTCCATTAGACACTCATGCAGGGCATGTTCAAGCACTGATGGCACACCATGGTCACACTCTGGATGGGTGGCATGGCCACCATGCCCCGTGTAACCATGCCACCATGGCACCATGTGAGGTGTGCCCTGCAACAGTGGCTGTGTGCTTGCATCTGTGCAGGCAAGCAGTGTGCATTGCCTGATGGTGCACAATGATGAAGGTGTTGCTGCCCTGAGTGCACCGCACAAGGGGGTACGCTGAGTCTGTGCATGTGTGTGGTAGGTGGCGATGTGCCGTGTGTGGCCGGCATGTCCTTCACATGCCGTGCATACCATTGCCATGTGTGCCTGTGTCTGTGTGTGGGTGTATGCATATGCGTGAGTGTGTGTGTGTGTGTGTGTGTATCTTTCATGGCCATGTCCACGGGTGCACCATGCTGTGGACCCATGTGTGTCTGTGGACTATACTGTGTCTGCCACCTCCAGGCATACCTGTAGCCTAGCGGATGCCCTGCCTGCATGCTGTTGGCCTGCCACATGCTGCACCCCGGTCGCAATGTCCACTGTTGGTGCCGGCACCACTGCCCCTGTGGCTGCTGTGTTTTGCTGCACTGGCTGTGACTCCATGGGGGGTGACATCCAGTGAGGAGGAACGTCAGAGCAGTGTGTGGCCCGGGGCCTCCCTGGTGTGCTGTGTGTGTTCCTCCAGCAGTGTATGCTGTGTGCCCATGACTGTGGTCTGCAGGCATGCCCATGGGCTGTCAAAACTCCCCAGGCACTAGGTGCTGCCCCTGCCCATGGATGCCCTCCAACGCAATAGCACACCATAGGATAGCCATGTTTATAGACCATTGCATTGTGGTCTGCTCCACAAGCACCACTGTGTGTCACCACTGTGCCTCCAACATGTCATGCTTGAGCTGCTGCAGCTGGCGTTACTGCCCCCTCCATGTAGGACTGCATCCACCCAGACCTGGTGCATGTCCATGTGTGGTCCAACGGGCCCTCATCACCGCAGTCTGTGTGCTGTGCCACGGTGCGGTGATGCTGTGTCAGCAAAAGGGGGCATCCACTGCTGCCTTGTGTTGCAGGGTGGCCGGTGCTAGTTGCATGTCCCCGGAGTGCCAGCGTGTCCATCTTTGCAATGGTATTGTTGCCTGGTCCTGTGTCCTTTTCACGGGGGGCCAGTGTCACTGCCCTCACCAGTGGGCATCTCAGTCTGGGCATCCTGCTCTGTGGTGGTACCTGGGGGTGTACACATTAGCTGGGTGCAGTTCTTGTGCCCACCCCACCACACTGCACTGTAGCATGCATACTGACCTGTGCACTCTTTCCCTTGTTGCTGTGCTACGGGTGCCATCTGTCATCCTATGTCAACTTTCAGGTCCATTGTTGGCACTGCTGCACCCCCACTGGCCTGTGTGCCACCTGTGGATACATGATGGTTCTGTTAGCTGCACCTATGGTTGTGCTCATTCAGTGCAGTGTCTCTGTGTGCCATACCTCTGTACCTACCTGCCATGGCATCCATGCCTTCCACCTCCCCATGGATGGCGACCTCTAACAGTGTCTCTACCACCAGGTGTTCCAGTGGTGTTAGCTGTGTGTCTGTGTGGGGAGGGACATTCCTTGTGCCACTGCATGCCCGTCCAGCAACTGTGAGCTTTCGTTTCACGGTTGCTCTGAGGTCACGCCATTTATGTTTGATAGTTGCTATGGGGCATGCCTCAGTCCTAGCAGCATTGATGGCCACTTGGATGTCCAACCATAGTCTGGCCTTTATGTCAGATGGTGTGGCCGGGGCCTCCACACCATACAGGTGACCATAGTGTTGCCGTATGTCGGCCACCATTGTGGCTACCTGACCACTGGCAAAGTTGCTTGACCTTGTCCACTGCGCCATCCTCTGGCAGACTCGGCCATGCCCATGTCTGCCTCCTTGGGCACCCCCCTTGGGTATCACCTCTTGCTGCATGTCCTTATCTGCGTCCATCTCCTGGTCCGCCATTGCCTTCCGTGCTTGTGTTTCTCATGGCATTCATGGCCATCCACTTGCACAAGGGGGGTGCATTCCCTTTTATGGTGGGGTCACGGAGCATTCCCTCATCTGTTTCCCCCATCTGCTTTGGCTGTGCACTTCCCTGTGCGGTTGCTGCCTACACATCCTAGGCATGTTTCTGTGTTTGTGAATGCCGCGTCCCTTGGCTCACCTCTGTGTCATGTAGCTGTGCCTCCGGCCATGCTGGATTCCCATGTATTTCCCACACTTTTGTGCATTGGGCCCAATATCCTCTTAGCAGCACTGCTAGTACTTTGTATGCTACTTTTACTTTTTTTTCCCTGGTGTCAGCTGATGCCATACAAGTGCTGGTGGAGATTGCAGACTTTTCTGGGGGTAAATCATAATTTTGTATGATGAATGCACCTTGAGCATCACTCTACAGTATGTTCACCATCTCTTGCTGCTTGCTGCTCTACACCTGCTGCAGCTTTGCTGGTGCTGCTGGACCAACTACATTTTCTGGTACTACATCCTCTATCTGTTATGGTTGTATTCCTCAAAGGAAGATGTATTCGATTTTAATTATATTATTATGAAATATAGTCACTTAAACCACTGCAGCAATGCTGAGCTGACAAGTCCCAAGAGGTCATCCCTCTGTACAGACAGTTGGTGAGATCCCATCCGGAGTACTGCGTGTAATTCTGGATACCCCATCTCTGCAAAGACATAGACAGAGTGGAGGCTGTTCAGAGAAGGGCAACCAATATGGTGCAGGGTCTGCACCACCAGAGACACGCAAGGAGAGACTAAAGCAGCTTAATATGTATACCCTTGAGGAAAGAAGGGGGAGGTGGGACATGTTAGAAACTTTCAAGTATCTCAAGGGAATTAACAAAGTGCAAGAGGGTAGCATCTTTCAGAAGAAGAGATGTGCAAGAACAAGGGGGCACAATTTAAAGATAGAGAGGGATGGCTCAGAGGTAATGTTAGAAAGTATTTTTTCACAGAGGGGGTTGTGGATGCATGGAACAGCCTTCCTGAGGAGGTTGTGGAGTGAGGAACAGTGGGAGAATTCAAGAATGCATGGGACAGGCATGAGGCAATTCTAGTTGGAGATAGGAGGAAGTAAGCTATTGATTAACTTGAATCTACAGCTTATCCATCAGTTAGTGAAATGGGCAGACTAGGTGGGCCAAGCGGTCCTTATCTGCCATCGAATTCTATGTTTATCTGTTTCTATTTCAACTAATAGTCATGCATGACTAAATTGTCATATATATACAGTATATATATATATATATATATATATATATAATTTCAGCTGGGACACACAACTATAAACTTAGAAGAATGTCTTAAGTGCAGAGCCATACACACACACACACACACACACACACACACAGCACAGAAAAGCAGCTAACTGAAGTGGTGAGAGTCAGCTGACTTGCCCCACCCTACAAGCTACTGTAAGATGCAGTCACACTTGCTTAAATGGCTGAGGAGGGATTGAAGCCTCAAGTTACTACAGAAATGTTGAGCTGACAAGTCTCACTGTCAACTAACAGTCAAGTCTGACTAATTTGTCAGCAAAGAAATACCGTTTAAAGTGTCTTCTTGGGCACAAAGCCAAGCCACTAACAACAATAGAAAAAGTGTCTCAAAGCTAACTGCATTTCAGTTACACTACTTGCCTTGTTCTTTGTTTTAGACAACTAGGTTAAAAAAAAAATTTCTTATCCAAATAAACCCCTACAAAACCGTTCATACTTCTCTAAGCTGTTAGTCTTTAAAACAAACTACACTACTCTGTTTAAATCTTGTTTGTTTAGTACAGTGCAGTACAAACACACAAACACATTTGCTCACACCTACACATCGTGAGTGTGTGTGTATGTGTGTGTGTGTGTGTGTGTGTGCTCGCACACATGCCCTGTTGGTGCCTACTGATCTCTCTGTCTATCTCTCAGCAAACATTAAACATCCTTTCTATTTTCCCCTCTCTTAAAAGCCTAATTTCCCCCTACAGTGTAAAACATCAACCGTCTCTAGCCTGGGATTTAGACTGGGAACAAAAAATGTAAAGATTTCTGTCTAGTTTTAACAAGTGGATGGAAGTAGATTTTTTCTTGGCAGCAGCTCAAATTGTCTATCCCACCTGCCTGAAGCTTATGTGAGTGTCGGGTCACATGACATGCTTTCAGTGGGCTTCCAAAGTGGCCTGTGATTGGATAGGAAGTCTCAGGAATCCAGAACTCCTGCCAAACAGCATAGCACAAAATAGCCATGAATAACACTGATTATTATTTTTTCTTCCCAACTAACAAATAGCCTATTATCTGTGATATTCAGAAAATGTTATTTGTTACTTACACACCCTATTGCTTACTGAGTGAAAAATATAGGTAAGTAGGAATTTAATGACACTTACTCACAGCAAAGGCATAGTGGAGTACCTCTCTCTAACTGAAGAATAATTGTTAAGATGCTTCACTGAAGCATTGACAACATGCAGTTTACTAAATAGACATTTTAGCATGTTTGGTGAAAATTGGAAAGTCCTGGCACGTTACATATGTGATAGAGCTGTGCAGGGCCAAATATTATTTCCTGAATACCTCAAATTGTAGGTCTTCTGAACATTTGGGGGACTTCTCAAATAGGGGACTATTAATATTTGGGAAAGAGTATTTGGCCAACTACAAAATAAGAAAAAAAGAAAAGAAAAAAAAAGAAAAGCCCCTCCTTCCCAGACCAAAATCCAGTAAAGTAAACGTAACCCCTGTCCCCCACCATCTATCAGCAGCCCAGTGCCACCCTCCTCCCCCCAAGCATCCACAACTTGTTATATTTTATTTTTAAATTGTAAATAAATCCCTGATAGATGACCAAAATAATCCACTCACCTCCACAGTCGGACACTGTTAATGTATAGCACACAAAAAATATCAGTTATGTTCTCCCAACCCCTGCACACACTGGCAGCACCCTACTCCAACCCTCCATCCCCTCTGCACACAATTCTTAATACAAGAAGGTGACTGGCAAAACCCATCTCTTCTACAGATGGCTGCCTCCCATGGGCGAAAGACTCGTGATGCTTGAGCTCTTCAGGATAGTAAAAACCAGCTGATTATGTGATCAGTTGGTTTAGTACACTGACGGAGCAAATACAGGAGCACTTCCATTCATGAGAAGGCAACCAGCTGAGGTGGAGGGCAGGTTTGTTCCAGTCACCTTCTCATATTAAGAAGTGGATTCTGGGGGGATGGAGGGTGGGAATAGAGTGCTGCCAGGGTGAAGAGGAAACAATTGACATTTTTTATATGCTAAATGCTATACAGTAAAAAAGCCGGTAGCCAGTCATGGAGGTGGGTGGGTTGTGTTGGTTGTCCATTGGGGGATTTTGTCCCAATTTACAAATAAAAACATAATAAATTGTGGGGCTTTCATGGAGGAGGTGGCACTGGGCTGCTGACAGAGGGTGGGGACGGGGGTTACAGTCTACTGAGTTATGAGCAGGGGTTGGGGAAGGGGCTGCTTTTTTTTACATTTTGTTTTAAATGAGCCCGAATACTGAATACCTGAATGTTTGGCTGTTGAATACCTAACATTCTGCTGAATATTTGGAAAAAGGTTTTCTTACCGTCCTGATAGGTGGATGAGTATGCTCCTCACAAGACATCCCCCACATTTATCACAACACATTTGCCTCATTTTTTAGTGATAGAGTAAAGTGGTACTACTATAAATAGAGATGTTGACAATTTTTCATTCATTGGTAAAGTTGGTGTGAATCTGCAGACATTCACAATTAAAAATGTATGTAAATTTCACAGCAGACACATAAACTTCACCAGTGGATTTTTTATTAAAATGTTTAAAACCACCTCCCCAACCACTATTCTACAAAACCTTCACCCTCCCCCACTCCAAAATTACAGAAACTATGATAACCCTCCCACCCCCCACTGGCACCCTCCTCACCCTGCCTCTGGTGAATTGCATGCTGCTGTCTTTATGAGCAGACCCATTCCCACCCAACCCCCAGTCTCCACCACCACTAGCACCACACAATCAGCCTGCAATAAACCAAATGATCCTTTGGTGCAGAGCATCTGCTCTGGTCAGTGTCCCTATCATAATGGTCTGAATGAGTGATTAGTGACATTTGTGCGCCTACTAAAACCTAATTGTTTGAAAATTCAAACAATCACATTTTAGTAACAGCAAAGCTGTGGCCAATCATTCATTCACTCCATTCATTCATTTCATTATGAGATGGACATCGAACAGAGCAGACGCTCTGTACTGGGGGAACAATTTTCTTTGTTACAGGTTGCTTTTGTGAGTACTGGTGGGGGGAAGGATGGTGGAGATGATGGGGTTAGGAAGGAGACTGGGTGTGCTTAATAAATACAGTGGGACTTGGGTGGGGGAGCAGTTGGAATGTGTCTGGAAAGTATGAGGGAAGAGGGATTCATTTTTGGAGCAGAACAAAATGCAGCACCATGCAATTCACTGGGGTGGGGGTTGACAGTGGGGTGTGAGGGGTGAGTCAAGTGGAGGGCTGCTGTAAACTGCATGCATGTAGGACCGGCCTACCAGGGCATATGGTGTGCAGGATAGATTGCCAGGACTGTAAGGGCAATTGATATAGGACTGGGAGGGCCAACACTGTGGAAGACCTGTTCATCCTGCAGTTTAATAGTATGTAAATAGTGCAATAAAAATCCACAATGCAGGTACAACATAATGATGTTGTAGGACTCCAAGGGACAAAGGAATGCCCCCCATAACCATGTACCCACACCACCCCAAACATGGTACATGGGCACCATGCACATAGTATGCCCCACAGTGCCTACTGCCTTGTACAGCAAAAAGACCTATGGCAAGCCCCCCCCCCATAGAACACACCAAACTGACCACAAATCAAACAATTATGGCCAGCAACATGCCACTGCTGGCTGGAATAAGACTTGGATACTAGACATATGCACCAAAATGTATTTTACTATAGAGAGCACAGCTGCTCCTGCATGTCACAAGTTTACAGAATACAATTATGTTCCTGTCAATAGACAGGAGAATACATGTAATGTAAGAAATAACAGCATCCCCTACTGCAGCCCTGGGTCATATACAAGGGCATGGACTGCCACCTAGGAGTCCTCCTGCTCCTGGGAGTTCTTGCTCAATCCCCTTAGTGTGGAGGCAGTGTACTCCCTCTCAGTGAGCATCATGCAGTGAAGTGGTCCAAAATATTACAGTAGGTCCTAATAGAATAACTTTATTGGCTTCGGCCTTCTTTTGCTCTAACCATCTTAGTGAATCTTAGTGAAAATACCCCTGAAATAAGAGGAACACAGAAGACAGGCATGAGCGTGATGCACATGCAGGGCCACAGCAGAACACAAGCAACACAAAGTGACCCCATATGACTTATGTTAGATGGCTAACCCAAGGCCCAGTATTCCCACATCTCATCCATATAATAAGTGCCCTGGGTGTCAACATGCTAGGACAGCCAGTCTGGCAGCTGTAGTGCCCACCTGGCCCACTGTGCCACCATTGCTGCTGCTCCAGGATGAATCTTCCTGATCTGCCATGGAAGTCCTGCTGAAATATAAATAAAGGAACATCACTGATGCAGTACACACAACAAATGGCATGCACATACTGTCACCCCTTGTCAATTACATACATATCTCACCAGCTCCTTCATCTCTCAGACAGCGCCACCCTCCATGGAATCCTGATAAGTGAGCTTTTACATCTGCCATGGCTTGCAAAGGTAGTCCCCCACTCTCCCCAGAGACATCACAGACACAGTTGTTCAAGCAGCCCTCTCACTCACAGTACTGTACAGGAATAATTTGGTGATGCCCCTGCATGTCACATCACCCCACAGGAGTATGGGTAAATGCCCCTTTAAAGTGGCTAATTTCCACATGGGACATCTGTGCAGAATCCTTGTCAGGGCCATGGTTAGAGGAAGCACAGACTTGTGTGTGACACACACTGCCTGGCAGCAATTCCAGGGCCACTCCACAGGGTTAAACAGGATGTGCCCAGGCCTACTAATGAATGTCCTTCTGAATGTAAGCAGGCATAGAGGACAAGGCCACAGTCATGTGTATTCTGGCCACATCTGGATGCCAGTGCCCTGTGGGACACACGCACAGCTTTGAGAGATTTCATTTGAACAATGGCACAATCACATGGATGTGTGACAAGGTCCTTGGCCATGTAGCCCCACATACCTGTCTGTCTTAAGTTATGTCATCTGACACAAAGGTGCTATGTGTAGTAGTATACTATGCCACAGGGTTCTTCCTGAGGGTGGTGTGGGATGTCTCAGGTATAAGCTAGTCCTATGTGTCCAGGGCACTGCACCAGGTACCTGACACCCTGCTCCTGCATGTACATGAACACATAAAATTCCTCACAACACAGGCCAAAATACATTTCACAATGGAGGCATTCTTTGTCATGGATGGCATACCAAATGTACTGGGGCCATTGACTGTATGCATGTGGTGATCCTGGCAGCATCCATGGATAATGATGCATACTGCAAAGGGTCTCAAAGTATCATCTGCAAGATAGTCTGTGATCCCATGGGTATCATCACTAATATGTGTGCCAAATACCCAAGTTCATGCTATGATGCCTATATCGTTGATGGGTCCAGGCTGAGCACCATCATCATTGCATGCAGGAGCAGGGATTGATGGTTGATAGGTGAGCATCCATACTCTACACAGACTGGTGGATGCCTGGTAGCTGCATGGTACTAACCCTGTTGTTTACCCACTGCATGGGTAACAATGGATACCCACTATGGCCATAACGGATGACCCCATACCTGGAGGCACATGAAGCAGTGAAGAAGGCATACAGTGAGGCATACAGAGAGATACAGTCTGTGATCAAAAGGATGATATGGATACTGAAAATGCAGTTCTGGTGCCTGGACATGACAGGCAGCAGTATGATGCTTGCCCAAAAACAACATGCAGCATGTTCATAGCATCTGACACAGTGCACAACATTGCTGTGTGACATCAGCTCCCCATGCTGCAGGATAGAAAGGGGCACGATCCACAAGGTGACCAGGTAGGGGAGACTTACAGGTGTGAAGAACAGAGTCAGTGCCTGAATGGATAGCACTGCATGAACTCATGTAGGAGCATAGAGCATTCAACTGTTAGGTGGTAGATGGTTTGAAAATGTTATGATGCCCCACCCTGAGTGCTGCACCACCCATGTATGGGGAGCTATCAGTGTCTGTGCTTGGAGCTTATATGTGGTTGGGGGATATAGGTGGTAGGGGTATGTGTGGTGGTGAATATGTGTGGAGGGTGGGATGTACAGTATGTGCTTGTGTGGAACACGGTGCTTGTGGTGGGTGGTGGCGGGCATCACTTCTTCTTGCCTGGTTGCTGCCTTTTGTGTGTGGAGGCTCATGTTCTCAGATGCCATGCCTTGGCTATGTCCTTTCCCCCTGCACTCGCCCATGTGTCTTGGTGTGTACTCAGCATCAGTGGTGGCTGGCTGTCCTCCTCCTCTTCAGGGTTTGGTGTGGGCAGGTTTGTGTTGCATGGTTCCCTCCGGTGGTGACTCAGGTACAGGCTGGGTACCCATGGCAGACTTGCCTGCATGTGTTCCAGTAGCTTTTCCAGTAGGTCCTCTATATGATCAATGCCACACTGCACACCCCTCAGTTCTGCAGTCAGCTCCTTAAGCTCCCCTGTGTAGTCTTGCTGTGCATGCAGCCAGTCCCATTTAAGTTTCCTTATTGCAGGGTACTATGTGTGCATTATACCCTTTCTGGCTACCTCTGTGCATAGCTTGAGGAACAGCTGGAGGGTCCCTCATCCCCACTGTCAAAGAGATGTGTGTTCCCACATGGGATCAAATATAGGTCCCTGCTACCTGGTCCAAACCCTCCCATCAGGTCTTTTCTACATATGCATATCCCCAAATCAGTAATGGCTAATGGCCATGACTTCCAACCCCACCCCACCCCAGCTCTGTGCTTCAAAGGCCACTTTTTCAAGGCACCAAAATTACAAAGCATTTACATCCAGGGATATTCATCCAGAAGCTATCATTTCAGTTATGTAAGTTTTTTTCAAATACAGCATCTCAGCTATAAATGTCATCCCTGCATAAATGTCACTTGTCATTGCTGCTAATTTGTGATGTTAATTATATATATTCATAATGGATAGATAGCATTCAAAATATTACAATGTCTAAACATTATACACTTAATAAAATTGTTACAATTTGGCTGTTTGCCAAATATTTAGAAACTGTATAAATGTATTTTCACACATATCAAGCCACATACAGTACATAAAAATTAAATAAAAACACCACAGTTTAAGGCTCCATTTAACCACTGGAGTCCTTCTTGTAAGTACTTCAATGTTAAAACAATATGTAATCGTACTTCAGCACGATTTCCTAAAATACTTTAAACTTAACATTTTCCCTCCACTACAGAAGGTCCCAGCAATTATGGTTCATTAATCCCTGGGACATTAGTCCCCATTTGGCTGTTAGCCACAGCAGCCAAGTCATAATTTCTGAATTCATTTATAAATCAATGCTATTGAACCTCATAGGGGAAATTCCCTTATCAATTTACTTTCCTTCCACTCGGCATTTTTATCAAAGTTTATAAAGGATAATTTACCACAAGCAAATCTCGGACTCTACTCCATCTCTCAGAAACAGAGTCTAAGAGAGCCAAATGATGCCAGCTGAGCAAAATAGAAACAGTACCTGTTAGAGGGAATTACCCCACATCCATCCTCTTCCATTTGTTATAACAGAGACTTTGTAGAGTTCATCACAATCTCCCTGTTCACGGAGTCTAAGTAGATAATGAATATTGGGCACAGTTCTAGGTGAAGTGTATGTTCTGGTACACAGCTGGGAACATTTAGAAGAATTCTATATAGCTTATTCAAAATTATTTTGAGATAAGAAGTGTCTTCCATACCCCATATTGCACAAGCGTAGAATATTGCCATTTTTATTTTGGCATTTTAGATAGTAAGTGTGTTGTCAACTGAGTATCTTTAATATTTGCTCATAAAGCCCATTATGCCACTTATTGATTTTATTACTGTCTGATTAATATAATCAGAATGCCTGTTCCACTGCATAATATTGGCAAACTAGATGCCAGATAATTGTATGTTGTTACCATTGACAGAGGTTCCCACTTTACATATAATTTATGTTTCTCCTTATTGAAACTACCAAAGACTAACAATTGTATATGTTTCTGTTTATTCTAAGATGTTTCTTAGAACAGAATTCCACAGATTTGTTTACTTCTCAGTGGAGGCTCAAGAGTCATGATGAAATAAGAACATTGTCTGGATAAGCTAATAAGGTGATTGATGTAATTAATACCTTCAGTGAATGAAAATAAGGATTGTAAAGATGAATTACAATGTTCCTTCATATGGTTCTATGTGATAATGGTGCGTGCCGAATGGCGACCCACATTATCGCCACATCAGGGTGCCGAAAACAATTTCACCACCCTGACATCCTCAGCGCATGGAAGAATAGCACTGGGGACTTAAATCACTTGCTTTATGTGGAGGGACTGCACCCCCCACCCCCATGTGGGGAGCTTCACCCACTGCAGCCACCTACTAAAATATTCTCAGCTCCAGGGGGGTGCATGTCAGGGGGGTGAAAGCAAAAATGTTTCGGGCTGGGCATAACAAAAATGATGTAGCGCCCAGACGCAGACCTGAACTTGGTACCCCACGCACCACAAGTGGAGGCCAACCCCGATGCCAAAGCATAGATCGACAGCCAACCGCAGTGCCACCCCTACATCCCCTCTGTCCCCTCCCGGCCCACACTCACTGTGCTCGACCCCCATGCACATGTACATATAGCGACATCATGTTGCTGCAGTCGCCCACTCCACAACATCCAGTCACCCTACCTCCCCCATTGCCATTCGGGTTTTTGTCCACATCGCATTGCCATTTCAGATGGCACCTTAATTTAGGCATCCATCTCACGTGTTGCCCCTACATATGTAAGTTAAACAATAGGAGATTAAGAATGCAGCCTTAGGGGCACCCACATACATGTGAATCACATTTAAGTGACCCTGGTAATTATACTGCACTCTGGAACTTGTGTTTTCACGCAGTCTTATTGCAATATCTAACTAAAATGTATCAACCCATTTCTGATAAGGTGTGTGCCACAGTGTTTTACTACTCTGACTATCAAATGCAGTCAACAATGGTAAGTTTAACTCATAATGGTGTTATTGGCAAGGGGGTTCACTTACTGGTGGGGCACAATAAGTCTACTCAAGTATCAATCTTGAATTTCTGTTTATTGACATCTTAGAGCTGGATTTACTTGTATCTTAACTTAGCTTACATATAAAAATGGAGTGTAAGTAGAGGTGGGCAAAGTGACAAAAATTCACTACGTGGAGTATTCCACAAATTCTGCCCATTTTGCATAGCGAAATGTGAAATTTCACCTTCAGAATGGTGAAATTTCACCTGCAGAAAGGTGAAATTTTACCTTGGAAGGTGAAATTTCACCTTCCAAGGTGAAATTCTGCTTTTAGAGGTGAAATTTTTGCTTCTAAGGTGAAATTTTGCTTTTCCGTATGCAAAATGTTGGCTTCCAAGGAGAAATTTCACTTTTCCGCAGGCAAAATTTCACCATAGTGAAAATGGGCTAAAACGGGAGAAATTTGTGGATTACTCCACACAGCAAAATCAACACTTTGCTGCAACTTTGCCGGCGAATTTTAAATTTGCTGCATCTCTAATTGGCAAGCCAAACATGCTATACCCAGTGTTGGCTGCAGTTATGAACCACTGTAATTTCCAAACCTTCTACATACCTTTTCAGTCTCTCTGTTCAATCTGGTGTTGCTCCATCTCTCTGGAAGCAATCAACAATAAAACTAATATTCAACTCAGGAGACAGACTAAGTATATCTAATTACGTTTGCATTTTAATTGTACTGGTCTTTCCCAAATTATTAAAAAGGCATGTTTTTTAACACCTAATGAATTACCAAGACTACAAAAAATTTGTTTTCAACACCATAGCTTTATTTTACAAAAAAACACAATATATGAATGGCCTTGTTTGAGCTGGCAAGAACCGTGCCTAATGGGTCTGGTGGCAGTATATTCACTGGCATAGGTATTTTCTGACTGGACCAGAGCTTTTCCCATAGTGGATCATTGAAAACTGAAGGAAAAACTGAGACTTATTTGTTAGTTTGACAAACCTTCATTGTGGTTTGATAGCTACCTATTAGGTAGGCTTCAATGTATAAAAATTGGGAACAGGCTATTTGAGATCATGGAGGTTGTTGTAGGTGTCCCTTAGGGATTCTTGCTGGGCCTATGGTTTTCAGTTTTTATCGAAGAATTGCATGCAATCCTTTTAACAATGGAGACCTTACTGTATGCTGATGATACTATCATCCTTGACTTGGGCCCATTTTCATTAGTAATGCAGTCTAAGTTGCAGTCCAGCTATAACTTCTAGCTTAGCTGGTTGGATCAGAATAAACTCAAACTGAATAAATCTAAAACAAAGGAGAAGTTGTTTGATATAACCCAGCTTCTGCCCCAAGTCAATGATGGCCTGTGTATCATTAGTTGTAATTGATTTCCTGTATCTAATGCTAAAACATTTAACTACTTGGGCATACTCCTAAACTCTAATTTCAGCATTGTTTCTCAGTTAGTGTAGCTTGGCACAAAACACCAACAAATGCTCTTGGTGTTCAATACTGAAATGTGAAATCCTTTAACATATTAGGCCTAACTGATAATTACTAAACACTTGCTATTTTCCGTAATAGATTATTGGTCTGTTCTCTTTCCCAATCAAACCAAACTGTATCCAACTCTACTAACTCCAAGCAATATTTCTCACTTTGCTCTGCTGGTCCTGTATAGAACCCATTCACTGCAGCCTTTATCAAGACTTTAGTAATCCTCTCCCCTAAGATAACAATTCAATTTAATTTGGCAGTTTGCATTCCAGATTTATTATAAACTTTCTCCAAGGTGGACTGCCAGGTTAAAAGGAAAGCTGCATTTTCAGGAGTCTCTTGATCAAAATAGCAGGGGTGTTCAGGCTTAGATAACATAGGGAAGGGGAGGGGAAGGAGAAATATATGAGGAATTGTGGGTGGAAGGGCGGGAAAGGTGAGTAATTATTGGAGGAAGGATGGAACAAAAAGGCGGAGGTTTTGGGGAGCCAGGGCAGGGACTGGTGGAAGTAAGCAAGGGTACTTAAGGGGAAGCAAGGCTAGGGGCAACCATCTTCCTTTGCTAGAGAACAGTTCATTTGGAGACATGCTCTAGTACATCAGTTGACAGTACTTTTGTTGGACAAGGATTCCTTGAACAAATTTGAGAGATACAGGTAAGGAAAGGCTTATGATTGTGAAGGTTGGGCAAGCCACAGAGATTAAAAAAAATAGAAGGAAAGGAGGGATGCAATGAAAGTGCAAGGGGAGGCTGGTTGTCTGGTATTGGAAGGAAAACTTGTGGTTTAAAAAGCAGTGTTTGGCACTGATGAGCAGTTGTTTGAATATAGTGAAGGAGTGCAGTTGTTCACAGGACCAGAAATGAATAAGGCTTTGGTTAAAAAAAGGGAAAGATGGTAGGAGGTCAGCAGTGCAGTTTGATGGTAGAGTTCAATGATACTAGAAATGAGTTAAAGAGATCAAGGGTTTAAGTCTTACTAAGAACATTACATTTCAAATAAAGAACGGGCTTGCTCCAGTTACTGAGCAGTTTGATAATGCTGCACCACTAGCAGCCAGTTGTAAGTTTGCTATAAGCTTGATGTTCTGGGTATTTGAAAAAAATGCATGGGTTTTGACAGACATGGCTGTATTTAATAAGCAAAGCATGGTTTTCATGTAAGGCAACATGTAACGCAATGCACTCCACCTCCCTGGCTGAATGTGGGATGCTGAGGAAGGGAGCCAGAAGGAAGTGGAGAGGGAATTGAAAATATTGGTGTTACTGTAGCATGCATCAGAGATGGGAAAAAAGGGCAGGAATTGTGCACAAGTGTGCGGTGGGTCATACAGAATCCTTTCTGTGGTTTCTGGATGCTGGGTGTTAGTGTAAATTCCACAGAGAGCAAGAACCGGTGATTTCACACAAGGGCGTGTGGAAGAGCAGGGCTCAAAATGGTGGAGGGGCCATGTGTTGGCTATTCTGGTTGAATAGGATCTCTAGAAGTGCATTTATAGTCTGTGGGCAAAAGCGGGATGAGGACCATGCCATGCAGGTGTGCCACAAGCAGCTGCCATATTGAGAATGGCAGCAACCCAGCATGCATGCATGAAAACACGAGCACCACTATCTTGATCATGGAGTTTAGGAGGAGCACAGCACATGCGCGCAACAGGAGATCGTCATCTTGGGCAGCATGGTGGCGGGCCATCGTGCATGCACAAATGGAGCCCTAATGTCATTTTAAGACAGGGAAGCATGGGCCTCCATTTTACAAATCCAGAAGCGTGGGCAAAGACATATAATAATACATATATAAAAAAACAGAAAAATGTTGAAAGAGAAGAAAATCAAGGCACAAAACAGGAAAAGAAGAAGGGTGATCCAAAGAAACAGGAATTTTAATGCTTTGATGGATGCAAGGGTGCAGCAGGCTGAGGTAGAAGAGACAGGGTTCACAGGAAAGGGGGAACATGGAGTAGCTGTAGTAGCATGCTGGGTAATGCACACATATTTTGGAGCCATGGGCCTGCAGTCAGAGAAAGGTTTAATGTTTTGATGAACACAAGGGGGTGGACAGCTGAGGTAGAAGAGAAAGGGCCAATGGGCAAGGGGCAGAATATGGCGCAGCTGCAGTAGCACACTGGGTAATACACATATATGTTGGAGCCATAGGCCTGGGGGCAGAACAAAATAACAAAAAACGAAACAGAGACTGAGAAAAGAGGCATTAGGTGGGGGCAGGTTAAGGATAGGCTACAAGAACAATAGAATCATAGAATCATAAAAATGTGATGTCAGAAAAGTACCCTCTGCCCATCGAGTCTGCCCCTTCCCTGCCTCCCTACATGCCTCCATCACCCAGAGATTCCCTCTCTGCCCCCGGATAACCCCTTATGTCCATCCCATGCCCTCTTGAATCCCTTCACCATTACAGCCCCCACCACCTCCTCCGGCAGACTGTTCCAGGGCTCCACTACCTTCTCAGTGAAGTAACACCCCCTCACATTAACCCTAAACATTCCCCCCTCCACCCTCAATCCATGACCCCTAGTTTTAGCACCTACCCTTCCCGTGAATAAGCTCCCCCCCACTTTATTAATCCCCTTCATGTACTTGAAAATTTCTACCATGTCCCTCCTCTCCCTTCTGGTCTCTAGCGGGTACAAATCCAACACCCTCAACCTCTCTTAATAAGGCTTCAAATTCAACCCATGCACCATCTTAGTGGCCCTTCTCTGAACTGTTTCAATCCCATCTATGTCCTTGCATAGGTAAGGTTTTCAGAACTGAACCTCATACTCCAGGTGAGGTATCACCATTGACTTGTAAAGTGTCATCAGCACCTCCTTCCTTCTGCTTGTTACACCTGTCCCTATGCATGTCAGCATTCCATTTGCTTTGCCCACTGCCTTGCTGCATTTGGCCGCTAGCTTAGGGTCAAATGAAATTATGATGCCCAAATCCCTCTCCTGCTCAGTTGCTTTCATCACCCCCCCCCCATGTGTAATTTGCTTCTGGGCTATTCCTCCCCATGTGCATCACTTTGCATTTTTTGGCATTGAATTTCAGCTGCCATGTTTCCGACCACCCTTTCAGCAACCTTAGATCTTCTTTTATAGACTCCACTCCTTCTTGGGTGTCCACCCTAATGCAGATCTTCAAATCATCTGCAAAAAGGCAGACCTTCCCCTGCAGCCTCTCTGCTATGTCACTGATATAGATGTAAAACAGGATGGGCCCCAACACTGACCCCTGGGGGAACCCGCTCATCACCCCTACCTCTCTGTAATGCACCCCATTTACCACCACACTCTGGCTTCTACCCCTCAGTCAGTTCTCCATCCAGCTTGTTATGTTCTGACCCACCCCCCAACTCTTAGTTTATTTATCAGCCTTCTGCGGGGAACAGTGTCGAAGGCCTTCCCAAAGTCTGACATGCCATGTTCACTGTCCCTCCCTGATCAACCACTCTCGTCACCCAATCGAAGAACTCGATCAGGTTCATCTGACATGACCGACCTTGTGTGAAGCCATGCTAATGGATGTCCTGCAGCCCATTATCCACCAAGAAGCTGACCACCCTTTTCTTTAATATTGGCTCCATCACCTTACACACCACCAAGGTGAGAATGACAGGACGATAATTGCCCGCATCCCCACTGCTGCTACTTTTGTGAAGTGGTACCATGTCTGTCCTCTTCCAGTCTTTTGGCACCCACCCTGTATCTAGGGACAAGTTAAACAACCTTGCTAGTGGTGCCATCTGCTCCCCCCTTAGTTCCTTAAGTACCCTAGGATGCAGTGTGTCCAGACCCATAGCCTTGTCTACTCTCAATCTGCCTAATTCCTCTCTGACCCTGTCCTCAATGATCAGGCTAGTATCCACCCTTATGTCATCTCTTCCCCTCTCCTTTAACACTTTCCTTCCCCTTCCACCATGAAGACTAGGCAGAATTACCTATTAAATACTTCCACCTTCTCGAAGTCCCCCTTCCACTGCTACCCCCTTCCCTTTTCCTCCCTTTGCTCCCCTTCCTGGCTTCCCTGCTCCCCCTATACCTTCTGTGCCCTTACTTGTTCCTTCTCTCCTCCTCCCCCTCCACTGTTTTTTATCCTTTCCCCCTATCCCTACCCCCTCCAACCCCTTCTCACTGGCTGCTGTCCTAACAATAACATCAAAATAGTCTCAGAACATAGGATGAACTCCACTCTGTCCCTTCACCCTTACTATCCCCTGCCTTGTTTTTTTATTCTCTCCTATACACTGAAAATAAAATGTTTATCACCCCTTTTGGCCTGCTTAGCAATTCTCTCCTCTGTTTCTGCTTTCACCTTCCTAATCCTCTGCCCCACCAACCTCAGCTTCTCACTAAACGTTTCCCTATCTTCTTTCCCCTGTGTCCTTTTATATTCTCTGAACACCCTTTTTCTTTCCCCAGTTGCCCTCCTCACTTCCCTGGTGTACCAAAGAAGCCTCTTTCTTCTTGTGCTCTTTCTCACCTTCCTTATGTAGATTTCAGTGGCTTTTATTAGCCCCCCCCCTTAATTGAATTCCATAATTCCTCGACTTCTCCTATTTTCTCCTTCCCCTCCATTGCATTCCTGAATATGTCCCTCATTCTGGGAAAATCTGCCCGCTTGAAGTCCAAGACCTCTGTGATGGTTCAACTCTCTTTGCTCCCCGTTCGAACCCTGAAGCTCACCGTGTTATGGTCACTTGCACCTAGTCTGACCCCCACTGTGACTTCCATGATATCCCCATTGGTGAGGATCATGTCAAGTATGCTGCCACCCCTAGTAGGCTCTCTGACCAGCTGCTGCAGGAAAGCTCCCTGGAGGACCTCAAGGATCTCTCTGCTCCTGGCAGTCCACATCTGGAAGTTTAAGGTCATCCACCAGCAGAGTATCCCCCTTGATCACCATCCATTGAACCGCCTGCAACATCTGCATGTCCACCCTCCCCCCTACATTGGAGGTCTGTAAGCCACCCCCAGCCTTACTGATGCCCCAGACCATTTTTCTAGCATGACCCACAAGACTTCTGACTCACCTTGCTCCTCTTGCCCTTCTGTAGCTTTAATGTCCTCCCTGATGTTCAGTGCACCCCCCCCCTTTCTGTGCCTCCTATCCTTCTGGAATAGCCTGTACCCTGGGACACTTACTTCCCAGGTCTGATGCTCAGACCACCAAGTCTCTGTTGCAGCTACAATATCCAGGCTCTCTCCCATCATTATGGCTTCAAAGTCCACCATTTTGTTTCCCAAGCTTCTTGCATTTGTGGAAAGTCCTTTCCACCATATACCCCCACCTCCCCTTTTTGGGGGGAGTGACAGCTAGTCCATTCTTTTTTCCTGTTAAACCTTCTCTCTTCCCAGCCTTGTACTTCCCCCACCAGTTTTTTTTTTTAGTTTTTTTTAGTTTTTGTTGACCGGGAAAGGAGTACTAGACAATTCTGCCTATTTTCAGCCTTGTTCCAGAAGAGGGGGATACAGATGGATGCCAATTGACATTGAACTAGATTAAGATGTTGATGGTATTTTTAGTTTATGAGGGGAAATTTGGCCAGGACACCAGGGAAATTCCCCTGCTCTTTTCGAGAAGTGCCCTGGGATCTTTAACATCCACCTGAACTACCACCAGAACAGGCAGATGGGACCTTGGTTTAACGTCTCATCCAAAGATGGCACCTCAGGAGTGCAGCACCCTCATCGTGCTGCACCACAGTGTCAGTATTGGGTTTTAACCCAAGTACCTGGTGTGGGGAGAGAACCCACAGACTTCTGATCTTCCGGCCTCAAAGGTGATTCTGCAACCTGCTGAGCCACTGACACTGCTTAAACCCCTCCTTAAGACATTATCAACATATCCTTGCCGACCCCCTCAGCATTTGTGCCCCCCCACTTAGATGTAGTCTATCCTTCCACTATAAGTCCTCATCCTCCCGTGTGTCCCCCCATTCTCCTATACAGGTGAACCTTCCTCTCCGCACCATACCTTGAGCCATTCATTGAATTCTCTCACACTTTTCTGCCTTGCATTGCTGGCACAGGGGACTGGCAAGACTTCTGAGATTGCCAAAGATTTTGCCTCTTCTATGCTTCCTTTTGCCAGTGCCTTGAACCTCCTCTGGACCACCTCCACTTCATTGCTTGCCAGATCATGTGTTCCCAAATGAATGATTAGGTGTGGTTTCCCCACCAACCTGGCACACTCCCTGACTTTTTGCATTGTTTTTCTCACCTCCATCCCTAGTTCACAAAAGACTGGCCTCTTCTTGTATGTAGGCCTCCTCCTGATCCAATGTATCTCCTTAGTGATGGAGTCATGAATACCATGGCATTCTCCACCTCCACAGCTAATGGATGTGATCTTGTTCCTGGTGGGCCCTCTCTTCTGGACCCCTTCTTCCTAATTGTACCACCCTGTCCTGAATTGCCCACTTGACCCCTGTGCCCCCCCCAAGTTCCCCATCTGTTCTCCCCCTGTTGAAATATCTCGGTCTTCTATCTGCCAATCCACCCTCCTCCCCCTCAGTTCCCATAATTCTACCTCCCTAACATCCTCTGTTTTCCCATTTCCCTTGATTGCCTCTTACCACCCCCTCTGCTACCCCCTCCCTGTTTCCTCCCTTTGCTCCCATTCTTGGCTTCCCTGCTCCCCTTGTACCTTCTGTGCCCCTTACTTGTTTCTTCTCTGTTCTCCTCCTCCTCCTCCCCTTCCACTGTTTGTTTATCCGTTCCCCCTATCCCTACCCCCTCCAACCTCTTCTCACTGGCTGCTGTCTTAACCATGACATCAAAATAGTCTCAGAACATAGAATGAACTCCACTACACACACACATTTTCATTGCTAAAAACACAGCTCTTTGAATTTATCAAAAAATTCACACCAACAGTCCTGGGCAACAGTTTCAAAGCAAAACACCACTTCTTCAGGCCCCCAAACACAGTGTTGTTTTATCTTCTTTTTTGTGTGTTCAATATCTACATATAGCTCTACTCAGATGCATTTTGCAAGTCCTTTCAAAGGTTCCACGTCGGTTTGACTGACAGTAGGAGACATGACTGTATGAGAACAGTACAATTTGAAGGAACAATGCAAATTGAAATGGGGAGAACAAAGCGGGTTACAGTCATTTCCAAGCAGATAGGTACATACATACATTTATTGTGGTATTAGGAGCCATAGGAAGATGAAGAGGAAGGTATACAGGATTATAAAGCTAGGATGGGACAACAAAATCTGAGCGGCGGCATTAGTCAGGTAACAAAAAAAGTACTAGAAGGGATGAGGGGGTGGAGGGAAGGGGGGGAGGAGTGTTAAAGGAGTTAAGCAGGGGGGAAATAAGTGCTGGATTAAGAGGAGCTGATTAAGGTTGATAATCACAGGAGCTGGAGACATAGAGGTGGAGGCGGAGGTTGGATTTGAAAGGGTCTAGCTTAGGCAGTGAGGAGATGTCATAGCTGAAGCCATTTAACCAAATGAGAGCTCTGCGAGGGTAGGATCTTTGCCCCTGGGTGGTGTGGCAATGTGGGATGTGCAGGAGCTGAGATTCGGAGCCCCTTGTTGGGTGCTGATTTTGCGCCATATAAAAGAGGGCTTGGACACCTGAGGGGGCTAGGCCCAGTGTTATTTTTTGGGCCATTAAGCAGGTCTGGTACTAGATACGGCTTGACAATTGGAGCCATCCAGTTTGGGTGTATAGGTCATAGGTGTGGATGAGATGGTGGGATCCAGTGATCAGCCTACAGGCTTTGTTTAAGGTCAAGGATACATGCCTAAGGGTGGTGGCAGAAGCTGAACCATAGATGATTAGGCTATAGTCGATTAGTGAGACCACCAAGCTCTAAACTGCGATCCTTAAGGCATCTGCAGTAAGGCATTGTCTATGCCAGTAAAGAAGGCCAATGCATGTATTTGCAGCTTTTGAGACATTGTCTATGTGGGTGGCATATGATAGATTACTGTCAATGGTGACTCCAAGGTATTTGAATGATTAAACCTGTTCGAGGGCTGCACCCAGGCAATTAGTGATTAGGAGGGGTTGAGACCTGTGTTTGTTGTGAGAGCTTCAGAAAAGCATAGACTTGTTTTTTTTATAGTTGAGGACTAATTTATGCTTGCTAGACCAGTTTTCAATTGCACAGAAACTAAGCGGTAGATTGTTTTGAAGGAGGAGAGGGTACTTGTGGGTGGTGTAAATTATGGCATCGCCTGCATAGAGAAGGATACGTTGAGGAGAAGATTGCGGGAGACTATTCAGAAAGAGGCTGAAAAGGAGTGGTCCGAGAATGGAATGTTGGGGACTCCTGAGTTAACAGATCGATCAGCGGAGTGGACATCAGCAATCTTCACACTTTGGGAGTGGTTTTCCAGGTAGCTTTTGAACCAGGAAGAGGAATCATGGGAGAGCCCAGTGATTTGCAACTGCATGATTAATAGGCAATGGTGTCAAATGCCTTGGACAGGTCTATGAAGACTGCCCCAGTGAGGATACTGTTATCCAGAGAGTTGTGGATGGCACCAGTGAATTCAAGGAGAGCAGGTATAGTGCTGTGTCCTTTTCTGAATCCGTGCTGTTGGGTGCACAATACATTGTATTTGTCCAGGTATTCTGAGAGTTGGTCAGCTACTATACATTTGAGGGCCTTAGAGAGAGGGGGCTAGTATGGATATAGGCCAATAGTTCATGTGTAGAGCCCTGTCCCCACTCTTGTGGACCGGTGTATTAGTGGCGGATTTCCACCGGTCGGGAAACTGACCAAGGGAGAGGGAGAGGTTAAAGATCACAATTAGAGGTGATAGGACTACATCGAGAGTTAAGGACAGCAGCTTAAGGTCGAGTGAATCCCCACTTGTCCTGGATCTGGTAATTGCCTTACTGATGTAATTGCAGACTTCAGGCATCCTGACTGCTTTGAAGTAGAACGAGGGATGGTTAGCAGGAGGGGGGGTGGTGGCAGAGAATGATGGCAGAGTACCATCATCGAAGAAGTCCAGTGGGAGAACCCTACTGAGGTCTGCGAACACGGTATTGAATGTATTAGCAATAGAGATTGGGTCAAGGGTTATGTCCCCATCAATGTCCAACATGGTAGGAGAGGTTTGGGACGACTTCCCCGTAACTTCTTTAAGATTGCCTCAGAAGGATTTCCCCCTACCCCAGGTGTTAGTGAGTGCTTCATTGTAATATATACTTTTTGTCTTGCGAATTAATTTTGTACATTTGTTACGAGCTTGTTTGTAGTTGAGTATGTCAGCTTGGTTACCTGTAGCCTGAGCCCGATGCCAGAGATGGTCACAGGCTTTTATTTGTGCTAGGAGTTCTGCAGAGAGCTATGGGTAACAGAGGCCTTTTACTTTGCGCTTTTTGATGGGGGCATGGGAGTCACAGGCAGCGTTGAAGGAGTTTATGAAGAAGTCCAGGGCCGAGTTGACATCAATTGCACGGCAGATAGGAGACCAATCATGCTGTCTGAGTCAAGATTTAAGGTGTTTCCACTGACCCTGGGGAAGGATTCTTCTGCTGATTAATTTGGGGGGGTACACTGAAGTTATTCGACCATTCACAGATGACTGGGGAATGGTCTCTTAGTGAGTCTGGAAGGGCAGACACATTAGAGATCCGGGATGGGTGGGTGGCCAGTACCCAGTCTAGGAGGGTACTTGTGCCAGTTTTGTAGTTGTGCCTGGTAGGGGAGTTGACCAGCTGAGCAAGATTGGTTGCTGCAATGGCATCCTTGAAACCCCCTACATCTGGTGCCAGCCAATTGATGTTGAAATCACCCATTAGTATTGACTCCAAGACAGGAGGTAGTGAACAGACAAGGTCCAAGACCAAGCTGAGGCCTTTAAGTTGCTCTTTTGGAGGTATGTATACAGTAGCAACAGTCAGAGTTGTGTTGTGGGCACCAATCAGGATTCTGATGGGAAGAATCTGTGAGGATGTATCCGAGATAGGGGTACATATAAGGTGGCCAAGGAGAGACTCTTTAAGGTATATCGCACAGCCACCCCCTCTTTTAAAGCTCCTATCAAGTCAGAACACCTTGTAGCCAGGCAGTGCAATTGCCATGTCAGGGATTTTGAGAGAAAGCCAGGTTTTGACAACTGTAATAATATTGGGGTTGTGTTGGATAAAGAATATTTGCAAAGCATTGAGTTTAGTTAGGAGGCTACAGACGTTGAGAGTTGCAAGGGTGAGCATCCCAGAGTGACTCAGTTTGTAGTCTGAGCAAGTGGTTTTCAGGCCAGGGTTTGGGTGAATATTACCAAATAGCAGATGCAGAAGGAGCAGGAGCTTCAGAGTGGACCGTCGCAGTTGTTTGAGAGTGGATTTATTTACCCGTTTTGTGCAGGAGCAAGGGCGGAGAGGTTGCCTATGGTCCCAGAGATAGGCCAAATGTGCCAGTGGTGTGAGTAGGAACAATCACACATATGGCACCCTGCCATTGTTCCAGTAGTGCTGCCAGCCATTTGTGTGTTTTTTTTTAATTCAATATATTTTATTCAAAGAAAAAAAAATTTGTATGACAATACAAATAACCAACAATAAAACAATCTACATAATAATGTAATAAAACAAGAATGTAACATACATACAATTATAAAAACATAACCTGCTAAAACCACCCATCCCCCTCCCCCCACCCATCTACCCTTTTGGCATCACAGAAAAAAGGTGAAACCACTGTATGGACCATCAGATCTAGAGAATGTATCTATGCTATCCATACAACTTAAATAGTATATAACATTTGGAATGCTTCCCAACGGAATCTGTTTACAGGAAGTCGGTTATTTAAACTTGTGATCATCTTTTCCACTCTTAAGTTAAACAATAGTTCCTGAAGCCACTCTGCATACGTAATAACTGTGGAGGACTTTCACTGTCATAGAACTACTGCTTTGAGAGAAAGAGCAATCAAAGCCATGTAATATCTTCTCTGACTAACCAGTACAGCAGAGAAGTCTCCAATCAGACATATTTCTGGAGTGAATAGATCACTAATACCCAGTAGGGGGTCTGCTTTTTGGCATATGGTATCCCACAAGGCAGCAATGGAAGGGCATTCCCAAAGAATATAAAATAGATTGCCTTCAGATTGGTTGCATCTTGCACAGTTTGAAGAAGGGGATCTACCCATCTTAAATAACTTGACTGCAGTGAAATATGTATTATGTATAATGGAGAATTGCATTAATGTCAATCTGTCTTGAGTAAGGTAAGAATGGCAGTCTTTCCAAAGTTTAGTCCAGTCAAGAGATCTAAGAGGGAAGGTATCATTCCAGTAATAAGAAATCCCATTTACCATTGGAAAAATCAAATTGAAGAGAGCATGGTAAACCTAGGAAACTGCATGTGGGTTTTGGGCCATAATGGCTAGTGCCTTAATTTCGGTACCAATCATACTATCTATTCTGGGCTGCAAATCTTTTGTAATTAAAAGGTGCCAAGTTTGATATATCTTAAAGGCCCCGCCTGGAGTTGAGAACCTTTTCATAATTTCTTCCGAGGATATATAAGAGGGCCCTTCTAGCAGATCACTTGGTTGGATATCCCCCAATGTCAGAAGCCAACAAGGAAAGACGGTATTACCCCCTATTTTAACATTTAGATTTCTAAATAGCAGTTGGTGAGGATCCTTAGTATGCGCATATTTAAGATAGGAGCAGAGCTGGGAATGGACTTTCACAGAGATTAATAGTGGTGATTGAGAGTGCAATTTGAGGAGGTCTCGAGGTTTAACATGTAGCATAGATTCCCTTGGAATCCCCAAGGATTGCAGTTTTTCGTGTTCTATTAAAAGCCAGGTCTGAACATATGGAAAAGATGAAGAGTCCTCCATAGGGACTAACCACCGAAGATATTTACTCAAGTGGCTGGCCCAGTAGTACAGCTTGAAGTCTGGTAAACGTAGACCACCTTTAAATTTTTTAATTTTTATTTTTAATTTCGTTGTTTAACCAGGTATAGCACACTAAGCTGAAAGCTTTTTCACAGGAGCAACCTGCAAATTTGGGTGCTGCCAGCTTGTGGTAGGCTCTTCTCAAGGGTTTTTGTTTCCAGATGAATTTCGTAATGATTCTATGCATTTTGCTGAACCGGGAGAGTGGTAACCAGAGATTCAACATATGAATAGGATAAATATGAGGCAGGATATTCATCTTGATCAGGCTAACCCGGCCCCATAAAGAAAGAGGAAGACCCACCCAGCAAGCTAAATCTTGCTGAATTACATTTTGTAGGGAGTCTAGATTAAGTTGTTTTGTATGGAGATAATTTCTGGTTAGAAAAATGCCTAAGTATTTAAGGGACCTGGCAAACCATTGTAGATTTGTTTCGGTTAAGAATCCCTTGTGGGTTCTGTCGTTCAAAGGAAAGACCTGGGTTTTGTCGAAATTTACTTTGTAATTTGACCAACGACTATATTCAGCAATAGTGTCTAGAGTAGCCTGAATGGAACTAGTGGGTTGAGTAAGGTACAGCAAAATATCATCTGCATAGGAGGACAATTTAAGTTCCTGAGAGACAATCATAATACCTTGTAACCTAGGATTCTCCTGGATTTTAGATAAAAGAGGTTCCAAATACAAATTGAATAAAAGGGGGGATAGAGGACATCCTTGTCTCATTTCTGAGAGTAGAGGAAAGGAAGAGGAGAATATTCCATTGCAGTATATTTTGGCATTGGGTTTAGAGTATAATTCCCGGAGTCATTGAATGAACGGGGGTTGGAATCCAGCTCTTATCAGAACTCTAAACAGGAACTGCCAGTCAACCCTATCAAAAGCCTTCTCCGCATCCAGGGACACCAGAACTGTGGGCTAGACTGAGTTCCTAGACACAGAGAAGACATGAGCCAGTTTACAGAGATGATCAGCAGATGTCCTGCCCACCATGAAGCCTACTTGGTCCAGTCCAATTAAGGAGGGTAGAACCCTGCCAAGTCTATTAGCTAGTAATTTAGAGAAGATTTTGATGTTGGTGTTGAGTAAAGATATGGGCCTATAACTCGTGACTTTGTCTTCTGGTTTACCAGGTTTATGTATAACCATAACAAGAGCTTCCAGTAACTGGGAGTCCATTGACGCCTCTGAGATAATGTGGGTAAATAATCTCAACAACCAAGGCACCAATTAGTCAACAAATTTTTTGTAGAAATTAGGGGAGAAACCATCAGGTACAGGGGCTTTATCTAGGGGAAGATTCTTAATCACCTTTCGAATCTCAAGTTCTGTGATGGGTGCCGTTAAAACCATATGATCATCTTCCTTGAGACAAGGAAGGGAGGTCGACTGGAGATAATCATCTATTTCACTGGAAAGTATTGATTTGGACATGGTTGTGTATAGTGCAAGGTAATATTGCTCGAATTCCCACACTATTTCCTTTGGGGTGTTTTTTATCGAGCCATCTGTGAGGGAAGTAATGGCTTTAACTAAATGGGAAGATTCTTGACGTTTGACCTTCAGGGCCAGCAAGTGGCCAGCTTTTTCTCCTTGATCTATATAAGTGGACTGAGATTTTAAGATGGTGAATTCTGCTTGAGCTCTTACTAACTCATTTTATTGTTCTCTTAACTTAATAAGTTGAAGTCGGAAAGATTCATCCGATTTAGGGGAGAGTTTATTCTCCAGGTCCCTAATTTGGAGTAATAATTGTGATCTTTGCCCTTGAGCTTTGTGCTCCTTGGTTGTCGTAATTCAAATAAATTCTCCCTTGACATAACATTTCAAGGCTGCCCATTCAATGTCTGCCCTATCTGTCTAGTGAGTGTTAGTGTCAGTGAAAAGTTCGATTGATTGGGCAATCTGTTTGTATAGTCAGTCATCCTAAAGTAGGGAATTATTACATTTCCATATGGTTTCTCATTGCTGATGAGCTTCTAGGGTGAGCAAACACCAGGTTGGGGAGTGATCAGATAGTACAGCCGTCTCAATAGCAGTGTCTAGTAGGCCTGGTAAGATAGTTCTGCTACCCAGAAAGTAGTCAGTACTGGAAGAGGTGCCATGCACCAGTGAGCAGAATGAATAAGCCCTGGTAGTAGGATTGAGTACTCTCCAGGGATCACAGAGACCAAACTGTTCAGTCAATTCCCTGATAGCTCTTTGTGCAGGAGTCAACCCCTGGGTCTTTGTTTGTGATTTATCTAAATCTGGGGTAAAGGGGAGAGTCCAGTCTCCTCCTAGAAGTATCGGAAGACTATGGAAAGGAGAAAGAGCTGTCACTAAGTCAGAAAAGAAAGTAGGAGAATCCATGTTGGGTCTGTAGACACTACCTATTATTAATTCCGTCCTGTCCAATATCCCCCTGAAAAGGAGGTATCTGCCGTTCGGGTCTCAGATGTATTGGGAACAGGAGAACAATACTCTCCATGAGAAAAGGATGGCAGTGCCTCTGCTCTGCATGTTGAAGCCTGCTGCAAAGGCTTGGCCAGTGTGGTACCTTTGGAACAAATCAGCTTTGGTGTCCAAAAGGTGGGTTTCCTGTAAGTGGAGACATCACTATTGAGGGTCTTCAAGTGTTTTAAAACCTGCCGTCTTTTTGTATTATTATGGACACCCCTGATGTTCCAGGAAATAAATTTAATTCTATTTGCCATCTAACTGGAAAGCAATGTACAAACTTGTGGAAATATGGTCTAGGTTATTATGTAAACAAGTATGCCAAAAACCTTCCCCCAAAAACATCTTTTCCCTTAATACTCCCCATCATAACTATATAAACACAAAAAACAATGAACATCCAATGATTCCCAAACCCCAAAAAGAACTGTCCCATGTCTCCTAGCTCCCTGAGTCATGCACCTCTTTCACTTCCCACCAGTACCCCCTCCCCTCCCAGTGATGTATTCTGTTAGTAAACTTTTTGTTAGGTATGATCTAAGAAAAAACTGATTACTATAAGTAGCATCCAGAAAATCTAGTAGCCTTGCTACCCAGGTCGAACAGAACGTGACTGATTATCTTCAGTGTTACAGTAAAAAATTAAGTAGTCCTCCTGAAATCCCTGTATGGTAACAAGAACAAATACTTTTCCCTCCTGTACTACAAACAAAAAGGGTTATCCCCATAATTAGAGGTACAATGTAAAAGGCATATTAGAGATCACAGTTCTGGAATTGCACTGTTACCTCACAATTCTTAGTCTTAGTATAAAGTTAGAAAGCAGAAGGAGAATTCAGATAATAGTAGGGGGCCATCCCTGGAGTTCACAAACAAAAAAGAGACAGTCCTACATTGAGTTAGTGAGCCAGAAATAAAGCCGAACAAAGTCTGAGTGAAACTGGTGTGAAAATTTAAGAAATTAACAAAATTATCTTGCTAGGTGAAGGTATCCAACCCACAGTTCGAGTGAGTACACCTCATACCTTGAAAGGAAAGTCTCACAATGATGAAGAACTCAGTAATTATAAGACGCTTCTTAAAGTCCAGTAGAGACCTTTAGCATTAACAGGCAGAAAAAACAGGTATCAAATATTGAGTCTCAATGGGGTTTAAATAAGTTGGGTAAAGCCTCCTTTAAAGATGTTTCAGCCGCTACCAAGTCTTCAAAACTAACACACGTACCTTTCAAATTTATTTGGAGCTTGGCTGGGTAAAGCATCTGGAATTTGACTGAGACCGAGATCAACTTTTTGATGATCAGGTGGAATTCCGGACGCCGCTGTCAGACTGTAACCGGGAGGTCCTGGGCCACTCTGATTTTTATATCTCTCCATATAACTTCTTGCAGCTCCTTTATTTTGTTACGGAAGTGCTGGCATTCTTGGTAACTGAGAACATGAAAAATCAATGGATGGGGTGGTGCGCCAGTCAGGGGTATCGGTCGCAAAGCTCGGTGGGCTCACTCAGTAGAATAAGAGGCACCAAAAGGGGAAGGACCATCTAATTTGGCAACTAGCTTTTGAATAAATAGGACCTCATTGTCTCCTTCTTCCCATTCGGGAAGACAAATTAAGACCACATTGTTCCTCCTGCTACGGCCCTCGAGATCTTCCACCTTCTCCTCCAGCTTGCTGATTCCTTGTCTGGTTAATATAAATTTGGGCTGAACTCAGTCTGCTTTTTTCTCCAATGAGCTGATCCTTACATCATTGTCCGCAGTTCTCTGGGCAATGTCTTCTAAGGCTGACATGATTGATTTCACCTCCAAGGTGAGTTCTTTCAGTTCATCATGGAATGGCTGAATTTCCTCTAGGAATTTATCAAGTGTTAGTAGTGCCTGCTCTGGATGGCTAGTTGAGGATCAAACTTGTGTAGTTTGCTGCAGCCTGGGTTTTTTCAGCATCTTCTCCGACATGGAGGGAGGCATGTGTTTTGGGAGTGCCAATCGCATCTCCGCCTCCATAACCCCTAACCAAAAGATCCAAAAAGTTCACCCAGTGTTGTTACAAGGTAAACAGGGTATTTAGCTGAGGTATTCAAGCATGGAAATACTGAAAATATTAGATTTTAGAGGGGGATTGGTGGGAGCTCGTCCAAAGCACGTCTAGCCAGGAAGGTGCATCACGTGACTCCCCATCATTCATGGTTATGGTTGAGAATGGGGGGACCAGTCCAGAGGGATGAGTGCCCTTATTTAAGTAGATGAGGTCAATTTGGTAGTTCAAAGGGTGAACAGGGAGAGAGGCTCCAGGCAAGTAGAACAGGGGTAAAAGAGAGAGAGAGAGAGAGAGAAAGATAAACATATGGAGAGGTAGAAGGTAACAGGCCATTTTGCACAGAAGGGACAGACAGGATATCCTAGGAGGACAAGGGAGGGAGAAAAACAACAGTGATGGCAGGCTAATAAAGGGGGGAGAAGTGTGGGAGGGAGGAAGAGTGGCATAGAGAAGAGTAGGAGTGAGGCCTGAGGCAAGATAGCTGCAGATGGATGTGGGAAAGTGAAAGTGCAGTGGAAAGGGAAATGGGGAATATGGGGATATGGAGAATGTGATGGGCCCAGCTGTTACTATTACTAAAGGAGTTAAAAATGAAAATAACAAGGCCTGACTTGTTGCTTTTGCATTTCTGGGGATAATGATTTGAGAGCAAGACCTTGCATAGACATTATGAAGAAGACTGAAGGTGATTTGGGTATCATTAAGGGTGGAGGCCAGAGATAGTGTTCACCTGGTCTGAGATGATCCCCAGGCAGGTATGGCAATACATGAGGAATGCAAAAGCAGTGGAGGGGGCCAGGAAGAGGCTGAACAAAAAGGTGACAACCACAGTGAAGAGGATGGGGGGAATTTTTATAAGGCACAAGGACATTTCATCAGAATATGTTGAGTTACATAGGCAGGATGGGTTACATTTAACAGATGTGGGCTTAGACATGTTCAACTTTCAGCTAGAAGGGCACTGGAGAAATGGTGTAGAAAGGGTACCCCAGGTGGAAGCTAATCATCCGATGCAGAAGCTGGAGATCGGCTTGTGGAAGGAAGAGAAGAAGTGGGACATTTGTAGGTTTGTCTTAGTTGCTCCATTTTTGACCCACCATTGCCTTTTATATTCTTCACTGAAATGGTTGTTGCCTCAGTTTAAATACGAATTTGCTTTAGGTAAATTGGTTCATCAGGTCATCTATTCAAATGGCTTATCTCCATTATCTGATTTGGTTCAGGTTTATGAAGTTCAGGTAAATTTGAGAATATTTCAGGGGGTAGCGCTGGTAGTACAAGGTGCTAAAAATAATTATGGCCTATGAGTATTTGATCACCAGTCTTCTTCATTATGGAATAGGTTACCAGTTTCATTAAGGTTAATTAAGTCCAATTGATTTTTTAAAGTTAAGTTTAAACAACATTTGTTAGCACAGTCTGATTGTTCATGTTATTTGTATATTTTGTATGTTGTATATTTTGATGTAGTGTCTGTTATGTTTTATGTCCGGGTTGGTCCTGAAAAAGGCCTTATTGGCCCAGAGTCCTAACTTTGGTTAACAAATGAAATGAAATAAAAGTAAATGAAGGGGAATGGGAGACACAGGAGAAGGATATAAGAGTCCCAGAGTGTACTGGGCTGGTAAACCAGGACACAGGTTGGGTGTGCACCCAGCAGAATGATGGAAACTGGATGAAGAACAATGGACATATATAATGGATTTATATAATGTATGATGTATATATGGAAAGGATTTGATGATTCTGGTGATGAAAATAAAATGGGTATGGAGGTATGAGTTAATAAAAAGCAGTATGGCCATCTGAGCACCCAACAAGGATTTTGTGTAGTGTGGTTATTTTGGGAAGGGGATCCCCGAACAAGGTGGAATGTCAGGTTAAAAGGCAAGCCCTATTGTCAGGGGTCTCCTGATGAAAACATAAGGGGTGTTCAGGCATTGGCAACATAGGGAGGGGGGAAGAGGAGGGGGAGGGAGGGTAAAGGATAGAAGGAAGAATTGTGGGAGAAAGGGTTCTAGAGGTGAGGAATTATGAGAGGAAGGATGAAAGGAAGAATGGAAGAAAAAGGGGGTGGGGAGCAATGTCAAGGATTGGTGGAAGTAAGCAAAGGGAAGGGCTGGCAGGAAAAGGGCACTTAAGGGGAAGCAAGGCTAGGTGTACCCTTCTTCTTTTGGTAGACAACAGTTTGCCCACCCACCCCATTTAATGCAGTAGTAGAATTAGGAAGCAGGAAGGGGAACTGGGGGTTAGCTGCTGAAGGAGGACAGCAGGTGACCAGGCTTTGGTGGAGGTATGGGGCCACAGGGACTGTCTAAAGGTGGACAGCAGTCAGTTGGCTGGGACTGCTGAAGGTGGACAGCAGTGGGGGTCAAAAACTAAAATGTAGGGCTACAAGGGATGCTAAAGATAGACAACAGTGTGGTGCCTAGGTTCAGGTTTGCACATGGTATGGAGATGGAAAAGGAGGGAGGTAGGAAGGAGGAGAAGAAAGGGGGAAGGAGGGAAAGAGGGAAATAGGAAACACAGGGGAAGGATATATGGGGCCTGGGGGTACTGGGCTGGGAAACCAGGACATGGGCAGGTTGTGCACCCTGCAGTGTTTGGCCCTTGTGGGGTGTGCATCTCAGATGGCCGAAGGTGGGTGTCATGTATGCACCTGGGTCCAGAAGGATGGAAAATGGATGGACAATGGATATATATAATGTACTGTATGATATACGTATAGAAAGTATTTGATGATTCTGGTGATGTAAATAAAATGGGTATGGAAATATGAGTTATTAGTAAAATATGGCCAACTGAACTCCCAACAAGTTTTTTGTGTGGTGTGGTTATTGTGGTTATTTTGGGAAGAAGATCTCTGGACACGTGGTTTATTTTTGAAATTTTTAGTTAAACCTGAAACCATCCTCACTCAAAAAACTAGTTAAATCCTATTTCATGAAAGAAAAACTAGACTCACAATTAATATATGGTCCATTAGATAGTGGGATGCAAAATTTACTAAATATTGTAACTTGGCTGTGCTGGTCAACTCTACCTGGAAACCAACCCATTTCTTTTAAAGAAAATGCAGCTTTCACAATTTAAATGCATCTGCTATGATGCACCTTGTATCTGATTTATTCATCCTTTGTTTTATATAGTTTATTGTTATTCATCCATTGTTTTAAATGGTGTATGTAAGTTTCTTGTCATGTGTGACAGAAAAAGGGCTGTGGACAGATCACCTCCTGGTTAAAAACAGAAAAAAAAATGAAAAATGAAAAACATTAAATATAAAATATTTGTGAATTGAGTGAAATGATGAATTTTGATCAGATTTTTGACAGTTTTGAAAAGGAGGAGTCTTTTTATAAAATAAGCAATAATGACTGAATAGACAGTCATTTCCTGGCAATTAACAATCAGCTGAAGGGAAGGGTGTGCCTGAGATACAGCCAAGGGCCAACCTCACCCAGCCAGTAATTAATCAAAGTTAATCACAGTTTAATTTTGGTGCCGCTGCTTCTTTCCACGTACGTCATGTCATTCATGTGAGCTGAGTGCCCCTGCCATGCCTGTCATTTCTAAAAGATTTCAGACTGGCATGACAGCCAATCAGTGAGCTAGTTCAGCTCATGAATAATTAATTAGACTTATAATATGTGTTGTTCTCCGATGTCTAAGATAATCTCTTTTGGCTGGGACAACTAACTAGAAATATTTTGCTAGACTAATGTTTGTATTTCTTATACTCAGAAGACAAGGCTGGCTTTTTATAAGGGTATACTGAATATGAACTGGGAGCAATAAAGAGAGGGTAATTCTCAGTGAAAGCATGACAAGAAGTAAATAGTTTTACAGTGTTAACTCACAATAAATCAAGTACCTCAGACATCGTGCAAATATATAGACATTCTGTTGAAATTCAAGCTGTGAATAACTTAAAAACTAAAAATAATTCACTCATAAAGGGACCTTCCTCAGGCATCCCCTCATGACTCATCTTAGTGAATTCTGCAACTCCTGCAAGGGCCAAGGGCTCCATATCAATTCATCACAGCAAATACTGCGTGGTCAGAACGGTGCAGACAACACCACGGAAGTCAACATTGCACCTGATGAATACGGGCATGAATAAGTGGTGAATTGTAGATTTACTATTATAATACCACACCGCCATGGACCACCACTCTGCTGAAATGTTTTAACTTACTTGTTTTTTTGTTTTCAGGTGGTATTCCCTGATGCATTGATGACTTGCTTTGTGTTGTCCATGCTGTTTCTGACTATGCGGTATTGTCTGTCATGGACTTGATCTGCTACCAGGGCCAAGTATATGGAGTACCATCCATAGAGTGCCACTGGTACAGCTCCACTTTAAAGTCAGACCAGCTTTGCCCCATCACTCCTGCAGCTGCACCTGGTTACAATTAAAACCATCAAAACATGCAGTGGTTGCAGAATTTGAGGAAACAATTTTGGGAGAATACAGTCCAAATTTAGCCCCACACAAAGTCACTGGAGCTGGATAATCAGGGAGCAGGCTGGGCTGTAGATAGATGCTGAGGCACAGAAATCAGATGTGAGTGTCTTAACTTTGAAGTTGGACCTGCCTGCTCCACACCAGCACTGATATCGTATACATCTGGTTGCTCTCACAGCCTCTGAACCATGAGGTGCTCAGTAAAAATCAGAAATCAACTTGGGAGACAGACAGATGGTGAGGTCCTATTGTCATGCACCATTTATGTACTGGGCCCTGATTTCAGAATTTAGCCATGCATTCACACACACATGCATATGCTTGCGCGCGCACACACACACGCACACACACACACACCACTAGAAAGACTGACAATACATAAATGGTTAATTGGATGCTTTCTTTATCCTCATGAGCAATTACAAGACCTATAGCTCATGCCATCAATTGTTAAAAGTTGTGAATATCCTACCTTCAAAAGTGAAAATAAATATATATTATGCCAGACAGCTAAACATAGTTTAGTTTGTACTGCTCTTTAGAGTTTTTTTTTTTTGAGAACCACATCATGTTTTATTTAATCTGAAAGAGGCACTTCACAATACTATCAGTTTTATCTCAAATGAAGCCAACTGGCCTGCTTGCTTCAAGCCACTCCACCTGCCATTTAACTTCAAGCTATGCTAAGTAACATTTGTACTTCCAGCTACACCGGCTATAATTTTCAATTCAAGCTGTGCAGGACATCATATTACTATGATTCCTAAGTGGCAATTTTACTTATAGCCATTTGAGCAGTATTTAAACTTCAAGTCATTTTAGAAAGCATTTTAATTCCAAAGTTGAATTTCATTGATTTAATTTAGGGGAAAGTGAAATTCAAGCATTACCCTTAGCAGGGAATCTGAAATGACAGATGAAAATGAAGGTTTGAAATTAATATGCTTATTAGTAGGAAATAAATGTTGCTCAGAGAATATAAGGTGTGCAATATTCTTCAAAATGTAAAAGTGACATATTTAAAAACAATATGGTGGTCATGTGGCACATCATTTCATCACCCTGAAGAGAACTGGAGTGAAAGGAAATACAGCGGACCAACAGTTAACACTCTGTTTTTTGTGTACACAAACACTCTTTATTATTTTTGCATGAGACACAGATTTACTGAAATCAGAATAAACAGAGTATAAGTTGTTAACCACTGCTGTTTACTTTTAATTCCACTCTTCTTGTCATCAGTATGACTTGGCATAAGCAACTCCAGAATGCGCTAAATCATTTGTTTGCAGTATAATTTGCCTGAGGCAAATTAGAGAAACTTGTATTCTTAATAGGAAATTGACAATTTTTTTGCACTTATTACATAGTACTAGTAATATTGAGAAGGGGATAGAGCAGCTGGTCTAGGTCAGAGACAATTAGAAAGGAGATGTTATGCTGCCCCATCTGTAGTGTGGTGATCTACACTGGGTGGAGTCAGAGCTTCCAAATGAAAGCAGGATGTACTTCTGTTTTGTCTTCATTTCCTCTGTGTGTCTGCCCCATCTTCCACTACGCCATGGCAAACCCATTGTAGTTTACAGTCTATTGTATTGGGGAAGATGAATAACATTTTGATCTGTATTGAGCCAGGCCAAATAAATTACCATATTTATGAACACAGCTCAAGGTAATGCTAATGCTGTAGGTCACATGCAAAAAAAAAATACAACAATTTGTGCTGGACATTCACATAAATAAATCTGCAATAATCCATGACTTTAACAAAGCAGCTGGGAGCCATAAGAATCATTCCATATACTGAGGAATTTGTTATAGGGGACAGTGCTGTCTTTTATGGGAGCTAATTGGAAGCCAATTCATTTGTTTGTTGCAACCAAGAAATGATGGTAACAGGGCTGATTCTTGAGAGAGTACTTTGTTTAGGAATGGAGAATTTAGATTGCATAGCCATATATACTTCTAAATTACAAGTCTGCAGAAATATATTTTTGCATAAAACTCCCCTTGAAACCATTGAAGCACTGTGAAAATGAGCTACATAAGAAATATGTTCCAGTAACAAAAGGTTAAAGAGATGGTTGACTGAATAGAAAAGAAATGTATTTTGGCACTGACCTAACTGCAAATAAAATGACTTTTTATAATATAAATATAATCTTCTCCATCATGGCAAAGAAAACTGCAAAACAGATGGCTTGGGAGGTAAATCTTTAGATTTAGGTGAGCAAAGCAAGTCTAATAACACAAAAAAGAAACATGAAATATGGGCAAATGTGTTTTAGTTTTACAAAATAGTAAATTTTTCTTGTACAAAATTACTGAGGAATTTGTTCTGGGGGACACTATTGCCTTTTATGGGAGCTAATGAGGAGCCAATTAATGTTAACAGAATAGAAAATAAATGTATTTTAGCCTGTATGTAACTATCCCTGCTGGTCTCTGTTAACCATTTGACTGCTGCTGTCCTCCACAGGACCCACATGAAAACATGATGCAACATCACATGGGGTCATCCTAGTTGGAGTAATTTCAAATAAATAAAATATTTTGACACAGACCTGTTTGAAAATAACACAATTCTTTGTATTGTAAACAGAATATTTTCCATCATAGAAAACAGAACAACAGACCTGGCTAGGATAGTAATTCTATAGGTTTAGGCAAACAGTTTTGATGATACAAAACTACAAGATGCAAAACAGGAACACCATTTTAGTATTTACTAAATACTATATTTTTTTTGTACAAAATTATCCAAAATTTTATATACTGATATGTAACTTTTATAGTGTGATTATGGTTTGATTTTATTGTTAATTGAGCAGTTAAAGTATATTAGTAATCACATGGACAAATGTTGCAATTTCTATTGTCAGAAGAAACAAAAATCAAACAAAACACATATTCTTTGTAGTTTTTAACTTTTATTATTTTTTTTCTGTATCTTTTAAACTAACATGGCAACTTTTCTTTGTTAGGTGGGGAATGCACTCCTGTTTCTAATTAGGCATTTGATGGAGTCCATTTCATTATTCAAAGTGATTATTGATTGTTCAGAACCACAGCAGTGTGGGAAAAGCAGTGGTGGGGTACTTGGAATTTATTATCAAGCATAAATTCAAAATTTACAGGAAGCTGGTATGGCATAAATGCATAAGAAATAACTATTTCAATGCAAATATATGACTGCCACCCTTTCAACACTGGACAACTAAACAATTATATTTAATAAATCTGAGAAATGTAAATGACATGTTTTTAATAAGTAAAATTCAAGACAGGAAAAGGTAGAGTATATTAGTCAACATAAAGATCTGTTTGAAAATAGCAACATATTATATGCATATATCATCTCTGGCTGCTACATTTACTTCTTTGGTTTTGCTCACTCAGCAACCTGGATTTGCATGGCCCACTTTTCAAAGGGGATTATAATGACTATGTTGTTTGCAGGGAAGATACTGAAATGTTTGTGCATTATTACTTTAAAATATAAATGTTTACAGTTCTTCAAAGACATCATCCAACTGCAAGGAAACTGTAAATGTGGATGTTGTTCTTGAATTCAGGGGTTCACGTTATGGCAAAAAAATATGGAATATAAAACCTAAAACTTTTTTTCCACTTGTGATCCATTTTTTTCATCACTTCTTGTAAAATGTGATTGTCATCATAGTGAATCAGCATTAATATATTTTCCTTTTTAGTTCCCATTCTGGTAAACTGTCCCCTCCAACATGTACACCCAGCTTCATCACTGATCTTCATCAGTGCTCACACTTCCTCTTGAAGCCCCCATGTCTTTCCTCAAGAGTAGGGCCATCAGAAGAACTAGTCCCCTTGCCAGGTGCCATGAAAATGCAGAAGTCTGGTCAACAATGTTGGGTTTCTGAGGTACAGGCCATATCCTGATGATAACAGAGATTTTCCACATTTTCACCACTCACACAAGCTGGCTGTACATTATAGACCTCCCAGTATATGCAATGGGCATGCATAGAGGCTGCATATGTGGCTTACCCTCCATATTCAGATGACTCTGACTTCATCACACTGCTATGTGGATCACCAGGGGGTACCCACATTTCAGTCACCAGTCCACAAAGAGATAATAAATGTAACTGGGACACACACACTTCCCTTCTTTATTGGACCTCTGGTAGACTAGCAGCCCTGGATTGTTACTTAACCCAGATTTCCAGTGTCACACATAGCAGTTCTGCCAGAGTACCATTTGGATGGCTGTTATGGAAATTTAAAAATAAATAAATAAATACATTGTTAAATCTGGCTGCTGTCAGCTTTTCATTATTATTTTCTATGGAATTTGAATGTTATTGTTTAGAAGAAATACAAAATGACACATGCTGCAATAGTGCAATACTGTAGCTCTGCAGTATTAGTGTCAGGTACAAGCACAGGTTTGGAGTGTAAGATTGTATATAGTTTACATGATAGGTTCTTATCAACAGAAGTCCATTTTAGTTTACTTGATATGATAATATTACAATCTAGCAATCAGGTTCAGTCTTAGACCCTTCCAATCTTCCTAGTTAAAAGATTCACTTGTCCATTTTTGGCATTACTTTCCTCCGGTCTGCACTGCCTCTGAACTAAACTAATGCTCATAATTCCACTACGCTAATACTCTGTCTTAAGTTGTGTCATGTACTGAGTTAGTGACATTTTTAAGCTGCCTACTAACTTTCCTACATTCAGTGGGATTCTTTCTGCTCTTCTGATTGTATAACTTTGATGATGTTTGGTCTAATGCCAAGGAAATGTCTTCACTGAAACCCTAGTGGAAATTATATATTTTCTCTTTATTTTGTTCTCTGAGGAATGTCTGTTTATTCTGCACTTTTGAGTGGAAGACTCCTAGATCTCGTCTTTAAAAACCAGTACCCAAAATAAATCCTGTAGTGGAACCTCACAAATTTGATAGAAAACTATGGAATTACAGATCAACAAGGATTGTGCTGGAGAAAATAGTGAACTCCCATCCTCTGAAGTACCTGGAATCAGAAAAATTGCTCAATCCATTACAATCCAGTTTTAGAGCACAGCACAGTACAATCTCTGCTCTAGCCAAGGTGACAAATGTCTGGCAACTTGAATTAGACAAAAAAAACTTTGCCCAGTTTTCTTGGACATAAGCAAGGTGTTTGATACCGTTGATCACAGACTGCTTCTGTCGTCCCTCCGGAACATTGGTTTGGATTCCCTATCCCTTAAATGGTTCTCCAAACTACCTCTCAGGGTGACTTCAACAAGTAAAGGCAAAGGGGAAGTTTCGCCACCAAAACCCCTATTGAGGGGTGTACCAGAAAGTTCCATTCTTGGTCCCTTGCTCTTCACCATTTATATTAACAACATAGATGCCCCCATAAAAGGAGCACAAATACACCTATTCGCGGATGATACGGTACTCTGTGCTAGTAGCCCCACACCTGAAGCAGCCTGTAAAGCCCTTCAAAATTAATTTAATCTGCTTCAACATCAGCTTGTAAACCAGAAACTGCTCTTAAATGCAAAAAAACAAAACAAAGCAATGTTCCTCTCGCCCCTTCAAAATGCAATAAATCCTGCAATTGCTGGGACACTCCCGCAGATCATTACCATTCTAGGTGAGCGGTTGGACTAAGTACCAAAGTTCAAGTACCTGGGGGTATGGTTAGACCATAGACTTACTTTCACAGATCACTTAGAAGAACTGCCAAAGAAACTTAAACAAAAACTTGGTCTGTTCTTTAGGATTAATAATCTCCTCACAAGAGACGCTAAACTGAAACTGGTTCAAACTACCTTTCTTTCCCTATTGGAATACACAGACTTTTTATATAGTCAGAGACCTGCAGGTACCCTAGCCAAACTCAATATGCTTTATCACAGAGCCATAAGATTTATCACGGGTCTTCCATACTCAACCCACCACTGTGCATTGTACACGGCAGTGGGATGGCCATCCCTTGCTTACAGACGGCAAAAAAAATGCTGCTGTTTGGACATACAAAGCTATCTCAAATAAACTGCCCCAGTATATCTCTGTCTGTTTACCTTTGTGCACTCTGGGGAAGTATGCCCTGAGAAGCACCTCATATATCTACCTTTATGTTTACAAAGCAAAATCTCTCATTGGCTGAACAGCCATCAGCTTTGTGCTCCCTCAACTGTGGAACAAGCTGCAAAAAACTTTTAAATTAACTCACCCCATCAGCCTACCAGCTTTTAAATCTCTATATCTACATCATAAAAAGGAGTCCTGTGCCTGTCTACCCTAAATAGTGACTCCTATAAGTCCAAGCACACTCTAATTACTACTGTTAAAAGACTGATCACATCTATAATTGACTCTTCCCTCTCCCCTTTTTCTACCCCCATACCTGTCCCTTCCACGTTCCTTTGACCCTGGTTCCAGCTCTAAATTCTCCATACCGTATCACTATATATCTTTCATATTAGGTTTTATTTGTGTTCAGTGCACCTGATATGTATATTTCTTTACTTTTAAGAAAAATTATGTCCTACCCAAAACTAGCTGTGTCTTCTGTTCCAAACATATACTACTGTCAATGCTACCTGCTGATACTTTGTATATACTGTATTATTGTATCTCACTTTATTTGTATTTTTACTATTTTCTTGTGTGTTGCATCCCATGTATATTGTCCCTTGTTCCTTGTTAACAAACCCAGGTCCACCTCAAAAATGAGCTTGCTCAACAGTGATTGCCTGGTTAAATAAAGACTTTGATTGATTGATTGACTGATTGATTGTGCTAGCTCTTCTATTATAGGCTTCTGTGCCGGAGGTTTATGACTGTTTTTGGAGGGTTTTTTTCTGATTTCATAAATTTTACTGACTGGCTTTTCATTACCCAGCAGGGCTAAAAAATCACATTTAAAGAAGTCATTGGTCCCATGTGTCTACTGTTTTGGGTGCTAGACACATATTTCTTGGGTTAAAAATGACAAAGCATTCCGTATTTGATGTATGCTGGCTGCCTTTTTTTTGTTTTGTTTTAGAAAATGGTAAGAATATATTCTCTCTCCTGATTGTGTAAAAGCACCTCCAACCTTGGCATTTATTTTTCAATAGATGCCCAGATAGAAATAAGTGCCAGTCCAAGTGCCACTTCACCTCGTACCATTCTACAATGGTGCCCAGCCTGCTTTGTAACTGGCTGAAAGCACTCAAGAAAATTTGAAATGCCCACCATCTTTTTCTCTCACTTAGCGAGAGCTACTAATCTCACCCAAACAAGGAGGACAAGTGACTGAGGAAGGCCTCTGCCCCAGTGAGCAAAGTCACATCCCCCACAACCCTCTGTAGCTACACCATACAAAAAAACAAACATGTTATTTAAATAAAATATATGTTTTCAAAGCACAGTTTTTCACTTTCATAAATGCTCAGTTATTCACAGCCCCAGGTACTCAAAAAAACAACCATTCTAGTAGTGGGACCTAGCTGGCAAGCAGTCATGTCTGGGCAGCCAAATCTAACAGTGCTGCCTCCGCTCCTCAGTCTGTGCTCCTTTCATGCCACTAATGGTATGAACCTTTTTCATCTACTGCCCCTCTGTTCACACACATAAATCACCCAGCAACATTAAAAAAAATTCCCAAATCCCTGCATATCTCTGTACAAAGAAAAGCATTTCCAGTATTTTTGATATCACTTTCTCAGTCTTGCCTGCAATGCCAGAGTTCATTCTCCCATCTGAGTAAATCATGCTTGCCCCTGCAGCAATTGCATTAGCTCCTGGTGATGTCATTAAAACAAATGGGCAATAAAAAAATGTAAACTCCCAAAAGTATGCTCTGCCAACTGCTCTCACAATCTTTGCTTTCTTCAAGTCCAAATCGCTATGACAACAGCTGTCAATAAGAAAGTAAAAAAACTTCTATTGCAGTGATGGTTTGGGGAGGGGAGATGAACAACAATAACAAAAAAAAAAACAGAAAAAGTAGAATGCAGAAACAAAGGTGTTGCATGATGGTAGGTGTGGGGGGCTGAATCAACAAGCACAAACAGGCTGCTATGAGGAGTGTAACTGCATACAACCAGCTTTCCGGCTTTCCTTCTAATATTTGTGACTGAGGCAGAGGAACTGTTTTATTACAAAAGTAATATTGAACTAATTTTTATTAATAATTTTTATTTAACTTTTTTTTTTTTACAGTGCCATTTTCTAAGTGCAATAATATTCTCCAGGGTGGATGGTATTGGGGAATACTGGACCTTCCAGGGGTATAGGGCCCCCCACCTGTGTAAAGTCAGGCCTCATTATGCCCCTGGGCTGTCCAGCATTCCCCAATACTGCCCACCCTGTCAGGTATTATTGCTTACATAATTCTTGTTTATAAGGTGTGACAATTATGGGGAGTTCATCCCTGTTCTCAACAACACCACAGGAGAACTCAGCAAACATATTGGTTATCTTTAACAGTACAAGGTGAGGGACTGTTCTTTCAGAAATAATAAGCAATAAGTTAATAATTTTTTTGAGCACATGAATTATGATTAGTTTGGAAAGCTAGTCTGTAAACATGACATGATTAGTCAAGGATTGGTATTGAAAGTCCTGTTAGTGATTGGCTTGCGGTTGCATCTTTGCTGATTTGGAATATTGACCAGCTAACCAACAATATGAGGATAAACCAGGGCTGTAAATGAGGGAGTATTATTTTCTCATGAAACTCACTCATGCCTTGATCTTTAGAAAGCACTGGTGACATTTCTTTAGTTGTTGTCATGATTTTTTTAAAGAAATTTGAGCCAGCCAGATTTATAACAGTAACTGGTACTACAGAGTGTAGAAAAACCCTATACTCCACCACCACCCCGCTGTTCTTCCATGGCACTCCGAAAAGCAGCCATGTCATATCTGACCAGAGTTTGTTATATGTTGGTGTCACATGTGCCACCCCCCAGTCCTCAACCACTTGCCCCTCATCCAAGGATCATTGGAAGATCTCTACTATAGGTTGTGCAGTTGAATTAGCTGTTTCTTCTAAGAATCTAGGGTGTATCCCATCTGGTCCTAGTGACTTTGGGGGGTCCAAGTTCCTTAGGTGTAATACTTTAACCAAGGGCTCTATTTTGATGTTATTTTTAACTTTATGGTTGAATTTTCCTCTTTTTTATGATAGACACAAAGAAGTTGTTGAATACTTCAGCCATCTCACTGCAGTCGGTTATTGTTTGGTCCTTATCCAATATGGGGCATACTTGTACCTTGGTTTTCCTTAGGCTACCTATGTAGCTGTAAAACAATTTCCTCATCCTTAGTATTTATAACTAGATTTTTTTTGTAATCCTTCTTAGCTTTTTTTATTTGAATTTTGCATTTCCTTAACTTGTTTTATAATTAAACCACCAGTGCTTGGGTCATATAGTATGTGCTCTTTTTTTTCTTGATGGCTTTTTTATTCCTTTGGTGAACCATATTGAGATACTGCCACTCTTATTATATTTCCTCCTTAGCGGGATGAAGTGATCCACACAAGTACTCAGTTTCTCTTTTTAGAGATCCCTCTAATTGTCCAATGATTGCCCCATAAAATCTTCCCTCCAATCCCAATTAGTTAAGTATGAGTAATATCTTTATATTTAACGCTGTTGTAATTTCTAACTGCATGGTACCCCCTTGTTTATGTCTTTTTGCCCTTATTGAGAACTGGTTCATACTGTGATCACTCCCAGCTAGTTGGTTCCCTTACCCTACATTGGAATACATTGTTCGCCATGTTACTTAGGACCAGGTTGAGTGTATGTTCCCCTCAGCTGTATTTGTAAGGTAATTCTCCAAACATAGGGTATCAAGAATATCTATGAAGTCCATTTCCATTGTAGATTTGGGAGTTTTACTCAGCAGATTTACTTAGGGGAAGTTAAAATCCCCTAATATTATCATTTTATTGCTTGGGTCCTGATTTTTAATTATATTTAGAAATTGTAATGCTTTTTCATGTGTTTGGGACGTAGGCCTATAACAAACTCCTAATATTATTTTTTTCATTTGTTTCTGATGTCAGAATAAGCCAATGATGTTTCCCATCCTTTATAAACTTATTAATTAGGTTAGCATTTATAACTTCCCTGACATAAATTACAACCCCAATTCCCTTTTTATTCTGTCTATTTTTGTCGAACAACTGAAAAAAACCAAATGAGTCCCTCATATTTTCATGTACCACCACATTTCTGTGACTGCACACAATGCAATGCATTCAGTATTTAATATGTATTCTAATTCTTGTATTTTATTCCTTACAGTCCTTGCATTAACCAGTAATGCCCTCCAGTTCTTCATTTTGCCATATCTCTAGTCTTTACTTAAAATAGTGTGATTCAATACTGTTTCTCCTCCCTCAGCCACCTGGGTAATTAGTTTAAACAATTTTGAATGGCTTTGTTAACTCTGTGTGCCAAGTGCCCCCCACCACCACCACCAATCACTTGACTGATGTTTAAACAAAATCATTCCCTGGTGCTAGTGGTCCCTCCCCCACCTGCACCAATGCCTGACATTGATATAGTATTACTTGGTATCCGATGGTCCCTCATCCATCCTGAGACATAGATACATAGAATTTGCTGGCAGATAATGACTGCCTGACCCATCTAGTCTGCCAATTTTGTTTACCTTTAATCCTGTGTCCCCAGCGTACTAATGTACATCCATTCCCTGGTGTCAAGTGGGCACCCCGTCCCTATCCATGATCCCCAGTATGTTAATGTAAGTCCATTCCCTGATGTCTGACAGACCCCCACCCTGTCAGGTAGTGACCCACCACCCTGCTACCCCCATCCCATCTGTGAGTTGGTGACCATCACACCCCTCCACTGTCCAGCATGGCAGGCCACTGACTGAGCTGTCAATGAGTGTGTACTGTATATTCAGCTGTTATAAGATGTGCTCATTGACAGCTCAGTTGGTGGCCACTGTGGTGGAGAGTAGAGAACTGTGACAGTCACCATCTTGGGGTCGGGTTTGGGGGAGTGATGTGGGGCACTACCTGCCTGGATGGGGGATGGGGTCTACTGGAAACCAGGGAATGGATATATGTTAGGATACAAGGGATAAGGATGGGGGAAGGACTACTGGATTCCTTGGAGTACTATATCAACATCAGGCATGGGTGTCAGTGAGAGGAGGGACCACAGGAAACTAGGGAATACTATATCAACATCAAGCATAAGTGTGGGTGGGGGAAGGGACAACTGGGCTCCAGGGAATACTATATCAATCTCAGGCATGGGTGTGGGTTGGGAGGAGGGACCACTGAACACCAGGGAAAGATTTATTTGTTACATCAGACCGGCAGTCTTGGGGGGCACTAGCAACAGGGAAAGATGTTTTTTAGACATTGGGCCAGTGACTGGTAGGCAAGGGAACCAGTAGCTCCAAGGAAGTATTTTTTTAAAATGTTGAGCCAGTGACTGGTAGGCAGAGGGGCTGCTAGCACCAGGGAAAGATTTTTTTAAAACATCAGGCTGGTGATCGGTGGGCAGGGGGACCACTAGCACCAGAAAATATTTATTTTATACATCTGGCCAGCAATCACTGGAACCAGTAGACACTAAGGACTACTGTGTTGGGGGTCAGGGTGGTTGACCCTCTTCCTCCACCAACCACTAGGGTTGCACAGGAGTAAGTTGAGCTTTGAGTCTGCTGTACCTGTGCTCTGCAAGGTGACCACACAGAATGGCCTTGTGCAGTGCAAATGCTGTGAATATTCGACATCACTAATATTCAGGTCCCTGACCCCTCACTTGCATTGTGCCTCCCTCTGAATATTGCCCAGGCACAAACCCTGTTTGCTCTTGTTAACTGGGCTTTTCAAAATGGGACATCCACACAAAACCCAGTTTGTGCAGGCAAACTCGGATTTGTGCACAGGCAAACTTTTGAATATCTGTCCACAGGTGTTAACTTCTAATTAACAGACAACTGAGTATTTTATTTATTGTGCTTCAAGGTATAAGTAATTACTTTTATAATAAAATATTTTGTGTCCAGTGAAACAAGTTTGGTATTGTGATGTCAGAAACTGCCAACATATTTCAAACAGGAAACCAATGATATTGTTTTATCTTTCTCAAATTAACTAGATACTTCTTTGAGCAAAATACTTTGTCTTTCATGTGTTTGCACTACTCTTGTTCATCAATATAATTTTACAATTTTTTAAAACAGTAATTTGACTCTCTTGTCTTCTTCCCATGTAAAATCTGGTTATGAAAAAAATCACCTGCTAAATCATAACAAAAGATCACTGTTATAAAAAAAATCACATATTTATATTAAACCTATAATATTTTAATGGCAGAAACATTTATTCCTCTACAAAAATCCATCAACCTTGTAAGTAAAAATTGTCTGACTTTATAAAACAAGGATTCTATGCAATTCGTTTCACTAGTAGTCGGTAAAATAAAAATAAAGTGCTATAAATGTATGTAAACAAACAAATAAAAGCAAACAAAAGTTTACTGAGGCATCTCAAGGCTCCAGAACTTCATTCATAAGATATGCTTCCTTATTAAATTGTGAAGAGTATTTTTAAATATGATGCTTCATTTGAAAGTAGCCTGTTATATATAGTGATGGGTGAAGTTCCTAAACGTCACTAGGCAGAGTATTTTGCATATAACTCGAATTTCACAAAATACTCTGCAATGAGAAGCGAATAACTTCACCTTTAATTTTAACGTGAAGTTCCATGGATTTCAATGGATTTTGAATTAAATTCACCTCTTTTATTGCTCTTTAAGGCAAATTTTGCAGTGATTCACGGGACGGCAGGTCACATGGGTGCTAGATTGTCTTGCACAGCCTCTGTTCAGTGTAGTGTTTGTATTGGAAAGCTGGAGTCAGTTTGTTCTCAGAGTTCAGAGAACCAAATAATCAAAAAACCTTTAAAAAAGCATTTTTGTGACAAAATGTTTTGTCTAAATTTAGTACATTGATTGTAGGAAACCCTTGTATGTTTATATCATTGAGTATTTATTGATTTTGTGTGAATAATGAATGTTAGTTTAGTACATTCAGTCTGTCACTGTAGAAGTGTGCTTCAGGGTAGGGCAGATCTGTGGTGAAGGGAGATTCACAGTGAGAAAGGCAGTCTTTCCAACTGTTGTTGGGTACTGTTTTAGTATTTGTGTGTTCATGTACACACATTAATACCTCTAGTAAGTTTTGATAATTTGTTGCTATTTGCTGTGGTGCTTTGCATTTTTTCAGTTTGTTTAAAGTATTGGGCTGTAGTGTACTGAACTGTTAAATTTTCAGCCCATTAATTTTAGTGTGTGTGTGTGTGTGTGTGTGCCATCAAGTCAAATGCATTTTATTGTGGCATCGTAATCGCATTACTCTTCATTTCTTAGCTTGTCTGTGTTATTTTTTACTGCTTCTACCCCCCCAAAAGAAGATATTATTTTTCCAGTTTTGGATTGCTAACCACTGGTTAAGGTGTTGTGCCTTGTGGCTGCATATCTTTAGCGCACAACCTCCATCTGTCTGTGCCACTGCATCTCTTTATGGCCCAATCTCCATCTGTAAGTCACACTTGATGTTTGGCTTCCCATCCTCCCAAAAGTGCCTAAATCAAATTTGTTGTTAATTGTCTGTGTAATTTCCAAAAATGCCAACAAAGAGACATGAATACAAAGATGTTTCTGGCTGTGGTACTGCTGCCAGTGCCAAGAGTGGCCATGGGCATGATAGTATGCAGTAGAAGGGAATAGTTGATTTTGCTGACTATGTTTTTCAAAGTGCAATTCATCACTTCAATGTTGGTTGGAGATGCTGTTGTCCCTGCTGATGGTGGTGGTAGTGAAGTTAGTGACAGGCCCACCATGATTATTTCTCCAAGTTCAACCCATGCAAATGTATCTGGGTGCCAAAATGTTGTGGAGTACAAAGACATGATTCAGAGTGTAGTTGATGTCACACTCCCTGTCCTCACCTTAGCTGAAAATGGTTCTGATCTTGATGATAATACACAATCTCATGTTTCCAGTGATGGTGTGGTTATGTCTGGGCTCTCCAAATATTCAATATTAATGAAACAATTGTGGATGATCATACTGCATCTGTAGTTGGAACATGTTCATCACAGAACAACATCCAAACTGAATTTGTGGATGAAGATGATGATTATGATGATGCTAGTGACCCCAGTTGGGAACTGGAGAAAAAGAAACTGAAGGTGGCTGTGTGTAAACCGTCTGTTATTAAATCACCCCTCCTCAAAGTTCCGCTGTAGCTGTGGCTGTTGATGATGATGACCCAGTAATAGTCATAGATAGTTATGTTCAGGCAGAGTTCAAGTGTGCCCAACAACATAAATCATGCAGTACACCACCCATTTCAGCACCGCAAAAACTGGAGTTCAAAATGCAGCATCAGCAACATGTGAAAAGTAGGGCATCAAAATCCCTAGTTTGGGATTTTTTTCATACAAGATGAAAGTGATGAAACAGTGGCAGTCTGCTAGTTTTGCCAAGTGTGTGAGGTGTGGTAAAAAGGGTAGCCATCTTGGCACTGTGAGCCAGCACACATATCTGAAGAGCAGGTACATGGCACTGCCATGACTGTTAGTAGCCAAACTAGCCATGTCTGTAGAAGTGGTGAAATAACACCAGAGGATTACTACAGGCATGAGGAGGAAGATGATTTTGAATTGTCAAGTAGTGGTCACAGCAGCAGTGGTGGTCCATGTAGTAATTCTAGTACATCAACCCATGTGCTTAAAACAGGTAAAATAACCTCATTTGTTGGCTTATCACCTGTGCACCCCATCACATGTCAAAAGCACCCCACCCATGGCAGTTCGCAGAGCAGAGCAATTTGCATGCCATGTGCAAAATGGGTAAAAATGCAGCCCACGTTGCACAGTCTTTTTTCACGTCACATGAAATACCCACCAAATCATGTGGTTGCATGTGAACTGAATGCTGCCATAGCAGAAATGCTGGCAATTGACCTTTTGCCCTTCTCCTTTGTGGAGGATGCCAGATTCCAGTGCTTTGTGGAATGTGCATGTGCCAAATGGAAAATCTGATCCAGGACCTACTTCTCCACCCATGGAGTTAAATTAGACTTTGAGAGAGTCTGTAAGACATGCCTTTCAACATTCCTCATCATCTTACATTCATTTAAGCATGGATATGTGGACACGTGGCAAAAGGGTAGGCAGTTCCTATCTGTGTATTACTGCACATTGGGTGCAGACACTGGGGGTTGTCTGCCATGGCGGGATTGGAAAGTAATGTAATAAGTCAGACTGTGGTGGTAGCAACCTTCATGGCATTAGACAGCATGCACCATGTGACCTGCAGACTGTCAGACATGTTGTCTGTGGGCTGTTTTTCACAAACTTTGCCTTCCTGAAATGCAACCAGAAATTATGGCAGAGTTAACAGCACAAAGTTAATTAAAGGCAAATTTCAACTTTTATTACAAACTTTGCCTACATATCTGTGGATTCAAAGTTGCTAACTTTGCCTGAACTTCACATTAATAGTAAAACTTTTGCTGCATTTCTAATTATATACAATTTCTTGTGAAAATCATTCCACATTTCTCCAGCTGTTGGTCTACACATTTGAATATTTCAGTTTTGCCTAGCTAAACAAAGATGTCTAAGTCTGATGCAGTATATACATGACTAGCACGTTTTATGGTTTGATCCAGAGTATTGTTTCTCCTTCTCTTTGCTCTTCAGTTATCAAACAAATTTCATCCTGTAGCTAATGAAAAGACACTACTCTAATTAGGGAAACATTAAGTCTACAGTCTTCCTTTTCACATTATCTCAGTTCTAATTAGGTAGGTATGCAGATCCTCCATCCACGTGTTGTATTTTAATAACATATGGCAATAGTGTATAAATTAATACATCAGAAATGAGTGCCAAGTGCCAATTTTGGTACACTAGATAACCATTTTCTCTTTAATCTAAAAAAAAACTGACTTGATCCCTACTAGTATCTCTGTTGTTACAGTATATTATCTGTTTGAGAAAAGAATAGACTATATACAGCACATATTCAAAATAAAACTCACAAAATAAACTTTACAAAACTTAAGGTTAGAACAATTTATGCATATAAACAGAGGGCACTAGGGCTTAGCTAACATTAATCTTTCACTGGCTACATCTGAGAAAAAGTGGTATTTTGTGTTCTCCAAATTTTTGAGAGTAAAGTAGAAAATCTTCACATTTCAAATGAGAAATGTTGGATAGTTTTCAAGCAAATTAGCTTAGTATCAAAAAACTGCAACAAATATAATTCCTAACAGTTGTTTCTTAGTATTAGAAATGTGTTTTCCTTCTTTTTTTGGCAAATTTGAAATTGCTAAGACAATCAACAGTTCTTATCTTTAGATAAAACATATCATAAAACGTACCATGCATGGGAATTAGAGTTGTGTGGAATGCAGAATTCTGCAAGCAGAATTTGTGTGGAATGGCAATTCTGCTTCTGAAATGGTTTTTGGAATTTCCTTTTGATTCCTGCAGAAACGTCTGGAAAGCATTTCTATGCAATTTGTGGAGTAACTTTTCAAAGAGTGTGGAAATGGAATCTGCAGTTTATGTAAACCATTTATTACTAATCGAGGAAAAGCATTCCACTTTCAAAATTTAGAATTCCATTACTGATGAAATTGCATGGAGTTTGGCAGAATTTTCAGTAATTCTGCATTGCATTTATTGGAACTGCAGAATTACTTTCAGCAAATCAGAGACAACAGAAATGAAAATTCCACAGACCCAATACATTGTACTTTTTTCACCCTTTATGCAAATTGTAAATTTTTTTTGCTGCATTTCACAAAATCTACAAATGTGAATTCTACACTTTTTGTGCAGTCCTAAATTACACTATTCAATAAACAGAGTCAGAATGCATATAGCATAGCCACAGGAATTCCTTACTAGGTGTCCTGATGCAATGACATATGTATCAATGCTGACATTTTAAGAATGTGAAATGTGCATTTCCATTACAGATTCCATATGGATCTTTCAAAATTCATGTGGAGTTCCAAATTTTCTATGTAGTTTAAGGAAAGTTACATCTTTGAAATTTTAAGGTAAATAAGAAAAACTGCAGGACATTGGTAGTGATATTACAAAATCTTGCTCCTTATTTATGAACTTTAAATTAACATTTTGTATCTACAGATGGGACACCCCCATTTCCCATAATGAAAGGCAGGTAGCTGCTTGACTATATACTTTAATAAACATAACATTTCAACTGTTATGATTTACTATCACTGAAGGGCTACAAAAAAACAAGCTAAGATGCAAGGCAGACTAAAAGTCCATAGTAAATTTATTTAAGTTGGATGCCAGCACTCTGGAATGAGTTCCCTCCCCCAAAACAGCTGAATGTTTTCACGCTAATACCAAGCTTTCTGAGAAAGCACAGTGTTAGAGTGAAAACACGTTTTTGGGAGGGGCGCTCATTCCAGAGTGCTGGCATCCAACTTGAATAAATTTTCTATGGACTTTAAGCCTGCCTTGCATCTTAGCTTGTTTTTTGTAGCCCTTCAGTGATGGCGAATCCATGCAGCCATCTGCTCTGAATGAGTACACCTTGCATTTGGCTCCTTCTTTTGTTTTAGCAGCCTACTTTTTACTGGGGTTATGATTTACTAGACAGTATTGACTGGATTTTCCGCCATACATTGCAGAAACATGGCTTCACCATTCAGCATCCTTAATGCTTGTGCTGATAAGTTAGACAACCTAAATGGTGCTAAAAAATCATGTGCATCTGCTGAGACTTGCAGCATTGTGGGAGTCCTATAATGATGCAATGATCTGTCTTTGACTCTTGAGTCATTATTTTGCCCTAAAGAGGAGGCAACCAATGTAAATGAAACATAACATTTGAAAATAGCAACCAAACATTATGTCACATTTATGCATTTGTGGTATGGAAACCTGACGCCATATGGCTTTAACAGGTAGACGCATTCATAAATATTCAACAGCAGGGTATAGTAAGAAAAAGGCTACAATGAAATTGCAGTTGCATAAAATTTATTAGAAATATGCAACCTGCTGCATGCTATGCATGCTGTGTAGTTCCAAGCCATATTAAATATTCAGGAACAAAACGTACAATGAGATCACCCTAGTTACAAAAAAAAGGAATGCCTTACCAAAGAAGCTGAACAGCCCCCATCTCCCAAACAACTCACTCTTATGATGCTTCATCGGGGGCAAATATAATTTAAGGGGTTTAACCAACCCCTTGTGAGCACTGCCTCTGCACCACAGTGTACCAACATTATCTGGTGTGTTGATTATGTTACAATTACCTTGCTACAGCACCACACCAAAAGTGAGACGTGAACATGTGGCAAATAGGCTGAAAATCCAGCACTCTTATCTTCTGAATTTTCAACGTGTCTTTCCTGGGTTTACAGCAATTTTTGGTAGCCAGTTCCAGTATTCAGCATACAAGTATCTAAAATTTATCTTACAGTGCTCATGTTTATGAACTCATAGGCCCAGATATTCAAAAGGGTTGCACCATGTGCAACAGAGATGCACCTGCGCAAGTCCAAAAATGCACCACTCTGCGATATTCAGTGGGAGGCAGCTGCACCACCCAAATTGCAATACACAAGAGTGCAATGGTAATGAATGCATGCGCAACTGTAGGGGGAGGAACCATGAATAAATGGTGCAGTGTGATATTCAACAGCATGCACCATGCACAACAGGGGAGCAAGCAGAAGTTGCGTATAGTGGAAATGATCCAAAATAAAGAGGAACAAGAGAGAGGCGTAAGAACGCTATAGAGAAGCCAGAGGTGGGAGTAAGGTGACAGCAACAGAAAAGAGGGTAGCAGTGAGTGGGACTGGAAAGGAGCAGGACAGGGCACACCTGGGAACAAACAGCAACAGGACAGGAGTGGGAAGCCTGTGCCACTGTGCAGGAGAGACAGGGGAAGTGCCACAGTGGACTGAGGGCAGTGGGCAGAACAGACCAAGGTTGGAGGTGTACCCGGTGCAGGGGGGAGCTACACAAAGGACAGCGGGGGGAATGGGATAACAGCTGTTGGGGGGGGAACACCAGCCAGGGACATGGCCAGTGCCACCTTTCAGATGGAGGTAGTAATGAGGGGTGTGAGAAGGCAGGCAGCAGGGGGGCGCGACCGTGGAAGGGCCTGTCGGTGGTATGCCCCCAACAGGAGGTACCGATCCCGCACCAGCTTCGAGCACTACAGTGACACAAAGATTGTGGGCTGGTACTGCCTGAACTGGGCAATCCTGAGGTGGCTCTGTGAGCTGTGCAGTGATGAGATGCAGGCACCCACACGACGGAGCCATGCTCTGTCAGTGGAGACAAAGGTGACAGCTGTCATGTGCCTGCTCACCATGGGCACCTTCCAGAGACCAACAGGTGACATAACAGGCATAACCCAGTCAGCCACATCATGCCTACTCACACAATTCCTCAGCATACTGCTGCCACATGCTGTGGAGCACATCCGTTTCCCCAGCACACCAGCGGAGCACGCAGCACACATACAAGAGTTCCACAGGGTAGCACAAATGCCTGGCATGCTCGGGGCCATTGACTGCACCCATGTGGCCATCCACATGCCACCTGGCCTAGAAGGTGCCACCTACATCAACCGAAAGGGTTATGCCAGCATCAACTGCCAGGTGGTGTGCGATGCTAGGGGGTGCATAAACAATGTCTCTGCCATGCACCCTTGGGAAGCACATGATGCCTTCATCTGGCACCAGTCTGCACTGTGCCACAGGTTCAAGAGTGGGGAAATCCTCACTGGCCACCTAGTGGGTGAGTATGCAAACACGCAGGATGACATGGATTCTGGGGGGGCATAGTCAGAGGTGCCATGGGTACTGGCCTTGACGGCCCATGGTAGAACGACGCTGACCACCATACTAATGTCACCCCTCTACACAGGTGACAGTGGCTACCCTCCATCCCTGGCTGCTCACCATGACCCGGCGCATGGCCCCATCGCAGCAAAGGTACAATGATGCACATGCCACCACACGCAATGTCATAGAGCGGGTGTTCAGGATGCTTAAGGCACGTTTCCATTGCCTGGACTTGTCTGGCGGTGCCCTACAGTACAGCCCCTCAAAGGCCTGTGGGCTATTCTTGGCCTGTTACATCCTACACAACATGGCCAATGACTGTGGGATAGCCGTAGAGGTCGAAGAGTGGGACAGCGATGGGGACGAATAGGACGCCGGTGCAGATGGTGATGGGCAGCCACCCCTTGGGTGAAGGGATCCCCACCTGATCTGGATGTCGTAGCTGCACCGGGACACCATCACAGGGGAGTACTTCAACCAACGCAGGTAAGTCATGGGACCATGTGCAACCACCAATGGAAAGGGCGCAACCCACAAACTCACATGGATGAACCCCAGGTGCGCATGGCAGCAAGGGAACTGGCTGAGCGTGGAACCGCACATGCCGTTAGGGATGGGCAAGGCCTAACATGACACGTGGTCACACAAACACACACACGCACACACACACCCAAGACATGCACAAGGGGTAGGAGGCACACCAACACTGACTGCTACCCCTAGCCACACACAGGTCCACAGACGACCACGCCCAGTGCCCATCATTGTGCATGTTTCAGATGCTGGGCACCATTGCACGGTGGTGGACAGCACAACGGAGGCATCATCATGCACACGCCACAGCGGCCAGCAGCTGGGAGGGTGTGCACATGTACCATGTGTGTGTGTGCAGGCCCGGGTACCCCACCCGTGCATTGCGCATTGAACAACACACTGCACACAGGGTAGCGTCAGACAGTAGCCATGGTGGGAGACAGGTCAGTCACACGGCATAGTGCCATGGCCACCACAGATGCATGGGCCGCCCCACCGAGACCTGCCAGCCATGACAGGCTGACCATTGGCCTCATGGGGTGGCACCGACGGTCCGCCAGGGGTGACACTGCGGGAACGCGACCCTGTTCGAGCAGGGGTCTGCAGCTCATTGAACATGCCTGCACCAGGCATGCTCGGGATGCCCACAGCTGAACCCGGTGTTGACATGGATGGTGTTGCATGATGCTGGGAATGAAGGGGGGTGGACATGACACTGCATGGTGTCTGCGGCGCATGGGCAACAAACTGTGTTCCCCCAATGTGGCCATGACAGCTGTGAATGCACATGTGTGCCTATCATTGGCAGCGGTCACATCCTCCCACTGACGGGCCATCTCTGCCAGGAGCAGAGCATGGTCTCTGCTGCGCTGCTCCTCTGCCTGGCTCAGAACCCCACTGAGTGCATCCACCGCCCCGACAAGCTGCGACTGCTGATCCACGGAAGCCTGGAGCAGTTGGCTGTGCTCATCAAAGAGGTCATCCGCCGGATCGGCATGATGTCCGTCATGGTGTTCCTGGCCCTGATGGGTATCACCACTTGATGATGGACACTGCACACCAGAGCCATGCCGAGGAATGGCCACACGTGGTGCATTGACGCTGCCCCCCAACACTGTCCCCTCATCGACATTTGCCAACTGCTGACACTGCCCCTCCGGCCGCCACTCACCAGGGCTCAACAGTGCCGCCGCAGCAGCTGCAACAGCCCCACTGGCCTGGACACACACCAGTGCTGCCCCACTGGTGCAGACAGGCACAGGCTGGGACTGTGATGTCACACAGACCTCAACGGCAGCACCACCCACGGCTATGCCTGTGCTGTTACCTGCTGTGGGGCCATCCTGCAGCCCACACATATCACTGTCCGTGAAGCGAGCTCCATCATCATTGGTGATGGATCTGGCACCAGTCTGAGTCTCAGCATGCTGGCATCCATGGACGCTGTTATGCTAGGACATGGGCAGGGTCTCCTCTGCACCAGCACCACCAACTTCAGTCTGGACAGACAGGCGGGTACACTGTTGTCCTGACCCTTGGACACCTGTGGAGGTGGATGGATGCTCCTCTGTGTCCAGGGTATCACCCTCAGTGGACAAACCCACCACCGCTGACCCATGTAGATGCTCAGGAGCTGTAAGGGAACACAGTAGCATTAATGTCTCTGCCCTACCCTGTGGCATTCCACCCACCCCCCACACAGTGACAGATCAGGACCTACCATGCAGTGACGGGCTACCACCCATCTGGAAGCCACCACCTGGAACACCCACTAGGGCATAACGCTGCATGCTGCCAGCCACCTGCTCTTCCTGTGGCATCAGGCGTGGCATGTCAGGCTGTCCACCACCAGTCACAGCACGTGCTGCCCTGATGGCAGCCACCTTATCTTTTATCCTCCTCTTGTCTGTGCCCACCTTCTTCTTGCACTCCTGCACGGACCGCTGGTGGCTGCCATGCTGGTTGATGGCACGCGCGCTGCCTCATCCCATGCCGCAGCATGGGCCTGTGGTGTTCCCCACTGTCCACTGAACATATGCTAGCTGAATATCACGCTGTTGTGCCTTGTGTAATTGTGTTAAGAATGCTCAGACAAAGGCGCAGCTCTGTGACATGCGCAGTAGGCACCACATGGCACATGCCTGGGGTGCTGATGCCAATGCCTGCTGTGCTGCTTATGTGCTGAGCATGGAAGGCAGTGCAGGGCTCAGCCACCACCATGCCAGTGGTGTTAGTGCACTGTTCACACGTATGGCGCTCGTACCCTGGAGCGCCATAGGCGCCATGGTGCCACAGCGCAGTAGGTCACTGCAGGGCATCTCACACAGGCTCCCAACCATGCTACATGCAGGGAGTCCCAATCACACTGTGGAGGTCCGTGTGTGACAGACCCTTGACCCTGTGGTTGACCTTTGCCCCCTAGGTGCCATGCGTCCGCATGGGTGCACCCCTATCATGCTATTCGGTGACAGCACAATGGAGAATGGCAGTGCTGTACAGCGCAGCATCTGCACATGGCAGATGTGCACTACAGAGTGCCATTTTGTGATCCTACCTGAAGCAGTGATGGCAAGGAGGAGAGCTGCTTTATGGAGCCCACTGGAGCTGGCCAATTTGGTGGCCATTGTGGAGCCCCATGCTGGGAGCCCTGTTTGGGGATGACCCCATGGACAGGGCAAAGAGTGTAGTTTGGGAGGAGGTGGCAGTGGCACTTGAGGAGGCCACAGGGATTAGCCGAACAGCTGAGCACTGTCGCCACCACTATGGGGACCTCTGGCAGAGGGACCCAGACAGGCTTGCCCGTCTACAGGCACACGCCAGGCAAGGTGCAGTGCCACGTCCAGGTAGATGCTCCATCCATACACTGGTAGCGTTCGTACGGGTATCGCGGTGGGCATGTGTCCACCACATGGGGGGGCCATCTAGTGTGGACTGTGGTGGTGGTGGGGTTGCGGCATGGCTGGGCTGTGCAGGATTGCACACACCCGGGGGGGGCCTTTGCTACTGGTTTGTACTGATGCTCCCCTCTCCATGTTTGCACCCTAGTCCCTGAGGAAAGGCGAAGAGCCAGAGAGGCACAAGAACACCGAGAGGCAGTGGATGCAGGGCAACAGTCACGGGCTTCTGGGCCCATCCAGCATCTGCACCCAGATCCAGCCGATGCAGGTGAGTGTGCCTTTCTTCCAGGATATTCTGTGCATGCTGTGTTGCGGGGTAGGTGAAGGGGCATGGTCACCATCCATTGACACCACTGATGTGCATGCCACACGGTACACTCAGCAATGTCCTGTGGCACTGCATGTGTGGGTGTGCATCACTGGTGGTCCATGTGTGCACTGGATACATGGCTGTGCCACTGCCTTCACACCGCATAGCCACGTCACTGTACAGCCACAGTGGTGTTGTGCAGGACTTGAGCGGTGAGTGTGTGCAGTGGTCCGCATGGCTGTGTGCACCTAGGTAGGCAGGTCTTGTGTCCTAGGTGGACAGTGGATGATGCAGCTTGAGATGGCCATGCAAGAGCTCCTGCAGATAAGCACGGGCATCCATGGAAATACTCCAGCACATGGAGCAGCATGGAGTACAGCGGTGGAGGTCGAGAAGGCACCACAGGGGTGGAGAGCGGGACGGATGCTATGCCCTCCTTGCCCCCAGATTCACCCTACCCCCCAGGACCCACCCTCACACCCCTTCTTCCCTCTCCCATTTGTTCACCCTGCCCTTACCCACCCCCACCTGGTATGTGGCCCCCCCATGTACATAATTGTAAATAGTTTTTTTTTGACCTTTCAATAATGCATTTGTTTTGTTATGCCTACTGTGGTGGTCTGTGATTTGCAGCGGGCTAAAGGTGCTCAGCTGCAGTGGTGTGCATGGCGTCAGGGGTGGTGTAGGCATGGGTGTGTGTGTGTGTGTCTCCGGAGGGGAACCACCTATGGTGTGGGTGTGGGAATCAGTCACTGTCTGTGGTTTGTGTGTTGTTCCCTGTGCACTGGATGCCTGTGTGCAGTGGTCCACAGTGCATGCACTGTGTCCATGGTGCCCCTGTGAGACCGTCCATGGCCTGTGCAGCTGACACCCTTGCTTGTCTGTGATCTGTACAGTCTGCTGGCATGTCAGTGGTGGCTGGCCATGCTGGACAACCACTGTACCCAGCACAATGCTGTGTTGCCTCCTGTCACTGGTATGGTGCATGTCTGCCTTGGGTGGCACTGTGACCTCCGCTGTTGTTGTCCCCCCCTCCATGCTGTCGCTTGTGTTTGTTGCAGGGGATGTGCTCGACTGTCTGTCGCTCATGCTCTGGCCGCATGCTGATGGCGTACGGCTTCATGGTGCCTGCGCAGGGTGGCTGGTACACCTGTTCCATGGAGGGGTGCTGGCTGTGTGTACACGGCTGCCATGGCCACACGCCAGTGGCTTTGTTGACCCACTACTGTGTCCCTGTGTTGGTGTGCCCTTGGGTATGGGTGGGTGTTTGGCCATGCACTGTGTTGCATCCTGTGTGGCGCATGCTTCCATGCACCACTGTGGGTATCTGTGCTGGCTGTTGTGGCCAGTGCTGGGATGGGGTGTGTCCTTGGGAGGGTGTGCAGGGTGCTGTACCACTGGTGGTGGGGTCCGGGGCAGGCCCTGTCACATGTGGGGTACCTCGTGTGCTGACGCATGGTCGGTCTCTCAGCTGTACCTCGGAGGGGACGTGCAGGGTGGCACTGCATATACAGTTGTTGCATCGGTGTCTGCTAGCGCCCACTGCAGGGTGCTCATGGTGGGACTGCCTTGAATGGCTCCATGGTGCACAGGGTTGCATTGTCACAGTGAGGGTGGTGGCATGCATGGGGTGTCCTGCACTGTTGGGCGCTACTCCTGGGCAGGGTGCCTGGGGATCATGGTACAGGGTGTGCTCTGCATTGGTGGGATGGTGTGGCATGGGGTGGCCGGACATCCTTGTGTGCCGGTCACAGCTTGCCAGGGGGTGTGCTGGAGCACCATGCAGTGGCTGTGGGATTGTTGCTGGTGTCCATGGACCAGCGGTTCTTCCAACCCTCCTCAGGTTGTGCAGTGCATGGGGTGTGGGGTGTGATGTCTGTTATGCTGTGTGCTCCTCTGCCCATCCCTACCATGAGTGGTGGACCCCTGCATCCTGTCCCTGAGCATCCCTGGTTGTGCTATTGTGCATCTGACCTGCACCACTGCACATCCCGGGTTGCACTATGGTGCAATTGGTGTGATATTCAGTCATGTGCCGCAGGCGCATCTTGACCTGTGCAGTGTTTGAATATCACGTATATTGCGCATTACAAAGAGTGGACTTGCACCCGCCCGGTTATTGCGCTACTTTCTGGCGCAGTTTGAATATCTGGGCCATAGTGTTTTCCAATGCAATATACTAGAATGTCACAGACAGCTATTGTGGTCTCAGCTTGAGTCTCAGTCAGATGCTTTTTGAAAGACACAGTGAAGTACAAGCTACATTATCTGAAATGTTTAGACCAACATCACAAGCCTGTAAAAAGTTAGTAGAAAACATTAAAGCTAAAAAGCACTTTTAAATATAAAACTTTCAAGCCTTTTTTTAGTAGGAACTTGTGACACAGTTTTCAAAGCCTAGCAGCTAGGCACATCTATGAGATGAACATGCTGTACATCTGGCCCTGCTGAATCTGGTGCTCACCTAGAATAAAGTGAGCAGGATATTTTAAAGCCATGACTGATTTCAACAACTGGATGTGGTTTATGGCAGCATGAAGCCAATATTGGATGTATTTGCTGTTTGCATCCACAGTTGGTTATAAATTTAAGGTGCTGGTCTAATAGCAGAGTGGAGAAAGAGATGGGGGGGCAGCACAGAGCACAGCCAGTAGCACCAAGGGCAAGGCAATAGCCACGGTTACACCAGGGGAAACCCCCCTCAAAGGCAAATGAACATATTGATCTGGCAGTGGCAGGAAGAGGTGTCTTTTTTGGTGCTGCTAAGAACAGAATTACTAAGAAATGGCTAAGAACAGCTGAAGCATTTACAGCACTCCCTGATCTATAGAGATTCCTGTATTTTACACTAAAATGGAGCCATCTACAGAAAACTGTTTAAGAGCTACTGAAACATAAGGAGAAACTATTGTATTTAGACAGTACTCTGTGTATATAATATTTAGACATATAGAAAGATTGAATGCTAAGAACAAACAAAAGCCGAAGGCTCATCCAGTATGTCAAGACCCTTCCTATGAACCTTAAAAACACCAGCTGATTACTCCAGACCAGGATTCACTACAGTGAACAACACCCCCTTGATTCCACCTCACCCTTCCCTGAATCCAGACACACTGTCAAAGTTCACCACTCCATTAGACAGGATGTTCCAGCACTTCACTATACTATCTGTGAAGGAAAACTTCCTCACAATGTTTTTTCAACTTACTTCCTGTCAACTAATAGGTGTGTCATCTAGTGACTTTGGTCCCTTTAATTGTAAACTGCTCTGCTGTGTCCATCCTGTTAACTCTGTGTACCAGCTTGCAAGTTTCTATCTTCTCTCGCTCCCTCTCTCTCGCTCTCTCTCTCACCTCAATGAATAAATATTTAAGATCTGTAACCTGTCATTATATGTGCAATCCTGAAGACTGCTAAACAGATTTGTTGCTGTCCTCTGGACTGATTGTAGCCTTTCACTATATTTTTTAATATGTTGGTGCCAGAACTAGACACAGTACTCCATATGTGGTCATACCAGTGATCTATACGTAGGCAGAATCCCCTTTTTTGTTTGGCTAGTGGTGCTACTGCATACTGTATGTATCCAGCATTCTGCTGGTCCTCCCATATGTTTAATTCCACTGAGCATTTGTTTATATTTTGTCATTAATGATAACCCCAGAGTTTTTCACCTCTATTGAATGTGCCATCCTTAACACATCTACTGAATACTCCGTGCCTGGATTCCTGCTGTCTATGCACAAGACCTTGCACTTTGTCACATTAAACTTGATATGCCATGTGTTCTATCAACTTTCTAGCCTCTCCACATCACTAACATATTCTCACCCACTGTCTCCACTCCCAATGAGTTTGGTATCATCCACAAACACACACATTTTGCCATTGATCCCTTCCCCAATATCTAACATGTGCATGTCCAAAAGCAGAACCTTGGGAAACCCCATTAGTGATCTGCTTGATGCCTGAGCATTTGCCAATTAAGACCATCTTTTGAGTCCTCCCTTCCAATCAGCTTCCTATATACCCTACCAGTTTATCCCCTATTCTCAGATTCCCCAGCTTTCTAATCCAGTCTTTGATGTGGTATTGTGTCAGAAGCCTTACTGAAGTCCAGACAGAAAACACTCCATCTGCCCATTGTCCACCGCCTGTATCACTGAATTAAAAACCTGACAAATTTGTTTTTCCCCTAACAAACCCATGCTGCCTTTTGTCCTGTAATCCAAGCAGCTCTTGGTAATATTTTATCCACTCCTTGATTAATGTCACCAGCAACTTTCCAACAATAGAAGTCAGACTTGCTGGCCCATAATTCCTGGGGTCATCCCATGCTGTGCTGTTATGCAGTAGCACCACATCTGCCATGCTCCAGTCCCCAGTTACTTCCCCTGTCCGCAATCAGTAATTGATTAGGTGTACTGTGTTGGAGCCTGTGCAGCCTCCTTTAGTAGACAGAAAGAAAATGGAGTTTGGTACAACCATAGCACCAAATGCAGCAGCTAAGAAACAACTTAGATGAGATCAAAAAGTGCTGGCTAAACAGCCAGCAACAAAGTTGTGTGAAAATATAAATAAATCCAACGAACCATAGATATGCTGAAAAGAGCTGGTAGGTTTATTCCAATGGCAAAAGAAAAAAATATAGTGCTTTAGATCTAACAGGGATTACCAGCTTGTTTCAGCATACATGTAGCTCATTGGATTTATTTATTTTCTTGTGCAGCATTGTAACCGATTGTTTAGCAAGCCACTTTTTTATCTCAGCCTCCATTAGTACACTAGGACACACGCCATCCAGCTCTGGAGATTTATTTACATTCAGGCCCTGCAACCTTTTGAGGATTCTGACCTTAGTGACAATTCCAACCTAACTTCTGCTCCATTTTCCCCTTGGACTTGATCTCACTCTCAAGAAGTCAACACCCTGATTCCACAGTGACAACTGTGGCAAATATTACATTTTTAATGTTTGCCTTCACTGTCATGTCCTCCATAGTGACTCTCCCACTGTCATTTTCTCTATAGTCCCAGACTTACCTCATAAATATTCTGACACCATACCACTCACACCACCACAATATCCTCCGCAGTTAAGAGATTAGTAACTTCCATATCTCTAACGTGTTTGTTTCCAGGCAGGCAGATGTAATTATTAACTGTCATTGCTTATTACCTAAGGCCTATATGTGGAGCATAGCATATCTCCTCAAACTGAGATGGAGAGGCTGCCTGGCACTGCCAAGCAGGCATTGTTCCATCTCTCTGTTAATCACATACCTCCTCATGATTAAAGGGGATATGGAAACCATCCCTGGCCCCCAAGTGGCAACTCCCACTGGAACAGTGAGTGGAAGCATCCCTTGCTGCTTTCTCCACTCTACCCTGAAATTGTGTCAAGGGGCTCAGGATTGCTCATATGAATAAAAGAAGCCTCAGAAAAAATCTTAATGAGCTAACTGTGTGGGTTAACCATTTTCAACCTGATATTTTGGCTATCACTGAGACCAGGCTTAAACCTTATATCCCTGACAACTGTTGTGCTCTTCCTACATATAAGCTCAGTAGGGTTGACCAAACCAATGCCGGAGGGCAGCAATCCACTACAAGAATTTTAAGCATGTCAATGTAGCAAACCAATTACCTACCCCCTCCAATTCCCACTATGACTTTTGCCATGCAACCCTCTTTCTAGATAACACAAAAAACTGCATATCTTCTATGTCTACATCTACCCAACTGGAAGCCAGCATGCCTTCCCTCTCCTAATGAACTCTGTTGGTACACTACTGCAAAATAATGACTGTCTCCTAATTGCTGATTTCAGTATCAACTGGCTTTCTACTAATACAAAAAAGCAGAACTCACCCAAAACAAGCTGCAGCTACATCAACTTATCTCTGAGCCTACTAGAAGGACAAGTACTGGCCTGTCCTTTACCTTATTAAGGAGTCAGTATAGTGCAGTAGTTAAGGGCACTAAGCTACAGACCTGAAGACTTGGGCTTGAATCCCATCAGCCCCAATTGCAAACTGTGTGACCCTGAGCAAGTCACTTAACTTCCTTGTGCTCCCAGGTTGCACCTGGAAACAAGCTCCAGCTTCATGTGCCTTTCCTGGTTAAATAGTTTCCCCCTTTATTAGATTGGATACTTACACCTCATCCTGCCAGATTTACCTGCTCAGATGTACTCCCCAACTCCTTAAGTGACCACTTCCCTGTGTATTGTGTCTGGAGGGCGAAGGCCCCTGAGGCACTCTCCTCCCATAATTATTCACTTCCATGACTTCTCCCAGCTTGAACGCACTGTGCTTAAAGAGGAAATTGGAAGAGCAGACTGGTCACAACTATGAACCTGAAAGGATGAAACCATGCCCTATATGTGTTTTACTAAGTAATCTTAAGGATTTAAAATAAACTTGCTCCCCTTACCTCAAGGCACGTACAGTATGTGGCCCTGTCACCAAATGACTGGATCACTCCTTGCTGGCTCTCAGTAAATAGAGGGATGCCAGCTGGTCCACCTATAAAACCTCCAAAACTGCTGCTAACTGGGACAATTACAGAATGCTTAGGAAAGCATGCAAAAAGGCTATCATAGGAAAATCTCTACTTCAAATCTATGTTCACAGCCTCAGCCAATAACCCTAAACTATTCTGGAATAAAATTAAACAAGTACTAGGTCAGGCTGGCAAACAGAGACCAAGAGATCTAAATATTGACAATGTAAATTGCAACAGTCCTGTAACCATATCACGTGTGTTCAATCACTGTTTTTCTGATCTCTCAGGTTACACAAGTGTCTTTCACATCTCCTCTAGCTCCTCCTCTTGCTCTCACTCCCCCAAAACCATCTCATGCCATGCTCCTTTCTACTTTAAAGCAGTCACTTGCTGTGAGGTATTTAGATTCCTATTGCAAATCCCTACATCTAAGTCTGCAGGCTCCGATGAACTTGAACCTAAAATTCTTAGGCTTGCTGCAGCCAAGCTTGCCCTGCCAGTAACACATATTTTTAACCTATCCTTCACATCACAAACTGTGCCTGATAGCTGGAAGATATCCCATATCATCCCTGTGTACAAGAAAGGGGACCAAACAAACATCAAAGTTATACACCCATCGCTATACTCCCAATATTAAATAAACTTCCTGAACAACTGATCTCTTCCCAGCTGACTGAATATCTCTCCTCATATATTATCCTGTCCCCTGCACAGCATGGTATTCATAAATGCCACAGCACTATCACTGGCCTATTGTCACTTTCCTCTTCTATTTCCTGTGCCATGGATGGGGCAAACTCATGGTGTGGTCATTGACCTCACAAATGCATTCAACCTAGTTGATCTCACCCTATTATATGGCAAATTAAGTGCTATTGGTGACTGTTCTTTGACCCTAAATTGGTTTAAAAGTTATCTGTGTAACAGGTATCAGCATATTAAATTTGGCCACACCTTGTCAGACCCTACTGCTACCACAATCAAGGTCCCTCAAGCTTCCATACTGGGTTCCTTCCTCTTTTCCAATCATATAAATTCCATACACATTAGTCTTAGACACTGCACCCTGATTCTATATGCTGACAACCTTGCCCTCTACACCAGCTCCCACAACATCCAAAATTGAAGTGCCACGTCACCTCTGATCTCCATTCTATACAATCCTGGCTCTGATCCAACAAGCTCCTCTTAAACACCAACAAAACACAAGCCACTCTATTTGGCTTGGCTCCTATGCTAAAAAAGTGTAACACTCCACTCACAGTCAAGTGTATTGAAGGATCCCTTCTTTTTTATACTTTATTTTTATTAATCAAAGAGAAATTCAGTTTCATTACACCAGTTTTATCTAATGGCTCATCTCAAAAATCAAATTCAAGTACAGCAATCCCCAAAAGTATAAAGATTGTTTCAATTTTGTGGGGGTCTCCAGTTTACTATTTTATAATTCAAAAATGAGAGCCCATTTAACTAACCGTACCCGGTTACTAAAGAATAATAAAAAAAAAAAACTAAATTATAATGAATAATTATACCTTATCCCATACTCCAAGCTTTAATCATCCCATCAAAAAAGAAAATTATTATTTCAGGCAACTATCAACATCCTGGTGTATCATTAGATGGAATAAAGCAGAACAGCCAAGAGTTTAAGTCCCTTTTACAAAATCAGGACATACGGATAGTTTGAGTATTGTCCACTATTTCATCTTCTTGCTCATCCAAATCAGATCCAAAATCTTTAGGAAGGGCAAGATTTGTTTCATAGAAAGCCCATGCTGCATCCACATCAAGAAAACAAAGAAAAAAATAATCTTGATTCTAGAAGGTAACCTTCAGCTTCGTGGGGGACTGTAGAACAGCGGGCACATCTAGTTGTAAGAATTCTTGTAAGAGCAGTTACAAAGCTCTTCCTTTGTCGCTGAGTTGCAAGACAAAAAAAAGGGTATAGGTGAATTTTGGTACCCTCATACATAATTCCCTTTTTTGCTCTGGCAGCTTACAGCATTTTATTCCTCTGAATAATAAACATAAAGGTGCAAATCACATACCTTGCCACTAACTGAGATTGAGATATACCTTCCTTTTTCAATTGTGGTCTGAATATTGATTCCAAAACAACAGGTTGATCTGGTGAGCAAACTAAAGTTAATACCTTCTGAATTTCATGCTTAAACTCTGAGTTTGGAATTTCTGAAGAGAGTCCAATCAAACGTAAGTTTCTGAGGAACAAAGTATTTTTGACTTTTTCTGTTTTAGCCATGGTGCTCAATTGCTCATGAAAAGAGATGTTAACTATTCCTTCTATAGTTAGAACCCTTGCTGAAAGCTTTTCAATTACTTTTTCTGCAGATTCAACCTGCTCTTCAATATTGACCATTTCAGTCTCAATATTTCTGCATATAGTAGAAATATCTGTTAGGGAACTCTGCACTTTTTCAAATAAGTCTTTAATGTCAGCTTGAAATTCCACCAAAAATTTCTGGATTGAGGCAAAGGAGCCATGGAAAAGTATGTGAGGCCATGTTGGTCTCACCAGCGCTCCCTGATGGATCCCTTCTTACTATATTCACTAACTTAACTCCCTTTCTCTCTCTCTCCTTCTCTCCCGCTCTCCTGGCTTCAAACTCCCCATTATTCTCTCATTGTAATATATGTCCCCTTCTTCTGAATCTCCATGATGACCAATTTTATTTGCTAGTTACCTCTTGATTGTTTTACCAGCATTGAATTGTACTAATTGTATCTTACAATGCTTAATATGTTAGTAAGCATGTTAAGGTGTTAGTTGGAGGCAGTATAGCACAGTGGTTTAAGGCTCTGAGCTGCAAACCTGGAGACCTGGGTTTGAATCCCACAGCCCCCGCTTGCATACTGTATGACCCTGAGCAAGTCACTTAACTTCCTTGTGCTCCCAAGTCACACCTGGAAACAAGCTTCAGCGTAGTGTGCCTCTTCTGGTTAAACAATGTCCCCTTTCCCTCATTTATGCTTTGTAACTCATCCTTCCTGTAAACTTTATTGTTCTCCGCTGACTTGTTTTAATGTGGTACTACAGTTTTGTAACCTTCTGGATCATGCCTGAAAATAGGCAATATTTTTGTCTAATGCACCTACCTGGTCAACAAAAACTAAATAAATAAATAAACTTCAACTATCTTGGAATGAAACTTGATGTATTCTTAGATTTCTTGGCCCATATCTCCATTGCATGTAAGACAGTTAATGCCAGACTTGGACTTTCATATCATATAAAGTCAAAAACAGACTTTCGCCCTCAGCCCATATTGCAATTGCCTGAGGCATCCTGCTACCAAAACTAACATATGGGATGCCGGTCTACTACTCTGCCTCCAAAACCACCCTGCAAAAATGCAATGTGGCCTACAATAATATCTGCAGATTTGCTCACCACAAACAGGTATACTCACATTGTGACCTCTATTCAAAGCTTGGATGGTTCCATCCAACAGCCCTAAGAAAGTTTTCTGTGGGCAGTTTGATTCATAGAGTTGTGAACAAGCAATCCCCCATGTCCCTCTCAATATTACTAAAACCTGACTGCCTAGGATATCTGCTCAGATCTAATGTCCATGGATTATTATGCATCCCTAGAACCAGGACCTAATATGCAGAGATGTTGTTCTCCTCACCGCACCTACAGTATGGAACACTATCCTAAGCACAGTTTGTCGGTGTTCATCCATGCATGCCTTTAAAACTGCATTTCAAACCCTACTACAGCAATTAACTGTATTTTCTTGCTCCTAGGTTGGTTACGGACTGGATGCCTACTCTTATACATGCACTTTTCTCCCACAACTGAAGACGCACACCTCAGAACCCTGTTCTGGATGTCAGTTACTGTATATGGAAAAGTAATGTCTTGAAGGATCACAAGCCTTGAATCTTGTCATATTGCTCCCAACTCTGTTTCCATCTTGTCATTTTACTATTGTCTGTTTTGTACTGAACACTGTACTGAATATTTGTCATAACTGTTCCTTACTTTTGACCACCCTTGTTGTATTCTCACAGGTCATGACTGGAAATAGGCAACTGATTTGTCTAGTGCATCTACCTGGTAAATAAAAACTAAATAAATAAATATAAGGAAAGATGATTTTATCATGGTATAGACATAGTATACTGTGTCCTCATTATTGCTTCTGCAACTGTGTGTCATGCCTTTCTTCTGCTGGACAAAACAAGTAGTTCTTTGGGGGGAGGAGTTATCACTGTAAAGTGTGTGTGAGAGATCAGTGGTGCATGTCTGATTAGGGTATTGTGTATGGCTTATGTGTCACTGTGTTGTCCACAGCATGACAGTTGTGTTATTTGCAGTTAAGGAGACATGCCATATGTTCATTGTGGATTCTTCATTGTGACTCTGGCAGGTATTTGAAATGTTAGGGGGATGTGCCATTGTTACTGTAGTCCCCAGGATGGCATAGTTTCTGGACTTAAGATCTGCATGTTCCAATGTCTATCTAGATGTGAGGTTTTGCATTTGCATGTGTAGATTACGTGTATGTACCATTTTCCCTCACCCAGACATCACTCTGCACATTGTCAGTGAAGATGCATGGAGAAACTGCTTCCTCACATATATATATATATATAAATATATATATGCACTGTGAGCGTTGATCATGCTGATCTCCTTAGCTATTGATTAATTGGTTGATTGATTGATTGATTGAGTTGAAGAGCTTCACCAGGAAAAGCATACTGAGCTAACAGCTTGTTTCCCGATGCGTCCTGGGGGGAGGAGGATGTGGACATTGAAGTAATAACTTTCATCAGTAATGTTTCAATTATAAAACAATAATAATAATTATAACAAGTAAAAAGTATACAATAGATAATTGAGAGAAAGCACAATGTCTGGTCGTAAGTAGTGCAAAACATAGCATATCAATAGCGAAAGTTCTGCAAAGTGCAACTGGCAACAAAACGAGAGAGGAAAAAGCCAGCCTACTGGCACAGCGATAGTGCTACCACTTGTGACACTGGTGATCTGGGTTTGTAAACAAGCCCGGAGCATCAGAGGGATGGATTGAGGGAGGCTGGATGAGTGTCACAGGGATAGCACTCCATTTCTGGGGGGAGGGGGTTGATGACACCCTGCGCTTGATGGGATTAGCCTTGAATCAGTGGCAACTGCTAGAGTGAGTAGTGAAGACATGGAGCAAGGATTTTAGCAATGTGAAAGAGGAAGCATTGCAAATGGAAACAGGGAGGGTGCTCCAAAGTGTGGGAAAGTGGAAGGTAAATGCAGCTTGACCCGCACATGATGTTAGGGAGGAAGAGTGACAGAGTGGGTGTCAGAGCTACAAAGTGAGTAGGAGATAGAAGGAGAGAAGGAGAGGATAGGTTAAAGGTGAGGTGAGAAAGCTCAGACAGAACTGAGAGATGATGGTAGTACAATAAGCAATGCACCTGGCATCATGGGAAGAAAAGGAGAGGGAGGCATACAGGAAACAGTGGTGGGTTCTGGGGAGGCAATGCACAGCATGGTGGCAGATGGAGTGAAAGAGGGGATATAGCCTGCCAAGGGTGGACTTGGGGGCAGCATGATACACAATGTCATCGTAATCAAAGATAAATTGAAAAATCTTTGTGATAATCTTTCTCTGAGCAGGAAGTGGTATACGTGCTTTGTTCCTGTAAAGTATCCCAAGTTTCAGGTGCAGTTTCTTGTGGATAACATCCAGATGAGTAGAGAAGTTTGGATCACAAACCAACCATATCCTGAGGTACTTAAAGGAGGAGACATCCTCAATCACAACATCCTCAAGGGTATAGAAAGAACAGGAAGCGGAATAACCAGTGCTGGATGTTTCTGAAATCCAGTTGGAGATGGGTCATGAAGTCAGAGGCAGAGAAACCAGAGGCATAGAGAATTGTGTCATCTGCATACATATGAATCGACACAGAGAATCAAGTGAGGGTTAAGTCATTTAGTAAAATGAAGAAAAGAATGGGTCCATGAACAGAGCCTTGTAGGATGCCAAAGCAGATAAGGAGAGGAGGGGATATGGCATCACTAATATGGACAGCTAGGGTCCAACCCTCAAGGTTTGAATGAAACCACTAAACGGAGAAGGAGGAGAGCCCAGGTACTTTTACCTTGCCCAGTAGAATGGGGTGAACAACACTGCTGAAGGCCTCATCAGGCTGACAAAGATGGCAGAGATGGCGAGCCCCTGGTCCATGCCAGAATGGATGGAGTCACTGACACTAAGGCAGGAGTTGGTGGTGAAGTGGGATTCCCTGAAGCCAGACTTGAAGAAGTGAAAAAGGAGGAGCATCAAGGAAAGGGGAGAGCTGGGCAAGGATCCGGTGTTCCTGAATCTTAACCATTTATTTTATTTTATTTTATTTTCACTTTGGTAACCAGGTAGGTGCACTGGCAACAAGTGCCTTTTTCAGTCACAACCCGGGTGCAGTTGCACAGACATTTAAAGAAATACATGCAATTGTTGAGTACAAGTTGCATGATTGAAACATGCAGTCATTTAATGCAAGTTACATACTTGAAACAGACAATGTGTAGACAGTGCAATTAATTGCAAGAAAATTGGTGGAGATACTACATTGTGTACAGATGCAAAGAGGGTATACAGGTTATTTACACAAAATAGTCACAGGTGTTGAGTGCTAGGTAAAATTTTTTCAGATTATTTGAAAAAGCAGAGACAGTTGGTGATTCTTTAATATGTGTGTGTAGGGGGTGATACTGTATTCAAGAGTGAGGAGGCATGATATTTGAAGGAGCGTTGTCCAATGTTTGTTCAAAACAAGGGAATGTTTAGGTTATTTTTCAAAGTTGATCTAGAGGAGGGCAAGCTGACACATTTGAGCTGTTCAGCCAAGTAAGTGGGGGGAATTTTTGATCATAGTCTTTTTAGTAAACCTGGCAAGTGTCAGGTTGGATTTCAGCTCTGGTGAGAACCAATTTAAAGTGTTTAGAGAAAGGTAGTGATGCATCTTGCTATTGCTACCTGATGCAAATCTGGCAATCTTGTGGTAAAGGGTATGCTTCTTCTGCAGCATTGTTTTGTTAGCAGCACTGGTGACCAAGAATCCATAGTCGAGTACAGGGAGTAGATTTGTCTATGCTATTCTGTATCTGGTTTCAGATGTTAGGTACTTATAGATTCTATACAGGGAATCAAGCATTTGGTGAAGCAGATTGGTGATGTTTTGAATGTGGATATTGAAGGTAGTAAGGGTGAAGTCTAAGTGTACTCCTAGGTATTTAAAGTAGCTTACCTTTTCCAAACAGATACCATTGTTTGCATTAATGCAAAACTTTGGGGCTGTGTTTTTCAAATTGTAGTTAGAACCAAACAACATTGACTGGATTTTTAGTAAGTTCAGGACTATTTTTTCTTGAACAAACCAATCCTGCAAATTTTTGAAGCTGTTTCCCAATAAGTGGTTGATTTCATTGATGTATTTGCTGAGTGTGTGTATAGAACTGCGTCATCTGCATAGAGAAGAGTATGTGTGGGTTTACAGATCATTGGCAATTTGTTGATGAAAATTGAAAACAGAAAAGACCCCAATATGGAGCCTTAAGAGACCTCATTGCAAATTACATTGGTACTTGAGACCACATTACCGATTTTCACCATCTGGTTTCTGTGGTTCAGGAAATCTCTGAACCACACCAGAGTTATGGATCCAAAGTCTAGCTCAAGTAGTTTGTTGGTTAATATGTCATGGTTGACCAGATCAAAAGCCTTGGTCAGATCCACAAACACAGTGCCAGTCACCAGGCCCTTGTCTGTTGCATGATAGGTAACGTCTTTGAATTTGACCAAGACCTTATCAGTACTGTGGCACATTCTGAACCCATCTTGTACCCTACAGATTAGGTTATGTTGTTCAAGACAGTCGCGCAGTTGTGTGTGCACTATTTTCTCTTGCAGTTTAGCTAAATATGACAATATAGAAATAGGGTGGTAGTTTTCTAATATTGCCTTCTTCCCCCTTTTTTTATATATAGATATTTATCTCCTTCACTGCCCCCAGCTGCCCCATCTAACCAACCCCCCCAGCCCATCACCCTGGTTTCACTAGGACTTACCCAATGCCTGCCCAATCACCGGGTGTGGAGCCTGCAAGGGGTTGGTTGACATCCGCAGCTGGGGGTGTTTTTCCTCCATTTTTCCCTTCCCTGTAGCTGGGGCGCACATGCAGGATGTGCACACATGGAGGTGTGCTTGCATCAGTGGATGTCCTGCAGCACCCTCCCATCCATGGTGCCCACAGTCCCACACTGCCATCAGGCCTCCACCTGGCGGCAGTCATTTGGTGGGAACACCAGTTCTCCCTCCTTGGGAGAGGAGAGCTGTCCTCTGGATGCTTAATCCTCTCCCTTCCCTACCAATCCCTGGTGCCCCATGCTCGTTCCCAAAAGTGGGTCACTGGTGTAGTGTGAGGTGTAGCATCCAGCACCTCAACCCTCAATGCCACCAGGCTGGCTTCTTCTTCCCCTTCTTATGTAGTGGGACAACTGTAGCTGTTTTCCAGAGGTCAGGTACAGTGTTGGTCATGAATGATAGGTTGAAGATTTTGACTATGGAGTGCTATCTGGGGGCAGCAAGCTTGAATAACTTTGTGATCAATCCATCTGATCCAGCTGACTTATATATTTTTAAGGAGGCAATTAATTTAACAACTTCCAAACACATGACCCTTTTGAGATGGAAATTGTGCCGATATAGGTTCTGCACTTCCTTAGTATGTTTATATTCAGGGTGTCCAGCTGGTCTGTATTTACTCATATCGCAGAAGAAATAATTGAAGAGGTGCACTATTTTAGAGGGTTCTGCAATGTTGTCTCTGTCCAGGTCAATTGAGATGGATGAGGATTGCATTTTGGTGTTCAGCGAAGAGATTATGGACTGCCAACATTTATTAGGGTCTCCCAAATTCAAAATTTGTTGTTTTTTAAGTACTGACTTTTGCCTGATATATTGCCTGTTTATATCTGTTTCTGAGGTGCCTGTATGAATTCCAATCCAATACAAGTTTGGTTTGCTTGAACTTATCCCAGGAGTCATCTCTTTTGCACATTAGAGTGAAAATATGGCATGTGAGCTAGTCAGATATTTTGTGTTTTACCCTGCATGTGCGTAGAGGGGTGTGCCTGTCCAGTACTGATGTAAGTTCTGTGATGAAGAAATCCAAGGTGGAATTTGTGTCTGGCATTGTGTCTAGGTAGATCCAGTCAATTAGTGACAAGTCATGCAGAAAAGATACCTTATTGAAATTGGAGCAATTCCTGTAGGTAATCAACTTAGGTGGGGAGATTTTAGGTGCACTATTGCGCCAGAGGCAGTATGTGACTAAGTGGTCACTAACTGGTTTGCTTAAGGTTCCCAAGAGCAATATTCTTTCTGCCTTTTTCACTAAAATCCACTCAAGCAAAAAATGATTGCTTGAGTTAAGACTCAGCCTAGTCGGTGTAATGATTTGGCTCAGTTGGCAGGTATTGAGTAGGCCTTTGTACTGTGGTTCATTGGGTAACCAGTTCAAGCTGAAGTCTCCTAGTACAATTAATTGTTATTGTGAGAATTCACCAAGCATTTGCATGAAATCTAGTGCACCTTCAAGCCCTGCCTTGAGTGAGTTACACATACAGCAAACAATTATGTTTCTTGGGATCAGTTTAACTTTAATGGTCAACCACTCACAAGTGGTGCTGGATGTGCAGGGGCTATTGCGTAGTTCTGAAGAGAGGTCAGAGTTCATATAAATCAGAATTCCACCCTCTCTTTTGTTGGAGAGAAGGGGGGAGATGGGATGGTAGTTGCAAGGAGGGAGAGGTCTACCCCTTTGGGAATGGGGATGGCAGTGGCCTGCTTCCACAGATCAGGGAATGAGGCAAGAGACAAGGAGCGATTGAGGAAGTAGGTGATGGAAAAGGCAATGGCTGGAGCAGATAGAGACAGGAGCTTGGGGTCAAGGCCATTGGGGGTCCCTCCTTTGTATTGGTTGAGAGCAAGGAGGGCCTTAAAGGTCATAGAAGGAGTGGCAGGGGAGAAGGAGAAGGGATGGTAGGGGTAAAGAGCAAGTTGGGGCATAAGTGGATGGGATGTTGGGGAGGTAGACAGAAGGGAGGAGGACACTGGTAGTGAAGCAGTAGTTGAAAGATGAGGCTACTATAGCAGGATTGAAGATGAGGAAGTTGCCCATCTTGAGGATGGGGGGGGGCTGGGATGGTGGGGTGAAGGGGGCATGGATGACCTTCCAGAAATTTGATGGGTGGTTAAGGTTGTTCTGGGGTGTGGATGAAAAGTAGACAGCCTTCACAAGCCTTGTAGCTCTGGTACAGGCATTACAAAGTGACTTGTATTTAGTAAGCTCAGATGTGGCGCTAGTGAACTTGAGGGACCTCCAGGCAAGGTCACATGCACAGTGACAGCTTAGCAACTCAGCAACTCAGACGTGATCCAAGAGAGATGTGAACCTTGGACCCAAGTTTTCCTCAGGATATGTGATGATTCCAGGCTGACAGGAGTTTGGAATTAAAGCAGCAGTGCAACAAAATTGGGCAAAAACATTGACCCTACTATTTTTCCACTATAAAAGATTCTAGGCATCTTCTTGTTTTATTTGGTGATACACTTTTCTAATTCCAATAAAATCTGAGTGTTTTATAAATGTCTTAATTGATTTTTTTCTCAAGAAAGAAAGATGGCAGACACATTTTGCATAGGAATAGAATTGCAGACCTGGCAAGGATAAGGATTAAAAAAAAAAATAAAGACTGACTCGTGGTGCACAACATATGAGGTACCTAGACAAGCGTATTTGACAGTCATGCTAATATTTTTCTTGATTGTAGCTGAAACTAGGTTTGGGGGAGAAAAACTTTTTGGTTGCACTGCTGCTTTAATGAACTTGAGAGCTGTGTTAATGTGGCTGGCTCTTAGTACAGGGAACCAGTCAGTTGCCATCAGGTCAGCAAGTAATGAGGTTAGATCCAGGGAGGGAAAGGATTTAAGCTGGATGAATTTAGGGGGGCTTTTGGGTGGGGGATCTTGTCCATGCAGTACACCCTATGATGGGAACTGAGCATATCAGGAAGGCTATCAGCATCCACAATGCAGTGAGGGTGGGTGTTGCAGAAGTGTCTATGCCCATGTATTATATGATAAGAGTTGTGCAAAATGCAGAATTTCTTTCATTGTTAATGTCTATTAATAGTATAGTAATATAAATAAAGGGGTTACACAGGGATCCATCTGAGCTCCCTGCTGTTTAGTTTATACCTAAAGGTTCTATGATCCAAAAGATTACTCAGTTTTCTTGTATGCAGATGACATTATCCTGTTATCCAGTGGCAGGGAGTCATCTTCTAAAAATGATTTTATACAATAGGACATTTTGTGAGTTCATGCTTGCCTGATGCCCAATAAATGGATTTTGAGCAATAGAAAGAAAAAGTGTATGTTGTTTACAAGTCAAAGGAGAAGAGAGTTGATTTTATGCCCCTTGAATTCAGAACACTGGATTAATCTATAACAGAATTTGTTTTAATTTTGAAATATTTGGCATAGATGAGCAATAAATGTTTTAACATATGATGTTCATATTGAAAATTTAACCAACGTTGCTTATAATTACCTGGGTTTTTTATTCAGGGCGGGTGGCTGTCTGACAACTGAAACCAGGAAAGTTGCAGCAAAGGGTGTGATGCTTTTATTAATTGATTATGGCATTATCATTTACAGTATGACAATTGATACTTTGTTGAAAAGAATTAACCTTTGCAACAGTATCTGCAGGTTCATCTTGGGTGCAGATTGCAGGCCACATCACTGTGTCTTGCACTCAAGACTGGGCTGGTTGACATTTGAATTCATAGCAATTACACATGTTGGCAAAGATGTAGAATGTTCTTCACGATGCTCGCTGTGAGTCACTAAAAAGATTTCTTAAAGTTATAGACTTGGACTATAGGAACTGTTCCAAGGATCACTTAAAATTGTTAACTCTATTTAGACATATGGTAGCAGATCAGTGAATTTAGCCTTGTAGGGCTGGATATTCAAAGATTAGTGCCTGTGCTAACATGGTAACTGTGGGTTAGTGATGGCACTATCCCGGGTTGCACGAGTGCTTCCAGAGGGGCCATACTCAGAGGCCATGTGAGAACCCTTCAAATGCGGCAATGCCAAGGTGCTAAAATACCACTACATATATGCAAATGAGGGGCCCCCTCATGCATACTGACTCAGTCGGATATTCAAAGGTTTATGGTGGCAATAAACAGACCTCCAAGTAATACTCTTTAATGCTGCTGAATATCACCTCTTAACCTGGTGCGAAGCCCATGCCTCCACTCCCTGAAGGCAGGCTGACTGTACTGCAACTGCCTGCCCCCATACCTCTGTTCCCATTGTGTTAGTGTATAAAGAAGTCTCTTGTGGCCCAGTGGTTCCCTCCACCCCCTGATCTCATGTTACTGTCTTTTGTATTACTCCCTAGTGGTTCAGTGTGTCCCCCTATCCCCAGATCTCCCATTTCCTTCATTTGCATTACTCCATGGTGGTCCAATGTGTCTCCCCAACCCCCATCACCCATTCCCACATTCTTTAGTATTCCCTGGTGATCCAGTGCCTCTCCCTCACTCCCCTGATATACATTACTATAGTTAGTTGAGAGGGTCCAGTGCCCCCTCCAACAGCCTCCACTTGTCCCACTTGCTGACATTTTACTTCTCCACAAACTTTATCTGAATTTCTAGTACTACTGCCAGCCACATATTGTGACTGGCACAGCCCTCCTCTCACCTCATCAGCTGGCTGCAGTGTGAGCTGACAGTGAGTGTGTGTTTCTACACTACATGATCTCCCTGACAGCTGACATAGCGGCCGTCCACAGATGTGAGGGGGTGGCAGTGCTGGTCACCGTATGTGGATGGCAGAAGCATGGGGACTTAGGGTTAGGGGGGGTTCAGGGATGTGGGATGTCAGTGAGTGAGTTGAGCTGGGAGCAGTTGAGGGGGGGTCAATGGACCACCAGAACTTACTATAATAATGCATACCAGGCGAGCAAGGGGTGGGGGGAGCCACTGTACCACCAGGGAAAACTAAGAAATGAGGGAACAGGCAGTCAGAGGATGAAGGAACACCCTGGGCCACCAGGGAATAATACAAATGACAGGAATGGGATGTTGGGGTGGGAGAACCACTGGACTACCAGGGCTCTCACATCAGGGCTGTCACTGGCACTAAGAGGCTGTAGTGCCTCATGTAAATGATCCCATATAGGCATGCATATTATCTCTTAGTGCCCAGCATGGCCAATGGATTGATTTGCATGCTCAGGCTAAATATATCCCACAGGGGTCTTGGTGTTATCCCGTTTCTGGCAATGCTATTCCCTGTGGGGTATATACAGCCCTGGTCCATATCAGGGCAGTGAAGATTCACTTACCACTGCGCTAACATGAACCAATATTCAGTTGGATAGTGATGCTTATTATCCTCCTAAATATTTCAGCAGCCAGGGACAAGTGCAGTGCAAAACATTACATCGCATTTGTCCTGTTTTGTTAATATGGAGTCTCTAAAGTCGTAACACTTTGAAACGAGCTACCATTTGATATTATAGGTGCTACTTCTTCCATTCATTTTACATTTTGATAGTCTGCCTGTTGTAATTATTAAACTTGAATACTGGAATGTTGTCTGAACTACTGTATGTATGCTTGTGTATGTGTCACCCATGAAAATGGGCATGATCTTAATAAATAAATAAATAGAAATTAATTCTGCTGATGGACTTCAGGTGAAATGGCAATTTAGCTTTCAAAAGGCTTTTAGGAATTTTTTGTTAAATTCTGTGGAATCTCAAAACTGTCTTAATTCAAATCGCGGACTGTTTTTCTGATGTTTATGGTTTTCTGTGGTTTGCAGAAAAGAAATTCATGGTTTATGTAAAGCACAGAACATTAATGCATGATTTAAGGAAAAAAAAACAATGAAATTCTGTTTCTGACAGAATTTCACAGAATGAGATGGAATTTACAAAATTATGTACTACAGGAACTGTTCTTGCTCAGACCCTTAGATCATAGTAAGACTTAATTTACACTCAGATTTGGATTTCTGCCTGAACTATTTCATTTACCAAATTATTTGTTTAATATTTTTTTAAGTGAACAAAAGCCTTGGCTTTTTTTTTTAATTTTTAATATAATTGTAGATTTGATCATGTATGCATTCTGTTTAATCTTACCAGCGTACTGTTTTGTGAGATTGTTTTGGAAAACGTTGTTTCATTATTTGGGTTCCCTTGTTTTTTAGAATTAGTAGTATTTTATTAAATTATTTTGTTAAATGTGTTTATTAAGTGACCAAATAGGTTACAAGGTTACATGCATGCCATATACCGTTAAGATAGTGAAACATTTTCGGTGACAACCATTACAGTGACAAATCCAACAGTACCTTGTAATGGTAGCGCTGGACCCTGGCTTGGTCTCTTTGGGTCTTGCGCTCCCTCGCCGAAACAACTCCTACCCGGAGTTCATTATTTTTAATTCCAGAGGGTGCGGGGTTTAGAGTCCCCTGCATGGGGTGTTCAGGGGGAGCAGTCCCCCCAAAAAAACAAACTCTTTTCCTGATGGCACAATGCTGACCGCAATCATGGCCAACATCGTGGCATCGCTGTAAAGGCTTTTGACTGCGTTTCTGTTGAAGCAGCTTGGTGGAACCTATGCATGATCTTGTACAAGTCATTGCAGCTAGAAAGCCAGGGAGGCTAGGAGGCAGCCCATGTGGAGGCCCATACAGGGTGACCGCCGGGCCTATGTGTACAACTATAACAAATCATAAACATTGTTTAAACCTCATGAGCAAAATTACTGCTGCTTTTTTCCTGCACAATATGAATTTTTAAATTATTTATCAGTTTTTATGTACACTGCAGAACACAAATCTATGGTGTTTGTAAAATTTGAATTAATAAAGTTTATATAGAAACATAGAAACATAGAAGTTGACGACAGATAAGGACCACAAGGCCCATTCAGTCTGCTCATTTTTTCTACCTTATGAATGTTCCATAGGCCATTACTCTGTCAATGGCCTATTTATTCATACTCATCTGTATTGCTCCCTTATGCCTATCCCATGCCTGTTTGAAGCCCTGCACTGTATTCATATCTGCCACTTCCTGAGGTAGGCTGTTCCATGCATCCACCACCCTTTCTGTGAAAAGAACTTCCTCACATTACCTCTTAATCAGCCTCCCTCTAATCATATGCTGTGTCCTCTTGTCCTGCTATTTTACTTATATTGAAACATGTTAGACTCTTGCACCTTGTTAATGCCCTTAAGATATTTGAATGTTTGATCATATTACCTCTCTCCCTCCTTTGCTCTAGGGTATACATATTGAGCTCCATTAATCTGTCCTCATATGTTTTCTGATGCAGTCCCTGCACCATTTTGGTTGCCCTTGTCTGGACTGCCTCCATTTTGTTAATGTCCTTGTGCAGGTGAGGCCTCCATTACTACCCACAGTACTCCAGATGGGGCCTAATCAGGGTCCTGTAAAGAGGGATTATTACTTCCCTCTTACGACTTGTGATACCCCTACTAACACACCCCGACATCCCTCTAGCCTTACCTACTGCATTAGTGGCCTGCTTGGATGATTTCAGGTCATCTGTGATGATGATGATGATGCCTAAGTCTATTTCTTCCCTTGTGATTGCTAGCTACTCCCCTCCCAACCTATAGGTAGCTTCAGGGTTTCTATTCCCTATGTGCATGATCTTGAACTTCTTTATTTTAAACCCCAGTTGCCATTCTTCAGATCATTTTGGCAGTTTATCAAGATCTCTTCTCATTCTGCCCACCCCATCTGAATCATCTACTCTGTTGCAGATCTTGGTGGCATCTGCCAACAGGCAAACCTTATCCTCCAGTCCATCTGCAATGTCACTGATAAAGATATTGAAGAGGACTGGCCCCAGGACGGACCCCTGAGGTACCCCACTTGTGATTTGCATCTCTTCTGACTGTTTACCATTTCCCACCACTCTCTGTTTTCTGCCCGCCAACCAGTTTGCCACCCAATTGACCAACTTCTGACCCATCCTGAGCCTACCCAGCCTATTAATCAATTTTCTATGTGGCACAGTATTGAAAGCTTTGCTGAAGTCAAGGTAGGCAACATCAGCTGCTCCCCCTTGATCCACCACTCTGGTTACCCAGTCAAAGAAATCTATGAGATTAGTTTGACAGGACCTTCCTTTTGAAAACCCATGCTGTCTTGGATCTCGTGCTCCTATGGATTCCAGATGTTACACTGTCATTTCCTTAAGGAGTGCCTCCATAATCTTGCCCACTACTGAGGTAAGACTGACTGATCTGTAGTTCCCTGCCTCCTCCCTGCTGCTAGACTCAGTAAACAGTTCTGCTAATGGCTTTGCTAGTTCCACCCTTAGCTCCTTTAGTTTAAATAAAAAGGCACAAACTCCTTTTGGAAGTTCAGAATTCTGCTTCAGATTAAATTCTGCAGAATTTGGTGAAATTTCTGAAATTCTGTGGAATTCCATAAGAAGCAGAATTTGAAATGTACATACAGCTCTGTTCCAGATCCCTATGAGATCAGTTGACCATAAGTCTGCAGGGAAAAGTTCACACTGGGCTTCAAATTAAATGATGTTACCAAGTTCTGGAACTGATCAGTAACTAAAGATCTGGTCAAAGCCAAAACGGCTGCTAATGCAGTAACCTGTTAAGATACAGTATATGGAATTAAAGAGCTAGTGCACTGCCTAAAATTAATAGTAACTTTCAGAAGTAATTAGCTTTCACTTCTTATATCTGAAGTATTTTTTTCTTGTTTGTTTTGATAATTAGATTTCTTTACCTGACAGTACTAGGTGTAATGTATGGAAGAGTACTCCACATATAGGATGACATAAGGCATGTTTACACGGAACCAATTGCACTGTGACAACCTGTCTGCTTGGGTTGCTCTGGTGCAAATGTGGTTGTGGGAACACTTACCTGATTGTGGTAAGCTGTTCCCTGCTCCTTTCCCCTAACTGCTGATGCTGAGTTGGAGACATGTTTTAGAGTGAGCAGTGTAAGTGGCCATATCCACAGGCTACACCTTTCACTCCAGAGCAAGGCTATGGTTCCTGCATCCTTCTGCCTGAATCCCACATTTACAGACCCTCTCCACTGCATCTTGCATCAGTGCTGAGAGGGGCCATCTAAACTTAACACAGATGGAGGCTAGAGATTGGGACAGGACATGAGCTGCCAAAAGAACCACCAAGGAGCATCTGTGTAAACACAGCTACAGTCAATTTTATGCCTTTCATCATATAATCAACATTGTGACCTCACTGACTGTGACATCACTAGTAGCCAAGAAAAACCAGTCTCCTTGGCTGGAGAATAGGACACAGAGGGTAATAGTAAATGGAGTTGACTCTGAAGAAAGGGGGGTTACTAGTGGGGTACCACAGGGTTCAGTATTAGGACCGGTCCTCTTCAATGTCTTTATAAGCAACATTGCAGAGGGACTGGAAGGAAAAGTATGTTTCTTTGCAGATGACACAAAGATCTGCAACAGAGTTGATGCACAAGGTGGGGTGGAAAGGATGAGAAAGGACTTGGCAAGGTTAGAGAAATGGTCAAATGTATGGCAACTTAGATTCAATGCTAAGATGTGCAAGGTAATGCACCTGGGAAACAAAAACCCAGGGGAAGAGTACGCAATGGGGGGGTGAGATACTAACAACAACAGAAATGGAAAGGGACCTGGGGTAGTCATATCAGATGACTTAAAGGTGGGCAAGCAATGTGAGAAGGCAGTAAGGAGGGCTGGTAGGGATAATGGGATGCATAGGGAGAGGCATCACCAGTAGAAAACAGGAAGTTGTTATCCCTCTGTACAGACAGCTGGTGAGACTCCATCTGGAATACTGTGTGCAGTTCTGGAGACCCAATCTCCACAAGGACATAGACAGGATGGAAACTGTCCAGAGGAGGGCAACTAAAATGGTGCAGGGTCTGCACCAGAAGACATATGAAGGGAGACTAAAGAAGCAATATGTATAGCCTCGAGGAAAGGAGGGAGGGGGACATGATGGACACTTTCAAGTACCTCAAGGGAATCAACAAAGTCAAAGAGGGTAGCGTCTTTCAAAAAAGATGTGTGCAAGAACAAGGGGCACAATTTGAAGATGGGGGTGGCTCAGAGGTAATGTTAAGTATTTTCACAGAGGGTTGTTGGATGCATGGAGCCTTCTGGAAAGGTTGTGGAATCAAAAACAGTGGTTGAATTCAAGCATGCATGGGACAGTCATAAGGCAATTCTAGGGGGTTGGGGTAGAAAGAAGTAGGCTGCTGGTTAACTAGGACCTGCAGCTTATCCATTAGGTAGGGAAATGAGCAGACTGGGTGGGCCAAGCGGTTCTTATCTGCCGTCAATTCTATGTTTCTATGTTTCCTGCTGCTTGGTTGATAATGCATGACGCAGGTTACAAATCAGGCAACAGGACTTGTGATATAACAATGAGTGAGGTAACATGCTGATGGTGTAGTGGAAGGAACAGAACTTGATGTGTCTGCTTCCACATAAAGCACTATGTTTCACATCACCTTTAATACTAGTTGTCAGAAAACCATCTAATGAGCACATAAAAAAAGGAAAACACTTCAGAAGTAAAACATAATAAGGGACTAACTTTAAAATGTACTGAAATGTTCTGTCTGCTATTTTTGCCTGCTACTAGCTCTTTAATGGGTGCTTTGTATTGTACAGTTTGATTACAATTTTAGCTATACAGTACCTGATCCTGTGGATAATCAGAGAGTTTCAGTCTCCCGTGTGGTCAGTCCCTTACCTTTGACCAATACTAAGTACATCAATGTGTGCAAACCTACTACCTGCCACATATTTCCCCTGACCCTGTGGCTAAACAGGGAGCTTTGGTTAGCAGTGTTATCAATCTCTCATCTTTCATCACCACTAAATATATTACAGCATAGCATAGCCTGCATTGTATCTGCTCTTCACAGTATCTGACCAGCGGGTAAACAGTGGGCTTTTTTTTTTGCATATAAACATTTTATTAAAGAATTTTCAGACATACAATAACATCTTTAACCTCCAACCAAAACCAAAACAAAATCATCACATAGATAATCAAGATACATCATCAAAATCGGTGCTATGTCACATCAATAGAAAACTACCCCGACCTCCCCCCATAAACCAAGCATCCTTAATAACCATATGCCCTTAAACATGCTAAACATAAACTGAAAAACGATACCAACAGACATTAAGTAATGTAACCTTTACCATTAATAACTAAAAAGAAACCATCTAAAATTAGAGGAGTAAACAGTGTGACAAACTTTTGAACACACTGTCCAACATATAAATGGGTAAAATAATGTAAAATAACATATCAAGTGTCAGGGACATCCACCTTTCCCCCAAACTCGGAGTCGGGTACCTGCTGCATCATCCCTGGTGGAGAAGTACCATGCAGTCATCTATTTATCGCACCCTCTGCCAAAGCACTTGAAGGCATTATGCCATCAAAAAATTATCTTATGAATGAGGCCACCTTATATAGAGCTTGCCTCCAGCTTGAAACTGCTGGTACCACGACCAGCCACCAGTGCAGCAGTAACTATTTATTTTTTTTGCCTCCAATGCAGCAGCAAACAGAAACCCCTTGCACCCCAAACCTTTTGAGCCTAATGTGTAAGGATCCCCACAATCCAAAAAAAGAGGGGATCTCAGAAGATCTATTTGCAAAGTGTCTTGCAAACAATGAATAACCTTTTTTCACCAGTTCTGTACTAAAGAACAATTCCATAAAATATGACACATTGTTCCAGATTCCTGAGAGCATCGCCAACATAAATCAGAGCCCAGGACTCCAATCTTCACCAACTCTACTGGAGTACAATGCCATCTGACCAATACCTTCTTCTGCAACAACCGGAGTCTGGGATCAGGGGAAGCCCTATGTGCCTCCGTCCAGCAGCAGCAGCACCACATATCAGGATCTGGAACAATTCCTAAGTCTTCCACCCCACTTAAGATGATGAGAAACTCAATTCTGCAGAAACATCTGATGCATTTCTTTATACAACAAACTTAAATGACCCCTCAATGTTTTAAACCATCTAAATACATAATTCAGCATGGGGGTATGTTTTAAGCAAGAATCTTGAAAAAAACTGGAGAATAACACATGCCTTAATTGAAAATATTTCCACAGATGCATGGGAGAAATATGATATCTATCTTGCAATTCTGCAAATGAAAGCAAAACCCTTCAGACCCCAACTGTGTCACAAAACATCTGACCACCCACCTGAATAATTGGATTATGCCACAGGGATTTATATCTGCCCAAAAAAGAAGATTCCCAGCCTGATAAGGTACAATACTTACCCTACGCCCAATGAGAAAATTGCATAGGGAAAGAAGCTGTCTGAAATAAAAGCTTTGGGGACATTAGGAAAACCACTAACGGAAAAGCACCTGCCAGGTCCCATTCAATATTGACCCATACTAGAGAGGTCAAGGGGGTAGAAGATATCCAAGTCAGCACTTGCTTCACCTCTAAACAAACATGATATGCCGCAAGCCAAGGCAGGTTTCAGTCACCTGCTACCCCTGGAGTGCATAAAGTTTTCCTGCTAAACCTCAGGGGTGGTGACCTTCCCAGATGAAATCTGAGAAAAGCTTATCCAATTAGCCCAGACCACCAGAGGAATGTAAAAGGGAAGATTGCTAAGTTTAAAAAAAAGCTGAGGGAACACCATCATTTTGATGGTAGAAACTTTACCCGGAAGAGACAATCCTTAAGGCTTCCATCTCTGAAAGTCCCCCCACAATTCCCCCATGACCAAATTCAAATTTTGTGAACACATGTTATGCAATTGACAAGAAATAAACATTCCTAAATATTTAACCCCATCTTCTGACCACTTCAGAGAATGTTGCCCTAAAGAGGCCCAAGTGGGATCTGTTTTACACAGAGGCAAGATCTCAATCTTGCCCTAATTAATCTGCAAACCAGATAAACTACTAAAGACACCTACGACTTTCCAAGCCTCAGGGAGCGATGTCTCCACTTTCATAAATATTAACAACATATCATCTGCATACAGTAGGGTGGTATAATACCTCCATCCCATTAGGATGCCCAGTATCTTAAGATACTGGCAAATAGCTAGGTTTAACAGTTCCAATGCCAGAAGAAACAAAAGTGGGCATAGACGGTACCCCTGACTTGTCCCTTGAAACAGAGAGTAACTGTTAGAGAGCACCCTGTTGACCAGCACCATTGCTCTGGGGGAAGAATACAAACAACCAACCCACTGCCAAAAATGCGGGCCAAAACCAAACAGAAAGAATGTACTGGAGATAGTTCCACTCTATAGAGTCAAAAGCCTTTTTGGCATCTAACCCCATGAGGGCAGCAGAGTCCAGCCCACCCTCTGCCACCTGCGTAAGCAATAATACCCAACAGGATGGGCGATTGTGCTATACCCGGACCGCCCAGGGGCGTGATGAGGCCTGACGCTGCAGGCGGAGGGCCTTATAGCCCTGAAGATCCGTATAGCACAATACCGCCCCACCCTGGAGGGTATTATTGCGCTTAGAAATGGGCTTGTGTATGCATTTTAAATATGTAACAAAATAACAGAAGAAATCACTTTCAGAAGGAATATAAAGAAAAAAAAATCTTCTTTTGGTTCAATAATCCTCCTGTTTGTATGCTGTTCCTCTCCTGCAACCCCCCCATAGTCACAGAGCCATTCCCATCTGCTAACAACCCCAGTAGGTTCAGAAAAAAGAGTTCTTGTAATCCCCACCCCCAGCAGTCTCTTGCTATCAGTTCTACTTTTTATGTTCCCTTTCTTCAGGACTGTTTTGTTCCTGTGGGCGTGACCTTGCCATGCAAAACAGAGAGCGGAGACCCACAAATAGGATCACAGACAGCAGCGCTCAAATTACTTTATTTTCAAAAATTCAGCAGCGCTCAGTTGTTTTTAGTTGCGTGATAACTACGTGTGTGTGCGTGTCTTAAATGCTGTCCATTGGTGGGGAGAGTGAACACTGCAAGTCACAGGTGAGACGGTGAAGTTATTCGGTTTCAGAAAAAAAAGCGAAGTAATTTCATCTTGTGCTGGAAATTTGCTTTTTTTGTTTTGCTTCGGCTGATGGTTTGTGTGGACCAAGGGCACCGTAAGCACCGTATCTTAGTGGCATAGAGGAGGCATGGAGTGAGGAGCGGAGGCAGCACCGATCTGTTTGGCTGCCCAGATATCGCATCAGTCCGGGTGAGTGCCACTACTACATCAGCTGGTTTTGAGGGCCTGGTAGCCACGAGGAAATGAGTCTGTCGATCGGTTCCTCACACTGTTCTGCTTTACAAAAACTTTTGGAGCGATGTTTATTATATGGTGGAATGTGATGTTTTCTGCAGCAGGGACTTGTATTAATAAATGTTACCGGCAGGGATAGAATGAGTTGACGGTGAAGGAGCATGCAGCCTTGAGTACGGCCAGTATGTGACAGGGGAGCAGTAGCGATCTATTACTCTCCTGAAATTAATTTCTGCTCCTGCGGCAGCGTTTATTTAATTGACAATCTTATTTTTTTTTTTTCCTGACTACAGACAGAGCTGGTGATCAGAGTGGTGTGGGAAGTTCGATAGCTGATTTATTTAGAATATTTTTTAGATGTTGCACTGAGTTAACGTTTACTTTGTTTTTATGGTGGTGGCAATGGTAGCGGGGGCATAAATCGCTAGCTAAGTGTTAAAAAAAAAGCGACAGTTTGAGAGTGTGTGCCCAGCGTTCAGCCAATGAGGAAGCAGGGTGCTGGGCACAAGGATACTTTGCTGGCTATCAGGAAGGTTTGGGCTGGGGCTTTTTATTTGGTGGGCATCTATTGTCTGATAGATGCCCACCTAAATAAGTGTCTCAGCCAATAAGAGGTGAGAATTTTCTTTGCCCATTTTCTAAATGAGGTTAATAACTGCATGCAAATTATCACTGCCCTGCCAACCCTCATAAAGTCCGATTGTAGCTTACTCATTCAGGAAAGAAGAACTCATTCTAAACGCATAGCTAAAATTTTAGCAAATGCCTTGCAGTTTACATTCAGTAAGGAAATCGGCTGGTAATCACCACAGCCTGTTGGGTCCTTCCCAGGTTTAGGCAGGACAGTGATAACTGCTTCTCTCATAGAGTCAGATAGCACACACAATTTCTCTATTTCAGCCATAACCTCCACCAGATAGCTGGAAAGGGTTGGTTTGAATGCTTGATAAAACTCAGTACTGAGTCCATCAGGGCCCGGGGCCCTGGCCTGCAACAAAGCCTTAATTGCCTGCTGCGCCTCTGCTAAGGAGATAGTCACCTCTAGGGAGAAGATCTCCTCCAGCAGGAGACTAGGCAAGCTAAAACAGAGAAAACAATTTCAAATTGCTCTATTGTTGGATCCACCGTGGAGGTATACAGCCTGGCATAGTACCCCCTAAATTCTTCAGCCATCAACCTGGTATCAGAAATAAGTTCCCCATCCTTTCCATGTAAAAAAGGCACTTGGGCTTCCAGTGTCTTTTTCCTGAGATGGTAAGCTAAGAGCCTCCCCGCACGCTCACCATACTTCCAATATGCCTGTCTCATAAAAAACAGCACTCTTATGGCCTTTTGATGCAGAATCTCATTCAACTACTCCTTACACTGCAAAATCTCAGAGGTAATGTTATCCTTATTCTCTGGGGTAACATAAAGAGTCTCTTCCAAAGCTCTGATCCATGTAGAGAGGCCATCCACCTCTCTACAACACTACTTATTGACAAAAGAGGCATATGAGATGACCCTGTCCCTAATGTAGGACTAAAAAGCATCCCACACCATAAGGAGGGAGATCTCAGGATAAATATTAGAAATAAAATAAAAATCTATTTCTCCCTTAAGCTAGGTTGTAAAACCCTCCAGATTTAAAAGAACCGGGTTAAACCGCCATCATGGGGCTATGACCTTATGGGGCATCCAACCCAAAACTACTGAGGCATGATCTGATAGCAATATAGGACAATGTCGGATCTCCAATACATCCAACAATATAGAGACACTGCAGAGAAAATAGTCTAATCCAGTGAATGTTTGAAATCTCGAGGACCGATAAGTAAAATCTTTAGTTTTGAGGTTCAAAATCTTCCAGCAGTCAACCAGCCCTAATTCTAGGATGGCCTGCTGCAAAACTGCTCTGGACCAGTGATGGGAAGGAACCCCCCTTTTCAATGGGGTCCCTATCCAAGATCGGATCCAGAACAAGATTAAAGTCCCCTCCCAGCAGCAAAACCATAGGTGGGGAATAGCACTCTATAATCTTATGTGTCAGAGAGTCGAAAAAATCAGGAGCATCATCGCTAGAGGCATACAGATTAACTAATAAAACTGGAACTGCATCCAACCTACCACTAACCATAACCCACTAGCCCCCATCAGCTATCCACTGTTCCACTACAAAAGGGCATCCCTGTCTAATCAATGGAAACACCCATTTTCTTTGAACTATGAAACATGAAAAAGCTCAACTGAAAGAACCCCAAACCAAAACCCCAGCATTCTTTTTCATCAGACGAGTTTCTTGTAAAAATACAATATCGCAGGCAGATGACCTCAAAAAGGAGTATACTTTCTTTCACTAAATAGGGATGTTTAGGCTCTGAACATTCCAAGACATCAAAAAAGAGTTGCGCCATAAACCGTACAGAGTGCATCTAAAAACATATAATTAATCATAACTATATCATTAAAACCCTACCCCTGTTGACCATAGGTAAAGGTGGATGTCCCATAATAACACAGAACCTGCAAACAGCCCACCCAGATACTTCCACAACACTCCCAATATATTACAAACCCCAACATTTTTCTAGTGAACAAGAAAACAAACTGTCTCAAGGATAAGTAACTAATGAGATCCCCTCCCCATAAGACAGCTCCTACCCCACAAAATGTGAACAGATACAGAACACACATAATGTTGAAAACAGACCCCTTATCCCCCCCCAATGAACCCACATCGATGCTCAATGAGTGAGTATAAATGAGCCAGCAGACCACCCCACCAATGCCCTCCCACTCCCCAGCTGGCTTAGAGGTGAGCATAACCACCCGTACCAGCATTCAGTGACAGTTAGTCAGTCCCACCCACTGTCTGAGAAAAACTGGACAACACCCCCCTATTAATATCACATATGCACACCCCCAAATAAGAACTCCATTGCCTCCACATATATTAATATTGGCAACCTACACAAAGAAAAATCCACTTTATGGGATGTAGCAGATTACAGCAATCTAGTCCCCAAAGAAAATCATCCCAAAAGTCCAAAGTAAATAAGGATAAAAGGCCCAGGTTCCAGGTAATCTCACAATCCAGTTAAATAACTCCTATCCCCAATAATTAACTCTAGGAAACCGAGCTATAGACAGTCCCCAACTTAAAGCCATGAAAATCTGAAATTAGTTCCGCCTGTAGGAGAGACCCCCTTCACATAATCAATAGTACCCATATACCGGTATAGAAACATGGTCCTGCCCAACCAATAGTGGTAGCAGCTCTCCTTGTAGGCAACCTAGAGAGTCTCAAGTCAGTGATGCAGATAACAGATCAGCTTGCCTAGAAATAATGGCTTGCTGCAGCTCTGTCTGCATTTTGTCTGCTCCAACGGCTGAAGAGCCCGCCACTGCATGGGTATCTGAGGGTACTGAAGAAACCCCAGGTGCTGTCTGTGATACCTCCACAAGCTTCTCCTCCACATAATTCGACCATTCCATATCCCCTCAGTCACCAACATGTCCCTGTTATTAGGGGGGAAAGGCAAGGGTGCTTTGAATTAGGTATTAGTGGGCACTCCGCAGGAGCTGGTGAGGTGCTAGAGGCAGGGGCAGAAACATTATTGTCCAACTTGATCACACCAGACCCAGATGGAGAAATGGCTTGTCTCATTTCTCTGCCATTTCAGTGGTCTACTACTTGACACTCTCCTCCTGGGTAGATCGGGGGAGTCTGGTACAGCTTGTAGAGTTGGAGGGGTTATAGTATGTTGAGGAGCAGAATCCTGAATCGAATCTGATTTTTCAGGGGGTCACACCACCAATTCCTTGTTTGAAGAAGGATCTGAACAGCTAAGAATCCTGGCAGAAGATGTAAACAATGAATGAAGAAAGACTTGAGTGTCTGATGGGGACTTAAACCTGTGCCACCACTCCCCCCACCAAACATTCAAAATAGCTGGGAACTGAAGATGAAAAGTAAGTTTTTTTTTGCCACCAGATGCTTTTTAACTGCAGCAAAGGCTTTGGGCTGGTCCACCACTAATTTAGAGAAATCCTGAAATATAAAGACTGGCCGTTCCACTTGATTGGACCCCTGTCTCTGGCAAGTCGCAATAGCTGCTCTTTTATGAGAACCAGAGGAAATAGACCATTATCGTGCAGGGGCACAAGCTGGATGGGGACCCAAGGAGCAGTGTGCCCTCTCGATTTACAGAGGACAGCCCCAGAGATAATTAAGGACTCCGGGGGGGGGGATTGAAGAAAAAGTCCCAGGTTATCCCCTTCAGTCCCCTCCAGGAGATCAATTATGTGCACATTATTCCTGCGGCTTCGATTTTCTAAGTCATCCACCTTCAGAGAAAGTTGGCAGATTGTTCCTTCAAAGCTGAAATTTTCTCTTGTTGCCAAGCTGAGGCAGAGTCTACCTGCATACAATGCAACCCCACTCTGGCTGGCTTCTGTTCAGCCTCATCCATTTGCACCTCAGGCTGGGATACGGAGGATTTCAGTACCTGCATCTCTTGAACCAGAGTTTTTAGCATCTCCCATATACTGAAGATGTTTTCTTTATTAACCATAATCTCTGAGGGATCCATGGCTGTAATGGCAGGATGCAGTGTTCCCTGCACAATGTGGCGTAGAAGTTTGGGGAACAACAATCAACTGCTGAAATGCCCAAATAATCCCTTCCACTAATTCTTTTTGGTCCGGGCGATACCTTGATTCAGGTTTAGAAGCAATCCGAGGGTGCACTGAAGCAATCCAAACCAGAAAATCCTAAGCAGTTGGTGGAGCTCTCGACTTAAGCTGCCATCACAGAATCCTCCACTCTGGAAGTCTAAACAGAGGGTTTTAGTCTTCAGTGCTGTCAGTCTTTCATCTATCAGTAGCACTAAGTATGCCACAATATGTGTGCAATCTTGCACTGTGTCTATTGCACATTGCATCTGTTCCTGTGAATAAACATAGGGCATCAGTCTCCACTGCTGCCAACTGCTCACCATTTATCAACACTAAATACTGTACATTACAGTGTGGGGAACCCCCCACTGTTTCTGCCTACTCTGTACCTGACCCTGTGGATAAACAGTGGGCTTCAATCTCCAGTGCTGTCAGTCACTCACTCGCCCTAAAGCAGCAATAAATATATTACAGTGAGAGACCCTGCACTGTGCATACCCCATACTGGACCTGGTCATGTGGATAAACAGAGGGCTTCAGTTTGGGAGTAGAGGCATCCTCAAGCTTTGTTTTTGGGAGATGCTGCCTATTAGCTGGATGGTGCAGGACACTTGCTGGCCAAAGTTTGGGTGCAGTCAGGATGAGGGTCAGAGAGCATGGTTGCTCATGGAAGTTATTCAATCTGCTGCAGACAGCTTGCATTAAAGCAGCAGGAAGGGGCTGGCCCACCACTTATAACAATGTACTAGCACACAAACAGAAAAAGGTTTTCCAGGGGAACAGTTCTATGCATATTTGTTCTCACTGCAACAAAAAAAAAGGAGCATGGGGCTCTTCTACCATCTGTCATCACTGATCCTGCCCTCCTCTCAAATGCAGTCTTTGGTCCACACATTTGTACTGCTACCCATTGCCTTCAGTCCTGCTTTCTTTTCAATTGCTGATCCCCAGGTCTCATTGATAGTCCTACCTGATGAAGACAAGAAAGGAAGACGGGGACAAAGCAAACTGCAGTTGTGTGCAGCAGACTGTGAATTTGGCATGGGAGGCTGTGATAGGGAGTCAGAGGCAGTGGTTGGGAGCACAAATGTAACTGTGGGTGAGGGACAACAATTGGGAGGAGGATAGGCATGCAGGTGGCACTACAAATGTGGTTGTAAACTAATGGTAGTGATTGGGAGGAAGGTGGGATTAGCAGAAAACAGAACTATTTTGAATGTGTAGGCCATGGGAGGAGAAAGTACAGATAAGCATGGTTCTGGGAAAGTTAAAAAAGGAAAAAAGCATATGGGGGATAGAGAGAGAGAAAGAGAGAGAGGGAGTGAGAGAAAGTGCAGTGACTCATGTATACTCGTTATGAGCTTTCACTCCATCTCCACTGCACAGAGCACATACTATGTTACGCTTTCAGTATCCAGTCACACCCTTCCAGAACCCCTATATTCTCTCCTCTTCTGGCAGCAATACATCGCATATCTCTTGCTATGCAGCTGTACAAACTGGGAACTAAAGCACCATCCTCAGAGGGCATGTTTCCTGCTAGATAACTTGAAGTAACATAGAAACATAGAAACATAGACTTTGATGGCAGATAAGGACCACTTGGCCCTCCTAGTCTGCCCACTTCCTTACATAGATGATAAGCTGCAGATCCTGTTTAACCAACAGCCTATTTCTTCCTACCCCCCACAAAAATTGCCTTATGTCTGTCCCATGCATTCTTGAAATCTCCCACAGTTTTAGACTCCACAACCTGCTTGGGAAGCTGTTCCATGCATCCACCACCCTCTCTGTGAAAAAAATACTTCCTCACTTTGCCCCAGAGCTGCCCCCCCCCATTTGAAGTATATTTGTTTTCTGTTTAATAAGATTGATCTACAGATGATAAACCAAAAGACACACAGCATCACATTTTCAGTGGGGTCCTGCTTCTGCACAATTTTTTTTAACAGTTGATTCAACCCAATTGAGATGCAGCATCTCATTTTTGGTGGGGACCTGCGTATACCTATTTTATAGCTGAATGAACTGCTGCACTGAGAGGTTAAATAACTTGCTCAGCAGCACACAGTAAGCAAGTGGTTGTGGTGGGATTTGAAATGGAGACTCCTAACATGCCAAAACACCATGTTGCATGATGGAGGTCAAGACTTACTAAAGATGACCCAGTAAATATACGGCTGAGGTGGGATTTACATAAAACACAGGACCTGCTAGCCAAAATCAGAACAATGGCCCATCCAGTTTGACCCCACCACAGAAGGTTCAACAGGTTTTTACAAAAATATATGATCGAGAACTGTGTCTTACTCTCGCTTGCTCATATTTTGTTTGTTTAAACAGAAGCCTATCTAGCCTTATTTGAAATGTATTCACAATCCCTACTTCTACAGTCTCCTCTGGCAGCTTACTCCATGACATCACCACCTTTGGAGTGAAATTTTGTTTCATGATATTTCCCATATCCTACCCTGATTTGTGACCTATCATTCTACAATTCCATGCTAGTTGAAAACCTTGCTTGGTCAGTCCTCTTCCAAATTTTACATATCGACAGCATGCCCTTGACAGCCACCCTAGCCTTCTCCAGTGTATGTGATGCCTACAGAAAAGAAGGCCCAAGGGGGATATGATGTGCTTTGTATGCTAAAACAGACAGACAGGGTGCAGGCACTCATATCCAGCGAACTGGAGAATTGAAAGAATTAAAGAAACAAAAGCTTTATTTGAATGGCACTTTCCAAAAAAAGCTAAAACCCCTGACATAACAGATGAACCCGACATAAGTACTGATCTTAAAATATTGCACATTATGAACTGAGAATTTTAAAACTTTACAAAAAAGCAGAAAACATATACAATTTAGAGCCAGGACCAGAACATGTCAGCAGATGATGGGACAAACAATTGAACAATGCCCATAAACAGGAATAGATGCTACTGCTGAATGCTGTGTTGTCTGCTACTTGGCCCAACACTTTGCTGCTGAACTGGCAATGTGAGTACTGCTGTGCTGGTGGGGTTATGTCTCTTATTCGGCTCATGACTGATGCTGCTGAAATGCTGCAGAGAAGCTTAGCCTAGCCTGTTGCTTCTTTCTGCCATTGCATTGCTGTCAATCACACAGCTCACACTCAAAGTCAGAGGAGTAGGTCTGAAGAGACTACAGATGGCGAGTGATTGCCAGCCAGCCACTACTGCCATGCTAATAAAGGCCACCCAAATCTTTTTCAGTCTACAGTCACTGGCCCATCCCTCCCTGGTCTGTTATCCTCTCTCACCCAGTAAGATTGGGTGGAGTGAGTCTTCACTCAAGCAGGCTGGGGGAAAGCAGAGGTTTTCATGATTTGGTAGGAATGGAAATGAAGGAGATGGAGATAGTCACTGCCAGAGTCCAGCTCAGGACTGGGTCTCTCCTTTTGCCCACCCAAGACACTGAGCTAGAGAGGAAGAAATACAACAAGTGTGCTGTCCATGTAGTTCTCTTCACTTTCTCTCCCTGTGGTGCAGAACACAGCTTCACTGATGTCTACCATTTCCCAGGGGTCCCAGTACAAAATAAAATAATGCTACAAGGCAGTAATACAAAACCAAAATAGTGCCTTTTTCTTACCAAGATGAAAATAGTGCCAGGTAGTTCTGAAGATGAGGGGGAGGAGAGAGAGAGAACAAGAGTAAGACAATGAGAGAAAGAGAAAGAGAGAGAGAGACAGACAGAATGCATAGTGATTGTGCTTCAACTCCACTGGGTGAGCACAGAGCAATCATTTTGAGATGTGTTTACGCATTCTCTCTCCTCCATTCACAATACATCAGTATAGCTCTTACTATCCAGTCATAAAAATGAATATCAAGAAAGAAAATGGCAATATGAACAAGGAACCCCTAAATAAGGAAATAATAAGTACATCAAAACAAGCACATCAAACATTGAACCTGGGCTGGAATAGTGGAAACTTCATAATAGAACCAACTAAACTATAGCCACAGGAGCAATTTAGTGTCTGGAGAAAACCACAGGTATATTTGAACATGCATGTAGCACATTGTGAATGCTAAAAGCATGTGTAATATACCAGCTAATGGATGCAGGCACTAACCCATTTGCTTCTCACAAGCTACAACCCTCTACAAATCACATGAGGTACTGTATGTGTCCAGTTGGGTGCAATAGGAGACCAAGGAGCAACTGAATAGTTAGCGCTTGCAGAAGGCAATTGCTGCTGTGGTACAATCTGCCATATTCATTCAGCCCCATGCAAATGACCTCATATCACAGGCAGGGTACAATAGGTAATTTCTCTCTCATTATAGGCTCTTTATAGGATAAGGAGCACACAGTTGCTTCTTGGATATTGCCTCTGCTGGAAGTGTAGTACAACACACATAGGGTACCCCCCCAGCCCAATGCCCAGTAGTAGTAAACTATCATTAGCGCCATTTGTAAATGGATGGATTAGCAATGTTTGTCGATATTCAGTGGCAGTCTAGCTACCCCCCACCAGATCCCCATGGGAAAAATGAAGTAAATGCCAAACCCTCCCAGGCTGTCTAGTGATTCCCCCTCCATCACCCAATCCTCTCAGATATATGAAGCAAATGCCAAATCCTCCCAGGCAGTCTGGTGATCCCCCTGCATCACTTGATCTCCTCAGATATATGAAGTAAATACCATACCCTCCCTAGTAGTCTAGTGGCCCACCACTTTAGATCCTCATAGAAAATATCAAAAATATGCAAAACTAACCCTGTTAGACTGAGGAACTGCCTCCTGATCCTGGGATACACTTGAGCAATTACCTGGTGGTAGTCCACTGGTACTCCTCCACTGTGCTGAGCCACACTCTAGTAGTCAAACACCCCCAACCCCATTCCTGTCCCACCCAACCAGTCAAACCCCACTGCCTCCAATCCCAGTCTGGCACTGACTCACCATCAAGACATCCATTCAAGACCACTGGCAGATCTGAAGATGGATACCAGCATAGATCCTCCTCTCACTACCTCAGCCAGCTGCTGTCCAAATGACAGCATGCACTCACTCTCTGTCTTGCAGACAATGGATGGCTGATTTTATGAGAGGAGAGTCTGTGCTGAATGCTATCTGCAGATCTGGTGGTCCAGAATGGATGTTTGAAGGGCGAGTCAGTGCCTGACGAGGAAAGGGTGGTGGGTGCTGAGTGGGTGGAAAAGGGAGAGAGGTTGGGGGTTGTTCAACTACTGGAGTGGGAATCAGGCCATGAGGGGTTACCACTGGACTACAAGGTAATTGCTCAAGTGTATTCCAGGATTGGGGAATGCCCCTACATTACCTTGGCATGTTTTGCATATTCCTGATAATTCTGATAGGGATCATGTGTGGAGGACCACTAGGCTTTCAGTGAGAGTTTAACATGTACTTCATATTTCCAGTGGGAATCATGTAAAGGGGGCTGCTCAACTTCCAGGGACGGTTTGACATTTACCTCATATTTCTGACAAGGACCAGCTGAGGGAGGGGGTCACTAGACTATGACTAGACTATCAGGGAGAGTTAGGCATATATTCAGTGTTTCCATTTTCAACCAGTTGGGAACAGGAGGGGGTCACTTGCACAAGAGCTGGCTGGAGGCCGGGGGTTGTTCACCACTGTACATGTTGTTTAAGGGTTGTTCCACTAGGCCTTTTATGACTTCCATTATCCTTTAAATAGACAACTGCACCCTGTGTACAAGAGATTTCCCTCAATTGCACAGGCACAGTAGTGTATTTAGTGCAGTTATACTATTCACTGAGCACTATGCTGGGGGCACCTTTGAATATGGCTTCTGCACAATTCAGCATGGTATGTCCAGTTATTGAGGTGCTATTCATGTTAGCACCATGCTAATCTTCTGATTATTGGTGCCCTTGTGTTTTAGAACCCATGACCCCATATTTGAAAGTCTTAGTTTACTACTTGCAAAGGCCCTATCCTGCATGCAATAGCATATGGCCCTAAATTTTTATATTCCTATAACTTTAGAGAACACTACAAATGCTTTAAACTTGTTTGAATATGGCCCCCTCAGGACATCTGGTGATGTCAGCTCCTTAATGGCTGCCTGATCCTAGAACTACATATGTGACATGGATAAAGAAGCCTCCTAACTACTCTGTTTGCAGCTTAATCAGTACATAGAAACATAGAAACATTGACTTTGATGGCAAATAAGGACCACTTGGCCCACCTAGTCTGCCCATTCCCCTACCTATTGGATAAGCTGCAGATTCTAGTTAAACAAAATACTTTTTCCTACCCCCCACCAGAATCGCCTTATGTCTGCCCCATGAATTCTTGAATTCCCTCACTGTTTTTGACTCCACAACCTCCTCAGGAAGGCTGTTCCATGCATCCAACACCCTCTCTGTGAAAAAAACACATCCTCACACTGCCCCTGAGCCTTCCCCCTCTATCTTCACATTGTGTCCCCTTGCTCATGCACATCTCTTTTTCTGAAAGATGCTACCCTCTGGGACTTTGTTGATTCCCTTGAGGCAATTGAAAGTTTCTATCATGTCCCCCCTCTTCCTCTTTTCCTCAAGGGTATATATATTAAGTTCCTTTAGTCTTTCTTCGTATGGCTTCTGTTGCAGATCCTACACCATTTTAGTTGCCCTTCTCTGGACTGCCTCCATCCTGTCTATGACCTTGCAGAGATGGGGTCTCCAGAACTGCACGCTGTACAGTACTCCAGATGGGGTCTCACCAACTGTCTGCACAGAGGGATAATAACTTCTTGTTTTCTACTGGTCATGTCTCTCCCGATACATCCCAGTATCCCCCAAGCCATCCTTACTGCCTATTCACATTGCTTGCCTACCTTTAGGTCATCTGATATGACTACCCCCAGGTCCCTTTCCATTTTTGTTGTTGTTAATACCTCCCCCCCCATGGGTTTCATTTCCCAGGTGCATTACTTTGCACTTCTTTGCATTGAATCTAAGCTGCCATACTTTTGACCATTCCTCCAACCTTGTCAAGTCGCTTCTCATCCTTTCCATCCCCTTGTGTATCAATATTTTGCAAATCGTTGTGTTGTCTGCAAAGAGGCATACTTTCCCTTCTAATCCATCTGCACTGTCACTTATAAAGACATTACAAAGGACCGGACCCAGTATTGAACCCTGCGGTACCCCACTAATAACCCCCCCTTTCTTTGTAGTGTACTATTACCCTCTGTGTCCTGTTGTCCAGCCTATTTTTTACCCAGACTACCTCCCTGGGACCCACTCCCACACTGACTAACTTGTTTATTAATCTTTTGTGTGGGACTGTGTCAAGTGCCTTGCTGAAGTCTAGGAAGGCCATGTCCATAGCCCCTCCCTGGTCTACTACTTTGGTCACCCAGTCAAAGAAATCTATTAGATTTGTCTGACATGACTTTCTCGCTGTGAATCCATGCTGTCTTGGGTCCTGTGCCCTGCTGGCCTCTAGGTACTAAACAATTCTTTCTTTCAGAAGTGATTCCATCATTTTCCCTACCACTGATGTCAAGTTAACAGGTCTGTAGTTTTCTGCCTCTGCTTTGCTACCACTTTTGTGAAGAGGAATCACATCCACCCTCCTCCAGTCCTTAGGTACCACACCATCCTCCCATGATTCGTTAAAAAGGGTAGTCATTGGTGTCACTAGTTCCCATCTTAGTTCTTTTAGAATTCTTGGGTAAATTCTGTCAGGCCCCATTGCTTTGTCCACCTTCAGTTTTAGGAGTTCTTTCAGAACTCTTTCTTCTGTGAAAGGAATGGTATCAATCCCCCTTTCTAGAGTGCTTCTATTGATTGGATTAGGTACCCCCCTCCTTTTTTGTGAATACTGAGCAGAAGTATTTATTCAGTATTCCTGCTTTTTCACTGTCCCTCTCTGCCCATCCAGCCTCTTCTTTATTAAGCCTCACTATCCCTCCCTAGGTTTTTCTTCGCTCCCTAATGTACCTATAAAAGGATTAATCCCCCATCTTAACTGAGTTGGCTATCTTTTCCTCGGTTTGGACCCTTGCTATTCTGACTACCTTTCCCGCTTCCTTCTGCTCTAACTGGTACAGTTTTCTGTCCTGCCCCTTCTGCATTTCCTTATGCTTCCTGAATACTGCCTTTTTCTCACTCACCTTCCCCGCCACCTCTTTTGAGAACCATGGTGTTTTTTTCTTTCATTTTGATTTGTTTATTTGCTTCGAACAAAGGCCTGTTGCCTCTGTGATGGCAGTTTTGATGTTTCTCCATTGTTCCTCCACCCCTCCTTCTTGCCTGTTTGCTAGTGCTTTTCTGAGGCACTCTCCCATTTTGACAAAGTCAGCCCTCCTATAGTCCAGTACCCTCACTTTTGTATGGCTTGACTCTGCGGCTGTGTTTATCACGAACCACTGTTTGGTGGCCACTTGTTCCCAGATGGCTACCCACTTCTAGATCTGAGATCCTGTCTCTGTCCCCATTTGAGAGTACCAGCTCTAAGATTGTTCAATCCTGAGTGGGTTCCATTACTAGCTGCTTGAGGTATGCTCCCTGTAGGGCATCAAGAAAGACTCTGCTCTTGAATGTGGCTGCAGCAAAGGTGCTCCAGTTAAAATCTGGCATATTCAGGTCCCCCATCAACAATATCTCCCCTTTTTCTGCCATCCTAAGCATGCCTTCTGTCATTTAATTTTTCCATTTCCTCCCCCTGAGACGGGGCTCCGTATACAACCCCTGTACATATTGTGGTGCCATTTCTGGTCTCCAGGGTGACCCACAGTGCCTTCTCTTCTCCCTGTTTACCCTTTAGTTTCATTGCTTTGATCTCTTCCCTTATGTAGAGAGCTACTTCTCCTCCTCTTCTGCTGTCCCTGTCCCTCCTGTAGATTGTGTACCCTGATATGTTGACATCCCAGTCATGGTTCTCTGTGAACCATGTTTCTGTGACTGCCACGAAATCCAGGTGTCCCTCTTCCATCAAGGCCACCAGTTCAGGGAGCTTGTTACTTAGACTATGGGCATTGGTACTTATTACCCTCCATTTTTTATGGCCTTATCCCTTTTTGCCCTATCCCTGTCCTTATTGCCTTTGCCTTTTTCTCCATTTAACCCTGCCCTTCTCCCTATCAACTTCTTTATCTTGGTGTTTACATCACTAACTACCCTGGTTTTTTTGGGGGGCTAGGATTTCCTTGCTCCTTTTCAGTGTCTCCCCCCTTGGCTAGGTTAAATGCTTACCAATGAAGCATTTAAACCTATCACCTAGGATCCTGGTTCCCCTCCTGGACAGATGCAGACCATTGTGCCAGTATAGGCCTGCATCCCTCCAGGTGGACTCCCAGTCCCCAATGAAGCCAAAACCTGAGATCTGCACCAGTTTTTCAACCATTGATTGAATCCCATGGTGCAGAGCACCCTAGCCTTACCCATGCCATAGACAAGCAGCAACTCTGAGAAGGTTACCATACATGCTACTTGTTTAAGGCCCCTCCCCAACTGCACAAGCTCCTCCTGCACTGCTCTGATCCCTTTCCCAGCCAGGTCATTTGTCCCTAGGTGGATAATGGCATCCAGCTCCCTCCCCTGTGCAGCTGCTCCCACGATCCTGAGGATTCGCTCCCTGTCCCTCCAAGCCATGGCACCAGGCAGGCACCTTACCTCCCCTCTCCCCCCCAGTTCTACCCTCCTAACAATGGAGTCCCCTATCAGGAGTTGTTTCTTTCCCCTGTGGGGTCCCATTCCACCCTCCTGTGGGTCTCCTTTGTGGAGGTTCCCAGCATCCTCCTTGGTCTCCACTGCAGGTGCCTCCATAGAGGAACCACACTCTGCCAGAATGGTGAAAGAATTGTGGAGAGGTACAACTGGAGGGATACTCCTCTGTTCCACCTCCACCACCCTCACCCTCCCTAAGCCCACTGCAGTCCAAATGTTCCTCTTTCTTGACAACCTCTGAGGTAGCGGCGGTGGCCCTGGTGGTCCCTGGGTGGGAGAGGAGGCCCCCTGAATCCTGGCCAACTCAGCCTGGAAATGAGCGACCTCCTCCTTCAGCTCAGAGAGGTGCCTGCAGATGGGACAACCCCGCATCCTCCAGAATGTTTCTCGGAAGAATGCCGCTCCACAGCCACTGCACTGCACCACTCACATTATCTCTTATTTGTGGCCTCTCAGCTGTTGCTTTGTATGCTTACTCTTTCCTCTCTCTATTTATTTTATCCATGCCCTTAAAGCTCCTGCTCTTCCCATTCTGGGACAGGATGTTCCTGTATTCCTCAGTAGTCTCCTTCTTACTTGCTCAGAGTCAGACCTCCAGCAGCTGGGGGGGGTGGAGAGCTACTCATTTCTTTCTAGTACAATAATCAAAAGGAGTGTTCTGAACAACTGTGAGGAAGGCAGATAAGCAAAAACAACCATCGGAGAACATGGATGGTGGATGATGGCAGGGTGATCCTGAAGACATGGACAGCTCCCAGGCCTCAGGATCCATAGCATCTCTTGAACTGGAAGGGGCCATACCCAACAAAATTGACCAAGAAGGGAAAAAAACTAGACACTATCCTCCAGAAAATTAAAGACTTTCTCAATGCTATTACCATTAAATTGGATGATATGGGCTCAGAACTATTCATGCTGCAGCACTGGGTGGATGACAGGAAGGGCCTAATTTCAGCCACAGACAACTGGGTAAACCATCCCGAGGCTGCAGTTTTATTATTTCCTAAAACCCAGTGCCAGATACAAGAAAGACAACAGGATGCTGTAAGCAGAACAAGGTGAAAAAATATCTACCGCTCATGATGCTGGTGACCTGGGTTCGGTAGTGAGCCTGGGCCATCAGATGGCAAGTTGGTGAAGAGGACTGCTGAGTGTTCGAGGGCCGCTCAACTCCTCTTGAGAGGGAGGAATGGTGGATGACCTCTGGTGCAGCACCACCACCTGAGTGAAAACAAGCGGAAGTGTCAGCCAGAGCCACAGATCTGGGAGGGAGATACCAACAGCATCTCTCTCAGTGTCAACAAGGCCTCCAGGCATCGGGGTGGGGCATAAAAACAGGAAAACCCCTCCATTGTGCAGATTGCCATCCACTGCTCATGCACTGCCGACTGAGCACTCTGCCTCACTAAACAAAACTTCAACTGCACCATGGATTTACATGGCCTGGCTTCCACTGGCCCTTCCCACTGGAGAGTTATCCATGGGGGATCATGCGGGCACAGGTAAGTCCTGGGGATGATGGGTGACATGGCTGGTCAGGCATCTGGACCGATAAGGACCAGTGGAGCAGTACAGGGCATAAAGTATAGTAAAACAAAAAGAAAAAATATACACTTTTACACACTCCCTGAAACATTGAAGGGCAGGACATAGACAGTTTTCTGGCTTATTTCTTCACTGAGGCCCTACATCTCAACCCTGCCATGCCCCTGGAATTGAAGAGATTCCACTGTGCACTGAGCCCCAATCCCATGGCTCCTGGAGCCCACCCATGGTCATAATCATCTATTTTTTAAAATATAAATTTAAGCAGGATTTTTTTGTAAGAACCTGAGACATGAAAACAGTGATGTTTGGCAATCACAGAATCTTCTTTGATAATGATTCCCCACTGCCACCATGAAATGCAGGCCAGCAAATATCCTCCTGCTACCGACTCCATGCAAGGATCAACTGACATTTCAAACCCCCTACCCCTCCTGGCTGATAGTTTTCTTGCCTTAGGGTCAACAGACTTATGAAAGCACTGAGGAGGCAGAAAAAGCACTCAAATGTCAGGGTGTTACTGTGGTCAGGAACTGAAACCCCACACCTACTGCCCAACTAGTATCAAATGCATGGACAATCGTGGGCTCTTCCAGACAATGCCACTCAGTAGAGGCTAAATAGGACATAATCCTACAACTGAAAGCACTGCAGCAGAATTCTCCATCAGCTGCAGAGAAAAAGAATGAAGACAGTTAATTGCTTTGCCTGAACAATACAATCATGTTTCCTTATGCGAATATACAAATATGCAAAGAATGCCAGCAGATACAGGACTGATGATCTATCTAGTGTGCTCAAGTGTGCAGCTAGCAGTCTGTTACAAACGCAGTTTCTCCCCCCTCTCCTACCCCCATATCCAGTTTCATGCCATACTAGCTGTTACCCCTCCCCCACTGCCTCATTGGTGACCTTCCCCCTGACTTTGTTCATCCCCTCTTAAAACTGCCCACTGTCTTCAAAGATACCACCTCCTCAGGCAGTGCGTTCCACCCTGTCACCACTCTCTCCATGAAATAGTGCCTTCTCATTTCACTTCTGAATCTACCACCCTCCAACTTTAGATTGTGCCCCCTAGTGTCCCTCCCTCTCCTTAATCTTAAAATTCCCTTTGTACCATCTTTATTTATGCCTTTCATATATTTAAAGGGGTCTATCTTGTCCCCACTATCCCTCCGTTCCTCCAGGGAATACATGTTGAGCTCCCTCGGTCATTCTCTAAAGGGTTTTCCCTCCACACTGAAGATCATCCTGGTTGCTCTGCATTGGACCCCCCTCCAGCAATTTAACATGATCTGAATGCTGGTGCTGTGCCTTTCAAGGTTTCTGGACAGGTCTACCACACTGGGGGGGGGGGGTCTCCTTGTCCCTGTGATGACTGTCAAGCCCTCCCTGGCTGTATAATCATTCATCACTTTGTCTAGTGCTCAAAGTCCACTGGGAGAGGGTGGCGGGATGTGGGGCCAGGGAGGCAGAAAGGTGAGAAGTCATGGGTAACATCAGGGGAAGGGAGTGAACCAGCATAGCTCAACGGCCAGATGCAATTAAGTTGTAGGCAGTACAGTGGTCCAGGCAGAATGCACATTGTGACCTAGCGGGGCAAGGCAAATAAGGAAGCACAGCTCCTCTCAAGATACTGGGTGTACTGGTTTCATCTGGAAAATGAAGCACAGGTGCATTTACAGCTAATCTGGAGCAGGATACTCTCCGGTGGCTGGCCCAGTCATGATCTCACCACATCGATGAACACCCTTCATGGTAGATTGCTGAAATTTTGCTCACTCAGTGACTTCTAACTGTAGGCTTTAGTGGACTTAAAGAGATATGCAGACTCACTTTGATAAACACATAGCCCTCCTGCAATACATAGCCGGTGTTCCACTGTCCCCCTGTCGCTAAAAAGATATGGATGTTCCTTGCTCCTCAGCCTCTCATTTGCCATTCTTCCCCCTGGTCCCCCTCTCCTGGGGATCCAGTGCATACAACCTACACTGTATGATGTTGATAAAACTAAGAAAGAGTAATAGTCAGTAGCAACAGGGTTGGGGCTCTCTTGCCCCTCCAAATGGTAAGGACTCTCCTGGGGTGCAGCATGCTACATTGGAACTCAGCCATGGTGTTTTACAGAAACAGGGGTTCAATTAACAAAAGTTGATTCAGGGCTTGCGTCAAGCCCTGCATTGAACCCATTTTCTTGTGCAGCTTCACCAAACACATGCTGCAACTTAACCCCGATTCAAGAAGTTGAGGCACATTTGTAACACTTTTCTCACTTTACGGCAGCTTGCACCAAATATTTGGCACAAGCATCATAAAAAGGGTCCCAAGATTTCTGCAAGTTAGACCAGCAAAAAGCTGGTCTAACATAACAGAAGTAGACACAGGATAGCAGGTCGGGGAATGCTGTAAGCACCGTGTGCCATATGTTCAGAGCACCCTGGTGTGGCATTCCCAATACGTTTGTGATTCAGGCCCATGGTGTTTACTACCCTGTGTCTTACCTTGCCTTGACTCGACTCTGGCAACAGACCAGAATCATCAGTGTCTCCTCCACACACACTTTACGTGTTAGCATGGAACTCAACACAAGGCCCCTACCAGCAACCTTGGACAGCTGAAGGCACAGAAAGGGGTTCACCTATGATCTCTTAAAAAGACAGTTTTGGACTTATTTCTTCCTCCTGTGGACATTTTTGGAATTAATGTTCAGTCTTCTGGTTAATTTCTCGTGGGCAGGAAACAACCTGAAGTGTTCTACTGCTCAGATTTAAGGATGGATATATTATATTATATTATATTATATTATATTATATTATATTATATTATATTGTATTGCATTATAGTACAAATGTATGAGTAGGACATGGGGATACTCAGTTTCTCCCCCCTCCTTTTCATTTGTTTTTTTGGTCTTTCGTCAAGTCACAACTTTCTCATTCTCTGACAACCACTATTAAGGTAACTGGGCTTTGTAGACTGCGTGAGAGACTTTTTGGTACCATGCATTTCTGCTTAAAGTTGAACCAGCATAATATACTGTGGTGATCTGCATATACTGCCCATGGTGCTTTGCATTATGGGGGTATGTGTGATTTTGTATTTCTTTAGTTTACTGTTGCTGTATCTTACTGTATCTTACTTGACCAGGCCCTGCTACAACAATACAGAAAACTCAGAGATGAGTGCAAAAAAGCCATCGGGAGGCTAAAAGCGATTTCTGTAAGACTGCCCTTCTTAGCTCTGCTAACAACCCTAGAAGGTTCTGGAGAACCATCAAAACCCTGGTCAGTGGTCACTCCAACTCTGGAGTTACCGACATGATTATTGGAGGAGTTTCCTGCAACAACCCACACATGATTGCAAATGCTCTCAACTCCCACTTCATTGACCTACCTGCTGTCTCCCTACATACCTCAACGGCCAGGAGCGACAACTGCCCCGCATCCATGGACCAGCAGGAGCCTGACCCTTCCTGTCCTGCCTTCCTCCTAAGGGCAGTGTCAGTAAACAAGGTACGGTCCCTTCTCACTGGCCTCTCCCAGCACTCCAGTCCTGGCCTAGATAACCTGGAGCCCAAGCTTCTCAAACTTGGAGCCCCCTATATTGCCTCCCCGGTGGCCCACATCTTTAACCTTTCCCTTGCCACGGGTGAGATTCCAGATATCTGGAAGGTTGCCAGGGTTGTCCTGTGGTAAAGCAGGGCAACCCTAAAGTCCCTGACAACTACCGGCCGATCGCCATCCTTTCGGCTGTCAGCAAGCTCCTGGAAAAGGTTGTAGCTAAACAACTCATGGAGTATATCCAAACCCATGAACTGCTGTCACCTGCCCAACATGGCTTTTGCAAAGGGCACAGCACAACCACGGCACTGATCTCTGTCTCTACCAGCATTAGAGCAGCTGTGGATCAGGGACAACTCTCTGGAGCAGTGTTTATTGACTTATCCAAGGCCTTTGACCTTGTTGACCATGACTTGCTCTGCACACAGATGAGGTCCCTTGGCTTGTCCCCCCCAGCTCTGAAATGGGTAACTGACTACCTGCATGGTAGAGAACAGTTAACCAAATTCAATAAAGTCCTCTCCACCCCCCCCCCACCTGTGACCTCTGGTGTCCCTCAGTGCTCAGTTCTGGGACCCCTACTCTTCTCTCTGTTTATTAACAATCTCCCTGCTGTAGTTACCAAGGTGTAGGGTCACCATGTACTCAGATGACCTGGTCCTCTTGGCCCACTCCCGTGATCCAGTCACTCTAAACTGCCACCTATCTGAGGACTTCAAGAATATCCAGGCATGGCTCTCCCAACAGAAGCTGGTCCTCAACCAGAAAAAAACTCAGGCCATGCTATTCAGCTCATCAGCCAAAATACGTGCCTCTCCAGTCCCTCTGCAAATTGACTGCACTGAAAGTACCTCCCTTCTCACTGTAACCTCCCTCAAATATCTCGGTGTGACACTCGACCCCCAACTGGACCAAGGGAGTCACATCCACAACGTCTGCAGAGGTGTAAACTGCAAGCTGGGGCTGGCCTAAAGGACTAGATACAACCTCACCTCTGCTGCTCTTCTGGCTCTTGCCAGGGGAGTGTTACTCCCTTCCCTCAGCTATGGTCTCCACCTACTCGCACTTACCTCAAAGGCCCTCCTCACTAGGTGGAACACGACATACAACAACATCTGCCAGTTCGCTCTGGCCGCCCCCCGCCTCACCCATCACTGTGAACTTTATGATAAGCCAGGTTGGCTATCCCCGACCAATCACCTAAACTTTGGTATAGGGTGCCTTGTGAGCAAAGTGATCAGCACCAGCAGCCCACCAGGACTGGCTCAGCTCCTCTCCCCAGCTGACCGCTCATCCTACCCTACACGATCCCAGGGCACAGGGCTACTAAATGTACCCTCCACCCGCACCCTTATGGGTGACAGGGACTACGTAGCACACGCCCCTAGGCTCTGGAACTCCTTCCCCGAGCAGGTCCGCACTGCCCCTTCCCATAAATGCCTTCGGTCCTCCCTGTGGGAGCACCTCAAGCTGGCCTCATGCTGCGAATGCCTAAATCCTCCTTAGCACGATGTCCTTGGCATTACAAGCCATGTGGCACACTACTCCCTGAACCACAATCTCAACTAAATTGAATTCTGCTGCCGATTTCCCTGTCCTGCTCCTCCTTCACCTCTCTATGCCCCAGATATTCAATGATAGTCAATGTTGTTCTATACCAGCTCATTATGCACTTTATCATCACCTGCCTTACACCACTGGCACTATATATTGTCTGCTGTTTTTGTTGACTCAGTGCACCTAACCACCAAATGTATAATGCCTGTTGTTTTGCTGACTATGTACCTAATCACATAATGTATATTGCCTGCTGTCCTGTTGACTCAACATACTTAACCACAAAATGTATATGTACTTGCTCACCTACTATGCTGTATTGATGTACCCTGTTATACCTGTTGTACTCTCCCGGGTCATTCCTGAAAATAGGCATATAACTTGTCTAGTGTACCTACCCAGTTAACAAATGCTAAATAAATAAAATTACTGTTACTCTCAGATAACACTGGTATAAGTTCCTTGATCAGTTCCTCAAGCAGAACCCCAGAAAGGTTGTTATGAGCTCTCATGGCACCATGAATAGAGGGTTATATGAGTATAGACTGCCAGGTATAGCACTTTTATCCCAGGGTTTCTGCTACCTGACAATTAGATGGCTAGTCTTAAGCTGAAATTGTACTTTGTCAATGTAGATGGGCCAGATAACCCTGTGGAAAGGGCAAAGGTATTCTCTATTATTACAAAGGAAAAGAAAGATGTACCGTGCATGCAAGAAATGTATCTTACTCAAGCAAAAAGCATGAAACTCCCTAAATTTGGGTACACCGTAGCATATTCATCCATGCATAAGAAAGGAAAGAGGAGAAGGGTCATATTATTTATAGCTAGGTGCATAGCCATCCAAGAAATCAAAGGTGGCCTGAGACAAGGAGGGATATTGCATGATAGTACAGGGACAGATGGACTACATTATATCTACCAACTGGCTCTGACACCAACTTACTTAAAATAATTGTTAACCTGGTGTTGGATAATCAGAGATGCCTACTGCTAGTACTGGGTGACTGTTATCTCCATCTGGATGACACATGGGGATATCACGGCAACTCATACTGCCAGGTCCCTGGCTGTGAACAAAAACTTCTAAAGATTAATTCCCTTGCTGGGTTGGGCAGGCTTCTAGAGGGAACTCTAGCCAAATTAGCATAGTTTTTCCTGTTTTTTCCACCCTCATCAAATATAGACATACGGACTATGTATTCACTCACCAGTATGATCTCCACACAATCTTCTTGTCACATGGGCCAACATCCATCTTGGATCATGCACCCATTGTCATCGAAATTGAACTGGGGCTGTTTCACAGAATGACAGCGTGGAACCTAGATACCTTTTAATTAAAAGATGAAAAGTTTGTGTAATTGGTCAGTCGGCAGATCAAAGAAAAAATGTCACAAAATGACCGCCCTTCTGTCAACCCAACTTCAGTTTGGGATACAGTAAAGGTGGTTCTGCATAGTCACCTCATCAGCTATACAGCTTGTCAAGAGAAAGAGTGCAGGGCTCATAGGGCTGACATATTATGTAGTCTGTTGTTTCTACAACAGTAACATCGTCAGGATGCCCAAGCTGACCCCTCATTGCTTGCTAAGATTAAGAAACAACTGGATGACCTTGCTCTCCAGCAAACAGAAAAGTTTGCAGTACCTCCAACAAAATATTTAGGATAGAGGCGACTGGGCAGCATGGCTCCTAGCTCATAGAGTAAGAGGTCATAGATAAGGAGCCACCATCTTTAAGGTTAAACATTCTGACACACACCTCATCTCCAGAGACACAGATTCCATGGCAGAGGCCTTTTCAGCCTATTAGAAACAATTGTACTCTGCAGCGGTAGAACCAGACCAAACAGACCTCCAGGCTTTCCTGGGAAGGATCCATTTATCCCAGTTCCAGGAAGCACCTAAGGAGTTGCTCAGAGCCCCCATCTTGAACTTGCACGAATCTACTGGAGACAATGAGGAGACTGAAGTCTCAAAAATGTCTGGATCCTGATGGATATCCAGCAGAACTTCTCCAAAAATTCACACAGGATTGCTCTCTCTGCCCCTTTTCTCAGAGTAGTTAAGCAGTGCTAGAAGGAGGAACTCCCCCTCCATCCTGGAGCTACCTTGTGATATCCATGATACCAAAGCCAGTTAAAGTCCAAGACAGCTGCAAGCCATCTAGATCAACACAGGTGTTTAACAATGACTATAAGCTTTTCATGTTGATTCTTGCGAAATAATTAGACCCCCTGTTGCTATGCTTGATCAACCCAGGTCAAAACAGAATTTGTTAGATCTTTTTTTTTTTGTGCCAGTCCCCCCTCCCCAAAGGCTCATCCCTCAAATCCCTGGCTCCCCTGGCCCCCTAAGACTTACCTAGGGTGTTGATCCTCCATGGCTTGCCCCGCCAGGGTAGGGCTGCTGAGTGGGCATGACTCCCAACAGAGCTACAGTATCAGGCTTACCCACGATTTACCGGGATGCCTCCCATGCTTACCCCCCAGGGTGGAGCCATTGGGTTGAGCAGCCAGCTGGAACACTAAACTCGGTCACCAAAGGAGTGCTGTGGGTATCTGGAGTGGGTCTGGAGCAGCAGGGCATCATATATGTGGGCTGGCATTTTTTGGTATGCTGATAGCCCTCATGGTAGGCATGGCATGCAATGAGGTGGCGGCACCAAAGCACTGACATCTGGCACGCTTCCCTGCTAATCGGGCTCCGGGAGCTGTTCCACTCAGCCTCTACCTGAGGTCAGTCATGCTCTGGGTGCACACCCACCCTCCCCCTGGAGGTGGAGAGTAGTCCATCAGATGCTCAATCCTCTTCCCCCTGGCCTGCCTTCTGACACCTCGAGTCCATCTCCAAACCTGAGACATCAGCGTCGCAAGCGAAAGCCCAACCACTGCAGCAGCAGGCCAGCTTAGGATTTGTTAGATCTTGACAAACAATGCACAGAATCAAGACAGCCCTCCCAATCCTGCACCATGCAACCTTTTCTGGTAGCTCCCTCCTCTCCCTCAATGTTGACATGGAGAAAGCATTCAAATGAGTGTCCTGGACCTTTCTCCATGCCATGTTGCAATGCCTTGAGTTCCCATCTCCATTTATAGAAATTCTCTTTCATTTCTGCAGTTCCTCTCAAGAACAAGTATGTGGGAATAATCATCTGTCCCCCAGATTTGAACTCTTTGCTACCTACATTGAGCCTCTGGCACAAGATATCAGACAAAATCCCTGTTTCCTGGGCTATCCAGCTCCAGAGGGGGCAGAACATCTGATCCCACTTCATGTGAATGATGTTTTACTTTATCTCACCACCCAAGGCACAAATGCTATGATACTTTATGCCAATCAAGGGGCCAAGGTTGACTTGCTCTCTCAGACCTGCTCTTATAGTATGAAGCAGTGCAGTTACAGCCAGTATTACACTGGCTCAGAAATGTACTTATGCAGCAATTGGCAGAGTTTGATAAAGCTGTCATACCCACTCCCCTGTAAGAGGGATCTGGGACTGGCAGCAAATGAATACATTGGCCAAGTATGGTTCCCCTTTTGTCTCCATACCACATAGAATATGGAAATGGTAGACAACATGGACAGACGGGTTCTATGTTATAATGGCAACCGCTGAAAGGTGATCACTGTTATGGCAAAGTCAGAGTGCCAAAAATCAGTTTTGGTGCTCTGACTCCCTGGCACACAGCAAAACGGTGCTGGGCACTTGGATTTTAACATTTTATGCAGGGGAGCTGTGCCACCTGCACCCCCGTACTTAAGGATTCTCAACTCCAGGGGGGTGCATGTTGTGGGGGTGCAAAACATTAAAAAAAAAGAATTGGGGCCGGGCACAGCAAAAACGCACCTGCGCCTGGACCTGAACCCAGCACCTTGCCCACCCAAGCCGCGAACCCACCCACCACGCCACGGGGCCAGCTCGGCAGTCCACCATGACGCCACCCCTCAAAACCCCTCCCACCCCCTCACTGAATGTGCTCTCTCCCACCCCACCCCCGTGCATACATGTAGTGACATCCTGTCACTATATGTGCCGGCCCACCCCATCCGGTCGCCCTACCTCATCGGTAGCCCACATGACATACACCGGGATTGAGTTGCCATTATTGTAAGTGCTCAGTCGCCGACACCCATGTCATGGACTACTGACAGACCTGACAGAGAAACCAGCTATTATGACTATTACCACTACACCTCAGTGATGACTTTATGCCAACTCGTCTGGACCCTGACTACAAGACCTTGTACCACAGGGGACTGAGATGCTCCTATCATCTGTCACAAAGGACTGATATCAAAACATTTCAGATGCTAAAAGACAGCTTAGCCATACCAAAAATGGGTATGTTTAGATATGTCCAGGCTTGGGCCTACACCACTAGCTAGATACAAAGGGGCCCAATACTGGATTACAAAAACACCCTAAACTATTTCATACTCACAATAATAGTGACAGATAATATGCCCAATGTAATTTCGTAACTTTACTCTGCACTATTCTAACTTAAATCTCTCCACCCAGTCCAGGCACTTAACAGGTGGAATCAGAAGCTCTGATAGCCTTTGTCCCAGGAGCAATGGTAGATAGCCTGTTCTAACTCTTACAAAGTCTTCTCATGGAGTGATGGAGTAGTTCTGTAAGATGTCTAGTATGTTACTTCTTAACACTGGTCCAAAAGGTACACAGAAAGACATCACAAAATAGCCACTGTTGGAGGCAATGTGGTGAGGAGCAGCTTGAACACAACCACACATTCTGGGCCTGTCCTCCTCTGGCCTTTATCACCTGAACTAAAGATGTGCTAAAATACATTTTTTCTCCACAACTAATTCTCACGGAACACCTGTTCACCTTCACACTGTATCCACAGTGCCTGAAGGACTCAGCATATAGATATCTTTTTGGGATTCGTATTACAGTGGCCAAAAAGTGTATCTCAAAGTGATGGTTAAGGCAGGGCCCTCAGCCATAGAGGACTGTATAATACTAGTCAATGCAACATATTCCACAAAAACATTGACATATGCAGGGAGACATCAGGAGGAGAAGAGGTATAATAGATAGAATATTTTGTTTCTGTATATTATGAATAGAGACCTATCCTTTTTACCCCGAGGGGGAAGCACATAATAGTGAAGAGGGATTAGGATGGTCAACACCCATCAGGGTTGCTTGTAACTTTCTCAGATGAAAGATAGCTATATGCAGCAACAGGTCCTTTTGAGATATGCCAGATATTTTGAAACTGTACTCTATGGGGACATTGTTGGTTCTGGGATGTTCTGTCTTCTTTGCTGTACATTGTTGTACTGTTGTGTCTTTGTATGCATCACAAAAACATTAATACACTCTGATTATGAAATAAATGAATAGAGCTATGTAAAGTACAGGCCTAACTAAGGTGCTAACTAGGTGCAAGCCAAGTGCCAAAACTTCACTACACAAAACTCTTTGCAGAATGGCTGAAATGTCATTTCATTTTTATGAAGATGAAGGCCTTTAGACAGATATAGTCCATTTCAAAAGACACCCATTGTCATGTAATACAAAACAATACATACATAGAATTACGAAAGAAACTTACACAAAATTACAGTGTTTCAGAAGGAAGTACACATTTCTTAAGAGAGGAAACATGGCTCAAAGCTATTGCGTAGCGCAAAGTGCGACTTGGCATGGATCTGCACCTGGTCAAGTGAATACTTCACCAGGAGGAGACTTCACATAGTAGTACTTCACCAGTGAAGGTGCCACTTCGTGTTGGGCTGCCTGTCTAAACCTTTGCATAGTACCACCTTCACTAGTATAATACCACTAAGTATATATTTTTAAAATGTAATTTTTTATTAAAATAAAATGTCCTAAAGCATGAAACCACTCAAACCACACCACCAGTGTAAAAAACTTTTACCTGAACCCATATGACACCCACCTCCCTGATCCTGTTCCTCTGCCCCTCCTAGTTCCAAACAAAGCTGCTGTGTAATTTGTCTCATTCCGTTGTCTGGTCTCGCTATTAGAAATCAACTTCTTCCACCCAACTGCATCATTGCAGTTGAAATTTCTGCCCCATTTCCCCAGTCTAATGCAAAAATACATTATACACCCCCACCCTCCCCTCACTGGCCCCCAGCACCCTTCTTCCCCCCCTCATCACCAAAGAAGAATACAACTGTTCCCAGGCAAGCAAGAGTCACACATGTTAAAAAGAAAACTGTCACCCCATAGCAGCCACCAGTTAATGAATTGGTGACGATGTGCTAGTAGTAACAGCTGATTGGCTGACCAATCAGTTGTTACTACAAGCATGCCATAACCAATTCATTCATTGTTAATGAATCAGTGATGACAGCAGGTTGAAACTATGAGGGACATTTTTCTTTTTTACAGCTGTGACTCTTACTTTCCTGGGGCAGCTGTATCATTCTTTTGATGATGAGGTTGAGAGAAGAGGGCCAGATGACAGTGAGTGGTGGGGTGGGGATGTATAAATTATATTTGAATGGGAGCAGGGTGAGTTGGAATTTCAGTTGGGATTACACACTGGATTAGTGGAAGGGTTTCTTAATAGTAAGGCTGGACATCAATATCACATTATTTATGTAAACAGAAATTCTGCTAGGAATCTGGGGGAGTAGAGAGGTGGGTTCAATGAGTGTGTTGGAATGGAGCTAATAAGTTTTTAAAGTGGTGGTGTGGGAGGTGGGTGGTGTTACACCTTATGAGGGTTGGGATGTTTTATTTTTTTACTACAATTTAAAAATATTAAATTAAATTGGTTACACATAGTTGATATGGAGTAAGGAACTTTGCCCCATTGTGCATAGTGTGAATTTTCCAACTTCACCTCAGTTACACTGGTGAATTTAAAATTCCCAACACCATTAGTGCTAACAGGTGCACTCAGCACAAAGTGGTGTATGTTTAAACTGAACACAGGCAGTCAAAAAGCAAAAGTAGTTTGGGTGTCCAGAACCTCACATGATTTTGCATTAATGCACTATGTAAAAAAATCTTGATGAAGATGTGCTGTATTTATAACAAAACAAAAATAACTTCAGTGCTAGGGTCCCCACCCTTCCCTGATCCCAGTGCTGATACTGAAGTAAAATTCTCCATGGCAGTCTAGCTGATCCCACTCCCTCCCTAATCCCAGGGCTGGTATGTAAAAGTAAATTCTCTCTGGTAGTCTAGAGGACCTTCCACCCTCTCCTGATCCCAGTGCTGCTATTGAAATAAATATATTCCTGGTGGTCTAGCAGACACTCCTCCCCAAGCCCTGATCACAGTGCCAGTATGTAAAAATAAATTTGTCCTGGTAGTTTAGCTGACCACCCACCCTAACTTTTCCAGTGCCAGTATGTAAAAAAAGCATTTTTCCTGGCAGTCTATTAGACCTGAAACACCACACTCACTGAGCACCCACACCATCAAGTCAGTACCCTTCAAAAGCAGTAATCCCCGCATGCAATAAGACACGATGAGCTATGGGTTATTGACTAATAAGAGTAAGCTCCTGCTGCATAATGAGACATGAGGCGCTTGCACTAAGTGCCTTTAGCACCTGTCTAGCTCTGCCAGCCAGTCCCCAAAGACCCATGCTCATTTCTAATTGCAGGTCACCAGCACGGCTAGTGGTAGAGCTACCATTGTGCTAATGGGCCAGCCTTTCAAAACCATCTGAATATAGCAGTGCATGCTGCATGCCTGCAGACACCCCAGATTAGCATATGCACCTGATAGTTGTTAGCATTCATGTCATTGCCATACTCAAATGTGCCTTTGAATATGTCACAGAGCCCAGTAGGTATCTGTCCAGTGTACAAGGCACAGTTAACATGGTGGTGGTAAACGTCCTGTTGCTGTTGAAATCTGGGCACCAGTTATCATAAATTTGATTTTATGAAGACCAGGCTTCTGTTTTCCGATTGCTATTTTCAGTTATTTAAGCAAAGCAGGTTATTCTCCTTGATCGTTTGATCTACATTTATTTAGGTTGTGCTATTTTACTTCATGAACCAAAAACAGATTTGCTTTTTATGGTCTATTAGCAGATTTCTACATCAATGTCCTGCACCCATGATGACTGAACAACTAGGATTTGACTGCGTCTCCAAGGATACTTTTGCATATGCCCCTCATGGCTAAAGTTTGGTGGCACAGCATAGTCACAATGGGTTGGATGGACTCCAGTGCATGTTCAAGTTCAAGTTTATTAGCAGGAATAACTCCATTGAGCACATTTTTTTACAAGGAGGTCCTGAACGGACAATTTGGTACAGGATATACAACTAGTAAATGGTACAAATACAGAAATAATATTTTACAATAGTCAACACAACACAATGCTAACATACTAACATACTAACTTACTAGTCACCAGCAGATTAGGCCTTATGGTCTATTGAGTCTGCTCAAGCCTCAGACCCCAGGGTTGGTACCGAAGCCTTCCCCCCTTGTTGTACCCCTGTGTCTTCTATCCTCTGTTTTGGCTCCTCTGGGGCAAGCCAACCCCTGCATCGTACCTTTCCTGTACCTGTCCCATCCTCTCTTGAGTCCCTCCACCATAGAAGCCTGGACCAGCTCACCAGGCAGCATATTCCATGGTTCCACCACTCTCTCAGTGAAATACCTCCTCTTTTCCCCCCAATCCTTCCTCCCTCAAGTTTCTAGCTATGTCCTCTGATGATTCCCCCCTCCTTCAGCCTAAAGATCTCCTCCTGATTTACCATATTTATTCCCTTAAGGTACTTGAAGACCTCAGTCATATCCCCCCGATCCCACCTCTCCACCAATGAGAAGAGGCCTAGCTCCTCTAGTCTCTTGGCATCCGTCATGTCCCCTAGACCTCGGATCATTTTGGTTGCTTTCCTGTGGACCCTTTTCAGAAGCTGGATGCCCTTCTTCAAGTGCGGCCTGCAGTACTGTACACAGTACTCAAGGTGTGGTCTGACCAGGCCATTGTACAGCAGCAGAATCACATCCCTGCTTCTTGAGGTAATCCCTGTGCGATGCAGCCCAACATCCTATTTGCTTTTACTGCCGCCACCCTGCACTGCTCAGAACTGTTCATGTTGACATTCACCAGGACCACCAGGTCTTTCTCTCCTGCCATGACCTTCAACTCATCCCCACCTGGGGTGTACTGATGATTAGGGTTCCCCACCCAAGGTGAAATACCTTGCACTCGGAGGCATTAAATTTTAATTTCCAGGTGTGGGCCACCTATCCAGGGTTTCCAGGTCCCTTTGCAAGGCCAACCTCCCCTCCTCCTCCACCACTGCCCCCAGCTGGAAGTCATCTGCAAAGAGACTCATTTCACATCCGATACCCTCCCTGATATCAGATATGTAGGCACTAAACAGGATCAGCCCCAGGACCAAGCTCTGTGATACCCCACTAATGACCTCCCTAGGAGATGAGACCTCCCCGCCAGCCACTACTCTCTGGGTGCACCTGCCAACCAGTTTCCGATCCATCTGACCATCAAGGGACCTACCCCCATCCCCCTCATTTTTTCTAGTAGCCCAATGTGAGGGACAGAGTCAAACACCTTGCTGAAGTCCAAGAACAGTACATCCACAGGTCTTCCCTTGTCTAGTTCTGATGTTACCCATTCATAAAACTCCACAAGGTTAGATTGACATGATCTTCCAGGCTCAAACTTTAAGTTTTCAGTGGCCCTGGCCACTGAAATTTGAAAGGGCAAACAGCTACCAGACAGCTTACCCCCAACCATGCTCTAAACCACATCTCGTTATAGCAGATTTTTACAGTTCAATTTTCCATAAAGAAGAAATCATGAAAATGGCAATAAAAAGAAATAGATTATTATGGAGGGGTAAGAAGATTTTCCTGCGTCATGACTTTTCTGCCCAAATACCTGAGAAACGCAAAGTGCACACCAACATCAGGTGCACACTTGAAGGCTAGGGGACCAAGTACTACATTAAACTGTCAGCAGATTTTGTAAAACAACTGAATGACAGACTGTGTCTTTTCTTTGATTCCCCTCAGCATGTATGGAATTTCCTAAATGGGAGCCTATTAAATGAGATGGGGAGAGACCCTGAACTGACACTTGCAATTAAAAACCAGCATACTCAACATTCCTAGCAAAATGACAAACAGAGCACTTCTCATAGATGAAATCTGGTGGCTACTATTAATAAGAAAGAGAGAGAAAATCGAACGAAATGTTTACAAAATCCGACCAGCCCCCACATATGCAGCAACAGCAATGTCAAAAACCTTGCAGTCGCAGACATGGAATACCACAATACTCATGAAAAGCAGATCTTTTATGGCCTATCACGTTCCATGAACAAAATACTGTATATCATCAAATACAATCCAGAGAAAAGGAATAGGAGTAAGGGATTCTGTAGTCTGGCAGAAACTGTCTCTAGTCCAAGTCCTGAGCCCAGCCAGCAGAGAAAATTGTTCAGATACCTCCCTCCCCCAAAAGGAAACAAATTGTCTCACACCCATGTCATTCTGGACTGTGGCACAGACTGCAAGGAAGGAAACATTATTTGTCAACATGTCAGCATTTACCCTCTACCCTTTCTGCTTGAATTGTTTAACACCTTCTTTCTATTTAAGGTGTGAAAATAAAAGAACCATAGCAAACAGCATCAGACATTATCTGACTCTGTTACAGCCTCCCTAACGAACGTTATGGCCAAGACTGATCTACTCATTTTTGCCAATCCACTGGAACTCAGCCCTGAAGCTTATGATCATTATAGCCTTCTACAGACACTAAGGGAACTTCAGGAAGTCTATTTCATGACAAAGAATGGTGGTTCTATTTGCCAATTGCAGAACTGTGGAATGAAAAAAGTATTAAAAAAGTATTATTAATTATTGCAGACAAAAATTGGGAGGTTTTTTGGGCCTTTGTCTAATGCAAAGTGGTCCAGCTACTCTGTAGCCTCACAGTAAATCCTTACAGAGTGGGAGAGAAGATGATCTGGAAGCCTAGTGGTATTGACACAGACAACACCACTAGTGTTGAACTGCATGAGCAGGAGGAAGCAACTAGGACGCTGTTACAGCACAAACCATCACCACCAGACTTCAAGCAAGTGGTTGTGAGGGAGACATTGGAGCAGCACTGTTTTGCAACCAGGCAACATTGGTCTTCAAGCAACTGGGCAGGCAGGGGGAGAAATTCTCAGGAGCAGAGCTGTGGTAGGAGGGAGGCATGGGACAATAAAACAGACTGAAGTAAAAAAAAAATCCTTCAGTTCCCCTATGCCCTACATCCAATCCAAATCATCATACCAGGATTGCATTGCCTTGCCTGTACATCTGCCAAACTGGCCCAGGCTGCATTTTCCTAAGCATTCTTTCTGGCTAACTAAATTTTATTGTGGGGCTTATTTGAGTTGCCAGAGAATGTAAAGTCGATCACATAATTTCCACAGAATCACTGTAGAATTGCTCATAGCCTGACTGCAGCAAGTGTAAGGTCCTGTCGATGAATGTGGGTCCAGTTTGCTGCAGTGAAGACAAGGCCCTGCCTACTACACATATGCTTTTAGTATATTATTACTACAACATTTTATTTGTCTTTATTGTACAGCTGCTCTTTTCTGTTTTCGTCTCTTTTACTCTAGGAAAACAGTGCATATAGCCTTTCTGATAATAGATTTGATAATCTGACACCTGTTTATCAAAGAAATAGGTTAACAGGAAATCATAACTATCTCACTTCAGTATTAGTTAACATAGTAATTCAAGTGACCATCTGCCTAGTATTTAATATACTGTATTCAACATATACAGGTGAAAAGTTACTAGTATTAAAAAACCTAAATAAAATTAGTAAAGAATTGTTGTTAGCACTTTAGAAATAGTTAAGTATAGCTATAAGCTGCTAGGAAAAGGTTTTAACTCCTGCTAACCTTGTAGTGTTTTTTTTTATTTATTTATTTTTAATCACTACAGCTATTTCCTTATTGATCCTACTAAGAAACCAGCAGAGTAGGCCCTATGGTCTATCGAGCAGACTCTGCTAGATAGACCATATGGCCTACTCTGCTAGCTTCCTAGTATGTTAGTATTGCTTTAGAGTCCTCAGTGTACATGCGAATATATGAAAATACTGGTAAAAAAAGTCCCAGAGATCTAACAAGTCTACCCAAGTGTGCAGCTCGCAGTATATCTTTACTGCAGCTGCCCCCGGTCCCACCTCATTATCCTTGCCTGCCACCTTTACCCTCTGCTTATTAAGTTAGTATTATTATTATAGTGCACTATTTATTAGTATAAGGGATGTTTGCTAGCAAGTGGAAAAGGGCTAAGGTCATTCCATTTTTAAAGGGGGAGACTCCTCTAATCCTACAAACTACAGGCATTTTGTCCCGTTATCAATCATCTCAAAACTGATGGAATGCTTAGTTCATTCCCAACTTATGGGATATCTGGAAACATATAAAAGGATAATACCTGCTCAATATGGGTTTAGGAAGGGATGGTCCACAGAGACCGTGCTCACAGACATTTATGACTTATTGGTTACCCCTCTCGGAGAAGGTTGGTCTATGGGTGCGGTCTTCACAGACCTGTACAAAACCCATGATATGGTAAAATATAGAAGACTCTTGACTTTCCTGCAAGTGATTGGAGTAAAGAATTAATCCCTGGTTTGGTTCAGATCATATTTAGAAAATTGTCCAAAAATGGTATCTATAGGAAGCAGAAGTTCTGACCTGTTCCCAATAACCAGGGATGTACCCAAGGCTCTCTACTGGGCTCTTTGATATTCATGGTGTACATGAACAGCCTCCCTAGTTTTGTACATAATACACATATAACATTATATGCCGGCAACATAGTAATATTCACAGAGGGAATAAATTCCCAAAATGTTGAGTCTAAACTCCAGGCTGACTTTCATTGGAAAAGTGGTTTGCATCTAAGTTGTTAGGAATTTAAAAAATACTCAGAGCATGTTATTTTGTACAAATAAGGTGAATAAAGTACATTTACCTCAAACTTTAGAAGTCAGGGCAAAGGATGGTCAGATCCTATCCCAGGTACAAAGTTATAAGTACCTGGGAGTGGAATTCAACCATCATTTAAACTTTGACCTTCACATTCACTCCCTGGTTAATAAGGTTGGGAGAAAGTTGAGGGCCATGAGAAGCGTGTCCTATTGCCTGACCAGGAAAGATTGTATAACAGTGGCTAATCAGCTACTGGTTCCCCTCTTAGACTATGGTAGTCATATATTTAATAATAGTACAAAAAAATCACTACGTAGGCTAGATGTGACTTATCACAAAATAGCCAGATTTGTGTTAAAACGTTTCTTTAATGTTCACCACTGTACACTCTATCATGATTTAACCTGGAGTTCACTTCAACAAAAAAGAGATTATGCATGGGCTATCCTTTTATTCAAAAGTTTAAAATCTGGTGAGCCTACTAGATAAGCTCACTTAAGTGGACAAACCATACATATTCCATGAGGGACAAAACCTTGTGCATGAAGGTTCCAAAAACTAGAATTAAATTTGGGGAATTGACTTTTAAATATCAAGCAGTGATTGCCTGGAATAACTTTCCAAGCCAGCAGAAGGATATGACTTTGTCTGTTGATTTATTTAAATAATATGTTAAATCAAAATTGCACAAATGTCTCTGTCATTAGGGATTTATAATACTGACATTGTTTTCTAATCAAATTTCCTGGGACTTATGTTATCTGTTATGTAAATTACTTATCTGTATACTGTACTTGCATTTTAGTCTCTGTCCCTGTGCTGTAACTTATTTGTTGTAACTTATAATGTTAAATACAGGAGTGCCTTGAAAACAGGGCCTGTATCGCCCTGTGGTGTAATATTTGCTTGTTGAATACTTGCCTGTATAAATAAAGTTGTCTTAATGCCTCTTGAAAGAGGCATTAAGGGGAATGGGAGAGGAATCAGGGGTTGAGGGACAGTGGGCAGTATTTAAAACGGGGATTACAAGAACAACAGAATTATGCATTAAGCAGGTTAGCAAGAGGAAAAGGAAGAGGAGACCATTATGGTTTTCAAAGAGGTAGCAAAAAGAAAAAGCCAAAAAGATTGCATTCAGGCAATACAAAAGACACAGGCAGAAGGGGATAGGGAGAAGTACTAGGAGAAGCAAAGGGAGGCAGGGAGATCAGTAAGGGAAGCCAAAGCTCAGACAGAAGAACACATTGCAAAATCAGTGGGTAGAGGGGACAAAACCTTTTACAGGTACATAAGTGAAAAAAGAAAGACAAAGGGAGGGATAGTGAGACTGAAGGGGGAGGATGGGGGCCGCGTGGAGGATGACAACAGTAAAGCTAACACATTGAACAGGTATTTCTGCTCATTCTTTACTGAGGAAGAGGATGGTAATGGGTCTGAAGGGAGTACAAGGGGTGAGAATGGTGCAGAAATGCACACAAGTCCCTTTACATGAGAAAGGGTCCTGAAGGAATTGGAAGTAATAAGAGTTGATAAAGCAATGGGGCCAGATGGGGTGCACCCCAAGGTCCTTAAAGAATTAAGATAGGTGGTGGCTGAACCTCTGGCTATCCTGTTTAGCCGATCACTGGAAGCAGGGGAGGTACCCAAAGACTGGAGAACAGCAGATGTAGTCCCCTTATATAAAAGTGGGAACAAAGAGGAAGCAGGGAATTACAGACCAGTCAGCCTCACCTCGGTAGTGGGAAGATCATGGAAGCACTACTGAAGGAGAGATTGGTGGAACATCTGGTTGTCAATGGACTACAGGACCCAAAGCAGCATGGTTTCACCAGGGGGAGGTCATGTCAGATCAAGCTTGTTGAATTTTTTGACTGGGTGACTAGGGAGGTAGATCAGGGGAGGGCAGTGGACATGGGCTATCTGGACTTCAGCAAGGCCTTTGGCACTGTGCCACATAGAAGACTATTACACAAACTGGGGAATATGGGTGTGGGCAGGACAGTAGTGTGGTGGGTAGGTAACTGGCTGGGTGACAGGACACAGAGGGTGGTGGTAAATGGCTGTCAGTTCACAGAGGGAAGAGTGACCAGTGGGGTACCACAGGGATCAGTGCTGGGACCAGTCCTATTCAACATCTTCATCAGTGACATTGCGCACGACCTAGAAGGCAGAATTTCACTGTTCACTGATGACACAAAGCTCTGTAACAGAGTAGACACACCAGAGGGTGTAGACAGAATGAGAAGGGACCTGCAGAAACTTGAAGAATGGTCAGGGGTTTGGCAGCTGAAATTCAATGCAAGGAAGTGCAAGATAATGCATATGGGGCACAAAAACCCTGGCACAATATATTAGTTGGGGGGTGAGGATATAGCATGCACCAAGCAGGAAAGGGATCTTGGGGTTATCATCTCTGATGACCTCAAGGTAGGGGAACAGTGTGACAAGGCAGCAGGTAAGCAAATAGGATGCTGGGATGTATAGGCAGGGCATCACCAGCAGGAAAAGGGAGGTCATAATTCCGCTTACAAAGACACTAGTGAGGCCTCACCTGAGTACAGTGTACAGTTCTGGAGGCCATACCTACGTAAGGACATAGACAGGGTAGAGAAGGTTCAGAGAGGCAACAAAGATGGTGCATGGATTGCATCACAAGTCCTATGAAGACAGGTTGAAGGAACTGAACATGTACTCCCTGAAGGAGAGGAGGGAGAGAGGGGATATGATAGAGACATACAGGTATCTTATGGGGAGGAACAGGGTGCAGGAATACACTATTTTTAAGTGAAAAAGATGTTCCAGGACTAGAGGGCATGAGATGAAGTTGGAGGGAGGACAATTCAGAGGAAACATGAGGAAGAATTTTTTCACAGAATGGGTGGTGGACAAGTGGAACACCCTGCCAGAGGAAGTGGTGGGGGCTGAAACAATCACGGGTTTTAAGAATGCATGGGATAGACATAAAGGAATTCTGGAGGTCAGGGGTAAGGGGCAACAGACTTCTAGGGAAACATAAACTGAACTTACGAGCTCAAATGAGCAGACTGGGTGGGCCATAGGCCCTTATCTGCCAACACTGTCTATGTATCTATGTATCTATGTAACTAGTATATTATTATTATTATTATTATTAAATGTATATTACACTCCTCACACTTAGTCTACTAGGAAAACTGAAACATTCTCCTTTTAATGGCTTGTAAGGTAGTATCTTGGAGTGTTAAAGATTCAGTTATCCCATTTAAAAGGAATAGGGGTTATAAACTATTAAAGAAGGCATCAAGCAGATACAACTGTCTTACAATAAACCCATTTACTGTAGTACCACAGGAACCATAAAAGCTATGCAGATGGTAGGTCACACAAGAAGAGTTTTGTTGCTATAATATCAAAAAAAAACAGGTACAGATGTTCTTATCTGAAAGAGAGTGAACAATCACACATTGCAGATGCAGAAGGGAGATACCAAATGCTTACTGCCACCCTTTATGAAATTAATATTGCATTATGCAACTTATATTCCACACAAAAAAAAAAAAACAAGAAACATTTTTGGCATGACAGCAATAGAACTCATCAATTTAATAGATCACAAAATAATTGTAGGGGTAGATGTAATCGAAGTAGTTGACCCAGTATTAGACAGAAACATACCTAACCCCCAAATTGAACATACCAAATCCAGACATTCATTTCTGAAGCTCAAGGAAGACTGTGGCTGTTAGATCCTTGGAGAATGATTCCCCCATCAAGGACATAATTACAAGTTCTTTTCAAACTGACACCTTTCCTATAGCAGGTTTGATTACTTACTAGGTTCAAAAAATATTCTGTACATGATGCTGGCAGCAGAAATTGACAATATAGTAATTTCTGATTATAGTCTAATTGGTATTTCACTCTCTCAGTTTTCAGATGGCCCAAAATCATTTTATTAGAAATTTAACACTTTGTTACTAAGAGACAAATTCCCAGAATGGATTTGAGAAGAAACCAAGGAATTAATTGATCTAAATGATGTTGGGGAAGTTTCAAATGCTTGCTTGTGAGATGCTTTCAAGGCATTTATAAGAGGGTGATCTATAGGTTTTTCATCACAAAAGAAAAGGGAATCAAAAAAAAAACTTACAACTATGGAGGATAAACTCATAAAGCTTGAAGAACAGTAGAAAAATAACCAGATCATCTTTGCTACAAGATACTACTTGAAATTAATAAAATGTACTCTGCAAAAGCTTACTATGAACTATTTAGAACTGATTAGTTATTGGGAGTTAAGTGAAAAAGCTAGTAAAACATGGGCCTACAGTTTAAATGTAAACTGAACCAAAACACAATCCTTGGTGTAAGAAACAAAGCAGGGAAACCCATCTGGTCCAACAAAGAAATAAATAAGATTTCTATTGAGTTTTCTATGAAATTATACCATAATTCCAATCCGATAATGCTAAATAAATTAATAACTTCTTATCATAAACCAGCTTACCACAGATAGATAAGCACGATTAAAAAATATTGGTATAATTATTATATTAACAGAAGTTACAGAATCAATCAGGGACCCTCCAAATAATAAAACCATTGGCCCTGATGGAATAACTGGGGAATTATATAAACTTCTAAGCTCACAAATAGCCACTTACCCCCGTAAAGCACTTTTAAAATGCAGAAGTAATGACACACTTTCACATTCTATGTATTCAGCATACATCGCTCTTATCCCTTAAAAGAAAAATACAATCTTAATTGTAACATGTATAGACCTACTTCATTACTAAATAATAATTACAAAAATTGTGGCCCAAATACTGAGCTTGCAAAGCGTTATCAACAAGATCTTAGGTCCAGAGCAAGCTGAACTTTTTATAGGCAGGTTGTGCATGACAACATCAGGAGGCTGGAAAACACAATGTGGACATCAAGCAAACACAACACCCTTGCTATTGAAATCTCCTTCAATAACATCTAATCATTTGACTCTCTACATTGGAATTTTATTTTTAAATCCCAAGGATATATTGGCTTTGACAGTGACATTATATACATCAGATATAAATTATGTACAAAGAGCCCACAGCATGAATAATTACAAATGGCAGTATATCTTCTACTCTGTAACATTCTCAGAGGTGCTACCAGTCAGGGGAAGGGGGGGTGGAGAACCATGACATCAGCACCTTCAATAAATGGTTGAAGGACTGGTGCAAGGGCAACAACTTTAGCTACATTGGGGACTGGTGTGCCACCTGGGAGGATGCACACCTCTACAAGAAGGACGGCGTGCATCCTTCTGTGAAGGGCACATCTGTCCCCAATGAGAGGTTTACAGTCTTCCTGTGCAAGCATTTAAACTAGCCACTGGGGGGGCTGTCAGCTGCAGGGAGATTCAAGCAGCCCACCCCCTCAAGTTAGTGCACACATAGAGCAGGACCAGGATGCCAACCCAACGATGGATATGCAGGGAGTAATAAGCTACGTACAGAACATAATAATATTACCACCAAAAGTTGATCCTGGTCAGACCACAAGCATCCAGTAGCATAATGAATAGGAGGCAAAACATGAAACACCCTGGAATAAGTAGGATGAAGCAGGGAGCGGCGCATAAGGAGAGAACAAAAAAAATGTCTTTCTTCATAGACGATCACATACACAAATGCTCAAAGTCTGGGGAATAAGGTCCCTGACCTGGTGACAATAATGATGGAGGCTGATCTGGACATAGTGGCAATAACCAAAACATGGTACACCAGCAATAACAGCTGAGGCATAAGTGTACTGTTTTATAATCTGTTGTGAAAAGATAGGAAAGGAAATGGGGAGAGAAAGCATAAGGGCAACTGAAATTCTAAACAGGTATGAGCAAACAGAGGAAATATGGGTTACCCTCGAGCCAGGCAATGGAACTACCATATGCGCTGGGGTCATTTACAGACCACTGACTCAGGCTGAGGATGACAAGCAGCTGCTGGAAAACATGCATGACATGGCAACATGCTATTTTTGATGCTACACATACACACTCATGCCAATATTAATGTGCCCCACAATCTGCAGTTCTCACTCCTGTATCCCTCTTTAAGCTCCCTCCCTCATCTACATTATTTTGCAGTTCTTCCTTACACAAGTAACCTACATCTCCTCAACAAAGCCTCTTTGGATGTTACTTTGTCATGGCAGTAACCTATAATTTTTGTATACCTCCTCTAGACTTATGGTCTTGCACATGATGTACATTGACTGTAACTCTGTGTGCTTGTATAGTCTGATTTTTGCAATAGCTGATATCTTGTTAAGTTCTATATTCAACTTGTAAACCTGTATTTTGTGTTTTGATGTGGAAACTATGTAAAGGAGCTTTTAGCTCATAGGTGTTATCCATGATTCCAATAAATAAATAAATCGCAGCAAAGGGGGAGGTACTGCTACTGGGTGACTGTGACATGCCTGAAGTGGACTGGTCCATCCCTGCAGGGGCCCTGAGTGAGGACACAAGACTTCATTTACTCCCTTGAGGGGGCTGGCAAAACACAGCTCATTCAGGAACCTACCAGGGACCAAGCAATCCTGGATCTGGTGCTGACCAATGGAGACAGAGTATCAGATCTTAGGGTAGAAGTACAGTTAGGATCTAGAGACCACAATATGGTGTGGTTCAAGGTGGACACAGGGATCCAGTCAATCATACTTAAACAAGTGTCTAAGACTTTAGAACAGCGGACTTTACCAGAATAAGACTATAGCTAAAGGAAACCCTGTAAATGAGAGGGGTAGGAGGCAACATGGAGGAGAAATGCATACACATCCATGAGGCTATAGTGGAGGTAACAGAACAATATGTCAGGTCTACAGACAAGAGTAAAAGGAGAAGAAAGCCTCTTTGGTTCTTGGGGGGGGCAGAAAAAATAAGGGCCAAGAGGCTAGCCTTCAGTAGGGATAAGGAGACAGAAAATTAGGAGGACAAGGAGAGGTATCATAAGTGCCTGAGAGAGGCAGGAAAGGCAGTAAGGAGTGTTAAAGTGCAAATGGAGGGAGAATAGCTCAGTCTTTAAAGGGGGGAAACAAGGCATTTTTCTGGTACATCAGTGATAAAAGGAAGGCAAAAGTGGGACTAGCAAAGCTTAGAGGGGCCAGGGGGAGACAGAGGAGGGAGCCGGGGAAAAATCAGCAATCCTGAATGAATATTTCTGTTCGGTCTTCACTGTGGGAGGGATGGTCAAGGCCCACAGTTGGACTTCAGGGGAGTTAAAGATAGGGAGGTAAACACCAGTCCATTCACAGAGGAGAGGGTTCTAGAGGAACTGGCAATATTAAAGGTTGACAAAGCCATTGGTCCAGATGGCATACATTCCAGGGTCCTAAAGGAGCTATGGTATGAGCTGGCAGCCCCTTTGGCAGCCCTGTTCAGCAAGTCCTTTGACACTGGAGTGGTTCCAAAGGACTGGAGAAGGGCAATCATTGTCCCTCTTCACAAGAGTGGTAGTAGGGAAGAAGCGGGAAACTACAGGCCAGTTAGTCTAACCTCAATAGTTGGAAAGATAATGGAGGCACTGCTCAAGAAAAGAATTGTGGAACACCTGGTAGCCAATGGGCTGGTGAATATCAGGCAACATGGGTTCTCTGCAGGACAATCCTGTCAAACAAATCTAATAGATTTCTTTAACTAGGTGGCAAAAGTGGTAGACCGGGGGGGCAGTAGACATTGCCTATCTTGACTTCAGCAAAGTCTTTGACACAGTCCCACATAGGAGACTGGTCAACAAGCTAGGCAGCCTGGGGAAGGGAAACAAAGTGGTGAACTGGATTGGCAACTGGTTAAGGGACAGAAAACAGAGAGTAGTAGTAAATGGAACCCAAGCAGAGGAAAAGGAGGTGATCAGTGGGGTACCTCAGGAGTTAGTACTGGGGCCAATCTTCTCCAGTGTCTTCATCAATGATACAAGAGACAGGCTGGATGGAAAGGTTTGCCTGTGTGTGGATGACACCAAGACCTGCAACAGAGTGGATACCCCGGAGGGGGTGGAAATGATGAGAAGAGACATGGAATGGTTGGAGAGATGGTCAGGGGCATGACAGCTAAGGTTTAATGCAAAGAAATCCCAAATCATGCATGTGGGGAGCAGGAACCCTGGAGCTTGCTACACAATGGGGGGGGCGGGCTGCTGACAATAACTAAGAAGGAGAGAGAGTTGGGGGTCATAGTCACAGATGACTTGAAAGACACTAAGCAGACTGCCAAGGTGGTGGGAAAGGCCAGTGGGATGTCTGGATGTACTGGAAGGGGAGTCACAAGCAGAAGGAGGGAGGTAATGGTTCCACTGTACAAGATCCTGGTGAGACCTCACCTTGAATACTGTGCACCATTCTGGAGACCACAACTTCAAAAGGACATTGACAAAATAGAGATGTGCAGAGGAAGGTGACCAAAATGGTGAAAGGAATACATCACAACCCTTATGAGGAGAGAGTGAGGGACCTAAATTTGTACACACTGGAACAGAGGATGGAGAGAGGTGACATAATAGAGACAATCAAGTACCTCAAGGGCATAAACAAAGTGGAAGAGAACAACATATTTCAGCTCAACAGTAGTGCCCAGACAAGAGGACATGACATATGATTAAAGGGTGGCCGCATAAGGGGAAATATTAGGAAGTTCTTCTTCATGGAAAGGGTGGTGGATGTATGGAATAGCCTGCCCTAGGAGGTGGTGGCAGCCCATACTGTGGTGGGTTTTAAGCATGCATGGGAAAGAAACAAAGGAATAACAGAGGTAGGAAGAAAAAGATAAGCCAATGACCAATAAGGGTCACTCATCACTTTGTGAACTAGCGTAAATGGACAGACTGGATGGGCCTGGCAGTCCTTATCTGCTGACAGAATCTATGAAACTATATCCTCCCCCATTTGCTTATAGAGATAAAGAATTCAAGGATGCCCCCCCTCTCCCTACCATTTTATTTGATAATTTGATTCCATAATAGCAATCATAAACCGCTCCCAAGAAATACACGAAGTATACACAGGAAGATCAGTGAATTAAAAAAAAGCATTTTTGGGGCAGCCTGGTGGTGCTGAGGATTGAGGCACTGGATGCCACTCTTCACGCTGCACTGGTGACTCGGGATCGGGAACGACTTTGGGTTGCCGGGGGGGGCCAGAAGGGGGGGGAGCAGGATCGAGCATTGGCTCTGCTCTCCCTGTTAAGGGGTGGGGTCACCCACCCATAGTCCTACCATCATGGAATGGAGGTTCAGTGTTGGTGCAGGTGGATAACAGCGTGGCTGGAAGGGAGGGTGATGTCCAAAATAGCATGCGTGTGTGTGCCTCTACACACATGCGCTACATCAGGGATGCGTGGGTGTAGAGGCCAGTAGAAAACCCATAAAAAATCCAGAAACTGTAGATGGGAAAAAAAATTTATTTTTCTGATGATCTTCTACTTATCCGCAGCAGACCCACTGCAGAATCTTGAACAACTCCTGTCTAAATTTGGAGCACTATCAGGCCTAACAGTTAATAGTGATAAAACACAAATACCCCCACTATAGTATCCCAAAATACTTCAAGCACCTCTGCCAGCATCTATAAGCCCACAACTAATAAAAAATGTGATTACTTATTTGGGAAAAAAACATTTCTAATGATCTTGGCCAATTAATGGAAAATAATCTGACCCCCTCTACTAAAGGAAATTGAAAGAGACTTCAATAAATGGGGAGAAGTTCACATCTTCATATGGGGAACAAATCATACAACTAAGATGATTACAGTTCCAAAGATGTTCTACCTATTTCAAAATATCTCTACAAAAATGCTGCAAAATTTAATTATGAAAGACAGAAACTCGGTTCCTCAAGCTTCACTGTCCTGACACCAGTGGCCCAAAGCACGGTTGCCTGACATTTAAATTTTGCCTGTGGCAGAATATATTTCACATTTCAGGGGGTTTCACCCCACACACCCCTCAAGTTTTACAACTAACTTTGCTGCAGGCAAAATTTTAATGTCAGGCAACCATGTTTCAGGCTGCTGGCATCGGGATAGTGAAACTTGGGGAACTGAGTTTCTGTGTTTCAAAATACTACTGACTGGATACCTAGTCAAACAATTTTTATGGGGTTCCAAACCTCCCCGTTTGACAATCCAAAACTGAAGATGCCAATAGAAGGAGGAGGTTTTTATCTTCCTTGGTTGAAAAAATATTATTAGTCCCTTATACTCAATCTGTATTCCACTTCAGTAATGATTCCCCAACAGAACCCCCCCCCGCCCACACACACACACACACACACACACACACACACGCACTGTGGCTGAGTTACAGGAAACTGCTACTGCATCTCCAAATCCTCATCAGTTTCCTTTTATCAGACATAGTGACTATTTTTAGTGTAATCCTTGTAGAGATAATAATATTGATACAATATAAAGGATATTCAATGCACCCATGCTCCATAGTGGAACAATCAAATGCATGCCCTTATGGAATAACAAATTCAGTATAACCAAAAACCATTAAAAGATTCTAGCTGGGATAGATTAGGGATACACAGACTTGCAGATATTCTCAACCCAGAAACAAACTCACTTCTATCTTTCAAAGAATGAAGAACTAAATTTACAATTTACAAAATTCACTTTTAAGCCTTTCTGTAGCTAAGAAAGGCACTAACTACACAAATCTTGCAAGGGCATTACATATTATCAAAGTATAAGGAATGGAACCAACTAATTAAATTAGCACTAATGAAAAAGATGTGAGTTATGTGTACAAGTTGATATCTAATAACGATGACTCAGGAGTGTAGATTAAAAAGAAAAACAGAAAAAAAAAATTAAATAGATTCTTCTCAACAGTAGAATGGTCCAGTATCTGGTCTAACACATTCAAATGTAGAAAAGAAACTCAAGGGAGATTAATCCAGTTCACAATATCTGATATGCAATATTATACTCAGCAGAAATTGTAAAATATGGGAATGTTAACAGGTGAGGCCTGCTGGAAATGTGGAGAGTTATATGCCAGTTTATTGCATGTACTATGGGAACGCACTAAGATTACATTCCTGTTCTTCAAAATTATATTTATTTGGAATTCATTGACAAACTGTATATTTGATGGATCTGGTCATGCAGCCTTTAAGTTACGCCTGAAGAAATATTATATTAATCCATCGTCTTGCAACTGTTTTACATAATTGTCTACTTTGATATTATTGTGTTGTCTTTGTTGGTCTGACTGTTCTGTATTTGTATGTAATATCTTGTCTGTTTGTAATAGGCCCGAGTCATGTATGAAAAAGGGCTTTTGGCTCATTACACTTACCTGGTTAACAAAAGTTAAATAAAAATAAAATAAATAACACGTGTTCAAGCATCACTCACTGGCCAAATAATTGAAATGTCTCCCTTAGTATTTCTCTTGGGAATAATTCCCAAATCTCTCAATGCTGGAAAATCCCAACAAAACTGGATATTAATTGCAGCATTAGGTGTTAAGCATTTTTTGTTATAATAAAATCTGATAACATTCAAACTTTGGAAGAATAGTACAAGTACATAAATTCCACTGCTAATAATGAACAGATAAGCACTATTCTCATAGATAAATTAGAACTATTTGAACAGATTTGGTTACCTTTTTTAAAAGCTAAACATTAGATGTTAGCACAACACATGAACCCAGTTAAGTAGAATATGCTATTGCAGAATTATGTTTGTTAAAATACAGTTATCCAACCTAAGCTGATGATTGTTATTGTGATACTCCAATGTATTTCTACAATATACAAAATACATAATGGAAAAAAGACCAAGCTCTTTCTAAAGATCTGTCATGCAGTCATTGCTTTCCTTGGCTACACTAACTTTTGACAGAATAACATCAAAGAAGGAAGTGCTGTACCCATGAATGTAGATCTCACCCTCCAGCTCATGATCGTACTCCACATCTACACCACCCCCTTCGCCAAGCTCCTTACTGGCAAACTCTCCTTCCCTTTGTCCCTTTCTATATGTATTGCTGGTGTCTATGTCTATGCCAATCAAACTCAATACTATTTTTGACCTTCCTTCCTTCCTCTATCTCTTTACTGTAAACTATTGGAAAACTAATTATGGGTGACTTCAGTTTCAAGTGATCCATCATCAATGCAGAAAAACTTACTCAAAATGTCTTATCACTACAAATTAAGCAACACATCACTGAATCTACCCAGCTTAGACCTTCCTCCTGAAGACAATTGTTAATAGACGAGGTCCTTTCCTCCCACCCCCACTGTACTGTGGAAGTGAACATCAAATGGTCTACTGCATGCTCAAGGTTCATCTGCATAAAAGTAATTCAACTTTGGTTCTGTTGGTTGTTTGACCTTTCTGCCCATTTGTGTGACCTGTTCAGATTGAACCATCATCTCTACATCAACTGAATTAGATAATTCTCTCTAACATTTTTAGTCCACTGATTGCATCTAGAGGATGTTACCCACTTCTTCCAAATTTTATTGGTAAGCAAATTAAGGAGAGATGGCTCTTTTGCAAATGCAGGACCCTATGCACTATGCCAACATGCAATGTAAACTGAGCTCATTGGCATAGCTAAGTTGGAATGCCATGGAGTATTGGTCATGCGACATTCATGACTGGGGCACACAGCTGGCATGTGTTGGATCCCCTGGTCATGTGAACAAGAATGCACCAGGGGTCTGTGGGAGGTATGCTGGGGGTGTACCAGGGGTACTAGCCATGCACCATGGTGAGTAGTGCTGTGCACTGGGGCACATACGAGGCAGGCAGGTACACCACGGAAAACCCTGCCATAAGTGCCCCTATGCACCCAGCCCCCACACACACTGAACAGGTGAATGGGCGCAGGAAAGGCAGGCATTGCCCCCCAACACAGCTGTGGCCTGCATTGAACTCAAACCCACTGGCTGACACCCCCCTGCACTCTATCGGGTAATCACCACCCCCACTGCGACCAGACCCCCCCGGCACTGACAAACCCCCTACCTGTACCTGCAGGTGTGGTACTGGGTGCATGACAACCAGTGGCACAGCCCTCCACACATCTCCACAGTCACCGGCCATCTGACCTACATGGGCATGCAGCCACTGTACGCCCCTGCATAGGTTAGATGGGTGGTGGCTGTGGAGATGTGTAGAGGGCTGTGCAGCTGGACATCAGGCACCCGGTACCACACCTGCAGGTTAGGGTAGGGGGTTTTGGGGGTTGGCACCATGGACCACAAGAGTGGGTCAGGGGTATGGTGGATGGGGATGTCCTGCATAGGGCAGCAGGTGTGTGTGTTGGTGGGGGGCCTTTCTGCATGAGTGCCATGATGACTTGGGGAGGGGAGGGTGGCACGGGTAGCCTCCATGCACTGGGAGCATTGCTGTTGTACAGAAGCCTGATGGGGCATTGCCACATGGATCCAGTTGTCAGCGGGTGTGATTCATGCACCCAGACTCACACCAAGCTGCACAGGTGATCAGCTGTGGACCCAGGGCAGGCATCCGATTGGGTTCACTATGCCTCTCCCATCTGCCCTGCATGTCAGTGTACAGGTGGAGGCTGGTAGTGAAGTATGGCCAGTGTGCATCTGTCCGCAGGTGTGGAGCTCCATCAGTGGGTTACCCGCCTACAGCGAGTATAACCCGCCCATTCATGCATAGGGCCTACAAACAGTAAACAATCAGCATACTTATTAAATAAATAGATTAAGGCACAAGAGAATGTCCTGTGTAGGGTGAAATGCTTGTCTGTGTCTTTCGTTTTCAGCCTGTGCAGAGTATGTGAGAGGTCATTTGGCACCATACGCTTGTACTTTATGTATACTTCCGACATTGCTTTGCATTATGGAGATGTGTCATTTTACATTTACTTGAACCCTGTCTTTCTTGCTAATGCCCATTCCAGGTAACCCTTGTCTCAGTGTTGTTGTGCTGAGGATCTTTGTCTTTTAAATTACTTTCCAATTTTGGGCTTACCATGACACAAACCAGTAAGACCAGAACATGACTGTTTCATCTTTCTCCTGGGCTGTTACTGATGAGGCACGCTGAGGACTCCTGATGGGATGAAATATGTGTCTGTGTCTTTTGTTTTTCAGCCTTTGCAGAGTGTGTGAGATACCATTTGGTACCTTAAGCTCTTGTTGAAAGCACAACCAGTGTACGTTCTTTCAATGTGATTTGTATATACTTTCCATGATGCTTAGTAGTAGGTGTCATTTTTCATTCTCTGAAACCTGGCTTTATTGTCAATGCACTTTCCAGGAAACCCTTGCCTCAGAGCTTTTGCGCTGAGGTTCTTTTTTGTGTTGGTTGCATATGCAAGAAACAAATTGCTTTCAGCAGTTAGGGAGAAAGCCTAAATGTGTCAGGAAATTCGAGTCACGTCACCACGCAACCAGCTGTTTTGGTGTATTACAAACTACCAAAACAGCTGATTGGTGTCCCCATGGTGAAGGCTTCTCAGTCGGCCTCTAACAGTCCCCAGGAAGCCAACAGAAAGCCACCACCCATCATTCACTGTGCCTTCCTGGTGAAACATTTCAATAAAAAAAAAAGCTGATGGGATGCCCAATCCCCCTGTCGGCATGCCCCCCTCCCCAATTAACTAGAATCTGCAACTTATCCAGTAGGTAGGGAAATAGGCAGACTGGGTGGACCAAGCGGTCCTTAACTGCTGTCAAATTCTATGTTTCTATTTGCTGACTGGGTAGCCCAATGCCCGTCAGTATAATGCACCTCCCCCCATTTGTTGTTTACCTAGTGGGGTGCCCAATCCCCCCTCGGCTCATGCACCCCCCCAGCACACTGTATGGCCGACAGGGGTGCCCAATCCCCCATCAGATCCACTGCCTCCCCAATCAAACTTCCATCTGCCTCACTGGGAGCCCACCCCAGCATGGCAAAAGTCTCTTTGGCTAATGGGGGTGCCCAATCCCCCACTGGCTCCAGTGCCTCCCCAACCAAACTGCCTGGCATGACCCTGGGAGCCCACCACAGCATGGCAAAAGTCCCCCATCATCTGTGTAAAAGAAAAAAAAATAGAAGAAAAAAACAGTCCCTTGTTGATTCTCTTGCCCCCTCCCTCAACCTGCGCCCACCCTCTGTGTACCCCACCTTCCCACACACCCACCTCACCCCACACTTACCTCCGGAGCCCAGTGTGACAATCTTCGGTGGACTGGGAACACGTCTGCACTCTTCAAAGCTGACCGCAAACTGAAGAAATACTGGTAAGCTGTATAATGGCATAAATGTGTTTTTTCAACTTTGGTGCATATCGCGGACATTTTTCGGTTTCTTGGGACCCCACCTCATGAGTTCGGTCACTGTCATTTTGTTATTTGGTCCTCGAAAGGTGATTTCGCAGTCACTGTACAGAAACACCTTTTGGGACCAATTAACAAAATGACAGTGTTACAGTTCATGAGATAGCCCCCAAAAATCCTATGTTGAGAATTTGGAGAAAAAATTGCCAAAAATGACTTTTACAAGCATGCGTTTTGCAGTTCCTACGCACACTCGTAACTTCAAGCATTTTTAATAATTTCACTCCAGATTTTCAACATTGTCATTTTACCACACCTTCTTATGAACAGTACAGCTGTCATTTTTCACATCTCACCCAAAAATGTGTTTTCACACATGAAGCGCACAATGGCGTGGTCAGTGTGAGAAATCAATGTTCAGGTCAGATTAAGAAAATCACAGTGACACTGTTCATGAGGTAGATCCCCAAAAACCCTATGTTGAAAATGTGGTGAAAAAATTCCCAAAGATGAGTGTTTTACGAGTGTGTGTTGTGCAGTTCCTATGCACGCTCATAACTTTGAGAATTTTTTAATATTTTCACTCCAGATTTTCACATTGCCATTTTACCATACCTCCTTATGAACAGTATAGCTGTCATTTTTCACATCTTGCCCAAAATGTGTTTTCGCACATGTAACACACAGTGGCGAGGTTGTTGTGCAAAATCAATGTTTGGGACAGATTAAGAAAATCACAGTGACACTGTTCATGTGCAGAGGTCTTAAACTGACTATGTTGAGAATTTGGTGATGAACATCCATAAAATGACTGTGTTATGAGCGTGCATTGTGCAATTTCCATGCACCCTCGTAAATTCACGAATTCGTAATATTTTCAGTCCAGATATTTAACATTGGTATTTTTCTACACCTCCTTATGAACAGTACAGCTGTCATTTTTCACACCCTGGCCAAAATGTGTTTTACACTTCTGGTGCAGAATAGTGTGGTCGCTGTGAGCAATCAGTGTTTGGGACAGATTAAGAAGATCACAGCGACAGTGTTCATGAGTGGAGGTCCCAAAATGACCGTGTTGAAAATCTGCTGTAAAATATCCCCAGACTAATTACATTATGGGTGTGCATTGCGCATTTTCTACGAACATTCATGACTTCACCAGTTTTTTTATATTTTCACTCCAGATTTTCAACATTGCCATTTTTTACACCTCTTCATATACAGTACAGGTGTCATTTTTCACATCCTGTTCGAAATGTGGTTTTGCACCTGTGGTTCCAAGTGGCGCAGTTGCTGTGCAAAATCACCTTTCGGCTAACATACTATAGTGTCACTGTTCATGAGGTGGGGTCACAAAAAGCCCATGTTGAAAACTTGGAGTAAAAATACCAAGAAATGCCCAGGGTGTTAGGGTTTTTGACCATAACGTCCTACCCTGTACGGACTGACAGGCGTCAGGGTGTGATTTGGGATTGTCGACTGTAATGCTCATGCCATTCCACCCCCACCCTGCAGCCAGTGGCAGGCATTGAGGGGCACCACGGACCCTTTGGCCCCAGAGTTCACCCCATTCTCCTATACTGCACCCATTTCAGCGTATTTCCTTATGGAATGAGGTGAGTGTAAAGTCCGAATACTCCAAAGCACATCTTGACACTTGTAAGTGTCTGCAGGATAGGGTGAGGTGAAATGTTGTGACCGTTATGGCCGATGACCCAAAGGCACACCCCAATTCCTGTCCATCTCTGCAGGGTGGGGGTGGAGTTGGCATCAGTTCAATACTTCACTACCATTTCTATACTGCATCTGTCTAACTCCGGCACTTCCACTGCTAATGACAGCAAGCAACACTTGGCATTGACAAATGCTTGTTTTAATGTGCAACAGATATATACTTGGGTCATGTAGCCAGCAAACACAAATTGTTCATCTATAATAGTCTCATGGTTTATAGAATAAACCAAAAATCAATGATTAAATATAAGAAATATAAAGCAAATTCCTTATTTTAGCAATCCTTTGACTCTGCAACCAAGAATATGGCACGCAATATGAAATACATAATAAATTAGTTTTGGTTTAAAATTTAGAAAGAGAAACTGAAAATAGACTATTAGAACATAGATTGTGGACAGTATCTTTTTTTCCTGATTCAGTCAATCAAAAACATTGGAACCCAGCCACATAACATTTAATATACAAAGGTATATCAATGGTGCAACTGGAAGACAGAGACAGCAACCCAAAGGGGGCATATAATGTGCAGCAATGCATTTCCTATGGTAAGCCAGTAAGAAAATATAAAGGACTTTAGTAAAGTGAATATAAAAAATTCAATAATGTACCTCAGGCCTTCCTATAAATGTAACCGCCATAATTTAGTTGAGAAAGAAGAAGAGTAATTGTTGCCCGCCAACTTCACCACTTTGAATAGGTACACCCCCACCAGAAGGCCCACGTTTAGGGTTCCCAACTTCTATTGGTCTTTTGTGAGCTCCTCACACCTCACTATCAGCAACACTGTTTGGTGTTTTCATCAGGCCACTGGTTAACCAGTGCACTTAGCAAGGAACAAGCAGCTTTAAAAGACCTGTACAAACCAGCTGGCCAAATCAGAATACTTTGCTTACAACTTCCTGACTAAGATTAACTGTCCCTCTAAATTCTGGAAAATATGGTAGTGCCCCACCCGATCTATAATCCCATCCCTGTTCAACCACTCCAAAGGTAATAACCCTTATGGGTTTAACTGCAAACTCCTCTATTTCTCTGCTTCACATACTGTAAGCTTCCCCTATCTCTGGTGTTCTTAGTCACTCATTTAACATGGGTAGAGTACAGTCCTTGGAAGGGGCCAAAGTCATCCACTTTACAAAGGTTGTGACCTCTCAGCATAAATGAACTATTAATCTATTTCCCTTGTCCCTGCATTGGTCAAACTCCAGTAACATCTTTTTCTGCCCCTATATTCTCTTTTCCATGATTCTTTGACCTTTATTCACCCTTATTAGTCTCTTGTTAAGAAGTCCCATTCCACCATTAAATCTCTACTCAAAGTCATTGATATCTTGTATGGGATGGATCAGAGGCACATCACCTATGTTATCTTTGACTGCCAGGGCAAGGACTTTGACACTGTTGTCCATACCATTAGAGCTGAACAAATGCATGGATGCTGGATTGTCTGACCTTGGTCTCAAATGGTTTATCCCTTGCCTGGTGTACAGATCCTAAGCCCTCCCTTACAGGTCCCCCCTTCTACACACACACACGCAGACATGTACACACACTCACATACATGCACTGGATTTTGTATTTCCCAAAGGTCAGTCTTTTTCCCATCTTGTTCTTGATATTGCTGAGGAACCTTCAAATAGCCTGTGGCTTTAATTATATTCATAAGCATGAAGATGACACTGTTCTCTGTATCTCTGCTTCCTCCACCAATGACCTGGCTTCACAACTACAGCAAGACTTCAACAATGTCCAACAGTGTTCTGTGCAAAACAAGCTTACACTGTATGCTCAAAATGTTGTATTTAGCTAGAATGCAGCTTCCTCCAGTAGTTATGACCCTGGCCCCAAGCTGGAGGAAGTCTCCTCCCTTGTGACTGAGAGTCTGGCTTTAAAGATCTTCATTGAGGACATCTCTTCCATAGGACCATACCTTTGAAACTCTAAGCTGTCAGTGTTTGAACCCCTTGGAAACATTTGCTAGCTGTGGGCCATCCATGATGATGTGCAACATCAGCTTAAATGAAATGTGGATGGCCCCTTTGCTCCTCCGGTCTTTCTGTTTCTGTCAACTGCTTGTTAGACCTGCAGGGAAACAATGCCAATTTTTCTTTTCTTTATTGTTTTCAATTTATATAACCATGTTGATGTTGTCCCTGTATGCCCCCATCAAAACAACCTTTATTTAGGTTTTGTACTTGTAGTTGTAAGACCTACAAGGAAGACACTCACACAGTTTGCATTTTCTGTCTGGGCCTATCCCACAATTTTAGGGCCTGAAAGATCTGCTAAGGATTCAATCAGGCCACAAGGAGACACCAAAAAAGGTTCTGGAAACCTTCATTGCCTTAAAGGCCATCAAAACTCAAGCCAGGGCTACATGAACCAAATTGACTTCTCTGACATGTCTGGCCACTGCCAGGAAGGATACACCCAGACATTCAGCAACACTGTTTTTCCACAGTTGGAGAAGACTTTAGAAAAGGATCAGGAAAGGACACATTTCCATCAAAACCCTTCTCCTCTAGCCATCACCACAATCATGGGACAAAACTGCTTTGCCGGTAAGGTTTAGGTCTCCATTAAAGAAGGGTAAATCCTCATCATTTACTTCTCTGGCAGTGTCAACAACAGCCTCCCAACTATCATTGATATGCCATGGTTGCGGCTTGGCTCTGGCAGCACCATTCCTACTATGTACAGTATGCAGCTTCCCTCATTGGATTTTGTCCCATCAATGCCAGTAGTCTTGAACCTTCTAATGAGTGGTATTGACACCCAGTTTGTGCTGTGTCATTCTTATAACAGGTACCTCACATATTATCATCACTTTCAACAATGATAAGAACAGCCCATTTGACTGAGCCTCCCCAGTCGGTACCATTGTGGTCAATAAGAGATAAAAGCACACCATCTATACCTCTATTGCAGCCACCAACTCTGATGCTGTCTCTATAGATTACCCCATTGTCATTCCAGACAATGAAGTGGGATACAATCCAGATCCCCTTAACATGGTGAAGGATTTGGAGGATGAGGAGAGGGATTCATATGAAGGAGATTTGCATTCTATTTCCACTCTCTCCTCCAGCAGTGAGGACTCTGTGGTATATACCCACAGGTCTTTTCCAGAAAATCCCTCATTCCGGGCTTTGCTCAAATAAATCCAGGATGTTATAGGCTTTGAGGATGAAGATGGAGAAGAAGAAGAAGAAGACTCCAATAAAATAAATTTAATGGCATTTTTGGAGATTACAGCTACAACTTCTATTGTAGTGTGTTCTGCATATCTTGCATTAAAGTATGCTACATTTTCTGCCTGGCATAGGTCCAATACCTTGCCTGCAGTGCCTGGAAAGATGATAGACAGTACCCTGCCCTGTCTGTTAAGCATTTTTATGCATCTCAATCTGCAACTGATTCAATAGTTATCATGACTGCTCATGATTGCTCTAGAGCTCCTAGACCAATAAGTACTTTGCCTCCAAACAAGGAATAAAAATAGGCTGGATGTTATGGACAAAAGAACTAAAGCATGTGCATCCTTGGGCCTAAGAATGTTGAATTATGCCAAGAATTGCCTGTGTATTCCAACCTGTATATGGGCAGATGGGAAGAGAAATTCATTTTTGGTAGCAAAAGTAGCCCTTTCTTCAACAAAGTTGCCCACTGGTGCCACTTTATTGATGATATACTCTGAATCTGTCAAAGAAGTGAAGAGGAGATAGAACAATTCTTGTTTTACATTAATAATACTACTCAGAATCTCAAATTTACCCATCAGTACAACAAACATTCAATAACTTTCTTGGACATAGAGCTTCTGTCAGTATCAGGCGAGATAATTAATTGACCAATCAATCAATCTTTATTTTACTAGGCAAAACACTATTGAGGGATAACTCATTTACAAGATGGACCTGGGCAGTCACAATAAAAAGGTTACACAGGTATATACAGTGATGCAGAACAATCCAAAGATACATATGTACAGATGCGATAAGGGATAGTAACAAACAGTGCAATTCACAGGATTCAGAAGTTAATGACATATTTACAACATATATATGAGATGCCGCAAAGGAAGTGAAATAAACAGAAGTATTAAGAGTAGGAAGTCTCAAAGCAGAAAGATAGCCAGGGCAGTAGGGTGGAGAAGAAGGAAGCAAAGACTTGAGCTGAAACAAAGGGTAAGATGAAAGGACGATAGAACAGTCAGGTAGCAATAGTCACGGACCAATTACAAGGATCAAGTGCCATCAGCAGAAACAATTACAGGTCTCCTTAAACAAATGTAGGAACAGGGATTTAAAAAAGGTTAACTTCATGGGAAGTGCAAGCTTAAAGGTTTTCTGAATGGAATTCCATAGTGCAGAAAGGGCATGGCTTATTGCCAATCTACCATAATGAGTTCTGACCTTGGGGATGAGAAGGGAAATATAGGAGAGTCTTCTAAGGGGATAGCTGCCAGCATTACAGACTGGCAGGCAGTCCACAATGTATTATTGGAGCTTGTTAATGACAGCTCTATAAGTCCAGAGGGAAGCTTTCTTTTGCAGTCTGAAACTTACAGAACTTCAGCCTGATTTTGCATAAAGATTGCAATGATGGGTAGAATACAGCAATCCAGTCATGACTCTAATGGTTCTGTGGTACAGTGTGTCAAGCTTGGACAGGGCAGAGTTAGGGCCTTGCCCATACAAAAAATCAGTGTAGTCCAGCAGTGGCATAAAAGTAGTCTGAACCAGCCTAGTTTTTGCTTCCAGAGTAAGAAAGTCCTTGATGCGAAAGAAGAGTCCAAACCTCTGCTTTAATTTTTTTAGATATTTCTTCTATATGATAGACAAAGAACAGTTTATGGTTGATCCAAAAACTGAGGTACTTAAATTTCACCACAAACTTCAGGGTCTCTTCCCAAGAGAGTGGTTATATGAGGAATGACTGAGGAGTGTCTATAAGCAATGGCCGAAGGGGCAAAGAACAAGGCTTTTATATTTTTTGGCATTTAGAAGGAGCTTTAGCTGCAGTAGGTTTTTCTGAAGGAAGATAAAATCAAGTTGGTGGTCCCTACAGGCAAGATCCAGGGTAGGCCTTTCTAACCAGAGGACAGTATCATCAACAAACAAATGGATTTTTGTTGAATTGATACCATTGTTAATATTATTGATATATACTGTGTATATATATATATATATATATATATATGTATATATATATATATATATATATATCAAACATTAGAGGGCCAATAATCAACCCTTGGGGTACACCTCTTAGTAGTGTTTTCAGGGGGGAGAGGTCCCCATCAGCCTTGACCTTCTGGTGCCTATCAGCAAGGTAATTAGTGAACCACCTCAAAGCCAAATGGCTAACCCCAGTATTTTGTAGCTATACCAGGAGCAGGTCATGGTCCACAGTATCAAACTCTCTGCTGAAATCAAGAAACAAAGTGCACACATAGTTCTTATCACTCAAAGCATTTTGCCAATCACATGAAACCTTGGCAAGTGCTGAAATTGTACTATGGCATGGCCTAAAACCTGACTGAACTGGATTAAGCAGATTGAAGGTCTCCAGGTGCTGCCTAAGTTGCACACTTACCATCTTTTCAAGCCTTATGGATAAAGCAGGAAGAAGGGATAATGATTGGTAGTCATTAAGGTCACTGGAATCTCCAGAGTTAAATAGGGGAATGATATGTGCTGTTTTCCAAGTGGGAGGAAGCACGCCATGGGCAAGAGACATATCAAATAGATGAGCGATAGGTGGCAACAGTATGTAATAACCTAGTTTTAAAAAGTATGGCTCAATAAGGTTGGCACCTGCCATTTTCCTTATGTCCAAATTGAAAAGCAAGTCCTCCATCTATTTCAATGTAACAGGACTAAAGGAGAAGACAGCTTCTTTTGCAGGGGCTGTTGATGGTAGGCATACAGAATCCTGGCTTCAAAGCTGAGCCTGGAGATTATTGGCTGGTGTGGAATCAAATGCCAGCCCTGCCATGGCAAAATGGTTATTCAGGAGTTTCAGAATCTCTTGATTTTTGATGGGAGCAAGATGGCTGTGCAGTGGCCTTCTAGGTCCTTAAGCATTTTCCAAAATGTTGCTGCACAATTAGATGAGGATTCAAGCTCAGTACGGAAATTGAGATTTCTCTGCCCAGATTAATTTTGTGCACTGATTTCTGGCAGCTCTAAAAGCTGCCCAGTTGACTGACTGTTTAGTTTTTCTTGCCTTTTTCCAGAGTGCATCTCTATTAAACAAAACAGCTTTGAGACTCACAGTGATCCAAGGACAGGATTTCTTTTTAGTGCAAATTTTAATTTGAGGAGTGTGTTTGTTTATCGAGTCAAGGACAATGGCTTGAAATATTTCTTAAGTTTTTCCAGTGTAGTGGCCATGTAGAATTCTTGTCAATCTGAAAATTTAAGGTCAGCAAGAAAGGCATTAGGTTGTAAAGTAACTGAAATAGTAATAAATAGTAATTAATTAGGGTACCAAGATACACATAGAGATGTGCTTCAGTTTCCAGATGGGATATGATGACAGCCTTGGGAGGTAATGGGCAAGGAGTACACAAAATTGAGCTATAGGGAGGCATAGCAGACTGTGGCTCAGCAAGGAGGTTAATAGTGTGGATGAGCAATCCTGCTAATCAACCCAGAACTAAAATTATGGACTTCATTATGGTTCCAGTCAATGGGGCAAACAGAAATGATAGAAGAGTAATCCGACACTGCAGCCGAGGCTAAGGTCAGCAGTCACTACACATAGGAACAGTGTTGAAGTTCAGCAGTGTACATGTAACTTTAAGGAAGAGACATTAATCCAATGGGGAGGCAGCATGGACAAGAGGAAGGGGAAGGAAGAGTATATAAAGAGTGCCGGAGCTTGGAGTGGGTGGATGGGAGAAGATTCAAGTTAAAAATAGCCCAGATTGCAGGAAAAGCAGGTCCAAGGGATTTTCAGCAGCTTTAGAAGTTGGGAGAGCAGGGGTCCATTCAGGAAAGGAGCCACAGCCCCTACAGCCAATTAGACCACTGAATTAGTTACTGGGAGAAGCTAGGCAGCTCACTTACAAAGAAAGCTTTGCAGCTGGTCAGAAGAGGAGGTGCAGCCAGGCAGCTTGTCCCCAACTGCTCCTGCTGGTCGCTGGCTAGCTCAGTCAAGGGCTACCTGAGGGAAAAAAGCAAGATGGAGGGAATAAATTGCAGAAGAACAAAAGGCAGGCATAGCAAACTAAATTAAACCCGGCAGGAAGAGCAAAGTAAATTAAACCCTGGGATATAGGGGGGATATAGGAAACCTACAGCAGCTAATGCAATATTACATGCTGACAGTATGCACCCTAAAGAAATGGTTGAATCTATTCCATATACTCAGTACCTTAAACTTAAAATTTAATTTTATTTATTTATTGGAATTTCAAAATTACAAAGTACAGTACCTTTGAGCTAATAGCTCATTTACAAAGGTTCCACATCATTAGACTGACAATACAAAATGCACATGATGATAGAATATTTATAAGAAGGGCAGTACATGGGATGTTGTGTAGTACTACACAACATGTAAGTATACATAACAGGGGCAATAAGTTACAATAATCCTCAGACAGATTGGGATGTGCCCAGCAATTTATTCAGTACATAAAATAGTCTGTGCCAAGGGCTGGTTGTGCCAGCATTAAAATGGTCTGTAACAAGGGCTGATTATGCCAGCATTTCAACAAATAAATTACTTAAACATGGTAGAAAATTCCATAGGTTAACAAATGCCAGACTTGCTGTAAGGTGAAGTACTAGCAAGTGGTCCACAGCAATTTAGACAGTACCATGGATAGTGTTTAGGTGCTATGGGTAGGAAACGCAGCCAGGATAGGCTTTGTCAAAGCTGTGATGGTGTAGGGGAGAGAGAAGAAACAGTAGGGAGAGAGGGAGATGAGGCTATGAAGTTAAAAGGAAGGCGGGGATGGTGTAAAATAAATTGTACTGATGATTCTGATATTGTATAATAGGCCAAAGAGATGACAGAGAGATTTAAGAAAAGTGGTTAAGACCAAGAATTGCTTAAAAATGTATTTGAAAGGGCACAGAACCAGGACAGGAAATCTTTACTTACACCAAAAAAAAAAACCAAAAATAACCATAAAATTGTGACTTTTTCTACAGAGTATAATAATATAGCAGGCAGGGTGGGCAGCATTATATACAAACACTGGCCCATATTATTAACAGACAATGTCTTACAAGACGAATTGGGTGATCATCCAAGTTTTATCTCGAAGAAAGCTAATAACTGAGAGGACGTACTGACTTCTAGCCATTTTTTTGACAACCAAAAAAAACAGAATATACACAAATGGCTCCGTCATAAGCCTCATAGATTCCGCATATGCAGAAATTGCAATGTCTATAAATATGCACAAGAAGGGGATATTTGCATACATTGTCACAACAACAGGAAAGTGAAAGTTAAACACTTCATTTCTTGTGGGGTGACATGTATTGTTTATATAGCCTGGTGACCATATAATAAACATTACATGGGCAGAACTGTGCACCCTTTGAAAACTTGTATACTGGAACACATGCAGGCAATCATTAGGTGCTTTTACACTACCTCTTCTGTAACAGAATAACCATTGCAGAAGCAGTTTACCGTTATCTCCGTTGGTGGGTAAACTGCATGTGTTCTGATTCCACAGCGAACGCTCGCCTGAACCATGTTCCCTGGTTGGCATGGTTCCTGGCGATGTGTTCCGTTTCACTCCGTTGTGTGCAATGGCCATTCCGGTACCTGTCATTACCTAGAATGGAATTCTGGGGAAACAGAATGAAATGTTAGAAAATGGAAGACGAGTTTTCTGACAGAGCACCGTGTGTGTAAAGTCAACACGAAATGGAACAGACTACAACGGCGCCACACAGGTACTGAATATTTTGGTAAAGAAACTTGTGTGTAAAAGTGCCTATTGATGTAAATGTTAGAAGCGTCCTGGGCACGCACTTTGCCACTACTCATAAAGCAGATCCATCAGTTTTAAAGTTTACAGCTATAGAATATATGAGCCCTTTAAAGAGAGGAGGTGACAGGGTCAACAAATTACTTCAAAGGAAAATAGGTGGATGATGTCCCTAAATCCAGTCTCTCAACATGGCTTAAATGAAGCAGTGGATTTTCCCTCATTTATTAAAAATTTAATACAGTCACTGACATTTATTTGCTCAGTGCTGATAACTTTTCACCACCTGTGTCTTTGTTGCTGTCTTGTACTACTGTGTTTGTTTTATGTGCGTCTTACTGTTACTTGTTTTATGTTGTCTCTTCTAGATTGCAGTTGGAATCTTGGTTCTCCCCCCTCTGAAGTTCAACAACCCTTACTTATTGAGGCAATTTGAACTAGAGGGACACTTATTTGATGCTGCATGGTCTTCTAACTGTGATTATTAATTTATGTTTTGACACTGGTAAAGCAGTATAATTGATCTTTAGATTATTAAGATCTAGCAATGTCTCAGTACTGCATCTCAGATGCTTTTTTCATTTTCCTTCCCCCTCTCTACATACCACCACTGATCCTTCTCACACACTATTGAGCACCCTTTGCTATACTTTAAGGAGCTACTATATTCACAATAATGTGCTGTAGTGATCTTTTTTTTTACTATACACAGCAGTTATTATGTGATCATGACTCTAATTGTTATGTTTGCTTGCACGCATGCACAAGAAACATGTGACAGCTTAGGAGAGAAGCGGGGTTTTGGAGATGTGGCACTGTGGCGGTTAATGCCCCCACTGTATTTAGAGGCTTGGCCCCATTTCCCCAATGCAATGGCAAGCTGCTGCTGACACTAGTTCAGCAAGCGTGCCACCAACTTGAAATTAAATCACTGCTGCAATGAGAGAGCGACCCATCATTGCAGGGCGGTACTTCGCCTGGTGTAAAATTTCCAGTAACATGGCAATGGCTGTCACTGTCCGCCTCAGAGTCCCCATGAAAGCTGATGGGGGTGCCCAGTCCTCCTGTTTGCATGACCCCTCTATAGTTCATTTGCTGATGGGGGAGCCTAATCCCCATTGGCATAATGTCCACGTATATCTTGTTTGCCGAGGGGGGTGCCCAATCTCCCTCTGCATCATGCCCCCCAAAACAGATCCTTTTTTTTTTTGCTCATGGGGGTCCCAATCCCTGTTGACTCCAGTCCCCCCCCCCAAAAAAAAGTAACACGCAGGTGCCAAATCTATCTGAAAAAAAGAAAACCTTTCCACTATGTTTTTGTTTTTTTTTTCACCTGAAAAGTAGAAAATGGTTCCTCCTTGTGTCCGGTGCCCTCTCCCCCAACCCACACCCATCCTCTGCACACCCACATCCCCGCACCCCCTTTACCCCATACTTACCTCTGGAGCCCAGCATGACAATCTTCAGTGGACCCAAAACTCATCTGCACTCTTCAAAGCCGACTGCAAACTGAAGAAACGCTGGTAAGCTGTATTATGGCATAAATTTTTTTTTTCAACTTAGGGGGATATCTCAGCCATTTCTGCAAATTTGGTACCAAATTTTCACAAGGGGTTCTTGGGACTCCACTTCATGAATACAGTCACTGCCATGTCATTATTCAATCCTGAAAGTGATTTTGCGGTCACTTGAATGGAATTACCTTTCAGGACAGAGTAACAAAACAACAGTGCTACTGTTATGAGGTGGGCTCCCAAAAGGTCTATGTTGCAAATTTGGTGAAAATATTCCTAAAAATGATTGTGTTACAAGCATGCATTGCACAGTTTCTACGCACACTCATAACTCCAAGAATCTTTAATATCTTTACTCCAGATTTTCAGCATTGCCATTTTTGCACACCTCTTTATGAACAGTACAGCTGTAATTTTTCACATCCTGCCAGAAATGTGTTTTCACACATGTGGCGCACAATGGCGCGGTTGCTGTGGAAAATCAGCATTCGTGGCAGATTAACAAAATCACAGTGACACTGTTCATGAGCAGAGGTCCCAAAATGCCTATGTTGAAAATTTGGTGAGAACATTTCACAAAATGACTGTATTACTAGTATGCATTGTGCAGTTTCCGCGCATGCTTGTAACTTTGAGAATTTTTAATATTTTCACTCCAGATTTTCAACATTGGCATTTTTACACACCTCCTTATGAACAGGATAGCTGTAATTTTTCACATCCTGTCTGAACTGTGTTTTCACACATCTGGTGCAGAATAGCACTGTCACTGTAGCAAATCAACATTCGAGACAGATTAACAAAATCATAGCGCCACTGTTCATGAGCAGAGGTACCAAATGCTTTCATGAGGTGTGACTCACAAAAAGACCATGTTGAATATTTATAGTGCAAATACCAAGAAACACCTGGGGTGTTACCGTTCCTGACTATAGCATCCCACCCTGTACAGACTGACAGGTGTCGGGGTGTGCCTTTGGATTGCTGGCTGTAATGCTCATGCCATTCCACCCCCATCCTGCAGCCAGTGACAGGCATCAAGGTGTGCCTTGGACTCTTAGACCACAGATTTCACCCCATTCTCCTATACTGCACCCATTTCAGCATATGTCCTTATGGAATGGGGTGACTGTGAAGCCGAACATCCCAAGGCACACCTCAACACCTGGCTGTGTCTGCAGGATAGGGTGAGGTGAAATGGTATGAGCATTATGCACAATGACCCAAAGGCATACCCCAATGTCTGTCCATCTCTGCGGGTGGAGGTGGGGTTCAGTGAAGTTCAATACTTCATTGCCATTCCTACTCTGCATCTGTCTAACTTCTGCACTTCCAGTGCTAATACCAGCAAGCAAACATTCAGCATTGACAAATGCTTGTTGAAATTTGGTATTGTTACTTTAGGAATTCTTTGAATTTAAGGGAGGGTGTCGAGGGTGCTGACACCTCCCCTGCCCAACGAAGACCGTTTGACTTGGCTAAAGCACTGGGGCTCTCCCTAATACTCTGGGGTGGGATATTCAGAAGTGTTGCACATGGCACAACACAGTTGTGCCATGCGCAACCCACTGATGTGCCACGGCACGATATTCAAATGGGGATTGAACCTGGCACAAATCCCGATGCGCCAGAGTGCATTAGTGATGTATGCAGCGCAGGTAGGAGGGGCATGCCCATGCATACTCCGCACATCCCAATATTAAGCCCAGGATGCACTGAGCCCATGTGTGCGCAACCCCTACCTGCGCTGCACACAGGTGAGCCCAAAAAAAAGGAGCAACAGCTGGCCACCCACAGGTGAGTTGCCATACTGCAGGGTGCAACACGGCAGCTGCCACTTGTGGGTGGCCATCCAAGCTCCGGCTGCACCTTCGTAGCGACGACCCCACCCATGCCCGATCACAGGTATACGTAGAAAAAGGATAGTCCTATATCCCTAGTGGTCCAGTGGATCGCTCGCAGCCCGATCATGGGCATATGTAGAGAAATATCAATGTTCTACATCCCTGGTGGTCCAGTGGACAACTTGCAGCCTGATTGCGGGCATATGTAGGGAAATATAAATGTCCTATATCCCTGGTGATCCAGTGGACCGCTCGCAGCCCGATTGTGGGCATATGTAGAGAAATATAAATGTCCTATATCCCTGGTGGTCCAGTGGACCACTCGCAGCCCGCTCATGGGCGTCAGTAAAAAATAATGCCACACCAATCCAACCCTGGTGGTCTAACAGTGCCCCCTCCCACCCGCCCACTGAGCCCCAGCGCCCCGCTCCCCCCCAGTCAGTGGCGGGCGACAGCTCCCCACCCGCTTGTCGCCCCACCACCAGCCGACTGACACCATACGGTAGGGCTGTATGTCCATTGGTCCACAGCATGAGCCAATGGGCGTGCAGCCCGTACCATACCCAGGTCTCTTCTCGGCCTTTCCACCCCTTCTGGGGTATCCACTCTGTTGCAAATCTTGATGTCATCTGCAAACAGGAAAACCTTTTCCTTCATCCCATCTGCTATGTCACTGATGAAGACACTGAAAAGAACTAGCCCCAGTACTGACACCTGAGGCACCCCACTGGTCACCTCCCTTTCCTCTGATTGGTTTCCATTTACCACTACTCTCTGTTTTCTGTCCCTTAACCAATTGCCAGTCCAGTTCACCACATTGTGTTCCACCCCCAGCTTAACCAGTTGCCAATCCAGTTCACCCCTTTGTGTCCCACACTCAGTGTTATGGTCAATGTATGGAAATCTGCAGTAGTTCTCTGTCAGTGCTTCCAATTCATTGGTGTAGTGGTGGACACAGCTGTGGTCAGTGCATTTCTGCCTGTAGACAGAGCAGAGGAATTTGTTGCCCAAGCCTGGCTAGTACATAAGAGTTCTTACTGGTCTACTTTGACAATGCTCCATCTCCTGGAACTTATGGCCACTGTTATAATTACAGTCACCTTTGCCTGCCTTCATCTGCAGATAGTGCAATAGATACTTTGGATAAAGTGATATCAACTGAGGGATGAGCTAGAAAAGATGATACTCATCACATCCCCTCTCCACAGTGCTTTGTTATGGTGGATGAACTGCTTGCACATATTGCAGGGAGTTCCATTCTTTTCCCTGATTCCAGTGCAGGTCCTCACAATAGTTGCCTCAGGGTCAGGATAGGGTGCCCATATGGGTCCTTTCCAGACCCAAGGTTTATGGAACAACTTGGATTCACATCTCTACATCAATGTTCTGGAGATGATGGGTATTCTGCTTGGTCTACAAGCCTTCACAGAATACCTTAGTCCCAGTCCCTTGTTGACCAGGACAGACAATATCAGTGTAATGTACTACATTAACAAGCAAGGGGGTACTCACTCTTATCCACTATGCAGGGGAGTGATGAGAGTGTGGTACTGGGTGATATCTCATGGCTTCTGCTATCCGCTGTGTTTCTCCCAGGTATCCAAAACATCTTAGCAGACAGGCTAGGCCTGTCTCAGTCATGAAAACATGAGTGGCAACTGCTGGTCTCTGTAGTAAATTACCTCTTTGCAAGGTGGGGTCATCCAGAATTGGACCTTTTTATGTCTCCACACAGTGCAAATCTGCTGCATGTCTGCTTACTTGCTCCAGGGCCTGCAATTTTTTAGGCAGATGCATTGTCCCTTTCCTGGAAGGTAGATTCCATTACCCATTCCCTCCTATCCCTTTCATTCATAGGATTCTGCTTAAATTACAGTCAGAGCATACCACCATGATACTAGTGGCCTCCTGCAGGTCCTGCTAGATCTGGTTTCCACTTTTGCAGCATCTAGCAGTAGAGCCTCCTGTTCAGTTAACCACATTGTCAGGATCTACTGTCGCAGGACACGGAATCCCTGGCCCACCCTGACCTATGATCTCTGCATTTGCATGCATAGCTCCTGAAAACATAACCATTTCCCATTTTTGGGTTCCCCCGAGGTTTCTGATGTCTTGCTTTCAGCTAGAAAGCCTTCCACAAGACATACATATTCTTTAAAGTGGAAGTGTTTCTCCATACGGTGTGCTTCCCATTCAAAGGACCCACTCATATAACCTGTCAATGCTGTTCTGGTCTCCTTCCTATCTGTATTAGACTCCAGTCTCCAGTATTCACCCAGTATGGTGCACTTGGCTGCCATATTGGCTTCTATTGATGGGCAAATGGTGTCACAGCTGGAAGTGTCCAATAGGTTTCTAAAGGGTATTCTACACATGTAGTCTCTTATTCATAATTTGATTCTGCAAATATTCTGAATTTCATACTTGAGAATTTGAGAATTTGACTATGGCTACGTTTGAGCCTGCTGAAACCTGTGAGATGTGTTTCCTTTCATGGAAAATGCTGTTTCTGGTTGCCACTACTTTGACTCATAGAATTTCTGAGTTTCGGGCTCTGATGCGTGAGCCTCCATACCTGATTTTCCACAAGAACATGGTGTCCTTGTGAATCAATCCACATTTTATACTGACAGTGGTCTCCAATGTCACTCTAAATCAGACTATAAACCTTCCTATGTATTATACTGAGCATGCTAATTGAGATGAGGCATTTCTCCATACACTTGATGTGCACAGAACACTACATTTTTTTTCACTGTATTATTTCTCTCCTCCTGGCAAGCCCCATTCAGCCTGACCCCACCCCTCCCAGCACCAACACCCAGAATTACTGGGGCTTACCTTATGCCCAGCCCTGGAGTGGTGCCTGTGAAGTGTTAGGTATCTTCCTGCCACCAGGATTTTTCTCCTCCAGTTTTTTCTGCACCCTTTAGCTTTTTCTGCACCCTGGCCTCCACCAGGAGGCAGACAAGAGCTGAGGGATGTAACCAGTCCTCCCCAGAGTGGAGAGCTGCCTTTTGGCTACTCCATCTAACTCCATACCCTCCCCCTCCTGCTGGCCTCTGACGGCCCGTGCTCATTCCCAAACATGGGTCATCAACACGGCGCGAGGTAAGGCATCCAGCACCAAAACCCTCAGTGCCACCGGCCAGCCCAGAATACTACATTTCTGTCTTGATGGTACTAAGGACTGCAGAAGGTCCTCCTAGCTCTTTTTTTCATTCGCCCCTGGAACAGACGGTGCCTCTGTGACTAACTACTTTCTTTTCAAATGACTGGCTCACTATTTTGAGTTCTGTTGTCAGAAGTAAGGTAAAAACTCCCTGATGCTGTGCATGGTCACTCTATGCAGGCTATTGCATGCTTTCAGAATGTTTCTGCAGCTGACATATGTGCTGCTGAGACATGGAGAACTGTGTATAGTTTCACTATGTACTACAGTCTAGACATCATCTCCCGGGGATGTGCTGGCTTTGGTTTTGCTGTTCTGTATGGCCTTCTGTCCTGATTGCATATCAAACTTTACCTTTCTCCCTAGGTATCTTATGTACTACTTGGGAATTGTTCCAAGGAATGGCCCAATGGAGGTGGTATCCTCAATGAAGATAGAGCAGTTACTTACCAGAAACAGTAGATATTTGAAAGAATCTCCTCCACTGGGTCGTAGCATGCCCACCCTTCTTCTGCCTTTTCAGTTGCTGAGGTATGTGCTGTCAGTTTGTCCAGTGTCTTGTGTGAAGGTGTCCATTAGTGCCTTGTTTCTTATTGCCCAGTCCCATTCCTCTCCTAGAGTGCCTGGTACTGGTCTGGTCTCCTGGTTCTTCATGGTAAGAGGCCCTCCAAGCTTGTCACCAGTGAAGAACTGATGAGCACAGGGGTGCCCATGTTTTCTAGACACTGATGTTGAATGTCATCATGGGCAGGTCACAGCATGCAAAAGTTTCTGAGTGGTCCTGACACCAACAGGTTACAGTTCCAAACATACAGTCCAATGGAGGAGATTTTCTTGAAGATCTACTGTTATTGGTAAGTAACTACTCTCTATCTTTAATTCTCCATCCATACTGATGCCATCCACAGGTAACACCTACCCAATCTTGTTGCATTCTCCAGAAACAAAGTCCTTCCCAGCCCCTTGGGGGAATATTCTAAAAAAGATCCTCCCAGTATTTGGGGGTATTGGAGTATAGCACTGCTGCCAAATCCAGTTGTTCCTTTCTCCAGGTAAGTCAGCCGGAAGACAGACCACATCTCAGAAAGGACTTAGACAGTGTAGAAGTAATCCTGAGGAAGGCAGCTAAAATGGTGCAGGGTCTACATCAGACACCCTATGAGAAGAGATTAAAGGACCTAAATATGTACACCCTGGAAGACAGAAGAGAGAGATGGGGTATGATAGAGATCTTTAATACCTCACAGTTATCAACAAGATGCAAGAGGAATAATATTTTTTCCAAAAAAATAGGTGCTCATAGACAACAAGACATGAAAATAAGCTGGAAGGCAGTAGATTCGGGAGGGATATGAGGAAGAACTTCTTCACAGAAAGAGTGGTGGATTCCTGGAACAGTCTTCCAGTGGACATGGTGAAGGTGAAAAGAGTTGTGGGGTTCAAAAAGGCATGGGATAGGCATAAAAATAATCTTAGGGAAAGGGAATGGGTGAGTGAATCAGCCAGAGATCAAATAGGATCCGGGGTGATACTATAGACAGGGGAAAATAGACAAACTAGGTGGGCCAAGAGGTCCTTCTCTGCTGACAAATTCTATGTTGCTATGTTTCTATTATTTGAGTGGAGTCCATCCTATTTTCTCAGAGCCAAATCCACCCTTGCCAGGCTGGATCTCTCTCTCTCCCACTCCTTCTGTTGCTTTGTCCTTGCCTGCTCTTTAAGTGCACATCACTGTTCCTTGTAGTGTATTACTTCCTCCCCTCCCATCCCCTCTCTTGAGGACTAACAGTTTTGTCACAGTGCCTCTCTCATCTCCAAATTCTGGTTTGTTTTTCTCCCTTGCTGTCTCAGCTCCCACTTGTCCTGCAGTATCCCCTCCCTCCTTTCACTGCCTCCATTCTACTGGCTCCAAACTTTCTCTCTGCACCATGCTGAGACTTCTACAGGTTAATCTGCTGTCTCCTATAGTCTCCCTTGACTCTGGTCTGGCTTTCTTCTCCTGATCCATTCATCTTCTTCCCCCTCTGCACTGAAATTACTACTCAATGCTTATACTTCTCATGTCTGTTCCTGCTCCTAGCCCCAAAATCCCTCTTCCCTACCTTTCATCTCTGTTCCTGCTACATTCCCCAAAACCCCTCCTCTGTACCTTCATAGATTCATAGATGTTTACAAGTTCAGAGGGCAGATGCCCATGAGTGAACTCACCACCACCTTTCAGTGGTGGAAAGAAAATGTTCTATCACCCATATAAGTGTCAAGCCTTTTCTTAAACTGCTGAAGATTATTGCTGTTAGCAGTATCTGCAGGAAGTGAATTCCATATCGGAGGGATTCTCTGAGTAAAAAAACCTAGAATGTTTATTTGTTTTACATAATGAGGTTTTAAGTTTAAGATTATGTGATCTTGTGTAATTTAATTTTGTTTTGTTTTTTCTAATCCAATTATGTTTAGCAAATATTCATTTTGATAGGCATTAAATACTAAAATTAGATCTCCTCTCAATATTCTGTACTCCAGAGAATATAATTGTAGTTTTCTAAGTCTAGACCCGTATTCCTTATTGGGCACACTGTCAATTATTTTAGTGGCTCTACATTGTACCCTTTAGCTACCTTTCATCCTTTTTACCTAGCCCCTTCTTTCTACTCTCATACAGATTCCTTTCACTGTTCGTAGTTATTTAGTTATTCATTTATCAGAATTTTGGAAAGCCAACACAACCCAAAAAAAGGTGTAACACCTACTTTACAAGGGGGTACTATAGGAAACCAGGCCACTGTAACAAGGTAGCTACAAAACAGAGTTAGATATGAAGTCAAACAGTGATGATATATATAAAGATTGGTGAAGGTCCCCGAAAAAGTATCGACTGGCAGGTAACGGTCTGACTTGTGGGGAGTGGGGACGGAGGTGGGTGCGAGCAGTGATAACAGAGGATCAGGCATATCTCTATTGAACACTCACTGAAATCACAAACACCATTTACTGGATTTTCCATTTGTATTGTGGGGGGGTTCATGGTTGGAGTGATGTCAGGGAGTGTTCTTGTTGTGGCTGACTTGTGGCTGGCACCTTTTCCCATTGGTATATTGTAGGATTTACCACAGGGAAAAGGTACCAGTCAGCAAATCAGATTTCAGCATTTTGGGGCCCCATTGTATAATTAAGCAATCTATCATGCCAGGGTGTGGGTTAAGTTAGGACTTGCAATGCCTGTTGTGTTGTCTGGTCACAAGGCTGATAGACCAAGTGAGCAAAACACACCAGGCATTGTAAATCCTAACGTAACCCATACTCTGTCTTGGTAGATTGCTATTATACAATGGTCCCTTTTATTTTTGTAAGATAAAAATAAAGATAAAGTTGTTTTTTTTTTCATTTTGAGTGATCTTCATGGTATTTATTAATCCGCCAGATAAAATAGTTCCATGTTGCTAGGCAGGTGGAGCGGAGATCACAGGTGTGTTGGTAGAAGATGCTGAGGTGAGGGTTTCCAGCATTGTTTTTTTTTTTTTACTTTTAATAGTACTTTTAATAGGTTTTTGTAGCTTTATAACCCCCCACCGCTCAGGAAAGGTAAGTGCTGTGATGTTAAAGAAGAAATATCAAGCTGTGCTGAGAATGGGTGTCTCTTGCTCTAGGTAAGGCAATGTGCACTTCGCACATAGTGAGTCTTGTCAGGAGTGTTGACAGGAAGAGAGTCAATGAGGGGCCAATGGTGGCAACTAATGCGGCACTGAAAACCCTACAAGATGCTTTAGTCACCGGGTAAGTCCTGGGCTCGAACTGGCTCTGCTGTATCTGCTCACTTACAGCAGCAGATCCAGGACTGAAGTAGAGGGCACAGGTTGGAGAGGATTGAGCACATATACAGCTACACCACCGGCACACAAAATGCAGTTGGTGGGTATGTAGTACAGTAAATAGTGATCTGAGTATTTTGGAGCAGTGCACAGAGATAAGGAAGATATTTCTCACACCTACTAGTTTTTAGAGTTTTTGTCTTGTCTGTGGTTGTTTAGTTTTGAGGGTGGATAGGGCATGCTTATAACAAACTCCTGTGCTGTGAGACAACTGGTGCTAGTTTTGCTCTGTATGTATATGATTTTGTGATTGTGAGAATAGCAGCTGGAATTCTGGGTTTGCGTCTGTTTACAGTTTTTTTGAGAACTGTTGGTATTGTGAACGGTGACGTTCTGTGGGTGAGCATCTTGCCATCCATCACCATGTTTGGGAGACTGCCAATGCTGGGTTTGGCAAGGTCGGAGTGATTTGGGGGGAGTTCTTAATGCAGCTTTCTGGTTGATTGGCATTTCTTCCCTTTGGTACTAGTGAAGATTTAAATGGGTTCGAAGTGCCAACCAACTAATAAGGTAGTGGCATTTTTGGAACCCATTGTATAATTATTAATATACTTATTATGAAGTATGTATTTAGTAATATACTTCTTACCTGTTTCTTCCTGTCTGTCATATATTTCTTCACTGTTGGGTAACTGTTATTTGGGTATACTCCTCAAACTATTCTTCTACAGGTAATCATTCTCTAGGCACATATAAGCCTTACTGCTCAGACTGTCTTGGTCCTTGTTTTTGTGCTGACCTTTTTGCTTACCTGCCTTGTCTTAACTGTACTTGTTTTAGTATACAGTTAGCCATTTTATTGTTATAGCTTTCCTTTATCATATATTCCACCTCTAGACTTTTCCCCAGGATGCTTCTGGAAATGTGTGTTTCTAATTAGCTAGTGAGTGAATTAGTTAGTTAGTTAGTTAGTTAAAACATTTTACAAGAAAAGACATATTAAGCAACTAACACCTAACCCGAGGGGAAGGAGAGTAAAAAATACAGTGCAAATGCTATTTACCAATTCACATGCAGGTACTGTAAACATAATTAAATGTAAACTGTAGTTGTTGTATAGTAAAAATACATAGTAGCAGAGTAATCACAAAGAGAATCAGAACCAACAGGTGAAAACTAAAACAATAAATAAGCTAAAATATATTAGTGCAAAATAGTCACAATATCTGTTCAGTGTGGTTATCCAAGGTATACCATCAAAACTGTGTTTGAATAACAGTGCAGAGAAATGTGCGCCATGGAAACAGCATGGGCAAAAATAGCTACATGTACATAAAAGTATGGGGATAATACAGCAATTCATCTCCCCACCAGGGTTTCACCCTCCCATGCTTTGAAATCCTAAATCACCCCTTCCAAGTAGCTTCCCCCAAGGTTGTAATACTAAATCATCCCCCCTAGAGTTACCCCCCCAGAGTTGGAATAGTAAATTGCCCCCCTGAGTTGCCTCTCCCCGGAGTTGAAATAAAAAATTGCCCCCACCTCTCGAGTTGCCTATTCCCCCCAAGTTGGATTACTAAATCATTGCGCTGTAATTGCTTTGCATGGACTTTGTGAAGCATGGTTTTGGTTGTCAGAGTTTTGCCCACGCTGTTGTCGACTGCATTGTATTTCTTTTAGCAATCTTATCTTGGATCCTCCATCTAAGGTCACATGGAAGGGGAGCAACCATTAGAAAGAGCACAATAGGACTGGGAGGGATCATGTTCAGTTGCAAGTGTAAGTCATGAAGTCACAGAGGAGGGGTTTTAGAAGTGAAGGAGTAGAGGCAGAGAGGAAAGTGAGGGAAGGTGAGGCCCTAGCTTGGAGAAGCTCAATGTGAATGCAGCTTAATGTGCAGATAATTTAGTGACAGAGAGGGAGAGAGAATGAGTGTCAGAGTTTTATTTTTTTATCATGTAAAATGTTATTGATTTTCCAAGCTTTGCACAACATTGATAGGATACGCATTACAGTGCTATCTATATCAACATTAACAGTTCCAGTTTCAGTCAAACGTATACCCTCTGCCACACTATACATCATTTGCCAATATACCTGACTTGGGAAAGAAACAACTTATCTTAACACATCTGAAATTGCATGATGAATTCCAAACCATCTATACCTTACATTATCTGTCTACATCATACTGTAAGCAGCCACAGATGCACATTTAGGGTAATAAGTAAAGAACAGCTAGTTAAAGTGGGCCAGACAAACCTTTTATAAGTGGAGTCAGCCAATGAAATAGCAACCAGGTCAAGAAATATCCAGGGAGTAACAAGAGAGGTAGGAGATAATCAGAAAACACAGATTACAGTGGTGGGAAACAAAAGAATGAGCTACCTTTGGGGGGGGACCCTATCTATTATCACAACCCATATTTAGCCAACAGGGGGATTTTGCAATGGGGGGGCGCAACCATGCAGATATGAGAGTGCAAATATGCATCCCATTTAAGATGGTAACCAGCCATTTTACCCTTAGCTACTGCTATGAGTCTCTCAAAGATGGCCAGTCTAGCTACAGCCGCCCACCAGTGTGAGATTGTAGGAGGTGAGGGGTTCCCCCATTTCAACAGGAGAGCTCTTTTCTCCTCCATAACTGCAACCAATACCCACGCTTTGCTATAATAGGAGAGTGCAGTCAGTGGGGAGACATCCCCCAGTAACAGGCGGTAGTGCTGAAGGGAGATTTGTGTGCCTACTATGGTGGAGCAGTCCTTCAGGACTTGCATCCAGAAAGTATGTACTGCTGGGCAAGACCAGAGTATGTGAAACAAGTGGGCCGGAGAAGATTGACATCTCCAACATTTGTCCTGTAAGATGAGCTGATGGCTGAAAAGGATTGCAGGGGTCCTATGCCATCTAAGTAAAATCTTAAGTTGAAGTAACTGGCTCTTGGAGTCTTCATAAGCTGTATGGGCCACCCTGAGTCATTCTGACCACTGCTGAGGAGATATAGGGTGTGGAAGGTCTCGGTCCCATGCTGTTTTGCTGGATAGGGAGGTATCCGGCTGGATGTCTCTAAGTGTTCTATACAGGGTGCCTACAAGGCCCTTGCCACCGTTGGGTTGGTAAAGATTATCTAGGCAGCTCCATTTGGACTGGGATAAGACAGACTTGAGAAGGGGAGTTAGAGTACTCCTTAATTGGAGAAATTTCCAAAAATCTTGGGATGGCAGGTCATATTTGTCCCTGAGCTGTTCAAAGGACATCAGCACGCACATATTTGGAAGGAGGAGATCTGCAACTGTACTGATGTGCTTAGAGGCCCAGAGTTTCCAAAGGATATGCTTATTATCCATCGTGATAAGGGGGTTATTCCAGATCGGGATGTAGCAAACAGGAGGGGGGATAATCCTCTTTCGGAACCTTAGCTAAGGCCATCGCCCTATGCCAGAACCTGCATGTCTCTGTCATAAGGGGCATCAGATGTTGCCCTAGGGATTGCCTGCCAGACAGTAGAGAAAAAAGAGGAACCCTGGGTGACAGGGCGGTTTCTAACTGAATCCATTGGGGGGGAAGAGTGAGGGGCAAATCAGGCCACGGTCTGGGCCATCCGAAAGGCAAGCTGATACCCCATGAACCAAGGGAGGTTCAAACCCCCTTTGGTCCAGTGGGCACTCATCTTCACACGTCCCCATCTAGGTGCCTTGCCCTCCCAGAGGAACAGTGCCACCAGCCTATCTAAGGCCTAAAATGGCTTCTGAGTGAGGGGAATAGACAGGTTTGAAAGCAAGTAGGAAACCCTGGACAGAATAAACATTCAGAAAGCTTCAACTTTACATTTCAAAGTGAGGCGTAATTTCCTCCACTGATGTATCTTGGCCGCTAACGATGCCAGAAGGGGGGAAAAGTTAACTGATTCTAAATCTTTCCAGGCTGATGTAATAGTAATACCCAGATAGGGGAAACCTTGTGGGGCCCAAGTGATATCTGTGCCTAGCAGACAATGCCTACTGAATTTCTTATTTAATGGGGAAAGTATGGTTTTCTTTTGGTTTACCCGGAGCCCTGAAAGAGAAGCGAACTCTTGCAGGATGGACAGAATCAGGGGTACAGAGGCTTGCAGATGAGAAAGTGTAAACAACAGATCATCTGCATAGGCATTGACTAGATATGAAGAACCACCTACTGTGATACCAGTGATTCTCGGGGTGGCGGTAAGCTTCCTTATCAGCGGGTCAAGGGCCACCAGGAAGAGTAGAGGGGAGAGGGGACAGCCCTGCCTGGTACCTCTGTACAGGGTGAAAGGGGGGGGAGATGTCCTTATTAGTAAGGATTCCAGCCGTGGGTAGATTGTACAGAGTAGCTAACCAAGAGCAAAAGTGAGGTCCAAAGCCATACAATAGAAGAACCTGATGGAGGTATGCTCACTCCAGAGAGTCGAATGCCTTAGCAAAGTCAATCGCCAAGGCAGCCATGGGAGTATCGGACTGTAGCGCCAACCATTTAAAGTTAAGAATAAGACACAGGTTATCTGCACTGGACTTCCCCCGCTAAAAACCCCATTTGCGAGGGATGAATCAGTTCTGACAGAAGTGGGGACAATCTGGCTGCCAATACTTTGACCAGTAACTTAGTATCCACTGGGAGGAGCAATATGGGCCTGTACTTTGCACAAAGTAAGCCATCTGGTGCTCTTTTTGAGATTAATGGGATGAGGTCCTCCCCCATAGTAGAGAGGAGTAAAGTGTCCTTCTGGGCTCCCTGAAGGCACTTAAAAGGGGTGTAGTGATCTCACTCTGTAACAGTTGATATAACTCAACAGACATCCCATCCGGGCCTGGGGCCTTCCCTTTAGCCATGTGAGATAAGGCAAGATGAAGTTCATCTTGGGTAATTGGGGCAGCCAATGCATGGGCTTGTTTGTCAGAGAGTACCAGAAGGTGGGCTCCTTGGCAGAACTCTTGCAGGTGCCGGGTTAACTCAGCATCAGACAAGGTGATTTGGGACTGATAAAGTTCTTGATAAAATTGGTACATGGTTTCATTAATAACTTTGGGTGTAGTCGCTACCTTCTCCTGCTTGGTCTTTAAAGCAAGGATCCTAGAGCACGCCTGCTGCTTTCAGAGATAATAGGCTAGGAGCTTCCCCCCTTGTCCCCTTCCTCCCAGGAGCGACGTTTGGTTCGAGTTAATTGCCACTCCACCTTTCTGTTTAACAATACATTAAGTTGGTATTTTAGGCCAGTGATGTCAGCCAAAAGAGGAGAGTTAAGTGGATTAGCAGTGGATAACTTAAAGCGCCTTTCCAGACTTACAAGTTCAGCTTGTAGCGCAGATATCTGTTGCACCCTTTGTTTGTTTTTTAGCCACTGAGTAGGAGATAATTCTCCCCCTTATAAATGCCTCGAAGGCTTCCCATACTATAGTTGCACTGGTTTCCCCTGGGGTATTAAGGGTGAAATAGGCGTGAGACTCTTCCTTTAAAAAGTCTCGAAATGCTGCATCTTGCAGCAAAAGTGGGTTACAGCTCCACCTTGTTAAAGGCGGTCCTTGCCCTGGGGGCAAAAAAGTGATTGTCACTGGGGCATGGTCTGATATCAGTATGCTGCCAATGGTGGTAGCCACTATCCCGGGAAGAGCAGCATAGTTGACCAACCAAAAATCAAGCCTGATATATGTCCCGTGTACATTAGAAAAAAAGGTGATGTCTCACTCAGTCGGGTGATGAAGTCTCCAAGGGTCCCCCCAATCCCCATTTTGATATTAGTTTGTTTAGGGATTCTAAGACTCTTGGATGGGACTGTGGTGTGGGGAGAGATTTATCTAAAAAGATATCTCGCACCAGGTTATGGTCCCCTCCCAGCAAAATTGGGATGTCGAGTTCTTCAGCTGAGAGCTCAGCCAATGCCTGGCTCAGATCAGGGTAGACATCTCCTGTATCTGAGTTGAAGCCATAGACATTGGCTACTATGGCTTTGCCACCTGGGTATGACAACTTGGCTATTACCCATCTTCCCTGTGAATCCCTATGCTGGACCTCCACAGTCCAGGGGCCCGACTTCCGTAGTAGGATAACAACTCCTTTGGATTTCATGGAGGCACAACTAGCTAACACTGTGCACACCCAAAGCTTCTTTAGCCACTGGACCATGCAGGTGGTAAGGTGCATCTCCTGGAGTAAAGCTATGTCCTCCTTCATAGAGTTTAAAAATTGCAGCACTTTAGTGTGTTTTACCGGGTGGTTCAGTCCACGCACATTCCAAGAGACACACTCCCAGCAACGGTCCAATTGAGGTCTGAGTCATTCTTTTGTACACCACCAAATACATATTAGAAAAAAACAGGTACTCACCAATTCGGTAATAGCAGTGGAGACAGGTGAGCGAGAGGGAAGGGGGGGAGTACCTGGGTACCAACTTGTGCTGAAATATGTGTCACCAGTAATCCCAGAAGACAAGAGTTGAGATAGAAGGAGTAATAGCAGTAGAAGGTGTTCCGACTGTGAGCTGCAAAGGAAATCTAAACAACGTAAAGAAAGATAAGATGTTAGTTATAAAACTTGAAAAACCGTAAAGGCAACAAGGACAATTATCCAACAACAGTGTCAGTGTCACACAGTGTAATCTTACTATACTCAATATAAACTCAGTTATGGTGCTGAGGTGAATGTGTGCGAAGGGTGGTTGGTACATCCAGCAGCCACACTGCTTCAGACACCAAATATGTAAAGGGGTAAGGTCGCACCAGATATGGGTGATCTGTCCCAGCCCACCTCCGTCAGATTGGAGCTGAGACCTTCCTCCTAGGGTTGGGGTAGTCCAAAATCTCCTGACTAGACTGAACTAGATGCAGCACCCTCAACCAGCGAGTACCAGGATATGTCCGCCTGGTTGAGAAATAGGTTGTGGAGTGGGGTTCTAACAGTCTCATAGTTACTATTACAGGTCAGGGTATCAGAAGTAAGTATCAGACTAGGTGGAAACTAGAGGGGGGATGGGGGGCACTTGAGAATGGCAGAGCAGGATGCCCACAAGGAAGGTGAAGCCATCCTGTGGTAGCACTAGATCCAGTATTTATGGCAGAAATTGCCCGTGCACCGTACTCAGTGGACAGAGAGAAAGGGGGGGGGCACAAAGAGAGCTAACCATACAGGGCAGCACCATATAGTCTAGGTCTGCAGCTACCCAGAAGGATAGTTGCATATGCACCACTGGAGAAAACAAAGTTCTCAGGGATGAGGATCGGGTCTCGACTGAGGTAGAGGCAGAGAAGGAGGAAAGAGGAAGCAGGGAAGTTCTCCAGTCTTGCCATCGGCCCTTAAGGAGTATGGCAGCCCGGACCATCCAATGGAGAAATACACATATCTATCAAAGCCTCAATACTTCACGCATTTTTAAATGGCTCTCCCTTGCTTGGTGTCGCAAGAGCTTTAGCAAAGGTTTTAAGTCCCAGTTTAAGCAGGCCCTCGGTCGCTGCTACATCATCTTTGGCCTCTTCCATGGCTTTCACCCAATCCAATGGGATTGGGTCTTCCAATTGTCCCACCTGTCTGCTCTCTGCAGGTTCCAGGTGTTTTCCCACATCCAGGGTTGATCTATCCACCCGGAGAAGTTTTGCCGGGGAGGATGCAGTAGGGTTGCCTGATGCTGAGGAACTGGGGCTTCTAGCCCGCTGATGCTGCTTCACTGGAAAAGAGGAATCAGGTGAGTCCACTGATTTGGCTGCTGCACCCTTGCAGGGTATGCTGAGATTAGGCTGAGTGGCTTCTTCTGTTGCTGGGGCCCAAGGCTGTCGTTGCGTGTGGGGATCCTTATTGTGGGGACCCATCCATCTACGATCAGAGTCCCTATGAGCATCATTGCCCTTTCCACCTGTTCTGTGCTCTACGTGGTCCCATAGTTCCCAAAGGTGTCTGGGGGATGTAGTCCCTGATAATAGGCCAGGCCAATGACTCCAGATCCAGGATTCAGCATCCCGAGGGGACTCAGCTAGAAAAGACTGACCATTCTTCGATATGTACTAGAAGGTAAGATTCTTGAATCGATATTGAATGGCATTTGTGCTCAGCACTTTCTTCAACTGATTGTAAGCTTTGCATTTAGCTACAACCTCCTGGGAAAAGTCTCTATAAAAGGAGATAGTATGGCCTTTCCCAGTCAACTCCCCAGCTTCCCTCATGGCCCTGAATATTTTCTCTTTAGTAGAGAAACGCAGTATGTATGCAATTTTGGCCCGGGGGCTCTTACTACTGTTCGGACTGCCAGGGACACAATGAGCATGTTCCACCCCTACAGGCTCTTTCCAACACTCACCAAGGAGCTGAGGGATCCATTTATTTAGAAACTTCTCCATATTTGGGCCTTCTGTCTCCTCAGACACCCCGAGGATCCTGATGCTATTTCATCTGCTTCGGTTTTCCTGATCCTCTGTTCTGTGCCACAACTGAGCCAGTTTAGTTTCATGGTCCCTAAGGCTGTGAAGGGCATTCAGATGTTGGGTTTCCAGCTCCTCCACATGCTGCTCAAGGACGTTGTGCTGGTCTTCAAGGTGGTGAACATCCACAATGTTACCAGCAAGGGATGCGCCCTACTAAGCAGCGCTGCCAGCATTTTGGTAATATTAGCCAAGGTCTCTCCCCACCTGTAGGTGATCCGTTGTGCTGAGGGTCGCTCCGAACTCAGTGCCCTCACTAGAGCTGCCGGCCTGCTCCATCTATTTAGGCAAGACTCCCAATTTATAGGCAGCTGCAGTGTTACTGGATTATCTCCAGTCTGATGCCAGTCCTACTAGGACACCCACTGCCCGTGTAATGCCTCCCGACGTGGAATGGGGGTAAAGGCAATAACTATGCACCGCTGATCTGCCTGTGCCCATGCTTGGGCCTTACATTGGGTAGACTTGGCCTGGACTGAGATCTATGCGACTCGTGCAGGATACTGGAGCGTGGACATCCCCCCCCCAGAGAAACACAGCAGTAGTAAGTACTAGCAGTAGGTCAGGATGGAAACGATCAGCACAAGAGATTTTTCAGTCCAGCATAGCGGTTAAATATGGACAGATTTTCACCAGGCTGGGGCAGACTGAAGGAATAAAGCAGCCATCTTCTCTGGGTCCAGGCCACGCCCCCTCCGAGTGTCAGAGTTTTAAAGGGAGTAAGTGGTGAAGGTGAGGTAAGTGAGGAGGGAAATGAGGTAAGTGGGAGAGAGCCAAGCCAGAATTTAGAGATAAAAGAGGCACAGTGGAAGAGGCACACAGCTTTAAAAGTAGAGCATGAAAGGGAAGAGTAAAGGGAGCAGTGGAGCATACATGGAGCTGTATAGAGTAAAGCAGGAAATGTAGTGGAAAAGGGGTTCCAGTCTGGCCAGCGTGGCTTTGGGAACAGCACTTTAAACAATGTTGCTGTAGTCAAACAAATATGGAGGATCATTTTAAGGAAGATTTTTCAGTGACTGCAAAGTAAGATGCATGCTTTGTTCCTCTACAGTACAACAAGCTTAAGATGGAGTATTTGATAAATGGTATCCATGTGGTTTGATCCAATCAAATCATGAGGTGTTTGAAGGAGGAGGCCTCTTGAATTGCACCTTCGAGGGTTTTGAAGGAGGACATGGGGGAATTTAGTCAGTCACTGCCTGGAACTAAAGGACATGGAAAGTGTTTCTAGGTGTTTAGGAACAACTTTTTGGCATAAAACCTGAGTTCAATGTTTATGAAATTCTTCAGGGGCTTAGCAGCCAGTCAGAAGCAGGTGAACAAAAGGCATAATGGCCATTGCCATCCACATACACTTGCATGTATGAGGAGATTCAGGCCTTGAGGAGATTGTTCAGAAAAGATGAAGAACAGGATGGGTCCAGGATGCACTCTTGGGCTTCACCTAAGCAGAAGTGTGGTGGGAATGTTCCACCTACTGAAACATATTGGGACCTTTGCTCAACATAGGAATGAAAAAAACTTACTGAGTGGTCTGAAAGTCGTGCCCTTTTCAGCTTATCCAGGAAAAGTGGGCATGCATTAGATTGGTGTCTTTAAGCAAAGGCTTAAGGCCCATCTCTTCTGCCAGGCTTTTGATGATTAAGCAATCTCCCCTTACCCTCAGCTATTTTATGTTTTATATTTTATATTTATGCTTTTAAGAATGTTGTTTTAAAGATTTTGCTACTGTACCAATGTTATTTCTATATTTTGTATTCTGTTTTTATTGTGTACAGTGCCCAGAGCCTCCAGGATTGGGTGCCTTAGAAATAAAATTGCCTTGCCTTGCGTTGTTGAAGGCCTTGGCCAGATAAACACAGATAGTACAGGTTATCAGGCTCTGATCTATCCCAGTCACAATGGAATCAGTGAGCCAGAGGAGTGAGATGGAGGTAGAGTGAATTTTCTTTGAATTAAAGTGGATGGGGATGAAAAGGAGGAGTAGTTAGGAAAGGGGGAATGTTGGGAGAAATTAAGGTGTCCTTGTAGCTCAGCCAATATTAGAAGAAGAGAGATTGGGCAGTAGTCTCCTGGGGATGAGGGATCTCCCCCTTTGGGAAGGGGAAGGCAGCAGCTTGCTTCTGTAACCACCCAGTCCCCTGGGGTTACTAGAATTCCATCAATATCAGTGCTAGGTAGGGAAGGCAGCTGGTGAATAACTAGTTAAATGCTTTTCACCTGCTTGCTCTCTGTTTACTTGGTCTCAGCTGAGTTGAGAGAGGTGATGTGATTTAGAACTCTCACAGCAGCATACGCCATGGTAGCTGGCTGTAAGAGGGGAGTTTTAGAATTTTCAGTTAGTTCTGTGTCAGCAGCCAGTGTGAGCAGTTGGAGAAGTGAAGAGCTGCAGTGTGGGCTCTGTGAGGAGAGCCTGTTTTCTCACGCTAGTGCTGAGAACCATCTGCCTGCCAGTAGAAGTGGTGGAAACTGTCTAGCAGGAGTTTATTTATTTATTTATTTACGAGTTTTACCAGGAAGGCATACTGAGCAATGATGCTCGATTCCAGTTGCAACCTGGGGGCCAAGACCCAATACAAAACACAGTATTTGAGACAGAGACATTCAACAGTGAGAGGTATGGCTAGCTGCCTTACAGACATATGGCAGAATAGCTACAGGCAGGTAGACAGATACAACAGAGGAATGTTTGAGATACATGATTCAACTTTAGAAGAAGCGTCTTAGCTACATAAACAGCATAGTACATTGATAGTTAAAAACAGGAGCAGCTGGAGGAGAAATGTGCGCTGAGTAGCTGGTTGCGATGGATGGGATTAGATGTGTGTCTTATAGTAGCTGGCAGGGCATTCCAGATCTGTGGAATCCGGTAGGAAAAAGCGCCCTGACCTTTGGTTGTGCACATGAAGGGGACGTGGAGTAGCCTGGGGTCAGTGCATCTGAGGGAGTAATCTAGTGGAGGTTGTTGGGCAAGGGTAGAGGCCAGGTAAGGGGGTAGGGAGAGGGACCAGTATTTGGCTGTGAACCTGGCACAATGGATTAGTCTGCGATCTTGGAGGGATGGCAGGGCTAGGGAGCTGTATAGTGAGCAGTGGTGGGTGGATTGTGGGCAGTTGAGGATAAAGTGACAGAATGAGTGGAATAGGGTGTTGAGGCTGGCCAGGGCCGATGAGGGAGTGATAGAGTACACTATGTCACCGTAGTCAAGTACAGGTAGTATCATCTTTTGGACTATAGCTTGCCTTGTAGGAGAGGGGAGGCAGCTTTTGTTTCTGCATAATGTGCCAAGTTTGCGGAGTAGCCTCTTATGTAGGGAGTCGATATGAATGGCAAGATCAAGGTGCTGGTTGAGCCACATGTCTAGGTATCTAAAGCTGGAGCATTGGTCCAGAGGGGTCCCATCCAAGGTTTTGAAAGGGGGGCAGGGGGCTTGGCGGGAGAGTCTTTGATGGGAGCCGAAGGTTAGCAACACAGTTTTTTTTAGGGTTTAGAAATAACTGGTTTGACCAGAACCATTTCTGGATGGCGTTGAAATCCTCCTAAAGGAGAGTTACCACACTGCTTGTTGTTGGGTCGGAAGCATACAGGACTGTGTCATCCACATACATCTGGATGGAGGAGTGGCGGCAAGCTGATGGGAGGTCATTTAGATATATGGAGAAAAGCAGTGGGCCCAGGACTGAACCTTGGGGGACGCCGATGGTAACGGGCAGAGGGTTTGAGGTATGCGAGGCAACTTTAACTGCTTGGAGTCTACCCACTAGGTAGTCATGGAACCATGCAGTGGCTGGTATGGAGAGCCCAGCTTCAGTGAGTTTGGAGAGGAGCAGGGAGTCTGAGACGTTGTCGAAAGCTTTGGCTAGGTCAATAAAGATGGCAGAGGTGATGTGTCCGTTGTCCATACCGGTGAGTATGTCGCCAGTGATTCATAGAAGGGAGGTGATGGTACAGTGAGATTTGCGAAAGCTTGATTGGAAAGGGGTGAAGAATGAGGAGGCGTCCAGGTGGGGTGTGATTTGGGAGAGGACAAGGCATTCCTGTAATTTGGCCAGAATCGGGAGTAGGGAGATGGGGCGATAGTTGCCAGTGGAGGAGGGATCACCCCCTTTAGGGAGGGGTATGACAGTGGCCTTTTTCCAATCTGTGGGTAACTTGCCCAGAGTGAAAGAGAGGTTGAAAAGTGCGGCAAGAGGGGTGGCAATGGCTGGGGCAGACAAGAAAAGCACCTTAGCATCCAGGGACGTAGGGCATTTGCCTTTGTTGGGGTTTAGGGCTCGTAGGGATCTGAAGACTTCAGCTTGGATTACAGGGTGGAAGGAGAACTGTTGGACTGGTGGGTGTGCGCTGGTTTGCTGGGGGGGACAGTTTGGGTAGGGCACAGGAGGGATGATAGGAATGTGTCGGCACAGCTGGAGAAGTGGGTGTTGAAGGCCTCAGCTACCCCGCAGGGGTCAGTGATGAGGGTGCCCTGGACTGATAGTGTCGGGGGTGGGGGTTGAGTAGGGGGGAAGAGCAGGGATTTGAGTGATTTCCAGAAGTCTGTAGGGTGGTTAATGTTTGCACTAAAAGTCAATAGAAAATAATTATTTTTTGCCTGGCGGATGATGTGTGTGCATGAGTTGCGAAGGGCTCTATAGGTAAGGAGGTAAGCCGGGGTGCCCTGCTTCTTGTGGGCTTTCCAGGTGTGGTCCCTTGAGTGACAAGTCCTGATTATTTCTGCTGTGATCCAAGGAAGGTGTGCCCCTCTGACTTTTTTTGTACGCAGGGGGCATGTTTATCCCAGACATTTAGAAATGTGGTCTTGAACTTATCGAGCGCTGCATCAATGGATGAAGCCAAGGAGATAAAGGACCAGTTTATGCACCCTAGGTCCGACAGGAGTGATGCTAGGTCCAGGGAGTTATATGACCTGGTGCGCAGCATCTTGGGGGTAGTGGGCCTGTGCACCTTTCTGATCAGAAAAATCATGTGGTGATCACTTAGGGAGTCAGGGAGCAGGCCTGCACATAGAACCCTGTGTGGGTGGGAGGTGAGAGCCCATTCCAACAGTGAGTGGTTTTGTGTCTTGTGATTTAGCCTGGTGGGGTCAGCTATAAGTTGAGTGAGGTTCAGGGCCTTGATTTTGGTCTTAAGGTGAGCTTTATCGCTGGCTAGCCAGTTGGTGTTAAAGTCGCCGGTGGCGTGGAGCTCACCACCTGTGGCTAGGGACTGTAAGGTGACTAGGTGGGTAAGGATGTCCGTTGGGGGGTGTATTGGGGGGCAGTAGGTGCCAGCCACAAACACAGGGGTGGAGCATGGAAGGGAGAGTTTAATTAGTAGGGAGTCGATGTGGGCTGGGAGTGAGGGAATTTGCACTATTGTGAACTGTCGACTGTTGGCGATATACATAGCAGTTCCTACGCCTCTCTTTTTTCCTGGGCAGTCATGTCTGATGATGACGTATCCGGGTATAGATACTCCCACATCAGTATGCTGGGGTTTTAGCCAGGTTTCAGAAATAGCCAGGATATCAGGGCACTGTGTTAAGGGCAATAGGCTGCAACAGAGATATTTTAGATAGTAAACTGCAGGTGTTAAGGTGCAGGATCCTGAGTCCTTTGGGGAAAGAGAATGGGGTGTTGGTGTACAAGGTGTTGGGACCAGGGTTTGCCTCTATGTCCCCGGACATAAGCAGAAGTAGGGAGATAAGGTGTTTTATTTTTATCCAGGTGTGTTTAGGGCCAGAGGTTGGGGTGTGGACAACAAGCTGTGGGCAGCATCTAGCTGGGGTGTGTAGAACAGAGAGCCCCGGGTGGAAGGAAGGAGGCAGGAGTTCCTCATTTTCTTCTCATACCCAGTGAGATGAGAAGGACTTCAGAATGGATCCAAGGGGCAATCCCCTGATTTTGATCCAGGACATTGAAGCTGCTCTTTTTGTGTACAGCTGTGAGTAATCTGACTTTGGTTATCCCAGGAGGCATGTACCTGTGTTTTCTTTTGGGGTGTACTCTGACAAAGGGAAGGAATTATGCACCAAGTTCTGTTCTGTCTGAGACTGTTCTCATCCTTTCTTAAAGTTGGCTGATAATCGTGCAGTCCTCAGTGAGACTTGACACATTGTTCAGGACTTTAATTTATACTCAGAAATAGTGTGTTTCTAATGCTGAATGAGACAGTCATTCCAAGATGCATAGTTCTACTGTTTTACTAAAAGTTTGAGGTGTAACTCTGAAAGAAAGGCTGGGTATGGACGTGGAAGTAAATGGTGTGCAATCCTCCATCTAGAGTGACCAGTTCAGCACCACAGGTTCCATAAGTGTGCCTGCTTACTCAGGACATGGTGGCCAATGCCTGAAGAGAAGGTTTACCCCCTGGTGTGGGTTGTGCTAATTTTGAGCACCAGTGTGCTCCGTCATGGTCAGTTGCCACATTTACAAATGTTTAAATCCTATGCCATATGGGAAATGTTCTAAGTTGTGACCAGTGCCACTAGAAGAAGTTGTGTGCTCCATTGTGGCCAGTGCCACTAGAAGAAATGTGTGATTCAGTTGAGGCTTTACCACTGAAGAGAGTCCTAAATCCTATGCAATATGGGAAGTTTAGAGTTTCTGTTCACTACAGACATTTTGTTGTTCTGCATTGCCTTGTGCCAAGTGTAAATCCTTGGGGGTCTACCTTTGAATTTGTGTACCATTCTTTGGAATTAAGCCACATTCCAGAACCACAACCTGGTTTGGGCATTCTTGTTACCGCTGCATGTGTGGAATTACTGGGTACCCCTTAAGAAGTTCAGACCTAGCATACCCCTAGCAAAAGTTCTTTCTTCAGGACCTGGGTTTAGTGATGGTCATTTGTGTGTAATATTGTTTCTGTACCCCACCCCTCCCTTACCCCTAGAAAGAAAATATGGGAGGTGTGCTTACTAGTTAAACAAGTGGCCAGTGGGGGGAGGGGTTACAAAAATGGGGCTCATCCAAGGATGTTGTTTATTTTGAGGAGAGAACTAGAGATTTTTGCTGAGGGTGAGGGTAGTGATTGTCTGTCTGGTAGTACTGTAGTCCAAAACAGGAAAGGAAGCTTTGCACAAAATGATTTGACCCAGGAGACTGCTATCCAAATGTGCCGCTTGCGTGCCTACTAGTACAGAAACAAGAGTGCTGCTGAGTGTGTATATGTGTGTGTGTGTGTGTGCAACATACAATGGACAGTAAAGCCAGGAAGTGTATGTCCTTGTCTCTGCATCCAGAATGTTTACAGAACTTTTTAAAGTGCAAGTTTCAAATGCCAAAAGTAGTGTGGACTTTAGGAAACAGGAAGAAATGTGCACTGAAAGTTTCATGTGCTTTGTGTGCAAATTGCAGGAGTCGGTAAAGAAACTGCTAAAATTTGTGGAGAAAATGGTCAAAGTGGCGCTCCCACTGCTGAAATTGCAGCCTAGAAGAAAAGTTACAGTTTGCATTTTAAATTTGCTCCTGCTCGATGATCGCCATGAAGGAAGAGTAAGAGAGAGGCTCATTTGGATGTTGTCGAGTGATTGGTATGACTGCAATCAGTTCTCCCCCTAGCCAGCTTCTGTGTGCAGACAAGTATTTGAGGAGGAAAGATTGAGTGCCATGTGAGCTGGTCAGAGCAGGATCAACCATTGAGGGGCTTGGAATGTTCTAATATGTAAAAAACAGACTTTTGCTGTGTAAATTCGGGCTCAACCTGTTGTCCGAATGACTGTAAAGTGAGTGTGGCATTTGTGGCTACGATCGGAGGGACCGCCAGCCTGTTTCACCCCAGAGGCATTCCAGGATTGGTACCAGGCTGAAAAGTTCCACCAGAGAAAGTCAGCTACTGATTTCAGTGAGTAAAACCCAACTACTGAGCATCTAACTGTTGTGATTTTTTCAAGCCAGCTGAATCTGTGTGTAAGCAGTGTGACTGTTTTGCAAAGAAGGACGGTGAGTAGTAACAGCAGGACAGCAAACCAAAAATTCTGAGCATAGACTGTGAGCATTTATAATGGGTTCAGCACCAGTAAAATGTTTCTGAGCAAGAGAGAGACTTGTGAGTTGTAGATTAGGCTGCAGCAAACAGACAATCCTGTGTGATGGAAATACTGTGGCTTGCAAGAGACTCTGAGCATGTGCAAATAGTCTTTAATTTGATGCTGATCACAAAGTCAAGTTAAAATCATATGAATGTGCTGAAAGATACAAGCAGTGCAATTGATTACAGTTTTGAACAAAAAGCAGTAGCCAGAAAAGGTCGGAAACACCATTTTGAGTCAGAAACAGATCTGATGCATGAGGAGAGCTACTGCCGCCATTACAGGGCAGGCTTAGCAAATGTAAACACAGAAGCTGGGAGCCATTTTGTGAGACTGTAAAGGGACTAGTGAACAAATCAGTAACTACAAACTTTTATGTGTTTGCTTTTAGCCGTGGCTTCGGGAAATCCCCGATATCTGAATCATGCCTGAGCTATGATCACAGAGGAGGTGGCAGCACTAAGAGAAATAGAGAGAACTTTCTATGGTGAAGGGTTTCCTCCAGATGTAGCAATCCCTAGCTATCCAGTGAGACTGTGCATTATGTGCCTCAAGGCTGGAAGGGATGTGTTTCTGATACCCCACTGTTCAGATTGCCTTGTGAATTATGGTATGAGCAGGGGTGCAGTGCCAGAGAGGGTATCATGAATTTGTTTGGCTCCCACATGGACCAGAGTAGGAAACTCTGCAAGTAGCAGCACGCAGCTCCAGGTTGAACCTGTAAGGGGAATCCACATAGAGTGTGGCACAGAAGGAGAGAGCAGCATGGCTCTACTGCAATGGCAGGAACAAAGAAGGGTTTCTACACCCATGTCCCAAGTGGACAGTGCAACGGAAGAATCCATGGACCCATGGAAGGAGGGTCCAAGTCCTTGCTTAGTAGGGGAGGATGAACTACAAGAGACACTGAACTGGGAGGTGTCTATCTCCATGCCCCATGAGAAATGGTCTGTCTTAGGAGTGAGGACATCTGCTCACTCCTGGGCTCAGATCCTGAGTGAGGAAGAGTAATATGAAGATATGTATCTTCGTGTTGAGGGTCCCCGTGAGTCACCTCAAGCTCTTGCCTCAGAGGAGCCAGAGAGAGAAGAAGGCTCCAGTTACCTGCCAACAGAGATGGTCGGGGACACGTTCTTTCATTCTTTAAGTATGAGGCACTGGCTCAACCAGGAATGCCCACCCCCAAGCCAGGTTATGGGCTGCACACTTGTGAAGAGTAGCAAGGAGGAGAGACTGATACATAGGAGGGCTGACACCATTTATGGGAAGTCCTTTCCTACATTTCTTCATAGAGTCTGGAAGGAAATTGAACAGAACAGGAAGTCCTGGTTGTTGGAAGAGGCAAGCAAGAATTTGTACTCTGGTGCAACAGAATGTGTTAGGGACAGAGTCATAAACGATTACCTTAAATTCTGGAAATTGGGCAGAACTCTGTTTGTGCGAATTGTGGACAAGGCAGGGAATGAGACATTCCACAACATCAACATTGAATGCCCAGATGGTGTCATAGTTCTTGCACCTCACCCTAAATGGTACAACCCTTAATGATGCCACTCCTTGTGAATATGCTCAGCATGCCTAGAGGGAAGTGAGCAGTGGCTGCCCGGTGTCTGTCATCGAGCAGCAGCAGTATCCAATGAGGAAGATGCAGCTCTACTAGTATTCTAGGATTCTTCAGGTGCATCCAGATGTGTCAGCCTAGCAGTGTTTTCCCATTTTCATCGCTTGGCCTTCCAGATGACATCAGACCAGCTGTTTTCCTGTTTCATTGCCTGGTTTTCTGGATGATATCAGCCCAGCTGTTTTCCTATTCCATCGTTTGGTTTCCAGAGGACAACACCCAGCAGTTTTCCTGTTTAATCGCCTGTTTTTTCAGAGGACATCGACCCAGTTGCATCCGAAGATACCACCTGGTCTGCAGTGAGAGGGTCCTCAGCTCGAAGAAGTAAGGTGATCCTTTGTTTTGGTCTTCAAGAAACTGGTAAGACGAACTTTTTTATTTTTAACTGACTTTGCACAACACACCTTACACTGGCAGGCTGACCACAAACTGCTTGAATTGTCCTCAAAGACTCTCCCCATGGATTGCAGTGCTTTTCAGGCCCTTCCCTGTTCCAGGACTGTTCTTCAGTGTGCTCCAGCCCAGGAGAGACTCTTTTATGGACCTTGCCTTCGGGCAACAACATTCTGTCACTAGTATGGACATTTTAGGGCATTCCACCACCCCCCAAAATGTGTTATATAAATGTCTGCTTTCCATTTTTTACTTTTGTACTTTTATACAAAAATATTTTTGGGATTCTCTAGTGTTCAGGTGGAGGTTTTGACACTGTGTGGTATGCAGGATGTGTTTTGTGTTTTCTGCTCTTACAGGTGTGCCTGAAGAAGAAAAGAAGAGAAGAAGAAAAGAAGAGGATGTGGGACCTCTGCCAAGATCCTCATTTTCTAAGAGATTTAGGATTGTTTGTGGTTAACAGAGTGTTTACATGCTTTTTTCTTCACAGGTGTTAAGTTGTGGGGAAAGTGTGGGAAATGTAATGCATTATAATGTGTTGTTTCCTTGTTGTTTTTATTTGCAGGTACCCTGGGAGCTTGGGGGAGGTTTCCCAAGGGGCAGCCCGGTCAGATAGATTTTCCCTAGTGGGCTAGGGGGATAGACAGGCTGTGATTCTGAGCTGCAATAGGGACCTCAGTTCCAGTCTATTAGGGCATGCTTCAAGCAGTTTCTTGGGGACGCTGAATATCCATGGATAGATCGTAGGATAGGGGCTAAAGTCTCATCAGGCAGTCTCTGTGCCTTTAGTGTCACCTGCTTGTGCCTGGTACATGGTAGGGGTGGGCTTTATCACCCCTCCCCATAGGTAACACAGAGGGTAGGATGGCCTGGTGCCGAGTGGAGAAATGACTGCAGACAGTCATTTACCTGACTAGGGGCAAGTGTAACCACCCAGTCTCCTGAGGTTATTAGAATCCCATCAGTGTCAGTGCTAGGAAGGGAAGGCAGCTAGTGAATAACTAGTTAAATGGTTTTCACCTGCTTGCTCTCTGTTTACTTGGTCTCAGCTGAGTTGAGAGAGGTGATGCCATTTAGAACTCTCACAGCAGCATAAGCCATGGTAGCTGGCTGTGTCTGGGGAACTTTAGAAAATTCAGTTAGTTCTGTATCAGCAGCCAGTGTGAGCAGTTGGAGGAGTGAGGAGATGCAGTGTGGGCTCTGTGAGGAGAGCCTATTTTCTCACCCTAGTACTGAGAACCATCTGCCTGCCAGTAGAAGTGGTGGAAACCATTGAGCAGGAGTTCCTGATTTTCTTCTTATCCCCAGTGAGAGGAGAAGAGCTGTAGAATGGATCTGAGGGGCAATCCCCTGATTTTGATCCAGGACATTGAAGCTACTCTTTTTGTGTGCAACTGTGAGTAATGTGACTTTGAGTATCCAGGAGGAATGTACTTGTGTTTTCTTTTGGGGTGTAGTCTGACAAAGGGAATTATGCACCAAGTTCTGTTTTGTTTGAGACTGTTCTCATACTTTCTTAAAGTTGGCTGACAATCATGGAGTCCCTAGTGAGACTTGACACATTGTTCAGGACTTTAAATTACTCTGAAAGTAGTGTGTTTCTAATGCTGAATGTGACAATCATTCCAAGATGCATAGTTCTATTGTTTTACTAAACATTTGAGGTGTAACTCTGAAAGAATGGCTGGGTATTGATGTGGAAGCAAAAGTGGGCAATCCCCCATCTGGAGTGACCAGTTCAGCACTACAGGTTCTATAAGGGTGACTGCTTATTCAGGACATGGTGGGCAACGCCTGAAGAGAAAGTTTAGCCCCTGGTGTGGGTTGTGCTAATTTTGAGCACCTGTGTGCTCCATCATGGCCAGTTGCCACATTTCCAAATGTTTAAATCCTATGCCGTATGCAAAATTTTCTAAGTTGTGGCCAGTGCCACTAGAAGAAGTTGTGTGCTCCATTATGGCCAGTGCCACTAGGAGAAATGTATATTTCAGCCTAGGCTTTGCCGGTGAAGACAGTCCTAAATCCTATGCAATTGGGAAGTTTAAAGTTTCTGTTTGCTACAGACATTTTGTTGTTCTGCATTGCCTTGTGCCATGAAGTGTAAACCCTTGGTGGTCCACCTTTGCTTTTGAGCACCATTCTTTGGAATAAAGCCACATTCTAGAACACCAACCTGGTTTGGCCATTCTTGTTACTGCTTTCTGTGTGGAATTACTGGGTACCTCTCCAGAAGTTCAGACCTAGCATAGCCCCTAGCAAAAGTTCTCTCTTCAGGACCTGGGTTTAGTGATAGTCATTTGTGTGTAATATTGTTTCTGTACTCCCACCCCTCTCTTACCCCTAGAAAGAAAATATGAGAGGTGTGCTTACTAGTTAAACAAGTGACCAGTGGGGGGTTTCACTTCCATATCTCAGGAATTGCACCCAGGCAGAACAAGAGATTGAGAATGATGGTAATAGAAGCCATAATAGTGGGGACTTACAGATGAAAGAGTTTGGGACAAGGACCTCAGAAATCAGTCCTTTGTAGGAATTAAGTGCTGTCAGGGCCTAGAGGGAGGTAGAAGGCATGATGGGTGAAAATGAGAAGAAGAGAGAAGAGGAATGGGAGGGTAGGATCGTGGGGGGAGAGAGGGAGGAAGAGAGAAGGAAATGAGCACAGGAGGTGAAGAAGGCAATGAAGGAGGAAGCACCTTTGGTAGGGTCTGTGATAGCTGAACTATAGAAACATAGACTTTGATGACAGATAAGGACCACTTGGCCCACCTGGTCTGCCAATTTCCCTACCTATTGAATAAGATGCAGATCCTAGTTAACCAACAGCTTACTTCTTCCTAACCCCCACCAGAATTGCATCATGTCTGTCCCATGTATTCTTGAATTCCTTCACTGTTTTTGACCCCATGACCTCCCAAGGTAGGTGGCTGACTGGATGACATTCTAGAATTTTTAGGGATGATTAAGATTGTTCTAGAGCCTGGAAGTAAAATAATTAGATTTTTCAAGTCTGGTGACTGAGGTGCAGATATTGTGGAGGGTCCAATATTTAACAAGGTCACCAGGGGAGCTGAATGCCTTGTCGGTATGCTACTCCAGTTTCCTAGCCTTAAGACAGACAAATAGCTTGGAAGTGATCCAGGGAATGTAAGAGTCTCTGACCCTGGGCTTCCTAAGGAGTCATGAGAATTTGAGACAGCCATGAATTTTTTGGGGAAATTTAGGAAAGCTGGGTCATTGTCAATATCTACAGGGATGAAGCCCCAATTAATAAAATACAGGTTGGCATGGAGAGCAGACAAGCCAGGTAACCTAAAGTAGCAAATCTGAGTCATATTTTGGGGGGACTTTGGATCCAGGGATTTTACACAACCAGTTGACCATACAGCTGTAGCTGAGGGCACCAAGAACAGTGCCATCTTCCATAATGCAGTGGCAGTAGGAAGAGAGTATGCAGTAGAGAAGGAACTGATTATAAGATTTGAGGTTGGATTGTGTTGGGTCAGAAATAAGTTGGGTAAGCTGCAAGGATTTGATATTTTGACACTACTTTTTAGAAGATGGGGAAAGCCAATTAAAAGAACATTGTCAACCCCTTAGCTTTCAGTGTCCCTAGTTTGAAAAATACATTTTATGATTGAAAACATTCTGTAAATATTGCTGTTGTAGCTGGTAGTTACATTCTGATCCTTTTTTCTTTAAAAAAGTGAAAAACAGACTGCCCAACATACTGGTGTTACCACACCAAAACAGGTTTGTTTACATTCCTTGATCAACTGCAGCTGCATCTTTCCTGGAATTGGGAACACCCACAACATAGTCTACCCACTCATGATGTGCTTGGAGTTTAGGAAGCTACTGCCTTTTGAGTGACTGCACTGTTTGGGGTGTTTCTAATGCTTAGGAAGTATGCAGTAAGAACAGATCCAGGATTATAAACAAAACAAGGTTGTTTATAAATATACATTAGCATCCATTCCAGTTGTACTAAACAAGGAGACAGACAAAACAAACAGCAACATCAATGAATTTTAGAGAAGGTAAGCAATCATAACATGCATGTTTTTAACTAGAAATAATATGATGAAATACAGGTTGACAGTGCCCATTTAAAGTTAAAATCACCCAGCACAAGTAACTTTCCCATTGAAGCCAGAGAGGAAATGGAGCATAGAAGATCTGTTATGGTGGCAGGACTGGAACCAGGTCAGTAGTAGAACCCTACAAGAAGGCAGACACTGAGAAGGGATTGATGAATTTAAGCTGGAGCACCTCATGTGAGAAGGAGTGGATGCACACAGCAGAGGCTCCAACTGAAGGCTAGTGGAGGTATACATGACAAATCCCTCATAGCTTTCTTATGACAATCCTCCCTTATAATTCAGTAGCCATGCAAGGTTACTGATGCATCACTGATCTTGTCGGAGAGCTAGGACTCGAAGATGACAGAACATCTGGTTGGAGGTGTATCATCAGAAGATGTAGCTGATCCTACTTATGGAGGAGGCTATTTATGTTCAGGTGGACAATCCTCAGTCCTCTGGGGAGCTGAGTGGAGGTGGACAGTGTACAGCCATGATTTTTTCTCAGTGTCTCCTGCCACAAGGAGTAGGGAAACAATGCACCTAAGGAAACTATTGAGCTGCCAGGAAGGAGAGGAATGGAGCTGGAAAGTGGGAGGAGGAGAGGATGGATAGGGTTAAAGAAGGTGGCAGAGGTCTTCCAAGTGAAGCTAGGGTAAGAGGAGGGGGCTGCAGCGAGGTCACTAGGTGAAATAGGAGGGAAGTGGATGTAAGGACAATGGAAGAATAGGGGAGAGAGAGGGAGGGAGGCAAGGTGTAGAACCGGGAAAGACAAGGGGAAATAGCAAGAGGGGGATGGTAGAGTAAAGCAGGAGGGGAAGAAGGGATAATGTTTGGAAGAGCATAGCAGTAGAAGAGGTAAAGCACAACAGATGGCAGAGGTGAGGAGCAACCAAGCTCAGTTCTCATAGTTAATATAGCAGAGGAGCAAGTGTGTGTAACACTCACAAGAGTGGGATGAACCTGAGTTGTAATTTATATTAAGATACGCAACAAAGCAGATGTAAAGAGGTCTAAGACATGAATAAAATGAAATAGATTCCTATAAGTGGAAACCCCAAAGACCTGAGATGTAATTAAATTAAATATGTACCCTATTAGGCAATAACATAAGGACCTGTGATGTGAACTAATTTAAATAGGTACGCTGTATAACAAAAATGCAGGGACCCTGCAACATAGATATGGTATATTGTTTATGGGTCTTATTTGTGACGTAGCTTGGAAATATTTCTGACACATTCCTCTCAGGTTGTTAGAAAGGCTTAAAGTATTTTCACAAAGGATACAGACATGCAAGTCAACAGAAAATGGCCCATGTGAGAAATAGATTTCTCGCTGAGACTGAACATAGCATTAACTGCGATTCTTAGCCAGAAAGCACCTTATTACAATATGAAAGGCACTGTCATCAGAAAACTATGCTCACTTCCCTGCAGTGTTAGTACTTTGTCCAAAACAGAGGCAGCTTGGTTGGTGCTGATAGCCTCAAATACACATCCATTGTTTGGAGGTTATGTATATTAGACTCAGAAATGGTTCAGCCCATTTCTTGACTAAGCTGACAAAGGGAGGCTGACACTGTTTCAGACTCCACGCAAGCAGGTATGGACCACAAGATTACATTCAGCTGTTCCCCTCAGAGGTCGATGAAGGAGTTCTGATTGTATTTATCTAGCCTGTTTGTGTCCTGATATCAGCCTATTTTGCTACCACTGGCTAAGTTACTTTAATTGATTGTTAGTCCTGTCTTACTCACTGGGCATATACTCCATAGGAATGTACTGCATTTGTTAGTTAACTCAGTCACTTGTGGTCTGTACAGGGTACTCTGTAACTGTGCTCACGCACTCTAGAGAGTGTGATGCCACAAAGGATCTGTGCCATTTCTTTGTGTTGCGGAGCAGTTCCCTAGAGCATGCTAGTCTCCCCCTTCCCCTACCTCCCTGGTGCTTCCCACCTTGACCCTACTCCTTTGTTTCCCTAATCCCTTAAGCCTCACCTCATGTTTGTTTCCTCCCACAGGACTCTGAGCTCCCCTGCTCTTCTCTGCTCCTTGCGGGAGCACCAGAGATACTGTTTCAGGCTCCACACAAGCAGATATGGACCACAAGATTACATTTAGCTGTTCCCCTCAGAGGTGCAGAACTGCGATTCACGCAGCACTTCACTGACCCTTCCTTCCCAACCCACTCCAACCACCCCCACCACCCAGGGTTGGTGACACATTTAATGTAATCAGCCAGAACCAATCAGCCGACTTTTATCCCCCTCCCCATAACAAGAGTGGACGCTCCCAAGGGCCCCCTTCCTGTTTAGTGACTCATCCCCTGAGTAACCTGAGTCATCATCTCCTACCCCCTATGTACCCCCATCTGACCCATTCCCTAGTTTGGAGTGGAGGCTGTGGGTTTCATACACTGGTCCCTGGCATTTGGGTCTCATCTACAGCCTGGCACTCTATCCACTGGGCCATACTGCCAACACATTTTCAGGCACAGACCTTATTAACATCCCCTATGCCCTCCCCTCCCTTGTTTCTGTAACATTGCTACCTAGTGTATATTTCCCTTTCTCCACTACAGTGAGAAATCAAAATATAACATTGAATCTCTGCAATAGTCTATTGTGTTTTAGAGCTGCCTTAGTTGCCAGCCCTGTTATCTAGCTTTCTGCTGAGCTTCCAGTAAGCATTGTTTTACTCCTGCAGCCTTTGTCAAAGCCTGCTGCTCCATTCACCTTGTTACTGTGTCAACTGTTTTAATTATGCCAAGTATTGTCTAGCTTTTGCTGAGTTTCATGAAAAAGTCCCTCCCTAGATGTACCCTGTAAAGCCTTACTCGCAATGCTGCTAATTGTGGTTCTCCCAGTGCTTTTCTCCAACTCCTCACTTCCCCCCTCCCTCTACCCCTCACCTTTCTAGTTCTCATCTTCACCCCTGTCTCAATTCCTCTGCCTACTATTCCTTGTTGCCCCATCACCTGCTCCTCCTGCATGCCCCCACTGTCACATAAAACCTGGTTTATTGGACCATCCACTCTCCCTCCTTCATACCTTACTGCTATATTCATGTACCCCAAATTTGTCTTCATTAGCTACTCCTCCTCCCCACAAGCTTCTCATAAATGACCTTCTGGTTCCACCAGACTAATACCTATTCTCCTGCTGCCATTAGCAGGTGATGTTGAACTAAACCCTGGCCCCTCACCCCTCTGCCCTTCCCAACTTCCTTGTGGACTCAAAATTGCCCACCTTATCACTAGGAGCTTGAAACATAAACTACCTTTGATACTTCACCTCACTGTTACTCTATCCCCAGTTATTTTCATTATCTCTGAAACCTGACTAAACTCCAAGGTCCCTGACTGCAATATCTCCTTATCAGGCCAAGATAGAGCCAGTTGGGGCAGAGGGATGACCATGTATACAGCCTCTTCCCTGCAAGTTACCCCTGTATGGTCATCCACTTCTGCTGATGCTTATGAACTTCCCCTCATTAAACTTACCCTCCCCTGCTCCACCTCTATCTTTGTAGCTGGTGTCTACTGTTGCCCTAGCACACCCCCCCCCACTTCCATATCTGCCCTCATGGCTACTATCCTGTCCCACTCCTCCTCTGGTGAACTTGATATCCATGGCGATCTAAATCTAAACTGGTTATCCCCACAGCACACTAAAACATGCAACAATATATCATCTCTCAATCTAGCCCAATTCATCACAGAACCTAACCATCTTAACAATAAATCCCTCAACCATACACTCATAGACTGGGCCCTCACTTCCCACCCCCACTGTTTATCACTGCCAGTTTATACACTGATATCATAAGTTACCATCACCTTATTTACCTTGTACAGAAGAGCCACTGCGCAAAAGCACTCCCAAGATATATTGTGACTCGCTCGTATAAATCCCTGGATCGCAACCCTGTCCTTACTAACCTATCAGCTACTGACTGGTGCCCCATCAGTTACATAGAAACATAGACTTTGACGGCAGATAAGGACCACTTGGCCCACCCAGTCTGCCCATTTCCCTACCTACTGGATAAGCTGCAGATTCTAGTTAACCAACAGCCTACTTCCTGCCACCCCCCACTACAATTGCCTTATGTCTGTCCCATGCATGTTTGAATTCCCCCACTGTTTTAGACCCAACAACCTCCCCAGGAAGTTCAGTTCTGCTTCCTCAATTGACTTAGCATTGTGAGTTCTTCCAGACTAAATTCATTGCCATCTGGAGCAAGTTCGCTCACATCAGGCATGTCAGGGTGCAGGGAAATCACCTCCCCTGGATCACCTCTGAACTCCTAGTATGAATTTAGGCACACAACCTTGCCTGGAAGTCTCACAAGTCTTCAGGCTCCCCAAATGATTACCAGCATTATCACATTCTCCATAACTCATGCAACAGGGCCATACAATTTGCACAGGCAGAATATTTCCAATTCACCTTCCAATCTGAATCACCCATCCAAATTCTGGAAAGTGGTTCAAGCCATGTTCTCTCCTCCTGCCAAAAACCTTGTTCCTGTTCTCTTTGAAAATTATTCCTTATTAACTGACTCCCTCGTGGTCACCTCTAACTTTAACTCCTACTTTACCTCTTGTTCTGCTGATCTCTTCAACTCTCTCCCATCCTACCCCTCCTCCTCCTTTGTCCCCCTTACTGTACCCTCCCTCCACCCCTCCTACGCCTGCTCCACTATGCCCCTCTCAACCACCCTCAAGCCCCTTCTTGCCTTGCACCCCTCTTCTGGGTCATCCTCTGACAGTTTAGACCCCAAACTCCTCTTCTTATCAGCCCCTACCATTGCCATCCCTCTCACCTCACTTCTGAACCTCTTCTTCTCCCTATCATCTGTCCCCTCTGCCAGAAAATATGCCACAGTCATCCCCCTTCCAAAAGGGGGTGACTCCTCCACCCCTGGCAACTATCAGCCAATTTCACTCCTCCCTATCCTGTCTAAGCTCCAAGAACACCTTGTCTTATCTCAACTATCCTTCTACCTCGACGCTACCTCCTTTTTTACCTCCTTCCAGTCTGGTTTCATGAAGAATCACTCCACTACCACCTCTCTCCTCTGGTTTACTGATTCCATACTCACCAGTATGGACAGTGGCCTCATCACCTCCACCATTTTCAATGACCTTGCCAAGGCCTTTGACACGGTCTCTCACCCCACCCTTTTATCCAAACTCTCCTCAGCGGGGATCTCTCCCCCAGCCATCAACTGGTTCAGTACCTACCTGGGTGGCCGAACCCAGTCGGTTAGGATATCTGACTCTGTATCTTCTCTCCCCATACAGACTGGTGTCCCACAGGGCTCCATAATGTGCGCCCTACACTTTTCCATTTTTCTCAATGACCTCCCCTCTGTCTGCTCCTCATCCAGCATCCACATGTATGCAGATGACACTGTTCTGTTTACATCTGGCCTAACCCCCACTAGCATCACTGCCTGCCTGCAACTGGACTTTGTCAATGTCCTTCATCAGTTATTCCTTAATGTGAAAAAAACAATCTCCATGACCTATGTCACTAGTCAGAGACTGCCTCACTTTCCCCCACTACCTTCTTTCCACACCCTCAATGGGACAAAACTGAATGATACTTCCTCTACCAAGTATATCTCAACAGATACCTTGACTTTTCTGTACACATGGATGCAATTGCCAAAAAACTCCACACCAAGCTTGGTGCTCTCTACTGTAACTGCAGTTGCATCCCACTACCTGCCTGTCGCACAGTTTACAGAAAAGTATCTTCCCAGTTTTTGATTACAGTGACGTAGCCTTCAGTGCTGCTCCCAAAACCTCCTTTACCAAACTGGACACCCTCTACAACTTCTTCTGCCATTTTGCACTAGATGCACCCCCTCTCTCGCATCACTGTGACCTGTATAACTCTGTTTCCTTCCTCTCTTTAGAGCAATAGTTCTTAGATGTTGTCACAGTGAGCTTCCCCAAATCCATGGAAAAGATTTTGAGCCTCCCCCAAAAACTGAAATAATATTGGGCCCCCCCAAAGAAAAATAACATACTATACTTTGCACAGTACACCATGAATAAACTGAAATCCCTTTGAGTACTTGGCTCACATTCAGTTCTTTGTCTTATACTGATGTGGAACCTTTGAGAAAGATCTCCTGTGCTCAAATGTGTTGTCTGAATAACAAATAAATAAAATAAACAAATATTATTATTCAGCTTATTGTAACCACACAGGCCAGCCTACTTGCTCCGCTAATTTCATACTTGAACCATTGTTACCCCTTGTTGCAGTACCTTCATGGGTCAGACTACTTTCTCTGTTTCCTCTCTATATGAAATTACCTTCCTACATACTTTGCCTCTCCCCCTCCTTCTCTCCTCCTAAGCAACTTCTCTGGGATTATTTTGCTCCTTCCTGCTATTGCTCATAGCACTTCTGTGCTCAACCCTTGTATTTGGGCTGTTCTGTCATCAGTCTACAAATTGATCAATTACCACCACTCATTATTAGTTTATTGTTCATATTTGTTTACACTGTTGTTCAATGTGCATTTCTTGATTGTTTTGCAGTTACCTTTTGAAATATATTCACTCCCTACTCTTCCCTGGGTACACCTGAAATGAGCCTTGGCTCATTCACCTTCCCTTGTCACCTATTAGTAAATAAATACATAAAATTCACCTACTATTATCATCTTTCAGTTTGTTTCATCTCTTTACACGAAATATATAAAACTCAGAATTTAAATACAGCACTTTTTCAGACTTGCTTGAGCCTCCCCTGGAACAGGCTGGGGCCTCCCAGGGAGGCTGGCCTCACCATTTGAGAACCCCTGCTCTAGAGGATAGGGGATGCTCTCACTGTGTCTCCTTTACAGCAAAATACTGGTTGAATTCCCTCCCTTCCTATCTCTCCTCCTTCTTCTCCCCCCCCCCACACTCCCTCTGAAATTATGACTCCCATGTTCTTTCTATTCCCAGACAACCCACCTCAAAGGCCAATCTGCTTTCTCCCACCACCTGCCAAAGTTGTGGAATTCTATCCCTTGGCCTCTCCACCATGCCCCCTCTCCCTCTTCTCTTTCCTTTCTCCTTCGCAAATTATAATATGCATGACTGGTTCTCCTTCGCAGACTTCCTCCCACATCTGCTTCTGCATCTAATGCCTTCTTTTACCCTACTTTCTCCCCCAACCCACCTCCCTTATCCAAGTTCTCCCCTCTATTGTAATTCTTACCTGTATCTCCTGCCCTCTATAGGGTTACTCAATTTTAGCTGCATCTCTACCTAACTACCCTTCAGTGAAATTTATGATTGCTCAGTATATTTTTTCCCTGATCATTTTAATGATACCCCAACCCCTACTAATTGTTAACTGTGAAATGTATTCCTGTATATGTATTTATGTATTACTATTCATGTATATATGTATTTCTTGGAAATGTTTTTATTGTTGTATCCTCCCCCCTCCCCTTTCACTTAGGTTGCACCTGGAAACGAGCCGCAGCTCAGTGTGCCTTCTGAGTGAAACATTTTCAAATAAATAAATGAATAAAACTTGTGACTGGTATGATGCATACAGATGGGCTGGCACAGTGAGGGATATATTGTGATCCTGAAGTGTTGAGACTTCACTTGGCACATGAAGATATAAGAGAACCACTGAAACAGGGTACTATGAGTTGAAATCTCACTGAGTGTGTGCAGTGAAACTTAACATCCTGTAGGTGGGTAAGGCAGTGTAAGTCTTAGTGTGAGATTAAAGAGTTTTTTCCTCCCAGCAAACTGTCTATTTAAACTGCTTTTATTTTGCATTCTCAATTGTGTTTTGTCCCTTTAATATTTTACTGTGTATGCTATGATTTAGTGGTGTAAATATTAAATATTCATATGTTTAATATTCTTAGTGACTGTGCAGTGTTTTAATACAGGTAAAATCCATTTTTATTAAAAAATCTGGGGCTCCACTACCAAAGGGCAGTTTATCCATGTAGCAACGACAAGAAAAAACATGATCATCATTAGGGCGCCAACACAATGCCTACGGTGAACATCATGCATGGCAATTGTGCCACCCAACCCCCAGCATGCCCAATGCCCTGGGCACATTCTGGCTATATAAGGGGGGCTGCACCTCCCAAGTCCCCCTTGCCCCCCCATACTTTAATATAATCACCTCCAGGTCAGAAGTGCAAGTGGTGCAACACATGGACGGCTCCATCCCTGCTGAGTGCCGCAAAATCCAGTTCACCAGCATGACAGGTGAACTGATTGTGGCGCCCTAATTTTGTAGCTCACATAATGATATACATCAAAAAGCATGCCTATGAAGAAAATAAGTAACTTGTATCTGATATCTGATATATCTGGGTCACATTACAGGAATAAGAGAAGCATTTCACTTCTTGCTTACACAGAAGTCTTCATTAAGATGATTTTGGCCCTTTTTGACTATGGAAACATTGTTTGTATTGCTGCTTCAAAATCTACTTTAGCTAGATTGGATCCTCTCTTTCACTCTTTTTGTCACGTTGCTCTTGACAAACCCATGTGTACTCATCATTATACCTTAAATTCTTCCCTTTCCCACCCCTCTCTTTGGTCCCGGGTACTTCTCCCACTGTGTTTCCAAATTTTGGTTTGGATCTCTCCCCTCTTAGGTAACATCTCTCATCCCCCCCCCCCCACATAGAGACATAGAAATATAGAATTTGATCGGCAGATAAGGACCGCTTGGCCCACCCAGTCTGCCCATTTCCCTACCTAATGGATAAGCTACAGATCCTAGTTAACCAGCAGCCTACTTCTTTTTTGTCCTCTTACTCTCTTCATAATGCTTGCTCTCCCTCTTTTGCTCTTCCTCAAATGAAATCTTCTCCTGGCCAGGCTGCCTTCTTATTACATTTCCTTAAACTTCGGGGTTCCCATCCTCCTCTTTTCACTCTGCTCCTTCCTTTCCCACTCTTAAAGCTCTCCTCTGTGAGTTTTCTACTCACTCCTGCAGTTGTTTCTGATATTGGGTTTACTTCTTACATGCATCTTACTGAATTCTCTGACCCTCAGCATTTCCCCACTTCGTCAGTATCAGTCTTTCTCCCAGTTTTTAAAGTTGATTACTATTTAATTATCCATTTGTTCAGTTCCACAATTTTTTGCTTGCTACTTCTTTTTTGTCAATTTTTTCTTAGGCATAATTGTCCCATGTATTTTGTTATACTTATTTCATTATATGTACTTTATATTCTGTATTTTTGTATCTGTTGTCTTTCCCCTCATCACCTTCCCCTAGGACATATCTAGAAATTAGTTGTTACCAGCTTAGTATGTCTTTCCTGGTAAAACCTTTGAAATAAATAAAAAAAATACAGAGTGGATAAGAGGTTCCTGGCAGTGATTAAAGGGGTACTCCTGCACCTAACATAAAGACCATGCACTTGGTGAGTAGCGGCCAGTGGTGGGGTGAGAACCAAATTGATATAGCCTAATAATGAGCCAGGTGGTGGCAGAATTGGAGTCCATGTAGCCATCTGGGGGCTCTGCTGGCTCTTGCGTGTGAGCTTGTAGTGAAATGGTGATGACTTGTAAATCACTGTGATAGATCCAAGACTTGATTTAAACTAAATATGTACCCAGTAAGGCAAAAAACAGGAAACCAAAATGTAATTAAATTATATAGGTACACTTGAAGAAAAAGGCAAAAACCCAGGGACCTCAGAAATGAGAAAAACTGAAAATAGGTACTCTGAAAGGCAAAAAAAAAAAAGTCACTGAGATAAGCACTAAATTAGGCAAAACACAGGTAATAGAGACATGAATTAAATTATGGTTATTCTACTAGACAAAAACACAGGGACCTGAGACATGAGTTAAAATTAAAATAGATAATCCAGCCCAGTGGTGCATAGAACTGAGGTGCTGGACACCTTACCTCCTGCCATTCTGTGACCTGGATCAAGGAATGGACCAGAGTCATTTGGGAGCTGGCTGGGGAAGGAGGATTAAGCATCCAGAAATGACTCTACTCCTTTGGGGTGGGGGACCGCATGTGCCACTGCTTGACTGTTACCCAGCAGAGGCTTGGTGGCACAGCATGCAGCCATAGAAACATAGAAACATAGACTTTGATGGCAGATAAGGACCGCTAGGCCCATCTAGTCTGCCCATTTCCCTACCTACAGGATAGGCCGAAGATCCTAGTTAACCAATAGCCTATTTCTTCCTACCCCCCACAAGAATTGCCTTATGTCTGTCCCATGCATTCTTGAATTCTCCCACAGTTTTAGACTCCACAACCTCCTCAGGAAGGCTGTTCCATGCATCCACTACCCTCTCTGTGAAATAATACTTCCTCACATTGCCCCTGAACCGCCTCCTTCTATCTTTAAATTGTGCGCTTATTCTTGCAAGTCTCTTTTTCTGAAAGATGCTACCTCTTGGACTTTGTTGATTCCACTGAGGTACTTAAAAGTTTCTATCATGTCCCCCTCTCCTTCTTGCCTCAAGGGTATACATTTAAGCTCCTTTAGTCTCTCCTCATACGGCTTCTCTTGCAGACCCTGCACCATTTTAGTTGCCCTCCTCTGGACTGCCTCTATCCTGTCTATGTCCTTGCAGAGATGAGGTCTCCAGAACTGGACATAATTCTCCAGATGGGGTCATCAACTGTCTGTACAGAGGTATAACAACTTCCTGTTTTCTGCGGATGATGCCTCTCCCCTACATCCCAGGATACCCCCAGCCCTCCCTACTGCCTTCTCACATTGCTTGCTAACCTTAAGGTCATCTGATATGATTACCCCAGGTCCTTTCCTTTTTGTTGTTGTTACTACCTCCCACCCACTGTGTATTCTTCCCTGGTTCTTGTTTCCAGGTGCATTATTTTGCACTTCTTTGCATTGAATCTTAGCTGCCATACTTCTGACCATTCCTCCAACCTTGCCAAGTCCCTTTTCATCCTTTCCACGCTTCTCCTTGTGTATCAACCCTGTTGAGATCTTTGTGTCATCTGCAAAGCATACTTTCCTTCAGTCCCTCTGCAATGTCACTGATGAAGACATTAAAAGGACTGGACCCAATACTGAACCCTGCGGTACCCCACTAGAAACCCCCTTTCTTCAGTGGACTCCATTTACAATTACCTTCTGTGTCCTGTTGTCCAGCCAATGTTTTACCCAGGCTACCACCGGTCCACTCCCAGGCTGGTTAATTTGACTATTAATCTTTTGTGTGGGACTGTGTCAAATGCCTTGCTAAAGTCTAGGTAGGCCATGTCCACAGCCCCTCCCTGGTCTACTACTTTGGTCACCCAGTCAAAGAAATCTATTAGGATTTGTCTGACATGACCTTCCGCTGTGAACCCATGCAGCCTTGGGTCCTGTGCTACACTGGCCCTGGGTACTCAACTGTTCTTTCCTTCAGAGTGACTCATCACTTCCCTACCACAGAGGTCAGACTGACAGGTCTGTAGTTTCCTGCCTCTGTCTTGCTCCCAATTTTGTGAAGGGAATCACATCACCTTCCTCCAGTCCTCGGTACTACCCCATCCTCCCATGATTTATTAAAAGAGTAGCCAGTGGTTTCACTAGTTCCCTCCTTAATTCTTTTAGAATTCTGGGTGAATTCCATCAGGACCCATTGCTTTGTCCACCTTCAGTTTTAGGAGTTCTTGCAGAACCCTTTCTTCTGTGAAAGGACTGGGATCGACCCCCCTATCAAGAGTGCTTCTGTTAATTGGATTAGGCACTTCCCCCTCCTCTTTTGTGAATACTGAGCAGAAATATTCATTCAGTATTCCTGCTTTTTCACTGTCCCCCTCTGCCCACCCACCGTTCATTCTATTCAGCCTCACTATCCCTCCCTTTGTCTTTCTACGCTCACTGATGTACCTATAAAAGGTTTTATCCCCCTTCTTAACTGAGTTGGCTATCTTTTCCTCAGTTTGGGCCTTTGCTATTCTGACTTCCCTCCCTGCTTCCTTCTGCCTTAACTGGTACAGCTCTCTGTCCTGCTCCTTCTGTATTTCCTATACTTCTGAATGCTATCTTTTCTTCCTGACTTTCACAGCCACCTCTTTTGAGAACCATAGTGGCTTTTTCTTTCATTTGATTTGTTTATTTGCTTCTCACAGAGACTTGTTGCCTCTGTGATGGCAGTTTGATAATTCCCCATTGTTGCTCCACACCTCCTTCTAGCCTGTTTGCTAGTGCTTTCTGAGGCACTCTCCATCTTGCCAAAGTCAGCCCTCCTAAGTCCAGTACCCTCACTGTGTATGGCTTTACTCTGTAGCTGAGTTTAATGTGAACCACACTGTTTGATGGTCACTTGTCCCCAGATGGCAACCCACTTCTAGATTTGAGATCCTCTCACTGCCCCCGTGTGAGAGTACGAGGTCTAAGATTGCTCCGTCACGAGTGGGTTCCAATACTAGCTGTCTAATGCCTGCCACCTGTAGGGCATCAAGAATGGCCCTGCTCTTGGATGTGGCTGCAGCAAATGTGCTCCAGTTAACATCTGGCATATTCAGGTCTCCCATCAACAGTATCTCCCCTTTCTCTGCCATTCTAAGAATGCCTTCTATCATATTCTTGTCCATTTCTTCCCCCTGACATGGAGGTCTGTACACAACCCCTGTGCGGATTGTGGTGCCCTTTCCAGTCTCCAAGGTGACCCACAGTGCCTCCTCTCCTCCCTGTTTACTCTTTTGTTCAGTTGCTTTTATTCCTTCCTTTACATAGAGATCTACTCCTCCCCCTCTTCTCCTCTGCCTGTCTCTCCTGTAGGTTATGTACCCTGGTATGTTAACATCCCAGCCATGGTTCTCTGTGTACCATGTTTCTGTGACTGCTACGATATCCAGGCATCCCTCTTCCATTAAGGCCATCAGCTCAAGGAGCTTGTTGCCCAGACTACGGGCATTGGACTCATTACCCTCCATTTCCTGATGGCCTTACTCCCTTTTGCCCCATCCCTGTCCTTCTTGCCTTTGTCACTTTCTCCATTTACCCTGCTCTTCCCTATCGACACCTCTATGTTGGTGTTTGCTGCACTTACTACCATGATTATTTGGGGGGGCTAGGATTCTCCTGCTCCTTTCCAGTGCCTCCCCCCTTGGCTAGTTTAAAAGCTTGCCAATGAAGCATTTAAACCTATCACCTAGGATCCTGGTTCCCATCCCAGACAGATGCAGCCCATCATGCCAGTATAGGCTTGCATCACTCCAGGTGGACCCCCAGTCCCTAATGAAGCCAAGTCCCTGAGCTCCACACCAGTTTTTCAACCACTGATTGAATCCCATGGTGCGGAACACCCTAGCCTCTCCTATGCCATAGATGGGTAGCACCTCAGAAGGTTACCGCAGTGCTACTTTACTCAAGGCCCCTCCCAATTCCACAAACTCTTCCTGCACTTCTCTAATCCTTTCTTAGCCAGGTCATTTGTCCCTAGGTGGACAATGACATCCCAGCTCCCTCCCCTGTGCAGCTGCTCCGGCAATCCTGAGGATTCGCTCCCTGTCCCTCCAAGCCATGGCGCCTGGCAGGCACCTTACCTCCCTCTCCCCTTCCTCCCCCAGTTCTACCTTCCTAAGAATGGAGTCCCCCACCAGGACTGTGGGTCTCCTTTGTGGAGGTTCCCAGCATCCTCCTTGGTCTCCACTGTGGGTGCCTCCATAGAGGAACCACACTTTGCCAGAATGGCATTGGAATTGTGGAGAGGTACAACTGGAGGGATGCACCTCTGTTCCACCACCCTCACCCTCCCTGAGCCCACTGTGGTCCAACTGCTCCTCTTTCTTGGCAACCTCTGAGGCAACGGCAGTGGCACTGGTGGTCCCTGGATGGAAGAGGAGGTCCCACAAATCTGGCCAACTCAGCCTGGAGATGAGCAACCTCCTCCCTCAGCCCAGAGAGGTGCCTGCAGATGGGACAACACCGCATCCTCAGAACATCTCCCGGAGACTGCTGCTCCACGCCACTGCACTGCACCACTCAAACATGTCTTATTTCTGGCCCTTAACTGTTTGCAATCCTTACTCTTTCCTCTGTTTTTTTTCTCTCTCTCTTACTTTCTGCCTGTGTGCCCTTTAAGCCCTGATTGTCCTGTTCTGAGACAAAGAATATCCTATATTTCTCAGTAGACCACTTACTTGCTCAGAGGCAGACCTCCAGCAGCTAGAGGGGCTGGAGAGCTACTCTTGCCCTTCTAGGATGGTGGGTCCTTGGTGGTTCAGTGATCACTCACTTCCTGCCCCTAAACAGGAAGTTCCTGTTGTCAGTCAAATTCTGTGCCTATAAAATAGAACTAGCTTTGGGTGGAGGGAGGAAGGAGAGCAATATAGTCCCAGCAGAGAAGTTCAGTCACACAGCAGTCTTTTCTCCTGGTGTCTTCTGCCAAGCTATTAGCTGAAACTTTCTAAGGCAGTCTTTAAATGCAGCTTCCTTCTAGCTAAGCCACTCCCCCTACTTACCAGATCTTTCTACAAGTAATTTAAACCTCACAGCAGTTAAGTCTTTTCAGTCACCTGAGATTTACACCTAGATAACTCTTTAGATACCCATTCAGTTCAGTTAACCCAAACACACACTTTTTTTTGTATGTTGGTTTTTACCCTAAATTAAAGGTCCAAATACAAAAGTTCTTCTACTTTAGTCCCAGCAGAGGTTCAGTCACAGCAGTCCTTTCTCCTGGTGTCTTCTGCCAGCTATTAGCTGAAACTTTCTAAGGCAGTCTTTAAATGTAGCTTCCTTCTAGCTAGCTCACTCCCTACTTACCAGATCTTTCTACAAGTAATTTAAACCTCACAGCAGTTAAGTCCTTTCAGTCACCTGAGATTTACACCTAGATAACTCTTTAGATACCCATTCAGTTCAGTTAACCCAAACACACACTTTTTTTTTTGTATGTTAGTTTTTTTACCCTAAATTAAAGGTCCAAATACAAAAGTTCTTCTACTTTAGTCCAGCAGAGAAGTTCAGTCACACAGCAGTCCTTTCTCCTGGTGTCTTCTCAGCCACATCTCAGAAGAATAGGTACAGGCATAATAGTATCTGCAATGTCTTCACACTGTATGCCCACATCAGTTTTAGTGCTGATCTTTAGATGAAGAAAGAAATCTTGGAGAAACTAAATGCTATTCTAGTGTGATGGCCATCACTGATCTGAGGGCACCAAGATTCTAGGGTGCAAGTTTAAAGAGTGCACTGAAACACCTTTAAACTAGCAGAAGGGGTAGGCAGATTAGATGTGGACAGGAGTACCTACTCTATTGAGGGAGGCCTGGATCCCCCCCCCATGCTTGAAAACAGGGAAGAAACAATAAAACATAATGAGTGTGGAGACAGGGAGAGGCTGGGGCAAGATGTAGAAGAGGGTCTTTATGGGATCCAGAAATGAAGTAGTAAGGGGGGGGGAGGCAGGCACCTGGCTGAAGAAGAGGTCAGAGGGTTGGGGTCAAAAGAGGGGAAGCAGGTGATTTGGATGGCAATGTGTATGAATGTTTGGAGCTCGGGGACAAGACCAGTGTTCTTGAGGCAGCAGTGTCAGAAGCACACTTGGACTTGGTGACATTCATAGAGACACGGGCAACCAAGTACCATGAGAGGGACATGACCATACCAGGGTATGCATTAATTAGTATTATAGAGAGGGACAGAGGTTAGAGGAGTAGCATTATTTGTAACGGAAAGTATAAAGTTATGGAGATCAAGGATATGGGGAGAAATATGTCCCAGAAAAAAAGACGTCATTTTAAGGAAGGCAGATTTTAATAGGATTACAGCGCTGTTGTAGGGTGAACTAGTATTAAGTACAGCAGAGGGGCTGAAGTGAAGTACAAAGTAACAAAAAATGGGAAATCATAAGTCAAAAGTCATAATGTAAAGGTAAGTGGGAAGAATAAGAGGGGTAAGAAACCATTGTGGTTCACAAATGTGGTGGGGGCAGCAATGAGTAAAATGAAAAAATGTATTTAAAAAAACACAAAACCAGGCAAACAGAGGTTGAGAAGATAGAGTTTCAAAACAAGAAAAAACTAGGCCAGCAGGGGTATAAGGAACGATAGGGCTGACACACACTAAGTTGAAGGCAGCTGAGCGAGTGAAGGAGGTAGACATGATTGTCATTGGATACAGGAGAAGCAGAAAACTGAGAAGGGAGTACTGTAGTCAGACTTAAGATAGGAGATGAGTGGAACAAGGAGGAGGATAAAGGAAAGGCATATGTTCTGAACAAATAATTTTAAGTGTTCACAGCTGAGACAAATTCTGGTCAGAGTCAACACGGCTGCTTCAGAGCGATGAGTCCAAGTGAAAAGGCCTTGGAGCTTCCCCTATGGCTGACACCATACTTGCACAGTACTCGCGCATGTGCAGTGACAAATAATCACTGTGCATGCTTGAGAAACAGCCTGCCATGCCCAAGATGGCAACTATGACAGAAGTGGGCGTGTGTGATACTCGAGCATGCGTAATGAGCTCATGGAGGCTGGGCACAGTGGATTCTTTTGTTTTGCTCGCAGCTGACAGGTGGAAACAAAATTATGCCCCAGTGGAAGGGGGGAGGTTGTGCAGCCTGTGGAGGGGAGTGGCTGTGAAGAACTAACCCACCAGAACTGACAGCAGCACTGTGGAACAGGACTGCAGCACTGTGGAAGCACAGAGCTGAGGTATCCAGTCACATGCTTCAAGAGACCTTTTTTCACTCTCCTAGCAAAATGTCTGCAGGGCTCCCCCCATGCAGCCATAAAAAAGGGGCTGTTGCCATTGCCCGACTGTTTCACTGTCATCGGGGGAGGGATAAAAGATTAAAGGAGGATCAAATTTCAGTGAAAAGGTACTGGGGTGCATAAGCACACTAATGGTAGCTGCCAATCAACCAAGATGGACTGCATCCCTGTGTGCGAAAGAAAATGGGGCTAGTCCTAGCTGAGCCACTAAAAGCAGAAAGTCACACTCAAGAAACATCCCACAAAAGTACTGTAAAACTGCAATATTTGAAAAGTGTTTAATTTATTGTGCACAAAGCACACAAGGAGGCACCTGAAGATGCCAACAAAAGCTTTGGTGCTTCATCCCATACTAGATCTTTGCCAGGAGAGGGGGTCTGATGAAGACCTAGTATAGGTGAAAACACCAAGGCTTTTACTGGTATCCTCAAGCACCTCCTTGGGTGTTTCGGGCACAATAAATTAAAAACGTTTCACAGAACAGTTTTCTTTGGTTCCTTGAGTGCTACTTTTTGCCACTTCTCATGATTATTTGGGCTAGCTATCCATGCATGTACCAACTTCCTGTTCTTCACGGACTTCCTGCTATTCTGTGTGTATGCCTAGCTGAGTCACTGACTAAGATCTTCAACAGCTCACTGGAGTAGGGATAGTACCTACAGACTGGAGGACAAGTGTAGTTCCCCTGCACAACAGTGGGAGCAGATAAGAATCTGAAAAATGCAGACCTGCCAGCCTAATGTCTAGAGTGGGAAAGCTGTTTGACACCATACTATGGGAGAGGCTAGTAGGAAGCAAATGGATATCAGAAGAAATTATAATATGCATGACTGGTTCATCCCAGCAGATGATGATCTGAAATCACATAGCCATATGGAACTAAAAAATACACCTTTATTCCAATCTCAAACAAATATTCTATTTCAAGTATTATAGACCTTGTTTTCCTTCTCTATGTACTGTAAAACAGCTACACAAATCTCATGGGCTTGATTTTCAAAGGCCGACACAGGACTTGTATCAAGCCCTGCATTGAAACCATTTTTTTGGCACAGCTGTGCCAAACTCATTTGCTGCAACTGCACTTTATTTTCTATTGTTGGGCACAGCTGCAACAGTTTTGTCAGTGTATGGCAGTTTGTGTCAAATATTTGGTGCATGCCCTGTAAAAAGGGTTCCCTGAATACCACCAGTTAGACCAGAGAAAAGCTAGTCTAACTAGTAGCATTTGGCATACAGAATTAAAAATCCAGCTAGCTGGCCAGGAAATGCTGAAAGCACCGTGCGCCAACTGATCAGCACACCAGTGGGGTGTAGGGTGGGGTGGTGGTGTGGTAGGGGTGGTAACCCTAACACTGAAGTTCCAAACTTTTGTTGTTGTGACATCAACCCTAACTGATGCATTAAAAAAGTATTTTGCAATGAATTTCCCTTCTTTTTGAGAAAGTGTAATGTAAGCCTGCCAGTAGAGGTGGTGACAAGCAAGATGTATGAAGAATTTAAGCACAAATTAGATAGGTATTTAACTAGTAATAACATCTGGGAATATCAGTAATAACATCTGGGGATATAAATAAGAGGCGAGCATCATGAACTTTGATCTTCCATGATCTGGAAATCTGTGAAACCTATAAAATCTATGAAGTGGTTAGTGGTATGCGTTTGTGGGAGTGTGGGCCCTCCAGACCCTGCACTCCCACTTACACTTAAATAGGGAGCCATACAGAAGCCCCATAGTGCTGTAAAGTAACCCTTGTAACATTTATTTGGCAATATTTTAGTAACCATAGAAGCTATGAAAACTATTCCACTGCAGGTGTAATCCATGACTTTGAAACTTCATCATATGCTTAGTCCATCTAAAGGTGGACTAAGCTGTGGGTAGCAAAAAATCAGTATCTCGAATCATTTTCAAGATACGGGTGCTGAAAGGTACCGTGGGTGCCACAATGTTATCCTATTAGAAATTTCTGAAATTTGTAACACTGTAACTATGGGCCCGTTGAATGGTTTGGGGCCAAACCACCAAAAGGTACATCTGTGTGAACAGAGCTTACCACCCTGCAAATTTCAGCCAAAAGCACAATCCACCTTGGCACAATGAAGTGACAGACAAAGTAACACATGGGACAATGTTGTGGAGTATTGTTTTCGTGACAACAAAAAATGCTTTTGCAGCAACAAAAATGTTCTCTTGATTCCTTATACCTTATAGTGGAATATATTTATGCACAAAAAAATGCTGTCATGCATAAAAAAATGTTTTCGCCAAAGTTTTCACAATACACATATACATTTTCCCATAGGCTATAATGGGGCATGAAGAACTTGCATAACTTTTGAACGGATTAATATTTTTTCATCAAATCTTCAAAAGGCACCAGTTCAACCCAGGCCACATATAGACATGCAAATCTGAATCCACTCAGATGCATTCTTCAGCCCATTATGCCCAACCAAAAAATGTGCAAAAGTTGACTAATTTTCACATTTTGGATGCTCTTCTGTTCTACAACCATACATCTGACCGGAACAAAACTTTCTAGATCCAGAGATCTCTGGCTAGACACCGCACATGCAACATTTCAGGCAAATCAGACAGACAGTTGCAAAGCTATTAAAGTGCAAGCCTTTAACATTAAAGTGGCCCACCAACTATAACTATACTGACCCTACCGGGCCAGTATTATATATATATGTAGATATAATATCTATATATATGTATATATAGATATAGATATAGATGCATATATATATATATATATATATATATATATATATATGTATTAGTTTTCAGACTAAATTCTGAAAGATCTTACTAACCTGAATTCCAAATGGGAACAAGACTTGGGAACCTCTATTTCAAACAAAGATTGGAACCAACTTCTTAATTCACTGCCCTTACAAACCAGTTAAATCAATCAGACTCCAGCAAATTCAATAAAACACACTTCACCATGTCGACTTTACACCAGTGAGATTAAATCAAATGTATTTTTCCATCTCAAATGTATGTGCAGGTTGCCCAGATATGCAGGGCTCAGTAACTGATTATATATATGCCTCTCCCAAACTCTTAAACCTTTGATCCCAGAGTTTACAAGTTCTTTTCTTTTTTTTTATTTATTGTGATATTCAGAAAGACCTTTACAAAGGTTCCACGTCATACATAAATTGAACAGGGACAGGACTTAAGATACAGAAAATACAGTACTTAACAAAGTAACAGTAATAATAATAAAAAAAACAGGTTACATGGTTGTTTCATGGAGTGTTTACAAAGACTTAGGTACTTTAGCACAGCCAGGAGGAAGAAAAAAGACAGAGAGATTCTGTAGGTGGCTGATTGTCATGTCTCGTAAATGCATTTTATTTACATATTTTTTTTTTGTTTGCTTGTTATTGACCTACCAATAGATTTTTGTAAAGGAGGCAGTGGCAGATCAGGTATCAAGGGCAGTCACAACCATTTAAAGCCTGCAGGTATTCCCTTAGCTTTGATTTATATGGGCCCAGCCTTCTTTCATCAGTTATATGGATAGGGAGGGAGTTTGTCCAGGAAGGGGCCCTGTAACTGAAAGTGCGTTGGTATTGGGAGGTCTGGCCATGGGGTACCCATAGTAGCCACTTGCTTGTGCTACGGGTTGTTTTGCCTGGTGGTGTTGGGAGGATAATTTGGTGTAGGGAGAGTGGGGTGAGGTCGAGTAATACCTTTTTGGTCATAAGGCAGGTGTGGTACCTGATTCTGCTACCTAGGTTTAGCCAGTTTGTGCTGCTGTACAGGGAGCAGGAGTGAGTGAAACGATCACATCCTAGGATGAGGCAGCAGGCTTTGTTGAGCACAAGCCGGAGTCTGCTTAGGGTTGTGGAGGGCGCAGCACCGTATATTGGGATGCCGTAGTCTAGCAGGGAGAGGATCAAGGAGTTTACGGTAAGCTGTAGTGCTCCAGGGGTGAGGCAGTGTTTGTACCGGTAGAGTACTCCAAGTCTGGAGCTAAGGGCGGTTGTTAGGTGTAGGATATGTTGATTAAAGCTGAGGGCGGGGTCTAGTGTGATCCCTAAGTATTTAAAGTTGTATACTTGTTCTAGGGGGGTCTGATTTGTAGAGAGAAATTTGGGGCATAGGTTTTTGAGCGGGTTCTGAGGGTGGGCGAATATCATGACTTTAGTTTTATTATAGTTGATAAAAGATGCTGGTGGTGAGCCAGCCATTTCTGAAGAAGTGCTGGAGGATTTGGTGAGGTTTAGGGTGGCTGGGTCGAGTGAACAGGACTGCATCGTCTGCATAAAGGAGCAGATTTCTGGGGCATGCGGCTGGGAGGGAGTTGAGGTATATGCTGAAAAGTAGGGGGCCAAGTATGGAGTCCTGTGGGACACCGGATTGGATTGGGAGGCAAGGTGATAGGACAGGGCCTACCCTGACTATCTGTGTTCTATCAGAGAGATAGCTGGAGAACCATTTTAGGGTGTCATCGGAGAAACCCATTTAGGCCAGGGTGTTTGGTAAGAGGGCATGGTTTACTGTGTCGAATGCTTTAGATAGGTCCACGAAGATGGCACTCGTGAGGTGGCCATGGTCCAGGGCTGAGTGGACATGTGAGGTAAATTCAAGGAGGATGGTAGTGGTGCTGTGGCCCTTACAAAAATCATGTTGCTGCCTGGATAGAAGGTTATATTTATTTAGGTGTTCAGTGAGTTGGTCGGCGACTATGCGTTCTAGTGCCTTTGACGGGGGGGGTAGGATAGAGATGGGGCGGTAGTTATTTGTGGATGTACAGTCACCACTTTTATGGATAGGTGTGATATAGGCCAATTTCCAGTGGGTGGGGAATTTTTCTTGGCAGAGGGAATGATTTAGAATGTGGGTGAGAGGGGTCAGAACTTCCTGAAGGGTGAGGCGAAGAAGTCGATGGTCTAGGGAGTCATGGCTGTATTGGTTTTTGTTTAAGGCTTTAGTAAGGTAGGGTTTCGCAGCGTCTGCAGTGTGAGTACTATAGGTAGAAAGGCTACCGCAAGTGGGGGGTGGGGATGATACGGTCGCGGGGGGGTCAAAGAAATTTGGGGGCAACACATGGGAGAGATCCATGAAAGCGGTATTTAGGGCAGCGGCTATGCTGGCAGGGTCGGTGGAGAGGCTACTATCTATGAGTATTTGGTCAGGTGGGAGATTTGGGCCTTTGCCGCAGAGTTCCTTTATGTTCTCCCAGAACTTGCGCCCATTTCCCCAGGTGGAGGTTAAGGTGGTTTTGTAATGGTTTGCCTTGGCGGTGCGAATGGCCCAGGTGCACTTGTTTCGGACCTCCCGATAGCGTTGCCTGTCCTGAGACTGTTGGGTCTCATTGGCCAGATACCATAGGGCATCACTCTGATGTAGTAGGCCTTGGAGGTGGTCCGAGAACCATGGGGCATTGTTCCCTTTGGTCATAGTTTTGGCGAAAGGGGCGAACTTGTCACAGGCTGAGTTAAAGATGTTGACAAACAGTTCGAGTGCGTGGTCAGGGTCGAGTGTATTTGTAAGGGCTGTCCAGTCCCAATCTCTGAGGTGGGCCTTTCATGAGCTTCTGAGTATTACAGTATGCACTGCAAGCCCATTGGTCCACAGTGTGGTCCAATGGGCTTGCAGCTGCTATTGTAAGCTGTCATTTGGCAGTCAGCCACGGATGTATGCAGGTGGGTTTGCTGCTCGCCAATGACGGGTGGGGGTCCTGTGTGGGTGAGGGTGCCACTGAACCACCAGGTAATTGGTTTCATTAACAGTACGGGTGATCGCAGTTACCGGCCGGGTAGGGGGTATCACTAAACTACCAGGGACATATGGATCAGCTTTACGAGCGATTGGAGGTATGGTCGGGGGGGGAACCACTGGACCATCAGAGAAATTATATTCCATATGATCACAGTGATCATGGAGTCGGGATGGGGAGGGGAAACCACTGGATCACCACCGGGGCTATTGTATTTATGGAATTATGGTGATTGGAGGTACAGGCAGGGAAGGGGGAACCACTGGACCACCAGGGAACTCATATTTCAAATAATCATGGCAATCAGGGAGTCAGGATGGGGAGGGGGGTTCCACTGGACTACCAGGGATATAAATCTATTTAGTTTCGGTGATCGGAGGGTCAGGATGGGAAGGGGTACTACTACAGTTCCTGGTACAGGGACTGCATGCTGTGCAGAGAACCAGGCACATTTCGTTGGCCAGCCATGCACAACACATGCAAATGGGGCCATAATGACATGCAGATGGCCCCATTTGCATATCAATGTCTGAATATCAGGAATATGCATAGAGCATATCTCTGATGCACTGGCGCTTTTCCCATTCCTGGTATTCAGACCTGTCTGGGGGGGATGCCCCAGTGCATTGTATTTGTGCAGCGTGCATTATGTGATATATTCAGAAGGGATGCACCATGGCACATCTCTTTTAAATATATCCCTTAGTTGCTCAAGTGTAACTCAGTTGCACTGCGCACCCACTTGCACCATTGCCAGGAGCAATTTGGAATACTGGGCCCTTTGACTGTATCTTCATATTTGGCCCAGTCATTACTGGATTTAGATTTCAGGTATTTGTTGTTCAGTCTGCTCTTTTACTTGATTATTCTTTTTACTGGTTTATTATACCATTTTAGTTTCAGACCATTGTTATTATATTTCTTAAACTTTTTTTATGTTTTGGTCAGATATATTGATATTGTGGGTCTTAATCTTGTTCCCAGTTTCCGCAACTGAGAGGGTTGCCAGTTCTTTCTTCTAGTCTGTTTTATCTTTTTTATTCTGGATCTGTTAAATATTTGCAGTGTAATATAGATAAACTTCCATAATGACACAGTTAAATGCTTACTATTTCTGTGAACTGTCCATCCGCACTTCCCTTATTATGCTTTTTTTCCTACATATAGCTTTGTACAGCACACTCTGAAAGCATAAATATATGTTCCAATAATTTATTTATAAAATGCAAGAGATTCAACAAAAAAATGTTTTAACTTGTAAGCTATATCAGCTATAAATTTTAAAGTCATGTACCCACTAGGGTTAAAGTCACTTTACCCGACTCCACATGCCCATCTCTGGGTCAGATTCTGAATTTGTTCATGGCTCAGTTGCCTAATCCATGTTTATCCTCCATAGTCCTAGATGACCACTGCTTTTATTTAGATTCTGGACTTCCTTTTTCCATCAGCGTGCAGTGTTCTGAGCCCTTGAAGGCTTCTTTAGCCATTTTTACACTGTATTACTATGCTCCCCATTTGGGGTCATTGACTCCTTCCACTGCTTCCAGCTGCCCGGTTGTCCTCACCACAGTCATGTGGTCACATTATGTTCGATGTGCTGACATTTTGGAGACCTCCGTCTCCATCCTCAGAGTTGGTTTGTGTGGGGGCAAGTTGCTCTTTTAAAGTTCCTGGTTACTAAGCAATCATGACATCATGTAATTTCCATTGCCTTGTCTCCGGAACATCAGCACATCTAACGTAATTTGATCAAATGACTGTGGTGAGGACAACTGGGCTGCTGGAAGCAGTAGAATGAGCCAGCGACCCCAAATGGGGATCATAATGATACAGTATATAAATGGCTAAAGAAACCTTCAAGGGCTCAGAAGACTGCATGCAGATGGAAAAAGGAAGTCCGGAATCAAAATAAAAGCAGTGGCCATCTACGACTATGGAGGACAAACATAGATTAGGCAACTGAGTCATGAACAAATTCAGAATCCAACCCAGAGATGGGCATGTGAAGCCGGGAAAAGTGACTTTAGACCTAGTGTGTACATGGCTTTGAAATTTATAGCTGATATAGCTTACAAGTTAAAAAAATTTCATTGAATCTCTTGCATTTTATAAATAAATTATTAGAACATACATTTATGCTTTTAGAGTGTGCTTTACAAAACTATACCTAGGGTGGAAGAAAGCATAATAAGGGAAGTGTGGAGGGACAGTTCACATAAATACAGAGCATATAACTGAGTTTGAATTTCCCTGCCATCACACACCCCATACATTCTAGCTCATGGTAAGAGTCTGAGCTCCACAGGCATTCTTTCTTTCCCTTCCATAATACCAGTTGTCCTGGGTACAGTAGTGTTAATAGACAAATAAATTGTATTGTGGTCACTATCAGCAATTGGTGCTCCAACTGTACAGTTGGTTATTAGAAAGTTTTCTGATCTAAGAACTAGATCAAATAAATTCTCTTTTCATGTTAGTTAACTAACCATTTGATGTAAATTTAACTGGGTACAAATGTCAATGAATTCTTTGGCAGACCTACTCTTTGCAGTGTTATATTAACAGTTATTTTTGAAAGGATAAACACACTGGTGATCGCTACCTTACAAAAACTTTAGCTTTCTCAAATTCATTTTATATTTCTATATCTGTCATTTAATTTGTATCAGGTGGCCCATAGTACAAGACCAATTATTTGTTCTTCCGACTTTTCTTTTATAAATTTGATGAATAAGGACTCATTTCTGTCTATTTAATGTTTTATGGTGCATTTTATAGAAGCATAGAAACATAGAATTTGATGGCAGATAAGGACTGCTTGGCCCATCTAGTCTGCTCATTTTCCCTACCTGTTTCATATATCTCAGATCCTAAATGATCTGTGACTTACCCTCTCTTTCCTATTGCTAGAGTTCATTTATGTCTATCCCATGAGTTTTTGCCTTTGCAACCTCTGCCAGGAGACTGTTTCATGGATTCACCACCCTTTCTGTAAAAAAATACTTTGTCACATTACCCCTAATTCTACCCCTCTCTATTTTCATATCATGGCCCCTTGCTTTTCAACATCTTTTTATGTTGGTTTACGTGCACATGTGCAAGCAGCATTTTGTAGTAGTAGCACTGTACTAGCACTTTAAAAGGTGTGTTAGTGTTGTGGCAAATCCAGGGGATGCTTTAGCCGATGTGTCCCTCAGCCACCAATCAGTGAGCATGCTGCTGATGACAGCAGTTTCAGAGAGTGCCACCAGCTCAAAAGAAATCCACCACTGCAATAGATTCAGGCTCGTCATTGCAGTGGCAGATCTGACATGCCTCCATTACATGCCATTCCTGGTGAAACATTTCAATAAACATCACAGCGGCTCTCGCCATCTGCCTCTCACAATCCCTAGAAAGTTGACTTTGGGGGTGCCCAATCCCCCTGTTGGCATGCCCGCCATTGCCGGCGGGGATTCCCAATCCCCATTGGCATAATGTCTCCCCCAGATTTATTTGTCTGCCAATGGGAATGCCCAATCCCCCTCAGCATCAGGCCCCCCACAACATAGACACACTTTATTTGGCAATGGGATGACCAATCTCCATCAGCTCCAGTCTGCCCCTCCCCCCCAAAAATGGGTGGCACACTGGGAGCCCACCCCAGTGTGCCCAAATGTCTTAGTGTCTCCTGTAAAAACAAAGACCTTCCTGCAAAGTTTTTTTTTCCCTGCAAAACAAAAAAAAGTCCCTCATTGTCCGTGGTGCCCTTTCCCCCAACCTGCACCCAACCTCTGTGCACCCCACATTCCCACACACTCCCTTATCCCATATTTACCTCTGGAGGTTGTCACGGCACTCTTTGGTGGAGCAGGAACACGTCTGGACTCTTCAAAGCTGACCACGAACTGAAGAAATGCCTGTAAGCTGTATAATGGCATAAATGGGGAGGTTCAACTTAAGTGGATATCTTGGCCATTTTTTTGACTCCAAATTTTCAACATGGGGTTCTTGGGACCCCACCTCATGAATTCAGTCACTGTCATTTCGTTATTCAGTCCCGAATGGTGATTTCGTGGTCAGTGCATGGAATCACCTTTTGGGACCAATTAATGAAATAACAGTGCCACTGTTCATGATGTGGGCTCCCAAAAAACCTATGTTGCAAATTTGGTGAACAAATTCCTAAAAAGGACTATGTTACAAGTGTGCATTGCACAGTTTCCATGCACACTCATAACGTCAAGAATTGTTTATATTTTCACTCCAGATTTTCAATGTTGCCATTTTTTCACACCTCCTTATGAACAGTACAGCTGTCATGTTTCACATCCTGCCCAAAATGTGTTTTTGCACATGTGGCGCACAATGGTATGATCGCTGTGGGAAATCAACATTCGGGACAGATTAAGAAAATCACAGTGACACTGTTCATGAGCAGAGGTCCCAAAATGCCTATGTTGAAAATTTGGTGAAAATAAAATCCAAAAAATGACTATGTCACGAGCACGTGTTGCACAGTTTCCATTGCACGGTAGTAACTTTGAGAATGTTTAGTATTTTCACTCCAGATTTTCAACATTTCCATTTTTGCACACCTCCTTATGAACAGTACAGCTGTCATTTTTCACATCCTGCCCAAAATGTGTTTTCGCACCTGTGGTGCACAATGGGTGATGTCGCTGAGCAATGTCAACTTTCAGGACAGAGTAACAACATTACAGTACCACTGTTCATGAGGAGAGGTCCCAAAATGCCCATGTTGAAAATTTGGTTAAGAAAATCCCCAAAATGACCTCATTACGGGCATGTGTTGTGCAGCATCTATGCACGCTCGTAAGTTTGCACATTTTTCATATTTCCTCTCCAAATTTTCAAGCATTGCCATTTTTTTACACCTCCTCATGAACAGTACCACTGTAATTTTTTGCATTCAACCTGAAATGTGTTTCTGCACCGGTGGCTCCCAATAGTGCAGTTGCTGTGTGAAATCACCTTTCAGGATTCAGTAATGAAATGATAGCACTACTGTTCATGAGGTGGGGTCAAAAAAAGTCACTGTTGAAAATTTGGAGAAGTCAGTTGTTCAGGATTTAAAAACTACCCTAGATAGCTTCTGGCAGAGAACAGGTAGAGAACAGCAAGAGGAAAGAGGTGCTGCTAAAACTTACTTCTCTATTTTAGTCTCTACTGGGACTAAAGAACCAGAACTCTACTACTGGGACCTTCAATTTAGGGTAAAAACAAACAAACAAACAAAAAAAGAATTAGTGTGTTTGTCTGAGTTGGCTGAAGCGAGCTGTTATCTGAGCAGTTATCTAGGTGTTTGTCTGAGTTGGCTGAAGTGAATTGTTATCTGTGCATTTATCTAGGTGTAGAAAGAGCTGTAAATTAGGGGGAGTGGCTTAGCCAGAAAGAAGCCAGGTGTTTAGGATTTAAAAACTGCCCTAGATAGCTTCTGGCAGAGAACAGCAAGAGGAAGGACGTGCTGCCAGAACTATACTTCTCTACTGGGACTATATTGCCCTCCTTCCCTGCCCTCCACCTCCCACCCTTATCCAGTTCTACTTTTATAAGCACAGGATTTGACGGACAACAGGAACTGCCTGTTTGGGAGCAGGAAAGGAGTGATCACAGAGCCACAAAAGACTCACCATCCTAGAAGGAAAAGAGTGGATCTCTGTCACCCCAGCTGCTGGAGGTCAGACTCTGAGCAAGTAAGAAAACTACTGACAAACATGGGCACTTCCAGTCTCAGAACAGGAAGATCAGGAGCTTTAAGGACACGGAGGCAGTAGGTAAGTAGGGAAAAAAATAGATGTATCTCTATATAAAAAAAATAAACAAAGGAAAGAATAAATATTCAAAATAACAGTTAAGGGGTCAGAAATAAGACATGATGGAAGTTGTGCAGTGGCTGTGGAGCAGCAGCCTTCCTGGGGACATTCTGGAGGATGCAGTGTTGTCCCATCTGCGGACACCTTTTTGGGTTGAGGGAAGAGGTTGCTCATCTCCAGGCTGAGTTGACCAGGATTTGGGGGACCTTCTCTACCACCCAGGGACCACCAGGGACACTGCCACTGCCTCAGAGGTTGCCAAGAAAGAGGAGCATTTGGACCACAGTGGGCTCAGGGAGGGTGAAGGTGGTGGAACAGAAGTGCATCTCTCTAGTTGTACCTCTCCACAATTCATATGCCACTCTGGCAGAGTGTCCACCCGCAGTGGAGACCAAGGAGGATGTTGGGAACCTCCACAAAGGAGACCCACAGGAGGGTGTCATGGGATCCCACAGGGAAGGAAACAACTCCAGGTGGGGGACTCCATAGTTAGGAGGGTAGAACTGGGGGAGGGAGGGGAGAGTGAGGTAAGGTGCCTGCCAGGCACCATGGCTTGAAAGGACAGGTAGCAAATCCTCAGGATCTCGGAAGCAGCTGCATGGGGGAGGGAGCTGGATGTCATTGTCCACCTAGGGACAAATGACCTGACTGGGAAAGGAATCAGAACAGTGCAGGAGGAGTTTGTGGAGTAGGGGAAGAGCCTTAGACAAGTGGCATGCATGATAACCTTCTCAGAGGTGCTGCCTGTCTATGGCATGGGTGAGGCTAGGGTGCTCCACACTATGGGATTCAATCAGTGGTTGAAAAACTGGTGCATAGCTCAGGGGTTTGGCTTCACTGGGGACTTGGGATCCACCTGGAGTGATGCAGGCCTATACTGGTGCAATGGTCTGCATCTGTTCAGGAGGGGAACCAGGATCCTAGGTGATAGGTTAAAACAATTAATTGGCAAGCATTTAAACTAGCCAAGTGAGGATGCACTGGAATGGAGCAAGGTAATAATGTTTTTTGCTGTGCTTATGTAAATATCTGTATCCAAAACTGTATATAATTGTTTGTAAACAATGTCTGAAACCTATACATGATGGCTACTCCTTTGTAATTTGTACCCTCTCTGTTTTTTGCTGTCCTCCCTGTGATGAGGCACCTTTGTAAATGAGCCGATGGCTCAAAGTTTGTAAATTCAATACTTCAAATAAATAAATAAATAAATCATAGCCCCTCCCAAAATATCAGGGTAGTTAGTGAGGTAAACGCCAAGATAGAGAAGTCAATAGGGAGAAGGGCAGGGGTAAATGGAGAAAATGACAAAGGCAGTAAGGACAGCGATGGAGCAAAAAGGGGATAAGGCCATTAAGAAATGGAGGTAATGAGTACCAATACCCATAGTCTGGGCAACAAGCTCCTTGAACTGGTGGCCTTGATGGAAGAGGGATGCCTGGATTTTGTAGCAGTCATAGAGACATGGTACACAGAGAACCATGGCTGGGATGTTAACATACCAGGATACACAACCTACAGGAGAGACAGGGAGGGTAGAAGAGGGGGAGGAGTAGCTCTCTATGTAAGGGAAGGGATAATAGCAAAGGAACAAAAGATTAAATAGGGAGGAGGCACTGTGGGTCACCTTAGAGACTGGAAATGTCACCACAATCCACACAGGGGTTTTATACAGACCCCCATCTAAGGGAGAGGGAATAGACTAGTATATGATAGAAGACATCCTTAGGATGGCAGAGAAAGGGGATATATTGTTGATGGGGGACCTGAATATGCGAGATGTTAACTGGAACACCTTTGCTGCAGCCACATCCAAGACCAGAGCCATTCTCGATGCCAAACAGGGGGCATGCCTCAGACAGCAAGTGTTGGAACCCACTCAGGAGGGAGCAATCTTAGACCTCGTACACTCAAATGGGGACAGTGAGAGGATCTCAGATCTAGAAGTGGGTAGCCATCTGGGAATAGGTGACCACCAACCAGTGTGGTTCGCGATAAACTCAGCTGCAGAGTCAAGCCATACAAAAGTGAAGGTACTGGAATTCAGGAGGGTTGATTTTGTCAAAATGGGAGTGCACCTTAGAAAAGCACTATCAAGCAGGAAAGAAGGAGGGGTGGAGCAACAATGGGGAAACATCAAAACTGCCATCACAGAGGCAACAAGCTTTTGTGTGAAGCAAATAAACAAATCAAAATGAAAAAAAATGCCACTGTGGTTCTCAAAAGAGGTGGTGGGGAAGGTTAGGGAGAAAAAGATAGCACTTAGGAAGTATAATGAAACACAGAAGGAGCAGGACAGAGAACTGTACCAGTTAAGGCAGAGGGAAGCAGGAAAGACAATAAGAATAGCAAAGGCCCAAACTGAGGAAAAGATAGCCAACTCGGTTAAGAATGGGGATAAAATCTTTTATAGGTACATTAGGGAGTATAGAAAGACAAAGGGAGGGATAGTGAGACTGAATAGAATGGGCGGCAGGTGGGCAGAGAGGGACAGTGAAAAAGCAGGGATACTGAATGAATACTTCTGCTCAGTAGTCACAAAAGAGGAGGAGAGGGATGTACCTAATCCAATTAAAAGAAGCACTTCAGTTAGGGGGGTTGATCCCAGTCTTTTCACAGTAGAAAGGGTTCTAAAAGAACTCCTAAAACTGAAGGTGGACAAAGCAATGGGGCCTGACGGGATTCATCCCAGAATTCTAAAAGAATTAAGGTAAGAACTAGTGACACCACTGACTACTCTTTTTACCAAATCATGGGAGGATAGTGTGGTACCTGAGGACTGGAGGAGGGCAGACATGATTCCCCTTCACAAAAGTGGGAGCAAGACAGAGGCAGGAAACTACAGACCTGTCAATTTGATGTCTGTGGTAAGGAAAATGATGGAATCACTTCCGAAGGAAAGAATTGTTGAGTACCTGGAGGCCAGTGGGGCACAGGATGCAAGGCAGCATGGATTCACAGTGGGAAGGTCATGTCAGACAAATCTAATTGACTTCTTTGACTGGGTGACCAAAGTAGTAGACTAGGGAGGGGCTGTGGAGAAGGCCTACCTAGACTTCAGCAAGGCATTTGACACAGTCCCACACAAAAGATTGATAAACAAATTAGCCAGCCTTGGAGTGGGTCTCAGGGTGGTAGCCTGGGTAAAACATTGTCTGAACAACAGGACACAGAAGGTAATAGTAAACAGAATCCACTCTGAAGAAAGGGGGGTTACTAGTTGGGTACTGCAAGCTTCAGTACTGGGTCCAGCCTTTTTAATGTCTTTATAAGTGACATTGCAGAAGGACTGGAAGGAAAAGTATGCTGCTTTGCAGATGACACAAAGATCTGCAACAAGGTTAATACACAAGAGGGGGGTGGAAAGGATGAGAAGGGACTTGTCAAGGTTGGAGGAATGGTCAGAAGTATGGCAGCTTAGATTCAAGGCAAAGAAGTGCAAAATAATGCACCTGGGAAACAAAAACCCAGGTGAAGAGTACACAATGGAGGGGGTAGTAACAACAACAGAAATGGAAAGAGACCTGGGGTTATCATATCAGATGACCTTAAGGTTGTAAGCAATGTGAGAAGGCAGTAGGGAGGGCTGGGGATACTGGGATGTATAGTGAGAGGCATCACCAGCAGAAAACAGGAAGTTGTTATCCCTCTGTACAGACAATTGCTGAGACCTCATCTGGAGTACTGCATCCAGTTCTGGAGACCCCATCTCTGCAAGGACATAGACAGGATGGACGCAGTCCAGAGGAGGGCAACTAAAATGGTGCAGGGTCTGCAAGAGAAGCCATATGAGGAGAGACTAAAGCAGCTTAATATGTATACCCTTGAGGAAAGGGGGGGGGGACATGAACTGAAACCTTTAAGTACCTCAGTGGAATCAACAAAGTCCAAGAGGGTAGCATCTTTCACAAAAAGAGATGTGCAAGAACAAGGGGACACATAGACAGGGGTACTGAGAAGAATCTACCTATCCATAATCCATACCAAAGGAATGAAGGTAAGTTACACCAGGCACAAGATGACAAGCTTATCTGGTATCAACCAGATGACACCCCCCACCAAATTGAGGGTGGTCCCTCATCTTCTCAAGTCCAAATTCCTGCACCAAGTGCATGATACCCCCACTGGTGGACACCAGGGCATGGAAAACATACTCCAGAGACTCAAGATCATGGCCTGGTGGCCTGGTGTCACCAAGGATGTCAAACAGTACATAGACAATTGCCTTGTTTGTATGCAAAGCAACCCCATACCTACCAAACATAATGCCAAGCTACTACCACAAAAGCATTCTGGCCCTTGGCATGCCATACAGATCGATTTTATTGGTCCCCCTGACCAATACCAGTAGAAACAACAAATATGCCCTTGTGGTAACTGATCTTTTCTCTAAGTGGGTTGAAGCTTTCCCCACTAAGACATGCACTGCTAAAACCACTTCCAAAATCCTGGTGGAACAGATTTTCTTCAGGTGAGGCCTACCTCTCAAGGTAGACTCTGACAAAGGAACCAGTTTTACAGGTGAGTTGATGAAAGAAGCCCTTGAACTCCTCGGAGTTCATAAGAAGTTCCACATACCATACCACCCATAATCATCAGGTCAAGTAGAGAGGGCCAAGAGATGGATTAAGCAAATGTTTTCCAGATTCATTGAGGATAAACCCAAGGACTGGGATTCCCTATTGCCATTACTCCTTATGGCAATTAGGAGTATGACCTCAGCCACCACCCAGTTAACACCCTTTGAGGTGATGACTGGTAGGAACATGAGATTATTTGAACACCTGTTGTTTGACCTGCACACCCCCACTGCCGACCATGTCTCAGTGGACCAATATGTGGAAAAAACTCAGACAAGACCCCATATACACTCATTTGTATGCTGCTAACTACATGGGCAATGCCCAGCAACTGTCCAAAATCCAGTTTGACAAACACGCACAAGAAGTTGATTGGCAAGATGTGGATCAGGTAATGATTCTCAGATTGGCACATCCCACACATTCCTTCTCCAATAAGTGGGAATAATAATAATAATACTTTATTTATAATGCACCTTTCGAATACCAGGGTGCAGTACAGTTAAAACAATTAAAACAAATGAAACAAAGTCATCATCACATTAAAATCTACGGTACAAACCACACCAACAGTCATCGCTACCGTACGCTTTTTTCCAAAAGGAATGCTTTTAGAGCCTGTTTGAAATGCCCCACAGTCTTGCACTCCCTAATCCGATGGGGTAGAAAGTTCCAGAGGGAAGGGGCCATGAACATAAAGGCTTGGGCCCCAGCAGATTTTAAAATCACTTTCAGAATCTCCAGCAACCCCTTGTTGGCCAAGCGGAGTGGTCGCTCAGTGTGATAAGGAATCAGAAGCTCTTTAAGATAGTCAGGGCCCAGTCCCGTGTAGGGCTTTATATGTCAGTAACCTGACTTTGAAGGTGATCTGCCACTGAACCAGCAGCCAGTGCAGTTCCCACAGCACCGGTGTGATATGGAAAGATCTAGGAATCCCCATCAACAACCGGGCTGCTGAATTCTACACCAGCTACAAGTGGTGGATATCAACCCACGGTAGCCCAAAGTAAAGCGAGTTGCAGCAATCTAAATGCGAGGTCACAAAGGCATGGATCAGTGTAGGAAGGTCGCTGGACAGAACAAGCTGCTTGATCCTAACGATGTTTCTCAGATGGTAAAAAGATGACTGAACGACAGCTGACACCTGTGTCCGAAGTGTCAGCCCCACATCCAACATCACCCCTAGGTCTTGCACCTGTTCAGAGGCCTGAAGTTCAGCGTCCCCAAGGAACAATCCTAAGGGGCAGCCTGCGCCCGGCCCCCCCATCCAGTGGACTGGATCCAAAACCATCACCTCCATCTTCCCAGTGTTCAACTTCAGCCAACTCGACTTCATCCAATCCTGGATTTCCTTGAGGCAGTTATTAAATATTGAGATTGCTCCTTCCTGGTCGGGCGCAAAAGACAGGTAGAGCTGGGTATCATCGGCATAACAATGAAACCTCAGCCCATACCATCTTACAATGTCTCTGAGGGGAAGCATATACACCGCAAACAACATGGGGGACAATACTCAGCCCTGAGGAACCCCACAAGACAGAGAAATTGGGTCAGATGAAAAAAAACCTGACACTACCCTCTGAGTTCTTCTGTGAGATTAGAAGTAAACCATCTGTGGACCAAACCAGAAAGTCCACAGATAAATCTCAGGAGCTCAAGCAGAACCCCATGGTCAATGGTGTCAAAAGCTGATGACAGATCTAAAAGTACCAAAATGGACCATTTTTTCTGGTCTCTTGCCATCAGGAGATCATTGAGCACCCGAACCAGCGCAGTCTCGGTACTATGCCTCTTTCAAAAACTGGATTGGAGAGGTTCATAGATGTTATGGATGGTCAAGTGGTTCTCCAGTTGAGCAGCCACTACTTTCTCGATCACCTTCCCCACAAAGGGGAGGTTTGAGATAGGCCTGTAGTTTGCAAGAGAGTCTGGGTCCAAAGAAGCTTTCTTCAACAAAGGTGTCATCATTGCTTCTTTCAAGGAGCAGGGATATTCACCAGAGTCAAAGGAGCACTAGACTATCTGTGCCAGAACCAGGCCAATAGACTCACCACAACCCATAATCAGGGATGTAGGGCCTGGTTCTAAACTACAGCATGTAGGGCGCATCCCCTGGACAATCCGCATAACATCCACGATTTTCAGACGGTCGAAAGTACTCCAGGAAAATGGAGGGATAATGTCCAAGCCCTGACCCTCAGCAACTTGCATAGAATGTGTCGAGTGGATCTCCGACCTAATGTCAGCCACCTTATCAGCAAAGAACCGAGCAAGCTCATCACACTGCAACTGTGAAAATGCTCTTCGGAGCTGCAGACAGGCTGGGTTGCACAGCCTGTCCACAATTCTGAAGAGCTGAGCTGGTCGGTTCTGAGCGGCAGAAATTTCCCCGGACAGGAACTCTGCCTTCTTACGGGAAATTTCTGACTGATATAACTGATAATGTTCTAACAGTCTAAGGTGGTGGGCAGGTAAGCCAGATTTCCACCAACAATGTTCTAACCTGCGTCCTAGTTGCCGCAGCTCCCTCAAGGCTCCATCAAACCACGGAGCCCGAGGGCGAAGGGAGAGAGGACGCACACGTACTGGTGCAATAGAATCCAGGGCTAAGGTAATGGCATTGTTATATGCCAAGACCACCTCCAGATCATTGCAATGCAGAGGAAATTCTGATAGGTCAAGCACTGCTGCTAGGCCATCGGGAGTAACATTCTGTAAAGGTCGGTACTTGACCATCTCCACAGGGGTCAGCCTACAAGGGGGGGTGCCAAAATTGAACCTCACCGTGTAGTGATCAGACCATCCGACTGGTTCCACCCCCACATCTGAGGCCTCAGTCTCCAGAAGGAAAACCAGGTCAAGAGAATGGCCATATTTATGGGTAGCAGTGGTAACCACCTGTGTCAGGCCCAGTAAATTCATCAACTGGAGGAAGTGTTGTTCAAATTGTGAGAGTTTGTCATCTATCCAGGCATTGAAGTCACCCAGGACCATCAGCCTTGGTGACTCAAATGCCCTATTGACCACAAAGTCTGCCACTTCCTTAAGGAATTACTCCCCATCTCCGGGTGAACGGTAGATGAGAGCCATCCTATTGCCCACACCTGCTACTACAGCACATTCAAATGAACTTACCCCCTCAGCTGGAACACTGGTGAGATCCAATTTGGTCTTGAAACAGAACGCAACCCCCCCCGTGGTCCAGCCTAAAGGTTGTATCAAGACACCGCCAGAATTGCATCAAATATGGGTCCCCATTATCATCCAGCCAGGTTTCGGAGATGCAAGCCAGATCTGCCGACCCAACAAGATCCCAAATCACTGCGGTCTTGTTCCTGACAGATCTGGCATTGCACAACACCACCTGGGTTGGACAGAACTCCTGGGCTGCCACGGCCACCTGCCCATCCCCAACAATGGTGCCCTTGGGTATGGGGACCAGACAAGATGACCCATGCTCTAGACTCCACTTCACCCCAGGGCATCTTCTGGGCTTAACAGCCCCAATGGGAGCATCCCGCTCCTCCAGCCTCTGTTGTTTACCCCCCACCCCTCCACCCCATCCCCTCCACCTGCAGGCAATACCTAAAGCCCGACAATGTTGATTGATAGAAAAAGCCAATGGAGAGGGGCAGAGAGGGTGGAGAAAATGGAGAGCACAGGCTGAATAGTGCACGACCAGGGGGATAACAAACTGACAGATATCCCAGGCCCGCAACATAACAGAACAATATAAGTCTAACTGCTCAGTATATGATAACCATAATATATAAAACCCCAACAATCACAGCCTGTCCTAAACTTCTCCTCACACCCCCCAACTAAATAGTCTATACCTACTCCAAATTAAAATATCAAATAACTAAATTAAATAACTTAAACCATCTAAATACCTAACATCCCTACCACATTACTATATTTAGCCTGCAGGTCCTCTCACTACCTGGGGGCCGAACACATTAAACTAAGAAAAATAATTTTAAAGCACCCAGACCTCTCACTCCCCGGCGCTACTACAAAAATGCACTCTTACTACTTAATAAAAAACAAAAGATAAATACACATCAAAATAATAAAACAATAAACCAAACAAACTGAAAGAAATTTAAGGAAATAATTTGAAAACCACCTTCCAGATAAATCTCTCACATATATCAATAGGAGGGTGGGTTCACAGATATTTACTGGGCACTGGGAACGCCCCTATCCCATTGTCAACAAGCTTAGTCCAGTTGTCTATCAAGTTAGACTCATGCAAAACACTAAACTGACTGATAAATGGTTACATGAAAACCAGTTGAAACTGTATCAAGGAGTATAATTACTTTTCCTCACCTCATTGGGTGGAATAGTAATAATCTGCTAATGTTTGATTTTCCTTTTCAGATACACTGACAAGACGGCTATATTGTTCCATTTTCTCCTCATCTCAGAAGTTATCCCCTGCATCCATGGCACGGTAAAGCACCTCCTTCCTCACCTTGATCCACCTGCAACTACCCCAGAGGGAGTCTCCATCAATATTCCCGACAATTTGATTACTTTCCAGGAAGGTTCAGATGCCTACCTCACTGCCTCAGTTGTTGCTTCTGATAAATCTACCCTATAAATTGAGTGGCAAGCCAAGTCTCAAGGACAAATACTCCCTGTGGCCAAACTCTCCAAGGGAACTTTCTGTGGATGGCCAAATGCAAAATTATCCCCAAATGGTACTTTGTCCTTGCTACAAACCTCTGTTAGACATTCTGGTTTATACAATATCACTGCCTTAATTGACCCGTCATATTGTGATTAATTGTCTAAAGATTCTGTCAGGAAAGTTTGTGCTGTACGAAACATGGCCTCAGCTGCCACGTATTTATCTGTGTTACTCCCTACTGAGAAACACCTTTTGGAATGTCCAAAACAAACCCCTGGCCCTCATAGTGGTCTCACAGCCACTGCCTTACCTGGCTCACTTGTTAACAACTTACAATATATGCATATACTGGTTTTGTTTAACTTGACTTACTCTAATATGAAAGAATTTGGTATGTGTCATACTACTAATACATCATTGTTTTATAGTACTTTGTTACTTGATAGCTTAGCAGCTTTTCAAATTCGTAATGAAGACCCTATTGGCGGGGTACACACCACCGAGCATAGAGGCAATTTTAGGAGAAAACCTAAACCAGATGATCAAAGTCATAAAAGAAATACCCGTGACACATCTGATGCCACAGGTGCCACAGGCACCGTCACTGGTGTTTTTGGTACTGCAATGTCTATCTGGAATAAAGCAGACATTGTTGCACTCAAAGCATATTCACAAAAGTTTCAAACTGGTATGGTCAATGATATCATACCCCCATTATTGCATGGTATGGATGGCCTTAGTCAGGAAGAGAGATACACTGTATACAATATGCATGACATTGCTAAGGCATTTACTGATTCTAAAGACAAGATTAACTCCCTTATTGTACAAAACAATAAAGAAGAAGATAAGCAATACATTGCCCGTGAAATCTTATGTTCCACATATGGCTTCTATATTATCACTACCATCAACAATCTCTTCCATGATCTAGAATCCGGAAGAATTCCTGATATCATACATGATAGATGTATCTCTAAATTGTATTGTCCTCATTGCAAATCCCCTAACTGTGCTGCCATGTGTATTCTACAGTCTCTGATTAGTCCTGTTTCTACTGCTAGAAATTTAGGTTTTGTGACCAGGCACCCCAATACTGGTCCTTGTTTTACTTCTAAGAAATGCTCCATTAAGGATACTATGTTTGTGTCTTTCACTGATTCTTTACCACGTTTTGATCCTACTACAGCTATCTTTGATAAACTAGCATCCGTACACTTCATTGGGCACCTTGATGAAGGCATCTACAGAGAACACCTTGACTTGCCTCCTCTACTGGTTTTCCATCCTCTTCTGGACGCATGAGTCTCGACGCAGATGGATTGCTATGCGAAGAAAGGGTATATTTATTTGTATTGATGTGATATATTTGATGTCATTAAACCTGTATGTGGATATTCTCCAGACAGTATTGATTGGTCCTTTTCCATGGACGATTACATCACCACCAATGGCACAGAATACCAGGACTCAACATCTGCTCCAGACAATTCCAAGTTGTACCAGTCTTATCGGAAGGAGGTTCATCGCCTGTCAACATGGATTTCCAAACAGACTTATACTTGCCCAGTACAATTACAGAAGTGAAGGTTGCCTACTGTGAAAATGCAATATAATTCAGATGGTGAATTTTATGTGGTAACTAATTTTAAGACTTTTAAATATGGTAACAGAACATGTTCTATTGTGAACTCTAATTTGTGTTTCATTCTGCATCAAACTACTATTATTGGGCACACAGTTATTACCCCTGTTCCCATTATGGACCCCGATATCATTGATAGTAACCCTGATTATCTGCTTACTCTTTTGGAGTATTTACCTTAGTTTAATGTATACATTGATCCTTTAACTTTGACATTAAAATCACTTTTAGACAGGAAAGACACCCATCTCATCCACATCAGCAATAATATCTCCAAAGCTATGGAAGCAGTCTATGCCCTCAGTAATGATGGTGATTTGAATAGTGCACTTACTAATACTTGGTTAGAGATTATCTTTAAAGGTTTTGTTATCATACAAGCATTTTTGATATTTTTTCTTATTATAATGCTTTGCTGCCTATGGCGCACAATACGCCAACACCGTGAGCAGCTGGAGTTCCTTTACAAGGCGTATGCATCAGGTCTGTAAATGACCCCTGCTCCCTATACACTTCCTTATTATTGCTTGTGTTGCCCTTGAGAGGCAACAAGGGGGGGTGTTACATGAAGTCCCTGTACCCTAATTGGTACCCCCAGAGGTACACCGCAGTCAGCTAGCATTTAGGTATATGTTATACTAACATATAGGGCTAAGAGCATCTACCGTAGAAGAGTAGATGTCTGGATATGTATGCACATTATTGCTATACACTTCACTTTCCAATATACACATGTATTTCTTGCTTACAAGATGTTAGGACACCTGTACCCTTGTAATAATTATGATATATAAGTTGGCATTGCCATCTTCAGATGATTTGTATTACTACGCGGCTATGTACAAACTGTACCTCTTTGTTTCTACAAAGCAATGACTATAACAAAATTGTATAATGTTATCTTGGACTGAGGAGCCACCTCTATTTAGCCAGTAGGGCTAATCTCTGTAAATAGAAATGTTTCTACCTTACAGTAACCATGGTAATTATCTTAGGTATATAATGTAAGACATTATGTCTTCTACCTCGGAGACCCCAGGAGACACGGAGATTCCTCGAGGTATAGGGAATGCTTAGCAATGGCTCCCAGTTCTGATTGGTAAGAACTGCTTAGGGCAACTGTGAATTTCCTTTTGGTAGTAATAAATAAGTTTATTACTCTGACGCAATGTGTCTGTGATTCCTTGCATGCCCATTATTGCCAAGAACCTGAAAGTGAGGCTTAGACCTCCTAACAGCTCCTTGCAATAAATGGTATACAATTTAGTTCATTGCTCTGACCTTCCTTATCAAACACTGTATAATTATGCTTCTTGTTCCATTTTTTAGAAAAGTAGTATCATCTTGTTATGTTTTTAACCCCCCCCCCCATATTAGTTTTAATTGACAAAGTCCATTTGGAGATGATTATATTACCTAGCTTGTCTGCACCTTGTTTATTGAGATGAATCCAGTCTTTTAAAAACAGGTAATTGTTCCCTGTAAAATCATCCCAAGTATCAATGAATCCTTGACCTTCTCTTTTACACCAGCTGGATAATCCATAGTTTACTTGACGAATGGTGTTTTATTTTTTTGTTTTTGTATTTTTGGGGAACAGCACATGGGAATGGCAGAATGCCAGAGATAAAAACATCACAACCATTGCTTGTTAAGTCTGAACCCATGGCTAATAGGTCATAACAAATGCCTTTTTGGGATCTTTACCAATCTTATTGGTGCCAATGTGTAATGCAATGATGGGGTTAGGGCCGCAGCATTTAAGAATCCTTGGTAGTTTAGCTTGCACATCTTGTATTCTGGTTCCTTAATAACTAGATACCATTGTGTTTAATATGTCTTTTTTACATATTGTGGTACCACAGTGTTTAATGACTGAGTTCCTAGTTTTAGTTCTAGTCTTTCAGTTTTATTGATGCTGATGGGTGCTGCAGAAATATATTTAACCAGTGGACAATGTTTCATAGTACAGGGCATCAGAACTGTTGCTAAGGGGGATAGCCGGCTGTATAATCTCTGCCGTATGACTTCATTTGTGATTTTTATGAAAGCAAACAAGGCACCACTCATCATCTGAGAATTTGCCTAGTTCCTGTCTTGTTTTTTGGGAGTATTTGTTTGTTTCACCAAGTGCTGTCTTTCCCCTTGAGAGTTTTAATAAATAATTTTCTATCTCTAGTGTCCTTACAGAGGTTTCTGTTTGGTTAATTACTTGTACATTTTTTAAGTTATGTTTTAACAGAGTTCAGCTTAGTCAGGAGTAAGTCACATGCCAGATATTTAAAGAAAAAGAAGGTGTCTACATGATCATTCATGGATTTCTCAGTGTACATTCCACATTTTGTACATCAAATTATTAAGCCTTCTTTACACAAAAGTACAAGGAGATCACTAGTGGGATCCAGTTTAAGGAGAGGTTACAGTAAAGAGATTATTAAGTAAACAGATTTCCTGTTGCTAGCTGAATAATTCTAGACTATCAACACTCAGAGATGTTACATATACCAGAATCAGGATGCAATGGGGGTTGCCTCACTCCCTCATTTACTTCAAAGGATGCAGGAAGGTGACCTTGCCTCTGCCTGCATATTGTCTTCACCTACATGCTCACCATCACTCACATAGACATTTGTTGATATTGAAAGTTGATGGGAAGTGGTATGACATGACGTCTGGTTCATTTGCTCATAAGATGTGGCTCCAAAATGATTTAATTTAACTTTTACAAGTGATTTAATGGCTACATGCCATTATATAGCAGTTTATTACTGCCTTTCCCCTAGAGTGCTCCCTGTAGTCAACTTTTCTGCTGAAATTCATTGCCCTAGTGAAAGGTGTCCCAACACCATCAGTATCCCACACTGTCCCTGTCTAAAAGATAGGAGTGCCTAAATGAGGAGAGTGGGTACTCCTGTCTAATTCAGCCACACAATAAACACAGCTCCTTAATTTGTTAAAAACAGCCTGATACCAAGCCTCTCAAAAATCAGTTCTGTTCTCACGATTCAAAAATATGGGATCCCTTCAATAGACATGTCTGTAGGGGGCATCCCCTTAAACAGAACTAGACAATGATGGCCCAGTGGCATGGAGAGATGAGGCACTGGTGCCTTACCTTCTACCACACCAGCGACCCATGTTTGGCAATGGGCATGAGTTGCTGTGCATTGGCTAGGAGGGCCGGGGGGGGGCTAGGTGAGGATTGAGCAGCTCTTAGGCAGCTCTCCTCTCCAGGACTGGGGAGGTTAGCCTTCTCGGCATTTGACTGCCACCATGTGGAGGCATGATTGTAGTATAGGCATCAACTGGGTGGGGGCTAGATGTTATGCTCGGTTGAGGGATTGGGGCCATTCAGGCCATGGTGTATGTGTGCACCTCCACACATACACACTTCCTTGCACTGGGGCTCCAAGGCATAAGGAGAGAAAATTATGGAAACAATATGAAGGTTGGGCTCAATGAAGACCCTAAGCACAATGACTCACCTAGTCTCGAGAGTTACAGGAGACAATGAAGGGCCAATGACTGTGGGATGGGCTGTTGCAGCCACCCAGCCTGCCAAGAAGCAAAAACAGCTATATGGTACAAAAAAAAAAATAGAACAAAGAAACATAGAAACATAGAAACTGATGGCAGATAAGGCCCACTTGGCCCATTCAGTCTGCCCATTTTCTGTACCTGCTGAAAAAAACACAGACTCTACTTCATCTCCAGCCTTGTTCTCTTTCCTATTGCTAAGGTTCCCCTATGCCTGTCCCATGCATTTTTGAATTCCCCTACTGAATTTACCCCAATGACCTCTGCTGGGAGGCTGTTCCATACATCCACCACCCTTTATGTGAATAAATACTTCCTCACATTACCCAATAGTCTACACCCTTCCCGCTTCATGTCATGACCCCTTGTTCTAGATCGTATCTTTTTCTGAAAGATGCTACCCTCCTGTACCTTATTTATACCCTTGAGATATTTGATGGTCTCTATCATATCCCCTTTTCTCTCCTGTCCTCCAGGGTAGACATATTGAGATCTTCTAGTCTCTTCTCACATCACTTTTGGTACAGGCTCTGCACCATTTTTGTTGCCCTTCTCTGAATGGCTTCTACTCAGTCTATGTTCTTATGGATGGTCTCCAAAACTGGACACAGTACTCAAGATGAAGTCTCACTAATGATTTGTACAAAGGCATCACCACCTCTTTTCTTCTGCTAGTGATACCTCTCCCTTTGCACCCCAGTACCCCACTGGCTCTCCCCACAGCCTTGGCATATTGTTTGGCAACCTTTAGGTCATCTGATATGATTACCCCCAGATCCCTTTCCTGTTTGGCAGCTGTCAGTATCTCTCTCCCATCATGTAAGCCTTCTCTGGGTTCCTGTGCTCCAATTCACAATTTTGCACTTTATTGCATTGAATCTTAGCTACCACACTCTTGACCATTCGTCTGATTTACCTAGGTTCCTCTTTATTTTTCCACCCCTCCTGGAGTGTCTACCCAGTTGCAGATCTTATTGTCATCTGCAAAGAGGCATACCTTTCCTTCCAGTCCATCCACAATTTCACTTATGAAGACATTGAATAGGACTGGCCTCAGAACTGATCCCTTTGGCACCCCACTGGTCACCCTCCTTTTCTCAGATTGAGCTCCATTTACCACCCCCCTTTGTGTTATATCCCTCAACCAGTTCCTAATCCAGTTTACCACCTTGGAATGGGTAGGCTGCCTAGTTTGTTTACATGCCTCTTATATGGAACGGTGTTGAAGGCCTTGCTGAAATCCAGGAAGGCCATATCTGCTGCTCCCCATGATCCACTTCCTTGGTCATCCAGTCAAAGAAATCTATCAGATTTGCTTGACATGACCTTCCCTCTATAAATCCATGCTGCCTCCGATCCTGAGCTTCACTGGATTCAAGATGTTCCACAATCCTTTCTTTTAGCAGTGATTCCATTAATTTCCCCACCTCTGAGGTCAGGCTGACTAGTCTATAGTTTCCAGCCTCCTCGCTGTTCCCATGTTTGTGTAGAAGGACTACATCTGTTCTCCTTCAGTCCTCTGGAACCACTCCCCTTTCCAGCAAAACATTGAACAGGGTTGCCAGTGGTGCTGCTAGCACCTTCCTAAGCTCCTTTAATATTCTAGAAAGTATCCTATCTGGTTCCATTGCCTTGTCCACTTTCAGGTTAGTGAGTTCCTTTAGAACTCTCCTCCATACATGGACTGCTGTTCACCTCCTTCCCCCGATTGCACCTGCCTGTTGCCTATTGCACTAGACAAGTAAGCTAATATGATGAAATCAGAATCACATTTTCAGCTGGTCTTATCAGTATTGAACCCATACTGATGTATTCTTACTTTGAATGTTACAATGAGGCTGTAAAATTCTTGTTGATTTTAATCAGAATCATCTCATTACATTCTAACAATCTAACTTTACTCTTGGATTGTATGAGCTTTCAGTTTGTAGAGTTTTTCCTGTATTTGTATTTCAATTTTTCCTGGAATAAGCACATTAAAAAGGAAACATGTGCTCACAGGGTGGTTGGGAGGGAGGTGGGGTATGTCAGACAGCCCTGACTGGTTTATTTGATTGAGTGACAAAGGTAGTGGACAAGGGACAAGTGATAAGTATAATGTACCTTAACTTCATTAAAGCCTTCAACTCTATTCACACACAAATGCCTGGTAAAGAAGATGCACAACCTGGTGTGAAGGGACAAAATCATAAGATGGTAGGTAAATTGGTTGAGTGGCAGATCCCAGAGGATGGTAATTAATGGGGAAGTCTTGGGGATGTTGTGCCACATGGCTCAGTTCATAGACTGGTCCTCTTCTACATCTTCATCTGACTGACCCATGGACACAACTGTATAGCTACAGCTCATGACACCATTAACCAGGGATCTCACCCCAAGCACTGGCCAGTGAGGGGAGTAGGATTGAGCATCCAATGGACAGCTCTCCTCTCCTCTTCCAAGGAGGAAGGTTCTCAGAGCCCTGCAACAGTCCCACCTCTAGCAATTGTTGGTGGTCAGTGCGCCGGAGACTAATGCAGTTGCAAACATTGGTGGAACGGTAGACATCAGCAAGTCAGGCACAGGAGTGCATCCAGTACTGCCCAGATATCACTGGACATATGCTCCATGAGATAAACCAGAAAAGTGAAAAGTTGCCACCTAGCTAAAGGGAAATGACACACTGCTAGACTTCATGTCCACTCACTCTGAACCCAGCCTGCCTGCTCCTTGACTACCAAAGGCTTCACCACCACCACCAGGGTTGACAAGATTGTTTAGGGGAGTCACTGAGACATAGAAGGAAGCTCTGTCCTTGGGGCAAGCTGAGGGAGCATGATCCTGGAATGTTGCGGGCAGCCTGCGGGGCCATGCAGCCAGGTATGAGGATTTCAGAAAAATCTGGTTAGCCACTGTGGAGGCTGAATGAAGCACTGCCTAAAAATCTTAATCTGTGACACTGAGCCAAGAAAATTGGGCAAGATATGTTTCTTCGCATATGACACAACATCTGTGATAGGGTGGATAATGAGAATGGGGTCAGTATTATGAAAAAGGAGCTGCATAGATTAGAAAAGTGGCTAGAAAAGTATGTCAGTTAATATGTAATGCCAGAAAGTGCAAGATGATGCACACAGATGTAAAAAATCTGAAAACTGAATATAGAATGGTGGTGGTATTAATGGAAAGCATAATAGAGAAGATGGACTTGAGGGATACTAATTGTGTATAGTGTAAGGACAACAGAGTAATGTAAGGGGGCACTGTGAATTGCAACTAGAATGTTGGGATGCCTAGGGAGGGGGATCACGTGCTGGAAAAAAAGAGGTACTTCTTCCACTTTAAAGGTCATTTGTTTGTCCTTACCTGGAATTCTGTGTGCAGGTTTGGACAGTGGATTTGAAAAATGACAGGGACAGAGTGGAGCCAGCACAGAGGAGGGTAACCAAAATGATCCAGGGACAGTAGAAAAGGACTATCGAAGTCAGGTAGAAGGATCTAAATATGTATATGCTGGAGAAGTAATGGTAGACAGGGGACATGACTGATATATAGATATAGAGTACCTTTACAGGGTAAACAAGGTGGATAGCAAACAATTGTTCAAACTGAGTGGGAACAAAAACACCAGGGATAACTTCATGAAGCTGGTGGGAGGCAAATTTAAGAGAGATACCAGAAAGCACTTTTTCATGAAAAGGGTGGTAGAGGGTGTAATAAGCTATCAAAGAGGTGGTCTGTGTGAAAGCAGTGGGTGTATTCAAGCATGGGGGGGTCAAGTACATGGGTTTTATAAAGATGGTATGAAAAGGGGAGGGAGGAGAGGTTGAGTATAGAGCCACTAAGGCTATCACATTCTATACTAGATATGTTGGACTGGGCAGACACAATGGGACAAGGAGACTTTTTCTGCCATCAGCTTTAATATTTCCATGTTTCTCTAGCAATTGAATTTGTTCTCTCCACCTTTCCTTTTTTTCTCTACTAGATAGCTTCATAGTTTCAATGTCATCATCAAATTAAGATTTGTGTACTTACTTTTAATAACCCTGTGTTTACCAATCATTCAGATCTCATTTAAAACAACAGTTGTAATCACAGCAGGTCAAAATGTAGCAAAGTAATTCCTTGAAAATCACTAGTCTGTAGCCAGTGGATATGAAAACTAACAATACTAAAGACGTTTCATTTTCTCTTGAATGTTGATAGAAGGATCTTGTTATTCAATTACTGTTGCTTGCTGGGAAACTTTATTGGAAATATGCATTGAATTTTAAAGCAATATGTCAGCAAGCTTCCATCCTGCTTTAAAGTAATGAAAAAGGCCATGTTTTACTTTTAAAATAGTATATCCTTGTGTATAAGTGTATTCCATTTCTGCCTTGTCAAATGAATGAGAAAAAAATCTATATATGGATAATTATTGATAAGACATAATAGGTGTAGTACTTAGTAGCATGACCAGTAATATGCTGATATGTACAACATCTTACTGGGTACTGTTTTCCTACTGCCTTTACTGTAAATATCTGTTTAGCTCACAAAATCTTTCACAGATCTTGAAGTATTCTATAAATTGGAATCAGTTGACTGCATCAGGAAGTCAGTTTTGTTTCTGTATTGTAAATATCCAGTCAGTCTTTAATATGGATGGTAAATATATATCTTTATGTATCCATAACTATGTATAGTATTTCATATTTGATGAACCCAGCTGAAAATAAACCTTTCCAATAGAGCATTCAAATGTATACCTTATAGTTAGTTTGACAACTTACAAATTCTACACTGCTGATTGTCTAATTTGTGGAATAAAATACAGGGTGAAATATTATTTTCCTTGATCAAATGGAGGTGTCTATTCTGTTCTTACTACTGCCGAGGCTATGATTTACACACAGTTTAATTATTCAGATGTTTATTATGTTCTACATAATGAAATTTGGAACCTCATATTTTCTTCTTACATGCTCAATACAGGCTGCAATTATAGCCACAGATATCTGTTTATTTGATGAATTCTGTTTCTTCTGCATAGTTTGATAAATAAGGAAATAAGTCAAACCCTACTTTATATACAGTAATTAAAGTGAAAAATCTAGTCATGATGCAAATCCTTAATTTGGACTCCAGGAGAGATATGCAGAAGTTCTCTTTAATAATACGGGATGACTAGGGACAGAAAAACAAAGCGCACTAAAATATGGTTTAGAAGTACAATTAATCACCAAACAGAAAACAACCAATTTAGCATAGCTCATTCAGTGACTCTCAAGGCTCAGGTAATGTTCTTTTAATCATCTGGCTACAATATTAGGCCTATGTCTTATGCGGCTGAAATGGAACAGAATATATATGTTGCATCTTCATTGTAGAACATGCCCCTTAGTCTAGACTGTAAGGCACAGCCTCTTCATAAAAAGACTTTAGGAATGTCCACTGGCATGAAGGTAAATCATCAAAACAGTGTTAGATCCTTCTTTGTAAGAGTACTCATTTTTAATACATATGGTACAGTGTTTACAAAAGATGATCCAAACCTTCACCCATTATAAAATGGGATACATTTAGTAAAATACATGTAGAGTTTGCTTAATGGGAAAAAGATCATTAATCATTACTTTTCATGTGCTAAACAAGGGTGCACAAGAACATTAATAAATTATTTTTTTACCAGGACACTGCAAATAGGATTGAAAAAAAAATATTTATTTGCAAAACATCTGCATGGCAAAAGATTTGTATGTCCAAATGTGTTGTGCAGGGATGGAACTAGCCCATGTAAAAGAAGTAGTGATGTTACTTAGTTTGAGATTTACGAATTACAATATGGTGCAATGTGAGGTGTTGCTAAGTAGCTTTTTAACAAGGAAAACACTATACCATGCATCATTATGAGTAATCTTCTTCAGTCTAAACAACTTGAACAGCGGTTACCAAAAAGCATTTAAGATTCCTTTCTAAATCAGAAGAAAATACCAAAGTGTGTTTGATGTTTAATGATTGTACTCTTTAAAGATCTTTAGGAAGGTGTATAAAGAATTCTGGAGGGTAGGCTACACAGTATTTTAAAAGAAACAGCAGAGAATATGACCAACATTCTGAATTTACATTTAATAGATCACCGCCTTAATTAGGTGAAAATGTCTTATAAGCCTATTGTATTATGAGTGTAATTCTTATAAAGTAAAAAGATAATGAGCCAGATATTCAAAATTTAGCCCAGGCACTATTTGGTGTTTACCCATGCTAGCTGGGTTTTACACCTGATTCATGGGTGGGGTTTATATTCAGAAAACCCACAGTGCAGGCAAAACTCATTAGCACCCGTGCACTAAGTTACCAATGTGTCCATGCAAATGAGGGAGTCTTCCCTTTGCTAACCTACAGGGCCCTACATGATCAGGGACCCAGTTACCTGAAAGACCTCCTTCATCCCTACTGTCTGATCCACTGATGAGGGATTGCTAGAGATTCCCAGGGTTGTTTACAAACATCTGGGGCAAGGACATTTAGTTTTGTGTCCTTGACCCTGGGGAATTCACTACCTCATCGGGTGCGAGATTGCCTGACTGTTCAAAGTTATAAAGCTACTCCAAAAACCTATACTTTTAGCCTAGCATTTTCCAATTACTAAAGCCGTTATTGTATTTATTAATTTTAACGGTGCCTTTTTATAAATAAAGCATTCATTCATTCCCCTGCATACGGGCATAACAGGTTATTGAGAGATTTGCACAGGCAGTAAAAGCCACCCAGAAGGAGTCTTTGCAAACCCTTACTTAATATGGTATAATGCCCTGGTGGTGAGTTGTGCTACTGGAGCTGGCTGCCCTCCCCCCCCCACAAGCACAACACTGGCCCATTGCTGCGATGGATGCCCTGGTGTCTAGTGGAACTTCAAACCCTCTGATCACTCATCCTGGAAAATGTTAGTTTTTCCCTGGTGTCTCATGGCACCCCCCACCCACTGACTACCTTTCCTTGAAAATGTCACATAAGTCCTGGTGTCTAGAAGTGCCCTCCACCACATGCACTGAGCACACCATCCTGCTCCCCGTACCTATGTGGCCAGGGCCACAGGGGGGGACACAATATGGTGAACGGCACAACCCTGCTGTCACCATCTCAGATGGCTACCATATGGAATGACAGGGAGCATGTGTACTGTCCACAGTATAGGGAACTCATGTGCTGTCTACTGTAGACAGTACACATGCTCTCTACACTGTGTATGGTATGTGTTTTCCCTGCCATGATATTTGGCGGTTGTCCAAGGTGGTGAGAGGAGGGTTGTGCCAGTCACCATTCAAGATTCCCAGCCCAGCAACAGTCAAATAGGTATGGGTGGTCAGGTGGTGTTCTCAGTGTGGGTGGTGGGAGGGCTGCTAGACACCAAGGCATATGTGATGTATTCAAGAACAGGTACTTGGTGGGTGGGGGTGCAACTGGAAACCAGGAAAACTTCACTGTGTACTGGGAGGGGAGATTAGAGGGTGGGGGTGCCACTAGATATCAGGGACATCTGTTATAGCACAGGGGTTGGCAATCAAAGTGTGGGGGGTGCCACTAGACACCAGGAAAAACACAAAAATTTACCAGAATGGGCCATCAGACAGGCAGGGGTGCCTATTAGCCACTAGGGTAAACAATGTGTTTATGGGAATACAGATTTGAGGGTAAGTGGTCGACTGGGCATCGAGGACTTATGAATATTAGGGAGATGGGTGATTGGGGCAGGGGGTTGTTCACCACCATGCTTGATGTGGTGGCTGGCCATAGATTTGGTGCCATCCTACTGCTTCCTGTACAAATAAGCCCATCATGGGCATGCATATGGCCCCTTCATGCTTTGCATGCCCAGTGGTCTCATTTGCATGTTATGGACTGAATATCACACCATGACTCCCAGAGCAATAAGGTCTGTGGGCGAAGTTCCCTGCAGTTCCCTATGAACTGCATACAGCTCAGCTCCATACTGAAGCAGCACTACTCACCTTAGCACTGTGCCAGTATGGCCCTATATTCAGTCGGGTGGTGCTGGTGTGCTATCTGAATATAGAAAACTCTGGGTCAGATGCAGAAACCTTTGTGCTCTGTTTTTGCCTATATTTCAATATTGGGCCCAATGTTTTTTTAGGACTTAGAAATTAAATATTTAAACAGGAAAATGGGAACACATCTGGTTCAACTTGAGAAAGGGAGATTTTTTTATAATTTTGTTTTTGTAAAAATAATTCACAAGACAGATGGAATAACACACATCAACCATCTAAGGGCCTAATTTTCAGTGTCCAGTAAACATGACTTGGGACAAACTGGGCACTAAGATGCTAGCCTGGATGTTTTGATGAATATGCTTTTATAACTGACCCTTTACCCTGTTATGGTCTCACAAATCTTTGGTAAGCCAACATTTTGTGTGCACAGGAATCCACCACATTGCATGTCATACATATGCGAAATGCATTTTTTGAACATATGCTTATATGCACAATTCTTTCATCTTCTTTTTTTATTTAGTATACTTTGTCTCCTGCACATCTGACTGGCATCTACATCAGCCAGTCACACTGTCCAGCCTTGTCACCCACCATCTCTGGGACTTATCTCACTCCAATATACCCCCAAGGATGCCCCCCCCTTGGAAAGGGCTGCTGGAGTTGAGGTCTATCCCCCCAACATATATTAATGGTGCATTTTGTGTAGTTGGAGGATTTTCACTTTTTGGACCCCATCTCTCAGTCATTGGGAGGTCCAGGCACTGACACAAGCAGAGGCGCATGCTATGTGCATCAGAACACCAATATCCCCTCCCCTATGTTCTGGCTCCAGCTTGTACTGCCATCTATGGTCACCCAGGTGGCAGTATCATAATGAAGACCAGATGCCCTACTACCCCGAGGAGATGAGCATCTGCTGGGTTGCTCAACCATCATCCCTCAGCTGGCCCTCCAATGACCCAGGCTCATTCACAAACCTATGTCACCCATGTCGCAAGCAGTAGCTCTACCACAGCCCCACAGGCCTGCTTATATTCTGTCATCTCTTATGGTTAGAAGAGTGTCTTCTCAAGTTCTTTGAGTACAAGAATTGCAAGGTGAAGCTGAGCAGTTCTGGCAGACAACAAACTTTAGAAGGCTCTCAACAACCATAAGCTATGCCATAACTCCACCTATAAACATATTATAAATCATGTTAAAGACTTCTCTTTTTTAACTGGAACTTGAATTTAAAATTTAAATTGTTTTACTTTGTAGAAAGTAAGAGGAACCCTGTGAGGAAAATGAACTATGACAACTGAATCTACAGTAGAACTTTAGAACTGTTGAACTGCTTGCATGGTTAACCCTCTTATAACCATAAGAGATGTCTATACTTATTATGTCTGAAGGTATTGTTGTTGATTTGCTAAAATATCACTCTCTCCGGAATGCCTGCACTATAGCCATCAGACTTGCCAAATCAGAATACTTCTCTTCTACCTTCCAGCAAACCTTACAACTCCTTCAAATTCTGGAAGGTAGTTCATGTCCTTTTCTCCCCTCCTGCCTAATCCCCTTCCCCGACCATACTTTTGCAGTTCTGTAATTAAACACCTTTTTTACCACCAGTGCTTCTACCCTTCTTGATTCACTACCCCCCCCAATCACTACCATGTCAGCTCCTTCCACTCCTTCTCCCTCCCATCCACTCTGTTTCTCATTCTCACCAGTATCTACAGATGACACACTGCAGACCCTGCTAGCGCTTAACCCCCATAAAGGCAAAAGCCCTGATGGGCTAAACCCCAAGCTTCTGCACTTATCTGCCCATGCCATTGCTCTTCCAGTTACTTACCTTCTGAACCTCTCCTTCTCACTGAGTACTGTCCCTGCCACTTGGAAGCTTGCACTGTTGTCCCTCTTCCTAAGGGTTGTTATTCTTCTAATCCAGGTAATTATTGACTCATATCCTTACTCCCAATTCTTGCAAAACTCCAATAGCACCTGATACCAGCTCAACTTTCTCCATTCGTTGATTTCTCCTCCTCCTTCTTCACCCCTTTTCAGTCTGATTTTCATAAGTCACACTCTACCACAACCTCCCTGCTCTGGATCACTTACTCCATTCTCTCTGGCTTAGATTAGGGCTGCATCCCCTCTGCCATATTTGTTGATCTGGCAAAGCCTTTGACACTGTTGCCCACATCTTACTTCTCTTCAAGCTGACTGCAGTTGGTCTCTCTGAGTCCAACATTAGCTGGTTCAGGTCCTACCTCATAGGTAGATCCCAATCCATAAGCGTAGGCAACTCCATCCCCCCACCCCAATCTATACTGGTGTCCCTCAAGGTTCGGTACTTGGCCTGATACTCTTCTTGATATTTCTGAATGACTTATCTACTGCCTGCTGAACTGCAGATATTCATATGTGTGTGGATGATACTGTCTTGTATTGCTCTGGTACCTCCCCCAGTGATGTGGCATCCAGCCTTTAGCTGGCTTTTGATAATGTCCAAAACTGGTTTCAATCTAACCAATTGTTTCTCAATGTCAAAAAAATGTTCTCAATGACTTTCAGCACCAGGCAGAGGCTCGCCAGGCTTACAGCTAAACCAACTTTCAAAAATTTTGATGGTTACCTATTGGAAGATGTCTCCTCTTTTAAATACCTCATGCCCTGGCTCGATAGGAACCTTGACTTCTCTGCGCATGTGCATGATATTCAATAAAAACTTCATTCCAGACTATATGCTCTTTACAGACACTGTGGATGTACCCCCCCCCAGGCCCTTCGAGAAATCACCCAGAAGATGATTCTTCTGATTTTTGACTTTGGAGACACAGTCTACAGTGTCACGCCTAAGTCCACCCTCGCTAGACTGGACACACTTTTCTACTCCTTCTGCCACTTTACGGACCTATGAACATACGAAAATGCCAGAAGAAAAAGGTCACACGGTCTGTCGAGTCTGATCAAGTGAGTAGCTAGCACCTTATAATGCTGCTGCCCCTCCCTTCCCCCATCCTGTTACCCCCTTTGCTCTTAAATTTCCACCTTGTGCTCACCACTGTGACCTCTACGCTGCTCTCTCATTTCCACCTGTCGAGGCCAGACACCTTGCTCATTGTGCCTCACTATTTGGTAAGTTCTGGCTAAGCTCCCTTCTGTCCTACCTAAACCCATTTCTTTCTACTCCCTCTTCTATCTCCTGTTCCCTCCACAACTCCACCCACAGGACTTTAGCACTCCTTGCCCATAATTCATCTTCTGGTAGGGCTGCTTTCTCCTATCATTTTCCTAGTCTCTGGAACTCGCTCCCCTTAGATATCCACTCTGACACATCCACCAGTTCATTGTCCTGTCTTCTTCACAAATATATTTTCCCTTTCTGCAAATGTTCCTGACCCTTACTTCCTCAAGTCTTTTATCCCCTTTCCTAGCTATCCATCCTGTTTCTCTTCCCTACCCTGCTTCCTTCAGCATTTTTATTCCCCTTCCCACCCCTCGCTGCCCCTTACTTACTTCAATGCTTTATCCCTTTTTCTTGCTCCCTTCCTAATTTTCTTAGCTATCCTGCCTCCTTCCCTTATTTTTTAATCCCCCTACCATCCCCTTCTAATAATATTTTAGGTATTGTACATATTTATCTGTGCAATGTCTTCTTTATAACTTGTGCAATTGTGTATGTACTTCATATATGTATATTTTTAGATGGATATTTGTAAGCATATATGTTTCATGTTCATGCTGGCTTATTGCATAGTTTCATTTATATTTAGTACCATTATGCCCTTTTGTTGTTCAACTGTGTCTTATGCAATTTTGTTAAAGTACTTCAATTTATGTTATTCTGTACTTGCTATGTGTAATATATCACATTCCCCCCTCCCCCCCAGGACACTTCTGGAAATGAGCTGTTTGAAGCTCATGATGTCTTTCCTGGGGAAACTTTTCAAATAAATAAATAAACTATACATTTGAACACATTATAAATCATGGTTAGAGTGTCTAATTTTTTTAAATGGAACTTGAATTTTACATCAGAATGTTTTACTTCACCGGCCCGGTGGCATAAAGGGTTGAGGCACTGATGCCTTACCTCTTGTCACACCAGCGACCAAGGTTAGGGAACAGATTCGAACACTGGTGGGTCGGCAGGGGTAGGAGCTGGACAGAGCATCTGGAGGACAGCTCTCCTCTTCTGGGGTAGTCTGGGAAAAGGCGATGCTCTGTGGCATCCCCTGGTGGAGACCAGGGGAAGCACAGAGGCAGTGCAAACTGGGGAAAGCAGAAGGAAAAAAACAGAACCATAGCATCTCCACCCACCAGGATGACAACCGCCCCGGGACAGGTGCCTCCTCACACTCCGCTAAGAGTGAAGGCAGCAGCACCCAGAGCAAATGCCTAGGCCGCCAGGCCCTTCCTCCTCAGAAGAAGAGGACCCTCCCGACCAAGGGTTACGTCAGGTTACCCTGTGGTGGATGCAATATGCAGTTGGGTGACGGAGCTGTGGAAGGTGCAGGTCCTTGGGGGGGTAATTTGCCTGAAGTGGGGTGGATGGAGAGAAAAAATAAATAATACAAAAAAAAGAATATTTTACTTCATTGAAAATAAGAGAAACCCTAGTGTGGGAAATGGATTACTCCAACTGCACTGAGAACTTCAGAACTTTTGAACTGTATGCATAAGAGGCACACATATGTAAGTTTATACCACTGCTGATACATCTTTTACAATTGTATGAGTGTTTTCCAGTGCATTCATAGGGTATGAGACCCATGAACCAAAGGTTGAGCAGTTCTGATAGCCTAAGGATGTAAGGGAGACCACTCTCAAAACCACAAGCGTGGTCTCAATTATTGCATTAATATATCATTGAGCAAGACTGAACAATACTATCTTAAAATGTTTAAAAGTTTCTCTGAACAAGCCCATGTTCAAGGTGGCTACACATGAGACAATCTTCACAGAATAAGAGTGTCTCACATCACAGAGGAAAGGCATGCACTGAGTGCTTAGGAGTGCTCCTTCAATCGCTAATGCTTATATGAGTGTCTGGAATGCCTACAAAGGAAAAATCTGGATTGTCTAAAAATGATTGCATGATTCATAATAATTTATTTACCCAGGATAGCTCAGCTCAGATGCAACATCTAATTTCCAGTGAGTCTTGCTGCTGCCCATTTCTGCTGCAAGGTTGAATGGAACACTATGAAGTTAAGAGACTTGCCCAGTGTCACACAGTGAAGAACAGACTCTGGCAGTGTATGGACATGATATGTCCTGGTTCCCAAGTCAGTGCACAAACAACTAGATGACACGGCCTCCTGGAAGACCTAGATTCTAATCCACAGTCTTTTACATGATGTTTGATACTAAGGAAGTCACTTTACCTCTCAGTGCTTTAGCTCACCTAGCTGTACAGTAGTAGTAGAATTTTATTTGTTTAAGGGAACCCTGCAATTCTTGGAGTACTCCTACAATAAATAACATATGTATGTATTATACCTGCATGGTAGTGCAGGTAGAGTTAGGGTTGCATGGCCACTTCTATGTTAAAGCCAAAATGTTGCACTTTAATGACTTTGCAACCATATGACAGATTTGCCTGAAATTTTGTATGCACCGTCTGGCACCATAGTTCTCTGGATCTGGTAAGTTTTGTTCTGGTGGGTAGTATGGTTGAGGAGCTGCAGAGTGATAAAAAAGTGAAAAACATCACTTTTTGAGCTATTTCTTTGCTCGGACTACAGCACAAATGATTTTGGTTTCTGGTCTGAAATTGTCACGGTAGATGGAGTCTGGGTCGCTAATGTGCCTTATGAAGGTTTGGTGAAAAAATATTAATCAGTTCAAAAGTTATTAGTTTCCCATTATGGCCTATGGGAAAAAAATATATGTCCAACTCTAAAGCACTTCTTACTGTCAGAAAAGTATTTTTCACTGCCGCAAATGGGTTTAGTACTTTCATGCTGCCACCATCTTAATAGTAGTAGTAGTAGTAAGTTTATTTGTTCGGTTGTAGACCATTACAAAATTTTGGCATTTTGAATACATGAAAATACAGTTTACATTAAAATCAGACAACATTAAACTATATAAAAATAAAATATAAAATTTCAGTATATAATACTGCTTTAGCACAATTTTCATGCAGGTGAACAATACTTTCATTGCAGATTATGAATCTTAAAATTTTCAGTAAGTTCATTGCACATCTATGCTCTTTTACACCTCTTTAGGAGTGTTTCAAATGAATTAAAGCTATGACTTTCAAATATGAAGCTACATTATTAATTATATGCTCAACTTGAGTACAGAACATAAAATCCAATAATATAGTATGATCTGTTGTTTGGATCAGGTCACAGATAAGTTGGAGCCAATATTTCCTTGGAATCTCGTACCATGTACAATAGACCACCATGACATGAAATACATTTTCTAGCTCAGGTCTATTACAGTTGCAAATTTTATCAGAAGGATTTGTAGATTAAGAATCGTGAGTTTTTAAGATATGACTTTGGTGAAGTTCAAAACAATATTTCATATATAATAGTTTCTTGGTCTGTTCTAGTAATACATCCAAATAGTATTTGTAATCATGCCTTAAGTCATGCGTTATTAACTATGGTGAAATTTTCATTCTGCGTATTTTGACCATGTCATCTACTTCATAAAAATGAATAATTTTATTAATGATATGCCTATTTTATTTTGGACTTATTTGAATCCCTTTACTTGAATAGCATTTTAAAAATTTTAGGTCATATTTATTTAGAAGGGTATCAATATTTTTTAGCCAACTTGACTGACTACAGCCCAATTCCTGCCATTTTAATTTTTCCTCTAAACCGATTAATGGTAATCTGTTATTTTGCCTGCTTAGAACTTTTAATCAGTACATAGTTTTTTTTGTATCCATCAATGCCATCTTTTCAGTAAGCGACATGGAAAAAAATATGTAGTTTAAAATATACTGTCTCTTGGTAAACACCAACAGTTGGGATTGCCTAGCACCCAGCAACATGACCCTGACATTAGTATTTACATATGATGCCCGGAAATATGCTTTTTTTTAATTTTCCACCATCTAAGGCATGGAACTTTCAAGAAAGTACCTCAGACTTTTGCTTTAGTACAGCAGATACGTTCACAAAAGTTCCACATCTACAATGGCAGGACTTTCATGAAAGTTCTGCAGTTCTTTTGTGAAAGCTCCCCCTGGTAAACCAATGGTGTTTTTGTGAAAGTCTGCAGAACTTGAGTGGAATTCCCCTTGGTAAACAGCCCCAAAACCCCAGTTTCTTTGCCACTTCAAAGCCAAAAAAATGGGTAGGACATTTGGTCTGACATTTGCACTATGGCAAGCCCTTGCCCTCAGATGTGCCTTTTGCTGATTTGGTGAAAATATTTACACCTGTTCCATAGTCATAGCACTCCGAAGTTTTGGAATTTCCCATATGATAACATTGTGGCACCCATGCCACCTTTCAGAGCCTATATCTTGAAAATGGTTTGAGATACAGATTTTTTGCTAAGTGCAGCTTAAGCATGTGTGTAGGTTGCCAGTTCATGAATACAACCACGTGGAATTTGTTGCAAAGTCCCTATGGTTACTGAGATATAGCCACATTTGTTTCACAAGGTTTACTTGGAATGTCTGTAGGCCTGCACTATGTCTCTGTACTTATGGGTAGCTGGAAGTGCAGTACCAAGATGGCCCATGCTCCCACCTATGCGTACAATGTATGCTAAACTGGGAGTACAGGGCCCTCCTGTGCTATGCCTTTATACTTAAGGGTGGGTGGGAACCTATGGATACCATTTTGCAAACCTGATAACTCACTTATGGGTGGGTGGGAACACAGGTCCTGGAAGGCTTCACTCCCACCTATGGATACCATTTTGCAAACCTGGGGACACAGTTATGGGTGGGTGGGAGCACAGGGCTTAGAGGACCCACACTCCTGCCTATGGATACCATTTTGCAAACCTGGGAACACACTTATGGGTGGGTAGGAGCACAGGACCTGGAGGGCCTGTGCTCCCACCTATGGATACCATTTCGCAAACCTGGGGACACAGTTATGTGTGGGTCCAGGCCCTGTGCTCACACCTATGGATACCATTTTGCAAACATGGGAGCACATGATCTCCTGTGCTATGTCTCTATACTTATGGGTGGGTTGAAGTGCAGGGTCCAGAGGGCCTGAAGTCCCACATATGAATGCCATTTATGCTAAATAGGGAGCACAGGGCCCTCCTACAGTATGTCTTTATACTTATGGGTGTGTGTATACATATATATATATATATATATATATATATATTTTCATTGCAAAAAACTCCATTAATGCATCCAGAGCATGAGAGTGGGATAAGACCAGTGAGAGGGAGCTCATCGGAGCTCAGGGACTAGGGCTGAACTTTTAAATTTAATTTTTGGCACAAAATGCTGCAGACTTGCTGCCCTATTTAACAGGCATCCTGCAGCAGCACAAGAGAGTGAGAGAGGGACGAGATCACTGAGAGGGAGCTCATTGGAGCTCAGGGACTGAGGCAGATCTCTTGAATTTAATTTTCTTCCTCCTATGCACCCCACACCACCACCCTTTTGAATAGACTTTATGGGCTGGTAAGGGGAGGGGTTCCCAGAAGATGGACAAATCAGGACTTCTACCTTAATAGAACTATATCATTCTGGGGCGAGTAAGAAAAACACATGGAGATACAAGTGGGGCTGTGATATTACAGGCAACTGGGTTGTGAAACATAGCAAAGATATACTATATGATTATGCTGTTTATTCTGGGGCTGTGATATTACAGGCAACTGGGTTGTGAAACATAGCAAAGTTATACTATATGATTATACTGTTTATTCTGGGGCTCTGATATTACAGGCAGCTGGTTGCAAAACAGAGCTAACACATACCATATGATTATGCTGTTTATTCTGTATCTTCAGTTAGAGTTTAAGAGTCTATTTACAGCCTGTATACCCTTTCCCATCAGTTAGAGTTTAAGTGTCTATTTAGAGCAGGGTTGTTTGTTAGAAGAGAACACGACTGATCTAGTCTGTCTCTTCAGGTAGTAATTAAGTGTCTCATTTAAAAGTCTATCTATCCAGTATCATCAGACAGAGTTTAAGTGACAACCTTGAGCTGGGTTGTATGTTGAAATGAATATGGCTGGCCTAGGATACCCCAGTATGGCCACTTGGAGGGGAAGGAGGGGTAGTAATCTGGGGGAAGGAATGGGAGAAGGAGGAAGTGCCTGTAAGTAATAGAGAAAGACAAAAGAGGTGGCCACTTTTCACCCAGGCAGGCATCTTTGGAAGGGTTGTAGGATGCATAGGCTGTGGTGCGGCAATAATTCTAAAGTGGTCCTGGAGAGAGGGTGGCTGCCCACTTTGTTGGCAGCTATCCCAGATTAGGAGTGAATTTTTTTGGTTAAGAAGTAAGCTGGGAGAATTGGGAGGGCAACCAGAGACAAGGGTGGGGGTATGGGCGGCAGAGGGGTGGAGATGAGGGGAGGTGGGGGCAATGCCCAGAACCAAGAGTAGGACACATTATAGCAAGTAAGGGGGATATTAGGGATAGAGGAACCCTGGATAGGGATGTTGAGGTGAACCGGAAAACCTATGGGGTGAACACTCTAAAAATAAAGAGAGTGGAGGGGAAGAATCAGGAGAGGCTGTTGGGGGAAGACTAGAAGGGTAGACAGTGGGAAGGAAGCTCCAAAGGTGGATAGGGGAAGAGGGGAGAAAAAGGGGTAGCTTAGAGGGTCAGTCAGGGGGGCACTCAGGTCAGGTAATGGAAGCTGGCATAGAGTATCATAATAAATTTCAGCTCCTTAGTAACATAGTGGGGGAGGAAGGGGTTAGCGGAAATGAGGAAATGGGGACAAAGGCCATTGGGAGGGAGTCGGATTCCCATAGGGCATCACAGGTTGGAAAAGGAAAGGATAAAAATAGTCCCAAGGGGAGAAGGGAAAACCTCAATGTGAAGCAGAGAGGGGAGATGCAATATATAGCAGAAATGAAAAAGGAAAGCAGGATTAGAGAGAATCTAGAAGACAAGGAGGTGGGGGAGGGACCCCCCTCAGGAGGGCGACATCTCCCAAGGATGGGGACCTAGGTGAACAGGTCCCCAAGGGGCTTCTGGAGGTAGCGGTACCATTATAAGGGGTGAGAATGATGGTGTAGGGGAAGGGGATATGATTAAGGCCAGGATAAGTGGCCCAGAAATGAGTGGGATTAAAGGGGCACCTATACGGGGGGTCTGAACCAAGTGGGCAAAAAGTTAAGGGAGACAAAAAGGGGAGGGTGGCAAGGGGGTCTCTCATAGTAAGGCAGGAAGACTCCCACAACATTGGGATCTTGGATAAGGGGGGGAAGGAGTTGAGAGAGCAGAGAGGTAGTGGAAATAATCACAGGGATGATGGAGGTGCTAAGGTTCTGTTACTGGGTGACTCAGTGATAAAGGGTATCCAATGGGAGGGACAGGGGATGGGATGCCAGAACCGGGTAAAGGTAGTGAGTATCTCTGGGCTGACAGTGCACGGAGCTAAGTTCATGATGTACGAGCTGGTAAGGGATTGTGGAGGAAACCAGATTTCCTGGTGCACTTGTGGACTAACAATATAGAGGGGCACAGAGTCTTGGAAATCCAAGCAAGGTTCTGAGAACTTGCTAGAGTCTGTCAGGATAATGGATGCAACATTCCCTTTTCAAAAATATTGCCAGTATCTAGGGCCTCAGTGGAGAACAAAAAGAAAATCACAGAGGTAAATGACTGGCTCAGGAAGTGAAGGGAAGAAAGGGGGTCGGGGGTATTAGGTAACTGGGAGGGGGTTTGGGAGGATAAGGGACTGTATGCCAAGGACAGGCTTCACTTTACCCCGTTAGGGAAGGAAATCCTTAAACAGGGGGTGGCAGACTACATTCAAGAAACGTGGGTTTTAAATTTATGAAGGGGGAGGGGCTGGCCTGAAGCCCCCTCCTCCAGATGATGGGATTAGCCTTCAAACCCAAGGGGAGGAGGGGTAAAATAGTCAGGGGGAGGAGGGTCCAGGAGGAGCAGATGGTGGCAGGAGGCACAAGGAACCCGAGTGTGGTTCGACAAAAGGGATCAGAGACAAGGGGTGGGGGGTGGTGTTAGTAAATATCAGGAGATTGGGTAACAAGTTACCAGAGTTCCAGGCCATGCTGTTCGAGGGAGGGGTGGATGTGGCAGCAGTCATGGAAATGTGGGCCAACAACAACCATGACTGGGACGTAAATGTGAAGGGATACTTTTTGCTTAGGAAGGATAGAAAAGAGGGCAGAGAGGGAGGAGTGGCTATGTACATTAGAGAAGGCATAGAAATTGCTAGGGTAGAAGAGGCAGAGGGAAACATGGAGGCCTTATAGGCCACCTTACGAACCATGACAGGAGATAAGGTCAAGCTGGGTGTAGTATATAGGCTCCCTGAGATGGGTGATGTTCTGGAGGATGGTTTGCTGGACAACATTATTGTCCAGTGTGGACCAAAAGGGGAGAGAGTGGTGTTGATGGGGGCTTTTAAAATGCCAGGGACAAACAGGAGAACCATGTCCTCTAAGGTGGCCAAGGAGCAGAGGCTGCTATACTGTTTCCAGGATGTGTTCTTAACACAGCATGTGAGGGAGCCCACAAGGGAGGACCATGTTCTAGATGTGGTTTTGGCGGATGGGGATCTGGTAAGGTACCTGGTTGTAGAGGATCCCCTTACTGGGAGCGACCACAACACTGTCTGGTTTCAAATTAACATGGAGGAGGAGGGGAGAGATCTAGGACACTGGCAGTGGATTTCAGGGGAGCAGACTTAATGGGCATGGGAAATATTCTAAAAGATCACATGAAAGGGATTACAATGACGAACATGGAAAAGAGATGGCAGGTCATAAAACGAGGACTTCAAGAGGCAGTCAGGACATGTACTAAGGTGAAGTGCAAGGGAGCAAGATCACATAAACCACGCTGGTGGACCAGTGAAGTTCAGGGAGTGGTCAGGGAGAAGAAGGCTGCCTACAAAAAATGCAAAATATTGAGAGGTGAAGGGAAAAGGAAATGTACCATCTTGTGTCTAGAAAAGTCACCCAGATGGTGCGAGGGGCAAAGGCCAGTAAAGAGCAGAGGCTGGCACAGGGGATTCTGGGAGGGTGAAAGGGATTTTTCTGGTACATCGGGGAGTAGAGAAAAACTAAGGGCAAGCTTGGCAGACTGAGAACAGATGGTGGGTGGGAGGAAGAGGTGAGGGATCAGGCGGAGGTATTAAACGAGCACTTCACCTTGTGTTCACTAGGGAGGTGGAGGGGGATGGGATATTTGCTAAGCAAGGCACAAAGGGGATAGAAGCAAAACTGAGTGAGATAGGGGGAGTAACAGAAAGGGAGCATAAGAGAGGGAGAAGCACCCCTGGGGCTTCACATCATGATAAGGATAAAAAGGCCAGCTAAGGGGGGGGTGGATGAAGCTATCTCCACCGAACGGGTGTGGCAAGATTTGAAGGCCCTGAAGAAAGGTAAATCTCTTGGGCTGGATGGCATTCATCTGAGGGTACTATGGGAGTTGTGGACGTACTGGCCACACCCCTGGTTGGGATCTTCAACAGGTCACTTGAGACAGGGATGATACCTGGGGATTGGCGGGAGGTGCATGTGGTGCCAATCCACAAAGGGGGTTGAGGGAAGTACCAGGTAACTATAGACCCATCAGTTTGACCTCGATAGTGGGAAAAGAAATGGAGAATATACTAAAGGAATGACTGGGGGTGTTCCTGGAGGAGGAGGGAGGGCTGGACAGTAGACAACATAGGTTTGTGCCAGGTAGATTGTGTCAAAGCAACCTTGTGGAGTTCTACGGGTGGGTAACATAGGAACTGGACAGGGGGAAGCCTGTGGATGTATTATTCTTGGACTTCAGCAAGGCGTTTGACTCGGTCACCCACAATGGGCTGGTAGAGAAACTGACGGGGTTGCGAGTGTGCCCTTTTATGGTCAGATGGATAGGAAACTGGCTAGCTGGATGCACACAGAGAGTGGTGATCAGTGGGGAGCTCTAAACCCTGGAGAAGTCGGTAGCGGAGTTCTGCAGGGCTCGGTCCTGGGGTCGATCTTGTTTAATGCATACATATCTGACATTAAGGTGGGTGTAGAGTGTGAGATGAGTCTCTTCGCTGATGATTCCAAGGTGGGAGCAGTAGTTGATGGGGAAGAGGCGAGGTTGGTCCTGCAAGGGGACCTGGACACCCTGGAAAGTTAGGCTCTCACAGGGAAGTTAAATTTCAATACAACCAAGGGCAAGGTGTTATATCTTGGGTGGAGAAATCCCAAACACAGGTACACCCTTGGGGGGTGGTACTGGGGGCCTCATCTGGGGAAAAAGACCTAGGGAGTCATGGTGGATGCGTGTATGAATAACTCTGAGCAGTGCAGGAGAGCGGTTAGCAAAGCAAACAAGATGTTGGGATGCATTGTGTAGGGGGTCACCTCTAGGAGCAGGGAAGTGATTCTGCTGCTGTGCAATGGGCTGGTCAGGCCACACCTCGAGTACTGTGTACAGTACTGGAGACCACACTTAAAGAGGGACATACAGCTGCTGGAGAGGGTACAGAGGAGGGCTACCAGGATGATTCGAGGACTGGGGGAGTTGACATATGAGGACAGACTTGAGGAGCTCAGCCTGTATACTTTGGAGGAGAGGAAAGGAGAGAGGGGAGGACATGATCGAGGTCTTCAAGTACCTCAAGGGAATAAATAGGGTAAACACGGAGGGGATCTTTAGACTAAAGGAGGGACATATTGCCAGAGGGCATGATTTGAAGTTGGAAGGAGGAAGGATCGGGGGGAAAAGAGGAGGAGGTTTTTCATGGAGGGGGTGGTGGATCTTTGGAATGCATTGCCTGGCAAGCTGGTCCTGATTTCCAATGTGGAGGACTTCAAGAGTGGGTGGTACAGATACAGAAAGGGGCATTGGAACACAAGGAGGTTAGAGCAGATTCGATAGACCATAAGGCCTAATCTACTGGTAATTAGTATGTTAGTATGTCCCTTTGTCCTATGTAGTATTATCCCTTTTGCCTTTCCCCCAGGACGTACCATGAGAGAAGCATTAAGTTGCTCAGTGTATTTTTTCTGGTGAAACAATTCAATAAATAAATAAATAAATGCTGTACGTTAGTATCAGTTAGGGTTGAAGCAACAAAAGTAGGGAAATGAAGCATTAGAGTTGAGAACCTAGCACCTCACCCACCCAACCTTACCACTTCACCACCACCATGCACAGACCAACAGGCATCAGAGTGTGCTTTGGAGTCATCAGCCCTAACTCTCACCCCATTTCATGTATAAGGAAGCTGAAATGATACAGTATAGGAGAATGAGGTGAGAGTTAGGCCCGACGACTTCAAGGCACACTCCAACACCTGTTGGTATGTGGAGGGAGGTGGTGGGGTGGCGGGGTTGGATGTGTGGAGGTATTAGGGTCTCAACCCTAATGCCTCATTACCCTGCTTTTGTTGCTTCATCCCTAACTGATGCATTAATGAAGTTTTTTTGCAATGAATAGATAGATAGACACAGATAGATAGATAGATAGATAGATAGATAGATAGATAGATAGATAAACAGACAGGCAGACATATGTTGCAAAAAACTTTGTTAATGCTCCAGTTAGTGTCAAAGAGACAAAAGTTGGGAAATGAGGCATTAGATTTTCCCTAACTCCCCACCCTCCCAAACCAGACAGGAGGGTAGGTGTGGGATGTGCTTGGGCTTCTCAAGCCTAACGCTCACCCCATTCCATTTGTAAATTAGGTCAGGTGTGTATACTTTACAAAAGCGTGGTAAGTGTTAGGCTTAAGAAGCCCAAGGCACACCCACACCTGCTCTCCTGCCTGGTTTGGGAGGGTGGGGTATTAGGGAAATGCTAATGCCTCATTTCCAAACTTTTATTGCTTTGACCCTAACTGAAGCATTAATGAAGTTTTTTGCAATGTATTTCCTTACTTCTTAAGATAGTATACTAGTATTCTTATTTTAATGTGGGAGCACAGGGTCCTATGGACCCTGCGCTCCCATCCCTCCATAAATGCGTGTATGTATGTATGTAGTATGCATGCAGCTGTGGAAGCACAGGTCCCTCTGGGCCCTGCACTTCCATTTATAGGACAACAGTGACCAAATTGTCAGCATAGCCATCTTATTACCCCGCCTCATGTACCCAGTACAGAACATTTTCTAATCCTTGCCAAAACATAATTCTGCGCAACTGCAATGCCATTCCACACCACAGGCGTGAAAACACATTTTGGCCAGGATTTGAAAAATGATAGCAGTGACATACATGAAGTGGGGTAATAAGAAGTCTATGTTTAAAATCTGGGCTGAAAATATTTAACATTTCCAAAGTTACAAGCGGGCGTAACAAAATTGCAAGGAATGGTCATAACTGGCATTTTTTCATATTTTGACCCCAAATGTTTGACATAGTCTTCTTATGACCCCACCTCATAAACCCCATAGGGGAACATTTCTAAATCCATGTCAAAACACCATTCTGTGCCACAGGTGTGAAAACACATTTCGGACAGGATGTGAAAAATGACAGCTGTACTGTTCATGAGGTAGTATGAAAAAATGGCTATGTTGAAAATTTGGAATCAAAATATTGAAAATTACCAAGGTTATGCATGTGCATAGAAAAGTTTCAATGAGCATGTGTAACTCGGCCATTTTTAGGAATTTTTCACCAAATATTCAACATGGTCTTTTTGGTACCACATCTCATAAACACTGGCAGTGAAAGTTTGTTATTTGGTCCTGAAAGGTGATTTTGCATATCAACCATGAAATCATCTTATTGGTCCAATTAAGGAAATAATAGTTGCAGTGTTTATGAGGTGGGATCGCTAAAAGGCGATGTTGAAAATTTGGTGAAAAAATTCCCCAAAACGGCAAAATTATGAACATAAGTTCAAAATGCCATTGAAATACATTATACAGCACGTACCTTCATTCCTCAGTTCATAGTTAGGCTTTGAAGAGTGCAGACATGTCTTGGTCCACAGAAGATGACAGCTTACAACCTCCAGTGGTAACTATAGGGTAAGGGGGGGTAGGGTTCTAGGTTGGAAGGTCAGCATGGGGCAGGGGACAGCAGGGCTGGTGAGGGACCGTTTACATCTTTTTATAAAATAAAAAGTCACTGGGGGACTGTTTTCTTTTTTGCATGATTAAAGAAACAACTATTTTAGGTCACTGAAAGTGGGCTTCTCAGTGTTCCACACTGATGGTGGGTTAAATGATGACACTGGGTTTGGGCCCCCCAATGTCAAGCTAAGTCATAAAACAATGGGCTGCAGAGGGGGCATCCGACATTGGGGGTGGGCATCCCAGTGCCTGATTATGTAAATAGTAAGTGGATGCGATCAGAGGGTGGGGAGTGCCACTAGACACCAGTAAGGCTATCAAATGCCTGGGAGGGCTCATGAAGGACATATTAAGGCAGGAGGGTCTGGGGGGCTGCTAGGCCCCCAGAAGCTCTGGAGTTTAGGTGCACTGTGGCAAGTTTCTTGGGGACTTTTATTAGAGCTAGATAAACCACACTTTTGTTACATCTTCCCTACACCTGACTCCAGGGAAAAAATAGTTTTTTTTCCCTGGAATCAGGCAGGGGTGTGTGTGTGTGTGTGTGTGTGTGTGTGAGACTCTGCAAGAACCAAGAAGGCAAGAAAGCTTGAAGTCAGAGCTGCCCTAGGCTATTTGCAACTTTCCCCCCATTGAGTTAGCAACAAGCAAAGTGGATGCCACTGCCTACTGCAGAACTAAAACATAAAAGGCTAAGCCTGTCAGCAAAGACAAGTTATCCAGCACCACACTCACTGCCATGACCCAATTTAGCTGCTGACCTACAAAATAAATAATAGGCCTCACCTGGCTTTCTCCATTTCCATCTCAATCTCTTCTGTTATGCAGCTCAATGTGAGGGCTGTAATGTTGCCGTGGCCCATGGGGTATGCTTTGCCACTGCTACTGCTGCCCCCCCATCCACCGAGCAATGCAACCCACTGCAACACCAGAGGACCCAGCAATTCCATTCCCAAAGGTGGACAAGGCTACAGGTAGTAGTGAAGTCACAAACGAGCCACAACATGAAGTTAAATAAAAAAACAAAACTGGAGGAAGACAATGTAGAGCCAGAGCCAGAAAGTGTGACAGTTGCCATGGTGATGGTACAGCATGCTCTATACTTGAGATGGCAGTTGGTCACTCAGATGCCTGGATGCATCCTAAATCAGCAGGACTATTCACCTGCCATTGGTGATTCAGTTCTCCGCACAGTCAGCCGAAGGAATTAAAGTCCTAAGCCCTGTGTTCGATCAGACCCCCTAAGCATAGCCACATCACCAGATGACTCTCACTGGACCATTCTAACCGGTCCCCTCACCTGCCATTGGCAATTAAATTCTTTCCAATTGTTTAACCAGGAGAGACACACTAAGCTGAAAGCTTGTTTTTTCTCACCTCTTATCCATTGGACTCTCTCCGGTGTGGGTATGTGGTCCAAGACTGTCTCCCATCTGCCTGAAGTCCCATCCATCCTTCTTTGGTGTGAAGGACCCTCTCTTCAGGTTGCTCACCCCTCCACCTGGCTCTCAGTCCCCCGGGGAGGGACCGCCTAACTCCTCAGGTGCTCTATCTACAGTGTTGTGGGCTGCAACCCTTTTGGAAGGGATCGGTTCTGGACATTGGATGCCCAGTGGTGACGTGGGGTCCCAAGCTCTGGCCCCAGCATCACCTACCAATGGCGAGAGGTTTTTTTTCCTTGTAGTTTATGCCCTTTCCCCCTCCCCCCCCAACAGAACCCAAGTGTGCAATGATGCCAGGGACTTCCGTCATGGCTCGGCAACCCACTATTGAGTCCTAAGCATTGCAGTGCCTCTGGTCACCACCGTGGGACACTGCGATGCTGAGTTTAACCCTGGATCCACCCCCGAGAGAGAGGAGAGCAGTCCTACAGATGCTCAATCCTCACTTTCACCTGCCAACCCCCGGTGGCCCAGGCTCATTCCCAAACTGGGGTCGCCAGTGTGGCAAGAGGTGTGGCATCCAGTGCCTCAACCCTCAGTGCCACCGGGCCAGCTTAGCTGAAAGTTTGTTTACAGGTGTGATCTGGGAGCACAAGGAAGTTAAGTGGATTGCTCAGGGTCACACAGTTTGCAAGTGGGGGCTGTGGGATTCAAACCCAGGCCTCCATATTTGAAGCTAAGAGCCTTAAACCACTGTGCTATACTACCTCCCAATTTCAAGGGCAGAAAGTAAGACCACATGATCAGATTATCTTGGGCTAGCCCAGGTAGCACACAGCAGTAGGGAGATGGGGGAGTGTGCAGTGGGTGGAGGTATATCAGATCAAGCAGCTCAACCCAGCAACTCAGGCCATCAAAACTAGGACCAAATTCACAAACCAGGACAAAATCCCAATTTCAGAGAAAGCTTTGGGACACCAGGACATCCCTTTGCATAACAGGACTGTCTCAGTCAAACCAGGACATTTGACAGCTTGTTACACCAGGGAATATATGGAAACAGTGATCGGGGACTACCAGGGAAACTGGGGGCTCACAGCTCACACTGCAGCCAGCAGTATGGGTTTAGCGGTGGCTGCATAACTTAAAAAAGGCAAAAAAATGCTGTTCTCATACAGAGAACACAGCAGAAGGCTCCTATCACTAAGCTGGGCACCTGGGAATTTGGATACCCAGAAAAAGTATGTCTGGCTCTAATTATGAAAAAGACACCAGACTCTATCTAAATGGAGCCCATTTAGTTAGGTTCTTGCATTTGATTTGTGAAATGATAACATTTTTATGTATTTTCCACGCTTTTTAGTTCATGGAAATGAAAACAAGATGGCAGCAGGTGAAAAAGGAGTTTTCAATCACAATAAAGGAATGGATCTCGGAAGAGCAAATCCTTTTTTGTAACATTAATCTTTGGTCGAACTGTATCTCTCTGATTTGGGCAGGGGTATTCCCATTGAAAACCATAGGAATTTAAATATTTAATAACTTTGAAACAGATTAATATTATTTTACCAAACTAAGCATGGCAGTTCTGTTACCCAAGCTGATTCTACCATCAAAAATCACACCAGAATTTCACACTATGTGAATGCAATGCTGTGAGGAAAAAACTGCCAAAAAGTATGATTTTTTAAGGTCTTAGCACTATCAGGATCTCAAAATTGCAAAGTTATTAAAGTGCAAAATTTGAGGTTTAACATTAAACAGGCTACCCAACCCTACAGTAACTACAGGGGCACAACCATTAATATCTTCACAACCATACAACAGAAATGCACAAAATTTTGCATGTACAGTTTAGGGGTAGATCTCCTGATGTGCCATGTTTCATTCCATTCAGATGTGCGAACTGGATGCAGATACCATAAAAAACATGATATTTTGCTGTGTTTTGCTGTTTATTTGGCATTGCCTTGTGCTGATATGGTTTGGAATTTTGGTCTGCAATTTTCAGGATAGAAAGAGATTGGTCCACATATGTGCCTTTTGCTTGTTTGGTGTAAAAATATGAATCCATTCCAAAGTTATTACATTTTAAATTTTTGCTTTCTGATCATGCTCGGTACAGTCTTTTGGATAGATGTACGGAACAAAAAATATTTTAATCCATAAGAAAAAGAACCGTTTCTGTTTGGTGCCAGTCATTTTTCCTTTGGAGAAATCCTTTTTTGTTTGTTGACATCTTGTTTTCCATTCTCTTTGGAAAACAAAAAAAATCAAAGCCCCTAAAATTACATCCTGTAGAGAAAGCATCCGGACTCCATTAAGTGGCTTCTGCAGTTAACTGTTGGAAAACTGACCCAAAATGTGTTTCTTTTTCTTTGTAAATCGTTTTTTTGTCACTCATTTCTGCTTTTTCCATAAGAGAATTTTGTTCAAATAAAATAAGATCCCTTGATACGGAAACACATTTTTGACTTTGGTTTTTTTCAGATTTTTCTGTATCATCTTTTTTCATTCAAACAAAAAAGGATCCCTTGAAAAGGAAAAAGATTTTGGACTTAGGGGTGTTTTTTTGGGGGGGTGCTCATTTTTCATTTATCCTTTTTTCATTTGAACAAAAAAGGCTCTATTCAAATGGAAAAAGAGTTTGGGCATAGTTTTATTTTTTGTTATCCTTTTCTCCTATGAAGGAACCCTTTTTCATTTCCGTTTTTTTTATATATACAGAAATGGATTCCTGCAAATGAAAAAAGGATTTTCTACAGCATCTCCATAATTTTCCTGACATTATATAGTTTATCCCTAGTGTCTGGTGGCACCCTCACCCTCTGATAGCCATTCCTGAACTTTTGTTTAGTTTCCCTTGGTGTGTAGTAGCACCCCCATTCTCTGATAGCTGTCCCTGTAAATATTTAACTTATCCCTTGTGTCTAGTGGCACCCCGCACTGTCTAATTGCCACCCCCACTATTATGACATTAATCCCTGGTGTCTAGTGGCACCCCACACCCTCTAAATGCCACCCCTGTTAATATTTATTTTATCCCTGGCATCAAGTGGCACCCTGCACTCTCTGATCACCATCCTTGTTTTTGTTACATTTATCCCTTATGTCTAGTGGCACCCCCACCCTATGATTGCCATCACTGCAGTTGTAAAATATTTCCCTGGTGTCAAGTGCCACCCCAGTGTCTGATTGCTGTCCCCTTAATTGTGGTATTTTCCCTGGTGTCTGGTGGCACCCCCCCACCCTCTGATCGCTGTCCACCATTATATTTTTGGTGTCCCTGGTGTCTAGTGGTAACCCCCACCCTATGATTGCCATTCCCCACTGAAATAAAGAAAACAGACCCTCAATGTTTTTTTTTACCTGTAAAAATGAGAATGGTCCCTCGATGATCCCATCTCCCACCCTGACCTCCAGCTAAGCATCCACCACCCCACACCCTTCCACACCCCACCACACAACCTCACTCACCTCAACAGCTCCCAGGGTGAAGTTACTCTCTCCAAATGAAGACACGTCTTGCAGCTGGAACCAGTGACTGCTATATGAGAAAATAAAGTAAGTGCAGTTCAACGTATTTCAATGAGGTTTTAAACTTTGGTGCACAACTTTGCCATTTTTGCATATTTTGACACCAAATTTTCAAAATGGCCTTTTCAGGACCCTACCTCATGAACAATTTTAGTGGAATTATGCAAATCTGGTGTGAAAGGCAATTTTGCTCTCTCTTGGCAAAATCACCTTGCAGTCATGATTTGAAAATGTTCACAGCATTGTTCATCAGGTGGTGTCATAAGAAGGGTGTGTTGAAAATTTGGGGTCAGATATGTTAAAATGGCAAAGTTTTGCACATCTGTTGAAATTTACCTATGATCACTCTTAACTTTCATAATTTTGAATATTATCACCCCAAATTTTCTACATAGCCATTTCTTTTCACCACCTCATGAACGTGAAAGCTGACATTTTTCAATTCTTGGCCAAAATGTCTTTTTGCTCCTCTGGTACAGTACAACTTGTGGTGGTGTGGAATGATGTTTTGGTGGGGATTTGAAAATTGCCTGTACTGGGTTGGTGAAGTGGGGTAACAAGAAGGCTATACTGACAATTTGGTTGCTGTTTTCCTACAAATGGAAGCAGGGCCCTGCTCTTCCACATCAACATACATATACATATCTATGGAGGGATGGTAGGGCAGGACCCAGAGAGCCCTGTGCTCCCACAGGCAAACAAGGACACAATTACACTGTCTGAAAAAGTATGGGTGGATGGGAGCACAAGCCCTGAGTGCCCTATACTCCAACAGGCAACTAAGGATATTATCATACTCTCTCAAAAAGTAAGAAAATTATTTAAAAAAAAACTGCATTGAGGCAACATCTTGGATTTAGCCTGAAGTGAAAAAGTAGGAAAATGTGATTTTATGGTTTCCAACCCTAATACCCCACCCCCACCCCTTAAACAAATCAGGGACACAATCTTCCTTGGGGTTGCCAACCCTAAAGCTCACCCAATGAGGTGTGCTTGTTTCTGGAGTGTATAGAATGGAGTGAGCATTAGGGTTGACAATCCCAAGGAAGACTGCACCACTGATTTTCTTTAGGGATGGAGGTAGGGTTTTAGACCACATTTCCCTACACTTTTTTGCTTTTGCCTGAACCCTAAATATTGCATTAACCCAGTTTTTTGCAGAGAATAAACATATTTTCATTGCAAAAAATGCTTTTAAAGCACTAGCTAGGGTTAAATTGACAAACGTATGGAATTGTGGCCTTAGGGTTTCCAACCCTAACACCCCACCCCCACCCTGAAGGCAGTAACAGGCATGGGCTGTGCCTTGGGCTTGTCAACCCTACTGCACACCCAAGTCCATAACTAAATAAGCTGAGATGGGTACAGTATATCAGAAGAGAGTGAGTGTTATGGTTGACAGCCCCAAGGCATACTCCACAGCTGTTGTTGCCTGCAGTGTGGGGGTGCGGTGTTAGGGTCAGAAACCCTGGCACCATATTTCTCTACTTTTGTCACTTTAATCCTAACTAGTGCATTAATGAAGTTTTTTGCAATGAATTTCCTTACTTTTTGAGATACTGTAATCGTAACCTTATTTGCCTGTGATCATGGTGTGGGGGTGCAACTAAACACCAGGGAAATGTTTGAAATGACAGGGACCTGGATGGGAGGGTGAGGGGAATGTCAATAGACACCAAGCAAATTTTTAATTGCTGTAATACTGTGACAGCGATCTGGGTTGAGAGCCACTGGACACCAGGGAACCATATAACTTTTACGAGGACAGTAATTGGAGGGTGGGGGTGCCAGTAGTCACCAAGGAACTCTCTAGTGATGGGCATGGGGATCAGAAGGTGAGGGGTGCCATTAGACACCAGAGAAATGTATAAGTGGCAAACAACAATTGATGTGCTAGTGCTTACTGAACATAATCAGAAGCAACATTTTTTAAATTTAATAACTTCTGAATGGATTCATATTTTTCACCAAACTAGCAAAAGACAGTCAGCCCAGTGGCACTGAGGGCTAAGGTGCTGGATACCTTACCTCGCAATATGCTGGTGATCCACATTCTGGAATGAGCACAGGCTGCCAGGGGTTGGCATGGAGGAGAAGGATCAAGTTTCCAAAGGACTGCTCTCCTTCTCCAGGAAGGGGGGTCACCAGCAGTCAGTGCATGACTGTCCCGTACTGGTGGCTGGGGGACAGTGCACCGATGATCCAGAAAAGGGAGGAGAGAAGGCAGACGCTTGGAGGAGCACATGTAGATGCATGCGTGCTCTCTCAATAGGACATCATTGCACATCTCCTCTCTTAAGGGGGAGAAAATGGAGGGAAAAAGTGTCTCAGGTGCGGCAGGATGAATGCCGATCCCCTCAGGCCCCACTCCCATGAACAGGCAGTAACCTCAACACCGGATCTGTTCCATCTGGCATAGTGGTCCCCATTGCCATGCCATGGGGGCAAGCTGTGGAGGAAAACAGAAGGTAAGCTATGAACAGGAGACAGGGCTGGGGGATCAGGCATGATTGAGAAACACCTGGGGACAGAAGGAGAAAAATAAATTAACTGTAAAAAAAAAACTAACAAAAGACACACCTGTGGGTCAAGCACTTTCTACCCTGAAAATTTCAGACCCAAATTCCAATCCGTCTGGCCACAAACGAAGGACAAACAATAGCAACAAAACACTGTTTAGCCAACATTGTTAGTATCAACAGAATACAAAACAAGAAGAAGTGAGGCACAAACAAGGAATTAAAAACCAAAAAGAAACACATTTGGGGTCCTTTTTCCAACAGCTAATTGCAGAATCTACCTAATGGGGTACTGAAGACCAACAGACATATGTTGGTCCCCTCCTATGATGCCATTTTTGTGTGTTTGTTTTTTTTAAGCAAAAAACAAGATGGCAGCTTATGAAGAACCTCACGAAAAAAGAATCCCATATAGAATACTATAAGTCATGCCATACAAAACACGGAGAACCTCAAGAAAAGAGATTCCCATATGAAATACCACACAAAATACCATACAAAATAATTATTCAGCTATTCCAAAGTGCTGACTGGGAATGCTCAGAACCTACATTTTTAAATTTGTATAACTTTGGAATGGATTAATATATACATTTGACAGTACGTCAAACAGTCAGTAAGATAAAAAAGATAAATACACTAAGGCAAAAATGCTCTAATAAACAAAACTTCCTGCAAAGTTCAAAACAACCATTCAGTCCACAAGACAAAAGGCCTGCTTTATCAAGTATTCTTTTTAGTGCTGTTTATAGAAGGCCTGGGAACTGGAGGATCAAACCACCATGTGAAGTGAGTTCCAAAGGGCAGGGGCAGTACCCACAAAAGCCAGATCCCTGCTGGATTTCAGCTGCAAGGGTGGCACTTTCGAAGCCCCCACCCCAAGGACATTGACATGCTGACTGGGTTGTAGGGCGTCCGGAGGTGGATGAAATACTAGGGTCCAGTTTCCTCAGAACTGCATAAATTAACAACAGTTATACAATTGAGAAGAGGTAGTGAATTATGTTGGGTTCACAGTCATGGTAGCTGCAATGGCTTTTACCTTTTGTAAATCTGTGTTTTTGATATTTTGGTAAAATCAGGACCCCAGTGAAAATTAGGTATTCAATGTCAGCTAAGTTATCCTGGGTACATTATAAAACAATACCATTTAGAGAAACACTCACAGTCATGTTTACAGCTGGGCCCTGCACAGCTATAGTCACTGTTAAATTTTCTAAAATGTTCTTTAGTTTGTTATAGTGCTAATACCATAGTGGTTTGGATTCATTCAGTAATAACCATATTGGTTTATGAACCCCATCATCCAGATATTACCAACGAAACCCTGACCACTATTGGTATTATCACTGTTATACTGGAAACATTTTTTTATTTTTTTTTAGTCTTTTGGTAACCAGGTAAGGCCCACTAGGCACAAGTGCACAAGTGCCTGTTTTCAGGGGTGACCTGGGAGCACTGGGCGGTTAAGTGACTTGCTCAGAGTCACACAGTATGCAAGAGGAGGTTGTGAGAATCAAACTCAGGTCTGGTCTGCTGGATGTATCAAGCTCGTTCACATCTCATTCCTCTAACCTCTAGGCTATAATGCCAATTGAAAAACTTCAAAATCTGTGTGTTGCGCTATAGCATGTCTGCGAGAAAGCAGGAACTGTTTCTCACAGAAGCACTAAAGCATTACTTGTCTCTGACTGACTGCTGCATGTTGAGGTGGAAGGGCAAATGTGGCTGGCTCTCTGATTGGCTAAGTACACACACAGCAGCCAGTCAGAATGCAAAGCTACTGTTCTATTATTCAGTCTACTGTCCTAACAGAATAATGGACAACAACCCTGCATTCTGATTGGTTAAGAGGGATCTTTTTCAGTATAATAAGCTATGATAGATAATGTGCCTTTCATTTATCTGCAGTAAATGGTTGGTTGGGAGAATTATGGACCAGAGGGGAAAAAAAGGGTGTTTAATGCACCAACTTATTAACTTGCATAATGGATAGCAAACAGTCCTACTGATGCCACTTTTAGCCATCATATTTGTGATTAATTTAGTCAAAATATGTCATTACTCTTATGAGAAATGCATGGAGACCTGAAAGTGATTTTTTTTTATTTCATTTGTTTTATGTTAGCATATCTTTTATGCAGTTAGTTTACCAGCTGGAATTCTGCTTTTGTGATTAAGTATTTCATTTAATTTATTTTGCTACTCTATATCCAAGATGCCACATGTTTTCAAAAGTATGAAAATATGGGGTTCAGAGCAGATGCTCTGTAGAACTAAATGTGTTAGCAGCCCAGGGTTAGAAAAGACAGCAGACATTGTAAACTACCATTATACTATTATCCAAATAATCTGATGCCTTTTCTCAAAAATGTAACATTTTGCAAGCAGCCTTCTTTAGAAAAATAGGAGCTAAAATAATTGTTTCTTATAGTAGCATATAGTGTGTGTGTGTGTGTGTGTTATGAAGACAACAGTGCTTTAGTACTACACTGACAACTTCTTGGACTGTGACATTAGCATGAGGTTCATGCCTCTGTTACCCAGATGTGTCTGCTGGTGGGGGACATGGCTGCAAGTTTTCATGCTGTGAGCAAATGAAACCAGAGAGGCTTGATGTCCACTGCTTCAAATCACTGTTAGAACTTTCTAACTGAGGACTCCTACCAATTTGGACAGATAAAAGGATCTGAGCACAGTCTGTCCTTAGTCCTCCCTTCCCTTGGCCACCATGAGATTGAACTGGCATCTTTACATACACCTGCCATAAAACTCAAATGCAACAGAAACTCTTTTCTTTGAAGTGTTCTAATGATAATTGACCTTTGCCAGTACTTGAAGTTGTGCTCAGTTGCTAACAGCAGGCAAGTGTTAAACACACATAGTTCTCTAAACACATACTTGTATTTTTTTCCTCAACTTAAAAGCCTTGAAACATTTAAGGAAATCATCCCAAATCAATGTCTTCTTAACACTTGAATTCGGCTATGGTTTATTAACTTCAGTCATGTGAACTTACAAAAAGGTTGCTTTCATTTTTTTCTTTACAAATACAATCTAAAATGTTTTAAAATGGCAAATCATCCCAATGTCTTACACAGAAACCCTGAAATGTGTTACTTGCTGAAGCAGTACTGGCATGCTGTATTTATTTATTTATGTATTTAGCTTTTGTTAACCAGGTTAGCGCACTAGACAGTTAAGTGCCTATTTTCAGGTGCAACCTGGGAGGTTACAAGGGACACACAATACATGTGTTCTGTTCTGTTGTGTGGCAGAGTCTGGAGGAAGCTATCAAATTCTGGTGTGGTATGATTAGTAAATTATTATCAAACAATCAAAAGTATTGTGTGGATATTGTTTTCACTTATTGTCTGAAGTGGCAGCACTGACTAACACTGCTGCACTCAGAATGGCAGAACAGAACATTTTACATGTCAGGACTGAATGCCAATGCTGTTGTGAAGGTCCAGCACTATAGCTGTTCACTGTAAAGGAACTTCTATGTTTGCTTGCTGCGCATGTGCAAGCAACACATATTGTTATAGTAACCGGCTTCAGAGGTGTGGCACTGTTGGGGCCAATACAGCTTAGGCTGCCAGGGGCACAACATTGACAGGCCAGCACCAGACTATCATGATGCTGTTCTCTGGCTGATGTAAGTGAGAAGCTCACCAGCCAGCTGAGCACCGTCATGTTAAGACAGCTTCTTGTCACCATCATCTGGTGATGGTTGCTGTTCCATAAAATCTGACGTTCGACTTCAGCAGGTTCCTTTGTTAATTCACAACAAAATCGCAAGGCTGCAGGGCAGAAATTATGCTTTATTTGTTGATTTTGCTTGTGGTATTCAAACAATAAGACAAATAAACCCCAGTGTTTTCAACGCTTGTGGATTCTTCATCCCAAATCTGCAAGGATTCGAAACACTGGGGTCTGTGTGTCTGCTTGTTCACTTACCGCAAGCACAATCAATGCACTGAGCATCACTTCTGCCTCTCATATTTTTTTGCACCTCTTTGTTGTTTTCTTTTGTTAATACCTGAACATGGCACAGAAAAAAGGTTCTGGCCATGACTGGACTGTTGGCAGCAGTAGAGCAGTGGTCATGGAACTGTATCCACTAAGTCAGCCAATACCTCTGTTGTGATAATGGGGGTGATAACCATCAAGGTGGGCCTTGGATCTAATCCTGCAGTAAGTTAAGAGGTTTGCTGGTCTGGCTTCTTGAGTGTTGGGGTGGGGGAAGATGATTATAGGACTGGGGAGGGAGGGAGGAGAGTCCTCTGTCAAAACAGTAGGTTCCTCATGGGCTGCTTTTACAAGAGGATGCAATGGCATGGATCAGTTGAAGGTTGAGCTGGAACCAGAGTGATGAGGCTGGGGGGGGGGAGGCAATGTTCTTGAGGCAGTAAATGATCCTCAGAGTTGGAGTAAGGTAACTCGGGCTGGTATCTGTGATGGTAACGGTGTACCCAGTCATGTTTATCTCTGTTCTCAGGTGAAGCAGTGTAACTGCATGCCTAGTCATCTAACTCCTGTTCCTCTGAAGGGGCAAAGAAAAAAAGTTCTGTCTGAAAACTAGTGTTCAGTCAGGATCCTTGCTCTGGTCCCATCAAATGCACCTGGCAGCAGACTGTATCTTTAAATGTGGCCACCAGCAATGCATAAGGTCCCAAGCTTCTTGGGAGGATTTTCAGAAGTGCTCCTTGCTATGATTACAAATAACAAAGTTGAACTGGACAGTAAAAAAATAAGATATACCAGCCTTGCTCAGCATGGCTCAGATAGGAGTGTACTCCCATCATTGTTGCATCACCTCAGGAGAGAAGTCCTGAAACTTTTTTATTTTTGAGCCCCATCAGGTAAAAACAATTTTGTCCCTGTCAGTGCAGGGAAGCGCAAATTTGGCATAAAAACGAAGCACAGAGGCTAGGATAGGCTACTGAAGGTTCGATCCCTCTCCTCGAGCACTCTTAAAATACAAATATTATTTTTCAGGCTGTTGTTATCAAGCAAGTCTGTCTTCTCCCATAATTGTTCAAGCTTTTGTTCATGGGCTTCCAGGTGCCGTATAATGAGAACTTAAGAGTCATCCATGCTGTTAGCCTGTGTTCCACAATGTTGAGTTGCTCCTTAAAAGTTTATAAATCCAAAGTAGTTGATGCAAACGAGTTTAATTTTGAAAATGTTGGTCACTAGATTTTCCAAAAGGGAGGCAATATATTCTTAGGACAGAGAGCAGGTTGTCCTTGGTTTATAAATTGAAGTAAATGACACATTCTCAGGTCTTTACATTGTACTGATGTAGTAGGTTGTAGATGTTGTGGTTGCAATATAAACCCTTGAAAGGGAAGAAAGCTATGCAGAGATATTCTGACAAGAAGAGCAGTGTCCTTGTTGATTGCTAGAAGTCTTTCTGGTACAAGGACAACTGAAAACAAGGTTGAGTGGGTAAAATATGTAGTATATTTATGGGCTGGAGCAGAGCTGAGCACCTAGGCAGCCATCTTACTCGGACTCCAGAGCACACTCAGAAACATAGAATTCGATGGCAGATAAGAACCGCTTGGCCCAACCAGTTTACCTATTTTCTCTACCTACATTAATATTTCAGACTATACTTGATCTACAGCTTCTCCCCCCCTCTTCCTTTCCACTATGATTCTGTTGTGCCTATCCCATCATTCTTGAACTCGACCATTGTTTTCACCCCCACCACTTCCACTGGATGCCTGTTCTAGGAAAGCAGCACTCTTTCTGTGAAGAAGCACTTCCTCACATCTCTCCTGAATCTATCCTGCTTCAGCTTACTAGCTTGTCCCCTTGTTCTTGAGCACCTTTTTATTCTGAAAAATATTTCCCTTCTGTATGTTATTTACCCCCATGAAGTATTAAAGTCTCTATCATATCCCTCCTCTCCCTCATCTTTTCTAAGGTGTACATGTTGAGGTCCTTTAGCCTCTGCTTATATGGCTGTTGATGCAGACCCTGCATCATTTTAGTTGCCCTCCACTGGACCACTTCCACTCTGTCTATATCCTTCCTGAGATGTGATCTCCAGAACTAGTAGAGTATTCCAGATGATTGGGTCTTCCTAGTGACCTATACAGAAGTAACATCATCTCCCTCTTTCTGTTGATGATACCCCTCCCTATGCAAACCAATATCCCAGTAGCCCTCCATACTGCCTTGTCACACTGCCTGGCCACCTTTAGGTCAATGTAAATCCCATATCTGTTTCTCCCTAAATGCATTACCTTGCATTTGGCTTCAATTTGGGGGCAGCCTGTATTTAAACATATATGTTATTTTGAAAATGCAAGGTCACAATCTAAAATCAACAATGTTATGAGTATAACTCTTCATTTCCCAATGATAAAAATGTCACTATTGTGTTATTTATTTCGTAATTCTAACCATTGTCCTATATATGCCCCAAAACAGCACAGCAAATACAAGCAAGCAAACATTCAGAACTGACAAATGCTTGTTAGTCTAAGATCTGTCTAGTGTTTTTCTTTACCCTAAACATTGTCAGTATTTCTAACTTTACGTGAAAGAAAAATATCTATTTTTCATTAAATACACATAGATACAAATTGAACTGTCGGATAAACAACACTTTACTGTTAACCCTCAGTTTAATCAATTTCTAGGGGTTGCAAGTTCATCTTACTGCTGCTACAATTTAAAATATATTGCAAGATCAATGCTGGATCTACCAAAATAGGCCTTTAAGTTCAAATTTTATGAACTCTCATTTACCCTGTTTTTGTACATGTAACTGGTGTTGCAAGTGAGGATTTTTTTTTATTAGAAATTTCATTGTAGAGTATGGTTAGGCCTTTTTGTGCACATAATTCAAGCAGTTCAAAAACCTTGTGCATGTTCTAAAGTTGTACATATTCTAAAAGCCTCATTGTTCACATTCAATCATTACATGCAGCTGAGATTCCCTAGTGCTGAATCCAGCTGCCTGGTGTCACTTTCTCTGCTCACTGCATCTCAGCATTATCTTAATTATGGATTTAGAGAAAGACATGTCATCTGCATTTTTTAAAGCCATACATTATAACAAATAAAATATGGATGCCCATTGACAACTCACATTGTGTTTCCATCTCAGGGTTGAAATACCAGCATAGACCTCTTGAGCTTCGCTTTTGGGGGCCATACACTACTGTCTTAACCCCTTGATGGAAACTCAAGGCAAGTTGTGTATGGGTGCCCACACATTATTCCTTATATTTTAGATTCTGTACTTATTTTCCATTCTGTAAACCAAATGTTTACGGTGCTGACACAAAATATCATTCAAAACAAATTTGACATGATGTTGACATTTACTGTACCACAAAAGTGACAGTGGAGTGCAAGAAAAAAATACTTTAAAGTTTATTTTAGCAATAATTGTTCACATGTATTCAGATTCTGAGAGTGTTTTAAACTTAAGGACAGGACTTTTAAAATGGGAAGATGCAGATGCACTTGTTTGTATTGCTTCCATCTGTGTTTGCTCAATTGTTCCAAATCTTGGAAGCCCTTATTTTAAGGAGGCCAAAGTTTCTGTGTCAGTTTCTATGATTTGCAGCAGCTTGTGTCAAAAATATGACACAACCATAAATTGTTAATGTTACTTCCACTTTTTGAATGCCACTGCAACCAGAGGTCCATTGCTTCTAGAACACTGATTACATTGTTAACCAGCATCAAAACTTTAGATGCAACCACAACATAAATGGGATGTAGGGCATTGAAAATCATGCCCAATATTTTAAATGGTTTGGGGAGTATTATGATATATAGTAACAAAAATGCTGACCATGTCAAAGTCATGCAAATTGACAGTACTGATAAAAGCACTTATTAGTATTATAAGCTGTCAATTGACTTTACTCTTTACTACAAAACAACAACAACAACAAAAAAAAACACAAGAACAAAACATATATTTAGGGGCAGTGCCAGCAGGTACAATAATTGAAGGGGGGAGGGATCAAAAAAGGGGCAGTGCCAGCAGGTACAATAATTGAGGGACAGGGTCTCTACTCCTCTAGGGGGCTAGGGAGAGATGGAATGGGTCACCAGGTGGGGTGCAGGAGCTGAGGAATGGGAGCTCAAGGGGGAGAAAGGGAAGGAGAGGAGGGAAAACGGGTGGCGAGTGGTCCTGATAAATGCCAGGAGCTCAGGAAATAAAATACCTAAGCTCCAGGCAATGCTAATTGAGGGAGAGGCAGATGTTGCAGCAGTCACTGAGACCTGGGCCACTCAAGGGAAAGAGAGGGACCTAAATCTGGAGGGTTACACTATGTTCAGAAAAGATAGGGGGGAAGGAAGGGGGGTTTGTAGCACTGTTAGTCAGAAATGGCATGGATATTGGAGGGGTAGAGGAGGCATAAGGGAATATGGAGGCTATTTAGGTCACCTTGCTGATGCAGGGGGATAAGACAGTAAAAGTCAGAGTGGTATACAGATCACCAGCACTGGTGGAGGTCCTGGAAGAAAGTTTGGTGGCAAATCTCGAGGGACACTGTAGATTGAGAAAGGGAAGGGTAGTGGTAATGGGGGACCTCAACATGCCAAGAACAGACTGGAGGACTATGACATCACCAGTGGCCAGATAGCAGAGGCTGCTGAATGTCTTCCAGGATGCTTTTCTGACACAACAGGTGGGTGAGCCAACTAGGGAGGCCCAGACACTGGACATGGTCCAGGCAGACAGTGATCAGATTAGGGGACTGGATATGAGGGACCCATTGGCGGGGCATGATCATGCCACAGTCTGGTACTTCCTGGACCTAGGGGAGAGGAAAGCCAAACAAGGATGGTAGTAACTGACTTTAGGGGTGCAGACATCAGGGAGATGGGAAGGAGCCTTAAAGATCATCTGGACAGGATAAGGCTGGATATGGATGCTGACAGCAGGTGGGCGATCATTAGGAAGGGAATACAGGACGTTACCAGATCCTGCACAAGGGAAAGGCATAAGTTTGGTAAGGCCAGAGAAACCTGCTGGTAGATCCGGGATGTATAGGACGTGGTGATGGAAAAGAAGGCAGCCTATAGGCGCTTGAAGTGCTCAAGGGGTGAAAGGTATCAGGAGGAATATGAGCTGACAGCCAAAAGAGTCACCAGGGTGGTGAGAGCAGCTAAGGCAAAAAAGGAGTAGTCCTTAGCCAGTGGGATCCAGAAGGGGGACAAGGGGTTCTTTAGCTACATAGGGGGAAAAAAGGAAAGTAAGAGGGAAGATCAGCAAGATAAGGATAGGGGATGGTTGGGCACAGGAGGCGGGGGAACAGGCAGAAGTCCTAAATGAGTACTTTGTCTCAGTTTTTACCAGGGGGGATGGAGGGGCTATGTCTTGTGAGGGGAGTAGGGGTAAACGCAAGCAAGGGTTGGGACCGGTAGAGACCAGGGGCCCTGATGGGTCTGTGGAAAGATAGTGGCCACCACAGACAGGTGGGGGCCCAGCAGTGCAGGGTGAAAAGGGGGAGGACATGGGGGCTGAAATCCCAGTAGAGAAAGTAAGGGAAGCCCTCAGGCCCCTTCAGATGGAGAAAGCACCTGGGCTAGATGAGATACATCCCAGGGTGCTGAGGGAACTGGCGGATGTCCTGGCAGTCCCTCTAGTGCAGCTTTTCAACATCTCTCTGAGGACTGGGTGGGTGCCCCAAGACTGGAGGGTAGCCCATGTCATGCCATTCCACAAGGGGGGATCAAGAGAGGAGGTGGGAAATTACAGGCCCTTTAGCCTGACATCGGTGGTCAGCAAAGTGATGGAGGGTATTGTCAAGGAAAGGCTAGGGGGGTTTCTGGAGCAAACTGGGTATTTGGACGATAGGCAGCATGGCTTTGTCATGGGAAGATCATGTCAGACAAACCTTGTTGAGTTCTATGACTGGGTGATGAAGGCCCTGGACCAGGGTAGGCCAGTGGATGTCCTTTTTCTGGACTTTAGCAAGGCATTTGATTCGGTACCCCACAGTGGCCTGCTGGCTAAGCTGAAGGAAATGGGGGTATAGAGACAGTTGTTAAGATGGATAGGAAATTGGCTCTCTGAGCATACTCAGAAGGTGATGGTTGGAAGGTTAGCCTCATCCCTGAGGTGGATTAGTAGTTGGGTTCCCCAGGGGTCAGTGCTGGGGCCACTCCTGCTCAATGCCTATATCTCAGGCATCAGGAGGGGGATCAGGAGTGAGATGAGTCTCTTTGCAAATGACTCAAAGTTGGGTGCAGTGATGGATGGGGAGGAGAGGAGGATGGCCTTGCAGGAGGACCTGGGGGCTCTGGAAAGGTGGTCTGGAAAATGGAAACTAAAATTCAATGTGAGGCAGTGCAAGGTTCTGCACCTGGGAGTCAGAAATCCAGCCCAGGGGTATACCTTGGGAGGAGCCATGATGCAAGTCACTGAGGATGAGAGGGACCTGGGGGTAGTGGCAGATGTCAAAATGAAAAACTCAGAGACCTGTAGGAGGGCAGCAGCAAGGGCAAACTGGATGCTGGGATGCATCGCCAGGGGGATTACCTCCAAAAAGGCGGAAGTGATACTTCCACTTTACAGCGCCTTGGTTAGGCCACACCTCGAGTACTGTATACAGTTTTGCAGACCACATTTAAAGAGGGACATTACACTGCCAGAGAGGGTCCAAAGAAGAGCAACCAAAATGATCTGGGGCCTGGGGGAGAGGACCTATGAAGAGAGGCTCAAGGAGCTCGACATTTACACCCTGGTGGAGAAGAGGGATGGGGGGGACATGATAGAGGTCTTTAAGTGCATGAAACGGATCAATAAAGGAGGCCCAGTCAGGGTGCTCCAAAGGAACGAGGGTGAGGCAACAAGAGGTCATGGGTGTAAGCTGGAAGGGGGCAGGATCAGACGGGGGAGGAGATATTATTTCACTGAAAGGGTGGTGGAGCCATGGAATGCACTGCCCAGGGAGCTGGTAGAGGCAGAGACTGTGGATGGGTTTAAGAGGGGATGGGACAGATACAGGGGGAGGGTAAATCTGACCAGGCCCAATACAGGTGGAACATCTGGGACTGGGGACAGAATAACCCAAGGGTGGGGGACACCAAAATTGGCCCTCAGTGTGGGTGCTGAAAATCGAGCAGACTCGAGTGACCATTAGGTCTATTCTGCTGGCATTTTAGTATGTTAGTATAATATTTTGATTCATGGGCAAAACACCAAAATCTTGAAATCCAAACATAAGTTTCTGTTTTCAATAACCCTAATTATAAATGTTATGCCAAACCCTGCAGGTACTGTAGCACTGCTTAGCCAGACTGTATGTTATCCCACAATGAGGTATATTGATCGAAGAACCCTAACACTGGATTTCCTGAATTTGTGAGGTTTATCTGTGAACCCTGACATTATCATAATGCAGTTTTGCACAAAAAATTTCTATAATTTGTATAAAAAAACAACCCCCACAATGGATGATCCAATGTTGAATTTGCATTTTGTGAATGTGCTTGAATGGTCCAACATTTTGACAACCTGGTGAAGGAGGTCTGAAGGTACACATTTTACCATCAGGAGTTTGGCACTTCAACATCATGTCACTGCAGTTTATACAAGGAGCACACAATAGGTATGCCTAAGTTGCTGGCAAGCCACATGATATTAATAATAATAATAATAATAATAAGTTTTATTTGTTATGCGCCTTTCAGGCATCAAGGCGCAGTACAATAAAATAATAAAATCCAACAGATTCAGCACATAATAAATACAATTCAATAAATAGTACATCAATAAGATTTTTCCCAGAGGAAAGATTTCAGAGCCTGTTTAAAACTCCCCACGGTCGTGCACTCCCTAATCCAACGGGGTAGAGAATTCCAAAGGGAAGGGACCGCAAACATAAAAGCACGGGCCCCAGGAGATTTTAAAGTCACCCTTGGAATCTCTAGCAACCCCTCATCGGCAGAGCAGAGTGGTCTCACAGGGTGGTAAGGAATCACGAGTTCTTTCAGGTAGTCAGGGCCCAGTTCATGTAGGGCTTTAAAAGTCAGTAAGCCGACTTTGAAGGTGATCCGCCAGCCAGTGCAGTTTCCACAGCACCGGTGTAATATGGGAGGATCTAGAAGTTCCCACCAACAACCGTACTGCGGAATTCTGCACCAGCTGCAAGCGGCGGATATCAACCCCCAGAAGTCGAAAGTAAAGCGAGTTGCAGTAGCCAAGGTGCGAGGTCACAAAGGCATGGATTAAAGTTGGCAGATCACTGGACGGAACAAGGTGCTTGATCCTGGTGATGTTTCTTAGATGGTAGAAAGATGTCTTAACCACAGCTGACACCTGAGGTCAAAGTGTCAGCCCAGCATCCAATATCACCCCCAGGTCTCGCACCTGTTCAGAGACCAGGAGCTCGACAGCCCCAAGACACAATCTAGATGGGAAGCCGGCCACTGGACCCCCATCCGGTGATCCGGATCCAAAACCAACACCTCCATCTTCCCTGAATTCAACTTCAACCAACTGGACCTCCACCAATCCTGGATTTCATTGAGGCAGCTATTAAATACTGAAACGGCTCCTTCCTGGTCGGGGGCCAAAGACAGGTATAGCTGGGTATCATCTGCATAGCAATGAAACCACAAACTATACCATCTCACAATGTCTCCGAGGAGAAGCATATACAACGCAAACAACATGGGGGACAAAATAGAGCCCTGAGGAACCCCACAAGGCAGAGAGGTGGGATCCGAAGAAAAGAACCCCAAAACCACCCACGGAGTTCTTCCGGTGAGGTATGAGGTGAACTATCTGAGGACCACCCCAGAAAGCCCACAAATATATCTCAAGCACTCAAGAAGGACCCCATGGTCAATGGTGTCAAATGCTGAGGACAGATCTAATAGTACCAAAATGGACCATTTTCTCTGGTCTCTCGCCATCAGGAGATCATTGAGCACCCGAACCAGTGCAGTGTCAGTACTGTGCCTCTTTTGAAAACCTGATTGCAGCGGTTCATAGATGCTATGGTTGGTCAAATGGTTCTCCAACTGGGCCACCACTACTTTCTCAATCACCTTCCCCACAAAGGGGAGGTTCGAGATAGGCCTGTAGTTGGGAAGACAGTCTGGGTCCAATGAAGCTTTCTTCAACAAGGGTGTCACCACCGCCTCTTTCAAGGAACAGGGATATTCACCCGAGTCAAAGGAGCACCAGACTATCTGTGCTAGAACCAGGAAAATGACCTCCCCACAACCCAAAATAAGGGATGTAGGACCCAGCTCTAAACTACAGCATGTAGGGTGCATCCATAGGACAATCTGCATAACATCTATGATTTCTGGGTGGTCGAAGGTACTCCAGGAAAATGAAGGGGTAGCTACTAAGTCCTGATCACTAACAGCTCACATAGAATGTGTTAGGAGGATCTCTGACCTGATGTCCATCACCTTATCAGCAAAGAACTGAGCAAACTCATCACACTATAATTGTGAAAATGCTCTTCAGAGGTGGAGACAGGTTGGGTTGCACAATCTCTCCATGGTTCTGAAGAGCTGAGCTGGTCGGTTCTGGGCAACAGAAATTTCCCTTGACAGGAATTCTGCCTTCTTACAAGAAATTACTGACTGATAGAATTGATAATGTTCTAGCAGTCTAAGATGATCAGCATCCAGGCCAGATTTCCACCAACAATGTTCTAACCTGCGTCCTAGTCACCGCAATTCCCTCAAGGCCCTGTCAAACCAAGGTGCCCAAGTTCAAAGGCAGAGAGGGTGCACACGAACTGGAGCAACAGAATCCAGGACAGAGGTGATGGCTTTATTATAGGCCAAAACCAATGCCTCTGGATCATTGCAATGCACAGGAAACTGTGATAGGTCAAGGACCACAGTAAGGCCATCGGAAGTAATATTCCACAAAGGGCTGTACTTGACCATCTCCACAGGGGTTGGCCTACAAGGTGGGATGCCAAAATCGATTCTCATAGTGTAATGGTCGGACCATCCGACTGGTTCCACCCCCACATCAGAAGCCTCGATCCCCAGAAGGAAGACCAGGTCAAGGGAATGGCCAGCTTTATGTGTAGCAGTGGTAACCACTTGTGTTAGGCCCAGTGAATCCATCAGCTGGAGGAAGTGTTGTCCAAATTGAGAGAGTTCGTCATTGATCCAGGCATTAAAATCACCCAGAACCATCAGTATGGGAGACTCAAAAGCCAGGTTGATGATGAAGTCCGCACTTCCTTAAGGAACTGCTTCCCATCTCCAGGTGGACGGTAGATGAGAGCAATTCGATAGCCCACACCTGCTACAACAGCACATTCAAAGGAGATGGTCTCCACAACTGGAACACTAGTGAGTGCCAATTCAGTCTTAAAACAGACTGCAACCCCACCCCCCATGCGGTCCAACCATGGGCGGTGTATCACCATAAACCCTGCTGGAATTGCAGCCTCCAATATTGGGCCTACATTATCATCCAACCAGGTCTCATTGATGCAAGGCAGGTCTGCTGAACCAACAAGATCAAAGATCACAGCAGTCTTGTTCCGGACAGACCTAGCATTGCACAACAGCACCCGGGTTGGACAAAACTCCTGAACTGCCCTGACTACCTGCCCATCATCAATGATGGTGCCCTTGGGTATGGGGACCAAACAAGACGGTCCAAGCTCCACTTCACCCCAGGGCGTCTCCTGGGCTTAACCACTCCTACGGGAGCACCCTGCTCTTTCAGCCTCCACTGTTCACACTCCCCTCCCCACCCCCACGGGCATTTTCTAAAGCATGGCAACGTTGATAAATAGAGAAAGCCAAAGGAGGGGGAAGAAAATGGTGGAGGGAGCAAAGGGCAGAGACTGAATAGCGCACGACCGGGGGGGATACAGACAAACACATATCCCAGGCAAGTAATATCGTTACACTAAAAATCCACCACACTTGAGGTTCACCTCCCGTCACTCCACAAATACCTAAAAACAAAATAACAACTAATAACAACTTAACTTCTTATCATACCCTAAATTATCCCACTAAAACAGAAATGAAAAACACACCCACATAAACAAACAAAATAAAACAAAAAACAATAAAAATATAAGGAGAAAAGTTTTGTAATCCACCCCCCAGGTTAGTCTCTCACACTAAACTAAGCAGAGGGTGAAATTACAGGTTTTCACTGGGCCCTCTCACTGCCTGAAATAATTTCCAAATAAAAAAAAAAAAAAACTTGATGACAGGGAAGACACAAGCTGGAGATACATAAAACAAAAAAAATACTTGCAATCTGTAGGGGGAACAAAAAACAAACACAATAAATCCAGTCAGACAGAAGTAAGAATGTTCATGGTGCCAAAACAAGGATTCAGTGAGGTCAGAAATTTGAAAACGAAATTGTCAAACTTCCGAAAAGTCAGCCAGGATCCTCCAGGGCCCACGGATATCTTCAGTTGTGGAATAAAGGGTGAATATCTCGGGAGATCAGTGGCACACCACTACAACTGAGGGCCAGGCCAGCCTTCCGACTGACCACCCTGCAAATCTAGGGAAGGGGAGTAGAACACTGGACCACCGACCAGTCCCCCTCCCCCACCCTGTGGGAGCCAGAGACCCCTGAAATCCCCAGTAACCTCTAATAGCCCACAAGTCAAAGGACAAAAGCCAGTACTGAAAAAGGCACCACAAAACAATCTAAAGTCAATAAAAGTGAAAGAAATATGGAGAGGTCTAATCTGAATAGCTCCTGTACCAGGACATGTTTCAGTCAAATCTCCGGTAGGCAAATCCAGCCGGCCACGTCTTCATTACTTCGGCGACAATCCTTGCTCGATACAACTCCAGAATCCAAAAAAGCTGCTTCAGAGGTGTCCTGATAATTCCACATTTGAACCCAGGCTGCCAACTCCAACCTCCAGCACAGGACCCACACACAGTCCAATGGTCCGCCATCAGAGTAGCCGACTCACGCCACCAATTCCACAATGAACAGGTCCCAACTGAAGCAATAACAAACAGGACCCAAAACAGCAGGCAGAAACAGGCAGGTCCTGACCAAAAATCCCGTCTGAGGAGAAAGCGAGGAAAGCGAGAAAGCAAGTAGGGCATTAACCGACCGGGAAGTAAAAAAACAATCGCAAATTGATTGCGTTATGCTATCGATATACTTGGCCTCTGAATTTCAAAAATAATAGGACTGGGATATACTAAAACAATTTAAAATAAATTAAAAGAAAATAAAACTGCAGAACTGCAGAGCTGCAGAACTACAACGATGCCTGGCCCAGAGTGGCCGCCATCTTGAAAATCAGTTCCCTTATGTTAAAATTGGGGTGAAGTAGCGGGGTGCAGTAGCCAATCAGTGACACTATAGATCAAGAACTCCTTGCACAGCACACATCTCAGTGCCATTTACAGCTCTTTTTCCAATGGGAAGGACATGTCTACTGAAAGGAGGTCCTTTATTTCTTTTAGCAACCAGGTAAGACCCACCAGGTACAAGGTCTGTCTTCAGAGGGGAACCGGGAGCACTGGAGAGTTTAAGTGACTTGCTCAAGGTCACACAGTATGCAAGTGGAGGTTGAGGGAATCAAACCCAGGTCTGCTGGATGTACCAAGCTCTTTCACAGATTGTTACACTAACCTCCAGGCTATGCTGCCAGCCCACACATGAAAAAGAGTGACTTTTGATCAGAAAACTTTAGACATCATCAGAGAAACAGGCATATCCATGATAGTTAATTGATTTGCTGCATAAAACCACAGTTATAGGGAATGCAGGCAAGTTAAAATCATTCTGCAAAGCAGAGCAAAGAGTGCATAGTGTGAGCCTGCACTTGCAACTGCAGGCCCTAAAGCAAAAGCAGGCAGAGTGAATTTAGTAGACAGAGAAAAGTGAAGTGGGATTTATGAAAGATTTATTTGACAATATATTTTTACTGAGTGCTGGTAGTATAGAAGGCTTTGAAATCTATATTTATTTTTTATTTTATTTTTTTGCTCCCTACAGCTGTAGAGAAGCAAATTGAATTTAGTAGAGAGGGAAAGCTGCAAGGGGATGGGGAGGTTGAAAAATTTAGTTGAGAAAAAATTTGACTGCTAGTGATGTGGGGTACTGAAATCCATTTTTTTTAATTATGTTTGCCTGTGAGTAAAAACTTAGTTGATATATGCTGCTGCTTGTCTGTCAGTGAGGAGGAGGAGGAGGAGGGTATCACTCGATAACAGGAATGTATGTGTGTGGGCATCTGCTATCAAGTGGTGCAGAAACCATGAAGAAAAGATCTGGATGAAAAAGGGATGCAGGGGTGGAAAAAAGCAGGGAAAGGTTCTACCAGGTACCAGTTCTGTAAGCAGTGGTGGTGGAAAAAGAGTCTGGACAGGGAGTCAGAGTCATAGTGGTGGGGCAGGGGCTGTGCCTCAGAAAAGGACTAGGGTGGGATCTGACAGTTCATCCAAGGAAACCTTGAATAATTAGTTCTCCCAGGAGTCTACCAGTTCCACTCTGCCTGCAAGCAGCATCTTTTTCAGCTGGTTCCCAGTCTTATAGAGCATCTGGTGATGAAAGAACCCCTAGTAAATCAGAAGCACAGAGATAACCCACTGTTCATCCTTCAGGCGTTTTGAGGTCCACTACCCATGGTGACATAAGTGATCTACCCCATCCATAAAGACAAACCCTACACTCTGTTCATGTTCATATTGTGCAAACAACACAATAAAAGCTACCAGTGCCAGTGGCATCAACACCAGCACCACAGCCATCTCTTTGCCATAGACACAGACACCTACCTGCTCACTTAAAGGATTATATGATGCCCCCTTTGTTGTCAGTCTCCAAATCAAGAATCAGCAGCAGTAGCATCACCAAGCCCAATTATGCTTCTCAGTCATTGTGTGAGGAAGGTAATGGTGAATCATTGCCCATCCTGGATACTACTGCTATCTTGTCACATAAGGCAACATTTCAATTGTTTGGGGTAGGCTAAGGGTTAACAACCCCACAATTTTATGAAAGCAATTGAGCAGCACCACCACCAAAGCAACATATAGTTGAAGAACATGATGGTGAGGAGGCTGTGGAAGTGGAGGTCTCAGAGTGGGAATGTCTGTGAGTTAGGTGGTGAAGACAAGGAAGCTAAAGCTCATAAGGTAGCAGCAAAAGAGGTTGGGAAAGCTGAAGAATTTTTCAAGACCTAAACAGAGGGTTATGGGGAAGGGGAAAAAGAAGTTCAATGAGAAGCAGAGGAAAGAAGCAGGAGGGTGAGAGGAAGACTTACATGCAGGAACATAGCAAAAATGAAACAGAGGAGATTTAAAGTGTGCTGTTAGTTACACCAACAAGTTCTGATGATGATTGTTATACAAGTAAGTGGAGGACATCATGGGATTGGAGAGCCAAGTTAAAAAAAAGAATAATGCAGAAGAGAAATACTAGTTGGTCAAGCAGGGAAATGTAAAGACCATGCCCCCCTCCAGTCTGGAGATGATCTGCCTTATTGTTACCTTAGTGCAGCTACTGTCAGTGCTGCCCTGCCAGGGTATTCAGCTCAGCCACATCATTCCACCATAGCAGGAAAAATGAAATCAACGTGCAGTTGCCACCTTATGACTTCCAAAGAACTTCAGCAGTCCTGGAATGTAACAAAAAATCCTCAAAGATCTTCTGTAGTGTGGGAGTATTATAATGATGACAACACAAACCACAGTGAGCATTCTGCAGTCTGTGTCACAGAAAGATCAGCTAGGATAAGTCTACTTATATATTGGGATTCAGTGTCATGGCTGATCATCCAAAGTGTGAACATAGCGTCTTCCTAATAGTTGCATCAATTCCCAGTCCCCACTCAGGTCACATCAGCAAGCAGCAACAGGGACAGTTGGGCTTTGGTGGTCAGATAAGATGGCTTGTTCATCTCATATAGCCAATATGGCACTAGCCACAGCATCCAACTGATACAGATAGAGGTGCTACCTAAAAAGCACCCTCCAAGCACTTAAAGCTTGTCTATGTAGTGGTATGTGCCACCACCAACACTAGTCCAGAATCTGTGGCAATAAAGCAAACTAAACTGCCCAAAAAGTTATTACCTGCCTGCACAATGCTTCCACCAACTCACTTAAGCTCTGTCTGAACCACACAACTGATTGGGGAAATAATAGCCCTTGATTTTCAGCCATTCACCATTGTACAGGATGACAGCTTTCTAAAATTGTTTTATGAACTAAAGCCCAAGTACAAAATTCCATCATGCCTCACATTTTCTAGGCATGTTGTCCCAAGTAGGTACAAGTCAGTATGCATGCAGATGATGATCCGTCTTAAGGAGGCAAAGAGTTTATGTACATTTCATTATTGATAGCTGGATCAGTAGTGCAAACAAAATTTTCCTAGTCCTCTGTTCCCATCGAGTTGTGTCCATATCAAACAGCACCACTACCATTCCAGATACACCTCCACCACCACCAGCCCCTGCAGGAATTATATCAAAGCGGACAGCCTCACAGAGGCACACCAAGAGAGGAACTGCATTATTTGATGTGTTGTTTACTGTGCAAGCAGAGTGGGGAAAATATTCTGCAGTTCATCCAATCACTGCTGAAAATCTAGATATACCTTCATGATTTGAAGGTGGTAATGATCATTACAGGCAATGGATATAAAAGGCTGAATACCATGAGTGAAGGGGGGCAGCTGCATGCTATTCTGATGCTGAATGGATGGCGAGTGGAGAGCTGTGGTTGACAGAAAGAGCAGGTGCTCTGAGAGGCTTACCTGTTCCTATTAAAAGGTATACCACTGTTGCCTGAGTATGGAATAAAGGCTGTGTCTGTATGTGACTAGCTTAACTTCTAGCCCTTTCCAGAAGTTCTTATGCTGCACTGACTGACTAATTTTGAATTCTGCTTCATGCTGTATACCACTGTTGCCCGAGTATGGAATGGAGGCTGTGTCTGTATGTGACTAGCTTAACTTGTAGCCTTTTCCAGAAGTTCTAGTGCTGCACTGACTGATTTTGAATTCTACTTCATGCTGTTCCCTGTTGTTCCTCACTGGAGTTGGAGTTTGTGAGGTGGAAAAGCCCATCCAGAGTGGAGCAGAGGTGGGGCGGGGATGATCCTGTGGAGGGTTGGTCACTCCATTGAGCATTTCAAAAGAAAAAGAAAATTTATTTTTTTCAGTCCCACCCAATATTTGCCATTTGTATCCTGTTACAAATTATAACTGCAAAGAGCAATCTGTTGTTACTATCTCCACTTTAAAATTTTTGCCTGACATTGTCAGACATTATATGCCTTTGTTAAAAATCTTCAATTGATTTTATTTTCAATTTTATGATTTTATGATTAAATATCTGGTATTGCACCTAATGGGACTATATGGTGTATGTTTTTGCCCTCGTACCTAAGTCCTATTGAATAGACATTCCATGTATATTCACGGTGCTTCAGTTTTAGCACACATAGAAAAAGCTGAGAGGCTGAGAGATTTTTACTCTGAGTACCTGTGTATCTGTGTAGTTGTACTTTTTATTGCACCATTATTTGTATGTCTGTATACATTCCTATTAGCTAGAGGTGGAATCTAAAAACTCAGGATTATTGACTTTAGTTACTAAATAAGTAAACTTGCATTCAGAGCATTTGAAAATTGAGAACCGTTAAGCTGATACAGAAGGGTATAATAAATATTTAATGCACCAAGATCAAGACAGTGATTTAGCAAGGCAACAACCAAAACAAGCTACTGAATTAGCAGACTAGCACAGGATTTGACCATGATCATATGATTATATGATTATATGATACAGCTGCTTGTTGTAGCTTAAAAAATTGAACTTTATTCAATTACAGCTCAAAAGATATAGGGGCCTTAATAGAAATGTACAAGGGTTAATTGATCTAATTGAGAATTAACTGCACAGTTGGGCAGCTCAATTAAGCAATTAAGCTGCTACTCCTTAGGCATACTGATTGGTGTAAAAAAGAGTGACAGAATTCAAACTTTATGCCATGGAGGGTACTAATTTGAAGCAGACAAATGCTTAATCAGACTATTAGCCCCAAGATCCTTGGAGTTTAGATGCCTGCACACAATATTGCTCTGCTTACCACTACAAAGAGTGAGAGAATACATTCATTTATACTTGCTGAAAGCTTTCCGGCATCATTTCTCTGACTCCTGCTTTCTTTTTTTTGTCACCAGTGAGCTATGTATCAGCTGTCTTTGATTCACCTCCAAATTATCTGGACATAAATGTATTAGATTTGCTCCAGATCAGTGAGGCTTTGCTTTGAATCTGCTTTGATTTTGTTTCAGCTACAGCCTGACTTTGTATCCTGGAATCTGGAAGATCACCAATGTAAGACCGGTCTATATGTGGAGTAGCTTTTTTGATTTAACCAGTGGGCAGAGATTAAGTGTACTGTATCAGTCTCAGTGAAATTGAGACTGTGAGCCAAATTTTAGAAAGATGCCTTGTAACCTTGAAGTTTTGCAGCTCTAGGTAAAGTGACAGAGCAACAGAACAAAAGAGCAGCAGACCACACCAAATTAAGAATGCAGGTATACTAAAGAAGTAAACAGAATATATATATATATATATATATATATATATATATATATATATATATATAAAACAAAATATCTATTTTCTCTTTTGTAGTCTACAAAACTTTGCAAATACTTTCCAAATACCATAGTCACTGTAGACACTGCTAATTGCTATCAGGTACTAGCAGGTTTTTGCATTATCTGAGAACATATAGCATTTAATGAGCCAGTGTAACATTAATTCTCTAACTATAAGGAAGGAAAATTGGTAGAAAAATAGGCAGGAAAACAGATTAGTGAGATTGTGTGATTCCTTTAATAAGTGAAAAAACTGAAGCTTCCCTTTATAAAGCTATAAAAGTCATATAGAGTTATTTGTCATGCGAAGAGTAAAGGGGGGGGCACCTCTGTCACTTCAGTTTTATTTCCACTTTCTGTTCCCCTGTAATTTTCAACTACTACAGACTAACTCTTGGGAAACTGAGTGCTTCAGGAGCAGACTCCTTCAGCAAAGAAACAGGAGGAAATTCGGCATTCATTTTGATTCCTGCCTGTCATTTGGCGCCAGCTGAAAGAACAATTTCAATATTCCTGGACTGAATTGACAGTGATGGGAAAGTAGCCTTAAGAAGAGAACTCTAAGGGGAATAACCATATCTCTGAAGCACTTGGTGCGTGCATACGGATACAGAAGGACTGGTGACTTTTAGAGACTCTTTATGAGATTTTAGTGTGATATTTTCTTATAAATTAGAACTACTTTTGAAACATATCTGTAACTGTGTACTGTGAACCCTGGGTTCTTGGAAGGAGTAGGTATCCTGGGTATTTTTGATATCACTGGCTCATTGGTTATTCTTTTGTTCTCTCTCTTCTTGTGTATCTTGTGCATCCCTCTTCTCGATACATTATATATATATACAATATATATATATATCTATATCTATATATAGATATATATATATATATATATATATATATATATATATATATATATATATATATATATATATAGATATATATATATACTTTGTATGAAAATGAGAACTAGAAGCAAAAAAACTTCTGGAGACTGACTCTCTCACTCTCTGTCTCTCTCTCTCTCTTTCTACAGAATATGGGGACATAGAGGAACAGAATAATAGGGGTAAATGTGGATGGAAGACTAAACAAAACAGAAAGGTGATGCATAAAACAAAAAGACACAAACAATGATAATACAACTAAAAAGAACATAATGACAAGAAGCAAGGAAAAGAGGAAGAAAGCCTCAGGACAAACTTTGATTATAAACCATTTAGAAAATTTAGAAGTGCAAACAAGGAATACATCAACACCAATAATAAATCTTGAATAAGGGCATGGTAATTGCAATCAAGTAACCAAACTTGACAATACTTATGATAATTTTCAAAATTTGTCATTTGAAACAAGTAAGAAAGGATCTAGTAGACTGTGTGAATATTCATGATACAATACCTTCACCTTTGAATCTCATTACACAAAATGACTTAGAAATATTAGAACCACCCCAGATTGAACTTGACCCTCAGATTGACAGTTTTCAGCACTTACCAAACTCCAGCTCCCCCCTGGATATAACTGGGAAAAATATAAATATCTCTTTAGCTACACCTACTGCTACTATAGATCAGGAAATTCAGGAGATCAGGATGGAATTACAAGAAACCATATTTGGCTTGAGCGAGATGGCAGTGAGGGAGCATATTACAGGTGGAAAAGAGGAAAGACAGCACAGTTATTCCCCCTTTCTTTGTTACAGACTTAATAGAGGTTCTAAAGGATCCACATATAGCAAACATTGCTATAATGGAGCAACTTGTTATACTCAAGAATGACATGTTTCAATTAAGGGGTGAAGTGGCAATAAATGCCACCAGATTAGAATACATCCTGGTACTTCAGAAAAAAACAAAATAAAACTGAGTTTAATTATTCATTATCAGTAGGACATGACCTTTTTGATTTGGACTGTAAGGAGGAAATAGCGACAATAAATCAAAAGAAGGATACAAATATGGATAGTAATGAGAATAAGTCAAAAACCAAACTGGTAAATAAGAACAAAAAAAAAGATCACATCTAAGAAAGAAGTCAAACAGGATGCTAGGACAAAAACAAATATTGGAAACAATAAATCAAAAGGTAAAGATACAGATGTGCATTATAATAGTAGCGAAAAAAGTAGAAAAAAAACCAAAAGTTAAAATATAAGAAAAACAAAATGTGAATCATGAAGATTATACACAACAAAGCAATTTAGAAAGTGATGGAATCCAATAGGATCAAATACAGCCTATTTCGTATGAGGAGGAAAAGTTGGAAAATGATCAGACAGTGCTGACATTGAGGGGAGTGGACAGGGATGAGGCTGAAAACACACAGGTCTTGATGATATTAGGCAGGATGATATGTAATGAATGACTAGGTACTGATATTTTACCTGAAGATACTGTGGATGCAATAAGGGTAAATGACTACCTTGGAAATGACCTGATACTCCTATTTTTTAGATATGAAAGAGTGGAACATTATGTATGGCAAAATTCTAGATATCTACAAACATTTAGTCTTAGTCTGTATTTTCCAGTCTTAACAGCTGAATTGCTTCAAAAAGGCATACAAACTGAAGCAGACCTGATTAACAGTTTGGCTAATGTGCATATCCTGCAAGATATAATAATGCAGTATGATAACAATAAGATTTCACCAAACTTAACTCTATCCATATTTGGGATCAACTATATGGGCTATGAATCTCAGCCTAAATTCAAGTCAATAATAACACAGTTAATAGTTAACTTGCTGGGGTGGAGTTTTATGAAGACGGCATAGTCCAGTTACAGATGACCTATAAAAATGGTAGGATGGAAACCAGATTGATCTGATATTGAATGATGCAATACTTGCTAACAACATACTTGAAGCCAGTGCCAAGCTTGATAATCTGGGTATGTTGATTACTGATCTAAATAGTACATAAGAAGAACACTCATGCCAAGACAGTAGTATAAGAGATCAAAGTGAAAGAGATTAAACAAAACTAGAATACAATCTGGAAACTTCTAACAGGTTTTATATTCTAACAGAACAGAAAGATTGAATCATTAGTAATGGGGAACTAATTAATAAGAATGATTTATCACAGTTAAGCCAGAAGGTAGAACATCAGTGTAGTGAACCTTTAGATAATTCTCTAATCATTTATTCAAACAATAATGTTGAAAATGTGGGGGTCATGACATGAAATATTGCCGGACTTTGAGCAAGATTTGTAGACATATGAACAAATAAAAATGCCAGCAGAAATAGGCCTCATGGTTTGTCGAGTCTGCTCGATTGTGCAGCTAGTCACTGATCTTGCAGCTGCCCCTCTCATTCCTCCCCTCCTTAGATTTACCCTCACCCTCACCCTGTACCATCCCCTATTGAAATTACCCACCATTTTACAGGCCACCACCTCCTATGTTAGAGGGTTCAACTTGTCCACCACCCTTTCTGTGAAGAACTGTCTCCTTGCCTCCCTCCCTCCTGAATCTTCCCCCCTCCAATCTAAGACTGTGCCCTCTTGTGTCCCTTACTCTTCTTAACTGGAAGATCCCCTCTGTTCAAGCCTTGCTTATTCCTTTCAAGTACTTAAAGGTCTCAATCATGTCCCCCCCATCCTCCTCTCCTCCAAGGTATACATACCTAGCTCGATCAGCCTTTCCTTGTAGGGCTTGCCTTCCAAGCCTTGGATCATCTTTGTCATTCAACACTGCACCCCCTCCAACAATCTGACATCCTTCTTCAGGTTTGGGCACCAGAACTGCATGGAGTACTCCAGGTGTGGCCTGACCAGTGACCTGCACAGGGGGAGGATTACCTCCCTACTTCTGGAGAAGATTCCCCTCACTATGCACCCCAGCATCTTGTTGGCATTTGCTGTTGCCTTCCTACACTGAGCAGAGTTGTTCATGCTCCCCATTATAAGTACCCCATGTCCTTTTCCTCCATGGTGCTACCCAACTGTACCCTTCCCAGATAATAGTCCCTCCCCTGGTTGTTTGCTCTGAAGTGCATTACCTTGCACTTCTTGGCATTGAACCCCAGCTGCCATGTTTCTGACCATTCCTGCAGTTTTTTCAAGTCATCCTGTAGCCCCTTCCACCCCTCAATGTCATCAACCACTGCCCCCATTTTGATGTCATCTGCAAACAGACTTATCTTACTTCAGATGCCATGTGAGATATCAGCTATAAATAACCCAAACAACACTGGCACCAGCACTGATCCCTGTGGCACTCTCCTCATCACTGTCCTTGGTGCTGAGAGTTCCTCTCCCACTACCACCCTCTGCTGCCTACATCTCAGCCAGTTCGTTATGCATTTCACCATCTTCTCTCCCACCCGCACAGCTTCCAGCTTCCCCCCAGCCTCCCATGCAGCACAGAGTCTAAGGCCTAACTGAAATCCAAATACTGGACATCCACTGCATGGCCCTTGTCTAGTTTTCTTGTCACCCAATCATAGTACACGATGAGGTTGGTCTGCCAGGATCTGATATAGTCACACCTATGCTGATGCCCATCCTGGAGTCCATTGTCCTCCAAAAAGGCCACCATCCTCTCTTTCAGGATTATCTCCATGAGCTTTCTCACAATTGATGTGAGGCTCACTGGCCTGCAGTTTCCTGGTTCATCCTTTGGGCCACCTTTGTGGATGTGCACTGCATTGGCCATCCTCCAGTCCTGTGGTACACATCCTGCATCTAGGGCGGTATTGAACAGGTCAGCCAGTGGCCCTTCCAGAACCTCAGTCAGCTCTTTGAGTACCCTAGGGTGAATGCCATCTGGCCCAGTTGCCTTGTCCACCCTCAGTGCCCTCAGTCCTTCCAGTACCCTGTTCTCAGTAACACATGGAGTTAATTGCATTGCTCAATAGAATAGACATAATCTTTGTGCAGGAAACCTGGCAGGGACTGGACTCAAAGGACAGGATACAATTAAACAGATATATTGACATATACTGCCCAGGATAAAAAATCAAGACAATGGGCAGGTATATGGGTGGATTAATAATGTATATCAAAATATCAGACTATATAAAAATAATTAAAATGACTATAATTAAAAACTATCTTCCCATGCTATTAACAATATGGAATGAACTGATTCTACTAGGAAATGTCTATAATCCACCTATTAACTCTATCTCACATGATAAAAACCTGACTGAAAAAATTGTACAAGATATAAAAAAGCTGATAGCAGGAACTACATGTACAGAAATGCTAAAAATGGGAGACTTTAATGTTAGGTTTTTTAAAAATGCACAAAATAAGAACCAAAAAGAAATCCTAGAAAGTCTAAACATCCCATTTAGGAAATCTTTGGACAAGAAGTGTAATGACAAGCACAAACAAATGGAAAAATTGCTAGATGCCTTGCAATTAATAGTTCTAAATAGACAGTTACCAGCAGACAGTGAGGGGAAAACCACATGCATAAATGCAAAATCCTCTACTATCATAGACTATATCCCTGGCTTACTATATGAGCATGATAGATATATTGATCTTAAAATACTGCAAAGAACAGAAAGTGATCTCTGCCCCATACTGCTTTATAGAAAAGGAAAAAAAAAAAAACCTTAGTATTAGTTGAGGAAGAAACTGTGGAAATAATAAATAACAAAATAAAATGGGACAAGACACCAGTCAATAGGGCAAATAAACAGAGTGATAATTTTATCAGAGAAATCAAGACGACGGTAGAAAAAGAATTTGAGCCAGAGACAATCTACAATACAATATTACAACCCTATCAACAATGTACAGGAACACTCAGTGAAAGAATAAGAATTACATATAACAAACACAGATATTAGAATTGGTTCTTCAAGAACTGTAAGAAGGAAAAAAAAGAAACTGGCACAAAAATTAAGAAAAACAAAGAAGGACCCTTCAAGAATGACTCTATTAACCTTAAACAAAGACAGGAAAAAATACAGGGAATTTGTGTCTGCCAAGAAAGGCGTGCATCAAAATGAATTATTGGACTCTATGTAGATTGCAAAAAATGAGAGGAATGACAAACAATTCTGGATCCTTGTAGCCAGGGGCACAGATACATATAAAACCTGGGTAGAGTCATATATAAATCCAGATAAATGGACTGAATATTTTACAAATGAGGTTTTTAATGAGAATTCTCATGCCAATACAAGAAATATGGAAATAGATGGACATTTTTAAATGGTTCACAGTTGAAGAGCTACAAATAGCAATGCAAAGTTTTAAGAATAATAAGTCACCAGGGAATGATAATCTCTAAATAGACTTTCTTAACCTAAATATTGAATGATGGTTCAGTACATGAGCAGGGTTATTCAATAAATTTATAATGCATGCATATATGCCTTGTACTTGGCAAGGCAGTCATATAATACCATTACACAAAAAGAGTTCTTGTATGGACCCTACTAACTACAGACCCATCAGTCTGGCAGATAGTTTAGCCAAAATATCTGCTAAAGTCCTTCTTAATAGATGACTAATAATATGGCTTGAGCAAAATCAAATAATCCCTGAACTCCAAGCAAGGTTTACAAAAAACAAAGGAACTACAGTATAACCCAAATATTCATGTTAAATCACCTTACTGAAAAGTATTGCAAAATCAGAAAACAACCACTGTTCATAGCCTTTGTGGATTTTTCATCTGCATTTGATATTATTTTCAGACCTCTTTCATGGGAAAAATGCAATCACTTGGAATTGATAATAATCTTTCTGATAAAAAGACTATATAATGACACCTGGACCAGAATAAAATATTCAAAAACTGGAAATCTCACAGGTAAGATAAATACAAATATGAGCATATGCCAGACAGGGATGTGTGTGTGTGTGTGTGTGTGTGTATATATATATATATATATATATATATATATATATATATATATATATATATATATATATATATATATATATATATATATATATATATAATCATAACTACCATGGATAATCCACTATATTACTATACAAAAATAGGGAGCAAATGATTCCCAGCACTAGCCTATGCTGACAATTTGGCAATAATTTCAACTAATAGGTCTGGCTTACAAAGAGCTTTACAAACAATGGATAGTCTATGTAATAAACACAACCTTAATGCAAATACAAAAAAAGAAAATCATTGTATTTGGGAGTTGCAAAAAATACAAAAAACTTATGTTAGCAGATAACAAACTGGACTATGTGAAAGAATTCCCATACTTAGGGGTATGGTTCTCAAGTAACCTTAGTTGAAACAAACATATAAATCACGCTATCAAAAAAAGTCCAAACTACTTTAAAAGCATTAAATAGATTCAACTAACTGTATGGTGGACGGACAGTGGTACCAATGATAAGAACTATTAACTCAAAAGCTATTAGACAGGCATTATATGCAGCAGAGATTTGTGGTGTATAAAAATATGAAAAATTGGAAACAATCTTAAATGTTATATAAAAAGTTATTAAGATTAACTCCTAGCACACCAAACAGTTTAGTCAGATCTCAACTGGGTCAACCTAGCTTAAGTGTATGGTCCAAGTAAGGATAGTTCATTTTTGGATTAAGGCAATAGATGACAACATGGATCGCTTATTATGGCTACATATGAAGGAAAAGAAACAAAATATTTGAATATAGAACATAGAAACATAGACTTTGACGGCAGATAAGGACCGCTAGGCCCATCTAGTCTGCCCATTTCCCTACCTACAGGATAGGCCGCAGATCCTAGTTAAGCAACAGCCTATATCTTCCTGCCCCCACAAGAATTACCTTATGTCTGTCCCATGCATTCTTGAATTCTCCCACAGTTTTAGACCCCACAACTTCCTCAGGAAGGTTGTTCCATGCATCCACTACCCTCTCTGTGAAATAATACTTCCTCACATTGCCCCTGAACCGCCCTCCTTCTATCTTCAAATTGTGTCCCCTTGTTCTTGCAAGTCTCTTTTTCTGAAAGATGCTACCCTCTTGGACTTTGTTGATTCCTTGAGGTACTTGAAGTTTCTATCATGTCCCCCTCTCCTTCTTTTCCTCAAGGGTATACATATTAAGCTCCTTTAGTCTCTCCTCTGACGGCTTCTCTTGCAGACCCTGCACCATTTTAGTTGCCCTCCTCTGGACTGCCTCTATCCTGTCTATGTCCTTGGAGATGGGGTCTCAGAACTGGACACAGTATTCCAGATGGGGTCTCACCAACTGTCTGTACAGAGGATAACAACTTCCTGTTTCTGCTGTGATGCCTCTCCTATACATCCCAGTATACCCCAGCCTCCCTACTGCCTTCTCACATTGCTTGCTAACCTTTAAGGTCATCTGATATGATTACCCCAGGTCCCTTTCCTGTTTTGTTGTTGTTACTACCTCCCCATCCATTGTGTATTCTTCCCTGGGTTCTTGTTTCCCAGGTGCATTGTTGCAATTTTTGCATTGAATCCTAGCTGCCATACGTCTGACCATTCCTCAAACCTTGCCAAGTCCCTTTTCATCCTTTCCACTCCTTGTGTATCAACCCTGTTGCAGATCTTTGTGTCATCTGCAAAAGGCAAACTTTTCCTTCAGTCCCTCTGCAATGTCATTGATGAAGACATTAAAAGGACTGGACCAATACTGAACCCTGAGTTACCCACTAGTAACCGCCCTTTCTTCAAGTGGACTCCATTTACAATTACCTTCTGTGTCCTGTTGTCCAGCCAATGTTTTACCAGGCTACCACCCTGGGACCCACTCCCAGGCTGGTTAATTTGACTAATAATCTTTTGTGTGGGACTGTGTCAAATGCTGCTAAAGTCTAGGTAGGCCATGTCCACAGCCCTCCCTAGTCTACTACTTTGGTCACCCAGTCAAAGAAATCTATTAGATTCGTCTGACATGACCTTCCGCTGTAAACCCATGCTGCCTTGGATCCTGTGCTCCACTGACCTCTAGGTACTCAACTATTCTTTCCTTCAAGTGACTCCATCACTTTCCCTACCACAGAGGTCAGACTAACAGGTCTGTAGTTTTCTGCCTCTGTCTTGGTCCCACTTTTGTGAAGGGGAATCACATCCACCTTCCTCCAGTCCATAACACACAACTGGCTGAATATAATTAATAAGTCAATGGAGGAAAATGGCTTAACAAATATAAGAAACTGGGTAAAACATAACATCAATATATATATATATATATATATATATATATATATATGGCATATAACAAAAAGATTATATGAAAAATCTAAGCAAACTGACCTAATGGAGATAAAAAAAAAATAAAAACTGCAAAATGGTTAGTGGCAGACACAAAAGAACGTATGCTTAAACAATATTTAAGTATAATAAAAACAACAGAACAAAGAGTTATCTTAATCAAGTTTAGATTTGAAACTTTCCCAAGAAATGTATTAGAGACAAGATTTGACAAAAGTGAAAATATTTCAAAGCTGTGCTACTGTATTTTACAGGAAGAGGAGGACCTTGAGCATGTGTTACTAAGATGCCCATGGTACAATAGGAAATTATATAGGATATACTGTATGAATGTTCCTTTTAAGATGCTTGTTAGATCTGTTAATCAATGCTGAAAATAAAGAAATTTTAAATAATTTGGCAACATATTTACTAGAAATAAGCAACATTCAGAAAAAAGGAATTAATATGACAAAACCATATATGGACACATGAGGTGACACATGTCTTAGGGATCCTACGGCATTGCTTAGTAATTTTGCAGTCTGTATATCTGTCAAATATGGCATTGATCCTGTGTGAATTCATCATAGTACTTGGGCCACTCTTTCATAAGGAAGTCTAACTTTAGTGATGTACATATATAAACATAAGGGATAAACTGTCATTGATATTAGGGTTTCATGCAATATAATCACATTAAGACATAACATCTTAACATTGTATGAGGTAACGAGTTGTCTGAATTCAGAAGCACAAAAAATAATGATGTGCTTAATCTGTGTTTTAAAGTTCCTATTGTAAATCAATTGCATGTTTTTATAATGCTAACTGCATATATTGGATGATGTATTTTTAATGTACATTTTTATGTTTGCTTGCGTGCATGCACAAGAAACATTTTGTCACAGCTTAGGAGAGAAGTGGTGTTTTGGAGGTGGGGCACTGTGGGGGCCAATGCCCCCAGTGCCTTTTGAGGCTTGGCCTGCTTTCCCCAATGTGGTGGCACACTGCTGCTGATACTAGTTCAGCCAGCATGCCACCACCTTGAAAAGAATGTGCCGCTGCAATGAGGGAGCGACCCGTCATTGCAGGGCGGTCCCTTGGCTGGTGTAAAATTTTTTATAACATGGCAGCTAAAGCCAACTTGGAGGGTCTCAGTCCCCCTGTTGGCATGTCCCAATCTCCAGTTTATTTGCCGATGGGGTAACCCAATCCCTGTTGGCATGATGCCCCCCCACCATTTGTTATGTGCCCAGGGGGTGCCCAATCCCCCTTGGTTCATGTGCTCCCATTCCCCCCACCACACTGTATGGCCAATGGAGGTGCACAATCCCCATTGGCTCCAGTACCCACCTGCCCAAGAAACACCAGGCCAGGTGGCACACTGGGAGCCCACCCCAGCGTGCCAAAAGTGTCCCATGATGTCTTTTTTAATTTTAAATCATGTAAAAAAAGAAAATGACCCCTTGTTGAGCCCCATGCTCCCTCCCCCAACCTGCTCCCACCTGCTGCATACTCTACTTCCCCCCAGCCCACCCCATACTTACCTCCGGAGCCCAGCGCGATGATCTTTGGTGGACTGGGAACAGGTCTCTTCAAAACCGGCCGTGAACTGAAGAAATGCCGGTAAGCTGTATAATGGCATAAATGTTTTTTTTCAACTTTGGTGCATATCCCGGCCATTTTTCAAATTTTGACACCAAATTTTCAGCAAGGGGTTCTTGGGACCCCACCTCATGAATTCAATCACTGTCATCCTGTTATTTGGTCTCGAAAGGTGATTTTGTGGTCACTGCACGGAATCACCTTTCTGGACTGATTAACAAAATTACAGTGTCACTGTTGATGAGGTGGGCTCTCAAAAAGCCTATGTTGAAAATTTGGTGAAAAAATTCCCAAAAATGACTGCGTTATGAGCGTGCATTGTGCAGTTTCTATGCATGCTTGTAACTTAGCAAATCTGCAATATTTTCACTCCAGGTTTTCAACATTGGCATTTTTCCACATCTCTTTATGAACAGTACAGCTGTCATTTTTCACATCCTGGCTGAAAGGTGTTTTCACACTCCCAGAGCAGAATAGCACGATTGTTTGTGGGAAATCAGTGTTCGGGACAGATTAAGAAAATCACAGTGACACTGTTCATAATCAAAGGTCCTAAAATGTCTATGTTGAAAATTTGGAGACAAAAGTCCATAAAATGACTGTGTTACAAGCGTGTGTTGCACAGTTTCCATGTACCCTCATAACTTCGCAAATTTGTAATATTTTCACTCCATTTTTTTGACATTGGCATTTTGCCACACCTCCTTATGAACAGTACAGCTGTCATTTTTAATATCCTGACCAAAATATGTGTTTGCACATCTGGTGCACAATGGCGCAGTAGCTGTGGGAAATTAATGTTTCAGACAGATTAAGAAAATCATAGTGACAGGGTTCATGAGCAGAGGTTACATAATGCCTATGTTGAAAATTTAGTGAAATAATTCCACTAAATGACTGTGGTACAAGCATGTGTTGACCAGTTTCCATGTATGCTCGAAACATCGAGCATTTTTAATTTTTTCACTACAGATTTTCAACATTGCCATCTCTTCACACCTCCCTATGAATGATACAGCTGTCATTCTTCACATCCTGCCTGATCTGTGTTTTCACACATCTGGCGCAGAATGGCATGGTTGCTGTGAGAACTCGAAGTTCAGGACACATTAACAAAATCACAGTGCCACAGTTCATGCGAAGAGGTCCCAAATGCTTTCATGAGGTGGGGGTCACAAAAAGGCCATGCTGAAAATGTGTACTGCAAATACCAACACACATCTGGGGCATTAGAGTTTCTTACCATAACGTCCCACCCTGTACAGACTGACATGCATCAGAGGTGTACCTTTGGATCGCTGGCTGTAATGCTCATGCCATCCCACCCCCACCCTGAAGCCAGTGGCAGGCATCAAGGTGTGCCTTGCACTCTTTAGCCCAAGACTTCACCCCATTCTCCTGTACTGCACCCATTTCAGCATATGTCCTTATGAAATGGGGTGACTGTGAAGCTGAATACTGCAAGGCACACCTCAACACTTTCCGGTGTCTACAGGATAGGGTGAGGTGAAATGCCATGAGCATTATGGGCAGTGACCCACAGGCACACCCCATTGTCTGTCCATCTCTGTAGGGTGGAGGTGGGATTGGTGTGAGTTCAGTACTTCACTGCCACTCCTATTCTGCATCTGTCTAACTCCTGCATGTCCAATGCTAATATCAGCAAGCAAACATTCGGCATTGACAAATGCTTGTTGTATTTTGTAATGGCAAATGCCGATCAATAAACTATTGACAGATTGAGTGAAAGGGATTTCTTCAATGCACCCTGTTTTGAACATCCACTGAATCTGGTGGTGAGTTATGTGCTTAAACATGCACACCTAAAAGAAATATTTGACACTGTATGGGAACTCACTAAATATTTCTATCTTTCCCCCAAATGCACTGAACTTCTCCACCAGTAGCAGGAAAAGCATCAAGTTCTGCAAAATTGCTTAATTAAAGATGTGATCAGTAGGTGGAAATCCATTTTTTATATAGTGGAGAGACTGGTGGAACAGAAAAATGTGCTCTAGGCTGTGTAAATCAATGATATAGCCTGTGGGGGACATGTATCCTGAGTGCAGTTGTGTGTTCTAAAAAAAGGTTGTTCTGCTTCTGAGATCTTATGGACCTACCACCAAAGATGTCAGAGATAAATCAGCAACCCTTAGCATGGCCCTTTCTTTGGTGAGTCTACTTGAATGACATGCACACCACTATCTGAGATCTTTTACAGCAACCCAACAAAGCAAGACTAGTGGTTATGGTCACTGAGTTGGCAGTAATAGTGGTGGTGGTAAGAATGACAGCTATTATGACGTTGGTGTAGAAGGTGGTGATGACACTATGAGTTAACCACAGTCATCTCAGCAGTAGCACAAACTGGATCCAACACTCACTGAGGAGGAGGCAGTATAGCGCAGTGGGGATGCAGTATAGTGCAGTGGTCTAAGGCTCTGAGCTGCAAATTTGGTGACATCTAGCAGACCAGACCTGGGTTTGAATCCCACAGCTTCCACTTGCATAATGTGTGACCCTGAGCAAGTCACTTAACCTCCTTGTGCTCCCAGGTCGCTCCTGTAAAAAAGCTTTCAGCTTAGTGTGCTATACCTGGTTAAACAACTAAAAAAAAAAAAAAAAGATGTTCCTGACTCAAACTGCAGACAGATTTGAAAGCATTAGATCTGGCAGACAATTTGGAAAGATAACACTACTGGCTCCCAAATATAAAGATATGTGTATTCCCACTGGATGCATACACTATATCAAGCAGAAACTGCTGCATATACTCGAAACAGAGCAGCATAGACAACATGAATAAACAACCAACAATATATCTCCTCCAGCTCAAACTGCTCTTCCTCCTCCTCCTCCTCCTCAGCTGACTTCTGATGTTTCTGATGCCCGGTCATCAATGTGACAATTGGAAGATCATTTGGATAGTGATGATCCATACTGGAGACAACAAAGGACATTTGGGAATTTTTTGACACTGGCTGCTGATACTACTCAGACATTATGGAGAGAAGCACAGGATATCTCACCAGAATACATGACAGATGTTTATCTAGCAGAGCCTCTGTCTAGTTGACTTAGTGATCCCATAAAATCCTGGTGAGACAGAAAAGTTATTTTACCATACACTGGCTTAAATGGCAATGTGTTTTCTCGGATGCCTTCCAGCATCAGTAGCCTGGGATGACATTTCAGCCCAGCTGGTGATATTGCCTCACTACATCCATCCAGGTTTGAGCCTGAGAATACTGAATTCTTTGCCTTTCTCAAACTCAGCTTACACAGATCACTCTTCAGCAATTCATTCAATTATTTCCACATCCAACAAGTCACATCTACTGCTATTCCCACTACTATACCTTCTCTCAGTTAGTTTCCTTGTACTCATACTGGCACTGACAGCACCACTGCATAGGTCACCACCATTCCTATCAGCACCAATAGCATAAGGACTATGATACACATTGTGATATATGTGTGTAACCCCCCTGCAAATGGGGGTTCCCAAAAGACTTCCAGGAGCTTGCTTGAATGCTCCAAGCCTGAATGGTGTTTGGCGTTTAAGCCATTTATCAGTGAGTGTTTTTAGAACTTCTGGTACTGTCTCTTTAAGAGCTGTCTGCTTGCAGACATAATTAGTTTGTATGGGGGACTGTGTGCTTCTCTGTTTGAGTACCACTCGAGCTGCTGCCAATTCACTCCATTTTGCAGTCACTAGGGTGCAAAGGGAACCTATCTGAAAGATGTAACTGTTTGCCAGAAATCATTTACAGTAATAATGAAATTACAGTTTGTCTAACCTGCTTTCTTTGCAGTCAGAACTGTGTCTGTCTAGTTCCCCATTCTGGTTTTGAACTGCTGAACTGGACCAATCAGTGTGGGGTAAGCTAGCTCTAAAATGGTGCCTTGGACGAATCAGAACTTGGACTCATAATCTGAGCCAGCCACAAGAGGATTGTATGGGCAGTGACTCTGGGAGATGTAGTTTAGACTTCAGTGCCTTTTTGGACCAACAGCAGCAGTCTATTGTGGTGACAGCCAATCCAGTCAAGAACCGGGAGGAACTCAAGAAGTGCCGGTTTTGCGGTTGGAGTTTCAGTTGAGCTTTGGCAGTGAAGAAGGAAAGAGCCCTGTGCTTTTTCAGTGTGCAGTTTTAGTCCAAAACGTGTGTAAGGCCCAGAGTTCCGGTCTGCAGCTTGTGTAACTGCTTGTTAGGACTGAATCCGTCCTGTGAAAAGAATCAAAGGATCTCTGAAGAGTAGAAACCAGGCTCACCCTGTAGAAGACTGGAGAAATTATTGAATTGCACTCGGTCTGTCAGGAACTGAATCTGCTGTGTGTTCTCCGGGTATTGTGCAGTAATTGCAATCGGGATAGAGAAGCAGCCTGCCTGGTATAGTACTCTCTTTTTTACCATATAAATGTGTGACAAGTCTCTTGGAGCTCAAGAGTAGCCCTGCTGATATTGAAGGACCCTATCTTATTTGGAGGTCGTGGTACTAATTCAGGGTCGCTCCCTGTTGAATTGCCACATTAAATCCAAATGGAATTACTGTACTGCTGACTGTTTAATTTTCCTTTTCTCTGTGTGAAGAGGGCTACCAGCTGCCACGGTTTGGACTAGCCACTAGGGCTTGGGTACCCAGGGACAGTAACTGATAGGGATAGGCCTGTGCACAGAGCCATAAATGAATTATTAGAGTGATAAGCTAATTAACCTGATTTCCCCTGTCCTTGTTATATCCCCTAAATAAATCAGAGCTGCTTGTTTCAGCAAAGTTATACTGCCTGAGGTATTTGTCTATGTTAAAAGTACTGTACTGTGATTGTTGCACTGTATCTCATTTCACAGGAGGTCCCAGTGCGGAACCAGACCTGGGGGTAAGTGTATACTGTGAAGGTAATTCTGATATATTGTGTGGCCACTAATGGGAAGAAAGGGGTTGCAGTGTCCCAGAGGGCTGTGACCAAGTTAGTTTAACTATTGCAAACCCTGACCTCTGGGTGGAGGCACCCGCCATTGGATCCAGGCCCCTCAACCTGTTAGTGGCAAATCAGGCAGGGGTAGTAGCCCCTGGGATAGCGCCATCTAGGGGTTACATGTGCCAGATCTTGGGACTAATATTTGTATTTTTTTTTAATTTTATTATTCTTCTTTCTCTCCCCTTTCTGCTTTAAAATCTGTTGCAACAGCATTTCCTTTGTCTGATACTATCCCTTTAAATTTCTATATGCAGACCTGCCATCAGTAGAGCTCTATTTCCTATTTCTTGTTAAAATCTGTTTCTGTTTATGTCCCCTGAGATTTGAGCACTGTACCACCTCCTAAAATTTTGGCTGAGCTAAAAAACAAGTGAACTAAAATCAAGCATTCTAAAAAAAGAAACACTGAGGATTTGTAGGCTTCGCATTTTATCATAGAGTTAAGTTAAGGCTAATTTAACTGTATAGAAGGAATATATTGAAACCAAGTAACTAGGGTATGTTGATAAAAGCATCCTAAATGCCACATTACCTTAGAACTCAGTAATATTAGTTTCTTGTCTGTTTGCCTGTTAAACTGCTCGTACGCTTGCTTGTTTGCAGAGTAGTTCTTCTTGGGTGTGCGCACTTGCGCGACAAGCATTTTGTCCACCCGGCATTTGTTAAGACGTCTGCTTTTCCTAAATAAAACATATTGCCAGACAAAAAGAGAACCAGTTAGCCCTAAAAACAATGTTAGGTCCACATTAGTTTGTTTCTGTACTATCTCTTCCTTTAGTTATTTTTTTTTTATTTTAGCCATAGCTTGAGGAAAGGCAGGTCAGTGCAGTAACAAATAAGGCAGAAGTAAAAATGCTAAGCATAGAGCCAACTGCAGTCTAATGAAGCCATAGCATGTAACACTTGAGTTATTTCTAGTTGATACAGTGCTATTTTGTTTAGATATTTATTAAGTTAATACCTGCAAAATAAAACAGGGTATGTAGGTGGTGCATTTCTTTTTCTTTAGCGTGTATATTCTGGAGCCATGTTCAGTGCAGCCCAAATGTTTGGTTCTGTATAGAGCCAGCAGGCCCAATACAAACATATGAAATTTGCCAGCAGATAAAGGCCTAGAGGTCTATCAAGTCTGCTTGAATGTACAGCTAGCACCCCTTATTCTGCAGCTGCCCTTCCCTTCCACCCTTCCCCTTCATTGACCCCCCCCCTTGTCCTGTCCCATCCCCTTTGAAGCAGTCCACTGTTCTACTGGATACCACTTCTGCAGGTAATGCATTCCACCCAGCCAAGATCCTCTCTGTAAAAAAGTGTCTCCTCATCTCCCTCCTGAACCTTCCTCCCTCCAGTCTCATATCATGGCCCCTGATGTCCCTCCCCTCCATTACTTTGAACAGCCCCTCTGTACCTGTCTTCTTTATTCCTTTCATGTACTTAAAGGTTTCAATTATGTCCCCCCGTCCCTCCTCTCCTCCAGTGAGTATATGTTCAATTCCCTCAGCCTCCTCTTGTTTGACAAGTCCCCCAGCCCCTTGATCATCTTTGTCACCCTGCCCTGCACCCCCTCCAGTAACTTAATGTCCCTCTTCAAATAAGGGTGCCAGTACTGCATGCAGTACTCCAGGTGCAGTCTAACTAATGACTTATACAGTGGCAGAATCACCTCCTCCATCCTCGAGGATATACCCCTTGCAATACAACCCAGCATTTTGTTGGCCTTTGCAGCTGCCTTCCTACATTGTGCCAAGTTGTTCATTGACCCTGTAATGAGCACCCCCAGAGCCTTCTCCTCCTCTGTCTGGGCTAGCTGCACTTCCCCCAGCTGGTAACTCCTCCTTGGGTTCTTCATCCCAATATGCAGCACCTTGCACTTTTTGGCATTAAACTCCAGTTGCCAGGTGTCTGACCAGGTTTCAAGCTTTGCCAGATCATCCTGTAACCCCTGCCATCCCCCTAGGTCATCCACCACCGCTCCTACCTTGGAATCATCAGCAAACAGACTGATCTTGCTCTTGATGTCCAATGATATGTCTTCAGTGAATATCCCAAACAATACTGGTCCCAACACCGAGCCCTGTGGAACACCGCTCGTAACTACCCTTGGGTGTAACAGCTCCCCACCCACCACCACCCTCTGTTGCTTTCCCTGAAGCCAGTTCTCTACCCATCTCACCAGCTTTCCACCTGCCCCTGTGCCTACTAACTTACTTCCCAGTCTTCCATGTGGCACCGAGTTGAATGCCTTACTGAAGTCCAGATACAGGACATCCACTGCATGGCACCTGTCCAGTTGCCTAGTTACCCAGTCATAGAACTCCCCCAGATTGGTTTGGCAGGATCTCCCCCATATGAAGCCATTCTGTCTGCTGTCCTGTAGTCCTTTGGCCTCTAGGAGGGCGACCAGCCTCTCCTTCAGGATAGTCTTCATTAGCTTACCCCGGATGGATGTGAGGCTCACTGGTCTGTAGTTTCCCAGTTCATCCTTGGGGCCACTCTTGTGAAGGGGCATCACATGAGCCATCCTTCAGTCCTGAGGTACACACCCCAAATGTAGTGAGGCATTAAATAGGTCTTCTAAAGGTCCTGCAATAACCTCTGCCAGCTCCTTCAGTACCCTGGGTTGGATGTCATCTGGGCCTGGCGCCTTATCCACCCTCAGTGCCTCCAAACCCTCCCAAACTCTGCCCTCCATGATTTCCCCATCTGTCACCACCTCCACCCTGTTTCTGCCATTTTTAACCCCTTGAGTGTCATCCCCCTCTTCTCTTTAGTAAATGCTGAGCAGAAGTACTCATTTAGTGCTTTTGCCTTATCGCACCCTGCTTCCACCCAACCCCCCTCCTTTCTAATCCTTACTATGTGGTCCTTGCAGCTCCTTTTCTCCCTGATGTACCTAAAGAAGTCCTTCTCCCCCTTCTTAATGCCTTGTGCAGGCCTGAGTTCCGTAAATGCCTTGGCTCCCCTTACTGCCCTTGTCACCTCCTTCGATTCTGTCAAGTACTCCTCTCTGTCCTCCCCGCTCCCTGTTTTCTTGTACTTCCTAAAAGCAGCTCTTTTTCTCCTTATCTTTTTCATGACCTCCTTGCTCAACCAGCTTGGTTCCCAATGCTGGCATACTTTATAGACCAGGTCTAAAAGGGGACGGAGCTTGCAAAGCATCCCACTTTTAATTCTGAATTTAAACAGTCTTTGCAGAATTTATGAACTCCTGTGAGATAACTATAGATATTAAAGGGATATGGTGACTCTAAAATACAATAATTACTTATATTTCCATGTGTCTTTGTTGGTTAACAAAAAAGGGGTGGAGTTTCACATATCTGCTGACTTTCACAGTATAAAAGGAGAACTGTTTCATTTTTAAACAGGAGTTTGGAAGGTCTAGATGTATTTTATCCTGCCAGTGATAACACTAGCTGCCTTCTAGTGTTAGTACATTGTATTATATAATTTATGCTTTCTTATTTTCCTCTGTTTATTTTGTTTGCCGTTCATTACTCCTTTTTATTTTGTCAATGAAATAAATAAGATCTTGATTTACATCTGAACCTGGTGTTGCTGGTGTCCTGCTTCAGTCCCACATCCTCACACACATCTGTACCTCTAGTCCTCCTGAGGACAGTATAACATTTATAATGTCATCACCAGCAAACTTTTGATGTCATCAGGTGTGATGTATGGTTCACATTGAATCATCCTCAAACCCATCATGTCACCCAATCCAATATCAAGAAAAGGTGACAGTGATCATAACACCAAATGAGTATTAAGTGATAGTCACACATAGATATACAGCTTCCTTGGTCTTGTGATCCCATGTACTCTATTAAGTACACCAAGTTTAGAAGCCAGCTCAAAACCACTGTCTTAACCCTTGCAGGGTCGTGGACTGATACATCAGTCCAAAATTCCTATACATTCTAATTCGGTTGGCAGCCTAAGGGTTAAATGTTACTTCAGTTCAATCAATATAAAAAAGTAACAAAAAAGTAAATATTTAAAACCCAATCAAAATGAAGAAAAAAAAACTAACTTTTAATCCATGAATGGTGAAACATTGGGAACATAAATGTAATGCTGTAAATGTATTGCCTTTTTATGTTTATGTTCTTGGATGCATAGCCACTTTTTTGGGTGGTGGAGAGTTACTATAAATCTTGAAAATATATGGGGCCAGTGAGAAGGTAGTAATTGGCATGGAGGTAAAACAGAGACTACATGTGAGTAACTCTTGAACAAGCAAAGAATACTAACAATCAACATGGCTCTGAGTCTGAACTGGGGTGCAGGAGTCAGACTTGTTAAAGACTGTGACACACCACTGTAAACATTAATCCATAGCAGATGCATGCTAATAGCACCTGCCTCAGGTAAGTTACAATTTATATTCATTGCTGACCTCGGGAGCACAACAATTCACTCCTGACATTTCGCTTCCCATCATCCTGCTCCAGATAACTCACTCCAGCAACATTTCACTCCCCTGACAACTCAACCCTGAAAATTTACTCCCTGGTGGAGTTAATTAAAATGCAGTGCTTACCGGCTTGCAGGACAAATAAGCAAAGTGTTGGGAGCAATTGGGAATGCTCCTCCTAGAGTAAATAGAAAAGGTCAAAAGAGGGACTTAGTTTTGCATTATTTAAATTTTCCTGCCAGTTTCAGAGACCAAACTCCGAGTGGCTACAGTCTGTCAGACCATTGTGTGAAGTGCCGTAGCACCAGCCTTACTTCACCAACTTCCACCACTACAGCCTATAGTGCAAGCCTGAATTCCTAACCACAATAAAACCCTGAATCATCCCCATACACTGCAGTGAGAAGTTTCTGATTGTGCAAGCGGAGTGACTTGAGTAGATATCAGTTAATAGTCAACACTTTAAATTGTGAAAGGGACCTCAGAGGGGGAACAACAGCCAGTTTAAAAAAATGGGGCTTGTTGAAGCAAAAATGTTTTAAAGTCTATATAGAGAGCTGCATCATTAAAACTGATCTGCAAAGTTACCTTCCCATTTATTCAGCAGCAAAACATTCCCATTTATTTGGCAATCATGCGAGTGGGCTGTTTGATCAGAGGGAGGAAGTTGTCAGGAGCAGGTTGACATAGAAGCTTGTTGATGCAGGAGCGGGTTGTTGGGAATGGGTTGACTGGGAGTGAATTGGGTGTGAATTGACAAGTTCCCACTGACTTCAAGACCCCTCCATTTGTACTCCATTAAGGAGGATGTATTCCCAGTAGCCCTGAAGAGGGTGTTTGTGAGGTACCTCCTCAAGAAACCATCACTGGTCCCTGGGGTCATAGAAAATTTACAGCCCTGTCTCTTACATCCCATTTTTTAGGGAAGATTATTGAGAAGGTGGTTGTGTTGCAGCTTGGCAAACACCTTGAGGCCTTCAACATCCATGTGCCATTTCAGTCTGATTTTCAGGCTTGATGGCATTGATCAGGGTGCAGAATGACCTTCTCTTGGTGATAGAGTGTGGTAAGCATGCTGTGCTTAATCAGCTTGCTCTCTCATCTTCATTTGACACTGTAGACCATGGGTAGCTCCTGGGTTACATAAGGGACTATGGTGGACTCATGATGGTGATGCTGGCCTTGTTTGAGTTCTACCTTCCAGAGAGGGTATAGCAGATGATTTGTGATTCATTTACCTCTAAACCAGTGCCCTTGTCATGCTGAGTCATATACAGCCTTGTTCCTGTCCCACATGTTGTTTGCAGTGTACATGCTACCTTTGGGTGAGGTCATTAGCTTGTACAACTTTTGTTTTCATTGCTACTCAGATGGTACTCAGTTATACTTGTCCTTTGTACCTGGTGCCATTGATGCTGTCCCCTTGTTCAATAATTGTCTCGCTAAAATCAAGGGCTGGATGGCATCTAGCCGACTGTGACTGATTATGGACAAGCAGGGGTTTTAATTGTTGATGCAGGTCAATTCAGGCCTCTTGCTATAGGTAACAGAGGATGTGGGCAACACATGATGTCTCCTTGATTCCAGTTGTTGAGAAAGTGAAAAATCAAGGAATCATTGTGGATCATGGCTTGACATTTGCATTTCAGGTGTTGGCCATGTCTGCGTTGACTTTTATCCTTCAAGAAACATCTCCCCAATTAAGCTTAAATTGGCAATGGATGCCCTGAAAAACCTGATGCATACTTTTGTGACATACTGGCTGGACTACTGTAATGCTCTGCATCTTTGATGATCATCAGGGTTAATGCATCACTTCCTGTTATTACAGAAAATGACAGCCCAGCTGATTGTTGGTGCATCCCACTCTGATCACATAGTGCTGGTGCTCCGTGAACTACACTGTCTGCTGGTATAGTGGCACATCACCTTTAAAGTTGGCTTGCTCACTTAGAAGGCCTTACATGATATGTGTCCAGATTATCTGTCAGAACACTGGACTCCTTACAACTCACCTTCTCTGATCTACCAAATGGAATTATCTCATGGTTTCAAGACTGGGTTTAAACAATATGTTGATTGGGCATTTGCTGTAGCAGCCTGAACATATAGAATCCTTTCCCACTGAAGCTTAATGAGGCACCCCTCATTGTCATTCTTTGAAGAGTGATTGAAACACTATTTGTTCTGTTTGCCTACTGTGACTAATTACATTTGTCTGTCTTTTATCAGATTGATGCCTGTTTTCTGTTTATATTTTTTCTATCTTTCTGATGTGGATTGTTTCTTTTAAGGCACCCAGATCCTACAGGGATTGGCACCAGATATATAAAATCTATTACTACTACCTAACTCTATATGTCTTACTCGCTCCTTCCATCTACACATTCCACTCCAATTACACTTTGGTTCCCAGAGGAACCCCATTCTTCTTCCCATCTAATTACAAGTCCCCTATCATGTCCAATTGCACAACTCTTCAACTTTCTGTCAAGTGCCAAGCACTCCATGGTGTCCAGTTGTACCCCTCCATCTCTCTATTCCTCTCACAGTATTACTTGGTATATATGTGCATTGTCCATTTCTAGCCTTCCCTGGAATCCAGCAGCATCCCCATCATCTCTTTATCCCACTCCAAGTACTATCAGGTCTTCAGTGCCACCCCCATATTTTTCCACATCTGACTTCAAGCACTACTTGTTGTCTAGTGGCAATCCTGCCACTTCATATCCCACTTCAAGTGCTGTCTGGTATCCAGGGGTATCCTCTAATATTCAAATCTGTTGTTATGCACAAAAGGTTAAATGTTCTTAACTGGCCAGAGCATTGATGCAAGACAACATATTGAAATTAAAATAGAGCTTGTACTAAAAAACTATTCTAGACTAAAAGTACTATGACAGTGTGTACTCAATCATGAAGAAAAACAAAAGGGAAGGTGAGATGAACAAATTAAATCTATCTTAAGGTCTGTCTATATATACACATATATATGTTAACCCTAACTCTCACCACATTCCATGAGTAAATAAGCTGAGATTGGTACAGTATATGAGAATGGGGTGAGCATTAGGTTGACAACCCAAGGCACGCCTCATGCTTGTTGCTGCCTGCAGGGTGGGGGTGGGGTAGTAGGGTTGGAAGCCCTAACACCACATTTCCCTACTGTTGGTGCTTCATCCCTAACTAGTGCATTAACAAAGTTTTTACAAAGAACTTCCCTTACATTTTGAAATAGTATAATTATATCTTCATTTGTCTGTGGAAGAGCATGGCCCTCTGGGCCATGAGCTCCCATCCCTCCTTAGATGTATACATATTTGTATTAAAACAGGGATGACATTTTCAGCATAGCCTTCATATTACCCCACCTGATGAACCTAGTAATGAAAATTTGTAAACCCTGCAAAAACATGATTCTACACAACTGCAATGCCATTGTGCAACACAGGTGAGAAAACATTGGTTGGCCAGGGTTTAAAAAAATGACAGCTGTCATGTGCATGAAGCAGTGTAAAAAGATGGCTTTGTTGAAAATTGTGAGTCCAAATATTAAAAATTGCCAAAGTTACAAATAAGCATAACACAATTTAAACTTATGTAAATAACTTTGCCATTTTTACATGTTTTCACCCCCAAATTTCAGCATAGCCTTCTTATGACTCCACCTGATGAACAACAGTGCTGGAAATATTTTAAATCCCATCCAAGCAACAGTAAAATTGCCTTTCCAGCCAGATTTGTGTAACTCCAACAATATTGTTCATGAGGTGGGGTCCCAAAAAGGCCATGTTGAAATCTGAGGTCAAAATATGCAAAAATGGCAGCATTTTGCCACAAAGTTGGAAACCCCATTGAAATACATTGAACTGCATTTGCCTTAATTTCTCATACTGCAGTTTGTGGTTCCATCAGCAAGACATGTCTTTGATCAGAGAGTGGATCTTGGTCCTCTAACCTGTTCAGGTGAGTGAGGATGTGTTGGGGTGTGGGGTGGTGGGTGCTCAGTGGGAGGTCAGGGTGAGAGAAGTCAGAGTGTCAAGAGACCTTTTTTAGGGAAAAATACATCAATGGATGGTTTTCTTTATTTCAAGGGGATGGGGGTGTCACTAGACACCAGGAAAAGCTAAACACTTATGGGGACAGTCATCAGATGGCAGAGGTGCCACTAGACATCAGGGAATTAATTAAGTAGGGGACAACAGTCAGATGGGTGGGGGTGTCACTAGACACCAGGGAATTACTTAACTATGGGGACAATGATTGGAGGGGTGGGGTGGAGGCACTAGACACCAGTAAAATATACTATGACAGGGACAGGATGAGAGGGTATGGGGTGCCACTAGACACCAGGGAAATACATTATAATTACTGGGACTGCTAACAGAGGGTGGGGTGTGCCACCAGATACCATTGAATGTATACTGATATCAGGGGCACAGCAACTGGAGAGTGGGGGTTGCCAGTAGACACCAGGGAAAACTATGGTGGCACATGGAAAAGGATTTTTCCATCACAAAAAAATATCTTTTTTCCTTACTCATAATACTGAAAAGAAACTTTTTTCATATCATGAGTGAGGAAAAAAAGATTTATAACCTAAAAACAAAGTATTTAACTTTGAAAGGGGTTAATATGTGTTCACCAAACCAGCAAAAGACTCTTCTGTTGCCCCACCCCATTCTGCCATGAAAATTTCAGAGCAAAATTCCAAACAGTATAGGTGGTAGAATAGTTGAAATAAAACACATATTAAGGGAGTCAGGAACCATCAGCTAAATAGGGAAAAAAATAATAATTTTTTTTGTGATAAGCAAGTCATGCAAAAAGATTTGAACTGTTAAAAACAATTCAAGGCCATTTTTAACACGTATGTACATGGGTATTAAATCTAAAGGACTTGCTTTTAATTAAGAGTGTGTTCTCATACCACAGTCACTCATTCATAATGTAAAACTGTCTGGCTTCTTGAAGGAATCCTCTTATCTGCCTCTGTTGACATTTGACCTTGGAGTGCTTCACAGCAGCCAGCTGACTTAAACTGGTTCCTTGCATTTAAACCTCAGTTATGGTGTAAAAAAAGGTATTTTACACCAATGAGAATGTTTTCTATTTTTTACGTATGATCTGGATGTTAATAGAATGTTATTTTCCAAACAACTGGCGTAAGCTTCTGAGGAAGGACAAGGTTGGTCTGAAAGCTTAAGCACTGTTTTCTTTTGTTAAATCTATTTTGTCCAAAACAATATGTCAAACCATTTGTTTCTTGATCTGTTCTAACAGTAAATTGCAGAGTTAAGCAAATGAGGGCCAGCTAAGCAACATATATGTGTTGCTTGCACTCCAGAACGTCATTTTTAGAGGCTTTCTAATTTTAAATTTGTGCTGAAAACTGAAAACAAGATGGCAGCAAACAAAAAAAGATGTTCCTCTTATGAAAAAGGATGACATCAATTTGAAAAAAAAATAATTATTTAATTTCATACAGCTATTTTTTGGTGCCTACTGAGCATCCTCAGAACCAAATATTCAAAATTCCACAATTAAATAACTTTGAAAGAGATTAATATTTTTTTACCAAACCAGCAAAAAGCAAATCTGCTGGCCGGACACTTTCTACCCAGAACATTTCAGACCAAAATCTTAACCCATCTGGGCAATAGCCAAGTTGACAGAAAGCCCATTCAAACCAATGTGCAAAAATCCTGAAAAAATCACTTTCCGTTATCTGCATTTTGGAATCTGAACAAAGCTTGGTACATCTAGACATCTACCATGTGAAACTGAACATGCAAACTTTCATACAAATCCAATGAACAGTTGCCAAGTTATTAAAGTGCACAAATTGGGGTTTACCATTGAAGTACCCATACAACCCTAACTGTAGGGACCTGACCATACATAGATAGATAGATAGATAGATAGATAGATAGATAGATAGATAGATACATTTTTTTTTCCAAAAGCTTTGTTAATGCTTCAGTTGAGGTCAAAGTGACAAAAGTTGGGCAATGAGGTGTTAGGGTTTCCCAAACATCTCACTCTTTCAAACCAGGAAGGAGAGCAGGTGTGGGGTGTGCCTTGGGCTTCTCAAGCCTAACACTCACCCCATTACATCTGTAAATAAGGTCAGATATGTAGACTTTATGACAATAGGGTGAGTGTTAGAGTTGAGAAGCACAAGGCACACCCATACCTGCCACAGATGCAAAAATACATTTTGGGTAGCATTTGAAAAATGACAGCTGTGACACACATGAGGTAGGGTAATAAGTAGGCTATGTTGAAAATATGGGGTCAAAATATTTAACATTTCCAAAATTATGAGTGGGCATAGTGAAATTGCAATGAATGATCATAACTTTGGCATTTTTTCATATTTTGACCCCAAATTCTCAACATAGACTTCTTATAACCCTACCTCGTAAACCCCAAAGGTGAAGATTTTCAAATCCATGCCAAAATAGCATTCCATGCCACAGGTGTGAAAACATATTTTGGACAGGATGTGACAAATGACAGCTGTTCTGTTCATGAGGTGGTGTAAAAAAATTGTTATATTGAAAATCTGGAGTCAAAATATTGAAAATTACCAAAGTTAAGCATGTACATAGAACATTTTCAATGAATGTTCGTAACTCAGCCATTTTTAGGATTTTTTCCACCACATTTTCAACATGGCCTTTTTAGGACCCCATCTCATGAACACTAGTGGTGAAATTTTGTTATTCAGTTCTAAGAAGTGATTTTGTGCAGCAACCGTGAAATCACCTTTTGGGCCCAATTAATGAAATGACACTGCTATAGTTCATGCGGTGGAGTCCCAAAAAGGCCTTGTTGAATATTCAGTGAAAAAATTCATAAAAATGTCAAAGTTATGAACATAAGTTCAAAACACCATTGAAATACATTAAATGGCACTTACCTTTATTGCTCAGTTCATGGTTCAGCTTTGAAGACTGCAGATGTGCCTTGGTACACAGAAGATGACAGAATTCTACATCAGCTGGTAAGCATAGGGTAAGGGAGGGTGTGTTGGGAGGTAGGTGCTCAGTGGGAGGGTCTGGATGGGAGGAAGGGGTCAGTGGCAATTATGAGGGACTGTTTTCTTTGTTTCAGGTTAAACAGAAAGATGTCACGAGACAATTTTCCTATGGCAGGTACCAATAACATTAATAAACCATCTCAGGACACTGGGGGTGCTTCTCAGTGCCCCACACTGCTGGAGGGGCCTCTAAATGCCAACACAGGCCTTTGGCCCTCTGATGTTGGTTGCAGTTAATAAAACTATGGGTTGTGGGGGGGGCATCTGACACCAGGGTTGGGCAGACCTGGTGTTGGATTATATAAATTTAAATAAACAAATTGAGAATAACATAAAAATAAGGGAAACAGCAATCAAAGACTGGGGAGGTGCCACTAGATACCAGGGACTAAAATAAAAATTATGAGGATGGCAATTGGAGGGTAGGGGCTACCACTAGACACCAGGGAATATATCTGTTATATTTAGGGGACAGTGATTGGGGGGTGAGGGGTGCCACTAGACACCAAGACAAGGTGGCATGAATTCAACTGTGTCTGCTGACGTCAAGAAAATCTGCAGTTCTCATACAGAGAACACGGAGGAAAGAACTCCTTTCCCTAAACTGGGCACCTGGGATTTCAGCTGCCCAGAAAAAGTATTTTTGGCCCTAATTGTGAAAAACAAACACCAGAATCTAGCTAAATGGGGCCTGTTTAGCTAGGTTCTGGTGTTTGATTTGTAAAATGATAAAAAAAAATGTATATTTTCCATGCTTTTTAGTTCATGGAAAAAATCAACAAGATGGTGGCTTGCGAAAAAGGAATTTTTCCTCACGAAAAAGGAATGGGCCTCACAAAAAATAATCCTTTTAAGCGAGATCAGATCCTTTGTTGAACTTTCTTCCTCTATCCTGGAAAGTGATCTTCCCATTGAAAACAATGGGGACTTAAAAATGTAATACATTTGCAACAGATTAATATTTTTTCACCAAATTAATACATAGCAGTTCTGTTACCCAAGCTGTTTCTGCCATAAAAAATCACATAAAAATTCCACACCATCTGGGCATTACGCAAAGAGGAAAAAACTGAAAAAAATGTTGACTTTTATAGTTTTTGCACAATCTGTATCTCAGAATCCGTATGTTCGACCAGAACACAACTTGTCACATCAAGAGATTTACCCCACCAGACAGCACATGCAACATTTTGTGCAAATCCATTTATCGGTTGTAAAGTTATTAAAGTGCAAAATTTGAGGTTTAACATTAAATATGCTACTCAATCCTAACTACAGTATAATGGCACTATCACGCCACTATAATATATTATAGGGGTGCAGTTGTGCCCCTATAGTTAGGGTTAAAACTTCACTTCTCTGTTATTCTCAAACTTTTGCACTTTAATAACTTAGTGACCATTCAAGATAATTGCATGGAATTTTGCATGTGCTATCAGGGCCCAGTAATCTCTAGATATGGCAAGTTTTGTTCCAGTTGGATGTGTTGTTGCAGAGATATGGCATGTCAAACATATGTAAATTACCACTTTTTGTCAAATTCTTTGTCACACTGCTGCCCAAAAACTGTGTGTAGTGTTGGTCTGAAATTTTAAGGTGTATGTATCTTAGCTCACAATGATGCCTGTTGAACGTTTGGTGAAAAAATATTAATCTGTTCAAAAGTATTACATTTCAAAATTTCCCATTATTTTCAATGGAAAAAGTTAGATGTGAGCCTCGAATCAGGATTCTGTGTTGCAAATAGGTAATCCTGTTTCAGAAATGGGTAATCCTCTGTTGCAAATATTTTTTATGCTGCCACCTTCTTGTTTTCAGTTAGCTATGGCAAGAAAATGAAACAACAAAAACCAAAAATAGAGACATGTAGTAAACACCAGTGGCTGTGTTTACCTAAATGGGGCCCATACAGTCTGATTCTGGGTTTATTTTTTTCATTAGTGAATTGGAAAGGCATTTTCTTAGTACACAGAAATCTTTTTTTGCAAATTGAAAAAAAAGAATCATGAAACAGGATCTTTTTTCACAATGTGCAAAAAAGGATTTGTTCCCTTGCCACAAATTGTGAAAAAGCAACTGTGGGAAAGGATTCTGAGTCATGGACAAGGATTCTTTTTCACAAATTGCAAAACAGGAACCATGGAAAATGACTATTTTTTGCAATTTGCAAAAAAGGTTTTTGTCATCTCAAGAAACTGCATTTCTTTGTCTAAAGAATGCATAATTCCTGGTAGTCTAGTGGCCCTTTCCCCATTCAGCAATCCCTGTCCCATCAAAAAAAATCTATTCCCTGGTAGTCTAGTGGTCCCTCCCCTGATGTCTGATCATCATCCTGTAATTGAAAAATATTCTGTGGTAGTCTAGTGGTCCCACCTCCTTTCCTGATCGCCCTCCCAATATTCAAAAAAATATTGTCTTCTAGTCTGGTGGTCCCACCCCCTTCATGATCACTGATTGCCCTCCTGGTATTGAAAATAATATTCTCTGGTAGTCTAGTGGTCTCACCCCCACCTTCCCTAATCCCTGTTTGCCCTGCTGGAATTTTTTTTTTTTACAAACTTCCCTGGTAGTCTTGTGGTCCCTTCTTGTCCCCAATCTCTGTCCTGTGAAATAGTAAAAACATAACCCTGGTGGTCTAGTAGATCCCCCACCCACCCACTCTCTCAGGAACTGACCCACCATGACACCCCCCCCAGCCTGATCCCCAGACAGTGACCAGCACAACCCTCCTCTCACCACCGTGGCTGGCCACCGACTGAGCTGTGAATGCATGCGTACTGTATGTATATATATATATATATATGTATATGTATATTGAACCAAAAAGATGGATTGAGTTCTATGACAGTATGCTGTATGACTCAAGCCTAGAATGCATATGGAATAGTATAGATAAAAAAGATATAAAAACTCAACATATTCCATTTTCCGAACAAGAAATAGTAAAAGTCATACACAGTCTTAAATGTAACAAGGCCCCTAGCCCTGAGAAAATCCCAGGGGAAGTCTTTTTATGCACAGCTGAAGACTAGGCAGATTTCCTTACTTCTTTTTTTAATGTATGTATTTGGAGTAACTATATTCCAGACTCCCAGACTGGTGCAGTAATTGTACCAATTTATAAAAAGTGCTCAAAGGAAGATCCTTCAATGTACTGTCCTGTAAGCCTTTGGTCATCCTAGGCAAAATTGTTTTGAAAGTCTAGTTAGCAAGACTCAAGGAAGAAATAGAAGTACAGGGGGTTTAGCTCCAGCTAAAGTTGTTTTTTGAGAACACTTCTCTACTATAGACAATTGCTTTATACTTTCCTATTTAATTGAGAAATATGACATAGTCAGAAAACAAAACATATTTCATCTGTGCTGACTACAGCTCTGAATTTGATACAATTAATAGGTCAACCTCATGGGATATAATGCTAAAATTTAGTATTTCCCCAGTTCTTGTCAATGGCATTAAGCTCTTATTTTCAAGTACATGGGCTCGGTTATGCACTGGAAATACTTTGTCAAGTAAGTTAATCACCAATAAAGGTGTAAGACAGGGGTGTATTCTGGCACCAATGTTATTCTCCATTTATTTGGATAACTCATTAATTGAATTACAGGCCTTGAAATCGGACTCTCCTAAAATTGTAACAAACATTTGTTCTTCTCTTGCATACGCTAATGATTTGGTACTGTGTTCCCTCACTGTTTCAGGTCTCCAGAAAAAAAGTAGATTTTCTAGCTAAATCCTCTGATTCCCTATCTTTGAAAATAAATCTAGCAAAGACAAAGGTTATGGTCACTGGTGCCAGAAATAGCAAGTATCAATGGAAATTGTATGATAACTCCCTGGAGACAGTCTCTAGTCATCCATACTTGGGGAGCTATTATACACATAACGGCTCATGGAATCGACATTTTGATTATATGCTTACTAAAACAAATAGAACTATAGCGGCACTGGCAAGATTCAACCATGCCTATGGTGGCCACTCCTTTAGACCACTCCTATATGCCCTGCAAGCAAAATTCTATGCTCAAACCCTTTATGGAACAGAAATTTGGGGGCTTCGCCCCATTGATCATTTTAGAAAAATCAGCCATTAAACTCTAAAGGAATTTATTGGATTGTCAAAATCAACCCCTGCTTCTTCGATAAGGGCAGAGCTGGGTATGTCTAAATTACAAGCATGGGCTGATTCTATGATTATTAATTAGTATTAAGCTTGTCTGATGAAAGATGGACACAAATGTGCCTATTAGAAAAGGAGGCCTGGGTAAGCAGGGGTTCTAAACACTCAAATTGGCTTGAGCATTTGAATAGACTCCTGGATAAATATTCATTTTCTTTTGTTATGTTATATAGACAACAAAATGTGTCCATAAGTGAGCAATACAGAGCTTATGTAAAAAAAACCAAATCTTACAATATCATAGAAACACTGATATGGCCTGTATCGCTGCATCCAATTATGCTAAATGGTACACAAGCAGTGTTGTCTCACATGGCTTCAAATTCTATCTTGACATTCTGGAGGATCCTGATAGCCATAAAAACTACAAGATTTAGGCTTGAATTCTTCGAATCAAATGTGAAAAAATGCCCTATATAAGAAATCTAGGGACCCCAAAGACACCCTTTGTAACTGTAATGAAAAAGAAGATTTGGCACATGTTTTGTTGAGGTGCACCTGGTACACTAAAATTAGGTATAAGTAGTTATTATTACTGATAACTGGTATTTCTACCACTAGTGAAACATAATTAATTGAGGTTCTCTTTTCTACTGAGGATCCTTTTATTATACATATTGTGGGGAAATGTGTACATCTACTAGGAAAATAAGAAGAACTGAAGTACTCTGACCCTAAGTTTTGTAACAGATTTAGGCATTTTAACAGTTTATGTGACTCACTTTTGCTGTGTCATTACTTGCTGAGTTTTGCACAGGTTTGTTTGTAATTTTGCCTTATGTGTATTTACTGTGTTTGTTACTATTCAGTATGTCCTTTCTTATTGTAGTTTGTGAAAATCATTTTTAAAGACTGAACAAATAAAATGAACTACTACTACTGTACATATACTCTCATTCACAGCTTAGTCAATGGCCAGCCATGGTGGTGAGAGTAAGGTTGTGCTGGTTGCTAGCTGGGGATCAGGCTGGGGGGAGCATGGTGATGGGTCAGTACCTGAGAGGGTGGGAGGTTCACTAGACCACCAGGGTTATGTTTTTACTATTTCACAGGACAGGGATCTGGGACAGGGAGTACAACTTGACTACCAGGGAAGTTTGTAAAAAAAAATACCGGCAGGGTGACTGGGGATCAGGTATGGGGGGAGGGACCACTAGACTACCATGGAATTCAGTAACTAAGGTAAATGCAGTTCAATGTATTTCAATGGGGATTTCATCTTTATTACAAAACTTTGTCATTGTTAAAGATTTTGACAACAAATTTTCAACATATCCTTTTTGAGACCCCTCATTATGAACAATGTTGATGTAATTTCCCAAATCCTGCCTGAAAGGTGCTTTCACAGTCAGCTGGTGAAATCACCTTTCAGGATGGATTTCAAAATTGTCACCATACTTGTTCAATAGGTGGGGTCATAGGAATGGGTATGTTGAAAATTTGGAGTCAAAATCTGTTAAAGTGGCAAGGTTTTGCACATCTTTTGACATTTATTTATGTTTTCTCCTAACTTTCATAATTTTCAATATTTTCACCCCAAATTTTCAGAATATCCATTTCTTTCAATCACCTGATGAACGTGACAGCTGTCAGTTTAAAATTCCTGGCTAATATGTGTTTTGTCTCCTGTAGCATTGAATGATGTTGCAGTGGTGTGGAATGATGTTTCAGCAGACATTTGGAAATTCTCAGCCCAGTGTTCATGAAGTGGGGTAATATCAAGGCTATGCTGGCAGTTTGGTTGCTGTTTTGGCTGAAATGCTTGCATGGCAACATACATGTATGCATCTATGGAGGGATGGGAGCACAGGGCCCAGAGGGCCCTGCACTCCCACAAGCAAAAAAGACCACAATTATACTTTTTTTTAAAAGTAAGGAAATTCTGGGCAAAACTTTGCTAATGCATCAATTAGAGTTTCAGCGACAAGAGTTTGGAAATGTGGGGTTAGAATTTTCAACCATAGGGTTGTCAATCCTAATGCTTACTCCATTCTCCTATACTGTACCCATCTCAGCTTATTTACACATGGAATGGGGTGAGCATTAGGGTTGACAGCCCCAAGGCACACACCCCATGCCTGTTGCTGCCTGCATGGTGGAGGTGGGGTGTTAGAGTTGGAAACCCTAACACCACATTTCTAAACATTTGTTGCTGAAACCCTAACTGATGCATTAAAAGGTTTTCTGCCCTTTTCAATGCATCACTAGAGAAGAGGGGAGGACTGGAGGAGGGCAGATGTAGTCCCTGTCCACAAGAGTGGAAGCAGAGAGGAGGCAGACAATTTCAGGACTGTAAGCCTGACCTCAGTAGTGGAGGAACTAATGGAGTCCTTACTTAAGGACAGAATTGTGACATTTCTGGAGGATAGCGGGGCATAGGATCCTAGGCAGTGTGAATTCTAAGCAGGAAGGTCCAGTCAGATGAATCTTATATATTTCTTTGATTGGGTAACCAGGGTGATAGAGCAGGGAGGGGCAGTGGATATGACCTACCTGGATTTTAGTAAGACCTTCCACACCGTGCTGCACAGGAGATTGCTAAATAAATTGGGAAGCCTGGGAGTGGACACTATGGTGGTGAAGTGGGTTGGAAACTGGCTAAGGAACAGGACTCAGAGGGTCATGGTAAATGCATGAAATTTGAGGAGAGGGAGGTGATGAGCAGAGTGCCACAGGGGATGGTGCTGGGACCAGTCCTATTTAATGTCTTCATTAGTGTCTGGAAGGAAAGGTGTGCCTCTTTGCAGATGACACCAAGATCTACAACAGAGTGGACACACCAGAGGGGTGGAAAAATTAGAAAGGACCTAAGCCTATTAGAGGAGTGGTCAGGTATCTGGCAGTTTAGTTTTAATGCTAAAAAGTGTAATATCATGCACCTTGGTCACAGAAATCCAGGGGAGGAGTACAGGATGGGTGGCGGAATTCTGGCCACCACATGTCAGGAGAGAGATCTGGGGGTTATCATATCTAAAGACCTGAAGGTGACCAAACAGTGTGAAAAGGTAGTGGGGAGAGCAAGCAGAACGTTGGGGTGCATAGGAAGGGGCATAACAAGCAGGTGAAAAGAGGTGGGGATGCCACTGTACAGACCACTGGTGAGGCCTCAGCTGGAGTACTGTGTCCAGTTCTGGAGACCTCATCTCTGGAAAGACATTCGCAACATAAAGACAGTCCAGAGAAGTGCAATGAAGATGGTACAGGGACTGCACTAGAAGCCCTACTAGAAAAGACTTAAGGACCTTAATATCTATTCACTGGAGGGAAGAAGGGAGAGGGGAGATATGATAGAGATGATGGCTGCTTCAAGCTGCACCTATTGAGGAGGAGTAGGTAGAGCAGGTGCTTTAAATTGCTCTTGGAAAGGTTTGAAAAAGGTATGCCACCATTGCCACAACAATTTCCACTTTAGAGTGCTTATCGGACTTTCTTGCGTGGTCTTCTTGGTCTCCCTGGTCTCTTCCTTCTGTTTTTGCAGCTAGTCTAGCCATAGCAAGTCCTAGACAGTGGAAGAGCACTGCAGCAGGTGCTGAAAATAAAGTCCTTCAGGCAGATTGGGAGGAAGAGTCTCCAGTGGAGTGTGTAGGAGAGGAGCGATGGGATTGAGGAACCAAAGAGCCATGGAGCAGTGGAGATGAGAAGCTGTGAAGTGGAGCTGTGGAGTGTGGAGCCAGGGGAATTGCAAAGTCAGGAATGCTAGAACTGTGTGGTGGAGTTGTGTAGCTGTGGAGTTGGTGGACATGGCTGCTGGCACACTTTGAGTGCTCCAGACTTGGACTGTCTGGACTTTTTGGAGAATTATAAAAGCTATAAAAAATAAAGAAGAAAAGTTTGGGGAAAGCTAGCTTAAGCTTGAAAGGCCTGTATAGTAAAGATAATAGTGATGGCAATAAGTAAGGTGTGGAAAACCATATACTGAAAACCGAAAAAACTGACAAAATTGATAAATTGGTAGAGTTTTTTAAATTAAATCAAAGCTAAAGTACTCTTTTATTGTGGGAGTTAAGCAAGGTATTTACGGTTTTCCTAAAACACTTCTTTGACCATTGTGTAAAACTCTTTAAAAGTAACTTAGGTAAATTCTGGGTTAGAATATATTTTGATTAGTGGTACGTTAGCTGTCCCTATTATGTCATTGGATATCAGACAGATTAGATATACTCTATTTGAGCTTAACAATACAAGTTCTACATATCACGTAAACATGCATAGTAATTTAAAACACGTTTGGGTTGTAGATTTAGTGTGCAGACTTTGCATTCTTTTGGCCATTGAAGCAAAAGCTTGTGCAGCAACAAAGTAGTGAACTGAAAACCGGGAGTCAGTATAGTTCGACTTTGTTTTTCTCTATTACTGCCAGTTTTTGAAACAAGTAGAGAATGTTTTTGACTGGCAGCAGAATTCAAAGATTTTAAATAAAGCAGGGACATGCTGCTTGTAATAACTAGAAACTGGAAGAAGGTGGAAGTTCTGTGGCTGCACTTTAAATACTGTGAATAAACTTTAAACAACAGTTTGGAGGGTAACTAGAAATAGAAGTATAGAAGCTTGTCTTTTTACACCCCTTGTTTTTTTCTGCCTGGTTTCTTTTGATTTTCTAAATATTTTATATAATTAGGAGTGAGTCCTTTTCATTTTATACCAATTTATTTATAAATGCTATCAGCAGCTAAACTCACCCAGAAGAGAAATAAAAGAGCACAACTGGGAGAGCACCCGACCAGTGGGCTGAGTACCCTTCTGGACATAGGGATCCAGGTATATTTTTAAGAGATTCTGTGGAAAGCCTCTTGTTATAAATTTTAATTTAGAAGCAATATTGTTGGAAAATACGTTTTATTTATTTATTTTATTTATTTTTAAATCATAGTGCCATTGGGATAAAGTTGGAAGATAAAGGGAATAAGATGAATTACAAAAGTAGAATATATTACCCAGGAAGAAATAAGGAAGAAATAAAGTGAACCCATAGTAACAGCTAAAGGAAAAAAACTAAAAGGACTAAAATATAAAATTATAATTTGGAAAGGGTTCACATGTTCTTACTCATAGGAAACTAAGAATTTGCCCAATGTAGCAGGTTCAGCTGAACATTTTAATGAAATTATGTAAGAGTGATTAGGGCATTTGAAAGTGTGTAGTTTGAATGTTTGATGGTTGAAAGTAGCAAAGAAGTTTCCTACTAGGAAATTTTAGACTGTTATTATTCCATGGTGAATTATCCACTTCTTTTATAAACTATTTCTAGAGCATTTTGTATACTGTTAGTGTTATATTCCTTTTTCCTCATCCTAGATAGTACAGAATAAAACGAAAGTAAATATTGATGACTAGGTTGTCAAAAAAGAAAAGAATAAATGCAAATCCTATATGTTACAAAAATCAGAAAAGAAATTAAAGAAAAGTCTGGAAGGAATGGTAAAGAAAACAGAGAGGAAAATTACTAGCTATATTCTAGCCCCAGGAAGTCAAATAAACCTTGTGGGGAAAAAGGAGACCTTAAGAATTCAAGGTTCAATCCTTCCCCAATAAGTTCCTCCCCCATAAAAATGGATAAATTAAATTGTAGACAGTTAAGTATGAATAAGCATCCACTGATGAGATTGATAAGGATACTTGAAACAGAGAACGGAGGTACAATTTTAGAAGAAGAAGAGTTAGAACAGAAAGAACAAAAGGAGCAACAAACTCAGATAAAGGTGGGGAAATATAATACACAACAGTATGAGGTATATTTAGGAATGGAAATAAAGCAGCAGATTCAAAATATAGATTTTGAGCATAGAAACATAGAAACATAGACTTTGATGGCAGATAAGGACCGATTGGCCCATCTAGTCTGCCCATTTCCCTACCTACAGGATAGGCCGCAGATCCTAGTTAACCAACAGCCTATTTCTTCCTACCCCCCACAAGAACAAGCAAGGAAATGTTAAAAGCAATCTTAGAGATGCCTCACATCAATGCCCTAGTGCTTCATTTGTCTGTGATTTTGAAGCCTTTCTTACTCCATATGTGCTTCACCAGATATATCACATCTAATCCAGAATAGAACTGGAGAAAACTTAGAAGATGTATATGTGGTGGTAGGGAAGAATAAAGATAGTACTAGAACGAATGAAAGTGAAGTAAGAGCGTCACCCCTATAGGAAATTTTAAAAGAAATAAAGATTGGGATTCTGCTAAATAATGAACTGCTGATTAATTTTACAACAATGCTCAGCAGAAAATTGATAAAGAATGTGGAGGGTGAAATGATACTAGTGTTGAAGAGATAACAGATAAAAAGTATGGAGAAAGAGATAGAAAGAGAGATAATCATAATGAAAATATAAAGGCTACAATGATAGAAATTGGCAATAAAGAAAAAGGGGAGACAGAGAAATTAGTACAGAATTTACAGGGAAATAAAGTAATTAGAAATACCAAAACATTTAGGGAGAAGATACAGAGGAGTAAAGGGAATGAGAAGAATCAGGATCAGAATAAGACAAGGATGGGAAAAAAGAAAGGAGAAAGTGGAAATGAGGACTATAAAGAGTTTGAGGAAGAAGGTACAACAAAAAAACATAAGCTGAATGAATATAAAAATAAAGGGCAACATCTTAGTGAAGAAAAAAGAATGTCAGAAAAGACGGAAGATATGTTAAATATAGAAACAAGGAGACAGAAACACAGATTGAGAAAGGAGAAAGACTACCTAGAATTTTCCTTAAAGGTATACCACGAGCAAAAAATGAAAATCATGTAACTTTAAAACTGGTTGTATACAATGTATAAAGAACAAGATGGCCATTATAGGTGACCTTGCTGGAATGGCTGACCTGGTATGCATCACCAAGACATGGCTGGATGAAAATGCCGGCCTGATCTTGGAGGTGACTATTCCAGCTGGGTTATCGATGATACCCCACTTGAGACTGGACCACAGGGGTTGGGGTGTAGCTATCTGTTTTAGAATGGAATTGGGCCTTACAGAGGTTTCAGTTCAGTGACCCAGATCATTTGAGTGTACTGTGGCTGCAGATGTGGGATGCAGGTTCATTCTCATCTACCGTCCACCCGTGGGTGAGAGTATGTTCCTGCAGGAAGTCACAGACTTCGTCTCCAACATGGTGTTGGAGTCACCCAGGTTGATGGTGCTTGGTGACCTCAATGCCTGGGTCAATGACAAACTATCACAATTTGGTCAGGACTTCCTTCAGCTTATGAATATGCTGGGCTTCACACAGGTTCTTACCTCTGCAACCCATGTTCATGGTCACTCCCTTGATCTGGTTTTCCTCTTGGGAATGGAAGCCACCGATCTGGTGGTGGAACCAGTCAGATGGTCTGACCATTGCACTGTAAGTTTCAGTTTCCAAGCTCTCCCTTATAGGCCTGCCCCTGTGGAGATGGTCAGATACCACCCATTGAGGGATGTTACCTCCACTGGCCTTTCAGTGATACTTGACCTATCAGGATGTACAGATATTAGTGAGGGTCCAGAGCATCTAGTCCAGGCATATAATATGGCCATGGAGGACATTGCTTCTGTCCATGTTTGCCCCCTCACTCTACGCCCTCGGTCTCCTCGGTTTGATGGGTCTTGAAGGAGTTGACGCACGTGGGGCAAAGGCTAGAACTTTGCTGGCGGAGATCCACCCTTAATGCTGACGCCTTAGACTGATGGAACATTATCAAGTCTATCAATCAGCAATCTCCCAGAAGAAGGCAGAGTTCCTGTCCAGGGAGATTGCTGTGGCTCAAAATCGACCAGCTCAGCTTTTCCAAACCATAGACAGACTGTGCAATATAGCCTGTCTTCGGGTTCGGAAAGCATTTTCAAAAGAGAAGTGTGATGAGTTAGCTCAATTCTTTGCCAATAGGGTGGCCGACATTAGAGCTGAGATTCACTCAGCATGTTCTATGGGTTGACAGCAGTCAGTGTATGGTCACTACGCCTTGGCCCTCCTGGGATCATTTTGACCTGCTGGTAATCAATGATGTTGTGCAGATTGCCCAAAGTATGTAGCCTACTTCCTGTAGTCTTGACTCAGGCCCTACACATCTCATTTTGGGGGGTGTAAATGTCATCGATCCTGTCTTGGCAGAAATAATCTGGTGCCCTTTATATTTAGGTGAGTTTCTGAACTTCCTAAAAGAGGCAGTGCTTACACCTCACCTAAAAAAATCTTCTTTGGATCCAGACTGTTCTGCCAACTACAGGCCAATCTCTAACCTTCCCTTTTTTGGGAAGTTAATAGAGAAAGTAGTTGCTCTTCAGTTGGACAACCATTTAACCATCCGTGACATTTAAGATTCCCTCCAGTCTGGTTTTCGGAAGAGGCATAGTAAAGAGACCGCTCTGGTTTGGGTGCTCAATGGTCTCCTGATTGCTAGAGATTGGAAGTGTCATTCAGTCTTGGTCCTTCTTGATCTCTCTTCAGCCTTTGACCCTGTGGACCATGGGGGGCTGCTTCAGTGCCTGAGAGATATCTGTGGCCTATCAGGTACAGTTCTTAGCTGGTTTAGATCTTTCCTCACTGGCAGAACCCAGAGAGTGGTGTCGGGGATTTATTCCTTGGCCTCATTCTCTCTGCCATGTGGGGTTCCTCAGAGCTCTGTGCTGTCTCCTATGTTGTTTGTGATGTATTTGCTTCCATTGGGAGACATTGTAAGATGATATGGGTTGCAGTTTCACTGTTATGCAGATGATACCCAGCTCTACCTGTCATTTGCCCCCGACCAGGATAGTGTGGTCTCTGTCTTTAATAGCTGCCTCATGGAGCTCCAGGATTGTATGTGGGCTAACTGGCTAAGGTTGAACCCTGGAAAGTCTGAGGTGCTAGTGGTGGAGCCAGATCATGGGACAGAGAGGATGGGAAGGCGGTCTGCCTCCAGGCTCTGGCTCATGGGTAGTCAGCTCCTGCCCTCTGTTCAGGTGCGGAATCTGGGAGTGATATTTGACAAAGGGCTGACACTTAGTTCACAGGTGTAAGCTGTAGTCAAATCCTCTTTTTATCATCTGAGAAACATTGCCCGGATTAAGCACCTTGTTCCATCCCATGATCTTCCAATGTTAATCCATGCCTTTGTGATCTCTCACCTTGACTACTGTAACTCCCTACACCTAGGGCTTCCAGGGGTTGACATCCACCACTTGCAGCTGGTGCAGAATGCTGCAGCCAGGTTACTGGTAGGGGTTTCCCAGACCAGTCATATTACTCCTGTGCTTCGCGAACTGCACTGGTTGCCACTTCAGTGGCAGATCACCTTTATGGTCCGTTTACTGACCTTTAAGGCCCTTCACAGTCAGGGCCAAGGCTACCTGCAAGAGTTCCTGATTCCTTACTGCCCCCTCCGACTCCTCCACTCAGCCGACGAGGAATTGCTACGGGTTCCCAGGGTTCGATTAAGGACATCTGGTGTGAGAGCTTTTAGTTACACAGCTCCGACCCTGTGGAACTCTTTACCTCATCTGATCAGAGAGTGCCTGACCCTGGAGAGCTTTAAGACAGCATTAAAAACTTATTTATTTAACCTTGCTTTTTGAGAGTAGTATCTAATGATTTATTGTTGCATTTTAATGTTTAATCTTTGTTTTTAATTCTGTACAGCACTTTGATACAGGTTGAATTGAGCTCTACACATAAAATATTATTTTTATTATTATTATTACTTATGCAAAGGTATTTTGGGGAAAATATTTTCTTGGAATGATATAAATTCTACCTGTAGATATCATGGAGGTAAAGAAAAAGGTTGGATTTGTATGGTGGTAAAAATGGTTATATTAGGAAACAGCTACTGACTGTGAAAGAACAATTACAGGAGATAGGAATAAAAGCAGATACAACTATAGAAAACAGGAATGTTAAGGAGAGGTTTGATTGGTCAGAAAAGGAGAATAATGAAATGAATAAAAAAAAAGAATAAGGTTCAACTAAGGATATCTCACTACATGAAACCAGCAGTGAGTGAACATGTATTAACAGCAGATGTGGAATACAAGGCAGTGATAAGAGGTAGATTACAAAAAGGGCCCACAATAAATAGTAGTATAATTTTGGATGACACTCAAAATGAGGAAACAGTGGACAGTTACATGAGTGTGAATCTGAGTGGAACAGGAAAAGAAAGTGTGGAATATGTGACACAGGAAACAATAGAAATAGAATGACAGTTTGATCAGAAGAAAAGTGATATAGAAAAACAGAAACTATACATTTTAAGTTGGAATATAGCAGGAGTTGCTGGACAATTTAAAGATAATGGATTACTTAGGTTCCTAAATGAAATGCATATAATCATGTTACAAGAAACTTGAGTAAATTCCCTAGAGGGTTGCCACCTGGAAGGATATCAAGAATGGCATATTCCTGCTAAAAAGACAAGTCTGTATGGGTGTCTAGCTAGGGGAATTAGTACCTTTGTTAGGATGATGTCTGGTCCAATATGTAAATGTATTTGTAGTGATAAGAACTTTAACATTCTGGTTAATGAACTTGTGTGGGAAAATAAGGAGAAATGGTTACAAGTAAATGTATATTTTCCACCTGATACCATTGCTGCACCCATTATACACTGCATATGTAGATATGTAGAGATTTTAGAACAATTACAGTCCCATTATCCAGGTGCAATGATTATTGCCCCTGGGAATTATAAAGTAAGGTTAGGGGAGAAACAAGAAGAAAAGGGTAATAACTGGAATTTGGATGATATTGTTGAAATACCTATTAGGAAATCATGTGACAAAAAGAAAAGTAAAGCTGGTAATAGATTTTTAACCAAATAATGTAAATTGAATATGCAGATTGTGTATGGGAGAAGCAGTGGGGACAAAACTGGTTTATGTTTCTTTTTTTTTTTTTAATAAAAATGGTACAAGTCTGTTGGACTACATAATTGTAGATGTATACTCCTACCAAAAGATATGTAGCTTGAAAATTGTTGAGAACTGGGATAGTAATCATAGACCATTACAGGTGTCCTAGGAATGTCCAATTAAAATTGTCAAGGAAGGTGGGAATAGAAAAAATTGGATAGATCACAACATGGAAGTAAAGAAAATCAAAAGAATACAATGTAATAAAGTAAATAAGGAACAATTAAAAGGATGTATAAACTCATCAGAAATATAGGGAGTAAAAAACTACTGCCTGATAACATTACAGACTAAATGAGATTTAGATTGAAAACAAGATCAGAAGGAAAATTTGTTTTTGAAATATCTGATATTTGAAGAAATAGTATATAGAGAATTGGAGAAACAGCAAACAAAAAGTAAAACTAGAAGGACTTTTTTCAGTGCTAAATGGTATGATGGTGAAAGTATTAAAATGAAAAAAAAACTCATAAATCAAATTGGCAGAACAATAGCAAAAGCTAATAATGTAGAAGACCGAAAAGCCTTGAAATTATTAAAGTCTAAATATAAAGTACTGATAAAAACTAAAAAGGATAAATATAATAATGAGCTATGGAACAAACTGCAAATAGCTATACAAGAAAAAAATGGAACTGATTTTTGGATATTAGTGGCATTTGGTATGGAGGCTATAAGATATACTATAACAGCAGTTATACCACCAGAAAAATTGATATATTATTTTATGACCATGTTTAGTAGTAGAAAGAATATCTATGAACAAGAGAGATAGGTGCAGAGATAGATAATATTCAAAAGTCACATTGGATGGAGTTTACAAAAGAGGAGATAGTGTTGGCAATAAAATAACAGAAAAAGAATAAAGCCCCAGTTATAGATAACATTGGGACAGAATTATATCAAACAGATGTAGAATGGTGGGCTGAAATATTACTAAAATTATACAAGAATATACAAAAATATAAGAGAATATCTGAGAACTGGAGTATAGGAGTAATAGTACCCCCTTTTCAAGAAAGGGGATATGACAATGCCAGAAAATTACAGACCAATAACATTACTGAATATTAACCAAAAAATATTTACTAGACTTATTTTGAACAGGATAGAACACTGGATAGAAAGTAATGCTATTATCTGCTGATTTCAAGCAGGTTTTTGTGGAAATAGGTCCACAGTGGACCAGATGTTTACTTTTATATATATTCTGGACAAATATGTTGGTTCTAGGATGGGAAAGATATACACTGCTTTTATTGACATTAAGGCCCAGATATTCAGAAATGTGCCAAAGACTGGCACAAGTCCAGTGCAGCACAAATCTGATGTGCCGTGGTGCAACTGGAGCCATATTCAGAGGTTTTTCTGGTCACGCTGAGCCAGCGCAACCCGGCTGAATATGGCACAGGTGCGGGATGGCACAACAGTGGATGCACCATGGCAAAACCATGTATGCGCCATGGCTCAACCAGAGGTGCTCCATGGTGCAACCACAGGTGCACCATGGGCAGACAGAGGAGCCCCAGGGCAACTGTGGGAGCAGAGCAGCAGAGCAACAGAGGGGGGAATGGCACAGAGAGGAGACCCAGGGACAGAGCCAGGGAAGCATAGTGACAGGCCACAGGAGGCCACCACCAGCTGGGCACAGCAGGGCACACACAGGCACCCAGACCCCCACCCCAGAACGCAACAGTGGCACAGACAGTAGGCAACAGGGGGTGCTAATGGTGGTCAGAGAGCAACCAAGGGGGCTTCCTGCAGGTTGCAGGCTGTGCCCCCCTGCACAACCAGACCAGGGCATGCCACACCCAGGACCATGCAGCCAAGCATACACACCCACCACACAACCCTGAGAGCCACCCCAAGGGCACCTCAAGGCACAGTCATCAACCAAGGGGAAGGACACCACCACCGTGGAACACACTGCAGCACACAGCATTGATCCACAGAAACACAACAAGCACTCCAACACATGCACAGCACATGGACAGGCAATGGGCCACTACAGCATGGCTCCTCGAGCCACCTGCAAAGCAGACACAGACACAGGCAGGTAAGGCAAACGTAATATATTATGCAAAACAACTATATACAAAAGAAGGTCATAGTGGAGAGTAGGAAAGTGAGGGTAGGGGATAGGGAACAGGGACTGTACAGAGGGAAGAGGGACTGGAGGGGGAGGCACAGGTAGGGAAATGGGAAATCAGGGCCCGACTAGCGGTGGCCATGGCCTGCTGCTCCCTGCAGATGTTGCTGCTGCCTGTCCACCAAAATCATTCTCCAGACCTGCATCACTGCCTCCATCATAGTCGATGTAATGAGGATCAACTGCCTCAGGAGCTGGCAGTAGAGGGGCCTCCTGCACTGCCGCCGGACACCTAGGACATGGGACAGGACAGGTGATCAGTGCAATGTCCCAAGGAATCAGGCCTATCCACAGCACATACTGGGCAGTGGGAACACACACCCCCAGAGGGCACGTACAGGCCATCCACAGGGGTGTGGACCAATGCCCACAAGCAACGTGGCACACCACATCAGCACACAGCCATGGTCCCAGCAGCACAGTGGCCATCCAACTGCGCCATGGCAGTCACATGACACAGTGCTCCAGCAGCACCACAGCAACATCAGTGGTGGCCAGGTGCACACCCACCCCACCAGCAGCCAGCACATATGTCCAATGGATGCGCCACAGTGGTGGGCACCATGCACAGTGCAGCACACACAGCTGCCATGGCACACAGCACATGGCACAGGGGGCCATGTCCGCACCCACACACCCCCACCCCCCAATGACAATGTGCAGGACAATGTCAGTGCCTACCTGCCCTCTGTGGCCCCACTGGTGCTGAAGCCACTCCTCCAACCTGGGCTGCTGCGGCCTGGTGTCCTTCTCGCACTGCCTGTCTTCAGTCTTCAGGTCCTGGGAATGGAACAGAAACAGGTACACATCAGTAACCAACCACAGCAGCTGATCATCACCCCACCCCTGTGCACAGGGTGAGCCCCTGCCTGACATGTTCCATGCAGTGGCATCGCAAAACACAAGTGTTGGAGGGAGATGTCACTCCACAAATGCACATGATGGTAGTACACCACCCTGCAGGACATGCCAGGCAGCCTAGCCAACACCACAGTACAGCACCAGGGCACACATGCATGATGGGCCTATTCACCTGGCTGTGGCACAGCCCCCTGTGTGACTTGCACTTCCAGCCTCCAGAGGTACTCTGGATCCCTCTGAGCCAGGTCCCCGTAGAGGTGGCGACACTGCTCCCCTGTCCTGGCCACCGCTGTGTGCTGCCTCTGTAAGGCAGCCATGACCTGCCACACAGCGACCCAGGGCTGCGGTAGTGGCACCTGCCCAAACAGCTGGGGTGCTTGGGGCTGGAAACAGACCAGGAGATTGACAAGCTTAACCTGCATCCAGTTGACCGCTCATCCAGATCGCTGTTGTGCCATGTCTCAGGTGTGAGCTACAGAGCAAAATGGTGGTGGTAGGTGCACATGGCCACTGAATGCACCAGATGCGTGGGCCAAGGGGACATGCACTGTGTCCACCCATCATGCAGTCTCAGAGTTGCATGCCATGGGCATGGCTAGGTGGGGTCATGTGTGCGAGGGTCACCCAGGGAAAGAGGTCACAGCAGTGGTCAGAGGACAGCTGCCGCATAGTGCTCACATGAGCAATAGCAGGCATGGTGCATCATGCGCTATGGCCCCATTGTTCAGTGGGTGCACAGTGCACTATAGGTGACAGTAAACTGTCCGATGCATGCACACTGCGGTCCTGCACACCGTGCATGCATGTGCATTGCGCCGCGACTTGCTCCAGAGCACTGTCATTGTGCACAGAGCAAAATCATGATATTCAGATGCCACATGCAAATGAGCTCATCAGCCAATACATGGTGCACTGGAGGAATTAGCATGTCATTACCATTGTGCTAAAGCTCAATTACATGCGATGCATTATAAAAGCACCACGGATTGGCACATGCCATGGACTGGTATTGTATCCTTTTGAGGTAAGTTGCACACACTGCTGAAGTACACTGAGCACAGGCAGCACAGCAGAGGGGACAAAATAGGGTACTGCTGCCACTGACACACTGTGCTGTCCATGTCCAAAGTAAGTGACATGTCGGAACGCGAGGAGTGAGAGGAGCATGGGTCTGCTCGCAAGCACAGGCCCAACTTCACAAAGGCAGAATCAGAGGCCCTGTTCAAGGCCTACCTCAACAGGGAGCAGCTGTTGAGTGGTGCCACGGGCACACCACAGGCCAGGGCTGGGGCCTGGAAGGAGGTGGTGAATGCATGAACCAGTAGGGAAGCCACCAGTGGTCAGTGCAGAAGTACTGCAAGAAGGTGGGCACAGACAAGAGGCGCATAAAGAATAAGGTGATGGCCATCTGTGGGGCCCAGAATTCAACCAGTGGGGGCCTGCAGATGAGCCACAGCTCACAGCACAGGAGGAGTTGGTGGCAGCCACCATGTGCTGCAGCACTGTGGAGGGTGTGCCTAGAGGAGGATTCCAGACAGGTGGCAGCCCATCACTGCATGATATGTTGTCCACACACAGCATGCAGTGGCTGTGTTTGGGGGGCACTTGTGGGCATTGCATCACTGACACTCCTGTTTTCTCTTTCAGCACTGGCACACCTGCATGTGGAGGATGGGGCACTAGCAGTGGCCTTGGAGGCAGGACCAGACCCAGATGACCAGCCATCCATCTCCTTGGGCATCCGGGGGCCAGACAGGCTGCAGCACACCACCACTGTTCAGCTGGATGTCCTGGGCATGGGATCAGATGAGGCCCTGGATGTGTTTCTACAGGATGCTAGTCTCGGCATCCTCTGCATGGATACAGATTAGGGCAGGTTCCGATGCCGCTGATGACCTCATCTTAATCCTGGACAGCATGGGCAGTGTTGCAGGGGAGACACCCATACCAAACACCACCACAGGCAGCTCGCTCAGTGACTTGACAGCAGGAGAACAGCTGCCTGCCACCACTGCAGGTGCAGTTGTGTGCACTGTCACAGCTGTGCCATGTGGTGGCGGCGGTGCAGCTACGCAGGCACTGGACAGCATTCAGCAGCTGGACAGGCAACAGCAGCAGGCTGCAGACACCACAGGGCAGCCAGATGCAGGATCTGCTGCCAGGGAGACATCTAGGGACATAGCCCATGAGGACCCCACTGTGCAGTATCCACCTGAGAGAGGGGCTGTGCAGCATGGCTGATCACCACAGGAGGATTGGCATCCCACCCCCAGGAACCCAGGATGCTGACCCATTGGCAGAGAACACCCGCTTGCTGCCAGTATCCATGGAGCAACAGGTGCTGCTTGCCACTGGGGTGCATGCACTGCATGCAGAGGTGCACCAGGTGGCTAAGCAGCATGATCGGGGCACTGCGCAGCTCCTGGCAGTGATACAGTGCATGCAGGAGGACATGACTGCATCCCAGGATCGCATTGCCAATGTCATCATGGATGGCCTTGTGCTGCTGGCTGCCACAAGGCATGACTGGCCACCACAGACCTCACACAGTGCACTGTTGACCCCGCGATCCCAGCGTCGGCTGACACTCTTGCTGTCGATGCTGGGCTCTGATGTTGGCATCCCAGACATGCCTGGGGCAGGCCTGTTTGGGCACCTACGCACCCCTCTGTGGACCTGGTCATGGTCCAGCAGTACAACCCCTGGGGGGCTTATGCAAACACCCCCTGTGGCTGCTGATCAACCCCAGCAGGGCCGCTCCCAAGGCCGGGGTGGCCATTGTTCTGCACGGCATCCCTGATGTGCATGTCACACTTACTGCAGTCTGCAGCTGCTGCCCTGTGCATGCATAGCTGTGTGTGTGTGTGTGTGTGTGTGTGCATACTACTGGTGTGGTGCCTGTGTGTCATGCCGCATGCTGCCTGTGTGTGTGCCTGCCCAGCCACTGGACTGTTTGGCATGGGCATGATGAGGGTAGTTCAGCACTGGTTGCACCTGTGCACCAGTGCAATGCATCTGATACCTACCACATGCCAGCGCCTGGGTATATGGGTGTATGGGTACATGTGTGTGTTGCTGTGTGATGCTGTGTGCAGTTGTGTGTGGTTGTGTGCCACTGACTCCCCTACCCCTGCACCACGCTTCTGTGTGTACATGCCCATTGCCATGAACACTCCTGCCTGTGTGCTGTACCTGTGTGTGTGGCTCTTGCATGGGTTTTGCACCACTTACCTGCATACACCATAATTCTTCTGCGTAATGGTGTCATGATGCTGGTGCGCCATCCATTGCAGCTGGTGATCCCTCCATCTGCGGGGGTGGTACACCACCCTCCAGCCCATTGCCTCCGTCGTCCCCACTACTGTTGCCCTCATCAGCCTTGACAGCTATCCCATGGTCAATGGTCATGTTGTGCAGTATGTAGCAGGCCAGGAATAGGCCACAGGCTTTTGAGGGTCTGTACTGTAGGGCACCACCAGACCTGTCAAGGCAACAGAAACATGCCTTCAGCATGTGAATACATGCTCAATGATGTTGCGCATGCCGGCATGTGCCTCATTGTAGCATTCTGCTGGGGACTCTGGGAGTCCATAGCAGATGAGCATCCAGGGCCTTAGTGGATAAGTGCTGTCTCCTGTGTGGATAATGACATGGTTAGCCCTCTGACATCCTTTGCTGTGCCCCTTGCCTGTCCCTGGTGCCCTTGCCTGCATGCCCACCCTGCCCTCCCCATCCCATGGCCTGCTCTGCCCATCATCCCTTGCCCATCCCATACTCACCCAGTAGGTGGCCTGTGGAGATGTCCCCATGTTTGAACCTGTGGCACAGTGCAGAGCTGTGACTGATTAACACATCATGTGCACTCCCAGGGTGTGCAGCACAGACATTGGTGATGCACCCCATGGCATTGTACACCACCTGGCAGTTGACACTTGGGAACCCCTTCCTATTGTTGTAGGCCACACCCTCAGGGCCAGGTAGCATGCAGATGCCCATGTGGATGCAGCCAATGGCTCCAAGCATGCCAGGCATATGTGCCACCCTGTGGAAGTCCTGCATGGTTGCTCTATGCTTTGCCTGTGTGCTGGGGAAATGGATGTATTCTGAAGCATGTGGCAGCAGAGTGTTGAAGAACTGTGTGAGAAGGCATGATGTGACTGACTGGGTTATACCTGTGGTGTCCTCTGTTGGTCTCTGGAAGGTACCTGTGGTGAGCAAGCACATGACAGCTGTCACTTTGGTCTCCACAGACATTGTGTGGCTCTGTCTTGTGGGTGCCTGCATCTCCTCACTGCACAGCTCACAGAACTGCCTCAGAATGGCCCAGTTCAGGTGGTACCATCCCACAATCTCCATGTCAGAGTAGTTCTCAAAGGTGGTGCAGGCACGGTACCACCTGTTCTGGCATACCACCAACATGCTCTTTCACAGCCATGTCGTTGTTCCTCCTGCCCCCTCACACCCCTCATTATAGCCTCCATCAAGAAGGGCACACTATCCATGGCCCTTGATGCCCTGTATCCCCCTGGGTAGTCAGTTGCTGTGGGCTGTGTGCCACCCTGGTGCACTGCCTGGCACTGTGCCTGCCTGTCCCTCTCATTCTCTCTGCCCCATCTCCCACTCCACTGCCACCTGTGTCCCTGTCCCTCTGTGTCTGCCTCTGTCTGTTTGTCTGTCTCTCACTCGCTCTGTCTCTCTCAGTCTGTTTTTCTATCTGTCTATCCTTCCTTCTTTTGTTTGTTCTGTCACTTTCTCTCTCTCCCTCTCACCTGGTGCAAGTGATGTGTGTGTGCTTGTGCCCAGTATTTATAGGCTGAAGTCTGCTCGGCACATCTCAGTTTTGCTCTGCACTTGTGCCATGGTTTCACAGTTGAATATCGCACTGCGCTGGATATTCATGGGCATATATTCTGCACTTGCACCTGCATTTATTAGAGTTATGCATTGGCATAATGGGATTTGTGCTGTGCAATGCCTCTCACTGAATATTGCTCCTTGGCACAAGTCCGCACTTGCGCCAGTGCAACTCAGTTGCACCATGGGCAACTGCTTTGAATATCCTGGCCAAAGTCTGCATTTGATTGAGCCCATAGATTAATTTTATGGGAAATCCTGAAAGATTTGGGTATGGATTCAGAACTATTGAATATTATTAAGATATTGCATCAAAAAAATAAACTTGTTGTAAGGTATAACAAGGAGGATGATATGAGTGAAGCAATAAAAGTTAACTGTGGGGTGAAAACAAGGGTGCATTTTGGCACCAACCCTATTTAATTTATACATTGATAAAATTGTGAGGGACCTAGAAAGGGTGGATACTTTTGCACCAAAGATAGAGGAAACTAGAGTACGAATATTGTTATATGCAGATGATGCAGTGGTAATATCTCAAACTCCACTTTGCTTAAAAAGAGCTGTTGTGGCAATAATAAAATCATTAGTTAAGTTGCATATGAAACAAAATCACGAAAAAACTAAAATAGTGGTATTTGGAAGCAAATCCAAAAATAAACAAAAATGGAGACTTGGGAATTTAGAGCTTGAAGAAGTTAGAGAGTTTACATATCTGGGGATAATTTTTAGTGAGAACTTAAAATGGAAAAAACAAATAGAAAAAATAAATGAAAAAGCTTTAAAGACCTAAGTATTTTACAAAACAATAGGTGGAAATTCCTTTATAGCTCAGTATAGATGTCTAAAAGCAAAAGTTAACTCCCAAATGTTGTATGCCTCAGAGGTGTGGGGACTTCAGGGTAACTATAAAAATTTGGAAATTGTCCAATATAAATATTTAAGAAATCTTTTGGGTCTTCCAAAGAGGGCCTCAGGGGCTGGTGCACGATTAGAAACAGGAACGCTATCAATCCAAGTAGAAATTGTTAAAAGAAATATAAAATACTGGAAAAAAAATTATAACAGCACATAAAGATAGCCTGATATATAAATGTTGGGTGGATGCAAAGAAAAGTGATGCTGGATGGGGCACAAATTGGTTTACTATACTAAATCAAGTACTAAATAAAGCTGGATTAGCATATAATCATATCTTGGGATTGGAAGGTACCACGAAGGACATATCAGAATTTGTACAAATGGCAACTCATACAATAGAAGATCAAGCAATTCAAATTGATCTTGGAAGGATAAAAGACTCATGGAATTGTTCCCCACTTAAGAAAATTAAAACAACTTTTGGAATAGAGGAATGCACTTAGTGATATAAGGAGACTATAGATTGAGCAATCCTTCCAAAATCATGTAGGCATGTATATGGATGAACAAATAAAGGAGGTATTAAACTGTAATAAATTAAGCAAGATATTTACCTTAGTGAATTTTTCATACAGAGTTGGAGATGAAATATATAAATATAGTGAGAAACAGAGAATGTTAAAAGTATATTTATGTGGATTTTAATATTTTGTATGTAACAAATTATGTTATTATACTTACTTGGAAATAAACTGTACCTTACCTTATCACTGGTGAGGCCTCAGCTGAAGTACTGTGTCCAGTTCTAGAGACCTCATCATAGACACTACTGTCAGAGCTGCCACCCCTCTTAAACTTCCAGAGTCCCTCATTCTAGCTACTTCCTCCTACAACCTGTGATCCAGCAACTCCCATGCCCTCCTGGTACCTAAAACTCACACACAAATGGGTGACTGAGCCTTCGCTGAATATGCACCAAGGGTTTGGAACTCTCTTCCATCAAGCACTTGCTCCTCTACCTCCCACCAGAACTTTAAAGCCTCACTCTGGGGCTTTCTCAAAATGGCCTCCACCTGTCTCTGCACTAGACAAACCCTCACAGCCTGTGATGCCCCAACAAACTGAGATACTACCTAAACATTACGACTTGGGTAGAGTACATCTGCACTTATACACCTCCTATTTTCACAGCTTACTAGAAAAATAGACCACTTAGGACCACCAGCCCAACAGGGTGTGCACTATAACTGTGCACTCCCTTATCTTGCACTGGGACCACTCTATTCCAAAGTGACTCCTCTTTGCCTACGTGCAAGCCTTACAACATTGCTGCCTGGAGCAATGAATTCACACTGTACTTCTTTCTACTGCCTGCAATGTAAATACTGTAATGTAAATCCCTGCTGGTACTGTTGCTTGCAATATCCCTGTGTGCTAAGTCACTTTATAGTAATTCTTCACTTGTATTTGCCTAATGGTACTGTTGCTTGTAAAGTCCCTGTGTGCTAATTCTCTGTAATGTAATCCTCCACTTGCATTTGCCTGATGTTCATGTATGTACCTTGTAATCTCCCGGGTCGCACCTGAAAATAGGCATTTGGCTGTCTAGTGTGCTTACCCGGTTAATAGAAGCAAATAAATAAATAAATCTCTGGAAGGACATTGACAACACAGAGGAAGTCCAGAGAAGTGCAATGAAGATGCTACAGGAACTGCACCAGAAGCCCTACTAGGAAAGACTTAAGGACCTTAATATCTATTCACTGGAGGGAAGAAGGGAGAGGGGAGATATGATAGAGACTTTCAAGTACCTTAGGGGAATAAACAGGGTACAAGTGGAAAGCATATTTCAGAGAAAACTCTGCATAAGAACTAGGTGGAATGATATGAGGCTAAAGAGTGGAAGGCTCAGGGGTAATGTTAGGAAGTACTTTTTCCTGGAAGGGTGGTGGACCCATGGAACAGACTTCCAACAGAAGTGGTGCAGGCAAAAACAATGCAGGGGTTTAAGAGTACATGGAACAGACATACGGGTAGCCTGGAGATGTGCCGAGCAGGAACGCCACAGATCAAATAGGATCTGGGGCTGCAGCAGTGAGTAGGGAAATGGCCATAGAAGGTGGGCCGTATGGTCTTCATCTGCCAACAGATTCTATGTTTCTATGTTTTGATAGGTAGATAGACAGACAGACAGACAGACAGACAGACAGACAGACAGATAGATAGATAGATAGATAGATAGATAGATAGATAGATAGATAGATAGATATTCTTTGCAAAAAAACTGCATTAATGCAACATTTAGGATTCAGGCTATAGCAAAAAAAAAGTATGGTAATGTGGTTTTAGGGTTTCTAAGCCCAAAACACCACCTCTACACCTAAAACAAATCAGGGTTGTAGCCTTTCTAAGGGGTTGTTAACCTTAAAGTTCACCCCATTCTGTACACTCCAGAAACATAGATACCAAATGGGGTGAGCTTTAGAGTTGATAACCTCAAGGGAGACTGCACCCTGATTTGTTTTAGGGGTGGGGTTTTAGGGCTGGAAACCCTACAACCACATTTCCCTACATTATCCACTTTAGCCTGAACCCTAAATGTTGCATTTACTCATTTTTTTAAATAATTTCCTTACTTTTTAGGATAATGTAATCATATCCTTATTTGCCTCTGGGAGTGCAGGACCTTCTGGGCCCTGCACTCCCATCCCTCCATAGATGCTTATATGAATGTTGTTGCAGGCTCTGTGCTTTTATTTGTAGAATAACTGCAACCAAATTATCAGCATAGCCTTTTTATTACCCCACCTCATGAAGCCGATACTAAAAATCTGAGCAAACTCCTTTCTTGATAGTTCCAGCTTTCCCAGTGTAATCTCTCCCCTTGCCTGGGTGAAGGACAGTAAACGTTGCTCCTGCAAACTCCTAATCTGGGAAATAAATCCTAAACTCCTATACAGTAATGGTTGACCATTTGTATCTGCACTTATCTTTCCTTATTATGCTAAACTAATTGTAAGGTAATTAGATTGCACTCTGTACATTTTACTTTGTGTTGTACAATACCTTAACTTGTTTTGTACAACTCTTGTACTGTAAGTGGTTTAACTCTGTATAATTTACTTTGTGTTGCATTACACCTATATTTGTTTGTACTCCCAGAATATTCCTGTGTTACCCTTCCCTGGGTCATACCTGGAAACAAGCCTCGGTTCAGTGTGCCTTTCCCGGTTACAGAAGAAAGGGTTTTGAAAGAAGTCTTGATACTGAGGGTGGACAAAGCAATGAGGCCTGATGGGCTTCACCCAAGAATTCTAAAAGAACTAAGGGTAGAACTAGTAACACCACTGATTACTCTCTTTAACAAATCATGGGAGGATGGGGTGGTACCTGAGGACTGGAGGAGGACAAATGTGATTCCACTTCACAAAAGTGGGAGCAAGGCAGAGGCAGGAAACTACAGACCAGTTAGTTTGACTTCAGTGGAAGGGAAAATGATGGAATCACTTCTGAAGGAAAGAATTGTTGAGTACCTAGAGGCCAGTAGGGCACAGGTCCCAAGGCAGCATGGTTTCACAGCAGGAAGGTCATGTCAGATGAACCTAATAGATTTCTTTGACTGGATGACTAAAGTAGTAGACTATGGAGGGGCGGTGGATATGGTCTACCTAGATTTTAGCAAGGCATTTGACACAGTCTCACACAAAAGATTAATATACAAGTTAGCCAGCCTTGGAGTGGGTCCCAAGGTGGTAGCCTGGATAAAAAACTGGCTGGACAACAGGACGCAACGGGTAATAGTAAATGGAGTTCACAGGGAAGAAAGGAGGGTAACTAGTGGGGTACCGCAGGGTTCAGTACTGGGACTGGTCCTTTTTAATGTCTTTATTAGTGACATTGGAGAGCTCCTGGGATGAAAGGTATGTCTCTTTGCAGATGACACAAAGATCTGCAACAGGGTTGATGCACTAGGTGGGGTGGAAAGAATGAAAAGGGACTTGGCAAGGTTGGAGTAATGGTCAAATATGTGACAGCTCAGATTCAATGCAAAGAAGTGCAAGGTAATGCATCTGGGAAACAAAAACCCAGTGGAAGAGTACACAATGGGGGGGTGAGTTAATAACAACAAAAATCGAAAGAGACCTAGGAGTAATTATATCAGATGACCTAAAGGTGGGAAAGCAATGTGAGAAGGCAGTAAGGAGAGCTGGGGGGATACTGGGATGCATAGGGAGAGGCATCAACAGTAGAAAACAAGAAGCTGTCATCCCTCTGTACAGACTGTTAGTGAGACCCCATCTGGAGTACTGAGTGCAATTCTGGGAGACCTCATCTACGCAAAGACATAGCGTGGAGGCTGTTCAGAGGAGGGCAACCAAAATGGTGCAGGGTCTGCACCAGAATACATATGAGGAGAGACTAAAGCAGCTTAATATGTATACCCTTGAGGAAAGGAGGGAGAGGGGGGACATGATAGAAACCTTCAAGTGTCTCAAGGGAATTAACAAAGTACAAGAGGGTAGTATCTTTCAGAAGAAGAGATGTGCAAGAACAAGGGGGGCACAATTTGAAGATAGAGGGGGACAGCTCAGAGGTAATGTTAGAAAGTATTTTTTCACAGAGAGGGTTGTGGATGCATGGAACATCCTTCCTGAGGAGGCTGTGGAGTCAGGAACAGTGGGAGAATTCAAGAATGCATAGGACAGGCATAAGGCAATTCTAGTGGGGGGACAGGAGGAAGTAAACTGTTGATTAACTAGAATCTGCAGCTTATCCATCAGGTAGGGACATGGGCAGACTAGGTGGGCCAAGTGGTCCTTATCTGCCATCAAATTCTATGTTTCTGTGTTTACCAACTTTTAAATAAAATAAATAATATCATTCCATGTCAGAGGAGAAAAAAGATTTTTGGGTGAAATTTATAAAAATGATAGCTGTCACATTCATGAGGTGGTGTAAATAAATGGTTAGGCTGAAAATTTGGGGTGAAATATGTAAAATTATGAAAGTTATGAGTGAGCATAAGTAAATTTCAATGGATTTTATTTATTTTTTATTTATTTAAAATGTGGTTACTGGGAAAGACACACCGAGGCTTATTTCCAGGTGTGAACTGGGTACAAGGTGTACACTGAGGTATCCAAAAAAGTACAATAGTATTTTGGAATACAGGCAGTATGTACAACATCAGAGAAAAAGTACAAATAGTATTTCAGAATACAGGCAGTATGTACAACATCAGAAAAAGAGTACAAGCATTAAACATTACAGTATGGTAGAATCAAGTACTGGAATTATACAATAGAGAGGCATGAATTCACTTTGAGACCAGCTGTACAATATGACCATAGCGGCCTCCAAGAGTAGGTTAGGCCCAAGTAGGTGGTGAGCCCCATGGAACATCTATGGCGGGGGGGGGAGCCTAAGGAGTTGTTTAATGGCTGAAAGGGAGGAGGCCTGGTGAAGGTAAGGTGGAAGAATGTTCTATGGGGGGGTGATATGAAAGGCAGCTTGGCCAGCAGCATTGTGGGGGTGCTGGAGGTGGAACGTGCCCTGTGGCAGAGGGAGTAGTCTAGGGAATTGGCTGGCAAAAGGCGGGTAGTGAGGTAGGGGGGTAGGGAGCCTAGCCAATCTGCATAACTTGGCCATTTTAACATATTTTGATCCCAAATTTTCTACATACTCTGCTTATGAATCCACCTAATGAACAAAGGTGGTGAAAATTGTCTAATTCAGCCTGAAGGGTGATTTTGCTAAGCAACTGTGAAATTGCCTCTTGGGCTTGATTTGCATAATTCCTCCACCATCTTTCATGAGGTGGGATCTCAAAAAACCATGCTGAAAGCTTGGTGTCAAAATATGCAAAAATGGCGAAGTTATGCCTAAAAGTTGAAAACCCCATTGAAATGCATTGAACCGCACTTATCTTACTTTGTCATATTGGAGTCACTGGTTCCAGCAACAAGATGTGCCTTGGATTAGAGAGTGAATCTTCACCCTGGGAACTGTTCAGGTGAGTGAGGGTGTGTGGGGGGATTGGGAGTGTGGGGTGGTGGGTGCTGAATGGGAGTTAGGGGTGAAAAGGGATTGTCAAGGGACTGTTTTCTTTTTTACAGGTTAAAAAAGACATTGAGGGCTGTTTTCTTTATTTCAGTCATGGACAGACATTGGAAGGTGGGGGGTGCCAGTATACACCAAGGAAACACAAAATATCAAGGGGGATAGCAAGCACAGGGAGGGGATGCCACTAGACACCAGGAACAAATGTCAACATTATGTGGATGATGATCAGACGGTGGGGGGGGTGGCACTAGACATCAGAGAAAAATCCTATAACTGCAGGTACAGCAATCAGAGGGCAGGGGTACCACTAGATACCAGAGAAAAATCCTATAATTATGAGGATGGTGATCAGATGGTGAGGGGCACCTCAGACATCAGAGAAAAATGTAAAAATTACAGGGATGGTAACTGGAGGGTGGGGGGAACACTAGACACCAGGGAAACTTTCAAAAGTTATGGGATCGATGATCTGAGGGTGGGGTGTGCCACTAGACACCAGTGAAAATGTATAAAATTATGGGGACAGCTTGCAAAATATTTTTTTCGTTTGGAAGGACACTTTTCCATATCAAACGAAAAAAGGAAATGAAAAGGATTCCTTCAAATGAAAAAAGAATAACAAAAAAAACTGAGTCCCAGGTCTTTTTCTATTTGCATGGATCCTGTTTTGTTTAAACAAAAAAGGTCATATGGAAGGAGAGGGAAAAATACTAAGTCCAAAATCTTTTTCCATATCAAGGGATCCTTTTAGTTCAAAGAGCTAAAAAAAAACAAGCAAACAAAAACTAAGTACAAAGTCTTTTTCCATATCAAGGGATCCTTTTTTGTTTGAATGAAAAGGCCCATAAAAGATAAGCAGACGTGAGTAACGAAAAAGGATTTTCAAAGGAAAGAAAACACATTTTGGGTTCAGTTTTCCAATAGTTGAATGCAGAATGCACCTAATGGAGTCTCGATGAGCAAGATACGTGTTTTGGACTCGCTACAAGATGTCATTTTAGTGAGTTTTGATTTTTTTTATTTTCCAAAGAAAACAAGATGGTGGCAAATGAAAAAGGATTTCTCCAAATGAAAAAGGATTGGTCCCAAATGAAAAGGATTTTTTTTTTCCTATGGACCAAATTCTTTTTTTGTTCCATGCATCTATCCAAAAGACTGTACTGAACATGCTGTGAAACTAAAATTTAAAAATGTAATAACACTGAGAATGGATTAATATTTTTTTCACCAAACAAGAAAAAGGCACATCTGTGGTCCAAGCCCTTTATACCTTGAAAATTTCAGACTAAAATTATAAACTGTCTGGGCAAAAGGTGATGACAAAGAAACTGCAAAACATAGTGAATGTTTACATTTTTGCACTATCTGCATCTTGGAATCTGTGTTCCATGTCAAGTGTGAACCGTCGGAGACAGCCAAAACAACAGTTCTACCTGAATTTGTTTAAAATGTTCTAAACTTCAATGCAGAATTCCTTTTGGGAGGATTTTAATGTAAGAAAATCCATCCCGGTGGAGTTTTAATCATCATTTTATGGCTGCGTGCAGAAAGCATAGGCTGAGTCTTCTGAGTTACTCCACATAAATTAACTAATAAACCTCCAAAGGGACACATTTTCTAATGTTTTCAACAGAGTTTGTTAAGGAAAATCCTCCCAAAATGAATTTTGCATTGAAGTTCAGAACTTTTTAAACAAATTCAGGTAGAATCACCATCCAAAGCTCCATTTTACCTGTCTCAGATGGCGTGGACTTGACGTGATATGTGGAATCCACACATCTAACCAGAACAAAACTTGACATGTCAAGAGAGCTGCCACTCGAAGACTGCACATGCAAAATGTGTGCATATCCGTTGAATGTTTGTGAAGATATTAAAGTTCAAAATGTGAGGACTAACATAGAAACCCCCTGCTCAGCCCTAAATTTAGGGGCACTACTATGCCCCTATAATATGTGTAGCAGCTGCCAGATAGAAGGATGGAGATGACAAAAGGAAGGTTCATTTGTCCTTGTAGGTAACTGGTGAAGAACCACATGGCATTTGGTCAGGTGAAAACCTCAAATTCGATACTATAATGCAGAAATGTGAGTAATACTGCCTTCCTAAGGCAAATGTGACATATGAACAACACAGTTTTTCACAAGTGCACAGCAGAATGGGAATCAATAGAGCAGCATGATAAAGAGCTGCATGCAAAATATGAGTGCTATGGGCAATATTTTCAGTGCCCTGTGTCCATTTTTCTGACTCATGTGTGAAAATCTGCCTGAGAAGTTAGACCAGAAAGTTGGTCTAGCGTTCCAGATGAAATTCCACACTTGCATCAGAAAAATGGGCATGAGTCCAGCAGTTGTGGCAGAAATTGCTGTAAACTGTGGGAAATGCTGCAAATGCATCCAGATATCTGTGAATAGGATGCAGACATCCGAACGTATCTGCATGGGCACAGCATACATCTGAAAAATGGACACAAGTGCTACATCCAGCCCTTCAAATATCATGCCCAATAAGTTTGGGGAAATTTCAGAATTGTTGATTAAACACAGAATTAACAAGCCCATTTGATGGCTGATGCGTAACATTACCAACATCTTGGATTTGAAGGTGGACCTGGGAGATAGAATTTGGTGAAGCAGCTATGAAGAGCTTTGCCTGTAGCAGCCAATCCAAGCCTAGGAAAGGGTGATTGCACATTCGGCCACCACAGTGACCCCTGACAGTTAGCTGGGGGGGGGGCTTTCTCCATTATAGTGCTGTGTTTATTGTGTGTGAATACCCAGCTGTGTAGGCACCTGCTGTCACTGAGAAGGTAGTGGTAAGGGTCACTCGAGAACAGTGGTATGGTCATTGCTGATCCCTAGTCTATAGTGATCCATATCCCCAGTCTATAGTGATCCATGATGGAGGTACATGAGTAAAAATGCTGATTATGCTGGGATGTAGCTGGGACACAGTTTCCCTGGCCAAAAGTCTAGGAGAATGTACCATTCAACAAAAATGCAAGATAGCGTGTCTATGGGAATGTCTCGGCCAAGAAGGATAAATATCTACATGAAAAAAAAATCATCAATTGCATCTGGGGAAGACACGCACAAGTAATGAACCAGGAAGATCATGTTCTGGCCCAGAATTAGTGCTGGCATCTTCTGAATAATTGAAAATGCCACTACTTGCACAATTCACAAAACAGTTCAAATACTTGAATGTTTATAACCTTGTTCAGCTACTGAGAGGCCTTACCACATAGTTGGGGCTATTTTATTTGATCTTTAATAGAAGAGTATATTCCTAAAAGTTACTGCTTACTAATAATGTCTTCGAGAGGTTGTGATGTTGATTTCCAGTATATATATATATGATACATGATGAGCAGCTGTGGAATATGGAAAGTTTTAGCATGAGTGTAGAGTGAACTGTGATAATATCTTGGGTGGTGAAGCCACGAGTGATATCACAGTTCACTCTGCAAGAGTGCTAATATTTGTCATGTTCCATAGTCACAGACTGGATGGGCTTGTGATCCTTCTCTGTCGTCAACTTCCATGTTTCTATGTTTCTATGTTGCACATCATGTGTGCGATTTATACAATAGGGTATTTCTCTTAGGTTTTGTTTCATTATTTTATTTTTGCTGTGTATGGTGGCATTTTGGTGTTATTTTAGATTGTGGTATTCTTCCACGGGTGTACTTTGTTTCATGAATGAAGTCGTCGTTTTGGTTTTGTGCATGGGAGATGTATGGTCTTTCATTGGTTGCTGTTGTGAATGGTTGCTTATGTAGTGATGTAATTGGTCAGTTTACTGTAGCATGTGAGTTGCGTGTTGTTTGATTAGCATATTAATGCTCTTGGGTGGGGTTTGTGGTGAAATCTGCAGTTGGCGTTTCATGGAGTTTTTTCTGCCTTGTGGAGTATTCTTGGATTCATTTTTTGGGTGAACTCTGTAAGTTTTTTTTTTTCTGTTGGGATCATGTAAAATATTTGTGTTTGTGACATTTGTACTGCAGACTCTGGTATGCTGCACCAGGGTGTAATACAGAGTTATTTTCACTTTCGGCTTTTCAGCTTTAGTGAATCAGACAGAGAAACACACTTAATAAAGGGATACTTTGTAGCTCTGTTTTTTTTCTGTTATTGTGCTGGTTATATTGTAAGATGTGCTGCATCTGTAGAATGTGGTTTGTTCCATGATGGTGGTGTGTTTCCTTCAGTCAGATTAGATATGGCATCTAGAACAGCACGGGAAAAATGGGGAAATACGGGAGGATGATGGTGGACACAGTTGCTTAGCAGGTGAAAATCGTGATGTTTTTAAGTGTATGTGAAAGTAGTTCTGATACAGTGTTTAAGCAGTGCTGTCAGTTGGTGACATAATGAGTGTTGGAATAACACCTGTTGACATAAGGAGAGTAGGTATATTTGTCTGAATATACCACTGTGTCTACATCAGCAGCATGTTATTCAACACCAGTGAAAATAACACTATATATTGTAATGGTTATTGCTTCATCCCTATTGTATAACTATATATATATATATATATATATATATATATATATTATGGTAGCACGGTAGTGCTACCATAGTTAGGGTTGGGGAGCCATCTACATGTTAAACCTAAAATGTTGCACCTTGATAACTTTGCAACCATTCAACAGATTTGCCTGACATTTGAATTACATGATCAAGAACCGTACATCTTGGGATCTGCCAGCTTTTGTACTGTTTGGATATACTGTAAAGTTATTAAGCATGATCTGCCCATGCGTTTAAGCTTTTTTGAATTCTTTGCTCATCCCTACAGGTCACACAGTCTGAGCGATCAGTCCTAAAACTTCAGGGAACATGCAGCCTGGGTCTTCAATGTGCCTTTTGAAGATTTCATGAAAAAATAGCAAATGGTTCAAAAGTTATTCAAAAAACAATTTCTCATTCTAAGTCAATGGGAAAAGTTAACAAAAAGTTTGACAGTGTCACAAATACACTTTTTAGTGTCGCAAATGGCCCTAGTAGTGTCACAAATCTGCCATTTTGTTTTCAGTTGGTGATCAGAAAAATGTTTGGCATTTAAATTTGGGACCCTCTAGCAACACAATTATTTTTGTGATCACCTAGTCGGACCCTGAGGATGCTAGCCATGTCTTTATTTTGGGGTGAAACACCCTAGAAATATGTTTTTCAAATTTATGGAAAAAGTAGTGTCCCAAAGTAGTGTCACACTCATGACACTTTTGCAAATGCATGTGAAAGCTGTCACAAATCACGACACTACTTTTTCAGACTATGGCCAAAATGACAGCAGTTCTTTGCTACCCTGCTGCAAATGAACAGTTTGGTCTTTTGGGGTGAACTTTTGAGGGAAGGCAGCCAACATCTCACAGATGTGCCTTTTTGTGGTTTGGTGACAAAATATTGCATGGATGAAAAGTCACGGTACTCCGAAATTGACACTTTTTCCCATAGACTAACATTGCGGCTTCCGCTGCATGACAGTAATTCTTTGCCACCCTGCTGCAAAATAATGGTTTGGTCTTTTACACTGACATTTGGAGGGAAGAAAGCCAATATCCCACAGATGTGTCTTTTTGTGGTTTGGTGAAAAGATATTACAGGGCGGCAAAGTTATGGCACTCCGAACTTCTCTTTTTTTCCCATAGGATAACATTACGGCATTTGCCATGCCTTTCAGGGCCCGTATCTCAGAAACAGTGTGAGATACTGACTTTTCATCAGAAAAATGCTTAAAGGGACACTGTCAACTTGCTTTTCATCATATTATTTCTAAATAAAACTCCACGTTTTATGATTGTTTACCCTCCCTAAAATTCACTGATGTTGCTGTTTGTTTTGTCTGTCTCCTTGTTTAGTAGAACTGAAATACATGGCAATGTATATTTATAAACAACCTTGTTTTGTTTACAATCCTGGTTCTGTTCTTACTGCAGACTTCCTGAGCATTAGAAACACACCCAAACAGTGCAGTCACTCATAAGAAAGAAGCCTCCTAAACTCCCACTGCATCATGAGGGGCTAGACTGTTTTGTGGGAGCTCCCAAGTCCAGGAAAGATGTGTTTGGGGTTGCTCAAGGGATGTAAACAAACCTGTTTTGGTGTGATAACACCAGTATGTTGGGCAGTCTGTTTTTCACTTTTTTAAAGAAAATAAGTGTCAGAATTAAACTACCAGCTACATCAACAAGCAGTACTGAATGTTGGCAGTCATAAAATATGTTTTTTAAACTAGGGACACTTTGAGACCTAAGGGAGTTGATAGTGTCCATTTAAGGCTAAGTACAAAACTAGCCAGAAAAGTCCTAAATCATATGACTTTTACATTTTTTTCTACGTCGTACAGTTTCTGAGATATAAGCAATTTAGTATTCCAACTCCTCATTTTCTGCTCCGAGACCGATTATTATGCATACATTCTTTGTACTCACTGTCTTTTCAACACGCACCCTGATGCCAGTTGGGGGTGTGTGCTGGGGGGTCCAAGGGGGGCTCTCAACCCTAACACCAAATTTCCTCACTTTTGTCGCTGTGGAACAACCCTAACTAATGCATTAAACTGAGTTTTTGCCTCTTATATATATATATATATATATATATGTGTGTGTGTGTATATATATATATATATATATATATATATATATGTATATATTGACACAATTCAGTGGTGTAGGCTTTAAAGCACCTTGATTGATGTGCAACATGGCATCCAAACAATCCGCGATTGAATGACGTGAAACAAAGATATGTCAAAGCTAAGACTTTTATGAAAGAAATAGATGAATACAAGGTTTGGTACACCAGGTTGATAATATTTCATAGCACCACACTGAATAGTTCTTATCCATCTGCACAGTTGCTAATTTGCAGGAGTCTATGATCTAATCTGGCAAAGGAACTGCTTGGTACATATAATGCAGAGTTTTACAAGGGAAGAAAACAACTGAAGAAAATTTTGTTGCAATGGTTCTATGGCAAAGATATATTGTATGTGTGCTTCCAGCACGTTAACCAGAGAGGGGAATGGTTTCATAGCAACAAGGACAATTCTTGGAACCAAGAGGGCATAGTATCTGCTCTGGTTGTCTCATTCATACATTGTGGAAAATGAGATAGGACTTTTACTAAAGTAGAATCATATTGATCACAGAAAACAATCAGGAGATGTTTCCTGCCTGGTATCTGACTAAAGACAATCTTTATTGAGTGGTACTGAAGGGTTAGAGAAAATTCTACCTGCAAAGATGCCAGGGGAAGAGTAAGCAGAAGTGTCTTTACTATAGGAGAATCCCACTCCTGATGTCTTTGCATTGGGCAACCTGGAAACTCTCAGATGAACTAATCATGTGAAGGAAAAGCTGCCTTGGCTTATGGAGACTTGTAAAAAGGTACAGGGAAGCAAATGCTAAAGACCTGTAGTATTTAAAGGGTGAAGCACTGGTGACTTCTCACCTCTAGCTTACCTTTGTAATTTGTTTCAGAACCTAAATCATTGTTGCTGGGTTTAAATTTGAAACCCCCTTTTGTTTTGCAAACATTTAGCACTGAGAGTGGTATAATAGTATACAGTAAGTGTCTTTGTGTTTGGTTGCTGGACATTGTCTAACCTTTGGAGAATGTGTTCTTATTTCAGATGATTTGGGGGGTTGCAATTGAAATTATTCATAGAGTCATAGAAGAAGCTGGCAGATAAGGACTATGTGGCCCACCTGATCTGCCCATGAAAATTCCCAAGTACTGATCATCTACTGGGGGGCCTTCAAATCTGCCCCTCCACCACTCAGTATACCCATATAGTTATCCCATGCATTTTTTAAACTTGTGATAGTTTCTGCTCCCACCACATCCTCCAGCAAACAATTCCAGTCATTCACTTCCCTCTCAGAGAAGAACTTCCTCATCTTACCCTGGACCCTGCCCTCCAATAACGTCATACTGTGCCCCTAGTGTCAGAAGCCCCACTCCATTGAAACAGGCTCTCCACCTGTGCCTTGTTAACCCCATTTAAATATTTAAATGTCTCAATCAAATCCTCCCTTCTTCTCCTATCCTCTATGGAGTACAGGTTTAATTCCTCAAAAATCTCCTCATAGGACATCCCCCTTAGACCCTGCATCATCCTTGTGGTCCCCATCTGCACAGTCTCCAATCTGTCTTTGTCCCTGCAGAGATAGGGTCTCCAAAACTGCACACAGTATTCGAAGTGCAGTTGTACCAGTGATAAATACAGGTGAGAAGCATCTCCCTTCTCCTGCTGGCAATCCCCTTCCTATGCATTTGAGGATTTGGTTAGCTTTTCCCACTGTTTTCCCACACTGCTTTGCCACCTTAAGGTCATCATTAATAATTACTCCCAGGTCTTTCTCCTCCTTAGTGACCTCCAGCACCTCCCCCCAAGTGTGTATTCCACCCATGGGTTCTGGTTCCCCTAGTGCATGATTTTGCATTTCTGGTTCCTAGATCTGAAGTGCAATATCTTGCATTTCTTGGCAGCGAACCCCAACTGCCATGTTTTGACCACTCCCGCAGTTTGGTCAGGTCTTCCTGCAGCCCCTTCTACCCTTCAATGTCATCTACCACAGCTCCCATCTTTGTATCGTCAGTAAATAGACTGATCCTACTCCTGTTTAGCAATGAATATCCCAAACAATGCTGGACCCAGTACTGATCCCTGTGGCACCCCACTCATTACTTCCCTAGGTGATGTGAGTTCCCACCCCACCACTACCCTCTGCTGCCTTCAATTCAGTCAGTTGATGCTATTTGACCATCTTTGTTCCCACCCCTATGTACTCCAGCTACTCCCCCAGCCTCCCAAATGGCATGGAATCAAAGGCTTTACTGAAGTCCAAATACAGGACTTCCACTGCATGGCTCCTGTCCAGCTCCATGGTCACCCAGTCATAATACTCAATTAGATTTGTCTGGCAGGATCTGCCTGAGGCAAACCCATGCTGTCGACTGTCCTGGAGACACTGTCCTCCAAAAAGGTCACTAGCCTCTCTTTTGTATTCTCTCTATGAGCTTTCCCACAATGGATGTGAGGCTTGCTGATCTGTAGTTGTCTGGTTCATCCCTAGGGCCACTTTTGTGAATGGGCACCACATGGGTCATCCTCCAGTCTTACGGTATGCATCCTGTGTCCAGGGAGGTCTTCAGCAGGTCAGCCAGTGGTCCTGCCAGGATCTCTGCTAGCTCCTTATGTACCCTAGGGTGAATGCCATCTGGTCCCTGTGCCTTGTCCACCTTTAGTGCCCTTAATCGTTCCAGAACCCTGTCCTCTCTAATCCCTGTGTCAGTCACCTCATCCCCAGCATTGCCCATTCCACCCCTCCCTTGATGTATCTGTCTCCCTTTCTCCTTCATGAACACAGAACAGAAGTATTCATGCCTGATCCTCCCCCTTCTCCACTCACACTCCATCCTTCCTAATCCTCACAACCTGGTCTTTGTTTGTCCTTCTTTCATTAATGTATCTAAAGAAGTCCTTTTCTTCTTCCTTAATACTCTGTGCCAGTCTCAGCTCTCTTGAAGCCTTGGCCATTGTGACTAGCCTGGTAACCTCTCTGGACTTCTTCATATACTCATCCTTGTTGCCCTCCCCTGCCAATTTCTTCAGTTTCCAAAATGCTTTTCTCTTGGCCCTTACCCCTTCCATGACTTCCTGAGTCAACCAACTTGGCTTCTTTGCCCTTCCCTTCTTACTCCATGTCTTTGTACAATCCCAGTAGCCTACATCAAACCCTTTTTAATAATATCCTATTTCTGACTAGCACCCATGCCTGGTTGAATTCCCACAGATACCTACCCCAAATTCCCCCATCCTTTTAAAGTCCACCCCTTGAAAATCAATCACCCTGGTTCCCATACCCTCTGTTTCCCTACCCATATTGAGTGTGAACCACACCAAGTGGCGGTCACTCCCAGCCAGAGGATCCTCTAGCCCTAGATCTTTTACAGCACCCCCATTTGATAGTACCAGGTCCAGAATCCTCTCCAGTCTAGTCAGCTCTTGTACCAGCTGTACCAGGAAGCTGTCCTGAAATACTTCTAGTATGACCTGCTCCTTTGCACTCATGGTGGTTGGAGTTCTCCAATCCACCCTAGGTAGGTTGCAGTCCCCCACCACCACTGTGTTCCCCTTCCTACAGACCCTTCTGATTTGCTCAGCTAACACTCTATCCAGGTCATCCCCTTGCACTGGAGGTCAGTATACTACCCACATCCTCAGTGTCCTACTTTTTGAATCTTGAAACTGCATCCATAGTGCCTCTGTCCTGCCTTCATCAACCTCTTCCCTTATACACTTTATCCCTTCCTGTACATAGATTGCCATGCCCCCCTTTCCCTTAGCCCTATCTTTCTTGAATATTCTATACCCTGTGATCATCAAATCCCAGTCCTAGTACTGGGTGGCCCAAGTGGCCCACATCAGGGAGCAAGCAGCACCAACATTTTGAATGAGGGAGTGCACCTATAGTGTGTAAGTCTTTGGTGGTCCTGTGCCACCTGTGCAGGATTTTGGTCTGGACTAGACAACCCTTAGTGACCATATATGCATGATGGGCTATTACTATACATGAATCCCACTGCTTCTGAGAGATGTAATGGCCTAATTCTTGGCCCATTGGACCCTTTTCCAATCCAGTATTACTTGCTGGACATCCCTAACTGTAGTGTAAATCTGGCCTGCTATCCCTGTCTATGTGTGGATAGCACCCATGTTTAAGACCAGTCCCAGGCAATCCAAGACTTATGGGGCTTATCCAAAGCCTGGACTGCTGCCTTTAGCTGGTAGCAGTGGGAACGTCAACTAGAGTTGCTGGAAGGAGAGTAACAACTCTGAGTTTGGGAATAAACAACATTTATGAGGGGGAGTTTTTTGCCAGCGCTCAATATGGGGGTATTTCTGGAGGAGGAGGAAGAACCCACCTCTACAGTTAACATAGTATAATATAGTAAGAGGGGAGCTGCTAAGCATGTCAGAGCCAATGGCTATGACAAAGAAGTGGATTCGGGAAATATGGACTTTTTTGTTTAAAAATATTATTTGATTTGTCTATATTATGGGCTTGCCCCCCAATTTTTCTTAAAAATGAGAGACATGGATGGCAGTGCCCCACAATGTCAAAAAAATAAGAAAGTAGTGATCACTCACAGAATGCAAGCCCAAGATGCCATTACTTGAGCCCACAATTCCACCAATGCTATTAGCATAATGCGACCCTATTCTCCTCTGCTATTACAGGAGAGTCCTTACTCCTCCACTAACTCTAATATGTGCTCTCAGTGATAACAGGACATTCTGCATGTTTATGGTTGGGAGTGGGGGGTCTTAAAGGAGTACTACCATCAAATTTGGAAAAACTTGTCTTGTGAGAGTGTTTAATTTGTGTGTGTAGTCATGGTGTGTCTTTTCATTTTTTTGCTATTAGAGGTTTTTTTTTTGGATAAATTAGCCTGCTAGTTATACAATAGTTTTATAGCTATTGAGGATCTCTGTCTTAGCAAGGTTAATTGCTCTTCTTTTTGCAATAATATGTCCTGTCCCATGTGACAGTGATGCATCCAGGATCACTGATTCATCAATTTCTAGAGACAGGAACCTGATGTTCTGACCTCCACTAAACAGCTAATTCAATATTTTTGTTTTCTATGTGTGTTTCAGATCTAGCCAGCAGGAGTAAATGTTTTGCTTCTAAAACTTTTCATTTCATCAAACTACACAGAGCCATAAAAGGCATACAAATCACCCCAGTCATTGATGCAATAATTAGTCAAGACTCTAGCTGTTTTCATACAGAATAACCCACTCAATTAAACCTCAAGTATTTGTTAAACAGTAAATGTAGCCATTGGTGCTCACTGGACAAGGAAACTTAATTAATATCACAGTTCTGCTTTTATAAAATTGTCTCTAAACCAGTGCTTGTGGAATCCTTGGTCCTGGATACATCACTGTCACATAGGACAGAAGCATTGCAGGAACAAGTAGAGCAATAAGCTATGCTAAGGTGGAGCTCCTCAGATCCATAGAAACATAGAAACATAGACTTTGACGGCAGATAAGGACCGCTAGGCCCATCTAGTCTGCCCATTTCCCTACCTACAGGATAGGCCACAGATCCTAGTTAATCAACAGCCTTTATCTTCCTGCCCCCCACAAGAATTGCCTTATGTCTGTCCCATGCATTCTTGAATTCTCCCACAGTTTTAGATCCCACAACTTCCTCAGGAAGGTTGTTCCATGCATCCACTACCCTCTCTGTGAAATAATACTTCCTCACATTGCCCCTGAACCGCCCTCCTTCTATCTTTAAATTGTGTCCCTTGTTCTTGCAAGTCTCTTTTCTGAAAGATGCTACCCTCTTGGACTTTGTTGATTCCCTTGAGGTACTTGAAAGTTTCTATCATGTCCCCCCTCCCTTCTTTCCTCAAGGGTATACATATTAAGCTCCTTTAGTCTCTCCTCATATGGCTTCTCTTGCAGACCCTGCACCATTTTAGTTGCCCTCTGACTGCCTCAATCCTGTCTATGTCCTTGTGGAGATGGGGTCTCTAGAACTGGACACAGTATTCCAGATGGGGTCTCACCAACTGTCTGTACAGAGGATAACAACTTCCTGTTTTCTGCTGCTGATGCCTCTCCCTATACATCCCAGTATACCCCCGGCCTCCCTACTGCCTTCTCATATGCTTGCTAACCTTAAGGTCATCTGATATGATTACCCCGGTCCTTTCCTGTTTTGTTGTTGTTACTACCTCCCCACCCATTGTGTATTCTTCCCTGGGTTCTTGTTTCCCAGGTGCATTATTTTCACTTTTGCATTGAATCCTAGCTGCCATACATCTGACCATTCCTCCAGCCTTGCCAAGTCCCTTTTCATCCTTTCCATGCCTCCTTGTGTGTCAACCCTGTTGCAGATCTGTGTGTCATCTGCAAAAAGGCATACCTTTATTTCCAGTCCCTCTGCAATGTCACTGATGAAGACATTAAAAAGGACTGGACCCAAAACTGAACCCTGCGGTACCCCACTAGTGGCCCCCCTTGCTTCAGAGTGGACTCCATTTACAATTACCTTCTGTGTCCTGTTGTCCAGCCAATGTTTTACCCAGGCTACCACCCTGGGTCCCACTCCCAGGCTGGTTAATTTGACTATTAATCTTGTGTGTGGGACTGTGTCAAATGCTTTGCTAAAGTCTAGGTAGGCCATGTCCACAGCCCTCCCTGGTCTACTACTTTGGTCACCCAGTCAAAGAAATCTATTAGATCTGTCTGACATGACCTTCCGCTGTGAACCCATGCTGCCTTGGATCCTGTGCTCCACTGACCTCTAGGTACTCAACTATTTCTTTCCTTCAGAAGTGACTCCATCACTTTCCCTACCACAGAGGTCAGACTGACAGGTCTGTAGTTTCCTGCCTCTGTCTTGGTCCCACTTTGTGAAGGGAATCACATCCACCTTCCTCCAGTCCTCAGGTACCACACCATCCTCCCATGATTTATTAAAAAGAGTAGCCAGTGGTTTCACTAGTTCCTTCCTTAATTCTTTTAGAATTCTGGGGTGAATTCCATCAGGACCCATTGCTTTGTCCACCTTCAGTTTTAGGAGTTCTTGCAGAACCCTTTCTTCTGTGAAAGGACTGGAATCGACCCCCCTATCAAGAGTGCTTCTGTTAATTGGATTAGGCACTTCCCCCTCCTCTTTTGTGAATACTGAGCAGAAATATTCGTTCAGTATTCCTGCTTTTTCACTGTCCCCCTCTGCCCACCCACCGTTCATTCTATTCAGCCTCACTATCCCTCCCTTTGTCTTTCTAAAGCTCGCTGATGTACCTATAAAAGGATTTATCCCCCTTCTTAACTGAGTTGGCTACCTTTTCCTCAGTTTGGGCCTTTGCTATTCTGACTTCCCTCCCTGCTTCTTTCTGCCTTAACTGGTACAGCTCTCTGTCCTGCTCCTTCTGTGTTTCCTTATACTTCCGAATGCTATCTTTTTCTTCCTGACTTTCACAGCCACCTCTCTTGAGAACTATAGTGGCTTTTTCTTTTGTTTTGATTTGTTTATTTGCTTCACACAAAGGCTTGTTGCTCTGTGATGGCAGTTTGATAATTCCCATTGTTGCTCCACACCTCCTTCTAGCCTGTTTGCTAGTGCTTTTCTGAGGCACTCTCCCATCTTGCCAAAGTCAGCCCTCCTAAAGTCCAGTACCCTCACTTTTGTATGGCTTGACTCTGTAGCTGAGTTTAACGTGAACCACACTGTTTGATGGTCACTTGTCCCCAGATGGCAACCTACTTCTAGATCTGAGATCCTCTCACTGCCCCCGTTTGAGAGTATGAGGTCTAAGATTGCTCCCTCATGAGTGGGTTCCGAAACTAGCTGTCTAATGCCTGCCACCTGTATGGCATCAAGAATGGCCCTGCTCTTGGATGTGGCTGCAGCAAATGTGCTCCAGTTAACATCTGGCATATTCAGGTCTCCCATCAGCAGTATCTCCCCTTTCTCTGCCATTCTAAGAATGCTTTCCATCATATCCTTGTCCATTCCTTCTCTCTGACATGGGGGTCTGCACACAACCCCTGTGCGGATTGTGGTGCCCTTTCCAGTCTCCATGGTGACCCACAGTGCCTCCTCTCCTCCCTGTTTACTCTTTTGTTCAGTTGCTTTTATCCCTTCCTTTACATAGAGAGCTACTCCTCCCCCTCTTCTCCTCTGCCTGTCTCTCCTGTAGGTTATGTACCCTGGTATGTTAACATCCCAGTCATGGTTCTCTGTGTACCATGTTTCTGTGACTGCTACGATATCCAGGCATCCCTCTTCCATTAAGGCCACCAGCTCAGGGAGCTTGTTGCCCAGACTACGGGCATTGGTACTCATTACCCTCCATTTCCTGATGGCCTTACCCCCTTTGCCCCATCCCTGTCCTTCTTGCCTTTGTCACTTTCTCCATTTACCCCTGCCCTTCTCCCATCGACACCTCCATGTTGGTGTTTGCCACGCTTACTACCGTGATTGTTTGGGGGGCTAGGATTTTCCTTCTCCTTTCCAGTGCCTCCCCCCTTGACTAGTTTAAAAGCTTGCCAATGAAGCATTTAAACCTATCACCTAGGATCCTGGTTCCCCTCCCGGACAGATCCAGCCCATCATGCCAGTTTAGACTTGCATCACTCCAGGTGGACCCCCAGTCCCCAATGAAGCCAAATCCCTGAGCTCCACACCAGTTTTTCAACCACTGATTGAATCCCATGGTATGGAACACCCTAGCCTCTCCTATGCCATAGATGGGTAGCACCTCCGAGAAGGTTACCATGCATGCTACTTGACTAAGGCCCCTCCCCAATTCCATAAACTCTTCCTGCACTTCTCTAATCCCTTTCTTAGCCAGGTCATTTGTCCCTAGGTGGACAATGACATCCAGCTCCCTCCCCTGTGCAGCTTCTCTGGCAATCCTGAGGATTCGCTCCCTGTCCCTCCAAGCCATGGCACCAGGCAGGCACCTTACCTCCCTCTCCCCTTCCTTGCCCAGTTCTACCTTCCTAACAATGGAGTCCCCCACCAGGAGTTGTTTCCTTCCCCTGCAGGGTCCCCTGCCACCCTCCTGTGGGTCTCCTTTGTGGAGGTTCCCAGCATCCTCCTTGGTCTCCACTGTAGGTGCCTCCATAGAGGAACCACACTTTGCCAGAATGGCATAGGAATTGTGGAGAGGTACAACTGGAGGGATGTGCCTCTGTTCCACCACTCTCACCCTCCCTGAGCCCACTGTGGTCCAACCGCCCCTCTTTCTTGGCAACCTCTGAGGCAATGGCAGTGGCACTGGTGGTCCCTGGATGGAAGAGGAGGTCCCACAAATCCTGGCCAACTCAGCCTGGAGATGAGCAACCTCCTCCCTCAGCCCAGAGAGGTGCCTGCAGATGGGACAACACCGCATCCTCCAGAATATCTCCCGGAAGACTGCTGCTCCACAGCCACTGCACTGCACCACTCAATCATGTCTTATTTCTGACCCCTTAACTGTTTGCAACTTACTCTTTCGTCTGTTTTTTCTCTCTCTCCTTACTTTTTGCCTGTGTGCCCTTTAAGCTCCTGATTGTCCTGTTCTGAGACAAGAGTATCCTATATTTCTCAGTAGACCACTTGCTTGTTCAGAGGCAGACCTCCAGCAGCTAGAGGGTGCCGTAGAGCTACTCTTGCCCTTCTAGGATGGTGGGTCCTTGGTGGGTCTGTGATCACTCACTTCCTGCCCCTAAACAGGAAGTTCCTGTTGTCAGTCAAATCCTGTGCCTATAAAAATAGAACTAGCTTTGGGTGGAGTGGAGGGGAGGGAAGGAGGGCAATATAGTACCAGCAGAGAAGTTCAGTCACACAGCAGTCCTTTCTCTTGGTGTCTTCTGCCAAGCTATTAGCAGAATCTTTTTAAGGCAGTCTTTAAATGTAGCTTCCTTCTAGCTAAACCACTCCCCCTACTTACCAGACCTTTCTACAAGTAATTTAAACCTCACAGCAGTTAAGTCCTTTCAGTCACCTGCGATTTACACCTAGATGACTTTTCAGTTACCCATTCAGTTCAGTTAACTCAAACACACACTTTTTTTTGTGTTTTTTTGTATGTTAGTTTTTTACCCTAAATTAAAGGTCCAAATACAAAAGTTCTTCTACTTTAGTCCCAGCAGAGAAGTTCAGTCACACAGCAGTCCTTTCTCTTGGTGTCTTCTGCCAAGCTATTAAACTATTAAGCCATAAAACTACCATAACACTAGCAGGCTGAATTGAGGAAAACTCCTAAAAGCAACCAAAGGGAGGGGTACACTAGGGCTACACACATAAATCAAAACACTCTGCACAATGTTTGTATTTGCAAATTCTGACTGTAGTACTCCTTTAACAAAATAAAATGTTACACGTCCTGTATGTGTGGTATACTTGGTATCACAGTCTCAATTAATGTATTGTTAAGAATACTGACACTTACAAACAAACATGAATTATTCTGTGCATGTACAGCATTGTATCTTATAATGTTTTTTAAACTGTACATGCCCAGAACATTGTTTTGAACCTAAATCAAAATGATTCAAATAGGAATATAAATTGCAACCATAGAAAGGCATACTATTACCCTCCCCTTTGTTTTGATTTTAATATTTTGGAATCTGTGCTGTAAACCATTCCAAACAAAAAGGCAAAACTCAGTTATGACACATAACATTTTTATGAGCTACATATTTCTTATACATGTAAATAGATCGGGCCAAAATTTTCAGGGTATAGGTTCTGGCATCATCTGCAAACCCTGAAAAGTTCAGCCCCATTTGTCCATGGGTATCCAAGGTTTAAGTGTGCGAAATTCTGCAAGTTCTATAAAAGTTTCCAGTGAACTCTAATTATGGAACCATGACTGTGCTCATTAATAATCTTAAATCTGGTGATATCACTTACAAATCTGTATAAATAATAAAAGCAAGTGTTTTGGGAGTGGATTTTGTAGGACTCAGTTGACACTGGTTTATGTAAAAAGATGAACATTATTATTAGTTGTATGTTGTATACTACATTAGTAATATCATGTTAATTGTGCCCCCAAGAACAAGGGGGCACAATTTGAAGATAGAGGGGAGGCAGCTCACAGGTAATTTAAGGAAGTATTTTTCACACAGAGGGTTGTGGATGCATGGAACGGCCTTCCGGAGGAGGTTGTGGAGTCAAAAACAGTGATGGAATTCAAGCATGCATGGGACAGTCATAAGGCAATTCTAGGGGGTGGGGGTAGGAAGAAGTAGGCTGCTGGTTAACTAGGATCTGCAGCTTATCCATTAGGTAGGGAAATGGGCAGACTGGGTGGGCCAAGCGGTCCTTATCTGCCGTCAAATTCTGTGTTTCTATGTTAATCCCAACAATTAAGGGTTAGGGGCTCATCCTTGAAGTTCCAATCAGGTACTCATTCTGTGTTGGTGTACCTGTGTACAAACAAAGTTACATGCAAGTGCAGAGTAAGTGATGGAAAAAAAAAAACAACACAAGAAAGAACACACACAGAAAAAATACATCAGCCACACTCAAAATAGGACAAAGCAAAATCAACATGAAATTCAGGTGCTTTCTGCCTTGCTAACTGACGATTCATTGGTCCAGTGGATGAGTAGGCATATAGGAATAGCTGTGCAGTATAGTAGTGCTAGTGTGTCTGGATTTTAAGAGGTTACTATGTACAGTCAGTAGCAGAGTACTGTGGTTGTAGGTGGTAAATGTTAGATATGTGTGGCCTTCCACACTCTCTGTTCTGGAGGAACAACCACTCTTTCTGAAGTAACAGCATCAAAGAACTTTCTTGAGATGGGTTCCACCCCCTCATGATGCTACAGAAGTAAGGTCCCTTGGCTAAATGCACCATATTATAGATGTACAGATATAGTGAGGTAGGCCACTGGAGGAGATGAGGGCAGATGGTGTGAGCAAAGAAACAAGTGTCCAAAGGATGATTGGGGCATGCACACTATTTATAGTGCTCAGAGGGAGGCATGGCAAATGTTGCCTGCTACCCGACTGAACCTCACACATATACTGCTAATTCACTGGTCCAGCAGATGCCTATGTATGCAGGGCTGCTTGTGCAACATACTAGAGATAGTGCTACTAAGCTGAATGAAATCACTGAATATGGTCAGTAGGTTAGTAGAGTGGTTGGTAGGAGGTAAAACAGTAGATAAGTGTGGTCCTTCATGCTTTCTGTTACAGAGAATCTACCACCCTTTTTAGGGCACCAAAGGCACAGAACCTTCTTGAGGTGGGTTTCACCCCAGAGGTGCTGCAAGATTGAGGTCCATTATCTACAGGTACCTAATGGAAGATGCCTAAAGGTCAGAGATGAAGCATGGAAAACCCACTGGGACATCAGTTCTGATAAGGCGTGAGGGAAAGCCACCTCACTGAGCTGAGTGACAAGAGCAACCATCTGAGTCCCAACTTGACTGAAACACAGAAACATAGAAGTTGACGGCAGATAAGGACTGCAAGGCCCATCCAGTCTGCCCATTTCTTTTTCTACCTTATGAATGTGCCATTGGCCTTTGCTCTGTCAATGGCCTATTTATTCATATTCATCTGCATTGCTCCCTTATGCCTATCCCATGCCTGTTTGAAGCCCTGCACTGTATTTATATCCACCACTTCCTGAGGTGTGCAGTTCCATGCATTCACCACCCTTTCTGTGAAAAAGAACTTCCTCACATTATCCCTTAATCGGCCTCCCTCAAATCCCATGCTGTGTCCTCTTCTCCTGCTATATTTCTTATATTAAAACATGTTAGACTCTTTCACCTTGTAAATGCCCTTAAGGTGTTTGAATGTTTCGATCATATCACCTCTCTTCCTCCTTTGCTCTAGGGTATACATTTTGAGCTCCGTTAATCTGTCCTCATATGTTTTCTGATGCTGTCCCTGCACACTTTTGGTTGCCCTTCTCTGGACTGCCTCAATCTGGTTAATGTCTTTGTGAAGGTGTGGCCTCCAGTACTGCACGCAGTACTCCAGATGGGGCCTAAACAGTGTCTTGTAAAGAGGGATTATTATCTCCCTCTTCTGACTTGTGATACCCCTACTACTACACCCCAACATCCCTATAGCCTCACCTACTGCTTTAGAGGTCTGCTTGGATGATTTCAGATCATCGGTGATGATGATGCCCAAGCCTCTTTCTTCCTTTGTGACTGCCAGCAACTCCCCCCCCAGCCTATAGGTGGCTTCAGGGTTTCTCTTTCCTATGTACATAATCTTGCACTTCTTTGCATTAAACCCCAGTTGCCACTCTTCCAACCATTTTGCTAGTTTATCCAGATCTCTTCTCATTCTTCCCACCCCATCTGGATCATCCACTCTGTTGCAGATCTTGGTGTCATCTGCGAACAGACAAACCTTACCCTCCAGTCCGTCTGCAATGTCACTGATGAAGATATTGAAGAGCACTGGCCCCAGTACTGATCCCTGAGGTATCCCACTTGTGACTTGCATTTCTTCTGACTGTATACCATTTACCACCACTCTCTGTTTTCTGCCCATCAACCAGTTTTCCATCCAGTTGACCAACGTCTGACCCACGCCAAGCCTACCCAGCTTATTTATCAATCTTCTATGTGGAACAGTATCGAAAGCTTTGCTGAATTCAAGGTAGGCAACATCAACTGCTCCCCCTTGGTCCACCACTCTGGTTACCCAGTCAAAGAAATCTATGAGGTTAGTTTGACATGACCTTCCTTTTGTAAACCCATGCTGTCTTGGATCCTGTGCTCCTATGGATTCCAGGTGTAGCACTATTCTTTCCTTAAGGAGTGTCTCCATAATCTTGCCCACTACTGAGGTAAGACTGACTGGTCTGTAGTTCCTTGCCTCCTCCTTGCTGCCACTCTTGTGAAGCGGGACCACATGAGCCCTTCTACAGTCTTCTGGGACCTCTTCTGTGCTCAGAGACTCAGTAAACAGTTCTGATAATGGCTCTGCTAGTTCCACCCTTAGCTCCTTTAGTACCCTGGTATATATGCCATCAGGTCCCATTGCCTTGTCCACCCTGAGCTTACTGAGCTCTTGTAGGACCCTTTATTTTGTGAAGGGACTAGTGCACACCTCCCTCCCCCCGTATCCATGGTGCTGAGCTCTGGACCCTGCCATACCTTCTCTTCAGTAAATACTGAGAAGAAGTATCTATTTAGGATAGATGCTTTTACATGGTCCTCCTCCTCACATGCCCCCTTATCCCCTTTGATCTTAGCAATACCACCTCTGGACTTTCTCCTTTCACTAATGTATCTATATAAAGTCTTGTCACCTTCTTTTACTGTTTGTGCTAGTTTTTCCTCAGTTTGGACCTTTGTCTGCCTTACTGCATTCCCTGCTTCCCTTAGGGAAGTATGGTATGCCTCTCTATCTTCATCCTGCTGCATTCCCTTATATTTTCTGAAGGCCAGCCTTTTGGCTCTGACCTTTTCTGCTACTGTGTTTGAGAACCAAAGTGGTTTCCTTCTTCTTTTGCACCTCCTTTTCTCACTAACACAATGATATGTTGCTTCAAGTATTGCATCTTTAATGCTTGCCCACTTTGGCTATACCCCCTCACCTGTGCTTCTCTTTGCCAGGGATAGCTTAACTCTGTTGGCCATCTTATCAAAGTCAGCAACTCTGAAGTCCCATATTTTTGCCTTGGAATGTGATGGTTTTGTTCTAGTGGCCGAATTGAACCATACCATGTGATGGTCACTGGCACCCAGGTGACCTTCTACCTTGAGATCTGCGATCCTTTCCCTGTTAGTCAGTACTAGATCTAGGATAGCCCTGTCACTTGTGGGTTATTGTACCAGTTGTTTGATGCCCTTCCCCTGCAGGGAATCCACCATGTGTCTAGTTCTGGCAGATGTCCCTGCTGGTATTGACCAATCTGTATCTGGCATGTTGAAGTCTCCCATTATCAGAACCTCACCTTTATCTGTCATGTTTTGTACATCTTCTAACAGTATCATGTCTAAGTCCTCCCCCTGGTCTGGAGGTCTGTACACAACCCTAGTTCATATGGCTGTCCCATTTCCTGTTTCCAGGATGACCCACAGTTCTTCTGGCTCCTTATGTGTATTCTGAATTTCTGTAGCTTTGAAATTTTCATTGACATAAAGGGCCACTCCACCCCTTTTGCACCTCGGTCTCTTCTGAACAGTGCATAGCCAGGTACTGAAGTTTCCCAAGTGTGGTTACTGGTAAACCATGTCTTGCTAATGGCTACTATGTCCAGTTTAGCCTCAATAATTATTGCCTGATTATGACTGATGGATGGTGTCACAAAGGCACTCAGCAGGTCAGGCCCTCTGCTCCCACAGTGCCAACCTCCGAGCATGATAGTGTGAACAGGTAACAGACAGGCTAATCCTTCTGTCTGCTTTTGGGTCTGAATCACCTTTAGCCTCAAGTTGTGGAGGGATTCCAAACTATGACCCTTATGCTAGTGTACCCAATTTACAGGCTCAGATATGTACCCTCTTCGGGGATTGCAGTACAATCCTTTGCAAGGGGCACCCAGCCAGGCTTCCAAAATGAACCCTTTTAACTATATTAAAGACCTTAGGTATATGCTTACCTTTTTGCTCAAGCTCAGCAACACCATCAAGCTGTTGAACAGTTTTGTCAGACTTAACCCTCTATATGTCACATACAAAAAGATATTGCAGACACCCAGGCAGTCTTTTAAATAAAAGGTACTTTATTAAAAGATGATAAAAATATGTAAAATGTAAACACCGAACAATATATCAAAGAGCATACAATCACTTAAAAGAAAACAAGGAAAACTAAAGAACAAACTCCTACCAAAATACAGTTAGACATTTTCTATCTAATGTGGTACCTCTGGAAGTGCTTAAGTTGTATCAGAAAGCTGTGTTTTTCAAGAGTCCCAAGATGGTATATCTCATAAACAGTTCAAACTCAAGTATAAGTTTAACTATGTCTCTCCACACCCCCTTCTGTGAGTCATCTAGCTCCTCCCTTCAGAATATAAAAAAATACAAACATGATGTCCTATCAGGGGGTATATAAAATAAGGTGACAGCAAAAACTAATTTCCCAAATTATTTGTCTTTGATCCCCCAGATACTTTGAGGTTTACAACCCTGCAGTCCATCACCTAGGTGCAATATAGCCAACAGGAATCAGATAAATAATGTCCTGTCCTGTAATAAAATATATATTTTAGCTTCCCAACTTCAAAGCATGAAGTCATAAAAAGGCCATAAAATGCAATTTCTCAAGGAAGTGTATTACATTACAGAGATCTCCTGGTCAGTTTGCCTACCCTGTAGCTTCACTGAAACCTGGAGGAGGGGCACCCATGGAAGCCCAGGCTGCCTTATGTGAGACAATCACACACTATATTTTTTTATTACAAATATCATAGAATAATCATAACCAGCTGGCCAAGCATCACAGATGGAATTAACTAATATGAGATAACTATCTACTTTTATGACCTTCTGCATGGGAGAGAAGAAAATCCAGTGTGGAGGAACTCTCTGAGAATCCTAGGTTTTAGTTTTCCACCCCCCCCTTACTGCACAATCCTATTTTAAATCCTGACATTAAATAATACCTGCAATAACCATTTAAACCTGAGCCACTGAACCCATAATACACTGCTGACGTGAGATGCAAAGAGGACAATGAAAATTAAGCAACTTCAATAGCTAAGGTTTTCTATACAATCAAAGGATGGAAATGGGAAGTTGCAAACTTTAGTGGATTTATGAACTTGCTCCACCCACAGTCATCCTCACAGGTATCACAGAGCTGATATTGTATGACTAATGTGACCTTAAGTTGAAGGCCTCTCCCTTCAAGAATGGAGGCCCAGCTCCCTTAATAAAGAACTATTAGCCACAAGGAGCTGGACTCTGCTGTTTAGGTATGCCCATAACCTAGCACATAGGAATCCTAAACCAACAGTAGCTGGGTGTTACAGAGTTGTAGTCATATGACCAAAGGAGCCCTTTGTCATGAGGGCCCCACCCCCAAGTGATGGTTAAGGGACAAGATCCCACTTAAGGAAGAGTAATTGGTTGAAACAAGGCATATACCACACATTGGCAGCTTTAGCGGACAATTTAGACAGGCAAAAATGAACTGCCCAAATGCCACCTGGGCTTGAAATGTCAAGGGTGTCACAAAGTTGCAGTTGTATGACTAAAGGAACCCTGACAGAGTTTGTCATGTATGTAGTGAAGACAGGATATGTGCTCCCTTTACAGTACAGAGGATGCACACTCTCTGTCATTGCATATGGCATCCAGCAGAGATGGTGAGAGGAGGACTGTGCTGGTAACTGTATGGGCTCCCCCCAGTGCTGTCAAATTTGGTCAGGGGGTCTCAGGGTGGTGTACCAGGTGTGGGCAGTGCAGGGGGCAGCAGGACACCAGGGACTTGTAACAAACTGGGGTGAGTAATTGCAGGGTGGGGGACCACTGGATGCCAGGGACTGTGTGTGTGTTAATGGGGACTGGGACTGGAGGGTGGAGGGACAACCAGACTCCAGGTACTGTATGTGTGTTAACAGAGATGGGGGTAGGAGGATGGGGGGACCACCAGACATCAGGGACTGTGTGTGTGTTAACAATGATTGGGAACAGAGGGAAGGGGATACCACCAGGTGCCAGGAACTGAGTCTGTGTTAAAAGGGATGGGGATCAAAGGATGAGAGGATCACTGGACACCAATGCAGAATTCCTTTTATCGGGCATATAGAAGCCACTGCTCAAGTGGCAAAAAAGATTCTTGGGTTAATGGAAAATGTTGGAATAGCTTCCTGAGTGACAGGTGAGATTTTTGGCTTACTGGGGGCAACACAACCACTATTGAAGCAGTAAGTAGGATTCCTCACAGGTGATAAGTAAGTTGATGCCTTAATGGCAAGTTAGATTCCTCACTCAGCCTTAATAAAGCTGTTGCCACGCTTCTTACTATTTTATTATGTATTTATTTCTTTAGTTATTTCAAAAGTTTCAAAAGGAGAGACATACTGATCTGATAACAACTCATTTTCAGATGTATTCTGTGGATAAGGGGAAGTGGTAAGTCATATACAGCAAATACAATTTATCAAGGAGCATAACCAGAAAAATGAAGGCAAATCAGTATCACAGAATACATGTAGGTAACTTAGACGATGGAGCTATTCTTACAAGTACTGAACAGTGAAAAGGTGATGAGGGGAACAGACTACCAGAGCAAAACTAGTGGATTGGAGGGGGAGAGGCAGAGGGTCAAGAGCAGTAGCAGGAAGGAGAAGAAAAGTCATGAAGAAGAGTCTTTAAGGAAAAAGGAGAAGAGGCAGACCAAACTGATAAGGGAAGAGAGTACCAGAGTTTAGAGAAGTGGTATAGAAATCAGATTGGCCAACAATAGCTATTCCAAAATGAATAGAGACAGAATGGGAAGTATTACTGTGGAGAGGCTAGTAGGACGCTGAGGGATGTAAGGTAGGAGGGAAGGGAACCAAACCAGAATTTAGAAACAAAGCAGGATTAATGGGAAAGGCACCTGCATCAAGAGAGGGGAGTGAAAGGGCAGAATAGAGTGATCAATGTTAAGTATGAGGGGAACAAGCAAAAGCAAAATGACAAAAAGAGTGGAAAAGGGGGTCATGTCTGGCAAGGGATGATTTGGGAGCTGTGCTAGTGACTGTATCACCATAATCAAAAATTGGGAGAATCATCTTTAAAACAATTTCTCAGTGGACAGAAAGCAGTATATTCGCTTTGTTCCTGTACAATGCACCAAACTTATGGTGGAGCTTTTGATGTATGGCATCAATATGAACTGAAAAATCAAGATGATAGTCAAGCCAGACCCCAAGGTACTTAAAAGCATAACACCATCAAGGGTATGAAATAAAGAAAGAGAGGTGAGTCTGGAAAGCCTACAGTGGGTGCCAAAAGTCATGGAAACTTTTTTTTTTCCATTGAGAGATAACTGGTTAGACTGGAACCAGCCTTGAATATTGTCAAAATCTAGATGAAGCTGTGAAGTAAGATCATGGGAAGAAGAGCTGGATACAAAAATAATTTTATCATCAGCGTACATACAAATGGAAGCAGAGGAATGGACAGAGGGAAGGTCATTCAAGAATATGGAAAAGAGAAAAGGACCCAAGTCAGACCCTTGATGGACACCTGAGCAGATAAGGAGTGGTGATGAAAGAAGCTTCCAATCTGAACAACTTGAGACCTTCCCTCAAGGTAAGAATGAAACCAGCTGACTACAGAGTCAGAAAGACCCACTTCTTTAAGTTTGCCAGAAAGAGAGAATGTGCTACTGTGTCAAAATCTTTAGTAAGATCAACAAAAATGGCAGATGTGATCAGACTCTGATCCATACCTGAGATGATTAATTCAGTGAGCTAAAGAAGGGCAGTGGAAGTGGAGTGAGATTTCATAAAACTAGACTGGAAGGGAATGAGGAAGGAGGAGAAGTCAAGAAAGGAGAGAGCTGAGACAGTACAAGGTGTTCCTGTAACTTAGCTTGGGTGGGAAGGAGAGAGGACAAAAGTTACCTGGAGATGAGGGATCACCCTTTTTGCAGAGGAATGACAGTAGCCTGCTTCTAGGTGTCAGGGACAGTAGCATAGGAAAAAGAAAGATTGTGGTGTAGAGTAATAGGCAATTGGATGGCTGGGGCTGAGAGAAGTGAAAGTTTGGGATCAAGGCCAACAGGACTACCACCTTTGTGAGTTTAAATGGCAAGCAAGGACTTAAGCGAAGCAGAGATGGTGGTAGAATGAAGGAATAGGGTGATTTAAAGCAGGAAAAGTAACGGAGAGAGATGAAAGGTGGAGGATGGGATGAGAGAGAGGGCACAGGTAGTTAAGTAGGAATTAAATGAAGAAGCAACAGTAGGAAGGTCAGAGATGAGGGAGTCATCAATCCTGATAACAGGGGAGGAGACTGGGTAAAAGAGGAGACTTTGAGAGGTGGTTAATGTTGTTCTGGAGTGTGGATGCCAAATGCTCAGACCATGCATCTCTTTTACCATTGGCTTCTTGCTGTACCATGATTACTTTGCATTCTAATAGCTGTTTCATTCACAGAATTACTCCTTTTACAGCCACCAAAAGAAGATTTATGTCACCCATTTATATCTTCAGTCTGTTACCAATAAAAATACAAATATTACTTAGTTTCCACCTCCTGCTTATGGAACATGAAGGTGCCCACCTGTCTGCCCAGCAACATTGTTCAAAGTTATACATGAAATGTGTAATGTTTTGTGTTGCGTTGTGTAGGTCCTACTTATCGTTTACATGGAAAGTGAAGCTGCATAAGACCTAGTGGAGGTCCAAGTTCCGTGTTTTTAGCCTCTGAAACATCTAGTCAACTGTAAAGTTCTGAAAATTGAACCTTTAATCTCAGCTAGTGCTATGAAGACCACAAAATAGTTTCCTCTTGCAGAGTGTGTCTGCTTTGCAGTTTTAGTTATACTATAATGGCATGGAACAGAATTCCCATTAAAAGTGTTTCAGTGACTCTATAAACAATTACTAAAGGAATTAGAAAAAGCATTTCCTGTTTGTAAATCATTGTGGGGATTGTGATGTTTACAGAAAAAAAATCTTGTGTTTTTTTTTTTATTTTATAACATACAGTATGTCACTGGTAAATAAAGTGGAGAAAAAATACTGTATTTAGAAGCTTCATGCAGGCAGGGCCAGTGGAGTGGCAGAAACACATCAAGCAACAAACAGCTATCCAGCTAGCCAAGGTTCATGTTTGAGCCATGCAATTCACATCCTCTTGCCAGCTGGGGACAAGCGCAGTACAAAAGTGAGGCGTTTGACTCCTGTCTGTGTGTGTTGGGGTGATGCTGGTAACTCAGTATTCCTATAATGCTGGCCCTTCAAAATGCAAAACTAGCAATGATGGCCCCAATTTTGGGATGGAATACAGGGGGAATAAACAAAGAAAATGAGAGTAAAATGAAATATGAAAAGTTAGTTCATCTGGCAAGACTATAGGCTTATTTAAAATTATTAACATCTGTGGCCTGAAGCACATCAGAAGACAAATATGCAACTAACAGTGACAAAGGCACAATTTGTTCCAGAGTCCATAAAATAAAATGGTACAAAATTCTATTTCTGTTATGCGTTAGCTACAACAATTTCTCATAATATTCTTTGCTACAGCAGCCAGGATGGCAAAAGGTAAACATGAAGGACCCTTCGTCTTTCTCTGTCTAGCATTTTTCTTGTTCCTATGTAAAATGACAACAATGGTATCAAGTTATTACCAATTAAATTGGTTGAATAAGAATAGGTTCATTTTTTTTGTTTAATATATTCACAATTTTCTCTTTTAAGAACTTGATATAAATGAGTTTGACACCAAGCAGTGAGATACCTGCTCCACAAACTCATAACTCAAGTTCATTCCCCGACCTCAGGATTGCTGGAGCTAAAACTGTCAGAGAGATGAAGGTGTGCCTGCATGGGCACTTATCTGAGGGAAGGGTTTGTCACATGCCACTCCTACAAGGGCTTTGGTGGTGGACTGGAGGATATACACTTGCTGGAGTGGGTGACTACATACTACAGTGATACCTCAGGATAATGTGATATTTACACCTATTTGGGTGGTGGGTGGATGAAGTGAGGGCAAAAAAAATTGTTACACACTTTGGCATGACAGATATTTGCCTGTGTTAGAAACCCCCTCTGTCACTCTGCGAACTCAGTGCATTGATTCAACCTCCCCCTGACAGTCAATCCAAAGTCTAAAGGCACTTTCTCCCTATTGGCAGTATGAGTGCTACATGGTAGTAATAAGCCATAAAAACTAAGGGGATGATAATATCAGGGGAGCTTGGAAGTAGACAATTGGAAGGTGTGAGGTGAGTCTGGCAGGTAGTGATGATGCTGAGGGCCCAAAGCAGCCAGCCTCTAAAGCGGCCATGGAGGTGCAATAAAATGCATAGATTTCACTTTCATAGTGTATGCCAACATTATGAAAAAGATATAGATAGCCATTCTGTGTCACTGTCTTAAACTGGGAATGTATTCCTTCAGTCTCTAATCTTTATCTGGTAGTAGAGAAGGCCCTGACATGGGCTGCTCTCTTAGTCATGCCCAATATGATTTGCAATAGTTATGCAACAGTCTTGATGTGGGTTAGAAAATTGTACACTGATATTTCAATCATTGTTTTAGAAATTAAATAATTACTGATCTCTTTCTAGCGTTTTCGGAATAGCAATAAATAACAGGAACCTGATTCAGAGAATACTAGAAACCTTCTGTGCTGGTTGTGCATGAATTTCCCAGGCTGAATTTTATGAAGATGGCTGAAGTAAAGCAAGTGGAGATGGATTTTACATTGTTGTTTTTGGTTTTTCACTGAAGTCAGTCAGTCAGTCAGTTACTCGGTTAGAGCTAGGACACTGCATAACAAGCAACACGTATGACACAAATTGTAAAATCCCACAAAGATGCTTCAAATGCATTATGAACATATAGTACTCTATGGACACAGGGAGGGAGAAAAAGAAAACTACACCAAGGAAGACAAAAGCGTTATGGGAAAGAGGGAATCTCGATGATCTGGAGCCAAGGAGTTACATCATGGAGATTACAGAAAGGAGGGCTTCAGAGACAAATCATGCTTGTGAAATGAAGGAGGGTAGCACATGGAAGGGAATGGTAATTAATGTCAGAAGCCCAGTTCACAAAATACCTGACCTCACGGCCACCATAGCAGAGGATGAACTAGACTTTGAGACTGTGATGGAAACTTGGTTAACAGGAAGACATGGATGGGATATGGCCATTCCTGAATTCAATATGTACAGGAGGGACAGAAAGGGGAAAAAAGGTAGGAGGTAGCATTTTACATCCAGGAGGAAATCAAAACAACAGAAATCCAGGGGACCCTAGGTGACACTGAGGCACTGTGGGTAACAGCTGACATAGGGAATGGGGTAGCCGTTAGGTTAGGAGTTATCTACAGGCTCCCATCACAGGGAGAAGTTGGGGACAAAGAAACATTGGAGATGATACATAAAATAGCACACAAGGGTGAGGCGATTATAGTAGGGGACTTTAACTTACCAGACATTAACTGGGGTTCTCAGACAGCATCGACTACAAGAGGCAGGGAATTTGTAATGGCCCTACGGGGGCAGGGCTGAAGCAACTTGTTGATTCACCAACCAGAGGGTGGAGCTCTACTGAACTTGGTTCTGACCAACAGTGACAGGGTAGAAAGGGTCAAGGTATGGTGTCATCTTGGCAACAGTGACCATTGTATGGTCAGTTTCCAAATCAAGACAACTATGGATACCATCCATTCCAAGATCGGAGTTTTGGACATCAGAAAGGCAGGCTTTTCCAAAATGAGAACTAGCCTAGCAAAGAAACTCATTCACAGGGGAGGGGGAGGAAATGTGGGAGAACCTCAATGAAGCTATTTGAGAGGTAACCGAGCAGTGTGCTAGGAGGATCAGCAAGGCAAATAAGAGACAGAAACCCTTCTGGTTCTCCAAGGAGGTGGCTATTATAGTAAGGGAGAAAAGAAAGGCCTACAAGGCATATAAGGCATCACAAAAGGATGAAGACAGGGAAACTTACATAGTTGCACAGAGGAAAGCAGGAAAAGTAATAAGAAAAGCTAAAGCTCACATGTTCGCTAAGGTGAACACAGGGGATGGCCCAAACCTGCAAAGCAGTTGCACCCAGGGACCAAGAGGTAGATTTGAGCCCCTTCTCAGAGGGACAAATCTTGGAAGCCCTAAATAAATTAAACTTGAACAAGGCCATGAGACCAAATGAGATTCACCCAAGAGTTTTCAAGGAACTGGAGAGAGTATGATAGCAGAACCTGTGGCAGAGCTCTTCATCAAATCACTAGAAAGTGGGACAGTGTCTGAAGAGTGGAAGCAGGTGACAATGGTCCCACTTCACAAATCAGGGAGCAGGCGGGAGGCTGGAAATTAATGTCCAGTGAGCCTCACTTCGGTGGTAGTAAAACTGATGGATACACCGCTCAACCAAAGAATAGTAGCATACCTGGAATCCAGCGGGTAACAGGACCCAAAACAGCATGGTTTCACAGCTGGAAGGTCATACCAGATGAACCTGGTCAACTTTTTTAACTGGGTAAGAAATGCAGGACCAAGGGGGGAGTGGCGAATGTGGTCTCTCTGGACATTAGTAAGGCCTTCTACTCAGTTCCACACAGAAGGCTGGTAAAGAAGCTGGACCACATCGGCGTAGGTAAGGAAGTGGTGGACTGAATGAGCAATGGGCTGAAGAAAAGAACACAATGGGTGCAGATTAATGGAGCGGTATCGATGGAGTGGGAAGTGACTAGTGGAGTGTCTTGGGTCAGTTCTGGGGCCCCTACTCTTCAATGTGTTCATAGCTGACATTGGAGATGAATTAGAAGGAAAGGTGTATCTGTTTGCAGATGACACCAAGACCTGCAACAGAGTGAACACCCCAGAAGGAGTCAAGAACATGGAATCAGACCTGAAGAAACTAAAGGAGTGATCAGACACCTGGCAGTTGAAGTTCAAGGCCAAAATGTGCAAGGTCATGCACTTACGCAAAGGAAACCCCAAGGTGGGATACTACCTGGTGGGGGAGCAGCTGGCATGCACCAACCAGGAGCAAGACCTAGGAGTCATTATATCAGATGACTTAAAGGTGGGGAAGCAGTGCGAAAAGGTGGTGCTAAAGGCCAGTGGTATGCTGGGCTGCATAGGGAGGGGAATCACAAGTTGCAGAAAGGAAGTGGTGCTGCCACTTTACAGGGCACTGGTGTGCACCCACCTGGAGTACTACATACAGTTCTGGAGGTGGCACCTTAAGAAAGACATTGATAGGACTGAAACAGTGCAGAGGAGGGCCACAAAAATGATTCAGGGTCTGCATCAAATGGCACATGAGAATAGAATGAGGGAGCTCTACATGTACTCCCTGGAGAAAAGGAGGGAGAGGGAGGACATGATTGAGACATTCAAGTAGACCATGGGGTGTTGCTTGAGCACCTGAGATGCATCTGTGGGCTGTCAGGTTTGGTTCACAGATGGTTTACCTCTTTCCTCACCAGTAGAAGTCAGAGGGTGGTGTTGGGGGTATTCTCCTCTGATCCTACCTCTCTCTGGTGTGGGGTGCCTCAGGGATCTGTGCTGTCTCCCATGTTGTTTGCGGTGTACATGCTTCCCCTCGGAGACATTGAAAGATGATATGGGCTGGAGTTTCATTGTTATGCCGATGATACCCAGCTCTATCTGTCTTTTGCACCTGACCAGAATGGAGCACTCTCGGTGTTTAACAACTGTCTCAGTGAGATCCAGGGTTGGATGAGGTCCAGCTGGCTGAAGTTGAATTCTGGGAAGACGGAGGTGATGGTCGTGGATCCTGGTCACCGGATGGAGGGGTGGGGAGGAAATCATCCCTCAGGTTTATTCTTGGGGGATGTCGAGCTCCCTATCTCTGAACAGGTGTGCAACCTACAGGTGATTCTTGATGATCAGCTGACATTACATGCTCAGGTGTCAGCTGTCGTTAAGGTATCCTTTTACCATCTGAGGAACATCGCTAGGATCAAGCACCTTGTTCCATCTGGTGACTTGCCTACACTGATCCATGCCTTTGTGACCTCGTGTTTGGATTATTGCAACTCCCTCTACTTTGGGCTTTGAGGGGTTGATATCCGCCACTTACAGCTGGTGCAGAACTCAGCAGCCCGGTTGTTAATGGGGATTCCCCAATCTTCTCACATTACTCCGGAGCTGCGGGATCTGCACTGGCTGCCGGTTCAGTGGCGGATCAACTTTAAAGTTGGCTTACTGACATATAAAGCCCTACATGGTTTGGGCCCTGACTACCTGAAAGAGCTTCTGGTTCCTTACCATCCGGAGCGACCGCTCCGCTCAGCCAACGAAGGGTTGCTAGAGATTCCGAGGGTAGCTTTAAAATCTTCCGGCACCCAAGCTTTTATGTTCATGGCGCCGACCCTCTGGAATTCTCTACCCTGTTTATTTAGAGAGAGCACGACTGTGGGGGGGGTTTAAACAAGCATTGAAGTCTTTCCTATGGAAGAAGGCATATGGGGATGGTACCGACATCGACTGATATTATTGATTTTAGTGTTTTTATGACATTTTATTATGATGTTATTTTAAATGTACTGAGCCTTGATTTTTGGAAGGCACACTATAAATAAAGATTATTATTATTATTATATCAGAGGTATAAATAAGGTAGGGATACAGGAGCTCCTTTGGGAGAAGAAAAGCATCAGAACTAGAGGACACAATATGAGGCTCAAGGGTGGGTTATTCAGGAACAGTGCTAGGAAGTTTGAGAGGGTGGTCGACCCATGCAATTACCTGGAAGTGGTGGAGGCCAAAACAGTAAATGGGTTCAAAAATGCCTATGACAGGCACAAAGGTATCATTTCACTGAAAGGATAGAAGGGGGTGGTAGTAACCCATACCTGGCAGACTATATGGATCTTGTTGTCCCCTTCTGCCATCAATGTCTATGTTTCTATGCAGAGCACAAAGGTTGGTAAAATTGTTACATTTCACTGTCATTAAGTTCCAGAAATGGGGAAACTTTTTAAAACATTTTAACGTTTCATGAAGTTAGTTAAGTGAAATTCATAGACTATCATATCATATCATCAACCTGCATCCCTCAGCTGACTCATACAACACACACCTGAGCCTTATCCCCATAAAAAACACACAACACTCTACCACATGCCCAGCTGACACCTAACCCACCCACACTGAAACTTGTTCCCAATGGCATCAAACTTACCCCTTCCATACTCTCCAGTTGACAGCTCCCAACCCGGAATCTTGTCCCACTAAATTGCAATCTTATTTTATTTATTTATTGAGATCTTGGGTTAAAACTTTTGAGCAGAAAGCTCTTTCATAGGTTCCACATCAAGAATGACACAAACAAGAAGACAGATATGTTCCACAGATACAGCAAGAAATAATTGAAAACTGCCTCCAGGCATAAGTTCTAACAATAGTTAAACAATCTAAGCACATACAGGGTGCAGAGTCAAAACAAAAGCTAATGTTTCACTAGGTAATGGTAACATAACATGAGGATGCTTGTTTAAAAAGGAGAATTGTACAACTAACAACATAGACAGATAACCGGATTGTGCCTGAGTCAAAGAAAGAAGTAAGGTCTCGTACCAGCAGAGAGGGACAGGGGAAGGAGGGAGGAGGAAAGTGCGGAGATGGAGAAGGCAAACAGTGATGAGAGGTAGGATGGGGATAGATAGGAGGTATAGGGAAAATAGCCATGAAGTCAAAATGGAATAAAGGGGGAGGAAGGTGAGGGAAAGGAAGGGTGGCGGAGGATAGGGAGGAAGAGGTGAAGTAGATAGTGGGGTGATGATGAAGATGTATTAAAGTGGTAGGGATGAAAGTGGTATGGAATGATGGAGGGGCCAAAAGGGAAGAAGAGGTGGATGGAGGTAGGATGGAAAATAAATAATTTAGACAGGGGTAGAAAGTCCATGAAAGTGTTAACTTAACAGGGGGCCCAAGAAATAGACATGAAGCATAACATTTTACTAATCAATAGTGATCACAGAGATTGCAAATAGTAGGAGCATGGTAAAGGCAAATTAGCGGTAGCAGTCACAGGTTGCCAGTGAGATTAGATGCTGCTGACTTTTTTCTTAAAGGAGCTTGGCAAAGTAACATTGGTTATGTCAGGAGGCAGGGAGTTGTACCACAGTGGTGCTCTGTATGTGAATACACGCAGTCCAAAGGTGGTGCAGCACCATGGGATTCTGAAACCCTGTTCACCAGAGCTTCTGGGACTGTGTGGGTTATGTGCAGGGGAAAGATGCACCATTATGCCAGGGGGTAGCAGTCCCAAGGCAACTGATGCTGTCCCAGAAGTCCCAAAAGACTGTATCCATCATTTTGTGTCATCTCCTCTTCTTTCATGTAAGTGAAGCACCCCCCCAATTGTGTTCCCAGCCAGACTCACTAATGATTTCCCCATGTAAGGAAGAGATACTATAATACATGTTGAACTATAACTACCCTTCCTCTCAAAAATAAATGCCATTTGTCTAACGAGGAAGGGAATTCTGGGGAGTGTACTCATGAGACAGAAAAGGAGATTACCCCATGGAATGGATCCATTCTCTTGGATTTACTGGACAAGTGTCATTTATGAGATTAGAAGCTAGTAGGGAGTAGGGGGTCAGCTGGAGGTTGCAGAAGAATGATGTTTATTCTTTATAAGAATGGGGCTTAGGGTGGGGGTGCTATGGGTCAGCTGTGGAAACTGGAGGCTGATGTGTACTTTCCACTGGGACATGGCTCTAGTGGAGTTGTAGGGTTCAGCAGGGGAACATGGGAGTGTGATATAATTTTTCTATCAAGATGGAGATGAAGCTTGGATAAGGTGGTAAAATATTTAAAAATGTTGCTCAATTTTCATAAGCTTGCATGAGCATGAACATGGAAAATGCCCAAAATTTATTATCAACATATCAAAAAATCAGAATACCACTAAGAGGGCCCCATATTCAAATTATTGGTGCCTAGGAACAAAGCAATTATTATTTTCTGACAAATAGCCAATGTGGCAATACTGCAAAATGAGGATGAGGGCTGTGTTGCCATGGAAGCACATTTAAATATGCTGATCCAGCAGTAAAGGCACTAACTCAGGGAGTTAGCACCTGCATGTGGGATTGGATTTGCAGTTTGAAAAAGAATGTGCTTGAGATGCTCTGGATAGCCAAGTTGCCTGATAGCTCAGCTGGTACAGTACCAGGACAATATACAGTAAGTTCACATTATTAATTTCCCATAACAGTTTATGTTTCAAGAGTATAGTAGTAGTTAATACCAAATTATCAATTCTTTATATCTAAATTGTTTCTTGCCAAAGGATTTGCAGCCTGAAAAAGAATGTGACTGCATGAAGTTCAGGCTAGCCTGTTGACCTAATAGCTGAGCTGGTGGAGCACCAGTAGAGCACTGGGATGGTATTCATGCATCCTGGGTTAATTTCCCAGTTAGATGATGATTTTGGCCTCATTACAGTTTTGGTTTCAAATGCTTACTCATGGCTAATACAGCCTGATCAATTGTTTCCACTCTTCTTTATTGAAATGGATGTAGGGTATATATAATATATATATATATATATATATATATATATATATATATATATATATATATATGTATGTGTATATATATATATATATATATATTTTACCAGACTAGAAAGAGCTTAATTATTGTGCAAGGAAACCCTCTTTCTCTGGTTAAAAGCCCCCTTGACATGCAGCTGTTTCTGTATAAATCAACAAACTACAGGTACCTCTGGAAGTGTTCTTAGACCAACTATTGCACAAGTAAGTTTAGAAACCCTTCCACAGACTTTAGTGCATGCTTTAACCACTGAGAAATAGTGCAAATCATGGATTCACCTTCAGAATTATTCTCAGTCCTCCATATAAACAGATTTCTAGATATCAGATTTTAAAACTATCTACAGCAGTGTATGGTTAAACTGGCCATAACATTTTAAGTTACACTTTGAAAACAATGTAATATTTAGGCATATTTTAGTTTATATTTTATAGTCACTGAAAAAAATACAAGTATGCACAAGTTAGAATTTATTATAAAAATTAAAAAATCATGTAATGCAGTGTTAGGGTTTTTTGAATCCTGTGTCCACCCACATCTACTACTCCTATCAACCATACTGAAATGAATGCCAAAGCATAACTCACTTTCATCAGTATGTTTTCACATCACAAATAAATAACATATTATGAAAAATACAGTGACATTGCATAATGAACACTGCACTCATAGGGTATAAGATGCAAGACAACAGGATACAGACCTGGGCCAGTATATATGAGTTTGTGTGTGCAGGCACATGTGTGCATGTGTGCGTGCATGTGCATATATGTGTGTGCATGTACCACTCATCAAGAAATGGCATCATCATACATATTGCCCCAGAGCTTAGCAAACTTTGTGAATGACCATATGGGCCTCACATGAAATGACTTCATCATCAGACATTGGTCCACACTTGTAGCAAAATCTGCAAGTGAAGCAGTTGCACCTTTGTACACTGTGCACCAGACTGGCATCAGAGTTCTGAGTGGCCATGCAAGCACTCATGAAGGAGTTACATCATCACATCCATTTAAACAGAGTTGTAGTAGACTTCACATTTGGCCATGTAAGCTGATTACAGCGCAGCTGCAGTGCCATGCATACACCGCCCCAGGCCTGCATCCTGTGGACTTTTTTTACAACATACAAGTGAAGTTTTTGTCATAGATTGTTACTGTATTCCTTGTTCTATGCTATTTTATTATTATATATTTTTTTTATTAACCCTAGTTACTGCTTTGGAATTCAGTTAGGTGGAGTTCATGGTGGTGATGGATGGTGTGGGAAGATTTTGGATTCAAATGTTTCTAACATTGCATTTCTTTAGTTTTTTACTTTAATAAAAAAATAAACAAACAAAAAACTAACTTGAGCATAAAATATAGAATACATGGGCTGTGGTTCCACTTTATTAATAAACATAGATTTATAAATAGATAGACAGACAGACAGACTGACACACAGACACAATACAGAGGGAGTAGGGCATGCACATTACAGTTGAATAAGTACTTTAATGTTAATCCTCTATTTTTACAACTTAATAACATAAGTCTTTTGACTGATTCACCAGAGATTTGACAACTGTAGAGCTGATGCCAGGATCTCTGGATCCTGTAAATTTTGTAGAAATTGTTCAGTAAGGGCAAAGTTGTAGAAGGTTTAAAAATACATAAATTCTCCAAAATTAAGACCTTTTGCTCTTCAATCGATCAAAAAAGACTGGGATTTGAACTTTGAATCTTTTGGGTTTGTTAGGGCTAGGACCAACAATTATTCTTTGCTAATTAGTTTTTGTGTTTTTTCCCTAGCTTTTTCCATTTTGAGATGCTGTAGTAACCAAAATGTGTTTAGTTTTTACACATGCACAATAGCAAAAATGAATATTTTATGGATAAACAAATTTTTGCACAAGCATTTTTATATTTTAATTTGACAAAATTACTTTCATGGAGGTTAGTGGACACAAAAAGCATAAAAAGACACAAAATGTTGCATACTGAAAATAGAACATTTAGGCAGAGGGGTGGTTTGTGATTTGTGTGGTCAACATAGCACCAAAGGAATATTCTTTTTTGCTTGTGGTGGCTAGGTGTCTTTTTTCTACTGGAAATATTCAGTTTAAAAAATCATGAGTGATGACACCATACATTTTTTATATTTTTGTGAGTATGGTTTCCTCACTTGCGCTTATGGTTTGATCATTTAGTTTTGGTTTTGTGACCATTTGAAATGCGAAAATTATTGTGCATTAACAATTAGAAAATAAGGTGGATTTCATGGTTACCACTTGTGTGTATGACACTAGTTTAACATGTATTGAGGACTTCTTTTTGATATGTTTTGTTGAGAAATGGTCCTTATTTTAACTAAAAATGAAAATTGTTTGAGGTATAAGTGACAAAACCAAAAAATATAATTTTGTGAGATAGGTTTTGTGAGATATGGAAATGGTTTCTGAAGTTTTGTTTGTTTTGTGACAGTTTAAAATGGCAGGAAATCATTGTGCAGTAACAATTTAAAAACTTTTATACTTACAAGTATAAGTTACCTGGTGGAGTAATTTTACTGTGTTTTATTGAAAGAAAAACTGTCCTTATTTTAACTAAAAGTGGAAATTTGCAGAGGCATGAGGGACAAAACCATAAACAAGTTTATGATTTCATGACATAGGTTTCCTGACAAATGGAAATAGTTGTGTGAATGTTTTTGTTTTGTGCGTGTTTTTGAATGGAATTATGGGAAATTGTTTTAATGGTTTATTAAGATATTATTCTGTGGTTTGGTTGTGTAGGATAAATTGTTTTTATGCAGTGTCCAAGGGACCCTGTGTGGAGCTATTGACAGCCATACTCATCCTAAAGATAGGTACTGGGGCAATTACCCATACCGAGGTGGTATGCAAACCCCCAACACCCAGGAGAGGAGTTGGATGAGGCACTTGGGGAAACCATCTTTAGAATGGAAAGTAAGAGGGAGGTGCTGCTACTTGGTGACTTCAATCTGCCAGATGTGGTTTGGATCCTTCCAACTGCAGCTTCATCATGGAGCAGGGCTATTCTTGACTTCCTATAAGGGTCTGTTCTCATGCAGCTAGTCAAGGTGCCAACAATGGTTGGGGCAATTCTGGTGCTTACAAACAGGAATGGCATTGCAGACATCACAGTGGGCAGTCCCCCAGGTATCAGTGATCACCATACAGCATGGTTTAACAATAGGAAGGAACAAAGGCAAACCACACAAGGATAAGAGTCCTGTAATTTAGGAGTGAGGATTTCAATGAAATGGAAGACTGCCACAAAAACTGACTCATGGGGGAATTGCCAGAGTTGGGAAGAGACACAGTGGGGAAAAAAGTGAGGTCACAGTTAAAGCAACCAACCTCTGCATGAATGAAATGAGTAAAAGTAGAAAGAAAAAGAGGCACTGGGTCAGAACATAGCTGACCAAAATAGCATGGTCAAGAACCACACTGCAAAAATGCCACCCATTTTGATTTTGTGGAGGAATCTGCCCCCCCTCGCACCTTCCAGACTAATAGATACTGACTCCTGGGAGAGCGGATTACAGGGCATGAAGAAAATTGTGGGTCTGCAGAATACTGTTTCCATGAACCCATGTGAAAATAATGTAAATCCCAAACAGCAAAATGGAGGGAGTCAAGGATTAGAACCCTGGTCTCCACTGCCACCCAGCTGAGCTGCTTCATACCTTAGCCTTCCATGCCATGGAAGCAGTTCAACTGGTGACCCGAATCCTTCTGTCCTTCTGCTCTTCTGGCACTATGGACAGTGACCAGGGGAGCACTTTCAGCATAGCCCTGCACATCTCCTATTGCTGTCTGTGGCAGCGCTATAGGGAATAGCGCTCTCTTGACTGGCACTATTCCTGTCATGCTAACCTAACCGTGTACCAGAAAAATATACTGTTATATTTCTCTAGGGAAGTAGGGTGGTGCTGAGAAGGTTTATGGTTCTCTAAAGATGTGGCAGAGAAGGTAAGGGCCAAAAGGATGGGATTCAGGAAATATAAGGAGACTCAAAAGGAAGAAGACAGGGAGGTGTACCTAAAGTGTCTAAGGGAAGCAGGGAAGGATGTTAGGAGCTTGAAGGTGTAAACTGAGGAAACATTAGTTCAGATGGTAAAGAAAGGGGACAAGATGTTCTTTAGGTACATCAGCAAAAGAAGGAAAGCAAGGGGAGGGATTGTAAGGCTCAGAGGGGATGAGGGTGAGTGTAAGGAAGGAGACCAGGAAAAGTCAGAAATACTGAATAAATACTTTTGCTCAGTATTCACTGAAGAAGGAAGGGTCAGAGACCACAGCTTGGTAACAGATACAAAGGTGTGGTGGGAGGAGGCCAACACCAGTCCATTTACAGTGGAAAGAGTCCTGGAGGAGCTCACAAAACTGAAGGTGGACAAGCAATGGGGCCAGATGGCATACACCTGAGAATATTAAAGGAGCTATGAAGGGAGCTAGCAGCACCTCTGGCAACCCTGTTCACAGAGTCACTAAACACAGGAGTGGTTCCAGAGGACAGGAGGAGGGCACATGTTTTCCCCATTCACAAAAACAGTAGCAGGGAGGAGGCAAGAAACTACAGGCTGGTTAGCCTCACCTCAGCAGTGGGTAAAATCATGGAGGCACTGCTAAAGGAAAGAATAGTGGGGCACCTGGAATTCAATGGTGCTCAAGACCCGAAGCAGCAAGGATTCACAGCAGGGAGGTCATGTCAAACAAATCTGATAGATTTTTTTTGTCTGGGTTACAAAGGAGGTAAATCAATGGGGAGCCGTGGATGTGGCCTACCTCGATTTCATTAAGGCCTTCAGCACCATCCCACATAAGAAGCAGGTAAACAAGATGGGTAGTCTGGGCATGGGCCACAAGGTGGTCTACTGGGTTAGAAACTGGTTGACAGACAGGAAGCAGAGGGTGGTGATAAACAGGATCCAATCCAGGGAGAGGAGGGTAACAAGTGGAGTACCTCAGGGTTCAGTCCTTGGGCCGGTACTGTTCAATGTCTACATTAGTGACATAGTGGAAAGGCTGGAGGGAAAGGTCTGCCTGTTTGTGGATAACACAAAGCTCTTTAACAGGTAGATACTCTGGAAGGGGTGGAGAAAATGAGTAGGGAACTAAGAAAACTGGAAACTGATCTGAGGTGTGGCAACTGAAGTTCAATTCCAAAAAGTGCAAAGTAATGTACCTGGGACACAGGAACCCAGTAGAGAGCTGCAGGATGGGGAAGAGTTGCTGACAGTCACCAAAGAAGAAAGGGATCTGGGGGTTATTATTTCTGATAACCTAAAGGTGTCCAAGCAGAGCAAAAAGGCTGCAGCTGGGGCCAGTGGCATACTGGGGTCATAGGCAAAGTTATCACTAGCAGAAGGGGGGAGGTGGTGATTCTGCTGTATAAAACACTAGTGAAGCCTCACCTTGAGTACTGTGTGCAATTCTGGAGGCTGCATCTTAGAAAGGACATAGACAGGGTGGAGGCAGTCTAGAAATGGTGGCCCACTACAGCACGACACTCCAGCAGCAAACCCTGAAAAAAGACCATGACAGTGATAGTCGCTGTCATGGTCTGTTTTTGGGTGATGCTGTTCAGAGTGTTCTGCCCCCTCACTGTAACAATTCTGACCTGGAGTTGATTATAGAAAGATCTGGGTGGGGGGTGGAGGGCATAGACCCAGGCAAACAACACTGCCATTTTGGATGGCACAATGCCAGAGTCTGTATTGTGCTATTGCAGTGTGGAAGGTTATAAAGTTACTGTCGATCTCCAGTGGTACTCCCATCCAGAGAAGGGCAACAAAGATGGTAAGGGGCTTGCACTAGAAAACATAGGAGAGACTGAACGACCTCAATATGTTCTCACTGGAGGAAAGGAGGGAGTAGGGAGACATGATAGAGACCTTCAAGTACCTTAGAGGCATAAACAAGGGTGGAGGTGACATCTTATAGAGGAAGTAATATAGTAGAAACATAGAAGCTGATGGCAGATAAGGACCACAAGACCCATCCAGTCTGCCCATTTCTTTTTCTACCTTATAAATGTGCCATCGGTCTTTGCTCTGTCAGTGGCCTATCTATTAATACTCATCTGTATTGCTCCCCTTATGCCTGTCCCATACCTGTTTGGAGCCTGCACTGTATTCATAGCCACCACTTCCTGAGGTAGACCATTCCATTCATCCACCACCCTTTCTGTGAAAAAGAATTCCCTCACATTCCCCCTTAATCAGCCTCCCTCTAATCTCATGCTGTGTCCTCTTGTCCTGCTATTTTTCTTATATTTAAACATGTTAGACTCTTTCACCTTGTTAATGCCCTTAAGGTGTTTGAATGTTTCGATCATATCACCTCTCTCCCTCCTTTGCTCAAGGGTATACATATTGAGCTCTGTTAATTTGTCCTCATATGTCTTCTGATGCAGTCCCTGCATCATTTTGGTTGCCCTTCTCTGGACTGCCTCAATTTGGTTAATGTCCTTGTGAAGGTGTGGCCTCCAGTACTGTACACAGCACTTCAGATGGGGCCTAACCAGTGTCTTGTAAAGAGGGATTATTACCTCCCTCTTATGACTTGTGATACCCCTACTATTACACCCTAACATCCCCCTAGCCTTACCTACTGCTTTAGAGGTCTGCTTGGATGATTTCAGGCCATCTGTGATGATGATGATGATGCCCAAGTCTCTTTCTTCCTTTGTGACTACCAGCAACTCCCCTCCCAGCCTATAGGTGGCTTCAGGGTTTCTCTTCCCTATGTGCATGATCTTGCACTTCTTTGCATTAAATCCCAGTTGCCACTCTTCTGACCATTTTGCTAGTTTATCCAGATATCTTCTCATTCTGCCCACCCCATCTGAATCATTTACTCTGTTGCAAATCTTGGTGTCATCTGCAAACAGACAAGCCTTACCCTCTAGTCCATCTGCAATGTCACTAATGAAGATATTGAAGAGGAATGGCCCCAGGACTGATCCCTTAGGTACCCCACTTGTGACTTGCATCTCTTGTGACTGTATACCATTTACCACCACTCTCTGTTTTCTGCCTGTCAACCAGTTTTCCACCCAGTTGACCAACTTCTGACCCATTCTGAGCCTACCCAGCTTACATAGATACATAGATACATAGACAGTGTCGGCAGATAAGGGCCTATGGCCCACCCAGTCTGCCCATTTAAGTTTGTAAGTTCAGTTTATGTTTTCCAGGAAGTCTGTTGCCCCTTACCCCTGACCTCCAGAATTCCTTTATGTCTATCCCATGCATTCTTAAATCCCGTGATTGTTTCAGCCCCCACCACTTCCTCTGGCAGGGTGTTCCACTTGTCCACCACCCGTTCTGTGAAGAAATTCTTCCTCATGTTTCCTCTGAATTGTCCTCCTCCAACTTCATCCCATGCCCTCTAGTCCTGGAACATCTTTTCACTTAAAATAGTGCATTCCTGCACCCTGTTCCTCCCTGTAAGATACTTGTATGTCTCTATCATATCCCTCTCTCCTCCTCTCCTCCAGGAGTACATGTTCAGTGCCTTCAACCTGTCCTCATAGGACTTGTGATGCAATCCATGCACCATCTTTGTTGCCCTCCTCTGAACCTTCTCTACCCTTTCTATGTCCTTACGTAGGTAAGGTCTCCAGAACTGACACAGTGTACTCCAGGTGCGGCCTCACTAGTGTCTTGTATAGTGGAATTATGACCTCCCTTTTCCTGCTGGTGATGCCCCTGCCTATGCATCCCAGCATCCTATTTGCTTTACCTGCTGCCTTGTCACACTGTTTCCTGACTTGAGGTCATCAGAGATGATAACTCCAAGATCCCTTTCCTGCTTGGTGCATGCTATATCCTCACCCCTCAACTGATATATTGTGCCAGGGTTTTTGTGCCCCATATGCATTATCTTTCACTTCCTTGCATTGAATTTCAACTGCCAAACCCTGACCATTCTTCAAGTTTCTGCAGGTCCCGTCTCATTCTGTCTACACCCTCTGGTGTGTCTACTCTGTTACAGAGCTTTGTGTCATCAACGAACAGTGAAATTCTGCCTTCTAGGTCCTGTGCAATGTCACTGATGAAGATATTGAATAGTACCAGTCCCAGCACTGATCCCTGTGGTACCCCACTGGTCACTCTTCCCTCTGTGGAGTGACAGCCATTTACCACCACCCTCTGTGTCCTGCTGCCCAGCCAGTTACCTACCCACCGCACTACTGTCCTGCCCACACCCATATTCCCCAGCTTATTTATCAATCTTCTATGTGGAACAGTGTTGAAAGCTTTGCTGAAGTTAAGGTAGGCTACATCAACTGCTCCCCTTCAGTCCACCACTCTGGTTACCCAGTCAAAAAAATCTATGAGATTAGTTTGACAGGACTTTCCTTTTGTAAACCCATGCTGTCTTGAATCCTGTGCCCCTATGGTTTCCAGTTGTTGCACTATCCTTTCCTTAAGGAGTGCCTCCATAATCTTGCCCACTACTGAGGTAAGACTGACTGGTCTATAGTTCCCTGCATCCTCCCTGCTACCACTCTTGTGGAGCGGGATCAAATGAGCCCTTCTCCAGTTTTCTGGGACCTCTCCTGTGCTCAGAGACTCACTAAACAGTTCTGATAATGGTTCTGCTAGTTCCGCCCTTAGCTCCTTAAGTACCCTGGGATGCATGCCATCAGGTCCCATTGTCTTGTCCAACCTGAGCTTAGTGAGCTCTTGTAGGACCCTTTCTTTTGTGAAGGGTGTAGTGCTCACCTCCCTCCCCCCGTGTCCATGGTGCTGAGCTGTGGGCCCTGCCCTACCTTCTCTTCAGCAAATACTGAGCAAAAGTATCTATTTAGGATAGATGCTTTTACAGGGTCCTCCTCCTCACATGCCCCCTTATCCCCTTTGATCTTAGCGATACCCCCTCTGGACTTTCTCCTTTCACTAATGTATCTATAGAAAGTCTTGTCACCATCTTTTACTGTTCGTGCTAGTGTTTCCTCAGTTTGGGACATTGCCTGCCTTACTGCCTTCACTGCTTCCCTTAGGGCAGTTTTGTATGCCTCCCTATCTTCATCCCACTGTGTTCCCTTAAATTTCCTGAAGGCCAGCCTTTAGGATCTGACCTTTTCTGCTACTGTGTTTGAGAAGCAAAGTGGTTTCCTTCTTCTTTTGCACTTCCTTTTCTGTCTAACACAATGGGATGTTGCTTCAAGTATTGCATCCTTAATGCTTGCCCACATTGCCTGTACTCCCTCACCTGTGTTTCTTTTTGCCAGGGCTAGCTTAACTCTGTTGGCCATCTTATCAAAGTCAGCTCCTCTGAAGTCCCATTTTTTTGCCTTGGAATGGGATGATTTAGATATAGGTTCATAGGTTGTAACGGAGCATAGAAGACACATGTCCATATAGCTTGCCAATTTCTTAAGAATATCCATCTATTCCTTTATCTATCAAATAGAAATCCAGCCTAATTTTAAAAATGTTCATAGTTGGACTTGTCACTACTTCACCAGGAAGTGTATTCCAAATTCCTGTAGTTCTCACACTAAACCAATTTTCCCTCCTTTTAGTGTTGTATTTATCCTTGTGTAATTGGTAACAATGTGCTCTAGTATCATACATTTGTTTCCTTAACTCCAAGCCTAATTGGTCCCTTAATTGGTCATCTTTGAGTGATCTAAATATCTGGCACATGCCCCCACATAATCTACAAAATTCCTGTGAATACAATCCAAGATGCTCTAATCTTTGCTCATAACTCAAACCCCGAACTTCCTTTTTGCCTTTGGTAGCTCTTCTCTGCACCTTCTCCAAGGCTTTAATATCCTTCCTATATCCCGGTGCCCAAAACTGAGCACAATATTCTGCATGTGGGTGTACCAGTGAGGTATACAAGGGCAATAATACTGCTTTATCTCAACTTTTGATATGTTTACATATACAGTGTTATTCCACTCGCTTTCTTAATCACCTGGTTACAATGTAATCCAAATTTTAATTCATTATCAACTCTTATTCCCAGATCTATCTCATCTTGTACTGTCCTCAACTCCCTACCTCCCAGTTTGTATTTATACTGCATATTATTCTTGCCCATGTGCATAACAACACATTTATCAGTGTTGACTGTAGATCCCTTAACTTTTCCCCATTCTTCCAAATTTTGTTAATGCTGCCTGTAAAGTAGTAGCCTATTTAATATTGTTGACAGAGTATCCCAGATGTGTATCATCCACGAATTTGGATAGCCACACCCCATCATTAATGCTCATAGCAGAAATATATAAATTAAAGAGGCAAGGGCCCAAAACCGATCCCTGAGGTATCCCACTAGACACCTTGACCCACTCTGAACATTCTCCTCTCACACACACTCTCTGCCACCTATCCCTCAGCCAGGCCTCCACCCAACAAGATAGTTTTTCATGGACCCCCATTTCCCTGAGTGCTCCAATTAGTTATTCATGTGGCACCTTATCAAATGCCTTTGCAAAGTCAAGGAAAACAACATCCACTGAGTTGCCCATATCCAAGGCCATGTAGTGACAAATTGAACCATACCATGTGATAGTCACTGGTACCCAGGTAACCTTCTACCTGGAGATCTGTGATCCTTTCCCTGTTATTCAGTACTAGATCTAGGATAGCCCTATCTCTTGTGGGTTGTTGTACCAGTTGTTTGAGGCCCTCCCCCTGCAGGGAATCCACCATGTGTCTAGTTCTGGCAGATGTTCCTGCTGGTATTGACCAATCTGTATCCGGCATGTTAAAGTCTCCCATTATCAGAACCTCCCATTTAGCTGTCATGTTTTGTATATCTTCTAACAGTAATGTGTCTATGTCCTCCCCCTGGTCTGGGGGCCTGTAGACAACCCCAGTTCTTATGACTGTCCCATTTCCTGTTTCCAGGGTGACCCACAGTTCTTCTGGCTCCTTATATGTATTCTGAATTTCTGTAGCTTTGATATTTTCATTGACATACAGGGCCACTCCGCCTCCCCCCCTTTTTGCACCTCGGTCTCTTCTGAACAGTACAGTACATAGCCAGGTACCGAAGTCTCCCAATTGTGGTTACTGGTAAACCACATCTCACTAATTGCTACTATGTCCAGTTTAGCCTCTGACATTATAGCCTGCAGGTCTGGGATCTTATTTCCCAGGCTGTGAGAATTTGTGTTCATGATTTTCCATTGGCCAGATTTCAGTGTGTTAGTTGTTGGGTGAGGTTTGGCATTTCCCCTGTGTGTCGTATGGGGAGATGGATCTTTTTTCTTACCTAGTGATGCCAATGAACTGCAAACATGCTGAATCCCTGTTTGACCACTAGCTGAGGGGGGAGGGGTGTTCTTCCCATTCGACGTATGGGGTGCTGCACCCCTCTCCCCATTTGCTAGTTTAAATATTCTGCAAAGACGTCAAACTTCTGCCCCAATGCATTGACTCTCTCTTTAGTCAGATGCAGTCCATCAAATTTAAAGAACTTTCGCTCCCAGAACTGTTACCAGTTCCCTACAAATCTGTGTCCTTTTTCCTGGCACCAGCCCTTAAGCCACATATTTAGCCCCCTAGCTCCCCTTCTTCGACCTTCCATTCATCTGCCCTCTCCCAGACTGGCAGGATCTCAGAGAAGGAGATGTCAGATGAAATGGATGATAGTTTGTCACCCAGCCTGGTCAGGTGTTCCTTGGTCTCCACAAATGACCGGCTGGCAAGATCATTAGTCCCTTTGTGTACCAGGATGTCAATGTTTTCTCCTGCTTTCTGAACAATTTTAGAAATGCGGTCAGTGTCTCTCCACGCTGAGGTACCTGGGAGACATCTGACCATTACCTCTGGCTGGAGATGGGTATCAACTCCCCGAATCATGGAGTATTCTATGATCAGAAGTTTTTTGGATTTCCTTTTTGCTTTTTTTGTTTTGGTTCCTGATTTAGGAGAGTTTTGTTGTGCTAGCTCTTGTGCTGCAGTGTCCTGCTCTGCAGTATCCTTTGCCCCTTTGCTTGATTTCAGTGATAAAGGTAGATACCTGTTTGTAGTGTTTACAGTATATGGTTTTTGGAGGTAATATGTTGGAGAGCACAGAGTGATGGGGCACCCGATTTGCCCCTCCTAACCACCTGCCAACCTCCTGGACCAACTACCCCCTGTGGTCGAGGTTCTTCTGTTGGATGTTGGGAAAATGACTGGTGGTTCTTATAATGTATTTCCTCTTGAATATGAAATTTGAGGCACGCAATCTCTGTCCATGCTGCCTGGAGCTGATCCCTAGGATCTCCAATGGCCCAGCATGTAGGACAGTGTCCTAAATCCTGTAAGACTGTCCTTCTGAAAGGTGTTCCACAGTACCTGCAGTTAATGATATCCATTCCAGATAAGTTGCTGGGTTAATAACCTGGTCAGAGTAATTAGAAGGGAGAAAATGCAAGTAATGGTTTGATTTTGTGTTTTGTTTTCGTATAACTTGTTATAACAAGTTAAATTACTAGTGCACCTGTAAATGAGCTCACCTTGTGGATGCCCCACTGATCCACCCCTTCCTGCTTTGTCCCAGGAAATGTCACAACTGTGGTACCCTATAAAAGAAGTGTAGTGTGGGGTGGTTGTGGATGGGGGTGGGTGGCTGGGCCCTTCCCCTGCCGAAAAAGAAGAACCACGGATGAAACAACAAGGAGGTAAGAGCAGAAACAATCAGTCAACATCAAATGCAGTAACCCTGAAAGCTTATCCTAATGTTAGGTAAAACTGTAAAACCTGTAAAGCACCACCTGTAATAATTTCAGACAAGATATACCTTGTAAGAAACACTTTGCTAAAGAGAAAAATAAAGCAGTAACAGAAGATATATCTTGCAAAAGACAATTTGAATCAGAAAATTACAGCAGTAATCTGTTAGCACACACCTGTAGGCATACCTTGTAATAATGCAGAAGAAGGTATACCAGCAACAACAATTTGAATCAGAGAAAAATAAAGCAATGAAATGTTAGCAACAAACACTAGCAATCCATGTGAGTGCAAAATTAAAATAACAACACACAGTAAATCTGCTTAGCCAAAAGAAGTCTTATTCCTTTTCCCTTGCTCTGGTACAGTAAGGTTCTCTGCTCTGTCCTTTCAAGCAATCTTAGAAGAAAAGAGCTCAGGTGAAGCTAGGTGCTTTGGCCAGCAAACCAAATGAGGGGGCATGATATGAAATTGAAAGAGGAAGGATAAAAGGGACTGTGAGGAACTTTTTCTTCACATAAAGGGTGGTTGACACATGGAACAGTCTGCCACATGAGGTGGTGGGAGAAAACACAAAGACTGTGGGGATATTCAGACATGCAGGGAATAGGCAAAAAGAAACCCTTAGGTGGTAAGGAAAGAAGAGAGTCACTGACAGAGTAGGGTCAAAGACCACAAACAAGGATAGGCTTACAGGCAGACTGGATTAGCCTAGCTATCCTTTTCTGCCTACAATTTCTATGTTTCTAGAAGGAAATGCAGAGGTAGGAAGACAGGGAGGTATATCAAGCAAAACAGAGGGAAGCAGGAAAGGCAGTTAGGGGAGCATAGGTGCAGAAACAGGAAATGATAGTCAAAAGGGTAGTGAAAGGAGATGAATCTTTATTCAGGTATATAAGTGAGAACAGGGGGTGGGATATGGAGGATAAAGAGAGCAGCAGGGGGAGATTGTACAGAAGAGGATCAAGAAAATCAGATACCCTGAACAGGTCCTTCTGCTGAGCCTTCACAGTGTGGGGGGGGAAGACTACCATGGAGCAGCGGAACAAGATGAGGGGGTGGACACAAGTCCATTTTCAGAAGAAAGTAGTGAAGAGACTTAAAAGTCTGAAAGTGGACAAGGCTATGGAACTTGACAGGGTACACCAAAAGTTGATAAAAGAACTTAGAGAGCTGCTAGCTGCCCCACTAACTGCCTTACTCAACAGCTCACTGAAAACAAGCGTGGTTCCAGAGGACTGGTTAAGAGCAAACATGGTCCTTCCCCATAACAGCAGTAGCAGAGAGGAGGCTAGAAACTATGGGCCAGTCAGTCTCACATCATTTTTGAGCAAATTAATTGAAACCCATTTAAAGGAAAGGTTGCTAGAGTATCATGAATCCAATTGACTACAAGACCAAAGGCAGCATGGATTCATGGGGGTTGGGGATGTCATGCCACATGAATCTGTTTGATTTCTATGAAACTATGACCAGGGAACTAGATCAGGGTAGGGCAGAGGAGGAGTCATGTGATGTCTGGCTAGTGAAAGTAGTGCTCCTATCTTTATCCCACTCTCCTACTCCTTATTTGGATTAAAATATACATTTATACTGCCTTGGACACTTTTCAATCTGCTGAAGCAACACCTACATAACTTATCTGGGTGTTGATTGTAGGAGAACACTCTAATTACAAGCTATGGAGGTCGTCATGAAGCTAAAGCTCCCACGCCACACTCCTCTGCCTTCCTCAGACAAGGCTGCAAAGAAAGCCAGGCAGCAGCCTGTTAAACCTGCATCTACTCTCCCAAGTAAAACCACTGCCATGCCACTAATGGAGGAGTGCTTCCTGATAGAGGTGAAGCTGCTCCAGGAAGCACTTTCACCTCAGATGTAGCCTTATTAAAAAAGGACCTGATGGATATTTCCTGACAAGTGAGGGATACTGAAGAATGGGCCATTTCACTGGAAAAGTAGAAGGCAACTACAGACCCTAAAATCACAGCCCGCAAAAGACAGATGAACAAAATGGAGCTGAAGCTGGAGGACCTCGAGGGCCATAGTTGCCACAATCATTTAATGGTGATCGTTCTCCCGGTGGAGGAGGAAGGGTCCTCCCCCATTATATTTGCACAAAAACTGTTAGAGAAGGTGGCAGGTCCCTCTCCTAATGGGCCTTCATTACATCATGGAGCATTTCCACCGGGTGTTGCGCCCCAAGCCAGCCCCAGGATCACCTCCTCGACCATTCATATTAAGATTATAGAACTTCTTGGATAAGCAACACATTCTTTCCAAGCAAAGAGGTATACAAGCAGTGATGTGGGAAGGCCATAAAATTCAAATTTCACAGGATTTACCAGCATCTATGAGACAAAAACAGGGGTCATTTCACTCTACTCTCTCTCTCTCTCTCTCTCTCACCTTATCCCTGCCAGGTTGTGTTTTCGTATACTGTACCCTGCCCAGCTACAAGTCAGGGAGCAGGAAAAATTTCACTCATTTGAATCGAATGAACAGGCTGACCAAGAGCTTCAGCTTTTGCTGCCAAAATTGTTTAAGAAGTGATCTCTTTCTTTACAGGGGTGAGTCTGCTGGTGTAGCAGCTTGAATCATGGTGATTGTAATGCAGCAAAAATGGGGGACAGCTGAGGTCTAGTCTGAATTGATATTGGATGAAATTCAGTGCCCCCGAACATTGGCCTGTGCATGTGTCCATGGAAGGACTCTCTGTGGCTTATTGTCATCTGTTTTGACTTCGGCCTGGGGGTTGTTATCTACTGCCTAGCTGTGATAGGACTGGGTCTCTGTTTACCTCATAAGACCATTTGTTACAGTGTCACGGACATGATTTCAGCTGGGAAATTCAGTCATACCCATGGAATCAGTGGTCATACACCAGTTGCATTAACATAGACTGTAAACATCCCAAGACTGCGCTTCATCGTGTTGCTCTGCAGCAGCTCAGGCAGTTTGTAGGCATCCTTGCTGCTTGAATATGCACACAATTGCTCTGCTGCAGCTAAGACATTGTGCAGGCATCCTTGCTGCACAAATGTGGCATACTTGCAAAGACAATTACAGTACCTAAGAGCACATTGTACACTTGTTCCACTTCATGGACTTATGCAGCAAACAATTTTAATTTCCTGAACTGGGTGGTTGTATTTTTTCTGGTTTTCACTCTCCCACTGTATTACGTAGTGAAAGCAACTCTCTTCCTAATAATTTGGTGGGGCTAAGGTAAGAGTTATTAGTATTTTTAAAGAGTTGGGCTGGATTAACAAGCCTTACCACAGTGCAACATCATGCGGGGGGGTACAGCTATTTTCTGAGCAGCAACAGTGAGACCAAATGCTCATATTCTAGCTCTGGGATGGATCTGCTAATTAGATAAGACAGCAGGCATTTAAAGCTGCACAAGCTTTGGGGTCTGGGGTTACAGCCCCACACTTCATTTCCCAGTTGGATTGTCTTCAGTTAAGCCTAGGGTGTTCGGATGATTGCTATGATATATGTTTTTCAAGTTTTCTTGAAAATGGAGGGGGGGTGGGGACCTTAAATGCCATACCTGTCAGCACCATGCACCGTACCAAGGGAGGGTCTTACCACTACTTAGACTAGTGTGGAGTTTAAAGCCAGATGGTTTTCTTCTGTTTGTTTGATATGTGCATTTATATGTATTACAGGTAGTTGTATTAAGCTGGGGGAAGGGCAGGGGAGGAGGGGGAGTTGGGGGTAAATGGTAGTGTGTTGTGTTTCAAGTATGGCAATGGGGGAGGGGGGATCCATGGTATCAGCCAGGGGACTTTTTTTCCTTTTCTTAACATCAGGATCTCTACTAATAGGAATGTTAAAGATATATGGCTAATTGTTTAAGAGTTAATGCTTGGAATGTTAAGGAGGTGCACAATAAAAACAAGACATATAGAATACTTAAACACTTGCAAGTGGTCAAGGAGCAAATATCTTTCTTGCAGGAGACCCATCTACTTGAAATGGAAGCAAATCTAATGAGGAAACTAAATATAGGGCAAGTTTATGCAGCAGGTACAAGCACGCAGAGTAAGGGGGTTGCAATTTTGTTAACCAGGACCTTGGGGTTTAAGTGCAGCCAATGTATCTGTGACCCACTGGGCAGATATGTCTTTGTGATAGGCACTCTGGAGAGGTTTAACATAGTCCTAGGGTCCGTTTATGGCCCCAACACGGACACTCCCTCTTTCTTCATGGAATTGCTTAACCTCCTGTTGCCTTTCCAGTCTGTACCACGTTTGATAGGAGAGGAATGGAACCTACCCTTTTCTCCAGATGCAGACAGGACAGGCAAGGTGAGGGCAGGTCTGTGCCCAGCCCAAAGGGCCATCAGGGATATGATAGATAAACTAAATTTATGTGACTCTTGGAGGATATTGCATCCCGACCAATGGAAGTACACATTTTGGTCTCCTGTGTATGGGACCTTTTTAGTAAGCAAACAGCTCCTTCCAGGACTCATGGAGTGTCAGATCTCTCCAGAGGTCATCTCAGACAATTCTTTAGTGAGTTGTACCCTTTTGTTATCACCCACTCACCAGGTGGAGACAACCTGGAAAATTAACAATAGGTTACTAAAAGACAAATGGGTTGTCGATAAACTGAAGTCCTGCATTGCACATTACACTGAGGACAACCTAAATACTACAGGCTGAGCAGAGATGGAATGGGGTGGCCTGAAGTGTTTTCCAAGGGGGGATCTCATCAGGATTGCCTCAATGAGGAAACAGAAGAGGTAATATCAAGTAAATGAGTTATTGGGATGAATTAGGGATTTAGAAAAGAATACCTCTCCTTTTCCACTGAAACACAATGTCAGGAACTTATTCATTTAAGGGCACAGTGCAATTACCTGATGGGTGAGAAAGCTGAGTACGATATCCATAAAATGAATTCCACCTACGTTGACCAGGAAGAGAAGGCGGGTTGGTTGTTGGTGCTGAGGGTTACGTAGCAGGAGACATCTAGGTTGGTTAATGCAGTCCGGTCATCCGATGATGGCTCCCTCAAAACAAACCCTAGTGATATTGTGGCTGAATTTAAGGCATTCTATAAACACCTGTATAGTGCCAGGTCTGACTCCCGCTCTGAGGAATGGGTTGATGCATACCTGAAAGGGTTGCCTCTACCTGGCCTTTCTCTGGAACAGCAATCCCTGTTGATCTCTCCCTTTACAGAAGCAGAGATAAAGTCAGTGATTCATTCCTTACCATTGGACAAAGCCCCCAGACCAGAAGTTTTTTCCCCCTAATTTCTATAAAGAATTGGGGAAAGATCTGGCCCCATGGTTACTTCTATTATTTCAATCTATCTTGGAAGGGGAGTGCCAGGATCCTTGCCTTTTTGAGGCTTTGATAGTGGTTTTGCACAAGAAGGGGAGGGACCCGGAACAAGTCTCAAATTACAGACCAATATCGCTTCTGAATTATGATATCAAAATCTTGGCCAAAATTTTGGCAAACTGATTGGATCGGGTCATGCCCTTTCTGATCTGTGCAAAACAAGTGGGCTTTATGGGCGGCAGATCATCTTCAGATCACTTGAGAAAATTGGATCACATTTTCTCTGCGTCCTGAGACAACATATCCTCTGCAGTATTGGCATCTCTGGATGCAGAGAAAGCATTTGATAGGGTGGATTGGTGTTTTCTTTTTAGAACAGTATATAGGTTCAGTTTCCCTCTCCTTTGTGCAACGGATCAAAGCCCTGTATACTAAACCTAGTGCCCGAATATAGTGTAACAGAACCTTCTCTCCCTACTTCCTTCTTTTCTCTGATGCCAGACAAGTTTTCCCCTATCCCCCCTTTTATTCAATCTGTATCTGGAGCCCCTTTTGGCACAGCTCAGAATGGACCTTGAGATTCAGGGGATAACAATAGGCTGTCAAGAATTCAAGCTATCAGCATATGCTGATGACATACTTCTCCACCTATCAAATCCAAGGGTCTCGGTCAACGAGACCTTGAGCCTGATACAAGAATTTGGTGTGTTATCAAATTGCAAGTTGAATTTGGAAAAAAATATAGTCTTCCCCCTCAATATGGTTAGCCATAAAAAGGAGGTGGAGGGTCTAGGCTTAAGATGGGAATATAAAAAAGTTAAATATTTGGGTATTTTCCTAACCAGGGAGCCCAAATCCTCAAGGGAATGCAATCTGGAGGCCCTAATCCAGGTAATTCAGCAGGATCTAGATAGATGGACAGTGATGCCATTATCTCTTTGGGGCAGAACAGGTTTAATTAAAATGAATATATTACCTTGTATTTTCTACCCTCTCAACATGCTGAATTTATGTCTGCCACAGACCTGGTTCTCTAAGCTACACTTCCTGATTACTAACTTCATATGAAAGGGCAAGCAGGCCCATAGGGCTTATGGTAAATTAATTGCCCCTAAGATTAAGGGAGGTTTGACACTTCCCCATTTTAAACTTTACTGTTGGGCAAGTCATGCTGTGAAATACCTGAGATGGTTGGGAAGAGCAGAGGAATTAGGCCCAGAACAGTACAGACCTTTGTGTCTCATATTGGAAAAGGCTCTGATTGCTGCTCGGAGCATATCTCCCCTTACTCTTTTACATATACCCATTAAACTGCTCCCATTAACACTGGGTAATACACTAATAGGAGTCTTCATAAAGGTCCACTCTCAGATGTGTGCATCTCTGTCCTACAGGCATACTCAGGACTCTAATCAACCTTTAGTAGGCAATGCAAATTTTAAGATGTGGGGGGGACTTTATTAAAGCTTCCTGGCTCCTACAGCTGTCAGAAATCTCTGTAGCTGACCTGTGGAATAATGAACAGATTTTGACTTCAATGGATATTATTAGACACCACAACTCAGGGACCCAATCGAGTTTTAAAGTGTTTCAACTTAGACATATGTTGTTAGTTAACTCACAGATAAAACAAGAAGCAAAGGATGGGGGAAGGTTCCTGCAACCACTTAGCCTAGTTGCCACAGAACCTCATGCTGTCTCGGGCATCTACACTATGCTGCTTGAGATGACCTTTCCATAACTGGATGGCTCTTCCACTCATTGGAGTACTCCATTCCCAGAGAAGGCATTCAATTGGGCTAAGATCTGGAAAGACACCCATAGGTTCATATCTCAGGATAGGCTGAGATTGATACAATTTCAGATTATTAATAACATGTACTATACCCCGGTTAAAATGGCTAAGATGAGCAGGTCCCTTACTCCAACCTGAAGGTGTTGCATGCAAGAAGTAGGTTCCCTATATCACATTTTTTGGGATTGCCCAAAGGTTGCCTCACTCTGGTCCCTCATTTAACAGAAGGCAGACCCAGTGTTGGGGATAGCCGATTATATACAGCAGGCTGTTTGCCTGGTGGGGGACTACTCCCTCATACCTCTCACTGAGAGAAAGCACCACTTAGTCATGATGGCAATGTCGGTCAAGAAGTTAGTTCTTCGACACTGGTTGGATAGCGAGACCATTACCTACTCAGAGTGGTTGCAAAAGCTTTTGCTTAACCTTTCAGTGGAAAAGATAATCGCTAGTGTGCATAATTATTTGCCTAGGTTTGACAAGATCTGGAGTAAACTGGAAACCTAGTATTCTATATAACTGCCTCCTTCTATTTTTGGGTGGTGCACCATTTGTATAAAAATATGCTGATACAATGGAGTGGGAGGGGGGAAGGGTTGCATGTTTGTTGTCCTGTTGTGTAATGTAATATATCGCATGTTGTTTTATTATGTGGTAAAGTGGTACTATGTGGCCATGTTGAAAATAAATAAAGCATTTTGAATTTCAATAAAAATGGTAGGGCAGTAGATATGGCCTATCTGGAATTTAGCAAGGTCTTTGACAATGTGATTCACAGGAGACTGATAAAGACAGTATGAAGCCTAGGTGTGGGATCCAAAGTGGTGAGCTGGTTAAGGAACTGGTTAATGGATAGGTAACAGAGGGTGGTGGTTAATGATACTCACTCTGATTGGGAGTGAGGGGTGACCAGCAGGGTGCCACAGGGCTCAGTACTAGGACTGGTACTCTTAAATGTCTTCATAAGTGACATTGCAGAAGAACTGAAAGGGAAGCTATGCCTTTTTGCAGATGACTCTAAAATCTGTAATGGGGTGGACACTCAGGAGGGAGTGCAGGGAATGTGTAGAGACACTGGGAGACTTGATGAGAAGTTAGTTGGGGTTCAGTGCCAAAAATTGCAAAATCATGCACCTTGGACATAGGAACACAGGAGATGAGTATAGGCTGAGAGGAAGATACTGACAGTCATTATGCAGGAAAGTGACCTGGCGTTGTCATATCTGATAACCCCAAAGTGGCAGGGTAGTCTGACAAAGCAGTGGGCATGACCAGTGGGATTCTGGGATGCATAGGTTGAGGTATCTCCAGGAGAGGGAGGGAGCTAGTGTTGCCACTATATCATTTGTTTGTGAGACCCCATCTCGAGTATTGTGACCTGTTCATAATGCCGCACCTTAGAAAGGACATAGGAAGTGTTGAGCCATCCAGAGGGGGAGAAATAGAATGGTATAGGGGTGGCATTAAAAGACTTACTAGAAGGAGGGAGAAATCTCAACATGTAGTACTTGGAAGAGAGGACAGCAAGAGAAGAGATTATAAAAACCTACAAGTATCTTATGGGGGTTAACAAGTTGCAGGAGGGGAGTCACTTTTAAATGAGAAAGAGTGCCAGGACTAGAGGGCATGCGAAGAAGCTGGTGGGGGAGGAGTTTAAGAGCGATGTGAGGAAGTACTACTTCACTGAAAGAGTGGTGGATGCCTGGAAGAAACTGCCAGTGGTTGAAGTAAAAAAATTAGGGTGCTTCAAACATGTGTTGGATAACCATAGGGGAATGTTAGCAAATAGACAGGGAAGGGAGAAGGTTGCTGGAGACAAGTTAGGGTTTGCAGAGGCAGACTAGGTAGGGACCATCTGGCAGACTCAGTGGGCCAAACGGTCCGTTTCTGCCAACAACTGCTATACTTCTATTGCATACCATTGGGCTAGCTCAGAGATCCCTGCATATTTTGGCATGATATTTGATTAGTATGGGCATGCACATAGCTAGGCAGACAATTGTAATACTGCTAAACCCAATGGGCCAATCATGTCCTGGCATGAAGGTGCTTGGATTTTGCTGTGTGCAGAGGAGGCAGGGTTATGCAAATGCCACACTGACTGTGCTGGGCCCTAAGGGTCCTTTGCATCCAGGATGAGGGTGGTTGATATCTCAGTGTGCACGTGCTTTACAGTGACCAACACCAAGCTAGAGAGAACGCTACTATCACAGAGCCAGAAGGCACTATGAGTACTGTAGCATAAAGGCAATTGATCACACAGGGCTTGCTCTATGTCAAATGTTCTATTTCTGAACCTGCTTGAATGAGGATAAGATTCCAGTATCACAAAAAAAATTATGAATTTCTTGCAAAAAATTAGGTTAATGCAGACTTTAGGAGAGCACAAAGTGCAAAAAGTAATGAATTTAACATATTAAGGGTTAGAGTCTTAGAAATTTTGGCAAAACAATGGTGTGGTGTTTTTTGGGGATTTCCACCTTAATGCCCACAGCTCCCCCTGCCTCTAGCCTCATGACTCATGGACAAACCTACAGATCCTGGGCATGCTGTCACTGTATGAAAACATTCTCAGTGATCTTCTACTTTGCACATGGCCCTGCGCACAAAAAAAGAAATTATCCCCTGCTTCACCCAGGGCCTACTGGGCACTATGCAAAGAGAGTTATAAATGATATGCTTCACATAGCCCTTGTATGAGTCTGCATTAAGAAAGTTATGACTGATTCTGCTAGACCCAAGTGGAGATCCACAGTTGTATAGTTCCAAACACTAGACTTATGGGGAATGGACTAGGACCTGTAGCTTGTCCCTGGGTTATGACTCTATTGACTGTGAGTGGGCATTACTGTGAAAACCTTAACTCTTACCAGACTGCAGGAGTATAAATACAGAATCTATATACATTCAAACATATTTAGCACTCAAAAAGGTAAGGAACATCACAGCACCAATTTATCAAGACTACTTATGGACTGAAGCATTCAGTGATTGATTGTGTCTGCCTAATTTTGTCAGCTGTTTTATATATTTTAAGATTCAAACTGTTTGATGTGTTTTTAAATTTTGTAAGGTGCCTTGGTTTTTGAAAGACGCCATAGAAATAAAGTTTATTATTATTATTACTGAGACGCTAAACCCTTTTTTTTTTGTTTCTTTATTTTGCGTCCTTGAAACCTACTGCCTGAATTACATATTTGTTTTGCAATATATATGTATGCAATGGGGTGAACGTAAATGGAGTGTGATAAATCCATTTATCTCAGTAACTATGTACACAAAGGTAGAAGTTTACATTTATACACATACTTACTTTGGAATCACTCATTTCTGTACACGGTTAACAAATGGCCAAATTTACACATTCCCTGAATGATAGATCTGAGCTATGCTCCTCTTGATGGATGGGTTGGCTCCTACACATAATGAACAAGGACAAGAATTTTATTCAAGAGGACCAAATACACAGACCATTGCCTTTCCCTACCCTATCAGAATATGCAACCCAGCATACTCTCTTTGGTTTGGAAAAATTACTAAATTCACTTAGGTGCCCACCTACATGTGTTCCATGTTCCCCTCTTGCTTCCCTACCTGGGCCATTGGTTCTGGGACCTCTGGCTGTGCCAAGTTTCACCTCTACTATACTAAGGAGTTGCTGGGTCTCTCTAAAGAACTGCATATGGTTTTAGAGTATAGTTTGTTTCATTGTTAGAGACAGCAATAACCTTTACCCCCTTGCTGTACCAAAGGGGGTGAAGGCAGTACTGTCTGATAACTGTCTGTGTGTACTGGTACTGTGAAGGGTAATGTTTACTCATAACCATGCATTATGTACTGTTATACTGCTTTTATTTGTACACTGAAGGATATACAGACATTGAAAATTCCAGTAAAAATATGCTTATGTTTACAAAATAATATGTACACAGTTTTTATGTCATGTGTCAGCTATCTGCCCATCCATCCGCCCATCTGCCAGCACAACCTGTACTAACATTCATTTTAAAATCTGCTTCATTAGTTCCTGCACTTTGCTTACACAAACATAAGCACTACCATCCCCTTTCAAGTTGCTCATATACTCTTCAACACTAGAACTACAGCCTCCTTTTTTTTTTTTTACTTTTGAAACAAAACAAAAAACCTTAACTGGCACACTAGTAAAATGCTCCTGCTGTTTCTCTCAGTCACTGTTTTCATCCTCATTGTTCCTGTCATTTACACTGCCACACTGGAAATGCCCTTCTTGAAGTCAAAAAATAAATAAATAATCAAACTCAAAAACAGCAATCATGGCTTAAGCTCCCTCCACTTTTCACAACCTGCCAAGTCAACCCGCCCCTCTTGCTTAGTATCATGCTTGCTTAGCACTGCCATGATGTTTCCCTTCATTCTTTGAACAGCCATTTGCTGCACCAATCCGCAGCAATATTGGCAGATTGATGCAGCATCTGGGCACTACGACCATAGTAACAGTCACAGAAACCTAGAGCAGGACACAGCATGCAAAAAAAAAAAAAAAGAAATGTGAGATTTGAAGGAACAGAAAAAATTAAATGAAACAAATCCATCACACAAGATCCTTCCCTATTGCATAAAGGAAATACACATGAAGGACCATGTGTGGCACTTGATTGATCTATACTCGTGCAGTTTAACCTGGGACACTTCACTCTTGGCTTATACCATTCGTGAAGTCACCTGAGGTCAAACTGCACTTGCATAGATAAATCAGGTATCACATAGGGTCCTCCTGCATTTCCCATAGATATGTGAAAGCAATAAACATGATAAGGTGTGCATTAGACAGTTCTAACAGATGACAAGGAGGTATAGTGAGTTACGAGGCCACAGGCAGAGTGAGTCCAGCCCCCAGCCATAAATTAGAACTGTCTAATGCACACCTCCTCATGTCTCATTGTGCTTATAAAATGGGCTTTTCTATATCACATGAATATAGAAGTCATTGGGCCTGATTCTCAAAAGGATACGCCTGGCATAACATGACTTACGCCAAATAAATTGGTGCAAGTAATAAGTTAAGCCAGCAGTTGCGACATACGGTATTCTGAAAAGCAGCCTGCAACATGCCACAGGCTGCTTGCACCAAAGTAGACTTACATCACCTGTTACATTGTAAACCCACTGCAACATGGTGCTAGGGGGTTTACGGTAGCAGTTGCACCCAATTCTGGAAGAGCAGCCTCCAAGTTCCCACATATGCTATTCTAAAACAACCCCCAGAGGACAACCATCAAAGCACAGTTACACTAGCAAATAACTGGTGTAATTGTACTTTGCATGCACCGGGGGTTTTGCTAATGTGCTGCCAACCCCAGTCCCCCAGTATATGTAACTCCCCCATCCCCATCCCCATCCCTGAAGCAATAGAAAAAGCACAGCAGGGCTGTCGACCCCACCCCCCGAGTTCCTCAATAATAATTAGAAACAGCCTTGCAGGGTTATGGAACCCCCCTGCCTCTGATCCCCCAATAATGACTAAAATATGCTCCACAGGGCTATGGGACCCCACAGCCCCCGATCCCACAATAATGATTAAAATATGCCCCACTGGGCTATGGGTCCCCCTGCCCCCAATCCCACAATAATGATTAAAATATGCCCCACAGGGCTATGGGACCCCCCTGCCCCAGATCTCAAAATAATGAATACAAAATGCCCCACAGAGCCATCAGATCCCCCTTCCAATCCCCAAAATGTACAGTTACCAGCCCCGGAGTGCTGATCATGCCCCCCAAGTCCCGATCTCCGAACCCAAGTCCTTGTGGTATTGTACACTGCGCTAATAGAAAAGCCAACATCATGGCATCTATGCTGATTGCTGGAGTGTAGAGGTTTTGAAAAAGTATAAGAAAATGTCAGATCCACTTAGCGAGAGTGACTGCTCATGAAGGAGTCATGTGGGCGGTTTCTTTATGTGCTGTTTATTTCTTGTATTGCTGTTTAATTCAGAAAAATGAGTTTCAGATTTAAAAAGAGATGGCAGGGGTTTTAAGGAAATGTTGGAGTATAAGCAGGAAGTGTTGGGAGTAGAGTGGGAGGAGATGGTCCATAGATTGCAGTACAGAGTGTAGAAGGTAAACTTTAGAATGAAAACACTCACAGAAAAGTTATTTAATAAGTAGGAAAGTGAGGACGTTACTGGTGGTATTACTGTTTTTTTTTTATGATCTAAGATGAGGGGGCATGAAGAAGATGGTAGCTCTATGTCACGAAGAAAAGGCATAGAGTGAGTGAGGAGGGGCACCGGGAAGAGGGGTTGCTACTGAAGGAACTGCATTTAATGTCTATTCATGACAGAATAAAAAAAAATCTTCAGAGAAGTGGAAAAGACAATGGCTGTACAGGATTCCTTACTGTTTTTCTTGTCTGCTTGAATTCACAGACTGCTTTGGGGGGGGGGGGCGATCACTGAAGAGTTGGTGTGCATGGTGATACATGATTTAAGTGAGTCAGTATTAATGAGGTGATTTGAGAGAAGGTATAAGAGTGACCGGGAAAAGGGAGAATGGAATTTTAGAGCCATGGTGAAAAGGGCTGGTCTTCATTTACAGTGAGTGTCAGGATTAGCTAACAAGGAGGGAGGATCGTAGTCTGGAAATCATTTAGGGATGTGTGTGAGCAGCTGTTTTCAAGCTGGCCACCTGGTGTATAGGAAAGCATCACTGCCTATGAACCTGGCATTCCTGGGTTTGATACTGGGTGAGATTGTGTTTATTTGAATGTTTTCTGTTTTGCTTTGGTGAGTTCATTTGTGTTTTTTTATTTGTAAGTAGGGGATTTGTAATTCCTGGTGTTCTGTCCCCTTGGCCACTGCCTCCCTTTAACATTCTCTATTTCTGAAGTTTGTCTCTCCCTCCTAAGATTTCTCATGTTCCAGTGTTTCACACTCCCCTGGGGTTGGTAATCTAAATATTGGGGATGGGCGAAGATATGCTGATCATGGATTATTAACACCCCATATCCATTCTCCGCTCCCCCCCCCCGGCAAATTACTTGAAAGAACTGTCCCTTATCAGACTACTAAATATGCTACAAAATACAACCTTCCATGTCCTCAACAACACTACTTCAGAAAAGGCACAGCACCACCACTGCAGTGGCCTGCTTCTCCAATCATGTCCTCCATAAAATGAATGAAGCGATGCTAACAGTACCGTCTTTGTGGACCTCTCCAAGGCATTTGACTTGGTGAACCACACCATTCTCGTAAACAAACTCTGCTGCCTCAGGCTGCCCCCTGACACTGCTGACTGGATTCTCAACTACCTCTCTGAATGTACCCAGCTGGTCAGCGTGGGGGAATTTGGCTCCTCTGTCCTACCTGTCTACATTGGTGTTCCTCAGGGATCCATCCTGGGGCCCATTCTATTCTACCTGTTCATAAATTCTTTCCCCCATGACAGCCTCACCTGCCACTTCCTGCTATATGCAAATGACCTTATCCTTTTCCAGAGTGCTAAATCCCTGGCAAACCTCTCCTCATCCTTTACCACCAAATACCTCCAGGCTCATAAATGGTTCACTGCTAACAAATTGCTTGTCAATACTGAAAAAAACAAAAGCAATGCTCTTTGGCTCAAAACCTAGGTTATCAAAACTCACCCAAACTCATAGCACCCTCTTTAGCCTTTCTCCTGTCTGATCACCTCTTGATAAAGTGCACTCCTTTAACTATCTGGGTGTTACCCTTGACCCTTCCCTTATTTTCACCAACTACATAGATATCCTCATATGCCACATCAATCAACAATTGGGGGTCAGCTACCACCATATTAGATACTTCACTCCTGAAGCCCAGCTTGCTATTGCCCAATCCAGTCTCTTACCACTACTTGACTACTGTGCCCCTATCTTCACCCTTACCTCCTCCACTAACCTGGCTCAGCAAAACACCACCTTCAACAACATTTTACGGTTTGTCATTTTGTCCCCATACTCCACTCATCACTGCTTGCTCTACCAGACCCTGGGTTGGCTCCCACAGTCAGCTCGGCAAATCTTTCTCCCTGCCAGCACAGTCAGTAAGGCCATCCAAAACTGAGCTACCTCTCCTCTCTCCAGCCTCCTCCAGCCAAAAGTGTTTGTTCGAGAGCTCCATCTCACTGCTGGCCCCATGCGTGAGTGCCCCCTTGTCTCCACCTGTATGGGTAAATGGGCCTTCTTGTCTGCTGCCCCTTCCCTCTGGAACAACCTGTCACCCCCCCTTACAATGACTGGCTCTCCAGGACTCTTCCACTATCTCCTTAGATCTCCTCTTCTGTCCTCCACCCCTTGGTCCTGCCCTCCTGACTGATCATCTTGCTTTTACCTTCCTCCATCCCTTTCTCTTCCTGATCTGTACCTAACCTGCCTTGACACACATCTTCCTTTCTCCATCACCTACAATGTCTAATATGAATTACAACTTAACTGCTAACTGCTATTGTTATTAATTGTATTTTTCTACTGTGTTGCAACTTTATATATATTTATATAGTCATGTAAATATATTGTATTTTATTCTGTATTGTTATCACTGTCTATTTCATGACTCCATGGCTTGTCCTATCCTCCTTTGTACTTACTGTACTCCTGTGCCATCCTCAATGGCCCAGGTCAGGCCTGAAAACAGTTCCTGGACCAGTGCACCTACCCAGTAAATGAATGAATAAATAAATAAAATAAATTAATAACTGTTATTTTATGGGAGTTTTTGTGGAAGTAATGTATTATGCAGCTCATTATAGTGCTGCTCATAGCATTTCATTCGCCTTTATTCATTCGCTGTTGTGGTCAGTGCTGTATTGCAGTCGTCGTTATCACATGGTACCTGTGTGTACTTTCATTTTCTGGTAGACTAAAAGAAGGTAGTGCCAGCAGATCGGGAAGGGTAACAGTGATGTAGTAACTGTGTAGATAAATGGAGTGTAACATAGTCACTGTGTAGATAAATAAATTTATCTACACAGTGACTCGGATAAACGGATTTATCACACTGTGTTTATTCGGACACCTGTTGCATAAATATGATATCTTCATTCAGGCCATGTCATATCCCATAGCTAGATAGATAGATAGATAGATAGATAGATAGATAGATAGATAGATAGGATAGCACATGGTTGAGAGTGAGGTAGTGGAAATATCTTTATGAGTTATACTTGACCTCCTGACCTCATAAGTAATGAAGCCATGAGTGCGGTCAGAAGAGGTCCACCCATGTCATATTTTATTTGTACAACTGGTGTTTAGGTGATTTAGTGACTGAACTAATAAAAAGTTACAAAAGAAAAAAGTACAAATTGTAAAGTGTGCAGTCAAAGCATCTCAATCTCACCCACATCAGTTTGATTTGAACAGCAGGTTTTTAGGTGGTTTTGCGACAAAAATGTTAAAACATTACAAAAGGAAAAAAGTGCAGAATGTAGACTGTGTCCCTCAAAGCATCTCACGTCTGCTGGCCTCAGTGCTGCACATTGCTATTGTGATATCACCAGCATTATTAAAGCTGGTCTCTGACTGGTTCAGTATTTGACTGTTTCATTGTGACCTGTTGACTTGCAATATACTGTAGCACTACTATTTTCACAGTAGACAGTGAGATAGTAGTGATATGTTGCACAGTTTTAATCCAGGCCTGTTGTATAAAACATATACTTATATTTAGTTAGCTTCTATTGACCAGGTAAGCGCAATATATAACCAAATGCTTATTTTCTGGTATGTCCTGGGAGATAACAAGATATGTAGTCATACAGTTTTAACAGTTAAAAGACAATAGCATATGAGTAAAGTTACTGCAAATATCATAACAATTATAACAATATATACATGCGAAGCAAATTTAAACAATCATGTTCCTGAGCAGATCAAGATATTGACTAGAGCCCAACAATCATAGGAAGGAGAAGGATGCCAAAATTAAGCACAATTAGAAGCCAAATTAGATTTCATGTGCTTCCTTAAGGACCTTCTGAAAATGTAGTGAAAGGTGGCACTGTGAACAGGCAGCGGGAGGGAGTTCCATAGCCTGGGTGCGCAGATAGCAAGGGCCTAATCTCTTATGGCCATGCCAGTTTTTGGAACAGAGAGCAGAGACAAGTCACTAGGCCTGAGAGGGTAACTTGAGTTAACAGCTCCTAGCTGCTCTGCCAGGATGAGAGGGGTGGAAGAGCTTACAAGCTCCCCTCATGGCATGGGTAGCGGTCATGAGGGTTGGACCACCCTCCCCAGAGCTTCTCCCAGATTTTGCCCCCTTAAAAAAGCACCAGCCTCGGCTTACCAGCTCCCCTCGTGGGTAGCGGTCATGAGTATTAGACCACCCTCCCCAGAGCTTCTCCCAGACTTCACCCCCTCAAAAAAGCAGCAGCTACAGCTTAGAAGCTCCCCTCATGGGTAGCAGTCGTGAGGGTTGGACCACCTTCCCCAGAGCTTCTCCTGGACTTCATTCTTCAAAAAAGCAGGTACGCCATGAACACAGGATAGCAATGGCCAAGGAAGGAATATTGGCACCAAACATAAAATTTAAAACTCAATGGACCTTTAAAAGTCAGTACAACAATGAAGATAATTTTTCTGTTCTCCTTTTAAATTCATTGTTGCTACCTAATCAACTGATCAGCTGGTGTGCTTTAAGTACTTTATTCCCACACTGCAACTTTACTGATTTTGCAATCCTTGTAATTCTCAAATGGGCCCTGCTCTGTGAACTAGTATTTGGCTCTACATAAAGGAGCTTTACTGTCTAGGCTGAACTCTCCTTGTGCGGCTGTATTTAAAATATTTTAAATATTTTAAATGCTTCTACAAGAGTTGTCTTGGTAGTTTCTGTACAAATAATTAAGCACTTCTTCTAGACATGCAGTAGAAATATTTACTCTTGTAAGCTGTGCAGTAAGCCAAGGTCCCAAACGAGGTGGAGGTGTTGCAATATATGTAGCATCAGCATCGCAGTTTACAAATATTGCCCTATCTCCTCACATGCATCCCATCAACAAACTACTATTAAAACTAACCCTGCCCCATACTGCACCTGTATTTGTTGCAGGCTCCTTCTGTGCACCTGGCATTCCCTTGCCCGCCATCATGGACCACCTCGGTGACCTACAATACTTGGCCACTGGTGGTGAGCTCCACATCCTTGGAGATTTCAATCATAATTGGCTCTTTCATATGAACACCATTCTACAAAATAAAATTGAAGCCCTAAACCTTTCTCAAATGCTTACTGAGCCAACCCGTCTGAATCACAAAACACTTAATCGCTCGCTCTTGGATTGGTCACTCACCTCACACCCTCATAGGATTATAGCAGCTGGCCTGCTCCCTGATGCCCTAAGCAACCACCACATGACTTACATGGTCAGAAAAATCTTCAAACCTAAGGCACACCCACCACACACCTTCCAGTCAAGATCCTACAAATCCCTTTACCTTGCCTTTCTTATTTATGACCTGACAATTACTGACTGGTCTTTCATCCAGAAAACCCCCTCAATTGATGGCACCTTAGAAGGTTTCAAATCCAGGCTCCTCACTGTTTGGCACCACTATGCCCCACTTAGATGGTCCAGGGTGCACGGTGCCCACCTCCCCTGGATCACATCTGACATCATTGCTTACCTAAAAGCAAGAGACCTAGCCTGGAAAATGTTTAAGGAATCTGGCTCACCCCAAGCACACCAAAGGTACCGTGCACTGTGGAACACATGCACAAGGTTAATTCACCAGGCAGAAGCCAAGTACTTCAACACTACCTTATACTCCAGCTTAAACCACCCAGCCAAATTCTGGAATGTCCTCACATCCCTATTAGATCCCCCCTCCCAGCCTCAAATACCCTCCTTAAACATAGGCTCAACCACACTTACCTAACCTCTTGCAGTAGCCTCAGCCTTCAACTCCTACTTCATAACTTGCACTTCTGCACTGCTATCCTCCCTCCCTTCCCCCACAACCCCATCATCCCCTGCCTTAGAGCCTGGCCATCCCCCAGCACCCTCCACCTCCTTCTTCTTCCATCCAGTTATGGCACTTGAAGTCTACAATGCCCTTCGTATGCTCAATCCTTCTAAGGACAAATGCCCTCCTCACTTGACTCTAAAATATTGTTCCTATTGGTCTCTGCTATTGCCTCACCCCTGGCAATGATTTTCAACTTATCTGTCTCCCTTGCCTCTGTTCTGGTTGAGTGGAAGCATGTCACGGTCATCCCACTCTCACAAAGGAGGTGATCCCTCTACTCCAGGTAACTACCACCCTATTTTCCTCCTACCCATTCTAGCTAAAATCCAAGAAAAACTTGTTCTCTCAACTTTCTTCCTTCCTTATTTCCTCATTTTTCTTCTCACCTTACCAGTCTGGTTTCAGGAAGTCCCATTCCACCACCATGTCCCTGATGAGATTCATGGACTCCATACTCTCTGCCATGGACAAGGGGCAAGTGACCTCACACATCTTCATTGACCTAGCTAAGGCATTCAGCACTGTATCCCACCCCCTCTTCCTGACCAAGCTCACCTGTGCTGGGCTCTCTAGTTCAGCCACCAACTGGTTCCAGTCCTATCTGGTCAGCCGAACACAGGCTGTCAGGATTGATAGCTCCATCTCTGCTCCTCTCCCCGTCTCAACTGGAGTACCGTAGGGCTCAGTTCTGGGGCCTCTCCTCTTCTTAATCTTCCTTAATGACCTGCCCTTAGCCTGCCCAAATTCATCCATCCACCTGAATGCAGATGATACAGTACTGTATGCATTTGGCCCCTCCACTACTGACGTGGCAACCATATTACAGCAGGACTTCAACAGTGTCCAGCATTGGTTTCGCTCCAATCAACTTCACCTCAACACCAATAAAACTGTCTCCATGGTCTTTAGCACAAGGCAGAGACTTTCCTGGCCCCCTTCCCAACTCAGATTTTCCACAACCTGGATGAGATTTCTCTGGAGGCCTGCTCCTCCTTCAGGTACCTCAGCGTCTGACTCAAACAACACCTTGACTTTTCTGTATATTTCTATGCCATCCACAAAAAACTGCACCCCAGGCTGGGTGCCCTCTACCGTAATCGTGGTTACATTGCTGCCAGTCCACCATGCAATTTTACAGAAAATTATCTTGCTTATCCTTCACTATGGCAATGTGGTCTATAGTGCCACCTTCAAGTCTGCCCTGACTAGACTGGACCCTCTCTTTCACTTCTTCTATCATTTCACCCTTGACTGTCCTTACTCCTCCCATCACTGTACGCTATATCAGTTCTTGGGATTTTCCTCCCTTCAGAACCACAGATCGGCCCACTGTGCATGCCTAGGTGCAAAATTTGGGGATCAGTCCTTGCACCCCTACCTCTCAGCATTCTTGTCTGATTACTCCCCTCCAGCATACGTACTCAGAAATTTCGACACTTGTCTTCTTCATATCTCCCACAGGTCCACCTCATCTGGACAAGCAGCTTTCAGCTACCATATGCCTAAACTATAGAACTCCCTGCCTCCTGACATTCAGCACTCCTCTCCCTTCCAACACCTTACTTGTCTTCTCTCAGAACATTTTTCCACCACCTAGTCTTGTGACTAACACACCATCAGACACTTGGCCATTAATGTCCCCCTGGACTCACATTACTCCACTCTTTAAAACCACCCAAGATGACCAACACCTGACACCAGCCTCACCACTCTCTTTTTGTAACCCTTTGTTAGGTTGCTCTAACAAATAAACCCTGGCTGTCCCATCCCTCAGTATAATCTATAATCTGAACATGTGTAGGTTTTGGTAATGATTTCATTTTGCTGGCCATCTCGGTAGCTAGTCCTACTGTTCTATATTCTGTGTATCTCCTAATTTATCCATTCCTATAATGTACATGATGTCTGATACAACTCACCTGTAGGTACTGAACTTATGCATTTTGATGCTTATACCTGTATCTCCTAATTATCCATTCCTAATATGTCCACGTTTGTCTCAAACAACTCACATGTATGTACTGAACTTATGCATTTGATGTTTATACCTGTATTTTGACCTGTATTATTGTTGTATTTAAAGTTCTGTTGTTGACTTCCCAACTTGTCCTCTCCCAGAACATGTCTGGAATCGAGCAGTAGTCTGCTCATTACGCTCTCCTGGTGAGATTTTTAAGTAAACTAATAAATAAAATGAAGCAACCCAAGGCAATGGTACAATAGTTTCCCAGAGACAACCATTCCAGTTTTTCTTAAACCTCACTATAAGTGAGATAATCAGCTGAGAAGGCCAAATGATGTATATTGTTATAGGTGACATCCTCCTTAGAAAAGGTGAACTTAGCAGTATGTGTAAAAGTAAGGAGCTCATAATTAAGGGTATGAAGTAGCACTCTTTTGGAAAGGGAGAGTTGTGCCACAAGAGTGAGGATGCATTTGGCACTGAAGGTCAGGCTGAGCTTGTTATTAACTGCATTACTTACATTGTGGATGTGCAGGGGAAGACCTAGCTGCGGGTCAGTGGTAACTGCCAAATATTTGAAGGAGTCAGCAATAATAATGGAAGAGCCATCAGCTATAGTGACATCAAAGGGTTCAGAATGTGCTCTGATTTTTGCTCAAGAGCAAAAAAGCATAGCTTGCATATTCTTAAGAGTAAGATGGAGAGAAAGAAATAGAGAGAGAGAGAGAGAGAGAGAGAGGGAGAGAGAGAGATGTAGGACAACCAAGCAAAAAGGCACTGAGGCAAAGGTTACCCAGAAATGCCACTGGAAATGAAGACAGGTTACAAAGAAATGTAAAATTACACATATGCCCATGCTGCAAAGCATTGTGGAAAGTATATGGAAATCACCATGAAATAGACTGGTTCTTCTTTAAGCAACAGTGTATGACAATGACCCAAACCAAAAAGACGAAAATATAATTGGTTCATCTTTATCCTGGGCTATAACAGATGAGACACACTGATGAGTCCTTTGTAGTATGAAACATATGTCTGTGTCTTCTGTTTTCAGTCTTTGTATAGTGTGTGAGAGATCATTTGGCACCATACACTCTTGCGAAAAGCAGAACAAGTCTAAATTATTTCATGGTTATTTGCATATAGTTCCCATGATGCTTTGCATTATGGGGTCATGTGTAATTTTAAATTTCTTTGAACTCAATCAAACAATCAATCAATCTTTATTTATCCAGATGAAAACACCATTGAGACAACTCATTTGCAAGGTGGACCTGGTACAGTTATAGGGTATACAAAAGGTAAATAACATATATATAAGGCACAATGAAATGCAGTCTTACACATAGAGTATAGTTAGTATAATATGTTAAGCATATAATACATGACAACCAATACAAGCTTACAATTTGGATCATAGTTTGTACATCATACTCAAAAGGGAGAGAGGAGCATGATTTTTCAACAATACATATGTATGCATCAACTAAGTCAAATTGAGTCAAATAGTACAAGACAACATACCACCCTGTGACCACAAATTCCAGATAGAAGCAATAGGAGAGCTGGGTGCTGGGAGAAAAGGAGGAACTCAAGTGTGGGTTATCTAATGATGGCAGTTGCATACTTCTTTAAAGATTGTAGCAAACAGAGATTTGTAGAAGGGTACTTTCACTGGGAGGACTATTTTTAAGGTTTTTTGCACAGTGTTCCAAATGGCAGGTAGGAAGTGACTTATGGGCACTTTGCCAAAGCGTGTATTTACCTTAGGAATGATAAGTGAAGTATAAGTAAGGCTTCTTAGAATATAATTCCCCAGTAGGCAGAGAGGGAGATAGTCAGAGATGTATTTAGGAAGCTTATTTGTCAATGCTCTTAGGGTCCAAAGGATAGCATTTTTGTGCCATCTTAACTAACAGAGTATCAGCCAAGAATAGAGTAAAAGGTGCAGTGATGAGTGGAGTATGGTGCTTTTGTGATGAATCTAATTGCCCGATGATATAGTGTGTCGAGTTTCCCTAAAGCCGCACTAGTCCCATGACCATACAGGATATCTGCGTAGTCTAGGAGCAGTATGAACGTTGTTTGTACGAGACTTTTTTTGCCTCCTGGGTTAGTAGATGCTTTATGTGAAAGAATATACAAAGTCTTTGTCTTAGCCTTTTGGTGAGGTTTTCAATGTGGATGGAGAACGTAAGCCTGTCATCAACCCAGACCCCCAAATACTTGAATACTGATACAAACTCTAGAGATTCACCAAGCAGCAACTGTATGACAGGATGGGTAGGGGTCCCCTTTGTGTTATATGTGCATGTAGTTGGAGCAAAAAGCATAGCTTTGTTTTTTTTAGCATTTAAGTGCAACTTCAGATGCAGAATTTTCCTGAATATGGATAAATTCAAGTTGGAGGTCTTTACAGGCCTGGTCTGGAGAAGGCCTGGCTAAGTAAAGCACTGTGTCATCTACCAACAGGTGAATACTAGCGTCTGAGATTCCATTATTTAAATTTTTAATATAGACAGCAAACAACAAGGGTCCTAATATAGATCCTTGGGGCACTCCTCTTTGCACAGTTTTCAGTGTAGAGAGATTGCCATCAGCTCTGACTTGTTGGTGGCATCCAGTGAGATAGCTAGCAAACCACCTGACAGACAATGGGTCTGCTCCAACATTACGTATTGTGGTAATAAGAAGATCATGGTCCACCCTATCGAAAGCTTTACTCAGGTCAAGAAATAGGCTACATATTTATTTTTGTTATCTAATGCCATCTGCTAGTCATTTGTAACTTTGGCAAGTGCAGAGATCATGCTATGATTTGGCCTAAAGCCAGATTGGGCCTCGTTTAGAAGGTTGTGTATATCAAGGTGTTGTCTCAGCTGTAAGTTCACTACTTTCTCCAATACCTTTGACAAGATAGGGAGTAAAGAAATGGGGTGATAGTTGTTTAAGTAGCAAGTGTCACCAGATTTGAAGAGTGGAATCACCTGGGCTGTCTTCCACATAGATGGAATGGAACCTTGCGTGAGGGACAGATTAAAGAGATGTGCTATCAGAGCGGCTAGAACATAATGACAACTTTAAATAATATGACTCTATATGGTCTGCACCAGCACTTTTTCTAGTATCTAGAGCGAGGAGTTGATCCTCAATTTGTTTTACAGTGATGGGTTCAAAGGTGAAGGTCACCTTTTGCTTTAATAGACAATGGTTGAGCCAATCTGGTTTTGTAGCACCTAGCTGGGATCGTAGTGTGCTGGCCTGTGAGGCATCAAAGGCTAATCCTACTGTAGTAAAGTGATTATTTAGAAGTTCAAGAATGGATTGTTTGTTGGTAAAGGAATCGCCAACTTTGGTGATTTTTTGGGGGAGGGAGGGAGAGAGCATGGGAATAACCTTCGATGGCCTTTAGAGTTTTCCAGAATTTCCTGGAGTTTTATAGCAGCATTAACAATTTCATACTAGAAGTACTTTGCTTTCTCAAATCTGATAAGCTTAGTGCACTGATTCCTAGCTGCCCTGAAGACTGTCCAATCCGCAGGAGTTTAGTTTTTCTTGCTTATTTCCACAAGGAGTCTCTATGCAATAATGCGGCTTTCAAACCACAAGTGAACCATGGAGAGGTTTTACTTTTGGTTCTGGTTTTTACTAGTGGAGCGTGTTTGTCTATAGTCCTGAGCACTATTTTATGAAATTCCGCATAGGCCTCATCTACAGTTAGGGCCAGGTAGAAATCCTGCCAGGTAGCATGCTGCAGATCTGAGCAGAAGGCTATCTGGTCAAAATTCCTTCAGCATCTCTTGAGAACAAACTTGGAGGATGACACTGCCTTAGGAGCAGATCTGACACAGGCTATTACACAATGATCACTGACGTCGCTGAAGAATGTGCTTGCATGTGTAAATAGGTGCAGTTTATTGACTAATATTACATCAAGCAAAGTACTCTTCTCCGGGTTTTTGATGTTAGGCCTAGTAGTTTCAGTTATAATTTGTGTAAAACCAAATGTGTCACATAACTCTTTTAGTGGTTTTGATGCTGAAGAGCCAGTCCAGATTCAGATCACCCAATAATATGACTTCAGTGGATATTGTTTCAAGAGCAGTACTTAGGTGGTTCAGTAATTTTAAACCTGCAGCAGGAGGTCTTTAACAGCCAATAATATGCATAGTGGTTGTGTTGGTAAGCTGCACTTTTCATGTAAGACATTCAAATTCCTTAAGCAGAGTAGTAGAGTTTGCTATGGAGGTGACATATTTGTCATGGATGTAGATCGCTACCTCCCCCCCCGCCCCGCCTCTTGAGGGTCTGTCCATTCTGAACACTTTATATGAAGGAATGGAAATTTCATGATCCTGGGTTGCAGGTTTAAGCCAAGTTTCAGTGACCACTAGCACATCAGGGCGGGTGTGATTTACCCATGTCTGAATTGATTCAAATTTCCTAAGCAGGCTACAGGCATTGATATGGATTAGGCTCATTCCATTCAGATGATTAATTTGTTTTGGTGATGCAATTGGAAGAATTGGTCCGAGGTTGAGCTCAACGTTACCTGCACAGATGAGTAATAGTAAAAGAAGTTTTTTGATGGCTTCCAAGAAAAGCCTTATAAGGCAACTTTTGCCTATAATGAAGCATCGTGGTTCCCTGTGAGAAGGGGATGTAATTTTTGCTAGCCATGGATTGGCTTGAAGGTAAAAAAGCACCCATATGGAGAGCAAAAGTGGATATATAAGGGTAAAGGATACCAGGCAATGATTTTTGAGCCTCATGTGTGATAGCGTCCCCATGCTATTTGGGATATATAGTATAATGCCCTGCGTAGTGAGGTATGTTCCAAGATTTGCCAAGACCCTGGGGCATGGGGTTTGTTGCAAGCCTATAGCTGTAGATATGGCAGTACAATATTTTTTGTTGGATTCCAGTTGTATACCAAGTTATGGACCTTTCTACCTTAGTATGTACACCAGAAGGGCAGCCTAAGAACTGTAGAGGGCAAGATCCAAGGGGGCTAGGAGGCCCAGTAGGATGAGGATTTGGTACTTCATGATAGGTATTATGATCCTCCAGACCCAATAAAAAAGTAAGAAGGAAGAAACAGCATGTGGCAGGATACACAATTAATAAAGGAGGTCATCCTGCATCATAGGAGAAGGTAGGGCTAAGTGATGATAGTGACAACTTACAAGAAATAGCGCATGGCAGGATACATAATTAATAAAGGATGTCACCCTGAATCATAGGAGAAGGTAGGGCTAAGCAGTGATAGTGACAACTTACACCAATTTAGCTTGGTGAGCAAGGCTGGGTGGAGATAGTGATCAACTTAGCCAAACTTTTGCTTGGTATAGGGACCTCAAGATTTTCCTCTCAAATTATGGGGCTTCGCGGGGCAAAAGGAAAAAAAAGAAATGTGCACGTCTGCCTGGACAAGACTGACCTACCCTACCCTGCTGTGGGTAGCTTAGCCACCTTTTGGGCCAAAAAATAGAGATACAGAGTGTGCAACAACTGCAACGCAGTGTTGTGACTATACACTGCATGAGCCAATAGTAAGAGATCTGGGTGGAGCCTAAGTCTATTTAATAGAGGACGGGGTCATGGCAGGTGGTGTGGGGCAAAATAATAACCCCCGTGGGAACTACTATGCTAAGAGCTAGCGCTTCAGGCACTGAGGATAGCAGCCAAGAGAAGCCACACCAATCGGCAGAGTCCTGGTCAAAAGACCAACCAATCAGAGGCTCGGGGAGATGCGGCACTATTTTTCAAACAGCGGCTGTTCAGCAGACGTACCTGGCAGAACTGTCCGGGGAGGAGAGTGCGGGCAGCGGCTACAAGAGGCCTGCCAGTCCACGGGCTGGATGGGGCTCCTGCGCTTTTCAGCACCCAAGATCGGGTGACCTGCAGGGAAACAGAAGAGAAAACAGGGGATTAAATTAGCTTAGGAGCAGTGGGCGGGGGCAGGCAGAACAGCAGACAGCTTCTCAGCTGGGGGGATTAAGTGGGATGGGAGCGGAGATAACGAGTCTAACAAAAGCAGGATTACTGTGGGTGTAGTAGGTGAGAGGGCAAGATTTACAGGACAAATTGGTCTTAAGGTTCATTGCTTGGCAATTAGAGCTTTTAGACCACTAAACTGGTTTTTACCACATTTTTACCATCCATAGATACTGGATCTGACAGTCTACATGTCAAGTTTCTGGTGATTTCATTTGGAGATTGCAAGAGTATTAAGGAGCAAGTATTAGGCTTTAACATAGAAATGCCTTTTCAGCATAACTGTCTGAAAAGGCACAAAGCTTGAAGCTTGTATTCAGGTGCATCTTGGCAGTACATGTTCAGAGCCACACAATATGCAAGGGGTGGTTGTGGGTCAAACGCAAGTCTCATTGGTCTTAAGGTTCATTGCTTGGTCATTTAACTCTTTATGCTTTATTCCCTCAAACACTATTTATGTACTGTTATTTGTTTGTTTTTTGTTTACTGGGCACTGGATAATACGATGCTTATTATCTTGCATGACCTGGGAAAGTATAAACCGAGCCTTAACAGTCATACAAAATAAAGAAATCAAGCAATAATTACAAAACAGAATGTAACAAGTGTCACTGTTCTATAGACAACAGTATCTGAAAACAGTATAACTGTTCCATAGACTTTAACTGCTCTGACTGCTTATTTACATCTGACATCGTGATTAGAGAAGGGGAAGTGGATAAAATTTGCTCTGTGAATTAATTCGCAAAGTTGGTGAAATCTGCGAAGTGTGACGTGCTGACTCTGCAAAGTTTTTCCAAGTCAAAGTTGCCATTTTTCTCAGTGAAGTGGCTTAAATTTGTCCAACTTCACCTAACTGTGCCTAACTTCACCTAACTTTGCTACCTTTACAGTCAAAGTTAGGTAAAGTTGCGCAGTGGAAACTTCATGAAGTAACTCATGAAGGTAAATTTTGCAACTTTGCCGGAACTTCGCCAGCAAAGTAAAACTTTGCAGCATCTCTAATCACGATCCTCAGCTTGTGATATCATACTTTCCAAAATAACAAATGGTGGTGTCACTATACAGGATCATGATGTTAGGTGTAAGAAGCAGCCACAGTAGAAGAAGTCCAAGGGTTGCTACTTTCATAATAATTTACATTAACATAAAGAAAAGAGGAAACTAAATAAAAGCAATATATACAATATAAGATAGAAGGGGCTAGATATTCAAACCATTGCGCCTAGCACAAAACCATAGTGTTGGAATAGCACTGGATTTGCACAAGGCTGCAATATTCAGAAGCCGTATTAGCTCCGGTGTCGTGTAGTAGCGCAGACACTAATAGATAATGGCATGCAGGGGCAGGGTAAGGAGAGCGCCCATGAATGCCAGCAGTGTGGCATATTCAAAGGGCTAGAGCCACGCTACAGGCATTAGTGCAACCTGTAGTGTGGCACTAGATACCGCAAAAAGAAAGCTGGCAGTAATGTGGTGGTGCCCCCCCCACATTGTGGACCCGCATAGCTGCGATATAGTAGGAAGAGCCCTGGTAGTCTAGTGGCCCCCCAGAATGAATCCCGACCCCTGTGAAATAAGAAATACACTTTTCCCTGGTAGTCTAGTGGTCCCTCCCCCCACACCAGGCAGTGAAGCCCTCATTCATTCCACTGACATTTGGCAAAGTGAGCCAGTGACCGGTTCTGCACTCCTCTCACCACCACAGCCAGCCACCTACTGTGGTATGCATGAGCTCTATGGAAATGAATGAGCACTGATTCATTTCCATAGTGCTCATGCATACCACAGTCGGCGGCCAGCCGTGGTGGTGAGAGGAGGGCAGAGCCGGTCGCAGGCTCACTTTGCCAAATGTCAGTGGGATGAGTGAGGGCTTCACTGCTGGGTGTAGGGGGGGGACCACTAGACTACCAGGGAAAAGTGTATTTCTTATTTCACGGGGGTCAGGATTCATGCTGGGAGTGGAGGGACCACTGGACTACCAGGGAATACTGTTTATTTTATATTTCATGGGTGTCGGGATTTGTCCTTGGGGGGTGGGGGGACCACTAGACTACAAGGGTAACATAACATTTATTATTTAAAACAGGGGTCGGAATACATGCTGGGGGGAGGGACCACTGGACTACCAGAGAGTGGAACCAACACAGGTGGGAACAGGGACCATGACAGCTGAGAAGGGCTGCCTGGCCCAGCCTGTCTGCCCAGGGCCCTGTTTACTGGATGGCTGTGCTGCACAGCCCAGTGACCCTACAGCAGACATCCCCCCAACCCCAGCAGGTTTGCCTTATGCCTGACCCATGCATAGTTGTGTTCAACCCACACCTGCTGTGGGCTGCCCATGTTGGTGTGGGTTGTGTCATCATCCAGGGCATGTGTGGCCACTGGTAGTGTGTGTGTGTGTGTGTGTGTGTATAAATATATATATATATCTATATTGAGAGAGAGAGAGAGAGCAAGAGAGAGATAGTCATGTGTCTCTGTATCTATCAATACTTATAGATTGCTACAGATCTACATAGAGAGAGAGAGATCATTTTGTACTGCTTGCAGTGCTGCATAGGTATGTTGTATGCACTGCCAGTACCTGCCAGCACACAGTTCCTGCTGCTTCCAGCCTGTGCTTCTGTTCCGACCAACAGGGGATGCTGTGGGCATGTCTTGGCCTGCAGCATCCAGCCTGTACTTCCATTCCAACCAAAAGGGGAGCTTTGTGATCCATGCAGTAGCACCGGGCAAACTGCATGGTAATGTATGCTAAGCAGCACTTAATGAGACGCAAATGTACCTGTTTGCCCATGGATTACCTAAGTAGGCTCATTTGCATGGGAGCTTTGACTATAGCTCCCGTTTGCCCCGGGCTAACCAGTTTGCACCGGGCTAATGTGTTAGCACTGTGCAATCAGGTTAGCCCTGGGCAAACATCACTTCAGCATAGCACAGTTCTGCAGAGTGTGGCTTACATTGTTGTTTGCAATCATACCTCTCAACTGTCCCTGATTTTCAGACGTCCCTGATTTTACCTCAATTTTTTACTCTGTCCCTCCTAAAACTTGTGACTCCATGACCAAACAGTGGGGGTTGTACACATAAAATAATGTCAAACATTAATTTTACAGTCGTGTTCTTCCTTAGAAAATGCATTTGACACTAAACGACTTATCCTACCAGCTTCCTGAGTGGATATCAGCAATTTTTAAGATGTGTCCCTGATTTTAAACCTTTGTCCCTGATTTTTTAAGCCTTGTCCCTGAGTGATGAGGCAGGTGGTTGAGAGGTGTGTTTGTAGTATCTGTGAGACATCTCTGTGCAATCACACACAATGTTCTCCACCTGCAGCACTGGCTTGCTACAGAGTCTAATGAGCTGCAGTTGCAGTTTGCACTTCCCTGTTGCTATATTCAGTGCTGTCTTGTTCCCAGACTATTTTTGCCCTGCGCTCCCAGACCAGTTTGCCCAGCTTCCTTAGACTGCTATATTCAGCAGGATTAGCACCAGGCTATTTCCTTTTGAATATAGCTTGTTTTGTGCTCCGGGCTAAATTTACCCGCTGGGCAGTGCTAATTTATCCCCGGGGCAAAGTTTTGAATATTTGGCCCAATGTGTCTAAATATTATGGTTTCCTTAAAGTTCCCCTCAAGGTCTCAGAGGATCCTTATAGGTTTTAAAATGTGAACAACTTGGATAAAGAAGCCACTTAATTTAAATAGAGGTATTACTTCTGTATGTACTTTTTAAACACAATGCTTCTTCAGCTATTATAACTTATGAGAGGGATTGTTTTTATTTTTATTTTTTTTTAGTTTCTCTTGCCATGGTTCATGTCACATCTTGGTAGCCTATTCCCCTATTCCAGAAGTCTAACTAAAAATCATGTGTCTGGTCCCAACTGACAATATAGTGTTTTTATTTTTGACATCAAAGTGCATTTCAGTAATGTAAAATATTGTGCCATTAACACAGAAACTGTACTGTCTGTTTTTCGAACAGTCAGATGCTTTTTGTAAGGGATAGGAAAATAAGTGTTGCATTATCTGAAACATTATCAAGACCAAAAACAGGTGAAAGTAAAGAAGACAAGAAGGTATTCAAGTAAAACTTTATTGTGTAATTGTTATTAGCTGTTTCTTTTAGATACCTGGGGCTAGATTCATGAAAAATCACAAAGCACAGTGGAAAACTTTGTGCTGTGCTTTGCAATTGTGAAAGTGTTTTGTTTGCTATTCACAGTCAGATAGCACACCACCCAGTCCAACTGTGAATAGGGGCAGGGCAAAGCAGCGCTAATCCCCTTACTGCTACATCTAACCCTACTAGTGCCACCCTGACACGCATCCTAGAGAATGGCCCAACAATGAATAATGCAGGTGCACTATAGGGAGTTCACAAAAGTAGCCATGTAAATGAGCCCATTGGGCATGCAAGGAACTATGTTGCTATTTGCATTCTCATTAACGGCCCATTTACATGGGCCACAATGGAGTTTAGTGTGCCCCCTCCCATGCCAATCACCAGCCCAAGTTTAATAGAAGATGTTTCCCTGGTGGCTAGTGGTCCCTCCCCCTGCTGATCACCAGCCCAAGAAAAAAAAGAATAAGTCCCTGTTGCCAGTGCTCACTCCCCCCAATGATCTCTGACAGCCTACCCAATACTAAATATGTAAAGTTCCCTGGTGCTAGTGTTCACCCTCTCATGTTCACCAATTGCCAGCCCGTGTATAAAATAAAATTTCCCCTGGTGTCCAGTGGTTGCTCCCACCACCCAATGCTCTCTGAGTGAAAAAGATGATCTATCCCTGGCATCTAGTAGACCCCCAATTGCTGATCACTGGATGAATGTTAAAACACATGTGTTCCTGGTGTCCACTGGTCCCACCCCCCATCCACACCCATGCCCAATATTTTTTTAATAGTCACCGGTGCTTAGTGGTTCCTCCCCCCATCCGCACCCATGCCAATCTTTTTTTAATAGTCCCTAGTGACTAATGGCCCCCACATCCCAATCACCAATACAAGAAATTGATAGCGTTGTCTGTTGTCTAGTGGACCCCCCCCCACAGGCCCCACCACCCTCTTCCCACCAACCCAACTCCCAGCCGGTAACCAGCACAGCCATCCTCTCACCACCACCACTGGCTGCTGTCTGAGCTGTCAGTGAATGTGTAATGTATACAGTAAGTGGTCATTGATTGGCTGTCAGTGAGCACCTACTGTGTACATTATGCATTCATTGACAGCTCAGTTGATGGCGAGTTAAGGTGAGAGAATGGCTGTGTCAGTCACCAGCTGGGGGCTTGGATGGTGGGAAGTGGGGTTCGGGGTCTCTACCTGCAAGGGTGGAGGGTCCAGTAGACCACCAGGGAAAGGGTTAAATTTACTATACAAGGGAGCGGGATAGTGAACGGGTCAGCTAGACCAACAGGGAAATGTTTCAATTTACTACAGAAGGGATTGGGCTGGGGGTTACACAGGACTCCAGGGAAAACTTGTTCATATATTGGGTGGGTAATCAGGATAGGGGAGGAACCTCTGGACACCAGGGACAATTTTTTTGTATCTTGTGCATGTTATTGGGTGGGGGAGGGACTGCTAGCCACCAGGGAACCTTTTTGTATATACTGGGCAACAACTTGGGTGAGGGGAGAGACTGTTAACCACCAGAGAGATGAACACTTAGATTTTTGTATGTGTTCAGGGTGGCCATTGGTGGGGGAAGAGACCACTAGCCACTGGGGTGACCTCTGTCATTTTACTTAGGCTAGCAATTGGCAATCAGTGGGGGGGGTTGAACCACTACCACCGGGGAACATACTTGGAACAACTTGGGCCAGTGTTCAGTGGAGGGGAGAAACCACTGGACACCAGGCATGATTTCCATTGATTTATTTCCATGTTGGGGCTAGAGATCAATTTGGAGGAGGGGCCACTGGACACCAGAAATTATTTACATTGATTTGTTTCCATGTTGTGGATGGTGATTGGTGGGGGCAGGGACCACTACCCACCAGACAGAAAGATTATCATTACTCAGGCCAGTGATCAGTGGTCATGGAGGGGGATGCTAGACAACAGGAGGACTGTTCTTGTTCCCTGGGCCAGCAATTGATGATCACGGGGGAGGTACCACTACCACCAGGGAATATACTTTGAACACCTTCTGCTGGCAATTGGTGGTGGTAGGGTGGCTGCTGCAGTACCTCTGCCATCCACTACTGTTGTGGTGGATTACGGCAAGGTCTCAGTCAGTGGTATTTGCTCTGTACAAATGGGTCTGCAAAAGGCCCTTGCACGGAACAACTACTATGTGACTTGGACAGCGCTGATATTCACATCCCCTCCACCACATTTGCATTCAGGCAACCTCCAAAACTTTCCGTGGCACAAACTGGGCTTTTATTAATACCAGCTTGGAGCAAACTCTGGTTTGCACCTTATAGATCCAGTTTGCACCGGGGCAAAGTTTTGTGAATCCTGCCCCCTCCTCTTTAGTAGCTGGATTTTGATTGACAAGTATGGAATTTCTGTGGAAAACAAGTCCTCAGTACATCCCATTTCTTCTTGTGAACAATCCAAAATACTCTGTAAGTGCTTTATGTCTTAAGTCAGTGTTCACAGAATGCTTCCAAAAGATGCATTTTACAACAGAACTTGGATGATCACAAATGTAAACTGTTGTGCCACTGACACCCATTAGACATGATGGTGAAAAAAGGAACCAGAAGGACATCAATATTATCAACAAATATTTCACCAACAGTAGGGGAGATCGATATTTTGACATGGGGATGGTGTCACTATCTTCAACATTATAAAATGTATATGCACTGCAGTTCTCACAGATCTCCCTGGACACCTATTTAAAGCAGTCTTCAGTTTAGGTCTGGAACAGACTGCCAGGGTTACATGTCATTATAGCGATCACAGAATAGCGATCGCTATTATGGTGAGTGTATATCGCCGAAAAGCAAATCGGCAATATACACTCATTAGCAAACAAACACCAGAAACAGAAAACAGTGGTATTGTGGAGAGCTGTGCCCCATGCTCCCCGCACTTCAATAATGATAATCAACTCCAGGGGGGTGCATGTCAGGGAAGGGACAAAATCCCCGCATCTGGAAAAAATTAAGTGTCGCAGCCACAAGGAGAGGAAAACATTTCCTGCACCTAGTCCCAAACCCTGTACCTGCTGCAGCTGAGTTAGCCACCCACACCACCACACCACACAGCTAGCTTGGTGGCAGCAGGCACACCAGTTCCCCAAAACCCCTTCCCTATCTCTCCCCTTCCCCTCACTATCTTCCTCTTCCTGTCACCCTGTAGTCCCCTCGCATTCACGTAGGGTCACTATCCTTCCTGGCCCAGGAGGAAAGCGATGAATATAAATCACCGTTTTGATAGTTGCTCATATTCAGTCGCCATCCTCACTGGATACCGACTGCCAGTGGAGGTGGTGGAGGTAAAAACAGTAGGAAACTTCAAGCATGCATAGGCTAGACATGGGAATATTATTAAATAGGAAGGGAGGAGGGAGAATCACTGAATAACATTTAAGGTCTGCAGAAATAGACCAGGCAGAGACCATCTGGACAGATTGGATGGGCCAAGCGGTACTTTTTTGCTGACAAATTCTAATTTTCTATGTTTCCAAGCCACTTCTCATTGTTCTAAGAACTTGTAAAATTGCAGAGGGATTCCTTTGATTCCTTTTACCAAGTTATTACTCTGCAATGACATGAATGACAATTGACCCTTGTTGGACCATATGCCCAAATAGCTACAGATTCCTAATGAACCAGGAATAGAACTAATTCGATTGTGCTGCATTTGTTGCATTCTGGAAGTAGCATGTAATCTGCGTCTTCTACAGTCACAGCCTGAAGTACCTATTATGCTACCACAGACAGTGAATGAGACTTGAAAAGGGGACATGCAGTTGCAATATGTGCTGTAGTTCAACTTCACTAAGTCATAAAGGATGAAGGGTGGTCACCATTGGCTTTTATTTCAATTTTTTTTTTAGAAAGAATCAAAACAAGGTGACAAAGCAGTTAGTCTGCCTCCACCCCCATCCCCATCCCCTGAGGAACAGAATGCTGTCCTCAGCTGTGGGGGGGGGGCCAGAATCTGTGCCATGAAGTGTGGAGGCTCCAAATTTTAAGTCAGTTATTATTGGCCCTGCCCCTGCTCTGTCTCCATGGGTAGAGCTGGTACAGCAGAGACAGTGGTTCTGCTTGGGCCTGGCAATATGGCCCCAGTTTAAATCTGACTTGAAAACAAGTTATTTTGTTATTTCCATAGGGAATTTTAGTACTTACTCGAACCCTGTGTAATTTATTTGATATCATACTTCTCCATGCAACCTTCACATGGACATAGAAACATACATCAATACTAACAAAAAACAAAAAACAATATTGTTAATAAAGTCTGTCAGGGATCCCTGTGATGTATTACTTCTTAATAACCCCCTCAGTGGTCCCCAGTTATGATTTGAATCCAGACATAGTCCCAGCATATTAGAGGACAGACATCTAAAGTGCTGAAAACAAGCTTTCCTTCCTCTTGTCTTACTGTTGTATTTTATTGATGTTATGTGTGCAGAAAGTCATAATATCATGTGCCTGGCCATTCAGTTGCATTATGTATTTCGAGTTAAGACACAGGAAATAATTCCAAAGTGTATCTCTTTTAGCCACATTGCAGAAATGTATCCAAGCTCTTTGAAGAGTCTCCAGTGTAGAACCATCATTCACATGAACAGCTGAGGCAAAGGGGCATAGGAATATGACAGACAAGGCAAGGCTATGCACCTATAAAGCTTGTCTGTCATTTAATTAAAAACAGATGCAACCATTTATTTCCTTATTTTGTATATACTGATCCAATCTTTGCTAGAAGATTTGTAGAGTTTCACTATCGACAACAGTTCATGAAAGAATATTCCACATACCCACAACCCTCTGGGAGAATCGACTCCTTCTTCTCTCAGTTGTAAAGCTTTTACTTACCAATTGGAATGTATGTCTCCTTGTTATTTTCTCCATGGGGTATATTTTATTTATTTATTTGATATTCGGATAACACCTTTGAGCATGAGTGTTCTTTTCCAAAGGTTCCACATCAATAATGATTACATTGCATTTAAAGAACATGAACAGTGCTAGCTCAAGTAGAGCCTGATCTACAGAACATTTTTAAAGAAAAAGGACATGAACAGTGATAGCCCAAGTAGAGCCTGGTCTGGTTCAGACAACAGAGCAGTAAGACAATGGAAATGGAATCAGATAGGCTTGCTTGATAGTACATTTCATAAGGGTATTGAGTCATGGTAAAATAGCACTGTAAGATAAAGGGACATACAAGATAAAGCCATACAAGATAAAGCCTTGAGCATTATTCTTTAGGGGTTAAAGACAAAAAGTTGCAGCAGGGTAGACAGTCTGCAGGCAATAGCGGGTAAACAGGGTTAAACTCCAGACGTAAACAATTTTTTCAAATCTGGATCAGTTATTGACTTACATACTGTTATTATATTCCTTCTCAGTCTTCTCATTTCAAGTTTACATAGTTTTAAATTTTCTATCCTTTCATTACAATTTAAACCCTCCAATCCCATAACCATATTTGACAAATTCCTCTGGATATGTTTCAGTCTGTTTATATCATTCCTATTCTGTGGTGCCCAAACCTGCTGACAATAAGACAGGTGTGGACAAATGATGTACCTATAAATAGATAGGATCACCTCCCTGTCGCTAGTGGTAATACTTTACTTTACACATGTCAATATACTTGACAATATACAGGTACTCATTTTAAATACTTGATAATATACTCATTTTAACCATTCTGAGATGTATTTATTGTTTTAAATCTGTATCAGTTTGCATATTTTATGTATAGTGTATTTGTGATGTATTACTTGTTATGATCCACATATTTCATGTAAGGTGCCCAGAGCCCCAGGGATTGGGCACCATATGTATAAAATTGCCTTACCTTGCCTACTTGATTGCATTTCTTAACTGCCATATTCTAGTGTCTAGAGTGTTAAAGACCACTATCCACCATTAAACCCAAAACTTTTTTGCAGTCTTAATCCCTTAAGATTGTGCTTCCTATGATATATTTCATTTTGGATTATTGTAAACAAAATGAATTGCTGCACATTTCCCATGATTGAACGCCACCCTGTTTAAAAGCCACCACCTGTATAAATTATGTATTTCCCCCTGTAGTCTATCCACGTTTTCTTGAGTATCGACTACATGCACAGTTTATGGCATCTTTGGCAAATTTTGTCATCCACCCACCTTGGGACCCCTGCATGCTTAAAATGAATATACCGAGAAGCCTTGGCCTTAGGACTGAGGCTTGAGGCACTCCACTGGTCAGATCTACCTCATAAGATCCATAACCATTTACCGTGACAACCCTTGCCCTATCAGTAAGCTAAGCCCTAATCAACTTTATTATTTTAAACATGAGATTGATTTGAATTAGACACCTGACTAATTCAGCTTATGGTAGACCTCCAATGCCTGGGAAGCAAGATTTGACAGGTAGTACGGCTCCACGTTGCTTTGCCAGCCCCCCAACTAAAGGGAGATGACCGTCTTTTCCTTTAAATGCCAATATTTCTTATGAAATCTATGCATGCAAGGTTTCTCATAAGCCATGCAAGACTATAGAAATCATTTTCTTGTCGACAACTCCCTTTTCTTGTAAAATAGATGAATTGCTGTAGGTCTGGGAACCCTGCATAGGTTATTATTGAAGTATCGCCGCAGCCTCAAGGATTGTTCAACATTTGCATTGTCTGCCTGAAGATCACACTTTCCGTATTGGCGTTTCAGAACACGCGCCTGATCTTGAAGGTTCTCCCGCCTTCCTTGCCCTATTTACAGCACAAGTTTAGCACATGGCTGACAGTTTTCAATGCAGGTGCTAGTATACAGACGGCCAACATGCCTAAAGTCCGTCCTTGTATCATCACTCATCATCGAAGTTACCGATTTAAACTGATTAAAGTAATGAAATATCGTTTCAAGACTTGAAATTCTGGGAAATGCACAGGTGATTGTAAGTCTAATTTCCAGATTTCACCTGGATTCTACTATCTTTTTTTTAGTATGTGTATGAATCATCAGAATAAAAGAGGTATTAAGATACAGAACGTTTTTTTTTTCCAGGAGAGGCACTCTAAGCTGAAACCTTGTTTACAGGTGCGACCTGGGAGCACAAGGAAGTTAAGTTACTTGCTCAGTGTCACACAGTATGCAAGTGAGGCTGTGAGATTCAACCCCATGTCTCCAGGTTTGCAGCTCAGAGCCTTAAACCACTGCGCTATACTACATTAAATAAAGCAAACTGAAAAGAGTACAGGAAGCAAGTCTAAGAAAAATACAAGTTCTGTAGATCTACCATTGTAGTATAAAATGCCACAATTTAGAAACATTCTTTGTTTTTACAATTGAGCAGGCAGTCCAAATTCCGTTATTCTGCCACCTTTTCCGGTAAAAAAAAAAAAACAGTGGCCTTACTCATCACATTCAGAGTTCCTTAAACGCACCTGCCAAATATACTGTAACGCACATCTAGAAATACAAAATGTAATTGCTGGAAATTAAACTTACGATCACTGGTGCAGTTCCCAGAATTTCAAGTCTTGAAATGGTATTTCATTACTTTTATCAGTTTATTTGGCTAATCCTCATGTAATGGCTCTTTAATGCCTAATGATCAGGCCTCTGTAACCACTGAATATGTGTATTGTCTTATTGTCCACCCTGAGTGGAACCTTTGTAAAAGAGCTCACGCTCAAAGGTCTTTCCGAAATAGTAATTAAATTAAATAAAAAAAAATGCTGATTTTGAACTGTTTAGATATCAATTTCTTTTTCACAATTTGTAGTGGAGTAATCACTAGCCTGAATCACTCAGATCATCCTTTTCAGGAAAGAAGGGATGGCATAAAGAAATTATCACCCAATGGAAACATTCAGAATTATCCAGCCCGCAGGTGACAAATGATATAGTTTGAAACAATAATGGCTGAAAGTGTAAAGGAAATGGGATTGTCGTGCCCTAGTACTTTCATATGATTCAGGGGAATGCAACATTCTGAGTTCAAGACCATCAAGACTTTTTTGTTATTCCAGAGATGTTTCCTGTTCATATGGGACAAAAAAACAAATAAAATGTTATTGCAAAAACTATAAAGGCTAGTCATTTTTTCATTGTACACAGATTAACTGTCTAGTGGCAAATGACATTCGTGTAACGTGGATCAATTATTTGTGGTACAAACTGGAATATGCCTTTGACTAAGATAAAACGTTTTAGATCACGATGTTTTGAGTAGGAAAATGGTTCCCAAGACAAAAGTACTTTTTATCAAAAACACTGCAAATACAAATGCACAAAAGCATCACATACTCAGTAATTCTCAAGAGAACTTGCCTACAGTAATAAAATTATTTATGATGAGCAAGTTTAAACTAATTGCATTAAAGGGAGACCGTCAACCTGTTTTTCATCATATTATTTCTAGCTGAAACTCCAGATTTTATGATGGTTTACCTTCTAAAATTCATTGATGTTACTGTTTGGTTTGTCTGTCTCCTTGCTTAGTAGAACTGGAATGCATGGCAAAGTAAATTTATAAACACTTTTGTTTTTGTTTACAGTTCTGGTTTTGTTTTTACTCCATACTTCCTGAGCATTAGAAATACATCCAAACAGTGCAGTTTGTCGGAAGGCAGTAGCCTCCTAAACTTACACTGCATCATGATGGTCTACACTGTGTTGTGGGTGTTCCCAAGTCCAGGAAAGATGCATTTGGAGTTGATCAAGGAATGCAAACAAACCTGTTTTGGTGTGATGACACCAGTATGTTGGGCAGTCTGTTTTTTACTTTTTTAAGGAAAATAAGAGTCAGAATCAAACTACCAGCTACATCAACAATCTTTTCAGAATTATGGCAATCATAAATTGTGTTATTTTAACAAGGGACACTTTGAAACCTAAGGGGGTTGACAGTGTCCCTTTAATCTTTAAATGCAGTTATTAAAAACATTAACTTTGAGAAATGCCAGCATGTCAATTTTGATATATGGTTGTATGCAAACACTTAGATAAATATGATTACATATGTTTCAAGTGCATTATTATATGTGTGCCAATATATGTGCCTCTGCTCCATTCCAATGTGCCTTAAAAGCCCACAGACTTAGCATCTAACAATGCCCAGATAAGCTGCTACCATTGTATAGCTCCTAGTGCCTATGTTATGCTTTGTATTACTTGACCTGTTGAATGTTAACTTTTGTTCACTCTGTACTGCCGAAAGGGTACTCATTTTGTTTTGTTATGTCACTGAATCGATATTGCCCAGCCTTTGTTAATCAGTTTTTAATACTGTCTTTAACATGGTGTAAACAAACTGTCATTCTGACGAGGAACCTTTGTAAATGAGCATTCTGCTCAAATGTATGTGTATTTCCGAACTTTGAAATAAATAAATAAATAAATATATAAAATAAACTATTGAATCAATAAGCTAACATGATCGTCCAAAGGTAGAATCACATTATTAAAACAAGGGCATTTCTAAATTTAGCTTTGTGAGGGAGTGTGGGAATATAGTGAAAACAGGGTTGTTATCTGTATTGTGTTTTTTAGCTTGCGTTTAAATTCTTGAAATAAAGTGACACTATAAACAAGTTTAAAACTAACTGGGATTTCCAAATAGAGTTTCAATATTTGGCCGGTGGGTTTAAGGCACTTGGAATAGAATAGACGAGGTTATATGAAAGGACCTGTAATTGTAATTGCAATCTGTACACCAACTCCTGACTAGATGACAAGGTACCATGTGCTAAACTGGATGTAACCAACAGGGCAGAGGGAGGGGGGAGTGTGTTCCCGTAGATCTGGAGATTTTCCTGAAATATCGGAACCGAAAAGCAAGTCTTCGGGCAGATGAAAACGTTCTGGAAGTTTAAAACAATTGCTGTACCTGTCACTGCATTGGGCACGGAATGGCCGAGCCCGACCCATATTTTATGCATATTATTGTGCCAATATATTGTAATAAAATTAAAGCTTTGACTGGAATCCTGTGGAGTGGAAACAGATACCACACTTAATTTGATCTACTTTTATCATGATCACAAGAAGTCAACATATAGGAAAACGTCAGCTATAAGTTTATTACTGAATAAATAGCACGTATGTATTAGTTTATCTGCCATTGCTTCGAGAGAGATAGTGGTTATTATAATACAGCTTTCATTTTTTGATCGTCTGAAATAAAACAGAAAACAATTATTGCAAAATTTCTGAATTGCCTATCTCTGAAGGAAATGTGTAATCAATAACTGGTGGTGGGGGGGCGGTAATTTGACATAACTACTGGTGCATCTAGGTTTTTTCATTCTTATATGACGTTAAATGATAAAGCAAATTATTATGAACTGAAGTGCTCTAGCTGATGGAAGGGGCAGTAACGCCCACCATAGGGATTATAAATGCTTTGTTTCCATATAATTTTGTTTCTGTAAGTATTAAACGTCTTGATTCTAAGGAAATAGTATATGCTAGTACCAATGGCATTGCTTCAGGTTCGGGTTTACAAACTTGTGGTGTAGTAAGGTTCTATGAAATGTGGATGATAAGCAACAATAAGAACTTTTCTGGAACATGTATTTCGTTTCAGTAGAGTGCCACCTCTTACCACGGGTACAGAGGATGCGGAGATACCACTATGCCCGTTTGATTTACAATAAGCATTGAAAGCTCTTCATTTATTCGGTATACCTTGGGAATGAAACGTTCATCCTCTTTCCTAAAGGCAGGAGGCGCTGTTTCAGTTGTTGAGATGCCGCAGGAGGCGGGGCTACTGTTTGTTTAATGTGTTTCTACACTTGAAGATGGGCCAATGCTATCAAATCGTTTAGTATTAGTCTGAGAACTGTAAAGAGTAATCCGTGTGTTCCAACTTGGGGGGGAGGGGTGCTTTTATAATGAAAGGTAAATAAGTATTGTCTCTCCATCAAAAAGCGTCTCAATGAAGTATTCTTTACATACCTCTGGCCTTTGAGCTACTAAGTGAAAAACGGGTTCGCTTATTCGTCTGATGCCAAACTCTTGAAGTGCTACAAGGAACATGTAAATGTCTTAAATACATTGAAACTAAAAGGGGATGCATTCCCACCGCATGCGCTTAATTTATTTAAAGCAACAGTAACTTGACTGGTAAATGATAAATATCTTAATTCTGCATTTGGCATAGGTATTTCTAAACCTATACACTGCACTGGCCCGTCTTGCTGCACGTTTCTCTCCGCATATGTCTCTGAAAACATTCTGTGCCATCCAAACAAATGCACACAATGCTGAACTTCGTTATATTCGTATAAATCTCTTTTGTTTAGGCATTTAAAGATGGTACCTAAATGGTTACACTGAACAGACACTAAATAGAGCTACCTGATGTTCAGTGAAGCCTAAGTAATGCTTTCTTCACTCTTTTAAAGGCTAGGCAGCATCATACCTCTCAACCTCCTGCTTCATAAATCAGGGACAAGGCTTAAAAAAATCAGAGAAAAAGGCCCAAAATCAGGGACACATTTTTATGTTGACTTGCGCATGGGCAAGAAACATCTTGCGACAGTGTGGTCTTGGTGGCAGGGCTGCTGTTGGGCGAATGCAGGGCATGCATCAGTAGGTGTGTCCCTCATTCCCCAATCAGCCTGCATGCCACCACCACCACACCATGCATACATAATGGGGTGAGCACATCAAAGCAAAGGTCTGCTGCAATTGTCACACGCAGGGGTCCTTTGCTTGAGGTGCTCACCACCATTATGGCCATGGTCCACGAGCCCGCAGCTGCCTCCCCTCTGTCGACTTGGGGGGGGTGCCCAATCCCCCTGTCAGCAACCCCCCCCCCGTTTGTGTGCCGATGGGGCATCCCCCAAATGTGGAATGCCAAGGGGGTGCCCAATCCTCGGATGGTGCTCCCCCGACTTCGTTTGACGGCAGGGGTGCCCAATCCCCTCGGCATTACCGCCCCCTTGTGTGCCGACAAGGGTGCCCAATCCCCTGGCTATTGACCCTCCCAAAACCCACTTAGGTGGCATGCTGGGAGCCCACCCCAGCGTGCCAAATGCCCTGCAATCGCAAAACTGCCCCATGATGTTTTCTTTTTTTACCTAGAAAACGAAAAATGTCCCTCGAAGTCTAGATCCTCCCCCCACCGCACCCACCCACTGTGCACCCTGCCTCCCCTCACCCCCTCACCCCATACTTACCTCCGGACTCCAGCGTGACGATCTTCAGTGGACCAGGAACAGGTCTGCACTCTTCAAAGCCGACCGTGAACTGAGGAAATGCCGGTAAGCTGTATAATGCAATGAATAGGGTTTTTTCAACTTTGCTGCATATCTCAGGCATTTCTTGGAATTTTGGCACCAAATTTTCAACATGGGGTTTTTGGAGCCTCTCCTCATGAATTCTGTCACTGTCATAGTGTTAATCAGCCAGGAAGGTGATTTTGCAGTCACTGCACGACATCACCTTTTGGGGCCCATTAATGAAATGACAGTGCCAGTGCTCATGAGGTGGCCTCTCAAAAAGCCTATGTTCCAAATTTGGTGGAAAAAATCCAAGAAATGCCTGTTTTATGAGCGTGCATTGCGTAGTTGCTACGCAGGCTCCTAACTTCGCACATTCACAATATTTTAATGCAGTTTTTTCAGCATTGGCATTTTTCTGCACCTCCTTGTGAACAGTACAGCTGTTATTTCCCACATCCTGCCCGAAATGTGTTTCTGCACTTCTGGCGCACAATTGCGCAGTTGCAGTGGGAAATCAGTGTTTGGGCCAGATTATGAAAATGACAGTGACACAGTTCATGAGCAGAGCTCCTAGAATGCCTATGTTGAAAATTTGGAGCTGATACTCCATAAAATGACTGTGTTACGAGCGTGTGTTGGCAGATTGCACACATGCTCATGCCGTCGTGCATTTGTAATATTTTCACTCTGGATTTTCACCATTGCCATTTTTACACACCTCTTGATGAACAGTACAGCTGTCACTTCACATATCCTGCCCAAAATGTGTTTCCGCACTTCCGGTGCAGAATAGCGTGGTCGCTGTGCGAAATCACTTCTTGGGACACTTTGAGGAAATGACAGTGACACTGTACATGAGCAGAGGTGCTAAAATGCCTATGTTGAAAATTTGGTGCTGAATGCCCACAACTGTTAGTGCTGCAAGCGTGCTTTGTATATTTGCCATGCACCCTTGCAACTCCGCAGCTTTCGTATATTTGTATACCACATTTTCAGCACTGCCATTTAATTACACCTCCTTATGAACTGTGCAGCTGTCATTTTTCACATCCTGCCCAGCATGTTTTCCTGCACTGCACTACCAAACACCCACAGGGACACCCTAATGCCTCTCTCTCTCTTTCTGTAGGGTGGGGGTGGGTTGGCATCAGTTCAATACTTGACTGGCACTCCTATGCTGCATCTCTCTAACTCCTGCACTGCCAATGGCAGCAAGACAACATTCGGCATTGACAAATGCTTGTTAAAATTGATGATATCCACTCAGGAAGCTGGCAGAATAAGGGACTTGGTGAATAATACATTTTCTGAAGAATAAGAAGTGTGCAACTTTATTGTTTGACATAATTTTATACTTACAATCATCATTGTTGAGTCAGGGGAACACAGATTTTAGGAGGGACAGAGTAAAATTTTGAGGTGAAATCAGGGACATCCCTGAAAATCAGGGACACTTGAGAGGTATGGGCAGCATAAGGTATTTCTGTAAAACATTTAAGTCAGGAAAAAGAAGAAACGTGCCTAGATATTGATACATTTCCCCTGCTATCATAGCCAGGTTAAACATGCATTTCAGGACACTAATTTTGGATACCATTTTAGACAGACAGATCGGCAGACAGATAGATATACAGACAGTTATGCCTGCGGTACTACTCTTTTATATTCATGCTTTGGAGTGTGTTGGGAGGTGTAGGCACCAAGTGCTTTTGACCACCCAATGACTGCCTATAACAGAGCAGGACCATACACCTTGCAATGGATTATCTGCCTTATAAAAATAGCCAGTTTTTTTTGGGGGGGGACAAAAAGAAGTGCAGGTCTGAGGCCCTCGTCATGTGGTGTATCTTGGCCAATCAGAATACAGCATTATATATATATATATATATATATATATATATATATATATATATGAAAATACAAAATCACACATGCCCACACAATGCAAAGCATCATGGGCTGCATATACAAATCACCACAGAATGTTATGCTGGTCCAACTTTAAGCAGAATTACACCATGCAATTCTGCTTAAAGTTGGACCACATAACATTCTGTGGTGATTTACATGCAGCCCATGAGCTTTGGATTGTGTGGGCATGTGTGATTTTGTATTTTCTTGAAACTTGGCTTCCCAGCCAAATGCTCTTTGGGGTAATCCTTGCCTCAATGTTTGCGCACAGAGATTCTTTGTCTTATCTCATAACATTTATACATTTATACACACACACACACACACAGTATATTGGATATGCAATGGAAGCATGGAAGCAAGTGTAATAAATGATTTATCTGCACAAGAGCAGTTTGACCTTGGGTAACCTCACGAGTGGGGTAAGCCACAAGTGAGGTGTCCCAGGTCAAACTGCTCCAGTGCAGAAAAATGATTTATTACAGGAGTTTTCCATTGCATATTCCATTTATGCAATTCTTTTGTTTTTGCTTTTGTAGGGGGCATTTGTTAATCGAAAAAAGTGAATACAAATTTAATTTTCTGCCATTCCGGGTTGATTATAGAAAATTTAAAAGGAATCTAGAAATAAAACACCTCTCATTTTGTAGATATTTTTATGTTGAACAACTTTTGTGCTCAAACTACCATACTATATTTTTTTGTTTTTAAGTTATTCGCATCTGTTGGATGAAAAAGTGCACAAAAAATGGAATTTCCTGCTGTTTTTCGCCAATTCTGAAAAAAACTAAATAGTATCTATAAATGAAACACCACTCATTTTGTAGATATTTCTGTACTGAATAAACTTTGTGCTCACAGTACCATGCTATCATTTTTCATTTTAAAGCTACATACATCAGTATGCGGACAAAATGAAAAAAAGTATGAATTTTCTGCTGTGTTTTTCCTCATTATCAAAAAATCTAAAAGGTGTCAATAAATAAAACACCACTCATTTTGCAGATATTTCCATGCTGAACAACTTTGGTGCTTGCAGCACCATGCTATCATTTTTCGTTTTAAAGTTATTCGCATTTGAATATGGTTAATACTGCTACTGAGGCTGAACATTCTAAATGACATAAGCACTGTGGGGATAAATGGCTAATGACATACGCACTGTATACATAAATGAAATTTGTGTACAGTTACTCAGATAAAAGGATTTATCACACTCTGTTTATCTCCACCCCTATTGCACACACACACACACACACACACACACACACACACACACACCAGGAATGTCACACTAAGCTGGTATCAGCTCTTTTAAAGATGTGTCCTGGGGGAGGGGAAAGAGCAGAGAGCAGAATGCAGAACAGATACAAAGTGCAAGGTACAGAATAGTACAATGCTACAGAAATAAGTATATCAAAATTATTAATTTTTACAAAGTGTGTGTGTGTGAATCTGTGTTATCCTATACTTAACCAATTGTGAGAGCAGATGAAACAATTCTTAATTCCACAACTCTGCAGCTTGTGTTACTCTAACTAGAGCAGTGAGGTCATAAAAAGCAGGCCTGGAGCTTGGTTTCAGCTTGTGGGAATAGCCCCCCCCTTGATCCCATGGCTACCGTGTGGCTGCGGTTTGTATGTTCCCTCTCCAGTTTGGTCTCTGCCAGCCTGGAGCTTAAGCTGTTTGGTGGAGCCTTCAGTTCTTGGCTGGGCCATGCCAGCTCTTAGCCACTTAGATGGCCTCCCTGGGTCATGGACCAGGGTTTGGAAGGGTGGGCTGGTAGCAGCATGCCCTCCCCCTCCCCAATTCCTTGGTTTTCTCATCAACTTCTTGGTTGTTATGTATTTCCTGAAAATCCCCTATTGTTCAGTCACATTATCCTTATTTCCTTTCATTAGCTGTATGGGTCACTTCTCTTGGTTAGGCTAGCACTAGAATTTAAATACTCTGTATCATGTGATATGATAGAAAACCATCCTGTTGCAGTTAGGAGCTCTGGGATTCCTCAAGAATTTGAGTTGTGTTGGCAACATAAGGGGAGACCCAAAACCATTCCTGCTCTCTAGCCTGTCTAACCCTAATGATCATCCTAAACCCTAAAAAGTAAGTACTCCCAAGGACACCATGGCCATATTAAAAGATTCCATACGTTATGGAAATATCCATGTTTTGGCGGCCTAATGTTTTCACAATTAAAATTCCCCCCAGTAATTGAAGGCATTGCACTCTTGATATTTGCTTCTGCCTTGTCCCCCACCTTTTTGGGGAAGAGGCAGCCCCACCTCCTTTAAGGGTCCGGGAGTATAGTATTAAGGGTTTGGTTCACATTAAAATTATTGAAAGATTCTGCTTACAGGCCCTTGGAATGCTGCCTATCTGGACAATGAGTAGTGATACACAGGGCAAGTTGCTTAACCTCTTTAACAGCTGGCTTGCCCAAGTTGTACACCTATTTAGGCCGGGCATTGAGCCACCAAAGCAGGGCTTGGTCCTAACGGTAGCATACCTATGAGGGGGTGTGGCAGTCATTTCAATTGTTTATACAATTTTAAGCACAGGGGATATTTAAAGGGGGGCCAACTTGGCCGAGGTAATGGCACAGTTTGGTGGAAAATGTGAGGCAGTGTGCAGGAGCACTAACTGTCTTGTCTTTTCTCTCCACATAGCCAGGTCAGAATCCATTGTTCACTACCTTGTCCCTAACATCTGCTAACCTAGTATGGCAGCCAGTAAGATGACACTGGAGCAGGAGTCACAGGCCATGGCAGGCCCCAGCTCACAGCAGTCCAAGGGGCCTGACAGGGCCTTCATGGAGGCCTTCCAGTGTATAAAGGAACTGGGAGGTCCAAACTGGTGGGAGGCTGTGGTCAGGCTAGACTCATCTTTGCAGGTGTCTTCCCCCATCACAAAAACCACACAGGCATTTGATGCAGGACCCGGCATTAGTGGTGACACCTTGGCTGGTGTTCAAGAGGCAGTGTGAGGTAGGTGTTCTGCACTGCAAAGACAGCCATCTGCATGCCTCCTGGAAGCAGTAGTGCTGTCACCAGCAGGTAGGATCAGGGGATGAGGTAAAAGGACATCGGGAACAAAGCGGCTCACAAGAACCAAAAAGGGCAGAGGTCCACAGCAAATGCCGGAACTGCTAGAAGGATCTGGAGCAATACAGGATGGAACACCTCTGATGACAGAAAAGGAAGGTGAGTCAAGGGAGTTAATGGAAGAGGGTTCACTCCACACTTCCGAGCTGGAGGAGCTGACTGAAGGGGAGGAGGAACAAGAGGGAAGTGATGCATCCTCAATATTGGTACCATCACCCGTGAGGCTGCAGATGTAGAAGTCCATTGAAGAAAGTGAAGGTGTCCTGGCCCCTCCACTAGATGATAAGGAAGGGTCATGGGGGGCATCACATGGGGCCAACAGGCACCAAAATGAGCCCATTGCCATATATGGGTGGGATTTTGAAAGATGCCGGCCCCGCAGCCCACCATCTCACAGGGACTTCACAGTAACTGGGGAGAGCTCATGTGGACAGGAGAGTCCAGGAGTGTGAGCAAGCGTTGGTGCCTCAGAGACCAGATGGGGGGACCAGCAGTGGGTCTCAGCCCAGACCAATGACCGGGCACACCACCAGGCATCAAGTGCGACAAACACAGCTGGAACCAGCCTGGGTCGGGCTCAACTGGAATGGGGCTTTATGAAAAATCCATGGGCACCTTTTCCATGGGGACCCCTTTGGGCACAAGGTCCTCAATTTTGGCTGGCATATCCTTGGGGACCAGGTGGTCCAAGGAGCCAGAAACCTTGAGGATGGTGGGGAACCTCACAACAGATGGAGTCCAGGGTCTCAATGCCACCACCAGAATCACTACTTAGGCACCCCGCTCCAGGCCCCTCCATGGGAACTCTACCTCCAAGGGTCTCTAGGGTGTCCCTAGGGCCCCAGACAGTTGTGGGACAGGAAACAACATGAATTTGGACCAGTGGTGATGGCTTCCCAGTGACAGCCAATGTTCAGGGGGGTGGCAGTGAGAGCCAACCTGCTTTGGCACCACAGGGAATGCAGGGGAATAGTGCAGCTGAGCATGGAAAAGGTCAAAATGGGTCATCAGGGCCCTCCAGGCCCTCGATGGCAGATCAGCCGAGTCATACTCTGCTGATCCCATCTGCTTAGCCAACCTCCCCTGCACCAGTGCCCAGTGACAACAAATGGGCATATGCAGGATTGGAGGATCCATTAGGGGATCATTTGTCAGACAGCGTGAGGGAGAAAATATGGAAGGGAGAGAATATTGACATGTTCTCCCTGCTACACAGAGAACTCCTGGAGGAGGAGGACAACAGAAAAAGAAAGAAAGAGAGGATGTGGAGGTCGAAGGTCCCCTTCACTTTTGAGAACTGGACTGCGGCCTTCGACATATTCATGTCAGTGTACGGGATGAAGCACCCAGATAAATTGCTGTCATTACTCAAGTATAGGGACACCATTAAGTCTGCTCACCTGTCTTTTGGCAGGTTGGCCTGGTTAAAATATGACAAGCAGTTTCATCTCAAATTGGCTCGCCAATCCAGTTTAAAATGGGAAAATATGCACCTCAATCTATGGGCCAGGTACATGACCAGGAGCAGACCTAATTCCATAACATACATGAATAGTGGACATGTGATCGCCCAACCCAGTAACAGTGAAAAAAAGGAGTTCAAAAAATGGGACGAGAAAGCTTGTTATGATTACAATAAGGGGAAGTGCTTTCAGAGCCACTGTAAATTCAACCATGTCTGCAGGTCTTGTGGACGGGGTCACTGGGTTACCGATTGCAAAAAAGCCACTTCCGGAAAATCCAGTCCACCCCATGCCAATAAGTCCAAGTCCAGGGCTAGCTAAGCTGGCAAACACCCCAGTTGACTTACAGATGATGTAGAATTGGCTTTCCCTGTATCCTGACCAACATGCAGCACAATTTTTGTGGGCTGATTTTACCGCAGGATTTGAAATCCCTTACAGGGGTCCATGGATTGCTACAGCAGCCCGCAACCTAAAGTCTGCTATCGCTCTGCCAACAATATTGGTACACAAGATCAACAAAGAGGTACAAGTGGGATGGGTCACAGGCCCTTTTGGCCAGCCTCCTTTCCAGAAACTCAGAGTATCTCCACTTGGCCTTGTCCCAAAAAAGAACAAAGGGGAATACCAGCTGATCTACCACCTTTCCTACCTGAAAGGCGGATCGGTGAATGACCACATTGCACCAGAGGATGCACTGGTAAAGTACTCATCCTTGGATGCAGCAGTTGAATTGGTGTGGAACTTAGGACCGGGCACCTTGATGGCAAAAAGTGACATAAAGTCAGCATTTCACCTAATGCCGGTACGTCCAAAGGATTACGATCCATTGGGTTTTACGTTCAAAGGGCAATGGTATTATGACAAGGCAATGCTCATGGGTTGCTCAATTAGCTGTGCAGCTTTTGAGACATTTTCTACCTTCCTAGAATGGGCCACCAAGGTTTACATGGGAAACACCGCAATCATTCACTATCTTGATGATTTTTTTATTCGCAGGTCCCAAGGATTTGGGTAAGTTCCAGGCCATTCTACATGGCTTTCAAACATTGATGGAAAAATTTGGGTGCCACTGGCCTTAGAGAAAACAGAAAGTCCTACCACATGCATCTTATTCTTGGGTATTGAGCTGGACTCTGTGGCCATGGTCTCATAGTTACCTTTGGATAAGGTATTAAACCTGTGACGATTGCTGAGGAAGGTTATAGGAGCTAAAAAGGCCACCCTAGTGGAATTACAGTCCTTGCTAGGCCATCCCAACTTTGTCTACTGGGCAGCAAGCCCCGGGCACCCATTCCTCAGGAGACTAGCAGCAGCAATGTCTGGCCCTACAAAACCGTATCATCATATATGGATAACAAGGGTCCTCTAGGCCAACTTGTGGTTGTGGGAAGCTTTTCTAACAGATTTTAATGGGGTAAGCATGTGGCAATACAAAGGACCCCATCAACAATGATTGGATATGGTGACTGATGCATTCGGGGGGCATAGGTTTTGGGGCATATTTTCAAAGGTTCTGGTTCACGGGAATGTGGCCAGAAAATTGAGTGGAGCAGGGGTTGACAAAAAACATCACGTTGCTAGAGATGTTCCCAATCATGGTAGCAGTCCAGGTGTGGGGACATCGGCTACAAAACCAGGCAGTGCTGTTCTTCTCTGACAACAAGGCAGTGGTGCATATCATCAACTCACAATCCTCTAAGTAGGAGGATGTGATGAGGGTACTGTGAGTGTTTGTGTTATGCTGTCTATCTTGGAACATCACATTCCAGGCAAAACATGTGCCCGGGAAGGATATTGTGATCACTGATGGCTTGTCTTGGCTGCAGTTCGACTGCATCAGACAGCTGGCACCACACGCAGAAGCAGCCCCAACACCGATCCCAGACACACCTTGGCAACTTGGGAGTCAGGAAAGTTTCGATGGGTTCAACATGCTGTTGCCCTGTCGTCCTGGAAGAAATACTCAGGTAACTTCACAACATTTTCCAGTTTTTGTGGACAGCAGGTAAGCGAGGCCCCACACAAAACACAACATCAGGTACAGGAGTATGTGCTCCACCTTATTCAGTTGCTCCAGACACCAGCTGCCTTCCAAGCATACTTGTCCAGAATAGCTTTCATCTGGCAGGCATTGGGCCACCTTGACCCAACCAGCAACTTTCACAACCCACAAGATGCTGGAGGGGTGGAAAAGATCCCGGGGAAAAAAGCCCGATTCCAGGACGCCAATATGCCTGGGTGACCTGAATGACATATTGTCAGCATTAAGGGCAGTATGTAACACATGGTATAAGGCACAGTTATTCAGGTCCCTGTTTACCTGTGCATTTTATGGGGCATTCAGGGTTTTGGAGCTAGTGAAGGACTCAAAAACAGCTGTAAGGGGTTCCAACATCCAGCTAGGGGACATTTCCTGGATGCCCGACAAAGTCATCCTGCTGCTTTGCAGTTCAAAAGTGAAACAAACAGGCCCCCTAGCAACTATCACTTTGCATCATTCAAGTGCCAGTGAGTCTTGCCCTTACACCTGTTTACAGGCTTTCCTGGCAAATAGACCCGCCGGGGGGACATTTGCTTGTGCACAGGGTTGGATCCCCGGTGATCAGATGACAATTTGCAGCAATCTTACGGAAAAGTTTGTGGTTCACAGGTAAGGACCCCAAGGTGTTCAGCACCCATTCATTTCAAATTGGGGCAGCTACTGAAGCCTCAAGATTGGGTCTGGGGGAGGCGCAGATCAAGAAGATTGGTAGGTGGTCTTCAACGGCATTTAAGGGATATATCTGACCTCAACAGGGCCCACAGGTGGTTCAAAAGTAATAGAGGTCATATAAAAAGAAAAAACAGTTAAGAGGAACAATAATGACTCTCTCTTTTGTTTATCTTATAGCAGAGCGAAGGATGCCGGCAGATATATGGGTCATCGGTCACTCTTACATCTGTGAGGCACACAGTTGAACGTTGGTCCACCCATATGGAACACAGCTGGGGGTTCCAAAAGAACAAGCAAGGCTTTGTTGTGCTGGAAAAGGGGGGATGTGTTGGGGACAGCTGTTGAACAAAGTGATAAGGTTGGGGTTGGACAAAAAACCACCCCTGGAACTGGTGGTACACTTGGATGGAAACGACATAGTAGGACTAGGGGCCCCAAGACTCTGCAAGGAAATCAAGTGGGTTTTGGCCCAGCTTCAGGTCTTGCTCCTGACAACCAGGCTGGCCTGGTCTCAAATCATCTCTCAATGACAGTGGAGGGTTGCCCGCAGCATCAGGGGTATTGAGAAGGCTAGGAGAGATGTTAATCAGGAGGTGTCCCATTTTGCCTCACTCCATGGCATTGACATTTTGAGTCACTTCCTAATACCCAGAACATGTGATGCTATGTATAGCGGGGACAGGGTACATTTGTCAGGGATAGGGAATGACATCCTCAATGCCACAATCCAAGAATTCTGTGAGTTAGCAGTTAGACAAGAGAGACCCCTAGGGCATTAAGGGGAAAACGTGCTATGCACTTTGGAGTGGCGTAAATTCAGGGTGGATAGGTAAATTAAGCGCTCATGATATTGGGTGAGCCGGGCCCCGGGTGGTGTGACCCTGGGCGGGTACATTACCAGGGAAAAGGGGGTACCCAAGGACATGGTGGGCATCATAGGGGTTTCAGGGCTAGAGGATGGAGAAGGTGGCCCTGGGTGGGCACCGGCTCCGCTCAACTGGTATGATACCCCAAGATGCAATTGTCATCAAGGTTTTATTGTTCGGCTAAAAATCCATTACAATATTAAACATTTAACAGTATAGTACTTCACATAGCAATATTAATATCACATTAAAATGCAAATACATATAGAACAATTCAATTACACTCAGATATCCAGTCATTTAAATATCAGTGTACTGTAGGGAGATAAACCTACCACCCTAGTACATTATAAAAATACTTAATGGCCATAATATACCAAACCATAACAATACATTAAACATTTGTTCCAATCAATGGAGTCCAGTAAACTCCACCCATGCTCCCTAAAATAACTATCTCCTTAACCCAGTCAGACCACTTAGCCAGTATGTATGGGCCAGTCACAAATAGAACTCTACTCTTAGAGGTACTATGTGAGGAAGTTACTTAGGGAAGCCCACTCTCCAGACCCAAGTTAGGAAAGAAGCTACCAGTAACACCCATCTAATTGGGGAGCTAAAAACAGAACATCCGACTGTGCATACAGTCCCATGTTCCAGTTGCACCCCTGTAAGATGGGAATTATATACCAGCTAATTCTATGACCAATTCTGGGTCTTAAAAGACTTGGACTCCCCCCCCCCAACAAAATCCTTACAATTCCTTCCACCTGTGGGTCCAAAAATTTGAGGCCAACACCAAACATTGCCAGCCAGTTCGGACCAGCCAGAAAGGTACAAAATTTTCCTTGGGAACAAGAGGAAATTTCACTGGCTGATTTCCATAACTAACTTTTAGTATTACAATAAAGCCATTACAGTTTTAGACACAAAACATTTCACAATTAAATAGTTATAAATAAGAAATGCGATATCAGCTAGTTCTTATAAACACATATACTATATATCAGCCTAATATAACCTGTAATATAAGATAGCCATGATGATCTCATTTGAAGTTCTCTCATCCCCAGTAAGGCCTAACATTTGATCAGCAAATCTGGAACTGTCAAAGTCAGACCTAAACTCTTGGAGGTACCATTTGGAAAAATTATCTAGGGCTACCCAATTATCGGATCCAAGTTAGGTAAAAGGCTGCCGGTAACACCCATCCGATTGGTGTGCTATTACAAAGCATCCCACCGCACATGCGGTCCCATGCTCTGACTACACACTGGTATAATGGAATTAAATACCCACTGCTGCTTTGACCAGCTCTGGGTCATAGGAAATTTAGGATTTTCCCCAGAAAAATCCTCACAGTTCCCTCCATGTCTAGGTCCTGAATTTTGAGACTAATCCCTGATGTTGCAGGCCAAGTTGGCCCTCGAGGGGTGTACATTACAATATCTGACATAAACATTTCATACAAGGCATAGTCAATAAAGTCACTCATCCAGACATACTGTATATTCAAATTACCTTATATTGTGTTATACATAATATACATAAACAACAATCACTAAAAGTCAGATAAAAAATTCACTGTATTTCCAAATCTTCCAACCTATCTCTCTATATTCAGGCCATTAATAAGCTCAAAAGAAATATTCCTGTGAACTGAGGAACAACCAATTTGGGCCACATATCACCATAACAGTCCTACCAATCCCAGCAGAGTTTACCCCCTACACACACATCATGTTCCAATATTACCAACTTGGTAATCACATTGGAGTTCTGCCTTTACAGGGCAACCTTAAAAGGTACCATGCAGCGCATGCTGCTCCGTACCCTTTGGACTATTTCCTTTCCAGCCACTCCCACTAGGCATACTTAGGACAATTAGTAAGACTGGGTTTCGAAGGGGTCTTCCTGATCACACCTCATCCGAACTGATCCTTCCTAGAAGCCAGTAGGGTCTGCTGGCGTTTAGAGGCACATTCAGTTGGGCACCATGCAGTGCATACTGCTCCATGCCCATGAATCATCTCTTGACCAGCTACTCCTGATGGCCACTGTCGAGCATATAGCAGAACTCAGTGTCATAGTCCAATCCCCCTTATCTACTCCAATCATAACCATGCCTTTCTGATGCCCAGCTAGACACGCTGGCCCTAGAACATGTCCACTGAGGCACCATGAGAGGCATGCCGCTCCGTGCCCCATGATTACACCTATTCCAGCTACTCCATTGGTTACCCCTATGGCATATATTAGGGCTCCATGTCACTGAGGGGGTACCATCCCCAATGGGATTATCATGTCCTGCCTAGTATCAAATGGCCATAAATCAATCCTAAAGCTTCATTAGAAAATATTAAATGTCTTATTTACAAACCCAGCAATGATTATAACATTCGCCGTGTGCAATAAATCAATCCTGAAACAGTCTTGATTGAGCTCTGTTTCTGAATTGCCCTTTTTGTGAGCTCAAATCCAAGTTACCACTTTCATTTTGATCCTGCTTAAATTCCCCATTTTTAAAACTTATTTCCTAGTATATACCATAATTGCTAATTATATCCAATACAACAATTACATTTTTTTTAAATACAGACTTTAAGACCTGTAATTCACAATATAATGCAATGACTCAAGTTTATCTGCAGTTCAAGAACATCCAGTTTAAAAATAATGTAATCAATATCAAATCTCCAAATCTCCAAAGTCTCAGCCGGTTAAAACTTCTCCTCCAAACTTGAAATGCTCCATAAAAAATATTCAACTTCAATTAAATCAACCTAAATTTCTAAGTAAATCTCAGCGAAATACTACTCAAAATTTGCTCCTATTGTTACTAATAAAATTTCTAATACCAATGACACTAAGCGCCACTCGCTAACTACTGTCAACTCATGCTGCAGGCAGCGTGGTTCTTTTATATTGTACTGCCCTCCTCCTTGGTGAAGTGTGCTCTGTTACACCTGGCCCTCTCACTAGAGCACAACAATGCAGGGTCAAAGGGGAGCAAAGGCACAGAAGAAATGAGGTTATACAAAGTGCTCACAGTTTTAACAGATATCAGGCACACAGTTCGAATCCCCCAACAGGCAGCAGCATGCTCCTTTAGGTCTCAGTCTCACAGTCCAGCAAAATGAAACAGCAGAAGAAATAACCAGTCTCTCAGATGATAGATGCAAATGGCATACCTGTCAAGATGCAATTGAGTGGGGGGGGGGTGCTGTCTGAAGGAGAGGCATGGCCCTGGGCAGGTCTGCCTGACTCTAGGGACAGAGTTCCCCCAATTGGAAGCACCATACCCCCCTGAATTCACTGCCCCAGGGGTCTCTTGCATAATTGTGTACAAGTGTAAGGATTGTATCTAGAGATTTTGATGTACTGTAAATAAAATGTTTACTGTTTAGTAAAACTGCAGCCTTTTATGCCAAAAATTGAATCCTGGTGTTTATGTGCAGTTATTGTGGGTCCGATTGGGCAATGACCCCACCACCTCTCACCGGGGGGATAGCTTTGCACATGGCCCATGTAACTGCAGGTGGGCAAGCCATGAAGCTGAGTCACCATGTCCTTGGCGAATGGTAGCCCAGTCTGGCTACCAGGGAGGGCCAATCGGCATGGGCCCCCACAATGGGAGGGGGCGCGGCCCTAGCTTCTGGTGGAGGGTCATCAAGGGGGTTTTTAAGGGAAGTGCAGAGAAGGATTCCCCCTTCTCTGAACTTGCCCTTGACCTTTTGGACATCCCACCCACCAACCCATCTAAGTTTTTGTTTCAATGGGCCACGACAACTGTTGGGTATGGAAAGTTTATTAGCCTTCAGGGGCCCGCAATTTCAATGTCACAGCAAACTGTAATGGATGGGGCATAAATTCAGGGTGGATAGGTAAATTATGCGCTTGTGGTATTGGGCGACCTGGGTCCTGGGTGGCGTGACCCTGGGCGGGTACGCTACCAGAGAAAAGGGGGTACCCAAGAACACAGTGGGCATCATAGGGGTTTCAGGGCTGGAGGACACAGAAGGCGGCCCCGGGTGGGCACTGGCCCCGCTCAACTGGTATGATACCCCAAGATGCAATTGAGTGGGGGGGCTGTCCGAGGGAGAGGCATGGCCCTGGGTGGGACTGCCTCGAGGGCCAGAGTTTCCCCCAATTGGAAGCACCCCCCCCAATTTGCTGCCCCAGGGGTCTCTTGCATAATTGTGTACAAGCCTAAGGATTGTATCTAGAGATTTTGATGTACTGTAAATAGAATGTTTACTGTTTAGTAAAGCTGTGGCCTTTTATGCCAAAAATTGAAACCTGGTGTTTGTGTGTAGTTATTGTGGGTCCCATTGGGTAATGCGTTCCTGTGGACTGCTACCCAATTTAATCCCTGCGGAAACCTGCAGTGAGATGATTTGACTCTTCTAGTTTGCTTAATACCACCAACTTGAAAAGATCAAGATGTAATGCAGGCCGATTGGTTTCTGAGATACTATTTTTTTATCCTACGGAACCCTGCCACCCTTTAATTTCCCAAGTAAATCGGGATATTAACTTTTTTATACCAGCCTTGGATTTCCGATACAGACTTGCAGCTTGGGAGAGGGGCAACTACCGAAGTTATCTTTTACATTTAGTTCCCTGGCCTATTGTTTCTTCTTAAGTCTAGCATTAAAGAATATCGTTCAACTCAACAAAAAGATGCATGAGTTTTCATTTATGTATAACTGAGGGATATGTTACCGTTTTGTTTTCTACGATCACTCAGTTTATTCTGCTGCATTTAGAAAAAAAAGTAACCTGACCTCACCACCATAGCTACGTTTCCATTTCTTTTAGATCTTTCCCTATTTTGTTTTATTTGTGTCACTGGTATTTCCCACCTTGTACACATTCGTACAAAACTCTCAACTGCCTGTGTAAACTTCCCTTGCTGAATTTCTTAGGCCTTGCTGCACCCTAACTAAGTCGTCAAGCTTTCTGGAAGCTCATGATCCCTAATTCAAATTCGTGTGGGACTAGACACACTTGTTTCACGTCATGATACTCACAAACTTTAACAAAGACAACTCTACACAAAAAGAACCAATGTTTAACAAGAAACTCCGTGCTTTCACTTTTATTTCTTTTCTTTTTTACTTCCTTTTTCCATTGTCCCTGCCATAGTACTCTCTTTTTGGAACCTTAATCAAGTTGGTTCTTTTCTTGGAAAACCTGGATTCTTTTACTCCTCCCCTCCCCCCACACTATTCTACAGCCATGCTTTTGTTATTGTCAAAAAAAAAAAATGTCTCGAGCTTCGTCTATTCTCCAAAAGAAGGAACAGAAAGGGGAGGGGGTTGCCCATGCATGCAGAACATCCCAATCTGTTTTTGTGCATTCAGTTGGGGAGGGGGCAGCAGGGAGCTTGGAGACAGCCTTCCTAGGGACAATGGGAGGCTGGGCAGCTGCACCCTTTCCACAAAAGGCTCACTCTGCTGTCAACCCTGTTTACTTAGTGTTGTTTCTGACCTCTATGCAACACTTGTTTCTAATACATATGCTTATCAAACCATTTTAATTGGCTTTATGTAATATGAACTTGGAATTCTCATCTGCATATGCTTTCGAACATTTTTTTTTTAAATGTTTGCTTCTTTTCTCTCACCCCAAACCATTAACACATTTAAGAGCCTATTGTGCCGCAGGGCGATGTTTCCTTCTTTAAACGTGTGTGTGTGTGTGTGTGTGTGTGTGTGTGTGTGTGTCTGTGTAAATGTCACACTTTTCAGGACTTTTGTTTTTTATTTATATGGAAGGTAGTCATGGTAATCATACACATCTGAACTAATGGGACCTCAGAAGTGGTTCAGGCAATCAATACGAAAAATACTAATTGCATGCAGTTACTAGATGCCTTCAAAGAAACTAGCCTCAAAACGAGCCTTCTGTGCAAGATAACTAGTTACTAGTCTTGTATTATGAAAGGGGCATTTTATTCTGGCTCATCTGTGTAGTGTAATTGTATATGTCCAAGATCACCTTACGTTGGTAACTTTTTTTTTAATTCTGGAAATATTTTAATATCTGTTCAGTGGAGTTTTCAGGCAACTGCCACATCATTGTTTACAAGGCGCGCACACACACACACACACACACACACACACACACACACACACACACACACACACACACACACACACACACACACACACACACACACACACACACACACACACACACTGTGCGTTCCGATACATCGGAGTCAAATATTGCATTTAAAGTGCATAGGACCACAACATTCCCAGGTTTGTAAAACTATATACCAATACTGGGCATGTAGAGCACACCCCCTAGGAAGAGTGAATATGAATTTTCTGACTGGTTGAGAAAACGACATTAGACCTAGGATGTAGACAACTAGTACTTTGGCGGCTTTAGAGGGTTGGGATATGTCTCGGCCCATCACATGTAGGTCATTGACATGTCTCCTGGATCCCATATACACAGTTTGGGTAACTAAATGGCATTGTATGAGCTGAACAAATATTATACCTAAATACATTTGTTGGTAAAAAAAGATACAAAAACAATTCTAAAGCGTTGTTTTTTTGTTTTGTTTTGTTTTTTTCGTGTAGTTTTGCTTTTCTCTGGAGACTACAAGAACTGGGATCTCTTCCTCGTTTACAGCAGAGGCTGTGTCTGCGCCTCCTTTGCGATGTGATGGAGAGGCCTGAGTTGCAACTGGAAGACTTTGTAGTCTGCATCGTCCATCTTTGATTCAGAGGCGCATCTCTCCTCCCGAGAGCGCTGCCTTTGATCTCTTTGATTTTTGTTACACCAGATCTGTTATGGACTAAAATTCCTAGGTTTTCCATAGAAACACGTCCTTTCCTTCGGGATATTGATGTTTTCTTCTTCCTAGGGGTTATGATATGGTGAATCAGATTTAGAAAAGCCTGGACAATGCCAGTATTCATGGTCTCGTTTTTTTGTCACCCCTCAACTCAAATGAATCAAAATATTGTTGATTCTGTTGCTCTCTGCTCCCGTCACTTCAGCTGCCTTTCAGCGGTTTAAACTTTGGAACAGCAGCAGGTTGCGTTGCCATGGCAATCTACTGTATGGAATAAACCCCAAAGACAATGACTTTCAAGTCTTGAAAAGTGAGTTTTTTACTTTGCCATGCAGCCACTTCCGATGGAGCAGGCATTCTCTCTCGGGATCGTCATCTTGTCACTGGAACAATATACATCTTGGCTTGCCAATTTTTGCTGCCTTTGATCTATAAAAAATCAAAAGAACAAAGTCAGGAGAGAAAAAGGGTTTTACACACAACAGGCCTTTATATATTGTCAAATATTGTTGAATACTGGGAAAACTGCTACAGTTTGATAATTAATGAGTTACTATACATTGGTCTCACTTTTATTAATAATGTTCAGTTCACAGTGTTGCTTAATTTGCATTTTGTGTGTATGCTTTTCTTCTATGTGAAGAAAAATCTAAATATCTGGGAGAGCATCTCTAATAGTTTAAGTGGTTGTGTGGCAGAGTTTGCCTCTTTTTGTTGTTGCCTGTTGCTTATGTTAACAACTCTATTAAGGCGAATGAATGGGGAGGGGGTTGTACTGGCAAATTCGACTAATTTTTCATTGTACCTGATGAATTTTAGTCACTAATTGGTGCGTTCTAATCAAGGTAAATATGTGAACATTTACGAGCAATTTTATAAAGAATAGCAAAATACATGTGCAACAATGTGGTCATTGTTTATATCATTTAGTTAAATTAGATCTGACACTTTAGTCAACTTTGTAGTTTATCTTTGTATTTTGAATCACGTGTAGTCTTCCCCCTCTTTGTAGCAGCTGTTGAAAAGCAACATGTTCACCTCATCACACTAATTTTAGGAAAGAGGGAGGGGGGAGAGAGAACCAACAAATAATACAGTGTAGTTCTTCACAGGTCGCTAGACACTTTTGAAAGTGGTCTATATTGAGCATTTTCTGGTAAAGATGTGGCTTCGAAAATAGTCGTTGTTCACAGTTGTTTAAGTATCCGTAAAGGCACCGAAATGTGTAAATGTTCTACTTCTGTGGAAGGAGCCCCCCGCCCCACCCCCGGCAAAACGGTATTGTGGGTAATTGGCCTTTTCGTATTACTGTAGGGGCTATTTTCTTTTTCGTTGTGTTGTTTTTTTGAGGAGGGCTGGGTTGCCCCGTATCCCGATGTGCAGGGCATGGGTATCATCAAACACCTTGTTGAAGCTAAAGCAGCCGAACACATGGCCGTACCATCTGTAACCATATTTACATTTCACATTCCCAAAGTATCCCATATGATGGTATCATGGGGTTCCCCGTGATGTTTTTATTAAAGTCAGGGGATTCTCTTTTATGATGAAAATGTATTTACCAATAGATTAACTCTTCTTAACGGGAGTCATACAGAGGAAATTAGCTGGGGAATATATCTATGGGTCAAAGAAAAACAGCACAGAAATCGCAGCCGTCTATTGATAAAATGACTGGATATACACAAATAAAACCTACAGTATGTGGAAAATATTGTAAATTGTTATAGGTGGACAGATAGATAAACATACAGACATAGGGCTGGATTTCTTTTGAAATGTTCCTGGTTGAGGTTTGCAGGCTGCAGCCCCGAGAAAGTTTCATGTGTAAATGACCAAAGTATTTCTTACTACCACAATTCTGCAATAGTGTGCCTAAGGCAATAATGTAGGAGGAACCTCTGTAAGATAAATAGAGTTCTTCCAGTAACAAGACCGCCATCTTGGTGATGGCCATACTGTTTAAATTTACAAAAAAAAACAACCTCAAACTATACTTAAATGGGATATAGCAAGGTAAATGAGTCTGCTGGTAAATGTAAGAGGGTAAGGGGGTTCTAGGATTGAATATTCATTGTGGTTATCAAAGTCATAAAATGGCAGACAGGTATGAACTATGCGGTCTGTTTATTTATTTGCCTTTGTTCACCAGGTAAGTGCACTAGGCATAAGGATGCCTGTTCAGGTATGACCCGAAAAAGTTAGATCAACCATATGTTCTGAACTTAAAGTGTTGGAACATTTCGGACTTAAAATTTAGCTTAAACACTAGCTGCTCCTAATTCTGCAGGAACAAAATTCTGCAAGGCGTAACTTGAAATATATCCTATTGCAGTGAAAGGTCTAATTACAGCAACATGGTATCATGCTCTGTTCCTTTCTGACAGACTTGCCCATAGCCTTTTGTACTACTGATTGGGGCGGTATCCTTTGAACTCCAGATGGTGAAATGCATTGATCATGTCCATCCCAGCCCAACAATTCACTGAAAATGAAAATAATTCACTGAAAGGGGCAAGAGACTAAATATAATTACAGAAGATTTTCTATCCACCTATCCTATATGGATTATTAAATTGAGATATTCTATCTCAGCTGAGGTATCATAGGTAAATAAACTAAAAAAAAAAAGGAAATGAAAACATACAATGTATGGGGCTCCCTTCTAAAACATTCGAGAGTATGATTTGTCAGGAATAATTATGCACAGTCACTATGCTCACGATTTTGAGGACGTTTTTTATTCAAACGGTGTTGGGTTAATCATTCATATTAAATAAATGCAGGTGGGTCGATTTGCCCTCATACACTGCAGTCAGGTTTCTCTGCAGCCTTCCTTTAAAACTGAAAAGCAAATACTGTATACCATAAAACAATCTAATGCAGGTGTACTGAATACAATTCAACACAAATGAAATTTACCTAGTGCCTTTCACGCAAGCTATATCCAAACAAGCTTTGCAGAGACTAGACAATACAATATAACCATTCACAATAATAATAAAACAAATCGGCTGACAGATAAGTAAAGCAAAAATTAGTTAGTTGAAATTCCACTGTGTGCAGCTGGTAATTCAAATTATTTTTCTCATGGATGTTTTCTATTGCATAACTTGTTAGTGGCTACAGTTCTTTTGTGTTTGTTGAAATGCTTTCTTATTTAAAATGATCTATAATAAATATGTGTAAAATAATGGAAGCCTATCTATGAGGCCAAGACATTCAGTCCAGGCTCAACATTCTGACATCTAACCAGGTCATCTGATGATTTATCAAGTCAAACTGGGAAGCTACTTTTCAAATATTTGGACTGTGTGCAAGCATGGTGTCTGAGAGCTAGTCGGACCCCTATTTTTATTTATTTGAACTATGCTAACGAGTTTGCCACAGTTTTCAGATTGAACACCTCTAGATGGTTGATTCTGAGAAATTGTATACATTAATTTAGAGAAGCAGTTCAAAAATTTCCAAATATTTACTCATTTCTTGTATGCAAACATATCCTACATTGACCTCATGTTTGTCAGTGGTCTATTTATCCATCTATCCCAGGCACATTATTAGTCTATTTATGTACTTATCTGTCTGTCTGATTGTCTCCCTGGCTATGCTTTTCAACTGTCCCACATTATGAAAGATATTTCTTTCTAATTAGACATTCTTAGAAACAGTTAAGCACATAACAATGGTATTGCTGGCACACATTACAAAACATTTAAAGTAGAAATTGATAATAATCTTTGCTTCTCAGTCAATGGTCAACTTTGCTTAAATAAAAGCAGGATTTTTTCCCAATGTTTGAAGCTTCTGTTTCACTGACATGATTATGCATCCCATGTTCTTTCTTATTTCCACTTATTTTATAAAGGAAGTTTTGTACATTGTAGTCTTGCAATGTTGAGATGTAATCATGTTTGTTTATCTGACAGCAAATGCCTTTGGATTCTTAGAATGTGCTACTGGTGCTATATGTAGCACAGAGTTAAAGAAATAAAATCAAAGCATTTAACTAGCTAAAGGGTTAGTCTGAAGAAAATACATTCCACTTTTGGGGGGACTTGGGGTCATTCTAGGAATATAACGGGCTGCTTGCATAGGATGACCTGCATCTAAAGTAAGTGGGGAGCTAGTGTATTGAGACAGAAGCTGGATTTAATTTATTTACTAGCTTTTGGTTACTGAGTAAGTGCATTAGGCAATAACCCTACCTATTTTCAGGCATGATCCAGTAGAGTACAAAGTACAGTGATACATCATGAAAAGGTAACTGGACAATCACAATTTCAAGACTTGTTACATTAAAATATATAGAGGGAATATACAAGATTAGCACAAATCAGCCATGCAGGGATGTAGTTGGTCAGACAAAGAAAACAAAAACAAGGCAAATAAATAGTAATATTTTACAGAGGCAAGGGAAGGACAGTGTAACAGGTAGAACAAAGTCACAGAGGAGCACATTACACCCAGAACATAAGAACATAGAGGAGGATGGGAAGGGACATTGTGATAACACAAGGAAACCAACATTCAACAAGGTTAGGGCATGAGGTCGGAGCAATGGCTAATAGACAGTAATGTATACAAATGCAAGCAGCTTAGGCAATAAAATGGATAAACTGAAACCAACTTAGAGGCATGGTGGGTTGAGGCATCCATGCCTCCCTGCTGCCATGCCATTAAACAGAGTTTGGGAATGGACTCAGATCGCTTGGGGGCTCAGCTGGGGAGGGAAGATTGAGCATCCATAGGACAGCTCTCTTCCCTCAAGGAGCGGGGGAGGGTCCCATGATTCACTGCTTGACTGCCACCTGGAAGAATCCAGATGGCAGCATGTGTGTAGTCTTGCAGTCTGAGGAAGGGCCAGTGTACAGAGTGCTGAGTGCACCTCCACAGACATGGAGTGCTCACACTGCACTGATTGCATGTTCAGCAATGCAATGGCAGTCACAACATACTGAAGCCTGCCCCACAACCACTGACAGCCTGCCCAGTCTCAGAGGAGTAGTGGAGGCTCAGGACAGCTGAGTCATATGGGACAGGGCTGATACAGCCATACAGCCTGCCAAGGAGAGATAAAATCATATATGGAAAAAATGGATAAACTGCAAGTAAAAATGGCTGCAGAAGATATAGATGTGCTAGTATTAAATGAAATCCAGGCAAAACAAAGCAGTTGCTGCAACATAAATGTCCCTGGCTTTACTCTTTTAGGATTGAAAAGGAGGGTGCCAATGGAGGAGATTTGGCAGTATATATAACAGAGAACATTAGGGTTATAGACGACAGACTTCAGTCATGGACCTATATGTTCTAATGGCAGTATGCCAAATAATGCAGAAGATTATAGAGGTGACACAGACATTCTTTTTCACACAACAAGTGAGAGAAAAACCAAAAAATAGGCAATTTTGTGTAATGTCCAGCCAGGACATTATCAGCTATATTTTGATTAAGGACCAAATTGGAAAGAGCAACCACAACTGTATTAAATGGAAACAGTCACCACTGACCAGGTGGCACTGAGGAGTGAGGTGCTGGATGCCACACCTTGTACCAAACTGGTGGCCTGGGTTTGGATGCAGACTCAGGTTGCTGGGAGTTGGTTGTGGTGGGACAGGTGAAGCATCTGGAGGACTGCTCTCTTGTCCCACAGAGGGAGAGTGCCCTGACATTTGCCTTGCCCCTAGCACTGGCTGGAGGTATGGAAGCCAGGGGTGGTCCTGATAAGAGGTGGAGTGGTGGCTACCAATGTCCCATGTATGGTGTCATGCATGGGGCATCTGGGAAGCAGTGCATGCAGACCCCTTGGAGAAGAACATGGAAAAAACTGGACTTCTGGGCAGCTTCTGGCACGCAGCCACATGGTAACCCTGCACCAGATGAATACCAAAGCCACACTGCTTCACATGAAGATATGTCCTGGTGGAAAATCAGGAGACAGGGCTGAGGGGCTAGGATACAGCAGGCTGCTTGGGGCCAGGGGGAGAGACAGTACTAACTGCAAAAACGCTGTATTAAAGTGTAACATTCAGCACAAAGGGCACAAAAGTCAAGTGTGGGGATGGTCTCAATATGAGCTATATGTGCAAAAACATTTTTGTTTACTTACTGTTTACTGTAGTATGGACCATCAAAAAAAAAGATGATTTGATACCTTTTATTGGACCAACATAGATGTTAAAAAAGAAAACAGGTGCTTAAGCTTTCAGATTACACACAATCCTTCATCAGAAGCTAATGACAGTTGTTTTGGAAGAATACATCCTATTAAAGACCAGATCATACATAAAAATAAACAGACACAAAGTTTATAAAGGACCCCATTGGCCAACAAATTACATTTAAAAGTCAACTATAGAGAACACAGGCTGACTGTCAGAGAAGAATATTCCAAGGTCAAATGTCAGAGAATGGAGATCTCTCTTTTAAGAGGAACTCATAAAACATACTAGAGGTAATTAAAGGATACCTAAACAACATTTTGACAACTAACTATTCAAAAACCTTACTTCATAGGGGACTAAAGGAAATACTGCTGTATTCATTAATGCTAAAACTACATTTATATAATTTACCTAAATGCAGTTCCAAAGCATTTGAAAACTGTAAAATAAGCCTTCCAATTTAAAAAAAAGCCTTACCTAATTCATAAAATGGCCGCCAAATGTGTTCAGTGATGACATCATTGGAGCCAAAGTCAGAGAGCTATATGGCTCTCTATAATGCTGACTAGTTCTTTTGTCCCTTTGTATAGAATTGTTTCACCAAAATAGTCAAAACCATGTACATCATTCAGATTTAGAAAATGGCAAAAGTGTCTTCACGTCCCTCATTGGCTGAAAGAGGCAACCTGCTAGTCCGGTATGAGACAACAGAGACTGGTAAAAAACTATTCCCAGTCTCAGTTGCCTCATGTACTTCTAAATAGTAGTGGGCTAGTAGAACGTTAAAAAGGCAAGCGCCGCCATATTTATTGTAAATTTACCGAGTGACACTCCCAAAGTGAGTCTCAGGCTCTAATTAAAATGTTCGTAATCTACTGGAATACCGAAATCTTTAAAAACACAGCCCGCAAAACAAATGAACAATACTTTTGAAAAGTAAACAGCCAGCATATTCATGGCTGGTAATGTGCTGCGTCTCGCGCCCTTATGTAGGTCCTCCTCGATGCCCAAGCCTTCAGTTTCACTGCATCCAGAACCTGGCATTGCAAATATAATATCTCCGTGTCAAGCATATAAATAAAACAAGTCCCATAATAAACTGGCTGTCTCTCATACCTGCAACCTGCCTGATCTATCCGTAGTGAATATCCAGCAGAGAATCCCTCATTTTCCACACCGCAGATGTAGTGCCATCTCTCTGTAAGTCCATGTCTTACACGCGTAACTAATTTAAAATGATGTAGCGAGCTGAGAGAGCAGTCCCCTTACGGCTGTTGTGACAATAACTGTCTGCAAATAACTGTCCCCAGATCAGGGGTCCACAATGAGATGACAGTTTGCGGTTGAATCTGAAAGTTGCGGTGTGTGTGTGGGGGGGGGGTGGATAGCCACTGAAAAAAGACGAAATTAACATGTACTTTTCCTGCCGCGCAAGCTCCTCTCTCCGTCGACTTGATTCTCCCTTAAATTCTTTGCTCGTTTCGCCCTGGCCACGCCCACATCAGGTAAAACTAAAAAAAAAAAACCCCTGTCCCTACTGCCAGTGTTTCTGCTTTAGGTTCCCTCTGTCCCCAACTCTGCCTCGTACCCCACAACTCTGCTCACAGCTTAAAAAGATAAACCATAGTGCCACTGTCTGTGGGGGGTTTGAGACACAGGACACAGACTAAGGAAAGGAAGTGCCTCTGTAAGGACCAGCAACAGCTCATCTCCATTACGTTCCCATATAGTGCAGTCAGACTAAGTATTGCAGAGATCGCTGTCTTCCTAACAAACTGAACATAAAAATCGGACACCCCTCATATCGGTCCCAGCACTGGTACACCTCAGTCAATCAAAGTTGCCATCCTTTTTCTCCACATCATGATGATACCACAGCTGATTGAATTTTAAATTTCTGACAGCTGTCAAAAGCCGGCATTTCTCTTCTCTGTGTGCCCTTAAATTAAAAAAAAAAAACGACAATGTCAGATAATGTGCCGGTGTTCTTTCAAATAATAAATGAGGACACTCTTCAAGAACTGTTCCGTTCATCAGAATCGCCATCAGCTGCAAAAAAAAAATAAGCAGAAAAACGGACACAATCCCTCAAGACAAGCCGTCATATATCGGTGAGTGAACAGGAATTGACTGAAATAGAAACTGATAGGGATGAGTGTAATACTAAAAAAAACACTATTTGGGCTGTGGGAGTGTTCAGTGACTGGGCATCCAGGCAGGGTCTGGCAGTTAACTTTCAAACTGAAACTGCCGAAAAGCTCTGCAGCTTACTAAGACAGTTCTATGCTGAGGTGCGTACCAGTGCTGGGACTGAGTACTCTGTTTCTGGCTACTGTGCCATCCGTGCTGGGCTAAATCGTCATCTTAACAGCACCACAGTTGCACGTACCCTCAACATAATAAGTGACCCAATTTTCCGTCCTGCCAACAATGTTTTTATCAGTATTCTCAAAAAATATCGCAAAGCAAATAAAGACACAGCTACCCACCACCCTGCAATAAATGCAGCAGATCTAAAAAAAATCCATGACTCTGATGCTATGTCACCCAATACTGCGCCAGGCTTAGTGAAAAGACTCTGGTTTGAAATACAAATCCATATGGCCCGGCGAGGCAGGGAGGGGTTACGTGAGCTGACACCCAAGTCATTTGAAGTGAAGTTTGATGAAAATGGTTGCAGATATCTAAGCCTAGCACACAACCAGCATTCCAAAACCACAACCAACCCAGGGAGTCGAACAAAGAAAACACCAGAGGCAGTATTTTGGGAGCCGGACAATGAAAACTGCCCAGTCAAACTGTACCTCAAGTATATTTCAAAATACCAGCAGACGCCAAAGCCCTGTACATGCATCCTAGAAAACTCCCCCAAGCATTCCTAGATACTCAGCAAACATGGTACTCGAATGAGCCTATGGGAAAAAATCATTTAGGCTCACTAATGCCACGAATAAGTAAAGAAGCAAACCTTTCGGCAAGATATACCAACCACAGTATACGTGCCACCTCAGTACAGATCTTGTCAGACGCAGGTCTACAAGCCAGGGAGAATATGTCAGTAACAGGGCACAAATGTGAGCAGAGCCTGAAAAGTTACTGGAAACCATCTACAAATGATAAAAAGAAATGGAGCAATGTCCTGGGTGCGCAGGAAACAACATTCAAGACAAAAGACCCAGAAGAACCAGAAGAAAAGCCATGTTGCAGCTCAGACATGCCACCTACTGGAACCTCATCAACACCATTCAATCTTCTGAATTGTTCCTTCACAGCACCAGTGAATTTCATCAACTATAGCAATTAAAAGGCACACATTTTATTGTTTTCTCCATCCCAAAGCCAAAGTGCAACGTGCGGGTTAAAAAGGCGTTTCTTATTTTCCCCATCCCAGTCCCAAAAAGGGACTACTTTTTCTCCCAACAGTTAAAAGTTCATATTTCTGAATGAATAAAAAAAAAATTTTAACTGAGAAACTATTTTGTGTGTCTGTCATCGTAGTGTTACCCATTTCCCCATTTCTAAAGCGCAATAATACCCTCCAGGGTGGGCGGTATTATGCTACCGGACCGCCAGGGGCAATAAGGCCCTCCGCCTGGCGTCGGGCCTCATTAACCCTGGGGCGGTCCGTATGCTAACCCCTGCTACGCCCTGTCGAGTAATATTGCCTAACGCCCTTGTTGAGCTATGGTTCTGTTCAGTTTGTTTACTTTAACGTGCTGAAATTGTGTTTTAATCCAACCGACTTTCTCTGTGGCAAACCACAATGCAGTACAAATCTGAATAACCTAGAGGTCTAGTGGTTATGGTGGATCCATGATGCAACAATGGGGGTGCTGGGGTGGTGTGCATACTTAATATGAATTTTTTAACATTTTTATTAAACCTTTATATTTTCTGCTATTATTCTTTTCTAGTACATTTTTGACAGAACCTACAAATGTAATCCATAGTTCTGAATGCAAACATTTGTACAATCAATAACTCTGACTTCTCCAACAAAGTGAAATGCAGCAGCAGCAATCAAGTATGTTACAATGTGGGAGGGGGGTTGCAGCTGCACCCTTCGCCATCCCATAGATCCGCCACTTGTTTGTAGCAACGTTCTTGTGAAGCCCAATGTTAGAGTTCATACTTTCTCAGAAATCAAAAATATGCTTTTCTTATCTTCTTTTTCCATGGGAAATAAAATAATAAGAATCAGCATTTATGTAGTGCTTTTCATACACATTATATCCCAATGTGCTTTACAAGCAATGCTAGACTGGTAGTGAAGTGACTGAACATGTAGTGGTAGACATTTCACACATTAATATTCACACACAGCCTTGGACAATTGTATGAACTGGTTTTATGGAAGGGGAATGTTGGCCAGAACAATGGGGTTAGGTAGTGATCATGGTGCTGGCAGCCCCACATCTTATTTCTCACGGTGATCTGCTCATATTTCTCCCCTACTGCCTCCCACCCCCTTCCCTGCATATAGCATTACCTTGCAGGACTAGCCTTCTCAGTCCCACTCTGGAATTCATTCTTCACTACTCCTCCTCACATCAAAAACTGGTGAACTCATCACCCTTTTGCATCATGAATGCATGTAGTACAGTCCCTGTTTTTTTTTTTTTGACATATCAAAAATAAACAAATCTTTCCAGTAATTCAGGCTGATAGCAGCAGGGAACAAGGGGAATGGTGGGCTTTCCTATCCTGAAAAGACTTAGGCAGGGCTGACCCATCGGTGCAGTGGTTGGACTTCCATCTGGGACACCGGCGACCCAGGTTCAGGAATGGACTCAGATCACTGGAGGGCTGGCTGGGGGGAGAAGAAAGGAACATCCATTGACAGCTTGCCTTCTCTGGGGGGAAGGTGGGGATGCAGCTCAGTTTCTGCTGACCTCTGGCAGAGGCTGGGGTTACAGCATGACATCTGATCCAAGCTGTCTGGGGAGTGATGGACATCTGGCACTTGCCATGACATCAGTGGCACATCACTCCTTGTGGGAGAAAACTGAAAAAAAATGGTGCCTTGCTGATTGGGTGACAGCCTCTCTGGATCTCCAGCTCTGGGCTCCTGGACCTCCATCTGCTGCCTCAGCAGTACCCAGAGTCATGAAGTACAGCTGGAAGGCTCATCCCTCACATAAGTAAGGGACCCACTTAATGATGGAATACATTGGGGATACCTGGGTATGCTGTAAAAGTGGGGTGGTAGGGGTCGGGAAGCTGCCAGGCTCGGGGATCCACTGAGGGGCCCAAAGGAGTGATCGGCCATGGTACAGTGGTTGGAAATACAAATAATACAAAAAAAAAGATCTAGGCTATCTTTGATTAGGCACTATTAAATGACGGGTGTGTGCATCATTATGCACATCATTTAATAGCGCCTAATCATAGGTGGCTTGGATCTTATATGTCCCCTCTACTTATTAAGCTGAAATGTGTTGCATAATTTAGGGCAAGGTTAAAGCTGGAATGTACTGCATATATAGCATAAGGACTTCTTTTGTGTATACCACTTGTATTATATATTTTTTCTTTGTTGTTCTACATTTTATATCTCCTGTCTATATAATTGCTAACTGTATGTGTATGTGCCTCAGGACCTCCTTGTGAATGAGCTTACTCAACGGAGACTTTCCTGCAGTAAACTTGAACTTATATGGGTAGGAAAGCCTATTTTTCCACTTGTGCCCTGCTGCTTTTAGCCTGGCTTACCAGAAGATCATGTTTATTATTAATATGTAAAAATAACATGGGTGACTGTACTAACCCCATTCATGATGCAGAAGGGTAGTGAGCTCACCAGCTTTTGAAGTGGGGAGCAGGTGAGAAGAATGAATGTCAGAGAAGGACTAAAGAGGCCATTCCAGTACGATACAGCTATATTCAGTGTTTTTTTCCAATTGTTTAACCAGGTGAGACACACTAAGCTGAAAGCTTGTTTACAGGTGCAACCTGGGAGCACAGGGAAGTTAAATAACTTGCTCAGGGTCACACAGTATGCAAGTGGGAGCTGTGGGATTCAAATCCAGGTCTCCAGATTTGCAGCTCAGAGCCTTAAACCACTGCACTATATTGGTTAGGGGAAGACAGGAAGGAGGACGTTGAGCAGATCACTGTAAGATCTGAAATGTGGGGCTGCCAGCATCGTGATCACTACCTGACTGTGAATAAGAGAAGTCAGTGATGACATATACTCAGAGTGGCAGGGCTGCACCTAAACCATTACTTGAATTCAGTGTAGGGAGACTACCCTCATATTGGGGGGGGGATGTTGACATTTGTTAGAACAGTATTGAGGGAGCTGTGTATAGCTCATTCAAGATTTGGAAGGGTGGTAGCCAGCCAACTCACATTGTGGAGTAGAACACAGAAAAATACTGAAGAGGAATTGTTGGGAACTGTCCTGTGGGGTTCTGCAGATCACAGGAGAAGGAGTAGAATGACACTGAAAGTCGGGTGGATCCATTCAAGGCATTAGTATGCCTCTCCTGCTAATAATATTGTAATCCATAGTAAATGTAGCCCTTATGAGGGCATTAAAAGCAGTTTTTCTGGTGGGTCCTGATGCTTCTTGCTTTGTTCTCCAGGAATACCTAGTTGTTGGTTAAAGAAGTGGGAAAAAAACACAAAAGGGGAACTGTGCATACTACCTTCACTGTGCAGAAGGGTGGTGATCCACTCAATGCTTACTGTGGGAGCGGAAGTCAAATATTGAGAAACTGGACTAGAGAGTGATTTGGGAAGCATTTTCTAATAGTGCCAGGTGATGAAGCGTATCAGTACAGGTGTTCACAACTCTCTGAGATACAAGATACAATCTGAGGTGTGATAATTCTCTTCATGAGATCATAAGCTCATATGCAGCCCCAGGCAATACTAAGGACAAGGTATGGATGATAGGGTGTTCAACAGATGACAGGATAGGTGCAGGGGGTTCTCGTTGAAAAAGAAAGCCTTATTTATGGATTAACAAGAAAGCATGAGCTTTGGAATTGGACCAGACCAGTACTTTGCTGTGTGACCCTAAGCAAGTCACTTAACTTCCTTGTGCTCCCAGGCCACACCTGTAAATCAGCTTTCAGATTAGTGTGTCTCTCCTGGTTAACAAAAAAAAATATTCAGGGCATTCCATAACCACTAGATCATCAGGTATTTGAAGTGTTACACTGTACTGTGGTTTGCCAAAGAGAAAGTCAGCTGGCTTGCAAAACATTTTTAGCAAGAGAAAGTAAACAAAATGAATAAAGTCGTAGCCTAACATGTGTACTGATCAAAATAATCCACATGTTAACACATGGTGTTGATCATTCTGGTGCAACAATTCAAAACAAAGAGGGAAAGAAGAACTAGTTAGCACTATAGGGAGCTATGTGGGTCTCTGCCTCTGGCTCCAATGATGTCATCGTGACTCATCACTTAACACACTTGGCAGACATCTTAGGGAGAAATCAAGGCTGTTTTTTGGAAGTGAAAGGCTGATGTTTACATTTTTTCCAAAGCTATGAAACTGCATTTATGTTATTTACATAATGCAGTTTTAGCATAAATGCAAACAGCAGCCTTTGCTTTACCATGCAATGAAGCCAGATTTTGGATTTTGCAGTTTTAAAAAACTGCTTGTTCAGGTACCCTTTAAAGAAAACAGGTAAAATCACATTCCTTTAATGTCAACCTAGAACTAAACAAAATTAATCAGATACAACCTACTACACTACAGTAAACAGCAAGTAAACCAAAATGTTTTTGCACATTAAGTGCACAGTGGGACCAGCCCCACACTTGAGTGTGGTGCCCTTTGTTCTGACTCTACCCCTTTAAATTCAGCATTGCACTAGAATCTCAGCAACTGAAATATGGAACTGTGGTCCCACACTTCAGGAAGGCTGACTTTGTGAAAGTAAAAGAAATAATCAAAGATCAACTAAATTATGTGAACAAAAAATTGTGGGCAGAGAATCAGTGGATTGCAATTGGAGGGACTGTAATGGAGCCACCACAAACTGCATACACTATATTAATAAGAACAAGAAACAAAAGAAGCTACTTGTTTGACAACCAAGTGATGGAGGCAATCCGGGGCAAAAGACAAGCTTGTGGGGTATGCAGGGTTAATCAGAGAGATACTGGCAGGGATTTATTACTGTTTATGAACTTAATGAAATTAATTCACCAGGAAACTATACAGAGATACAACAACAAATCACATTTACAGATGTTTCCAGGGGAAGGAGGTAGGGGAGTGGTAGGGGTCACACAGCAAGAGATCTGGGGCAAAAGACAAGCTTTTGGGGTATGCAGAGTTTATCAGAGTGATACTAGCAGGGCTTTATTACAATTTAGGTATTTATTGATATTATTTCACCAGGAAAATATACAGAGATACAATAACAAATCACATTTACAGATGTTTCTTGGAGGAGGCAGTAGGGGAGAGATAGGGTTCACACAACAAGAGATCTGGGGCAAAAGACAAGCTTTTGGGGTATGCAGTTTATCCAAGTGATAGTAGCAGGTCTTTACTAGCAGGGCATTACTACAATTTAGGTATTTATTGATATTGTTTCACCAAGAAAATGTACAGAGATACAATAACAAATCACATTTACAGATGTTTCCTAGGGGAGGCAGTGGGGGAGAGGTAGTAGTAGTTGTAATAGTTTATTGTTTGACAGGTTGTGTCATTACAAATATATCTTACATAAAATGCATCTGATTAAAAACATGTATCTATTCATCAATACACACTAGTTTTTTAAACAATATCCTAGTTCATAATCTGTACGCATATAAACATACACATATGCTGTAGCTGCCCCATTGCATTACCATTTTTGTCTTTCCATTTGCAATATCTATATTTGCCTAATCTATTCTTATAATTTTAAGTTCTCAGATGCACTTTCTGTTGTTCAGCAGTTTTCATGAAAAATACAACTTTTTTCAGAATTCTTGCTGAATCTGAATTCAATTAATATCTTACAATTTCTTCCGTACTCATACATAACTGGCCTGTTTTTTCCCCTAGTATCTTCATTCTGGGGTTTCATACAAGGGGAAAATGAGTAATAGATTCTTAATATCATCTTGGTCCAAGTCGCATTTATACCTGCCACTGAAGCTGTTCCCCTCTATTAATTATGACTTCCATACATTCACTTTTATAATATTCAAAATGGCACTTCATAAATATTCACCTTCACATTGGGTGTTTTGCCAATGTCAGATATTTTTCCAATCTAAACAAATTTTTGTTCTGTGTATTTATTTTATATTTTGCACAAACTTCTATATCCTTTTGTACAAAAATATCCCTAATGTTACTCATAATATAGAATTATACTATATCTCATTAAAAGGTCTAATTAATGTTTCTGTTATACAATGTAGCATGTCATATAGTTTGATTATAGTTTCTACAACTTTTATTGTGGGAAAAATAATTTTACTACTTTGATATTTGATTGCTTCCTCAAGGTACATTCTTGGTAACTTACTATTTATTCCATACACATGCATAATTGGCCTATTGTTTCCCTTAGTATCTTCATTCTGGGTGTTTCATACAAGGGGCAAATGAGTAATAGATGCTTAATATCATCCTTACCCAAGTCGCATTTACACCTGCCACTGGAGCTGTTCCCCTCTATTAATTACGGCTTCCATACATTCACTTTTATAATATTCAAAATGGTACTTCATAAATATCCACCTTCGCCTTGGGTGTTTTATCAATGTTAGATATTTTTCCAGTCTAAATGATTTTTTTGTTCTGTGCTAACCACCTACTTAGTTTATATTTTTCACAAACTTCTATATCCTTTTGTTGAAAAAATATCCCTAATTTTACTCTTAATATAGACTTGTATCTCATTAAACAGTCTAATTAATGTTTCTGTTAAACAATGTAGCATGCCATATGGTTTGATCATAGTTTCTACAACTTTTATTATGGGAAAAATAATTTTACTACTTTGATATTTGATTGCTTCCTCAAGGTACATTCTTGGTAATGTGTCAGAACACATGTTATATATTAATTCAACAGAGAATCAATCTCTCTTGAATTAGACATGCCAGAGATAGTTGCCTCAGTTCATTGCATTGTAATGCTGTTGGTGCCCCTTGTTGTAATCTCATGATTTTTTTTTTTATAATAGACATTAATTAATGTTTATTTGTTAGTCCTATTATCCCAGCCCACAATTTCACTCCCACACAATATTTGGGCTTTTATCTTTGCAATAATAATATTAATGTTACCTTTTACAGAACTCCCCCTACTTAAATGCAAAACTAGTAATTGCTAGTATGACATTCTTTGTTTTTATTTCTATGTCTTTAATATGTGATTTCCAAGATAGATGACTTGTCATAAATATACCTAGATATATGAATTATTTCATTTGTTCTATTTTTTCATTTTGCATTCTGATTGTTTGTCCCTTATTATTATTAATACTACCAAAAAAATCATTATTTTTTTTTAAATGTATTTGTAGGTCTCCCTCTTTGCATTTGCTTTGAAACTCATTAATTAATCTTTTAATACCTAACATGCTGGTGGATATTAGCACCACATCATCGACAAAGGCTAGATAAGGGCAAGCTCTTCTTCCAAGTCTGGGCATATGAAGGGGAGAGGAAGGGGATTACACAATAAGAGAAGAAATAACAAATAATAGCAACAATAAAAAAACTGTACAAAGGTTTACATATTGTCAAGAAGAGACATTGAATGTCAGTGATAGGGAAATCCAGTTCAACAAGTACAACCTTGATTAAAATGAACAGGAAGCAATTAGGTCCAGTCACAATAGGATGCAACTAAAAGCTTGAGGAACTGTTTGGCAAAGGCAGAGCTGGTGGGCAGACTGCTACTCTAGAAAAGTTTGTTCTAAACCCAATAGAACCTGGGACTAGATGCAAACTGACCATTTTTTTTCACCTGTGAGTAAGTAGCAAGTTACTCTTGTGGGATCAGAGGGTGGTTAGAGGAAGAAGCAGCAAGGGTGTGGCTAGAGGGAGATGTGGCAGTGAGTAAGGTACACAGATAATTGGGGAGGTTATTGAGCCAGGACTTGAACCCAAAGAGTGCTACCTGATATACACAACTATCCCTCAAAGACGGCCAGTTCAAACGGTAATATAGCATGCAATGGTAAGTCCAAAGCATCACAGAATTAATTGAAAGATGGTATTTAGCAGAGTTTCTAGTTTGGATAGTTAACATTTTTGAAGCAGTGTCACAGATTACATCACCACACTGATTTACAGGTACGATCATGCACTCAACAAGGCAATTCATCATACTTTGAGAGAAGCTGTCTCCTACCCTGTAGAGAACAACACATTGTTTGTATGATTTTGATACCGACCAGATATGAGATGAAAAAGCAAGGGATTGATCTAGTATAATGCTCAGGTATTTATATTCAGCTACTGGTTTTAAGTATTACTATCAGAAATGTTAATTGCTAGGTTTGGGCAGCACATCAAACTTTTCTTGAAGCCAACTATCATAGAGACAGTTTCAGACTGATTGAGTGCTAAACCATTTTTTGCAAACTAGACAGAGCGAATGTTGAAATCAGATTAAAGAGCATTGGTGATATGGTGTCATCTGCATACATAAGAGCATGACAGGATTTGACAGCAAGAGGGAGGTCTTTGACAAAAACATTTAAAAGGAGTGATCCCAATAAAGAGCCTTGGAAGACTTCCATACTGACTTATTTGGGGTCAGAGAGGGCTGGACCAGTAGCAACAGACTGAGAATGTCCAGAAAGGTAGGAAAAGAATCAGGAAAGGGAGGGAAGGAGGGAGGAACTGATGAGGCCAGAGGCTATGAGTTTTTTTGAGAAGAATGATGTTACCTATCATTTCAAAAGATTTTGCTAGGTCAAAGAATAGAACACCAGTAGACAGGACGATAACATGTTGAAGAGGATCACGTCAATTAGTCTTAGTAGAGATGTTGAGTTTAAGTGAGCTGACCAAAAAACAGATAGGAATTTGGAGAAGAAACCATGCCTGGATCAAATGGACAGTTGCTTTGTGACCGGTCTTTCAAGGGATCTGGAGGGAATTGGGAGCAGATAGATTAGGCAATAATTTGCAGGAAAGTTTTTGAGGCCACCTTTGCATCAGGAGATCAAAACAACATGTTTCTAGAGTGATACAAGAATCCCAGAGGAGCGGAGGCAATTCAAAACATGTGGGGGGTTCAAATGAAGCTAACATTAGGATTGCTATCTGACCCAGAGCTTAAGTAAGGATAATTGCAAAATGACATGCAGGAGATCGTAGAAGGAGTAATATGGGAGAATACAAAATTTGGAATACTGGGTAGGAGGACCCCATTATGGAGTTGCACTGTGTCCATCATGGGGATAGGGAATCACAAAAGAACTTTCCACAAAGTGTGCATTTAAGGTATTTGTTATGGCTTGAGGGTCATTAATTTCACCTGAGGCACTCAATAGATTTTTAATGCCTTTAGTGATGTCAGAGGGCTGTAGAAGGTTATTTACTGTGTTTCAACATTTAGAGGGTGATAGAGAGTCACTAATTAATTTACAGTGATAAACATGTGGCCTTGGCTTTCCTGATAGCACTGGTACACTGGTTCTAGAGCAGCATGTTATAGTGTTGTCATTTGGCTGGGTCACCTGATGTCTTATGGACAGACCAGGCAGCAAGCCTCACTTTAAGTAAATCCATAAGTTCAGAAAATATTAAATAAGGTGTACACCCCTTACTCTTTTTTTTTTTTCGGTATTGGGAGATGTGTGCCACAGATGAACAACAAGCTAGAACAGAAATACTTAAGTGCAAGTTTTGGATGGAAGAAGCCACACACTAAGCTCTAGTCAACTTTGTAAAGGCTAAGCAAACAAGAAAGCAGGGGAAGTTCCAGAAAGAGCAATCAATGATATTTTTTTATGTACTGAATTCATGCAGAAAATACCTTTGCATATAGGTGCTCTTTATAAAGGTTTCATGTCTGAGTCATAAGATAGGGCTACAAACCCACAGTAAAAAACAGCAACTCCACTGGAATGTTGTCAGAAACAAACAACATAATGTATAGCTATAAAAATGAAACTTTGCTATTACAATATCAATAAAAGTGTTACATTGTAAATTAGGCATACAGATTAAATGAAGCAGGGTACATCTAGAACTCAAGGTGAGGTCTGTTCACAGAGCTTTTTTGAAGTGGGCAATTGCTGGTAAACTTCGTAGGTATTCAGGTAATTCATTCATCCACATGGATGCTCTTACAGCAAAGGAACATATAGTATGGATATAGTAAAATATACAGTAATCACTAAAAAGGTCATGGACAGTTTTGTCAGAGAAAATGCAATGAGGGCTGGAGGATAAGATCCAATCAGTCAAGCAGTGGTTGGTGGACTAGCTGCTATATCTGTTTGGGTTAGCTAACAACTGGTGAAAGTTGAGGGCTTTGAATGTAGGGTGAGTGAGGAGGATTTTGTGTCAAGCAAATTAAAATTGACATCACATGGGATAATATACTCATGTTTTAACCATTTAAGCTGAGCAAAGTGATCTGAGACAATGTCAGCTGCTGCATTGCCACCTTTCCTGGTGGAGCAGTAGATGTCAGTAATGAGCAATGAGACTGACAGGCGGAATGGGATTTTACTACAGATTAGCTAACAGGACATGGGTACTACATTCTGTAATGTGAAAGTAAAACTAAGGGAGGAAAACATATAAAGGGAAATTCTCCCACCCCTTTTTACTCTGTCCTGTCTGTAGACGGCAAAACCAGGAAGGACAATATCCGATGAGGTGATATTGGCAGATACCCAGGTTTCAGAGAATAATGATACATCAGAGGAGGTCTCCAAACTCTAATATTATAAATTTTGGATAACAGATCGTGAGTGTTAACACGATAAAGGGGAAGGCCATTAGATAAGAAAGTGTGGGGTAGTGACTAAATTTGGTTGCATGGGGCCTGGGTTGCATTCAGTGTCCCCACTTAATAATAATAATAATACTAGGACAAGCAGCCTTTTCCAACAGGGTGCCAACAGCCATGATGACAGTTATCTAGTGCAGCCAGGGGGGCAGGGATGATATTTGTGAGAGGGGGATATGCATCCTAGGGTGAGACAATAGCAATGGCAGTAACATTTGAGCAAACCAGCATGACTTAAGAAGGATGTTAGAGGTTCATGGGGCACTGAAGGAGAAATAGTGATATAGACATTAGAGGAATTTATTATAGAGAGGACTGAGATTAGTAGAAAGAAGATTTTTGGCAGCACGGTAGGTGTGGGTATCAAGTTAAAGGGTGAATAGGTAGAACAGAAAAGACACAAAAGGTTAGCAATGCTCCTGATCTAAAGGTCAAGCAAGTAGCCAAATGAAATGGATACGGGAAATAAGCCTAGTACAAAGCAATTAGGAACTGTAACCGAAGACAGCACCAGCAGGCAATACACACTATATAATCCTGGGATTATAAAAGGCTGCACTTTTCTAAGAGTGTTCAGGGAGACAGCAATAAAAATAGGCAGAGACAAGTATTGAGTAGATCTAGTACTGACTAACAGGGAAAGGATCACAGATCTCCAGGTAGAAGGTCACCTGGGGGCCACTGACCATCACGTGGTATGGTTCAGTTTGGCTACTACAACTAAATCATCCCATTACAAGGCAAAAATATGGGATTTCAGAGGAGCTGACTTTGATAAGATGGCCAATAGCGTTGAGCTGGCCCTGGCAAAAAAAAATACAGGTGAAGGGGTACAGGCAAAGTGGTCAAGCATTAAGGATGCAATACTTGAAGCAACATCCGATTGTGTTAGAGAGAAAAGGAAATGCAAAAGAAGAAGGAAACCACTTTGATTCTCAAAAACAGTAGCAGAAAACGTCAGAGCCAAAAGACTGGTCTTCAGGACATATAAGGGAAAGCAGCGGGATGAAGATAGGGAGGTATACCAAACTTCCCTAAGGGAAGCAGGGAAAGCAGTAAGGCAGGCAAAGACCCAAACCAAGGAAACACTAGCACAAACAGTAAAAGAAGGTGACAAAACTTTCTATAGCTACATTAGTGAAAGGAGAAAGTCCAGAGTGGGTATTGTTAAAATCAAAGGAGATAACGGTGTGTGTGAGGAGGAGGACCATGTAAAAGCATCTATCCTAAATAGATACTTCTGCTTAGTATTTACTGAAGAGAAGGTAGGGTAGGGTCCACAGCTCAGCACCATGGACACAGGGGAGAGGGAGGTGAGCAATATTCCCTTCACAAAAGAAAGGGTCCTACAAGAGCTCGATAAGTTCAGGGTGGACAAGGCAATGGGACTTGATGGCACACATCCCAGGGTACTAAAGGAGCTAAGGGTGGAACTAGCAAAGCCATTATCAAAATGGTTTAGTGAGTCTCTGAGCAAACAAGAGGTCCCAGAAGACTGGGGAAGGGCTCATGTGATCCCGCTCCACAAGTGTGGAAGCAGGGAGAATGCAGGGAACTGCAGACCAGTCAGTCTTACCTCAGTAGTGGACAGATTATGGAGGCACTCCTTAAGGAAAGGATGGTGCAACACCTGGAATCCATAGGAGCACAGGATCCAAGACAGCATGGGTTTACAAAAGGAAGGTCCTGTCAAAGTAATCTCATAGATTTCTTTGACTGGATAACCAGAGTGATGGACCAAGGGGGAGCAGCTGATGTCTCCTACCTTGACTTCAGCAAAGCTTTTGATACTGTTCTACATAGAAGATTAATTAATAAGCTGGGTAGGCTCAGAGTGGGTCAGAAGTTGGTCAACTGGGTGACAAACTGGTTGATGGGCAGAAAACAGAGAGTAGTGGTAAACGGTATACAGTCAGAAGAGATGCAAGTCACAAGTGGGGTACCTCAGGATCAGTCTTGTGGTCAGTCCTCTATATCTTCATCAGTGACATTGCAGATGGACTGGAGGGTAAGGTTTGTCTGTTTGCAGATGACACCAAGATCTGCAACAAAGTAGATGATCCAGATGGGGTGGGCAGAATGAGAAGAGATCTGGATAAACTAGTAAAATGGTCGGAAGAGTGGCAACTGGGGTTTAATGCAAAGAAATGCAAGATCATGCACATAGGGAAGAGAAACCCTGACGTCACCTATAGACTGGGAGGGGAGTTGCTGGCAGTCACAAGGGAAGAAAGAGACTTGGGCATCATCACCGATGACCTGAAATCATCCAAGCAGCCCACTAAAGCAGTAATAAGGCTAGGGGCATGTTAAGGTGTATTAGTAGGGGTATCACAAATCCGAATAGGGAGGTAATAATCCCTCTTTACAAGACACTCGTTAGGCCCCATCTGGAGTACTGCGTGCAGTACTGGAGGCCACACCTTCACAAGGACATTAACCAAATTGAGGCAGTCCAGAGAATGGCAACCAAAATGGTGTAGAGACTGCAAAAGAAAGCATATGAGGACAGATTAACAGAGCTCAATATGTATACCCTAGAGCAAAGGAGGGAGAGAGAGAGAGGTGATATGATCAAAACATTCAAACACCCTAAGGGCATTTATTATTATTTTTTTTTATTTATTAATTCTAGGATTACAAATACCTTTGAGCCTTGACTCTTTTACAAAGGTTCCACTTCAGAGAAATACAAATTATGGGGAACATCAAGACAAACATTACAACAATGTGGACATTGCAAACAGAGTACAGATTAATACAATTCAAGGGTAAAATTGTAACAAGGCACCCAGTGGCATTTGTCAGAGAAAATAGACAGCAGATAAGAAGTGCCAGAGTCATAGGGAGAGGGAAGAGGGGAGAGAGGAAGGAATGTAGGAAGGGTGGGGAGAGGATGAAAAGTGCAGCACTGGGTATACCAAGATGTGAGGGTAGAATCCAGTGAGGAGGGGAAGGGGGGACCACTGTCTTGAGTGGAAGTCGAGAGTTCCCTTGGAGTAGCAGTGGCATTAACAAGGTGAAAGAGTCTAACATGTTTCAATATAAGAAAATAGCAGGACAAGAGGACAGAGCATGAGATTAGAAGTAGGCTGATTAAGGGGTAATGTGAGGAAGCTCTTTTTCACAGAAAGGGTGGTTGATGCATGGAACGGCCTACCTCAGGAAGTGGTGGATATGAATACAGTGCAGGGCTTCAAACTAGCATGGGATAGGCATAAGGGAGCAATACAGATGAGTATGAATAGGTAGGCCATTGACAGAGCAAAGGCCAATGTCACATTTATAAGGTAGAAAAATAAATGGGCAGACTGGATGGGCCTTGCGGTCCTTATCTGCTGTCAACTTCTTTGTTTCTATGTTTCTATGTAACTGGTATGGTATCAGTATCACCAACTGAAGGAGTAAGTCAGAAAAGCCTGTAATAGTTTTTTAAATGGTAATAAAAGTGCAACCAAGATATGGAGTTGACCCTTCATAAATGGAAATACAGGTACCACCCAGAAAGGGAGTTGGCCCAGATCAGATTTACAGAGGGGTGGCAAGGCAAGTAGCCCAACACAGAAAGCAACATGGAAATGTACAGTAAATGCATTTGTTGGATTAGAACAAACAGCAGCCAATACAAACTGATAACAAACACCAAGGGCTAATACAAACCTAGACAATGTAACAATGGCAGGCTTAAATCAGACACACACAGGTCAAGAGACATACTGACTAGAGCAAAAGCAAGGGGAATGCAGGATTTAGGAAACGCTTACTTGGGAAACAGGAGTTATACACTGTGACGCAGAATAGCCAGCTGCCGGCTGACTCTGGAGTTGATGCCCAGAGTGTGATATCCTTATGCTCCTGCCTCTCTGCTCTGTCCTGTTACATGGAGGCTCCCTAGGTAATGAGGGCCTTTTGAGAGGAAAAGAGACCATGCTTTTTCTTTTTTTTATTTAATATACTTTTTTGAAACAGGAGACAGCATACCATCAGAACAGACAATAAACACAGCTACATCAGCGCCAGATCAACAAAACAGTCAACAAAAATAAATCAAATCTCCACAACCATATAAGAACCCCCCCAACACCTAACCCCTGATGCCCCCAGAGTGCAACACTGAGATTGAACAGAAAGGTAGCCCCAAAAAACTGCAACACGCTAAAAGTAAGAGGATGAATGGACCTAGTAACCCACCTTGGCTGGGCCGAAGGAGAAGAAACTAGATCCATGTTCTATGGAGGAGCACACAGAGGGGTGATTGATAACAAAGCACAGAGTGATCCCATCTTGCATGGAAGACATGCAGACAATTACAAAGGGCAGCAATTTGTTTCTCAATATTCAAGGCTTGTAAAATTTCCTGGTGCCACTCCACATGATAGGTGATAATGGCATCTTTCCAATGTCAAAGGATGATTAATTTATCCATGATAGAAATGAAGGACGTATGGGCCTTGTGAGGGCCAAATAGTTGTGGAGGATAGAAGTCTACTAAGCAAATCTCTGGGGTGAAAAAATCCTCCATGCCCAATAGAGGGTCCAATGAATGTTTAATAGCATCCCAGAAGGCATTGCTTTAGCACAATCCCAGAGGAGATGCTTAAGACTCCCCTTCATGAGACCACATTGGGAACATTGGTGTGAAGTCAGTTTACCTATCTGATATAACTTCTGTGGGGTGTAATATATATTATGTAGAGCTCTGTTCTGAATCAGCTGGTATCTGTCCTGTTTAAATTATCTATAAAGGTTCCACAATATAGACTGCCACTGTGCAGGTTCCCAATGCAGGGAAACGGCCTGCTGACAATAAAAACAAGTGCCTTGGGATTAGAAGGATCTGCAGATTGAAAGAGCCTGTAAAGATCCAATACCTGGTGGAGTTGTGTCACTGTCGAGACTATAAGCTCAATTGTGTCCCCAACCATTCTGGACCAAGGGTAAGACCCAACATAGGAAATGAGAGCACCCTGCAACTGAAAATATTTAAAAAGAAAAGATTGGTGTAAGTTAAACTGCAGTTTCAAGGAAGAAAATGGGAGGAATTTGGCCTCTGACAGGAGAACATCCACTGAGGTACTATTGAAGCGAGAGCAGAATGAAGTAGGAATGGGATGATGACTGATTTCGATATTGGGATTGCCAAGTAAAGGCTGTGAAGTGTCTACAACCCAACACAAGATGAAATATAAGCCTGGTTGATAATGTGCGTAGAGAAACCAATACATCAGATTGTGGTGGAGTGGGCCCAGCACATGTGATAGTTTAATAAAAAGAAGGCTCCTGAGATGGAGCCCCAACCTCCAGCACAGGCTCTTCTTGATTTAAAGCCAATAAGGAGTATACCCAGCCTCAGGCCCACTCTTCACTGAGTTCCACGATCAGAAAAACTTACTGCCATGTAAAGCCCCATAATAATGAGAGAAATTAGGGAGTCGAAGACCCCCAAACTGTGGTGGTACCGTCAACTTAAAACACAACCACCGCACAGCCCTTCCCTGCCAAAGAAAATCATTCAGGAGATGCTGAAGCTAAAGAATCTAGGATTTAGGTACCGAGATATTTTAACACCTAAATAGGTATTCATATGCTGTTCACAGACCAAACCCAAATCTATTAAGAGGCAGCACTTTGGTTTTATCTAGGTTTAGTTTGTAAGCCAAGATAGGCAAAAACTCATGTATTATGGGTAATACAGCGGGGATCGAGATCAGTGGGTCTTTCACATGTAATAATAGATTATCGGCATAAGTTGATGATTTATGGGCAAGGCTTCCCACCATAATGCCATTTATCAATGGATTGCTATTTAAACTATGAATGAAGGGCTCCAAATACAAATGAAAAGTAATGGTGAAAGGGACACCAATGTCTTGTCTCTTGCTGTAACCTTATTTTCTCCAATAACACACCATTACACCATATGTGTGCTGTGGGGATCTTATATAGGAGCTTATCCTAAAGTTATCCTAAATCCCTCTCTAGGTGAGCATTGCCTACACTCAGGCAGTATAGCCTAGAGGTTAGAGGTGAACGAGGTGTGAATGAGCTTGATACATCCAGCAGACCAGACCTGAGTCTGATTCTCACAACCTCCACTTGCAGACTGTGTGACTCTGAGCAAGTCACTTAACCGCCCAGTGTTCCCAGGTCGCCCTGAAAACAGGCACTTGTGTCTAGTGGGCCTTAACCGGTTACAAAAGAATAAAATAAATAATTAATTTGTTGGGGAACCCAAGATTAGTATGAACCTGAAAAAGGAATGACCATGAAACCCTGTCAAAATATTTTTCCCCATCCAGGGAGACAAGAGCAGCAGGATGCCTGCCCTCCCTGGATGTGGAAATCAAATAATGGAGTTTATGTAAATGATCACCTGAGAGAGACGGCCTCATTTAAACCTGATCTGATAAGCTCCAATCACCCAGTCCCAAACCTGAAGCAGTCTATTAGCAAGAAGTTTAACTAAAATGGTATGATCTGGATTTATAAGGGATATTGGCCGATAACTGCTTACTTGGAGCTCATCATTGTCTAGTTTCAAAAATGAAGTAATCCAAGCTTCAGCAAGGAAAGAATCAGTAAGGCCAATTGAAAAGAGATAATTAAACATCTTACCTCAAAAAAGAGAAAGCCTATCCACACAGGCTTTTTAAAAGTTGTTGGTAAAATTGTCAGGCCCTGGGGTCTTAACTAGATGCAGCTGACCGATCACCTGAGCTACCTCTGCTGATAAAAAAGGACTCCCGAGCACATCACATTGCTGCTTGATGAGAGAGGGAAGGTATACTTACTAAGATAAGCAGAATTTTTTTTTCTGACAGGGAAGGATCACACTGCTCATCTTCTTATAGGTTCAGCATAATATGAGCAGAAAACTTTGACTATGTACTGAGTGTTAGTAACAGGCTCAGAATGGGGTCCAGGCCAAATAGTTTTTATCAGTTTGGAAGCTTCCTGTTGTCAAAAGTGCAGGGTGAGCAACTACCCCGCCAACCCCCCACAGTCCAAATACTGGGTTTTCATTCTGAGGAGAGCCAATTCAGCTCACTCACCAAGGATGCTAGCATATTGAGCCAGCAAGGAATTTAACATCTGATAAACAGCGTCTGAAGTGTCTGCAATTAAAGATTTCTCTGCTTCATGAATCTCATAGAGAAGTTGCTTGAGTCGTACATTACACAAAATATGAGGCTTCATTGTGAGCCTAATGCATTCCCCCCAATACTACTTTTCATGGACTCCCCACAGAACATCAAGAGCTTGCACCATACCCTCATTCTGAGCAAAGAAGGTCTGCATATACTCCTTTATTCTGGTGAGAGTTTCAGAATCTTCAATAGTTGAGAGTTTAATTGCCACGCACTATCTCTCCTATCTGCCACACCTACAGTATGTCTCATGTGTACAGAAGGATGATCAGAGATCACAAGCAACTGAATTTCAGTGGAGAGCAGTCCAGGAATGCTCTCCTTTATAATCAGAAAATAGTCAGTTCAAGAAAAGGTATTATGAGGGAGGGAATGAAATGTGTAGTGCCTGTCAGGAAGGAGGTGCCATGGGTCTATCAGGCCCAAACCATCCATGAATTCCTGGAGACCACGCTGTCCAGGAGTCAAAACTTTTCTGTGAGAACCAGATTTATTCAAATCAGGTTGACAGGCTATATTACAAGCCCTACCCCAATGAAAATGGGATGGCAGGTAAAGGGAGTAAGAATAGCCATGAGAGCAGTAAAAACGGTGGGTGTGTCCTGATTAGGGACATAAACTGTACCCAGTAATGCCCCATGCAAACCAAGTCTCCTGTGTAAAAATAAATATCTGCCCCTGGGATCCTAATATCCCTTAATCAAATGAAAGGCAATTGTACAGGCAATAAGAATTGTGATACCCCCTTTTTTACTGCTATTACCCACCCCATAAACCTGGCCGAACCATTCCCACCTCAGAGAGTGAACCATCTCACATTGGAGGCAAGCTTCTTGTAAATAGGCAACACTGGCGTAGAGTTTCATTAAGTGTCATAGAATCATTTACCTCTTGAGCTTCTCATGAGCCCCTTTAACATTCCATGTAATAAAATCATAAGAGCTACCCATTGACCAGCATGGAAGAAAAGGCAGAAATTCCTAATGAAGGACACCCCAATGAGACCACCCAGTGTCACACTCTAGAAACGAGACTCACTTCCATACCAGATCTCCAACCCTCCCCCACCCAAACCCCTGCCAAAGAAGCCAGTAAACAGATTGGTAAAGAAATCATAGTTCTAAAGTCCAAAACCCCTACCTACCCAAAGACATCAAAGATAAGCTCAAGCACTGCTCTTTGAAAATACATCAAATCCCAAAGTAACCAAAATGTAACCAAACACTAAGTTCCCAAACAGTCCTGCTTCAAATGACCGATGACCACACCTCCAAAAGAGCCTGGCCTGTGATGACTCAACAGCTGCATGCCCATGAACCCCCTGCAACCCCACCACAATACGAGATGGCTGCAAGCCCAAAGAGGCTGAGAAATCCCCTTTTATGTATATGAGCTATAGTGTGATATCAAGGGGTGAGACGACAACTGGGCAATAATTCCTGTTTAAAGCTCTATCCCCCAAGATCCCAGGAAAAGAAACTACCTAGGCCCCTCCAACAGGGGAAAATGTAGCACAGAGGATGTAGAAACAGGGAGGACCTACAGATAAAGAAAAATCTTCCATTTATCCATACCCAGACATTGACATAACATTTACAGACCCCTCATCAAAAATGACAACAAAGGGACAAAGTCTGCCAAAGTATGAATAACAGCTCTACCTATATCCCCCCAACCAGGAAATGCCATACACAGAACAACGACCAGGTAACCTAAATACTGAAGGCTCCATAGGTTGTGAAACAGGCAGGCGGAAACAACCTGGGAATCCTGGACCCCATACAATGAAATTCCTCCAGGGGGGAGCGGATAGCAAAGATGCAGCAAGATTACTACCGTAAAGAGGGGGGCATCAGCATCCACACCTTCCCTATCACATTGGCCCCTGGGGGGGGACTCACCCCAACAAGCATGGTACAGCAAGCAGTAAAAACAATAATGGCCTCTCTGAAAGGCAAGGGGAGGGATGCAGGGGACACACTACAGCATACACAGCTAAAGCAGGATGGAGCAAATAAGTCATGCCATGGCAGAGGCCATGCACCCCCACACACCAGCCACCTAAGTACTGAAATGGCATCTTACCAAAAGGGAAAAACACCTATCAGCAATACCTAACAGAGCAGTGTTCCTATGAAACAGAAACAGCAATAATAAGCCCAAGACAAAGATGCCAAACACAAAAAACAACAAAAGAAAAGATAATACAATCCTAAGGGCCATGCAGCAGTACTACACATCTAAAGAGCTAAAACACACCCACTATGACTAAATAAAGGAAACATACCGGGAGAAGTACAAAGTCCCATAAAAAAAGATCTGCTGCAGAGTCCTTTTATGATTGACAGTGCATGACAAACAATGCAGAACAGAAACATATAATGCCCGGCCATACAAAAACCACATCACAAGGGTCCATACAGTAACTAATAATAATAAGACAGCCACTCCTACAAATGATGTCTAAGAAAAGTCCATTCTAAAAGTGGCAGATAAGCGAGCACTGGATCAGTAGTTCCACATGGTAGAGAAGTGCCAGTCTGTAATCCATTCCAGATGTTCCAGAAAGCTCGATACTAACATACTCCCAGTGAAGCCACCTCAGGGTGAAGTCCATGTGCAACAGGACCAACGAGATCAAGCAAGCACAGAAAAAGCATTCACTCCAGTGGAACACACGAAAAAACTAATGAATCAGAACTCTAAATAGAGAATAAAACACGCCACTTAGTTTCATGGTCCATATGTCCTCTCCACCCAAAACAAGCAATAATCAAAAACACATAGCCCAAATCATTATCCATCCTGAAACTAGATTAAAACCAATGATGCCCAAATACAGCCACAAGATCCATAACTCTCCTCATCTATTTTTGAAGAGATCAGGAAATACAAATTGCAGATCCCGACGGGCACACTCCACAGAGTCAAATGGCCATGTGGCCCCATTGTAAAACACTTGAAGTTTTGCAGGATACAACAGCTGAAATTTAATATGGACTGCCAGCAATTCAAAAATCAAAATGGCTATATGCAGAGCACCACTGTCAGACAGCCTGAAGGGGATCTTGAAAGATCCTGATGCTGGTGCCCTCCCAAGTCACCTCCTTAAGTTCGCACATTTTGCCCAACAGATGTGTTTTATCCACAAAATAAAGAAACATGATAATAAGGAGACAGAGCCTTGAACCATCTGAGGGCATAGGCCATAATGCTCAATTTGCCCATTCTATGTAAGAGGGCCATTAGGATAGCACCCCATGACTTTCTCACAAAGTTTTTGTGCGAACAGTATTGCATTGAGACCCTCAACCCACTCAGGTAGTCCTATTATGAAAGTGTTGATAAGTTGGCTCCTTCCTACAAGATCTTCAAGGTGATCCTCCAGTTTAGCCAGTTTATGCTTTGTTGAGACAAGCTCTGTGTCCAGATACCCCCACCAGTTGTCCAATGAACCAACTCAGGCTTCCACATCCCAGACCCGCTGGGTGAGTTCCTCCATTGCCATCCAAATAGCCTTCACTTCCATTGTCAATGATAAAATCACGTCTTTCAGTTGGGCAAACTTCTGCATAAAATGGTCCTGTATTAAAGCTTCAACAGGTAGGGTGGTATAGGAGGAAGCAGCTGACAGCAGCTTAGTACTTTTGGAGATCCAGTCCCACTCCAGGCACACAGAGGGGCTGCCTTCATCTCCATGTCCATCACAAGACAAAATAATGGGTCTCAACAAGGCACAACACATTCACAAAATGAAACAGAACCAAATTAGTGAAGTTTGAAAGGGAAATACCTAGAAATTAAACACTTCATAGCCAGCAAGGTTGGAGTGGTGCAGAAAAGCTCCTAGCAGCAGCAGCACATCATGTGACTTCTAGACCATACCTTTTTTTTGGCAGAAGCCTCAAGACTTTCAGATGGGGTGCTCAGGGGGAACAACTACTAGCTACAAGAAGTCTGGAGTCTGCTGTGGTCCTTGTAAGGTGGCAATCTGTGTGTGTGTGTGTGTGTGTGTGTGTGTGTGTGTGTGTGTGTACATATGTGTGTGTGAGGGGGGGTTATGGATCTGTAGTCTGACTCACCCTCAACTACCCTTTTGTTGCTCCCAAATAGGATAATGAAACTAATGAAGTTGAAACTTAGGAGCTGGGAATTCAAATTTCAGTTCACCTCTCTAGACTATGATCTTTCCTGGCATGAGCCTTTGGATTGGCAGATGGAGGGCTCAGTGGGAGTGGCTATTGGCTTCAACAAATTTGGACTCTGCTATGGGCCTTCAGAAGTGGTGAGTGGTGGGAGTGAGAGGGTAATGTGACTTTAGGCTAATTCACCCTCAGTGACCCCTTTTTGCTCCCAGGTGAGATGATGAAACTAATAAAGCCAGAACTTGGGAATTGGGTATCTCAGTTCCAGTGTGCTTCTCTAGGTCTAGACCATGCTCTGTCCTGGGCAGAAGCCACTCAATTTGAAGATGGGGTGCTCAGGGTGAGCAGATACAGGCTGAAATAAGTCTATCATCTGCTGTGGGCCTTCCAAGGCAGAGCTCTGTAGCGAGGAAGGGTATGGGACTGCAGGCTGAGACACCTTCAGTAACCCCTTCATTGCTCGCAGAAGGGAAGATGGAAATGTTGAAGCCAGAACACAGGAGCCAGAAATCAGAAATTCAAAATTAGGCCTGCTTCTGTAGGCAATGCCCATTCCTAGGCATAAGCCACCTAACTGGAAGTTGTGGTTCTCAGGGAGAGAGGATAGTGATTGCAAAAAGTCCTGAGTCTGCCGTGGGCCTTCCTAGTTGGCAATTGGGGGGGGGGTAATGGGACTGAAGGCTGATTTTCCCTTAATGGACCATTTGTTGATATATCATTACATAGTGTCATATATAAAAATAAGCTAGAGAAAAGCAAGAGACTCATAGGGAGGGTGAAAGTGACCACAAAACAAAAGGTAGTAGAAGGGTTCAAAAATAATGATAAAACTTTCTGTAGATGCATAAGGGAGAAACTTGAGGCAAAGGATGGCATAGAGATAAATATAGTGTTGAGGAAGATGAAGGAAATGCAAACATATTAAATAAATACTGTACTTCGGTTCCATTTTCACAGTGGAGGCTGTTGTACCAATTCCTGACAACAAAAGCAGATTCAGGGGTAACAATAGCCACAAATTAGAGATAGGGTCTATAACTGAGGAGACAGATCTAAGGGGTCAGCAGTACTTGAATGTTAACAACTCACTAGGGCCAGATTGGCCATATTGGAGGGTACAGAAAGAGACAAGACAGGCCCTGGTAGCCGTCTGGCACACCTAGTTAACTAGTCACCTGCAGCAGGCAAATTATTTGTGGACATGAGGGTAGCTAATGATGCCCCCCCCCCCATAAAAGGGTGGGGATAGGGAAAACCTGGTAAATTACAGACCAGTGAGCCAGGTATCAATAGCGGGCAAACTTCTGGAGTCACATATAAAGAAATCGAGTACTTCCTATAGGAAAACAACTTTAAGGACAGGAACCCATATGAGTTCACAAGGAGTAGGGAATATGAAAATAATTAGATTTTTTTTAACTCTCTGGCACAGCAGGTAGATTAGTGCCAGGCAATCAGCCCTATGATCCTTGTGAGGACAAATGGTGTAGAACAATGCCCCTAGTTAGGAGTGCAGCATGAATGAGCTGGCTATCAGGAGGGCCATCATAAGCACATTATAAGCAAGAGGAATTTATCATGTAGCAGGATTCAGCAACTCCGCTGCGACAATTAATGTGCATCAATGTGGTTCAATGAAGACATTTTCTTAGAATGCATTTTCTAATTTTGCATTGTCCCTTTTGAGACTGGGAAAAAGACCGTGTTGCCTTTCAGAAGTTGCATGTTTACTGGAATCACATCATTTCTGTGGTATGCTGATTTTGGGGGTGCTGGTTTGCCCTGGGGGTTGTTTGGTGGCATATAGGTTGGCCTGCTGTGGTTTGGGGGGTGGATGGGGTCCATTAGTTCTTGGCATGGATGGGCAGCTTCACTGCTTGCACAGCTAATTTTATCCATGTTTTCCTATATTGGTAAATTGTTTAGCTTGTTTTGTTACTTTTAACTTTGTTTTAATGGCTGTATTCCTAGTTGGTGCTCATTATTAAGTTCAGTTTTTTTTGTAATTGTTAGCTTTTCTTTTCTGAATATTAATGTTGTGGATCTAATTATGGTTCTTTGTTAGTTATCTTACTTTTTGCTAATCCTTCTGGGGATATTATACTATTTCTCCATATGCAGTGGGGGAGTTGGAGCACTCTATTTTGGGGAGCGTTGGTGGGGATCAATTGCAGACTGACTGGGTGTGGAGTAATGGTCCTAGGGACTGACACAGTGATTTATTATTCTTTGAACTGTTGCTGTTATTGTTATTCTCTTATTTTTTTCTTACTTGTTTTTCTTCTGGTTTTGCTGTTGTTTGCTGCTGTGCTGAAGTATCTCTATGTTGGGGGTGTGGGAAGTGCTACTTTTCATATTCTGTTTCTTGTTTTGCTGTGGTTAATCTTGTTTTTGTTAGCTAATACATGAGAAGCCACTTATTTGTGACTTGGAATGTAAAAGGCACTCAGGATGTTAAAAATTGGTATGCGGTTTTTAAACACCTGAAATAGATGGGCACTGATATTGCTTGTATACAGGAATATAATTTAAAGAGAGACCAAATCACCTGTTTTAGATGGCACTGGATTAGCCAGATCTATGGTGTTGGCTCCAGCATTAAACCAGAGACGTCTGTATTCTCCTTGCTAGGCAGCTTCCATTTCAACTTATTTTAGAACTTTGGGACACAGAGGAGTGTTATATTTTCTTTCATGGCTGATCTGGGTTCCATGAAGTACTCTTGGGCTCAGTATATGGTTCTACTTTTGATAATCCTCAGTTTTGTACCATTTATCTTCCTTGTTAGCACCATATACCCATATTGCCATCATTATTGGAGGTGATTGGAATATAGTCTTCCAACCTGACTTAGATAGGTTGTACAGAAAGCAGGTGAGGCAGTCAGAATAACAAAGGCCCAAACCAAGGAAAAGATAGCCAACTTGGTTAAGAAGGGGGATAAAACTTTTTATAGGTACATTAGTGAGGGAAGAAAGACCAAGGGAGGGCGAGTGAGGCTTAATAAAGGGGAGGGTGGCTGGGCATAGGGAGACAGTGAAAAAGCAGGAATAATGAACAAATACTTCTGCTCAGTATTCATAAAAATAGAGGAGGAGGAGGAACCTAGTCCAATCAATAGAAGCACTTTGGATAGGGTGGTCAATACCAGTCTATTCACAGAAGAAATGGTTCTGAAAAAACTTCTGAAACTGAAGGTGGACAAAGCAATGGGACCTGATGGAATTCACCTAGGATTACCACCTTTTAAGAAGCCCAAATTGGGACATTTCTTACTGAAACATGATTTTTCTCAGGACAGTGTGTAACCTGAACCGATGCAACAGACTTGTTTTCTTTATATAATCAGAATTAAGGTTAAGTGCAATAGTTTCTTAGTTGCTTCCATTGTTTTTATCTTTTTAAGGTGTTCTAGTTAAGGTATTGTAGTTTTCTGCAACATTTAGTGGAAAGTTAGAAAATATTCTTTCTACTATAAAATCAGGACATTTAGTATTTTTCATGTTTTTTTGCAGGACACAGCTGCCCAAATCAGGACTGTCCTGCGAAAATCAGGACAGGAGGTAACCCTAGATTCACCCCAGCATTCTAAAAGAACTAAAGTAAGAACTAGTGGTACCACTGACTACCCTTTTTTACAAATCATGGGAGAATGGTGTAGTACCTGAGGACTGGAGGAGGATGGATGTGATTCCCCTTCACAAAAGTGAGAGCAAAGTAAAGGCAGGAAACTACGGACCTGTAAGTTTGACCTCAGTGGTAGGGAAAATGATGGACTCACTTCTGAAAGAAAGAATTGCTGTGTACCTAGAGGCCAGCAGGGCACAGGACCCAAGGCAGCATGGATTCACATCTGGAAGGTCATGTCAGATGAATCTAATAGATTTCTTTGACTAGGTGACCAAAGTAGTAGACCATGGAGGGGCTGTGGATGTGACCTACCTAAACTTTAGCAAGGCATTTGACACAGTCCAACACAGAAGATTAGTAAACAGGTTAGCCAGCCTGGAAGTGGGTCCCAGGGTGGTAGCCTGGGTAAAAACATTGGCTGGACAACAGGACATAGAGGGTAATAGTAAACGGAGTGTACTCTGAAGAAAGGGGGGGTTACTAGTGGGGTACTGCAGGGTTCAATACTGGGACTGGTCCTTTTTAATGTCTTTATAAGTGACATCACAGAGGGACTGGAAGGAAAAGTATGCCTCTTTGCAGACGACACAAAGATCTGCAACAAGGTTGTTACACAAAGGAGGGGGTGGAAAGGATGAGAAGGGACTTGGCAAGGTTGGAGGAATGGTCAAAAGTATGGCAGCTTAAGTTCAATGCAAATAAAAAAGTGCAAAATAATGCACCTGGGAAACAAAAACCCATGGGAAGAGTACACAAAGGGGGCGGGGGAGGTACTAACAGCAACAAAATGGAAAGGGACCTGGGGGGTAGTCATATCAGATGACCTAAAAGTAAACAAGCAATGTGAGATGCCCGTAAGGAGGGCTGGGTGGATACTGGAATATATAGGGAGAGGCATTGCCAGTAGAAAACAAGAAGTTGTTATCCCTCTGTACAGACAGTTGGTGAGACCCCATCTGGAGTACTGCGTGCAGTTCTGGAGACACCATCTCCGCAAGGACATAGGATGGATGCAGTCCAGAGGAGGGCAACTAAAATGGTGCAGGGTCTGCACCAGAAGCCATAAGAAGAGAGACTAATGGAGCTTAATATGTATACCCTCGAGGAAAGGAGGGAGACAGGGGACATCATAGCAACTTTCAAGTACCTCAACGGAATCAACAAAGTCCAAGAGGGTAGCATCTTTCAGAAAAAGAGATGTACAAGAACAAGGGGGCACAATTTGAAGATAGAGGGGAGACAGCTCAGGGGCAACGTGAGGAAGTATTTTTTCATGGAGAGGGTGGTGGACACATAGAACAGCCCTTCTGAGGAGGTTGTGCAGTCAAAATCAGTGGGGGAATTCAAGAATGCATGGGACAGACACAAGACAATTCTGGTGGGGGTTAGGAAGAAGTAGGCTGTTGGTTAACTAAGATCTGCAGCTTATCCAATAGGTAGGGAAATGGGCAGACCTGGTGGGCCAGGTGGTCCTTATCTGCTGTCAAAGTCTATGTTTCTATGTACCATGCTAAGAAAGGTCTCCACTCAATGGAGCCTTTGAGAATTTCTAGATCTCTTCGGCCTTAAAGACCTCTTGCACCTGTTACACCTTACAGAATGTGGCTATACGTTTAATTCCCCCCTACCCACATCACTCCTTTTCCAGATTGGATTTCTTTTTCAGAAATCAGGAAAACATCTCCAGGGTCATGGGTTGTGAAATCAGGGAAATGGCCCTTTCTGATTACATTCCTGTTTGGCTGGCCCTCACTATTCAGGGTGGCTCTGATAAGGTTTCTGTATGGCGATTTAATACTCAGTTATTACAGGTTAATGCTGTAGTTGATACTTTACAATGTTTTGTACATACTATGTTTGACACTAATGCCAGCTTGGTAGTTAGCCTTGATGTGCTTTGGGCTGCGGCCAAACAGCTATACGTGGCATATGTACACGTCTTGTTTCTAAGGAGGCTGAAGAGCAACAAGCACAACCTAACAATCTGTTGCTGCAAATTAGTATTCTAGAAACTTCTATTTATCCCAAAACTTTGGAACAAACTTGGTTAACTGTTAATTCCCTTCACTCCAAGTATTTAACACTTCTGTAAAAGATGCATCTCTTCCCTCCAGTTACCATTCTATTTCATTTATAAACAAGGATTTTAATATTCAGGCAAAAATTTTAGCTCACAAAATGGGAGGTGTCTGGTCCTGTCTAATGGGGCCCGAACAAGTAGGTTTTATGAAGGGCCAAAATTCTAGTGATCATACCAGCTAATTATTTCATTTAATATCGGCCTCCGGAGAGACCATGATCTTCTGTGACTCTGGTCTCCCAGAATGCTGAGAAAGCCTTTTACTCAGTCTCTTGGCCATATTTATTTGAAGTACTTCCAGCTTATAATATTTCTGATGACTTTATTAGGTGGGTGTGACTCATTTATGACCATTCTTCAGCTACCGTATTATGCTATGGGGTACTATCAAAATCTTTTTCTATTTCTTCTAGTACCAAGCAGGGCTGTCCCCTGTCACTTTTTCTTTTTTATTGTGGTTAACTTGTTTATTAGGCATTTAACTTACAACAAAATATATCACAAGAAATGATGGCAGGTACAGTTATATCTGGAATCTTGACAGCAGTTTGTATATTAAAAGATAAAGAAAGGATAATCGGCACTCACCCAACAGTTGTGGTACACAGAATATCGAGGAGAGGAAACCAGGCGAGTGTCAAGGCAACTGTACCCTGCAATAAAACAAATATCCACAAAGGACTCCAAAACTTGACATTGTGACATAGCTATTTACAAGCAGAGATCAGAACAGTTTGAAGACAGCTGTGCCATTCTCAATGTTAGGGGAGTACCTATACTTAGAGCTATTCAGGGACTGGGGGAGATTGTGGGAATGGTTAACTATTTGTTGAAGTTTACCCAATGCCCATCCTTGGGATGGTGAGTTTATTAAAGGGTTGCCAACATATCTCAAAATTGTGGAGCATGTTATTAGCTAGATGGGAGAGGTGGTCTAATGTAGCAACTTACAACAGGGAGGAGATCAGCTGCTGGGTGGAGGGGATTGCAAGAGACCTCTAGTTTCATAGAATAAGGCATTTTGCCTGCATGAAAAGTAAAGCCAGCCATCTATGCTCATGGGATTGGAGGTAAGGGGCTGCAGACGTCATGCCCATTATCATCAGTTGGGTGGAGGGGGATATGGATTTTTGAGGAGAGTGGTGCCTAACTTACACACTTGGTCCCAGAGGGGCTGCAGTTTAGAGCATGTCCACAGTATACGGAGTAGGTCCCCAGTGTGAAAGTGGCATCTCCAGCATAGATCCAAAGTTAATAAGCCTGCCACATGTAAAACAGCTGGGGTGCAATACCATAAGTGTAATACTTTGTTCTGAATCAGTTTACTCCTGGCATCTTTGAAGGCTTTATGTCCCCATCACCAGCCGTCATTCCATTGGTGCTCAGAGACTGGCTGTCCCAGGGCTTTTTCCCATTTACTTTTCAATATGTTAGACTGGTTGGGGATGGTATCCCTTAGGGCTGAATAGATTTTTCTGGTAATGTGGTTTTGTGGTTAATGTGTAGAATTACCTAGCCAGGAGGGCAACACAGAAGTCTTACCAGGATGTTGTGTATTTTTAGTTAGGGCTTGTTCTGCACTAAGGATCTGGAACAACCTCCAAAAATCCGTGTCGGATGTTCTCAAATGTACTTTTAGATTTTGGAAAGTGTTCATGTCCAGTGATCCAGCGAATATTAAATAGTCTAGCTTTAGGATCCCTTTGGCCTTCCACGCAGGACACACTATGTGTTTGTAGTCAGTCATCAGAGAGGGATTCCCCCACAGTGTGGTTTCCCTGATAGGTGTTTGATTTGTATCTAGTTTGCTTTGTATTTTAGCCCAATAGTGGGTGGAGAGTGTGACTGTGGGATGGGAGTTCAGTGCTGTGGGGACAGGATTATACTGTATAACAATAAGGGAAGGGCATGAGTCTGGCATAGCTGTTGTTCTATTGTTATTCACTGTGAAGAATTTTCCCACAGAAGGTGAAACCATTGCAATGTCTGAGAGGGTTGAAAGGCCCATTTTTAACTTTTGAACCATGGGATCCCCCACCTACCATGTGACCAGTGCATTCTTAATTTGCTACGGCTATATCTAGGTGACTTACCTTACAATATAAATTTACACACACACTGCCGTATCTAATTTGTCAAACCACCCTGGAGGAGTGTCAGGTGGAATGTGGATAACATAAAAAATTTGGGGGGCAGTTATCATATTGATTGCTGCCATCTTCCCATCCAGGGTGAGTTAGAGCTTTTTCCAATGGTCCATTTCAGTGATTAGGGTGTTTATCAGGGGTTGCAGGTAAAGTCCCAAATCTTGGTGAGATCCGCTATTATCTTTACTCCCTGGTATGTGATACCCTGCTTTGCCCATTGAAAAGTGGTGTGCACCCCCATGGTGGTGCAGTGGGGATTCAGGGGAAGGATTTCAGTTTTTAACTGGTTGATTTGTAGGCCAGAATGAGTAGAGAATTGGTTGAGGAGAGATGGGGGGGAGGGTGTTAGAAGCTGTCAGTATCAGCTAGTGGAAACATAGATCATTGGCATACTTTAAGGTGGTATATTTCTTGTCTCCTATCTTGATCCCCTGTATGATGAGGTCCTGTCTTATGGCTGCTACCAGAGGCTTGGCGGCCAGCACAAAGAGGGGAGGGGAAAGCGGGCATCCCTGTCTGGTGCCTCTTTGCAGCTGAAATGGTTCAGAAAACAGTGAGCTGGTAAGGAGCCATGCTGAGGGAGTGTGGTATAGAGCATGGACCCAGGCATGAAACCTTGTGCAGAAATTTAGATTTCTAGGACCAGGTGAAGGTAGTCCCACTCTATGGAAATGAATGCCTTTTCAAAGTCGATCTCCACCTCAGTCATTGGGGAGGGGAGGGAGGGATTTGGCCACGTGTATTAAATTGAATAATGTCCGTATATGGTCCGCATTATATCTGCCCAGGATGAATCCCACTTGAGGGCTAATGCTTTACTATAGATTTTGCTGTCCATGTTAATTAATGGGCCTGTAGCTCGCAGGGTATTGGGGGTCCTTGCCCTTTTCTGGAAGAACTGCAATTATGGCCTTTTTCAATGTGGGGGGAACTCTTCTGAGTCCTCTACCTCCTCATATACTTGTTAGAGAACAGGGGCAATGGTGGGAGCTAATGCATGCCAGAACTCCACAGGGTAGCCATCACTTCTGGGAGCTTTCCCTGAGTGCAATGTCATTAGGGTCTTCTCTATCTCCGTGGTGGTCAGTGATGCATCCAGGAGGGTAGCCTAAGTGGGTTTGAGACCAAGGAGGAAGACTGACTTCAGGAAGGTAGAGATCTTCTCTGAGTCAACAATCATGATGGAGGTGTAGAGAGAGCTATTAAAAGCTTTCTTTGGTTAATTTGTTTAGCCTATGTGTGCACTTTCCCTGTGGGTTCCTTAAGGCTCGGTATGTGTCATTCCATATGTTGTTTCTTCAATCTATAAGCTAGGACCTTCACTCCCCATTCAACCCACTCCCAGTACTTGTGCTTGAGCCTTAGGATGGACACTTCAGCCTTCCTGAATAAAAGGGAGTTGATTTCCATTCTGAGACCTATGCTTTTTTGGCCTAGTGGGAAAGTTAGTGTGTGGGATTTCTAGAGTTTAAATGTGGACTCCGTTTCTTTTAAGGCAAGTTCTAAGGTTAGTGACTGTTTTTCTCTTTGCCTTCTCCTATGAACCGTATACCCAATTATCTCCCCCCACATGGTGACTTTAAAAGCCTACCAGGTAGTTTTGGCATTGGTGTCTGCTATGAAGTTTTGGTTGAACAAGGTAGTGGATTCTTGTTTGGACCAGGCTGGAAGTCAGAATCCTTAAGTAAGAGGAGATCTAACCCCCAAGTGGGGGAAGAAGGGCTAGGTGAACCCAACATCAGGGAGAGTTGGAGGAGGGCATGGTCTGAGATAATTAAGGGGAGAATAGAGAAGTCAAGCATAACCTGTGTTATATATGGAGAGGTAAGCCAGATGTCAGTGAATGTTAATGAAGGTGGTCCTTCATTAATGAAGGAATACTGTTTGCCACAGATGAGGGCATCAGGCTCAGGGGTAAGAACACATGGGCCACAGCACCCTGCTGGTTCAGTTCTGGGGTTGCCCAGGCAGAAAGGGAAAAGAGGTTGGCCTATAGAAAATTGAGGAAGACCAAGAAAGTGGTGGATAGGGAAAATTACCTAAGGTTGGCAAGTGAGGCAAATAAGAAAGTCAGGCGAGCAAAGGCACAGAATGAGCTTCAGATAGCTGAAGGAATTAAGAAGGGGGAGAAGGCTTTCTTTAGCTATATAAGTGAGAAAAGAGACAAGAAGGGAGGGATTTTTAGGATTAAGAAAGGGGTGGAGTGGATGGAGGATAATGGGGAAAAGCCGAGATACTAAATGAATACTTCTGTTCCATCTTCACCAGGGCGAAGGATGGACCAGTGCCTTCAGGAGGGAAAAGAGGAGTGAGGGGAGGGGAACACAGATGTAGTGATAGAGGAGTATAGAGTGAGGGAGGGGCTGCTGGCATTAAATGTGAACAAATCAACAGTCCTGGATGGAGTACCTCCAAGGGTACTAAAGGAACTGGCTGAGGAGCTGGCAGGGCCACTGGCAGACCTATTTAATAGTTCACTAGAGACAGGCATAGTACTGCACGACTGGAGTACAGCACATGTAGTGCTGTTCCACAAAAGTGGTCCCAATGGTGACCCAGGGAATTGCAGACCAGTCAGTCTGACCTAGGGTTACCACCTTTTAAGAAGCCCAAAGTGGGACATTTCCTACTGAAACATGATTTTTCGCAGGACAATATATAACTTTGACTAATGCAGTAGACTTGTTTTCTCTAAATAATCAGAATTAAAACTAAGTATTGTAGTTTTTTGTTTGTTTCTACTGTTTCTTATTATTTTAAGGTATTTTAGTTAAGGTATTCTAGTTCTTTGCAACACTGATAGGAAAATCTGAAAATATTTTTTCTAGTATAATGTCAGGACATATAGTATTTTTCATGTTTTTTCTGCAGGACACAGTGGCATAAATCAGGACTGTCCTATGAAAATAGAGACAGGTTGTAACCCTAGTCTGACTTCCATTGTGGGCAAGCTCATGGAGACCATTTTAAAGGAAAGGTTGGTGGAATACCTAGAGGATCATGGTCTCCAGGATGCGAGGCAGCATGGGTTTACTGGGGGGGGAAGATCATGCCAAATAAATCTGATTGACTTCTTTGATTGTATCACTAAGAGAGTAGACTGGGGCCAAGTGGTAGACATCCTCTATCTTGATTTCAGTAAGGCCTTTGACTCTGTGCCCCACAAAAGGTTGATCAGGAAGTTGGTGTATCTCAGGGTTGGGGAAAAGATGGCCAGATGGGTGTAAAACTGGCTGAAGGACAGAACCCAGAAGGTGGTTGTGGGGGGAGAGTTATCTGGCACAAGACAGGTAACCAGTGGGGTCCCACAGAGCTCAGTGCTGCGGCCGATGTTGTTCAATGTCTTCATCAATGACATTGGAGATGGCATTAAAGGCAAAATGTACATATTCGTGAATGACACCAAGATCTGTGGGAGAGTGGGCACAGTTGAAGTGATACGGGACCTACAGGAAGATCTGGAAAAGCTAGGGAGGTGGTCCAGGATCTGGCAGCTTGGTTTCAATGCCAAGAAATGCAAAGTTATGCACATTGGAGCCAGTAATCCTAGGACAGAGTACTACCTGGGTGGAGTCTGAGTATCTGCATCAGAGCAGGAGAAGGATCTGGGAGTGATGATCACTAGTGACCTGAAGCACTCCACACAGTGCAAGAAAGCAGAAGCAAAGACAAACAAGATGCTGGGATGCATATCTAGGGAGATCAGTAGTAGGAAAGAGAAGGTTATACTTCCCTTGAACAGGTCACTGGTAAGTAAGCATTTAGAGTATGGAGTTCAGTACTGTTGCCCACACCTCAAAAAAGGACATTAACCTGCTGGAGAAGGTCCAAAGGAGGGCTACAAAGATGATAGCCAGTCAACAGAGTAAGGTATATGAGGAGAGGTTGATGGCACTGAACATGTACTCCCTGGAAGACAGGAGAAAGAGAGGGGACATAATTGGGACCTTCAAGTACTTGAAAGGGATAAATAAGGTTGTTAAGGAGAGCCTCTTTAAGCTGAGTGGCAACCATAACAAGAGGGAGCGCAGTTTTAAGCTGGAGGGTGGGAGGTTTAGAAGGGAGGTCAAGAAGCACTTCTTCTCAGAGAGGTTGGTAGACACTTGGAATGTGCTGCCAGAAGAGGTATTCTCATTGAAGACAGTGGGCAGCTTTAAAGAGAGGCTGGGACAGGTATAGTGGGAGGGTAAGAGTCATGGGTAGGGAGAATGGGAGGAGCGGGGAGAGGGGTCAGGGACAATAGCTCAAGCTGTGGACCCTGCAACATGAGCAGACTTGATAGACCAAATGGCCTTCTCCTGCTGGCTTCTTCATATGTCCGTATGTCAGTATGGCTATAGGAGCCATAAACAGCTGAGTAAAAGGTGTAATCTCTCTCCCTTGGGTGGAAAATTCTCCAAATATCACTTAGCCCATGGTCAGACATTAGCTGCTATAAAGCGAGGTGGCTCTTGGGATGTGAATTGGTAGTAGTGGAGCTTTTGTCTGTGATAGGTTGTAATGCAAGGTTGAAATCGCCTCACAGGACAACCATTGTCTGCCCCTGGGCTAAGAAGTCAATGGTCTGTGAGATTCCATGAAAGAAGTCTGCATCATCTTCATTGGGAGCATATATATTCCCTAGGACCAAGTTACTTTCGGGTGTGTCCATGAGGAAAAATACCCGGAACCCCATGGGGTCTGCTATTTCTTTCAGGGAGGTCCATCTTAGTTTCTTACGTAGCAGGATAGCTGTCCCTCATTTCCTAGTTGGGGCAGAGGCATGGATTACTTTCCCCACCCAGTCTCTACATAGTAGGGCATGGGCTTTTGGATTCAATTTGGTTTCTTGAAGAAAAACTACCTGGGTCTTAGAGTTTTTCAAATATGAAAGAACTTTCTTCCAATTTATGGATGTATTCATCCCCCTGATGTTCCAGGAAATACAGGTGAGGTATCCCATGATCAATATAGAGAGTACATAATGTGCTGAGGGTATAGTTCTTCTTGTAACACACTAAATGGGAGGGGGAGGTACAACTGAAAATTACAGTTAACTCATTGCCTCCACAGGAGCTCTCTGAAGTTGCACCACTTGTCTCCTGTATCTGTTAACAGTGAATCCTGAGATTTTCTAAGCAAAATCAGGCTATGGTCAGCATGCCATAAACAAATCCTAATAGCTCAAGAACCATAAGTGCTATACACAAAGTATGAGTGGCAGATTCATTCAGCACAAATAATCTTTCCAATGGTGCTATGCGAATAATAATATGTAATTTTGTTTTTTTTCTGTGCTGGTTGAAACAGCAAAAAAAATATTTTTTCACTAAAATAGGCAACATAAGCCATACAAACCATATCATAAACAAATGCGAATAACTCCTAAAGTATACATGATATACACAAAATATCAGTGGCAAAGTTGTTCAGCACAAAATTACCTTTCCAATGGTGATATGCACATAATAATATGTAATTTTGTTTGTTTTCTGTGCTGGTTGAAACAGCAAACAAAAATGGACACACCAGTGTATTTTACTGAGAACTACAGGCGTCTGCTAGGAGACAATGAGTTAAGGGATGTTCAAAACCTCTATGGCCTGAAATATCTTATCAAACCATTCTCTGCCATTTATTGTGTGCTGGGTGGGGACAGGGTGTTCTAGAGTCAGCGTTTGTGGTTGGCTAGACAAGGGATTAAGGGATGAGGGGTGAGCTTTGCCTTTGCTATATTTGATGTTATCCAATAAACCATGGGAAGGGGTCCCCTTTGACTATAATACAGTCCCATGTAGACTTTCCTGTCCTTGTAACTTATAACATTTTACTAGTGAGAGTCCTGCTCTGCAAACACTACCTAAACATATATAAACCAAACGCAGATCTGCAAACACTACCTAAACATATATAAACCAAACACAGAGAACTATATACAAAAAGCACCTCAGTGCCTAAGAAAAGGTAAGAAGAACATATGGCTGGTTGCCAATTCTGGCTACCTAAAGCCTGTTCCCTACCCCGTGGGGTCATATTCATTGCTTACAGAGCTACTGATGCCTCAGAAAAAACCTTTAAAAAATATAATAATTAGGTACAATTCTTTGTTCATTCCATTTATATTTTGAGTAGTTCTCCTCCTCATTATTTATTAGTAAGGAAATTTACATGGATATATGATCTTTATCCTTAGAGTCCCTTCAGAGTCCATCTTCCTCTATAGCTTACTCCCTACTTCAAGTCATAATCCTCTGTTGTGACATCACAATCTGTTGCTATGGGAGTAACTGTAAAGTCACAAACAGTGCTCTATGACTTCAGGTAGGGAGAAAGCAACAGGAATAGACAAACTGTTCAGGAGCAAAGATCCTGTTTTCATACAAATGACCTTAGTAATAAATAATGGGGAGGAGGAATACAGCAGTAATGGAAAATACAAGCTGGACTGTGTCTAAATATTAAGTTTTGTTAAAGTTCTCCTGAATGCGTCACCAGCTCTTTAAGGACAGCCTAAAGGTTGTGTCTTTATTGTCTGCTTGTGTTGAAGACACACAATTGGTGAAGCAGTACAGATCTCCATCTGCCCTGCATTCCCGATTCCAACTGAGGCACACAAGGTAAATATTCATAAGCCTGCCTGCCGTGGGGTACCAAAGTCTAGGGATGTGGTTAGCAGGGGTGAAGTATTGCTGGCTTCTGGCATTGCTGGAGGTGGGGGGGGCCTGCAGCTTGGAGAGAGGCATTGTGGAAGCAGGTTCTTTATGTGACCAAAGCCTGATTCTACTTACTGGATGCCATTCTTGAGCTTTCTGCAGGTGATGAGATCCCAGATGGCTATCTGGTGTAAACCTTGGCCAACTATTGAGTTTTGAGCTGGGTGATAGACTTATACTCAGTATTTATCTCACCTTAGACATAGTGCCATGTGGCTTTCCCTTCTATCTGAGCCATTGGAAATTGGGGATATGCAGCTTGGGGCCTCTACTTGCCAGCAGAAGGGAGAGGATCAGAGGTTACTTCCAGACTCTTCTTTCCCCGGGCATGGGTCCAAGCGGGTCAACTGGGAAGGGTTGAAGTAAGCTCTGAGGACAGAATACTTCCTCCATAGGGGGAATCCCTAGGGCACTCCTCAATGTTGGCCCTACTAAGCACAGAAGGAGAGCATGTACAGCAAGTTACATCAAGACTAATGAGGAGATACATAATCATTTATCCTGTGTCAGTGAAAGAATATGTGAGTCCAAAGGCTGTTCCTGCACTCCTGTGCTTGGAGATGCTTGGTGCATTTAAAGGGAAGCTACTCCCTGAGTTACAGTCACAGTTCCAAAGAGAGCATGCACATGAAAACACTGAGGAAATTACTGCCACACAGAAAAATAAAGTTTGAACGGTTTAATTTTATATTATGTAGTGGCCCAAGCCATGTTGGCAAATGCAAATGAACCCCAGTGCTTCGCCTTCCAAATGAGGCTTCTTAAGGGGGTGGGTTACAGAACATACAATTGTGCTACTTACAGTATAGTCACATTCTGATGACATCATGATATGTTTACATCATACAAATTCATTGTGCTTAATTAATTACTAAGGAAACTAATTTAAACAACAATAGAACACCATTTGTGACTTTAGAACAATTAAGGTATATGTTTTGCTTTTTAAACAGGAACATTTATTTTTATACATACATTTACTGGGTTTCACACTGTTTCATACTTTTAAACCGATTCATTTCCTTTTTCTCTTTACTTTTTTCTTTTTTTTCTTCATAAAAGAAAATCCAAGTAAACAAATAAATTTTATGTTTTACTACAATAAGCTGGACCAAAAACAATTATATTATCAGGCAGCATACTGGTTCTAACTTATACACAATAAGTGCTGCATCTCAAATACTATAAACTTTTACAATTTATTATATCAGATACATAATTGATTTCTTCTTTTGAAATTAAACTATTGATAACCCATTTCTTGCACTGAGCCCTTTCTGGGGATCTACTTGTAGGACATAAGAAGAAGCCAACAGAAGAAGGCCATTTGGTCTATCAAGTCTGCTCATATTGCAGGGTCCACAGCTTGAGCTAATGTCCCTGCCCTCCTCCCCACTCCTCCTATCCTCCACCCATGATTCTTACCTTCCCCCTATGCCTATCCCAGCATCTCTCTTAAAGTTGCCCACTGTCTTTACTGAAATGACCTCTTCCAGCAGTGCATTCCAAGTGTCTGCCATCCTCTCTGTGAAGAAGTGCTTCCTGACCTGCCTCCTAAACCTCCCACCCTCCAGCTTAATACTGTGCCCCCTCATGTTATGGTTGTCACTCAGCTTAAAGAGACTCTCCTTATCAACCTTATTTATCCCTTTCAAGAACTTGAAGGTCCCAATCATGTCCCCTCTCTCTTTCCTGTCTTCCAGGGAGTACATGTTCAGTGCCATCAACATCTCCTCATATGCCTTACCCTGCTGACTGGCTATCATCTTTGTAGCCCTCCTCTGGACCTTCTCCAGCAGGTTAATGTCCTTTTTAAGGTGTGGGCAACAGTACTGAACTCCATACTCTAGATGCGGCCTTACCAGTGACCTGTGCAAGGGCAGTATAACCTCCTCTCTCCTACTACTGGTCCTCCTACATATTTATTTTATTTTATTTGTTTTATTTATAATTTGTTGACCGGGAAAGGCACACTGAGCTGAGGCTCATTTCCAGGCACAACCCGGGGTCAGAGAAGGGCAGAAGGGGGGGCAGTAGCTCTCTATGTAAGGGAAGGGATAAAAGCAATTGAACAAAAGAGTAAACAGGGAGGAGAGGAGGCACTGTGGGTCACCTTAGAGACTGGAAATGGCACCACAATCTGCACAGGGGTTGTATATGGACCCCCATGTAGGGGGAAGGAATGGGTAAGGATATGATAGAAGGCATACTTAGGATGGCAGAGAAAGGGGAGATACTGTTGATGGGGGACCTTAACATGCCAGATGTTAACTGGAGCACCTTTGTGGCAGCCACATCCAAAGGCAGGGCCATTCTTGATGGCCTTCAGGTGGCATGCCTCAAACAGCTAGTTTTGGAACCCACTCATGAGGGAGCAATCTTAGACCTCATACTCTCAAATGGGGACAGTGAGAGGATCTCAGATCTAGAAGTGGGTAGCCATTTGGGAACAAGTGACCACCAAACAGTGTGGTTCATGATAAACTCTGCTACAGAGTCAAGCCATACAAAAGTGAGGGTTCTGGACTTCAGGAGGGCTGACTTTGGCAAGATGGAAGAGTGCCTTAGAAAAGCACTAGCAAACAGGCTAGAAGGAGGGGTGGAGCAACAATGGGCAAATATCAAAACTTCCATAACAGAGGCAACAAGCCTCTGTGTGAAGCAAATAAACAAATCAAAATGAAAGAAAAAGCCACTATGGTTCTCAAAAGAAGGTGAGGGTTAAGGAGAAAAAGATAGCATTTAGGAAGTATAAGGAAACACAGAAGGAGCAGGACAGAGAACTGTACCAGTTAAGGCAGAAGGAAGCAGGGAGGGTAGTCAGAATAGCAAAGGCACAAACTGAGGAAAAGATAGTTAACTCAGTTAAGAAGGGGGATAAAACCTTTATATAGGTGTATCAGGAGCGAAGAAAGACAAAGGAAGGGATAGTGAGGCTGAATAGAATGGATGGTGGGTGGGCAGAGAGTGACAGTGATAAAGCAGGGATACTGAATGAATACTTCTGTTCAGTATTCACAAAAGAGGAAGTGGGGGAGGTGCCTAATCCAATTAACAGAAGCACTCTTGAGGGATGGTTGATCCCAGTCCTTTCACAGAAGAAAGGGTTCTGAAAGAACTCCTAAAACTTAAGGTGGACAAAGCAATGGAGCCAGATGGAATTTACCCCAGAATTCTAAAAGAATTAAGCAGAGAACTAGTGATACCACTGACTATGCTTTTTAACAAATCATGGGAGGATGGTGTGGTACCTGAGGACTGGAAGAAGGCAGATGTGATTCCCCTTCACAAAAGTGGGACCAAGACGGAGGCAGGAAACTACAGACCTGTCAGTTTGACCTCTGTGGTAGGCAAAGTGATGGAATCACTTCTGAAGGAAATAATTGTTGAGTACCTAGAGGCCAGTGGGGCACAGGACCCAAGGCAGCATGGGTTCACAGCCGGAAGGTCATGTCAGATGAATCTAATTGATTTCTTTGACTGGGTGACCAAAGTAGTAGACCAGGGAGGGCTGTGGACATGGCCTACCTAGACTTTAGCAAGGCATTTGACACAGTCCCACACAGAGACTAGTAGTCAAATTAACCAGCCTGGGAGTGGGTCCCAAGGTGGTAGCCTGTAAAACATTGGCTGAACAACAGGACACAGAAGGTAATTGTAAATGGAGTCCACTCTGAAGAAAGAGAGGTTACTAGTGGGTACCACAGGGTTCAGTACTGGGTCCAGTCCTTTTAATGTCTTTATAAGGACATTGCAGAGGGACTGAAGGAAAAGTATGCCTTTGCAGATGACACAAAGATCTGCAACAAGGTTGATACACAAGGAGGTGTGAAGGATGAGAAAAGACTTGGCAAGGTTGGAGGAATGGTCAGAAGTATGGCAGCTTGGATTCAATGCAAAGAAGTGCAAAGTAATGCACCTGGGAAACAAAAACCCAGGGGAAGATTACTCAATGGGGGGGGAGGTAGTAACAACAAAAAAAATGGAAAGAGACCTAGGGGTAATCATATCAGATGACCTTAAGGTTGGCAAGCAATGCGAGGAGGTAGTAGGGAGGGCTGGAGGGATACTGGGATGTATAGGGAGAGGTATCACTAGCAGAAACAGGAAGTTGTTATCCCCCTGTACAGACAGTTGGTGAGACCCCATCTGGAGAACTGCATCCAGTTCTGGAGACCCCATCTCCGCAAGGACATAGACAGGATGGATGCAGTTCAGAGGAGGGCAACTAAAATGGTGCAGGGTCTGCAAGAGAAGCCATACGAGGAGTGACTAAAGAAGCTTAATATGTATACCCTTGAGGAAAGAAGGAGGGGGGAACATGATAGAAACGTTGAAGTACCTCAGTGGAATCAATAAAGTCCAAGAGGGTAGCATCTTTCCGAAAAAGAGATCTGCAAGAACAAGGGGACACAATTTGAAGATAGAGGGGGGACAGCTCAGAGGCAATGTGAGGAAGTATTTTTTCACGGAGAGGGTGGTGGACACATGGAACAGCCTTCCTGAGGAGGCTGTGGGGTCTAAAACTGTGGGAGAATTTAAGAATGCATGGGATAGACATAGGGCAATTTTTGTGGGGGGTAGGAAGAAATAGGCTGTTGGTTAAATAGGATCTGCAGCTTATCCTCTAGGTAGGGAAATGGGCAGACTAGGTGAGCCATGTGGTCCTTATCTGCCATCAAAGTCTATGTTTCTATGTTTCTAAGTTACAGGGGGGAATTAGTATAACAAATACATTCAAGTCCAATACAGGCCGGACTTGTACACAGAGTGATGGTAAAAGCAGCAGGTAACATACAGTGCTTACAAAAATGGGAGTAACTTAGTTTTTACAATATGTTAAAGGCAGATTCAGGAGTAGTACACTAGTGATAGAGGAAATTGTATAATAAGCTGCGGTAAGGCGTAGGTAGAGAAAGCGACCAGCTGGGAAATTTAACAGTTTAGGGAACTGCGTAGGGCCGGATATTTGTCCCAGCATCTTGTTTGCCTATGCTTCTGCTTTCCTGCACTGCGTGGAGTGCTTCAGGTCGCTAGTAATCATCACTCCCAGGTCCTTCTCCTCCTATGATACTCCTCCCAGGTAGTACTCTGTCCTAGGATTCTTGGCTCCAATATGCATAACTTTGCTTTTCTTGGCATTGAAGCCAAGCTGCCAGATCCTGGACCACCTCACTAGCTTTTCCAGATCTTCCTTTAGGTCCTGTATCCCTTCAGCTGTGTCCACTATCCCACAGAGCTTGGTGGCATCCATGAATAGGCACATTTTACCCTTAATGCCAGCCCCAATGTCATTGATGAAGACATTGAACAATGCCAGGCCCAGCACCAAGTCCTGCGGGATCCCACTGGTTACTTCTCTGGTGCCAGATAACTCTCCCCCCACAACCACCCTCTTGGTTCTCTCCCTCAGTCAGTTTTTCACCCATCTGGCCATCTTTTCCCCCACTCCAAGATCCACTAACTTCCTGATCAATCTTTTGTGGGGCACAGAGTCAAATGCCTTTCTGAAATCAAGATGGAGGATATCTACTGCTTGGCCCCTGTCTTCAGTCTTAGTGACTCAGTCAAAGAAGTCAATCAGATTTATTTGACATGATCTCCACCCCACCCCATGAATCCATGCTGCCTCTTATCCTAGAGACCATGCTCCTCTAGATATTCCACCAACCTTTCCTTTAGTAGAAGCAGCAGCTTTTGTTGGTGCTTTTTTCTCTCTCTCTTTCTTTAAAGCATCCATTTGGGTACTAGTCATGTAGAATCTACAGGAGGAGCAGAACACAAAAAGAAACATGATATTTCATATTCTGACTCACATAATTTCTTATAGCAACTCTTTTACCTATAGAAACAGAATGCGCTTATCAATAATTATTTTTACGGTCATTATACCACTGACAGCAACAATTCAGTTATGCTACTTTCATTCCCCCGAAAATGATGACATGATGTTTGCAAATATACCTCTTGTTCCTTTAACAGTTTAAGGATGATTAACAACACAATAGGCTCTAATTTTTGATAGATTGTTATCTTTATTATTTTTTAGAAAAATAAAAATCCAATAATTTACAAGTTTAAAAATGAAAGTAACACAACTGAATCCTTGCTTTCAGTGGTATAATGACCATAAAAATAATTACTGACAAGCACATTCTGCTTTTATACGTAAAATATTTGTTAAGAAGAAATCAATTATGCATCTGATATAATAGATTCTAAAAGTTTATATTATTTGAGATGCAGCACATAAGTTAGAACCAGTACGTTGCCTGATAATACAATTGTTTCTTGTTCCAGTTTATTGTAATAAAACATAAAGTGTATTCATTTACTTGGATTTTCTTTTATGAAAAAAATAAAGAAAAAAATAAAGAGAAAGGGAAATGAATTAGTTTAAAAGTATGAAACAATGTAAAACCCAGTAAATGTATGTATAAAAACAAATGTTCCTGTCTGAAATGTGACTATAAGTAGCACAATTGTATGTTCTGTAACCAACCCCCTTAAGAAACCTCATTTGGAAGGCGAAGCGCTGGGGTTCATTTGAGTTTGCCAACATGGCTTGGGCCACTACATAATATAAAATTAAACAGTTCAAACTGTATTTTTCTGTGTGGCAGTAATTTTCATTGGTGCTTTCATGTGCATGCTCTCTTTGGAACTGTGTCCTTGAAATAATAACAAGCCCTTCAGACAAAGCATATAATTTCCCATGCAAGGAGGATGTGGGAAAGAGATCCCTGTTCTAGTAATTGGGTGGGCTTCTTGTCCGGGGGGGACCATAGGTATAGCCCTTACCCTAGTGGTAGTAGTGACCTCTCAACCATAGGGTGACCCGCACTAAATCTACCCTCCCTGCCCCATCTGCTCCCCCCATCAAGGAAAACAAACAAAACTTATCTAATCAGCATAGTTCTGTAGCTGGTGAAAATGCTTCTGTGTCAGGGTCCTGAGTCTGCAGTTCAGATTCCTCTAGCAGTGGCTCCTTGTCAGGTGGAAACAACCCTTTTGCAGTGTGCTGCATCCCATCTGCTATTGTTTTATTGTTACAGGTCTTGTTTTCCAGGGGATCATCTGGGGCATTCCAGCTGATCATAGCCCTGGTGGTAAGTGGTTACAAGGAGGAATTCACTGTGTGTTGCAAAAGTGTACTATTGTGGGGTAGCTGTAAGCTTAGCCAGGCCACTAGGGGTAAAGAGTAGGGTAACAGTGTCTTCCAGCTGTAACTTTTTTTTAACACAGCTGCTGTTTCTATGCCTCCCGACAACAGCCCCCTTCTGCCCGACCCCCCCAGCTCTGTCCCCTTGAATTAGCGGGGCTTACCTTAAGCCTGTTTCAGGAGCGGTGCCTGCAGGGAGTCAGGCGTCATCCTGCCACTGGGGATATTTCTCCTTTTTTTGCCCCTTTTGTGCCTGTGCACTGTGCAATGGGTGCAGCAGCTGTCTCCACCTCTGCAGACACAACCAAGCACCCTGGGCATGGGCGAGCCCCCCCCCAGCTGTACCATTCACAGCACAGACCCCCCCACCATGAAGAAGGAGAGCTGTAATGCGCAATACTTACCTCCCCCGCTGGTCCCCGAGCGACCTGAGTCCATTCCCAAACCTGAGAAGCCAGCGTGGTGCGAGGTGTGGCATTCAGCACCTCAACCCTCAGCACCACCGGGCTGGACATCCAGCTGTAACTTTTGGTCAGTTCAGGCAATCCTGCCAATGTTGATCTCTTTTTAAAGCTGGTTGTCATGTTTAGAGGTTAGTTCAGTTTTTCCTGTGCATCATCATTTTTTTATTTCGGATGTGAGAGATTGCTTCCCTTAGGGATGCTCTAGTAGAATTATGCTGCCACCTTGTTGTTTGGCTAGCTCTGCCCCAAAAAAGATTCTAAACTTATGGAAACAACACTGGATGGTACTGGTGATGCCCCCAGCCCATCACAGAAGCTTCTAAGGCTGGTGGCTAGAGGAGACAGGAATGACTAGACCTGGAAACATGTTGCTTGGCTGGGTGGAGGGTGCACAAAGCTGCTACTGTTGCTACTGCTGCTCCTGTGGAAGTGCAATGACCACCCTTCCACCACCCCTCTGCTATCTTTTGGAATCACACACACACATCCACCATGCCCTCAGCCTGCTCCATCCTATCAGCCTGCATAGTCAGGTGAATGGATCCAAAGGGGTGGGTTCCTGTCCCACCAGTAAATCTAGGTGCTGTCTTCCATTAATGTTCATAGAACAGTACTGGATATGTAGTTGAAGAAACACTCAAAAATCTACAGTTTGTATGCTACTAAAGTTTATTTTATCATTTAATGTTTTAGCCTTTAGACATCACATTACAGACATACTGTCTAGAGATCGGGAACAAGCAAGGGACCCAGCACTTTGAGGCTATGCAGAGCCTCTTCATCAGGGGGCAGCCAGCCCTCTGCACCATGGAAATGTATTTTGGAATTGCATGCATAGCCACCCATGCCCCAGCCTGCCTCATCCAACCAGCAGCATAGCCAGGTGCATGGGTCAGGGATCAGGTGTGGAGGAGGATCAAGTGGCAATAAAGTGGTTGTCATGGAGAACTAGGAAGTTGTACATCATGCACACTGAGGGTACTCCTTGACCTTTCTCAGCCCTCTGCATGTGTGTAGGGCACAATCATTATAGAACAGCATCAGTTGGGGTGAGAATCAGGTGGAGGGAGCAACTAAATTTGGCAGCCAAGGTCCCAATTGGTGACACACTCTAGAAAAATCAACTTGTTTGTATTCCTAAATCTATGAGTTTGCTGAAGTATGACACATTATTTTCTTCTCAGAAATTTTATCAGTAAAACAGCAAATGTTTTAGAATAGGAATTGGTACTCAAACCTTAAGTAACACTCTTGAGACTTTGCCACATTCTTTTTTAGCACTCTTTCTCCCCCCTCTCACTCAAAGAACACATTCCAGACTTTCCTTTAAAATATGAACTAACATGGAACCATTGATGACAGACAGACAGATGGACAGATAGACAGATGGATGGATGGAAGTGTGCTTGTGTGTGTACACAGTATGTATGTGTCTGTTATTTGGTTTTAAAATAATCTTTGGTTTAGGTATCTTTTAGTGCTTGTTTAAATATTGCATTGAAAATATAATTATTATGCAAAGTATTTTTTTCAGTTCACCAGTTTCTAACGAAAACTATAATTCTGTATACCTATATGCCAGTTTCAATCAAAACCAAATTACTTTCATCAATTGATTTTCGTACTTAAGGCAGCAGTGCAATGAAACTGGGCAAAAAAATTTGACCCTACCTTTTTTTCACTATAAAAGATTCAAGGCATCTTTTAGTTTTATGTGGCTGTACAATTTTCTAATTCAACCAAAATTTGAGTATTTTGGTTAATGTTTTAATTAAATTTATTCTCAGAAAAAAAAGATGGTTGCCAAATTTTAAATAGAAATAGCATTGAAGACTTGTAAAGGGTCAGGTTTGAAAAAAAATAAAAAAAGATCCATGCTGTGCAGCATAGGAGATACAGAGACAAGTACATTTGACAGGTATGCTAATATTGTTGTTTTAATTGCAGTTGAAACTAGATTTTTGGGAAAACCATTTTTCATTGCACTGCTGCTTTAAATGAATAGAAAATGCTGTGTTGCTTCCTGACAGTTATATCTTTTCCTGTGAAGTCTTCATATATGATGTTCTTCTAGTGTCTTTTTGCAAGTTTCTGTTACTCTTGATAGATTTGGGATGTTCCTTGTTGTTATTTCCCTTGTTATAGCTAATCTCCAGCTAAAACACAAACACTCCATGAACAATTCCAAGAGTCTCACATATAATCACATGGATGCATACCAGCAGCTGACAGAAAATCACAATGATGGCCAGCATCCAAAAGTGAAGCTTAACATACTAACATACTAATATACTAAAATGCCAGCAGAGTAGGCCTCTTGGTCTATCGAGTCTGCTCGGGAGTCAGTACCCTGAGTAGGTACTGGAACCATCTACCTGGCTCCTTCTATACTCACCCCATCCCCCCATCAAAGTCCTTCCCCTACCCCCGGCAAGCATTCCTCTGCTTCACCCCCCACCTATATCTGTCCCAGCCTCTCCTAAACCCTTCCACCATAGATACCTCTATCAGCTCCCCAGGCAGTGCATTCCGTGGTCCACCACTCTCTTGATGAAGTACCACCTCCTCCTTCCCCCCAAGTCTTCCACCCTCTAGCCTCCAACTGTGCCCCCTGGTGACTCCACCCTGAAGGATCCCATTCAGGCTTACCTTATTTACTCACTTGAAGTACCTGAAGACCTTAATCATATCTCCCCTGTCCCTCTTCTCCTCCAGCGAGAAGAGGTTGAGCTCCTCAAATTGCTCCTCATGTGCCTTATCCCCCAGACCCCGGATCATCCCAGTTGCCCTCCTTTGAACCCTCTCCAGGAGCAGGATGTCCCTCCTTAGGTGCGGTCACCAGAACTGCATGCAGTACTCGAGGTGTGGTCTAACCAGGCTGTTGTGCAGTGGTAAAATCATCTCCCTACTTCTTGAGGTAGTCCCTCTGGCGATGCAGTCCAGCATTCTATTGGCCCTGGTGACAGCCCTCCTGCACTGCTCAGAATTATGCATTTTGACATTCACCAGGACACCCAGGTCTTTTTCCCCAGCCAACGCCTGTAGCTCGTTCCCTCCTAGAGTGTACACATGTTCTGGTTTCCCAAGTCCTAGGTGTAACACCTCGCATTTGGAGGAGTTAAATTTCCCTCCAGGTTCTTGACTATCTATTCAGTGTATCCAGGTTCCTCTGCAGGGCCATCCTACCCTCTTCCCCCTCCAGCACCACCCCCAGCTTAGAGTCATCCACAAAGAGGCTCATTTCGCACCCGATACCTTCCCTGATACTGGAGATGTAGGTGTTAAATAGGAGAGGCTCCAGAACTGATCCCTGTGGGACCCCACTTATGACCTCCTAGGGAGATGAGATCTCCCACCCTACCACTACCCACTGAGTGCATTCAGAGAGCCAATTCCCAATCCACCTTACCATCAGTGACCCCACCCCTATCCTACCCAGTTTCTCTAGCAGACTCATGTGAGGGATTGAATCAAATGCCTTACTGAAGTCCAGGAACAGGACATCCACCGGTCTACCCTGGTCGAGTGCCATCATCACCCACTCATAGAACTCCACAAGGTTAGTCTGACATGATCTCCCCGGGATGAATCCATGCTGCTGGTCATCCAGGTATCCCTGTGCCTCCAATAATACCCCCAGCCTCCCCTTAAGGATGCCCTCCTTCATCTTTCCCACCACTGACATCAGGCTGATGGGTCTATAGTTCTCCAGCTCTCCCTTCGAGCCCCCTTTATGGACGGGCACAAAATGTGCCTGTCTCCAATCTCTAGGCACCCTTCCCATCTGCAGTGAAGCATTAAAAAGATCAAACAGTGGTGCAGCCAGGACATCAGCCAACTCCCACAGTACTCTGGGATGAATACCATCAGGACCTGAAGTTTTGTCCTTTTTTAGGGACTGGAGGGCTTCCCACACCCGGCTGACAAGGATTTCAGCATCCGTATCTCCCCCACCTAGGCAGTTCCAGCATGCCATCTCCCACAGAGAGCCTTTCAGTAGCAGCCTGATTGCCAGTAGGTACCCCATCATGCAAGTCCACCACCCCTTCTGCTCCCTGCGCCCCTTTGCTCTGAAACTCCCCAGCATCCTCCCTAGTGAATACCGATGCAAAGTACTCATTGAGTACCTCTGCCTGTACCCCAGCCCCCTCCACCCCCCCATCCTCAACCTACTGAACTGGCCCTTAACTCTCCTTCTCTTGCCAATATACCTAAAGAACACCCTTATCCCCTGCACCAGCCTCTGCTCCTTCCTGGCCTTGACCCCTCTCACCACTCTAGTGACCCTCCTGGCTGTTAGAAGATACTCTTCCCTATTCAACACCCCTAGTGAACATTTGTATCTACTATATGCAGCCTTCTTCTCCCTTACTGCCTCCTGAACCTCCTTGGTCCACCAGCATGGCTTCCAAGACCTACCACCCTTGCACTCACTCTAGTGCAGGACCTGGTAGCCTCCTGTAGCTACCTGTTGATGCTCTCTCACCTGCCTTCCATGTCCAGGCCCGGATTTATCTCCTCCAAATGCCCCTTGAGTATTTCCCCCATGCTCCTAAAGTCTGCCCCTCTTAAATCAATTATCACCATCCTTGTACGATCCTCCTCCTCTCCCCAGGTCCAAAAGGAACCAGACTATGTCATGGTCACTTCCAGTTAGGGGGTTCCCCACTCCAAGGTCCCTTAAAAGGTCACAGTCTGCCAGGACCACATCCAGGATACAACCCTCCCTCATTGGGTCCACCACCTGCTGATTAAGGAATGTGTCCTGGAAAACATCCAGCAGCCTCTGTTCCCTAGTCACAGGGGACATCATAGTCCTCCAATCAGTAACCGGCATATTAAGGTCACCCATTATCACCACCCCATCCCCTTCCTGCCCGCATTGGCCCTTAATATTAGCCAGTAAGCAATCCTCCAGATCATCAGCCAGCATTGGGGGCCTGTATATCACTCCCATTTTAATCTTCTTTCCCCCTGGGGTTCACAAGGTAACCCATAAGGCCTCCATGTTACCCACTGCTTCCTCCACTCTGATTATCCCTATGCTATCCCTAATGACAAGTTCCACCCCTCCCCCTCTGCCCACCACCCTGTCCTCCTAAGCACAATATATCCACTCAGATTTAGGTCCCAGTCATGACCAGGGCTGGCCCAAGATTCAGTGACCGCTGCCATGTCCACTTCCCCATCCACCAGCATGGCCTGGAACTCAGGTATCTTATTCCCCAGGCTCCTGGCATTCATCAGTACCACCCTCCAACCCTTTCCCTTTCATCCATTTTCATTTTCCCCCTAGAGTTTACATGCAGCAATGCACCTGCCACCCCCAGTGTACCGTCTATCCCCCCTTAATGGATAAAAGACAGGTCCTATCCTTGATAGGTATGGTGGGCTCTGCCCCGCAGCCCTCCCCTCTCTCCTTCACAAGTTTAAACCCCATCTAGCCTGAATAAAATCTGCCATTCTCTGCTTAAGTACCTCCTTCCTCACCAGATTAAGGTGAAGCCTATCTCTGGCATACAGTCCCGTGACCTCCCAAGTTACCCCCCAATCCCTCACCACCCCAAACCCCTGCACTTCACCCCACTCCCTGAGCCACTCATTAACCTCCCTGATTTTCTGTTTGTTCTCCACACTGGCCCTTGATGCTGGCAGGACTTCCAAGAAGAAGACCATGCAGTCATTGTTGTGACAGACCCTGGCCAGTTCATGGAACCTGGCCTTAATTTCCAGCAAACTATTTCCTTCAATATCATTGGTGCCCAGTTGTACTAAGAAGTCAGGTGATCCCCACAGCCCTGCATCAGTTCATACACCAGGAACTTTGCCTTGTGCACAGTCAGACTGGAAATGCTGACAACTCTAACAGGACTGGATCTACCCTCACTCTGCCCCTCCAAATGGATACGCAATGGATAGCATTAATTTCCATTTCATGAGTTCTCTTCAGACACTCCAAAACCAACCAACATTTTGTTCTCCCTCTGATATAGCACATTCAGGCAGTGCCATGAAATAGTCTCTAAGGGGCACCCAGAGCCTCCAATCTGGTGTAGGAATTCCCCATCATGTCCCCTGGGCCTGGCAAGAGAACACAGGTCAATGGCCACTAATACATTACAATGCTGTCTTGCTTTTCACAAGTATTTTATTGGGGTGGGGGTGGAGAACTGACATTAATTTGCACATCAAGAGGGTGGGACAATGAGACCTTCAGGGCTCAGTGGGCCTACCCGGTCATCAAAATTTAATAAATAAATAAATAATGACATTTCCTGCCTTCACCCCTGGCACTGACTTGCAGTGTGGAAGACCTCATTTATGGATTTATATTATTGGCTCAGTTGGGGGGGGGATGAGTTCAGTCTTTGACTTGTAGGGATTCAGGTGCTTGTAGAAGCAGTGGCATAACAGTAGCAAGGAATTTATCTGAACTGAAAGGATGCAGAACACAAGCTGGGTCTCTGCATTTCTGGAGTGGTGTTAGTAAAATTCATGGTAGTACACAGCATCACAAGCAAGGGTCAGTGGTGGGGCCAGCATCATGGTCTTATGAATCAACTCAAGGAGTGGTGGTATTAGTCTAGTGACAGAGGTCAGGAAGCAGCATACTGGCGTCTTTGTAAAGAGAAATAAGAGAACCATATTGACACCTCAGGAACCCTGAAAAGAACTGAGGGTCTAGGATACTTAGAGCAGTAGTTTTGTGGCAGAAGCTGGGATGTTATCCTGACCAGAAAGTAGCAGCACAAAAGTGGTGTCTCTGCATCTCTGTAGGGGTAGTAGGAGAACTAACATTAGTGGGAAGATGTGGTACTCCCAACAGCACAGACTTGAGAATCAACTTATAGAGTGGCAATAGCAGTGCTAGGAAAACAGTTCAGGGAGGAGTGATGCAGTGCCTCTTTAGGGAGATAGAAAAGAACCCTGTGGATTCCCTGCCTTGAATATATGGGTAGCAGTCCTAGGAATGTTGCTGGTGTGGCAGCTGCAACATAGATTTCACCCAGACCAAATGGAAGTGGCATAGAAGCAAAGTCTGTGACTCTCTGGAGTTGTGGTAGGTGTGCCAATGGTAGTGGGGGGAAGTGGTAGTGCCAGCAGTAGAGACGTAGGAATCGAATAGTGGCGGGGAGGGTGTGGAACAGTGCAGTAGTATCTTTGTACCTGGAATACAGTATTTGAAAGAAATTGGAAAACTTGACCTGAAAGCAGCATGGCTTCATGGCAGAACACTCATGCCAAACAAATATGATAGAATTCTTCGATTGGGTTGCGAGAGCAGTGGACCAAGGTGTGTTTGTGGACATAGTATATCTGGATTTTAGCAAAGACTTTGATACAGTGCCACAAAGAAGGCTAGCAAATAAATTGGAGCAAACAGGCATAGGTCAGAAAGTGGTCAACTAGATAAAAAACTGTCTACAGGACAGGACTCAGAGAGATATGGTATATGGCACCTTGTCACAGGAGGGGAGAGTAAATGGTGGGGTTCCACAGGGATCATTGCTTGACCCAATCCATTTCAACATATTCATCAGTGACATTGCTGAGGACTGAAAGGAAAAGTCTGCCTATTCACAGATGATACAACGCTCTGCAACAGGGTGGACACACAGGAAGAGGGCCAATGAATGGAGGCAGATTGAAGAATGCTGGAGGAATGGTCCAAGAACTGGGAGTTGAGATTCAATGCCAAAAAGTGTAAGATAATGCACTTGGGTAAGAGGAACCTAGGAAATAACTATGTCCTGGAAGGGCAGCAATTGGAAAAGACAAAGATGGAACGGGATCTAGGAGTTATGATGTAAGACAATTTAAAGGTTGGAAAGCAATGCAAAAAAGCAGCACTAAGGGCAAGCAGCATCCTTGGATGCATAGGTAGGGGTATGACTAGTACAAAGCGTAAGGTAATCATCCCACTCTATAGGTCCTTAGTGATGCCTCACTTGGAGTACTGTGTGCAGTTCTGGAGGCCACACCTAAAAAAGGACATAGACCATCTAGAATCTGTGCAGAGGAGAACCACCAGTATGTTGCAGGGACTACACCATGAACCTTACAAAAATAGGCTCAGCCAGTTCAAACTATTCTCTCTAGAGCAGAGAAGGAACAGAGAAGACATGATAGAAACATTTAAATTTCTCAACGAGATAAACTCAGTATATACAGGTAACCTCTCTCAGGAAAACATGACTGCACATGCAAACGGACACAACTTATGCCTGGTTGATGGTAAATTCAGAACCAATGTTAGGAAATACTTTTTCACAGAGAGGATCATGGACCTTTGCAACAGGCTGTCACCTGAGGTGGTGGTTGCTAAGACTGTTAGAGAATTTAAACAGGCATGAGACAATCAACATAGTCACCTCAACGAGAGCAATAGGTGGGGGGTAGATATCTCGGGCATACTAGATGGACCACATGATCTACTTCTGCCAGCAAATTCTTATGTTCTTATGTTCTGTAGAGAGTGAAAGAAAAACAGCCATTGCAGACCCTGGCTGGTGACGCAGCAGCAGAGTTTGTTTGAGGTAATGTTCTATTAGGTTGCAAGTTTGGAGAAGTGATGTGAGTTTCCTATTTGAAATTGCACCAAACCCAAAGCAGACAGGGAATAAGGGCAGAGAAAAAACTTTATCATTGAAACCTGAAGACAGTTTCAAACTCTTCAATATGTATGGTAGGAGCTATGGAATCATTTTGTTGTGACGTCCAGGTTGTTTTTGCTCTGTGATCCAATTTATTGCCTTCTGCTTCCAATGCACAAACTACTGTCTGTTAATCTGGTTCCAGAACAGAAAACAGAAACTGCCCTCTCTTTTCAAAAGGAATTCATTGTGACAACTGGCACCTACCCACCCACCCTCACACTCCTTCTCATTCTTGAAGACAAGGGAAGAGGGGACTGAAGGAAGAATTGGGTAACTGTGCTCTTATCAGAGCTCTCTGGACCAGTCCCTGCTCCGGGATCTGTACATTTGACCCAGAAAATGTTCTTCTTACCATGCCCCCTGCTCTGTCTGCAATCTTCTTCTAGTCACTTACATCCTGTAATATCTAGGCAGCAGATTCTGACCTTGATCATACCCTGACTTCTTCACAATTCCAGACATGTGCTGTTACACTTTCTTTGTCACCTAATACCAGATTTAGCACATGCACTAGCATCCAACTTCTGACATCATCTTTGTGAGAAGACCACTGGGAAAGTGACTAGGTAAAAGTTGGAAATGCTTTTTAAAAATACAGCTTTAGTGGTAAATTGTCCAGATCACCAATCAGAATTGCATTAGTTCAGTTTATCAATCTTTACCACAGAAGATTTCAGGCATTGGGCACAGACCCAAATTGTTGCATTAAAAGTTTAAAATCATAGGGACTGCCAGTTGCATAAAACCCAATAAAAAATTCCAGGGTCTGCAACTCTACAATGATGAGAAACAAGTTCTTCAGCATCACATGGCAGAGCACAACCCTCCACACTAGCTGCCTGGAACATGCTAACTCCCAGGACTCAAAACAACCCTTGTATAATCCCCTAAGTCCTACACCATGGATTCCTTAGCCACTAACCAGTTATTCTGGTACACAAATTAATACAAAATGTCCTCAAACTGCCCTTTTAAAATATGAAATATACTAAAATCTCTTCCCTTGCATGTTCACAACATGAACCCCAACAAAACTACGAATAAAATATAAAAGTTCACAAAAAGATCATCAGAAAGAAAAACTTGGATTTCCCAGCTATTGGGTCCAGGTGCTGAACTGTGCATAGGCAGGATCCTTTAAGAGACAGAGAAATCAGCCGCACAGTCACCAAGGTTACCCCAGGAGGAACCCTGATATACCTGTCCATATTTTGTGGCAGCTGCACTGCTTAGCTCATTTTCTTGCATGCCTTATTTTTATTAGAGGAAGGGTTCCTTTACCCTCACCAAATCATGCCCCTTCTTTATATAAATATTTAAGGAAAATTAGATGATCATAACTCCAGGTCACCTGATGTTTCAAGCAACCTCTGACATCCACAATTGTACCAAACTCCCAAAGTGCAACAGTGCTGCATGTCCTACTATACACTGTGGTGCTGAGCACAGCTCAGAGGCCTAACCTGGCAAATGGGCAACCATCCCAACAACTTTACTGTTCATTGGACAACCCACACTTTCTGCTCAGTTGGTGATCAGATAGAAAAGCAAGCTCAGGACTGGGGAAATCCATGCCAACATGGATAAATGTAGCAAGCAACTAAAAGTGTGTGCTCTCACCAGAGAGGTATTCAACTGTCAGGACTCTCTCCCCAATAAAAAACTGCAAGGTCCACTCCTGAAGTTGAGTTTGGAGGTATTTTATTGTGAGAGAATGCAGTCCATTTTTAACATATTCAGCAGTATAAATCCACACAAGTGTCAAAGTGAATACAGACCATTACCTCCCACATGGATCGATCCTGGATGCCCCAGTGCTTCACTCAGAAGACGTTCATTAGGGGGAGCCCTGCATGAATCTCTTCTGAGCAAAGTGCTGGAGCATGTAGGATTCCAATTTTTTTTGGAAGTAAGTCCTGACAGTTGAATATCTTTCTGGTTAGTGCACACATTTTATGTTGCTTGATACAGTTCAATTTGAGGCTGGCCACTGGCATTGCACAACAGGCCAGTCGGAGCACACACACTGCATTTGTTGTCCAGTGAAGATATATGACCTGTGGCTCCCACTCATGCTCCTTCACTCAGTCATCTGACCCAAAATGATCACTAACCCAAGCGAGGAGCTTATTGGCTAAAAATGTTACAATCTTTCCTCCTGTGACCCTGCTGATGATCCAGTCCAAGTGGTGGGCAATAATCAACAAAAGGCACTCTGCACTAAACTGCCTCCCAACATCTCCTGATACAGTCAAGAACAGGCTCATGGCAACAACCATATTGGGAAGGACAGAAAAAAGAAAATGTCTTCCCAGGACTCCACTGTAGATCATCTCCATACCACAGTGTCCCAAATCTGTGCACTCACCAGTCTCATGCCACAAACCTCTCAATGAGGCAACCAGTGAACTACTAAAGTAAGCACAGGAGCCAGGAATTACAAAGGCACCTTGGACTCCAGACACACCATGCCACACCTGTCCGGACATTTTCAGTGACCCATACTGCAAGGTAAGCACATTTTCACTTTTTTTGTTTAGTATTTTAAACTAAGCACAGGGGGGAGAGCCCTGACCTGGCACTTAAGCTTCCTGCCAACACTTCCCCATTATAACCCCCTCAAGGATCTTAAGAGAGAGTCCAGAAGGAACCTCCCATGTGGTGATATCTAATAAATAAATATATATATATATATATATATATATATCGCAGTTGCACCCCTGTAGTTAAAGTTGGTAAAGCACTTCAATGTTAAACCTCACTTTTTGCATTTTAATAACTTTGGCATTTTTTTGATGAAATTGTCCAAAATTTGGGATGTCTGTTATTTTGTCAGTGTCTAAAGATCTGGAAATTTTCATGATGGCAGCATTTATGGTTTCTGAGATATAAAATGGTTGAAAATGCAAAAATTGACTTTTCCCCCATAGGGTAACATGAGATTTTTTTGCCATCATCTACAGATCACACGGAATGGAAGATTCCTCTGTAATTTTCTTGTAAGATGTGTTGTGTGCCAAAGGTGTGCCTTTGGATGGTTTGGTGACAAAATGTATAATTATTTTTAAATAATAACAACTTTAGTGATAGCTGCAGGACATGCATATCACAGAAATACCATTCAAACTTAATGAAACATTTGAATGGTTAATTTACTGTTGGATTCTCAGAGAAAATACTGTTTGTGATTTTGGCCATCTTGGTTTTTCTAACAATTTTCACAATTGTGTTGTACACAACTACTGCACTCTAAGGACAGCACAACAACTGTATTTAGGTTTCAGTGATATGCTTAGTGCCATGTTTGTATTAAAATTAGTATAGCTTCATGGCAAATATGTGTTTTTTAACTGAAATCCATGACTGCTGTCCCTTGCTAAGTAATTGACATTCAGTTGGTTATTTACCATTTCAACTTTACTGTTTAAATGGTAAATAACCATTGGCACTTACTAATAATTTTAATTTTACTGTGAAGGGAAAATTTCCATTACATTTTACAATCTTCTGTGCTCATACATTAAAGAGTTAGTGGATCGATAGCTTTGTTTTGTTAATTAAATAAATCTAAAAGGACACCCATGAAATGTATTTGATGCATTTATAACACTGTTTATGTTTGCCTCCTCATGCAGCACACAAGAAACATTTTGAGGAGAGTAAAGTATTGCAGAGGTGTGGCAGTGTTTGGCCAGTGCAGTCAGTGCTTTCAGGGGCTTGTCCCTCAGACACCAATCAACAGGGAAGCTGCAGATGATGGCAGTTTCATTAGTGCAGGGGTAGATCTCTTCCCCCACCTGTCCCAGCAACCAGGCAAATTCCAGCCATGTGCATTACAGTGCCCAGTAATGCGCATTGCTGGACTTATGAGCAACTCTTTTGCTCAGTGTGCCTTTCCTGGTGAAATAATTAAATGAGCCCCACTGTGCATAATTGGTGGCTCCTGCCGCCTGCCACACATTCTTCCCAAAGCCAACATCAGGGTGCCCAATCACCATGTCGGCATGCCCCCCCAAAAGCCTGAACATATATTTTGCTGACAATGGGGTGCCCAATCCTCATGTAAGCATGCCCCCCCCCACTATTGTGGCACACTGGGAACCCACCCAAGTGTACCAAAGTAATTCTTATGTTTTACCGACACAAGGATGCCCACTCCCAGTGTTGGAAATGACCCCACACCCACTTTTTGTCAGCCAACCTTGGGGTGCCCAATCCCCTGAGTCAGCATTGATCCCCCCCTTCTACTAGTCTAGCACACTGGGAGCCCACCCCAGTGTGTTGAAATCTGTTTTGTTTTCACCTGTAAAAAAGAAAACAGTCCCACGACATATTTTTTTTTAAACCTGAAAAAAAAAGAAAATGGTCCCTTGTCATTCCCGCTGGCCCCCCTCCTCGAACCCACACCCTCCCTCTAAGCACCCCACCTCCCTGCACCCCCCCACCCATACTTACCTCCAGAGGTCAGGAGCAGTGATCTTCTGTGGATCGGGAACACGTCTGCACTCGTTAAAGACCAACCGTGAACTGAAGAAATTATGGTAAGCTCTGTAATGGCAGTGAATGGGGGGGGGGGCAGATTCAAATTAGGTTGCTATCTCAGCCAATTTTTGGAGTTTTAGTCCCAAATTTTTAACATGGGTTTCTTTGGACCCCACCTCATGAACGCTGTCACTGTCATTTCGTTTCTCTGTCCCAAAAGGTATATTCACTGTCGCTGCACAGAATCACCTTTCGGGACTGATTAATGAAATGACAGTGCCAGTGTTCATGAGGAGATGTCCCAAAAAGCCCTTGTTGCAAGTCTGGTGAACAAACTCCAGAAACTGGCTGCATTTTGGGCATGTGTTGTGCAGTTTGTAAGCACATCATAACTTCATCAATTTTTTATATTTTCACTCCAGATTTCCAACATTGCCATTTTTTCACACCTCCTTATGAACAGTACAGCTGTCATTTTTTGCATCCTGCCCAAAACATGTTTTCGCACCTGAGACGCAGAATGGCACAGTTGCTGTACAAAATCAACTTTTGGGACAGATTAATGAAATCACAGTGCTGCTGTTCATGAGAGGAAGTCCCAGAAAGGCCCTGTTGAAAATTTGGTGAACAAATTCAAAAAAATAACTGCATTATGAATGTGTATTATGCAATTTCTACGCATGCTCGTAACTTTGCCACTTTTTCATATTTTCACTCCAGATTTTCAACATTGTCATTTTTTCACACCTCTTCATGAACAGTACAGATGTCATTTTTCACAGCCTGCTCAAAATGTCTTTTCACACCTGAATCACCGAATGGCGAATTCGCTCTGCGAAATCACCTTTCGGGATTGAGTAACGAAATGATAGTGCCACTGTTCATGAGGTGGGGTTCCAAAAAGCCTATGCTGAAAATGTGGAGTGAAAATACCAACAAACAGTCGAGGTGTTAGGATTTCTAACCTTAACGCCCCTCCCTGTACAGACTGACAGCCGACGGGGGTGTAGCTTGGGGTCATTGGCCATAATGCCCATACTATTCCACCCCCACCCCCACCCTGCAGCCACTGACAGGCATCGAGGTGTGTCTTAGGGTCTTCAGCCATAACGTTTACCCCATTCTCCTATACTGCACCCATCTCAGCTTATTTCCTTATGGAATGGGGTGAGCATAAGGGCCGAAGATCCCAAGGCACAACGTGACACCTGTCAATGTCTGTAGGTTAGGGTGATATGGAATGGCGTGAGTGTTATGGCCGATAACCCAAAGGCACAACCCATCACCTGTCAGTCTCTGCAGGGTGGGGGTAGGGATTGGCACTATACAAAGTTTCATACAAAGTAATGATGAGCTTAGGGAGCCCTTGTTTGACCCATAACACACTCCTTTCCTTTCACCCATAGTATGTCAGCTTGTGGCCCTTCAAGATATAGGCATCCAAGTTCCTTTGAACTGAGCCTTATTTTCAGTGTATACAGTTTCCTCTGGTAACCCATTCCATGGGGCCACTGCCCTCTGTGTGTAGAAAGCCATCCATTTACATGTGTTACTCTTTATATGTCTTAGCTGAAGGTGGTGTCCTCTAGTGCCCAGGTTATTGTTTTTAAACTATAGATTCAATTCATTTAACATATGGTCATCTTGCATTATACCGTAACAGCATCAAATCCCCTCTTACTCTTCTAGTCTCCAGTGACATTAGCCTTAGAATAGCTAGTCTTTTTCCATAGGACTTATCCTGCATGCCATGCACTATCCTGGTGGCCCTCCTCTGCATCCTCTCCAACCCTGCCACTGCCCTCTTATTTATGGACCCCCACATGGGGGCACCATAATCCAAAATAGGTCTCACATAGCCCCTATACCAAGGCATGATCATAGCCTCCTTCCTACTTTTGAAGTTCTTTTTTATATTCCATATAACCCTATTTGCTTTTATTATCTGTTTCTCACACTGAGCCTGGTATTTCAGTTTCTGGTCCACCAATATGTCCAGGTCCCTTTCCACCTCTGATTTCCTTAAGGTTTGCCCATTGAACTTATAATTGTGTTCCGGATTCCTATTTCCCATACGGATCACACAACATTTATCTATGTTAAAACTCATTCCCTTTTGAGTGGCCCATTTGTGGATTTTGTCCAAATCTTTCTGGATTGTCACCACTCTCACAGACTGTGTTACTAGGCCAGCAAGCTTAGTATCATCTGCATACTTGCTTACCCAATTATAAGCCCCTTTCCCCATCTGCACCATGAATATTCTAAACAGCACCATCTCCAGGACCGACCCCTAAGGACTGCCCCCCCCCGGCACAGGGATCTCATCAGACAGATACCCATTTATACACACACTCTGAGTCCTATCCACCAGCCATGCCTGTATCCATTGGTACACTCTATAGTCCATATAAATTTCTGACAAACAGTTTAATATTTCTATGTGTGGTATCTTATCAAATGCCTTTGCAAAACCCAAGTATATACAATCCACCAGTTCCCCCCATCTAATGCTTCTGAAATGTTCTCATAGAAACACAGCATGTTTGTAAGACACAACCTGCCAGCCACAAATCCATGCTGTTCCCTATCATCCTTGCCAGTCTCTGTCAGATACCCATTTATGACATCTTTCAATATCGATTCCATTAGCTTGCCTGGCACCGAAGTCTGACTTATAGGCCTATAGTTTGAAGTTAAACATTTTATTGTTTGAATTAAAATTACATACATGAATACTTACATAAAATGTACCCATTAGGTATCGATAACATTTATCTGAGTTACAACAATTCATACAGTGTTATATCTTAAAATAGTGGGGAAGGCAGCCAAACATGCTGTTTTGACAAATATCTTACCTTCCAGATATCAGATTTCATCAAATATTCAGAGTGTATTGTTCTTATTATTGTGGATCACTAAGACATAAAACCATCATTCTTTTATTACGTATACTATACAATATGTTATGATTAAAAAACAACCTTGAGAGATCTTTGTGTGCTTGAGGGTGGTAATGTTTTGTATTGTTATGTAATGTTAGTATTTGTCTAAAAAACACTAAAGGAAATCCCGACACCGTATATTGTGTTCTGGCTAACAGTTAAGATGAAAACAATTACTTTGAGGGATACAGCCAGGAAAGTTTCCTTCCCCCTATGATGGCACTCTTTGTATGTATGGCACTCTGTGTCTTATACCCCTGTACCCTGTATTGAGTGAGCTTGGGTGGTATATATTTTAGGTCTTATAAGGGTGTATTGTATGAACCATAAGTGGTGTCTGTTGGTTATCAATGATACTACCTACTAAAGCTGTTGAACAAAAAACAATAAAACTAAACTATTTACTGTGGTTGCAAGTGGTTCTGTGAGGATCTGAGCCCCCCCCTCCCCCATTTGGTACCTATTATTATTTGAAGCCTGCAAAGATACTGAGCTATGGTTGTGGTAAGGATATAAGGATGTAGTGATGGTTGCAACGGTTATGGGAGGAGGTGTATGTAGGGTGTTATTTACCCTATCCTTAGTACTCAGCAGGTGATAAGCTGCATCATAGGCTTTTCAGGTTTTACAAGATATTTATACTTATCCTATGCATGTTTTGGGGTGCTTTACCACTGAATCTCTGAGTACAGTGGTTGCCGATGAGTTAGGTTTTATATATTTGAGGAAAGGAGCCCATGTATTGTCGTACTTTGTTACAGTGTTGGAGGAGATGTGAGATAGTCTTTTGTATTTTGCTAGCATGTTAAGATTGTCTAATAATTCTTTAAGAGTTGGAATTTTTGTGGATCTCCATTTACAAACTAGAAGTCGTTTGACTTGTATACTAAAAAGGATCAGGAAGTCCCATTGTTTTTTTGATAGATGCATATTAGCTATAGAGGCCTTAGAGCCCAGTAAGTATAGGTGTGCAGCTAGCAGTAGGTCGATACATAGCATTTGTTGGATTATGTTTTGTATTAGTTTCCACATATCTCTAATCTTGGGGCACGACCATAGTATATGGAGAAGATCTCCTTGTGTATTACCACATCTCCAACACTAATCTGAGTTTAATAGGTTAGCTGTGAACAGTACTGCTAGTGTTCTATACCACCAGTGTAGTATTTTGTTTTGGATAAGTCTACTGCGGGTATCATGGATAGGTTTATGTGCCACTTCCCAGCAGGAGACCCATTCCGTTTCAGGTATTTCTCTGCCTAAAGCTTGTTCCCACTTTCCTTTTGCTTTTTGGATTTGGTCCAGGATGTTATCTTGTATCATCGAATATATAAGACTTGTTCTCCCTTTTGTTTTTGCTAATAGGGATTGAATGGGGTGCTGTTTGCTAGGAGTGTTTTGTAGAAGTTTGATCTTCCTTTACACTGCTGCAATCGAGTCTCTGATCTGTAGATACCGCCAAAAGTCTTCCTTTGGTAGATCATATCTGATTTGTAGCTCTTGAAAGGATTCCATACTTGGTAATGCTGGTATTAATAGGTTCTGTATTGTGTTAATACCTTTTTTCTCCCAGTTTTTCCAGTGTATAGGCTTCCACTGTATCTTAATCTTGTTTGTTCCCCATAGTGGGTTATATTTGGATGAGCTAGGTCTGTTTTAATTAGCTTCTCTAGTTTTTTCCAGGCGAATGTGGAAGGCGTTATTGTAAGTAGTGGGTTGTGTGGTTTATTATGGTTCCCATAAATGTAAACGGTAGGCCAAAGGCCCTTTATCAAGGATGATTCTATTTTGTAACACAGTGGGGTTGAAGCATCAGGTGTCTCAAACCATCTTAATGTTTGAGTAGCTCTATAGGCCAAACAGTAGCCTTTTATCCATGGGAGACCCCAGCCTCCTTGGGTCCAGTGTGTTCTAAGCTTATTCCTGCTAAATCTTGGTTGTTTCCCTTTCCAAATGTAGCTTCCTATAATTTTGTCTATTTTTGTGAACCAGGTGTCTTGGATGGATATGTGCATATGAGATATCAGATAAAAGATCTTAGGAGCAATGGTCATTTTCACAGCTTCTATCTTCCCCACTAGTGATACCTTAAGAGGAATCCATCTTTCTAGGTCTGTCTTTATCTTGGTGATAAGTGGTTCCAGGATAATGTTAATAAAGCTTGATAATTTAGTTGTGATTTTGATTCCTAGGTACATAATGTGGTCCCTTGCCCATCTGAAATTTAGATCTGTGAAATGTGCTTCTAGACATAATTTGTTCAATGGTAGAACTTCTGTTTTATTTTGATTTAACTTTAGTTCTGATAGGTTGGTGAAGGAATTGAGTACTTGAAGAAGAGGTTGCACTGAGTTGTGTGCATCCTCCAGAATTACCAAGAGATCATCAGTGTACATTAAAGTTTTTATCTCTATGTCCCCGACCTTATCCCCAGTATCCCTTGATGCTCCCTAATGGCCTTTGCCAGGGGTTCTATGGTTAGGACAAAAAAGGAGTGGTGAGAGTGGGCAGCCCTGATGGGTCCCTCTCCCCAAGATGAAAGGTGATGACAGAGTACTGTTCTTTAGGATGTGTGCCTTGGGACAGTTATAGATAGCTCTTATCATGTCGATGAAAGCTGTATTGAAACCCATTTTGTGCAATACTGAATATAAGTATTGCCATTCCAATGAGTCAAAGGCTTTTTCAAAGTTGATAGCTAGTGCTGCAGATGGTGTTGGAGAGGAAATAGATAATTGCATTGTATCTAGTAGTGTTCTCATATGGACCGAGCTATATCTTCCCTTGACGAAACCCACCTGGGAGGGATGTATCAAGGAAGGAATGAGCTCTTCTAATCTAGTGGCCAGTATCTTAGCATTTATTTTGCTGTCCACTGTTATCAGGGATATTGGTCTAGAACTACCAGGTACTTCTTTGTCTTTCCCTAGTTTTGGTAGGAGTGTTATGTTTGCCTCACACATTGTTGGTGGAAGGTGCCTTTTTCTTGCACTTCTGAAAACAGCCTTTGCATTATTGGTGATACTATTTGGGCCAAGGCTTGGTAAAACTCCATCTGTAGACTGCCCCCCCAAAGCTTTTTTCTTTTAAGAGATAGTATGGTCTCTTTTATTCCTTCCCTTATCTAGGACACTGGCTTGTGCAGTTGTTATTTTTTGGAGATTTAGTTTTTCTAGGAATGCTGCAATTTCCTCTGAGTTAATGTTCATAGACGGGATATATAGTTGGGCATAAAAATCTCTCATTAGGTAGTTTATTCCTTTTTCTAATGTATGTGTTGTACCGTTTGCATCCTTGAGGGTGATTGTGTGTCTTTTGGCCTGCTGTTTTTTTAATCTGTAAGCTAATAGCTTCCCACAGTTCTCCCCTCCTTCCCAATATTTATGTTTAAGGCACATGATCACCAGTTCAGCTTTTCTTGCTGTTAGGGAGTTTATTTTATTTCTTATTTGTAGTATTTCTTTGTAAAGAGAGGACTCTGGTGACACTCTAGAGTTTAATTTATATTGTAGTTCTAAAGAAATTAGTTTAATCTCCATATCTTTAAGCTCCTGTTCTCTTTTCTTGCGCCTATAAGCAGCATATGAAATGATGTCCCCCCTCATTGTAGCTTTGAAGGCCTCCCACAAGGTGAACATTGAGAAATCCCCGGTGTCATTTATTTTGAAAAAATCCTCTGCTGTTTTGTTCAGCCAAGGACCAAATTCTGGGTCTAACATTAGTAATGGGTCCATCCTCCAGTTGGTTAATCTGTGAGTTACCATGCCCAGTAGCATATCTAATTGAAGTGGAGCATGGTCCGATATGATCAGTGATTGGATGGATACTGCCGTTATCATGCTATTGATTTTGGGTGAGGTAAGCCACATATCAATTCTACTGTAAGTTCCATGTCTGCTTGAAAGGCACGTATAGTCGTTAACACCGGGATTTAGTACTCTCCAGATATCTGATGATGCTGTATCTGACATCCATAGTTTAACTGCTCTTGCAGCCCTAGTGTGTGGTTCTGTGGTACCTCTGCTTCTGTCTAAATTTGTCTCCAGAACTAAGTTCAAATCCCCCCTAACAATATCGGGTCATTGTTTTCATTGAAAGTTGCCATCTGAGCTGCCAGGTTGTGAAAAAATTAGAGAGAGTCTGTATCAGGAGCATACAGATTCCCAATCACAAGAGGACCCTGTGGTGTTTGGAACTGGGCTAAAACCCATCTGCCTTCTTTGTCCTGTTTAGATTTTACTAGGCTCCATGTCAATGATTTATAAATAAGAATCGATACCCCCCCTTTTTTGGTTATAGCTGGACTGTGAACCTTTAGGCCTACCCATTCTCTAGCTAGCTTTGCGAATTCCTCATCAGACAGTTTTGTCTCTTGCAGCAATGCCACCTGTGAGCGAAGTTTTTTGAGATGCATCAGTACCTGCTTATACTTGATTGGGGAGTTTAATCCCCTTACATTCCTAGTGTGTAGTTTCAAATTTGTCATTTTAGTTTTTTTGGGGAGGTGGTGAAAAGAAGTTGGTGAATTACAGAAGCTGTAGCATAGCAGGTTCTGTTTTTGTTCCAACCCCCCCCCCCAACCATCAGTATAGTAAACTGGTAACTTAGCTTGAGTCTCTGAATTTTGGGCTTCATAATCACCTTGACCACTTGCAAAAACATAGCTTACATTTTTATTTATACTAATCAATTTATTTGGTACAGAGCTCTGTGGATCAGTACCTAGTGTTGTTGGAATCATTGCTAGGTCTGGCTTGTGTGCGTCTGATTCCTTTGTTTCTTTACTGCAGTCCTTAAAGAGCCAGGACAGGGAAAGGGTCATCATCCAATGCACTCTGTGAGAACCCGCGTGGGCTATTGTCTAATGTACAGTTTTAATCAGCAATAATTACATAATAAGTGGTTGAGAAGAATTTGTACCGTGAGTTTGTCCTTACTAATCTTCTTGTCTTAGAGGTCCTGTTATTTTGAGAATTTGGACTTGAGACTTTAAAACTCTCTAAACTTATTAGATATCCTAGTCTTAGTGTGGACATTTGACACCCCCCCCCCCCCCCCATCCTTAGATCTGATTATCCTCTACAGCACTGAGAGCAAATGAATTGGTAGAAAATATTAGGGCAAGACGTTAAATGTGAGCTATGCTAAACAGGTGATTATTGGTTAAAGTAGCTTAGGTGAGACTGACGTTTTTGTCAGGTTTATTTATTTTGTAAACATATGTGTATATGCCCACACAGAAAGAAACCAAACAAGTATACACCATACATATACCCACAAATATATACAGTACATACATGTGTATATGCAGTGGTACACACATACATATGTGCCTACACATACACATACAACACAAATCAAAATATGTGTATGTATATACCTGCATATGTGCTGCTACACATGTTAATATTCAATAACATTTTTCAATAATCACTGCTAGCAGATCTGTAAAGAATGATTATTGTTTCCATAATCCTATAATTATAAAATGTTTATAACAATATAACAGTAACAGCAGAGTACAAAATGTAGAATGACAGTATTATTATGCCCTACACTTTAAACTTCCAATATTCTGAATTATGTACAGCAAATATCTGCAAGTTGGGTATTTTTCCTTTATGTATCATAGTTAGTACGGAAATTCTTCCCCTAACATATCTGGAGGAGTAAGGTTTTCTGAAGTTTTAGTAGTGCAGCATGAGTTGTAGCCTTCGGAAGAGTTAAAACTTCATGATCCTTAAACTGACACAACACCAAAAACTAAGCAAGTGGAGTGTGCCCATTAAGACTAATCATGGTGCAATGTTACTGCATAAGGGTTTACCCCCACCCCTTCCCAGGGCTTAGGCATCCCCTGTAAAATTGTTTGAATGGATGAAGCCAAGCTTGCCATTGTCATATTCCTTTAGTTGTATCGAGAGAGAGGTAGGAAGCACTGATCTTAAAAGACTCCCACATCCTCAGAATCTAGCTGCAGCCGAAGAAAACAGAAAATAAAAATGAAACCCTTTTCTCCATTTGTCGAGGAAGGAAAGGGCTTTTCTGAACAGATGCCTGATCACTTGAGTTAGCTTAAAAAAAGAAAAGAAATCCTAAACTTTCTCTGAAAACTCAAACTTCTGTTAACTAAGGGGTGAACAGGGGACTTACCACATCTAATGCTGCAGTAACTTTTCTCTGGTTGTGCTCAGGCTGTGTTCTCTGCATACAGAAAGTTAACGTTATGAGCAATTAAAATGTTTTTCTTTTTTTTAAGCCTTAGCAAGTTATATAAAAGCAAAACAAATTGGGGTGTGCATAGATCTTTCTCTAAACACTCATGTGAGGTCTCTATGGAGTTTTGGGAAGTAAGGACACACAGTGCACGTGAAAGGTAGACAGAGTCGTCACTGATGATAAACCCCCCACTTTGAATGTACCAAAACACATATCTGAAGGGTATATTTTCTGTGATTGCTCCATGCACTGCGATATAAACTTCCCATTAGCCATCTTTAAAGAGTTACCTCTACTTCATTTGTAATGAAGAAAGGGAAGTATTGGCATCTGCTCCTCATCAGTCAGTTCAGGTTTTTCCAGATTCTGACAGGCTGCAAGGGACAGCTTTTGTGTTTTCCATGCTCCATGATAGATCAGGACTTAGTGAAGCATTGGGATCTAGTGGCAGCAGCTCTTCATCAGCAGTTTGCGCTTCCTTGGTAACAGGCAGTGCTTCGCTCGAGTTAGGGTAACCTGGTTGGTTCAGTTGGTGTGTGTTGTTGCACACTGTAGCTTCTTCATACGGTGGTGAGAGGTCTTCCCTTCCGATCATGGTGTTCAGCTCTCCTTTTGATAAAATTGCGTATCTATTCTGGGTAGGAATGACCTCGTTGATCACTACGTCCTCTGTCTCCTCATCGATCTCTGCTGTTTCCATCTGTTGTTCAGAGTGATTGACCTCTTGATTCATTGAATGCCTCTCATCTGCTTCATCAACATTCTGGGCATGCTTATCGAACAGGTTCTTCCTTCTCTGCTTTCTTTTGTTTTTTGAGTTTGTCATCCAGGAGCCTCCTGTTTGAGTTTGAGGCAGTGTAGGACTTCGTTTTTGGAGGTTTGCAGCTGGAGAGTCATCATCCTCTCTAGGGAAAATTCTAGGGTTGGATCTCTTAGGTGAACTTCTCCAGTTTTGGTTTATGTACAGTAGTCCATTGCTGAGGTCGGTGTGTTGAAAGGGATTGCATTCCCATTTATCATAATTCTCAGCTGTGCAGGATACCGGAGGGAGAAAGGGATTCTGAGGTTATGCAGGACATGATGAGCTGGGGTAAACTCTTTTCTCTGGTTATTTAAGTCTCTGGAGCAATCTGGAAAAATCATAATAGGGTGACCTTGCCAGTTTAGCTTCTTTAACTCTCTAGCTCTTTTAAGGATGTTTTCTTTGACAGGAAAATGTAGAAAATTTGCTATTATTGGTGTAGTTCATTCTCCTGTTTTAGGTATTGGAGCTAAGGAGCAATGAGCCCTCTCAACGTCGAAGCAGGGGTCTCCCAGGAGCTTTAATATTTGTGGCAGAGTATGAGAGAGAAAAGATGCACAGTCCCCTAACTCTGCTTCTTCAGGAAATCCGATAAATCTGAGGTTGTTCCTGCAACCTCTGTTCTCCAGGTCGTCGACTTTGTCTATTAAGGTGTGTATTATACTGTCTTGCTGTCTCAGTTTTCTGGAATTGTCATGACAGGTCACAGAGTTGGCATCTGTTTTTTTTCTGTATTGCAGCTGTTATTTCATCTAAAGCTTTAATTTTTTCAGTATTTGCCCCATTTTGGATCTTCAGGTCCTGCAGTTCAGATAACACTTGAAGGAACATTGATTCTACTCACTTGGCTGGTATTAAAGATGCCATGATAGATGGTATCAGATGGCACCACAAGGCCTTAGATGGGCACCCTCCTCAGAGTTTTGATACAAACTTAACTTTCTGATTTTTTCCTCTGCAAAAATTGTTAAGGTTTTTAGAGTTGAGGATGATGTTCTCTTCTATTTCATATGCTCAGAAGTGCTGAATAGTTTCGTTAAAAGGAGGATTTTGATGGATGAGGTTAGAGAGATGGAGTTCTGTCAAAACTTGCTGCTCACTCCATGCACGCTAGCCACGCCCACCTTATAGGCCTATAGTTAGTGCAATCTGCTCTATCTCCCTTCTTGTGAATGGGTATCACATTTGCCATCAACCAATTGCCAGGCACTGCCTCCTCTCCCAGTGACTTCTGAAAGATATTGGCTAAAGGAGTAGCAATGTTTGGTGAGAGTAATTTAAGTATATTGCTTGATATGTTATCAGGCCCTGCAGCATTTGTATGTTTTAGTGCCCTTATTTTTTCTAGAATAATTCCAGCTGATATCTTTATAACTAATTCTTTCTTTGGGTTAAAATTTACAAGTCCAATAGATTTAGTAGCAAAAACTGTGCTAAAGTATCAATAAAAGGCATTTGTCACCTTTGTGGAATCCGATAACCCCCTCCTTCCTTAATGGTGCATAGCTTATTGTTTTCCTCAATGAATTCACACAGCTAAAGAAAATTTGCATATTATTTTCATGTGCTGAGGTAGCCAGCCTAATTTCCATCCTTTGTTTATTTTGTTTTATCAATTTCTTACACTTAGTCTGCACCTGTTTATATTTAACCCAGGTGCTAGTATTCATATTTCTTCTATATATGTGATACAACCGCTTTTTCTTATTTATTATTTTGATGATTGTCTTTGTGAGCCATCTAGGTTTTTTTCCCTTTCCTATTGTAGACCTTTACCCTTTTAATGTGCTTATTATATATCATATCTATTTGCTCCTTAAATATATCTCACATTTCCCCAACTGGTTTACTCCCCAGTAAGCCTTCCCAGTTGATAGTATCCATTTCTCTCAGTATTTTATCTTTATCTGCTGTTCTGAGGCTAAAAACCTCCTACATACTTTCTCTAGGGGTATGTATTGCTGATATGAGAAACTTACCCCCTTGTGGTCAATACTTCCCAATGGTGCTGTTGTGTGGCAACCCATAATATTCATATCCTTCCCTGCCATAACCAGAACTAAGGTATTGTTCCCTCTAGTAGGGGCAGCCACAAATTGAGTCATATCCAACTCCTGGCAAAGTCCAGGAATGCTTTACTACTTAGATTTGTGTATGTTGGCTAGCCCAGTTGATGTCGCTATAGTTTAAATCCCCACCATTATTACTTTGCCTAGTTAGTTCTACACTAATCTGGTCTGACAACTCTTTTGATGCCCCTGGTGGTCTATAGCATATCCCAATAATTACAGGTTTGAGTACACGTGATTAACTTTATCCAGATGGTTTCTGGCACTATATCCCCTGACCTGACCTTTTCAGTTATATCTGTAGCTTTTATTTTATTTGATATATATGCTGCCACCCCCCCACCTCTCCTTCCCTCTCTGTCCTTGTGGAATAGTGTGAAATCAGGGATTTGTGTACTCCAGTCCCTTTCTCCTGTCCACCAAGTCTCTATAATAAATGCCATATCCACCCCACTTCCCCCACATATGAGTGTCTCCAATTCCTCCTTTTTATTATTTAAGCTCTGTGCATTTATGAGCAAACACTGATATTGGTTTGAGTGGTCCTTACTTTAGGTTTTTACTGTCTCCCTTGTTGGGCTTTGTCTACTTGGTACTTCCCTGTACCCCCCGTACCCAGTTTAAATAAATGCTTAGCATTCCTCTGATTTTAGTCGCCAGCGTTTTTGTGCCCAGGGGGTTCAGAGATAGCCCGTCCCTTCTATAAAGATTTTTTTTGTTAGTAAACCTCTCCCAGTTGTCCGTGAAAGTAATATGTCTTGCTCCACACTTATTTGAAACTCTACTGTTTATGCTTTGAATGGTGCTATTTTTCTCTGTAATTTGGCAATATTGCAGAGATGATCAGTATGTGTCCACTTGCCTTTATTAATTCAGTACATTCTATGAGTTTGCCCACAATATCTTTTTCATGCTCCCTGCCCACATTGTTTATTCCCACATGAAGCACAACCACTTTTTGTTTTGAAGACTTTGATAATAATTTTGGCAGATGCTGTTTGATGTCCCCAACTCTTGCCCCTGGTAAACAGTTCACGGTGATGTTCTTTTTGCAACCTGCAGTGAGCACTGTGTCAGTATTTCTGATGATGGAGTCCCCTATCACCAGAATTTCCATCACTAGTTGTGCCTCTAGAGGTTCAGTGCCCTGATTTGCATCTAATTTGAGTGTCTCTGTGCTAGTTTCTGAATCAGTGCTAAGTGGGGAGTATCTATTTTGTACTGCCACCGCATTTCCCCCCATGGCCCTTCTCCTTTTCTTGTAGGGTGCTTTGGAGACTGTTGTCCAACAATCATCCCCCATACCCTCACTAGCTGTGCCCAATGACTGACATTGGAGCCATCACTATAGCTTTCATATGTAGTTTTTTGGGGCTCTGCACTAAATGTTATAGCCTATCTAATATCATTTGCCCCTCGGTCCTCTCAACCTGGGTGTGTATATCTTGGGGGTGTTTTTGCTGCCAATCCCTCAATTTACATTTTAGTGCAGTAATTTCCTTACAGTTTTTACACAGATACTCAGGTGTGTGGGTACCTTTGGGATTTCTGGCATGCATACCACAATGTCCACATTTTAAAAGGTCCCCCTTGTCACACAACTTTTCCAGCAGCCCCTCTACATTTGTTTCCTCTTCCATAATGAGTTTTTAAAGTTTGTTCTAGTGATAATTCTATTTGAACAGTGTTTGTTTATTTATTTTTATTTTCCTTATGCCTGTATTTTGTGCATGCACTAGCAACTAATGAAGGTTCTTACACAGTAAAGGAAATAGTTAGAAACAACATGCTCTTACCGACACTTTCAAGGTTTCCAATGTCCAGAATTCAACTGTAGAGATCCACCGCCCTGTATCCCTCTGTTCCCACAGAACACACAAGACATGGGATGCACATGTCTCTGCGCACGTCTCCATGTGGTACTATGTACGCTCACTGAGCTCACGTCGCTCACTCAGGAGCCCACTTTAGAAGCTCCGCGAACTGGAAGTTGTGTCACTCCCGCCCGCTTCATCACAGTTTAGAACAGTGTAGAAAGTTTAATTTATGTCAAAGAATGTCTGTTTAACTGACTGTGGATGCTTAAACGCCCCCTTACAGTACACAATTACAGATTGGCTCAAGAATGCACCAGCCACCACTTTAACCCATCCCTATTTGCCTCCCCAATGTTTGCCCTGCAACTGCTGAACTGCAGTTCAGGCCCCTTCTCCGTTTATACATCCTAAATTACTTCACTCTGTGGCACAATAGTTCACAATACAAAAATAAAGGTATAACTGTAATTTCAATTCAGGGTCTCTGCAGCTCTCAGAGATTGCTCCACCAAACCAGGTTTGCATGCTCCCAGTAGACCAGCACAGAATAAGCGGCTTTCACAGTAAAGCCCAGTCACTCACTCAGAAGCACTCTTTAGTAGCCCCGCGAACCAGAAGTTGCGTCACTATCGCCAGCTTTAGCACAGTTTAGAGCAGTGTAGAAAGGCTTAATTTATGTCAAAGAATGTCTGTTTAGCTGTCTGTGGATGCTTAAATGCCCCCCTTACAGTGTACAACAATTACAGATTGGCTCAAGAACAAGCTGTACTTCACTGCCATTCCTATTATGCATTTCTGTAACTCATGCAGTATTAATGCCAATACCAGCAAGCAAACATTCAGCATTGACAAATGCTTGTTTATGAATAGATTCACTGCCAAATCATTTTGTTTACTTTCAATAGATTCTTCATTCAGACTGAAACACGCTGCTCTACCCTTTCTGCCAGAACCAAGAATAATGCTCCCCCCCACCCATCTAGTCAGGCTGATTCTGCAGCGCCAACTCCCCACCTCCCCAACCCCTTCACACACACACACACACACACACACACACACACACACACACACACACACACACACACACCACCGCAACTCCAAGTCTAAAGGAGGAGGAGGAAGTTCATTTTAATTTTTGCTTCCAAATTTCTCTTAGGGTAGTATACTGTGCTGCTGCCAGTGCAATCGGAACAGCTGTTTTAGTGTATTTCTGCCAAAAGGAAAAGTGAAAGATAATCTCTTCAGTGTAGCAAGCAAAAGATTATTTCAGTATCTGCAGTTCTGATGACCTGACCCACTATTCCATCATCTCTGCCTTTCACTGCTGGTTATGGTGAAGTAGATACTACTTGATAAGTGTTACAGTACAAACTATCAGCTTGAATCTTCCCCACAGCCTCATTTAGTTCACAGTAGGTACAGTCAAGGCAGTGCTCCATAAAGTAAAATTAACTCTACTGGTGGACTACTTCATACATGTAATTAGTTCTTGGTATTTGTAGCTGTTTCATTTTTGTTTCTAACATATTTATTAATGAAAAATACCATCCTTATTCCTTGATGCTGTTACACTTATCTTTCCCACAAATAACAGTCATCAAAGATGGCAATACACTGCTGCCTATGTTACATACACTGTTTATATACCTGTGTACAGTAATGCACATGTGGACACAGGAGGACACACAAAAACATTTATTTAGGCTGGCCCGGTGGTGCTGAGGGTTGAGGTGTTGGACATCACACCTCGCCCCACGCTGGCGACCCGTGTTCAGGAATGATCCTAGGCCACTGGGGATTGGCAGGGGTGAGAGAGGATTGAACATCTGGAGGACTACTCTTCTCTATCGGGGAGGGAGGGATAACTGTCCTGCCCACTGATCACCCTCTAACGATGGCCAGAGGGGGATCCAGGTCAGGAAGCTCGAGCTGACATACAAGTTGGTGGGGAGGTGAGTAGGGAGGAAAACCAGGAAAATCGAGCCTGGCAGGCTTGGTGATGGCCTGCCACCCCCCAGGAGCAGTCCAGAGTCTGGATTGGGTTTCTGGAGGGAGGGAGAGGCCGGAAACCTTGCCCCAATCCTTCAGTGGGGAGCAATCCATGGGGAAATTTCTGGGGCCGCCTAGTACAGGAGCAACAGAGCCGGAGAGAGAGAGTCCCTCTATTCAGAGGGCCAAAGCGACCTGCCAGGGCTCAGAGGAGCAAGTATATATATGGAAAAAAATATATTTATTTAAAGCAAATAGATAGCTTGAACAATCCTATGCCCAACTTACTTTGTTGTAAAGCCAGAGTTGAAAACCAGTCTGCGCCCCATGAAAGCCTTTTCAAATGACCGCAGCTTTCCTTTTCATACATCAATAAAATTGCCTATACAGGTGAACAAAAAACAGAAACAGAGGGGAAGCAACTCAACCCCAAACTCAAACTTCAAAAAAAATTAAATAAAAAAAATTAAAATTGCAAAGGCTACAAAGAAATGCTTCAAAGGAGCTACAGCAAAACAGTAATGTAAATAGACCAATTTTTTTTAGGATTTCATACTTGGTACCAAACACAAAGGAGTGAATGCTGTGGATTAAAACAGAAAAAAATAAAGTATGCCTCCACTTTGACAGGAAAAGAAACAGACTGGTTGAGTTGTCTGTATTATAATATGTAGTTTAGCTTGGTAATTTCAATTACTTCATCTTTGGAGCGAGTGCCACTGGATGAGCCTTATAAGAGAGACTGAAAACTGTTTCAGCCAACTCATTTTGGCTGCCATTTGAAAGGAGTTACTACAGGAAATTTTAACAACTTTATCACGCCTTTTGAAATGCAAATGACTTTTCAGTTTAGTTATGCACAGGACACAGACAGCTGCCATCACCAAGAAAAGAAAAGTGGAAATAGATTATTTGAACAGCCATCTATGTTTTTGATCTGAAAAGGGCTACACAGAGGTAAAAATTCAGTTCAGCCATCCACTCCAAAAATCCTAAGCAACATTTAAAATTGATGGGGAGGATGATCAGAAGGGGGCACGTGCTACCCATTTGTTAATTGAGTTTTTAATTAAGAACCAGTTCTACCATCATTACTACCACAAATTTAAATTCTGCATGGGTTTATTAGCCCTGAGAGGAACGTCCCATGCTTCCTTATTAAGTACAAAATATTAGAATCTTGAAGATATTTTCCCAGGATCCAAGGTTTTTCTTCTTTCTACGTGAATGGTTTTGGATGTATGCAGAATGCTCTAAGTACAGTATATCGATCATGCCATAAGGTGTAACATAATCAGCAAGAGTGAACCACTATCTGTCTGTGCAGGTCCATCCAAAGAGATGTCTTTGCTAAGGGCCAGCTCTCCAGAGGTCCGTGAATGGTGCTCTCACTTGCTGTGCATCCATTTCTTCACATCCTCCGCTGCTGCTGCCACTGACACCTGCGCCTTTTCCCCACTGCCCTCCTGGAACTCATCTCAGGATCCCCTGCACAGGGACTCGTACCTGAATGTCACTCTCATTTGCCATGCAGCCATTTCTCCGTGGCTGCCGCTGCCACCGAAACCTGCACCTTTTCCCGACAGCCCTCCTGGAACTCATCTTAGGATCCCCTGCACAGGTACTACTGCTGAAGAATTTTCGGAGCCAGCTCGAGCGGAAGGCCTCTGATTGGTGCGGCTTAAGGTAGCTACGTCCTGATTGGTCTGCTTCCTCACTAGGCTGCCGCTGATTGGAGCACCTTTTCTCATTACTTTTCTATGGACTTTTAGGCTCTTATGCCTTTTCATTTGGGATCCTATAGCCACTAGGGTTTCTCATTTGCTTGTGATGTATCTGCTTATTGCACTGTTTCCTAAAACTGTTTATTGATTTTTGAAGCCCACCAGCCTGTAAAGTCCTAATTGTTACTTATAGTTAAGCCATTCCTGACTGTTTTTATTTAAAGTTAGCCTGCCTGCAAGCTTTGTGTACAACTAACTGCTTCTGTCTCTTGATCCTTCTCTTGCCCTAAGCTCTTCATCTCCTCACTACCCTGTGCCTCCATTTCCCCTTTGTACTTCTACCAAAGTCTTTCCACTCACCATTTGCTCCTTTCTCTAGCCACCTGCCCTAGCCCCCTCCCCATCTCTACTCCTTGCCTTCTTTTTGTTTCTCTCTGTCCTATATTTTCCCATTTCACTTTCCCTGTGACCTGCACCTCTTTATTTTTGCACCTCCACCCACTGCCCTTTGTCTTTTTTTCTGTCTTGGTCACCGCCCAGCCTACCTGTAATCTCCTGCCTTTGTCTTTCAGCTCTCTCCCCCACCCCCTGCCGATGACTACTGTCAGTCACCTGCCCCCTGCTTTCTCAGCCTCCTTATTAATCCTCTGTTTCTTTCCTCCCCTCTAGGGACTCGCGCCTGAATGGCACTCTCACTTGCCGTGTGGCCATTTCTCCATAGATGCTGCCACCGACACCTGTGCCTTTTCCCGACCGCCCTCCTGGAACTCATCTCTGGATCCACTGCACAGGTACTACCGCTGAAGAATTCTTGGAGCCATCTCGAGCAGGAGTCCTCTGATTGGTCTGGCTTAAGATAGCTACTTCCTTTTTGGTCTGCTTCTTCCCTAGGCTGCCGCTGATTGGAGCACCTTTTCTCATTACTTTTCTATGGACTTTTAGTCTTTTATGCCTTTTCTTTTGGTATCCCATAGCTGCTAGGGTTTTTGTTCCACCTCCCTCCCCTCCCAGGCCTCCTTTAAATACACTCCTTGTCCCACCCCTCTTGGCTACCTCCAGTTCTACTGGCTGTCAGTGCTCCTCATCAACCCACTTCCTAGCCAAGGAGACCTAACTGTCCCCCAAGCTCCTCTCATCCCCTGCCCACCCCTCGCCTCCCTATTGCAGCCTCCCAGGTGGTGCCTCTTCTGTACCCCATCTCTTCTGACTTTTACCATACCCCTCTAAATTTTTTGCCCCTTGGTCTGTCTGCCCAGTTTCAGTACTTTGTAGCTATCTCTCTACTTGCTCCTTCACATCTATCTGCCTGTCCCTGACTGATCTGCTCTCTTCCTCCCTCTCTCAGACCACCTAATTTTCCCTGCTTCCCTTCCTTCCCCACTCACAATGGTCCCCCTCTGCTCTGCCTCTCTGTCTATTTTTCCTTGCCTCCTTGTTCCCACTGTCTAACATGCCTGTAGCCTGCTTCCCCAAACTCCCTCGGAGCTACAAATTTGACTACAGCTACCAGCACTCAGGAATCATCGACTCAAGATTTTACCATCATTATTGTCCCTCCACTGGGACCAGCTGGTACTACCCATGGAATCATGGCAAGGTGATTTACATTCGTCTTTTCCCACCCTCACCTCTGGCTCACATTGCCTCTGCCAGGGATCAAGATCGATTACAGAACTTTCGCTCCTATAAGAGGAAGACAAAGAAACTCTCCCTCAAAAATCTACGTTGGAGCACCTTGAAACTCCTGCTCCTTCTATTACTACTATAAGGCAATATCCACCCAAACCCTGGCCCCTCAAGTCCAGACAACCGGCACAGGCATTGTCGCTCTGGGGCTCTCACCTTTGCAACACTCAACGTCTGTAGCCTCCTACTGAAACTTGATGCCCTGCATATATTTACCCACCTACAAAACCCTGATGTTCTTGTGGAGTTGAAACCTGGCTCACTCCTAAAATACCAGACAGTGCAATTGCTCTTCTAGCATATAACATCTTCAGACTAGACAGGACCCCTAAAAGAGGTGGTGGCTGTGCTATCTATCTCAAAGATGCCCTCCTTGGGCACCCTGTTCAAACCCCCGCATTGGACTTGACTGCCCAGATTTTACCTATCAGAATTCTTCTTGAGGCCCACAGTAAGGTCCTGACTATCACTGCTGTCTACATCCCACCTAAGGAACAAGGCAAAGGTCTCAACTATGTCCTGGACTTCATCCGCTCACAACCCCCAGGCTCTGAGTCTATCCTTATGGGCGATTTTAACATAAATTGGATTGGGACAAATACAAACAGCTTTAAGGATGCTATCTCAGCTACTGACCTCACCCAGCTAGTCACCACACCCACTAGGCAAAACTATAAGACTGGCACCAGCTACCTTCTGGACTGGATCCTGACAAACCACCCATCCCGCATCTCCCACATCTCCATCCTTCCCGACTTGTTAAGTGACCACTCTCCAATCACCTGTGAATGGGCAAATAAATTCAACATCCCACTGCCCAAACTTATTACAAGCAGAACCCTCCCACTTGGCCAACTGAAGCACCTCAAATCCCACCTCAGAAAACTAGACTGGTCTCCTATTTTCCTCGCAATGGAGGTCAACTCTGCACTCGAGTTCTTTATCAACACCTTCAATGCTGCCTGTGACTCCTATGCCCCCTTTAAAAAGAGGAAAGTCAAAGGGCTTTGCAACCCATGGCTCTCAGGGGAGCTTCTAGCACTGATGAAATCTAGGTACCACCTCTAGGCTCAGGCTCGGGACACAGGTAGGCAAGTAGACATACAAAACTACAAACATGCCAGAAATGATTGCACTAAAGCAATACGTTTAAAGAAATGCAGCTACTACAAAGATACTCTTACAAACACCTGGGGTAAAGGGAAGTCCTTCTGGGATAATCTAAAAGTAATTACAGGGAAATTATCAAAAACATCACCCACCGTGCTGGAACTGGATGGGACTATAACCCTGGACCAAGCCACCATAGCAAATACATTTAGAAAAACCTATTGGAACTTAGTAGCGTGCTCCCACATGACTTCTTTAACACCAACTCCTCTGCCGCACCCCCTCTCACCACCCACCCCCTCTGCAACTCGACCGCCACTTTATTTCATAGCAGTCAGGATGCATGTAGTGCACAAATATATCAGCAAAGCAATCACAGGATCAAGAACCAGTGGTGACAATCTTGACCTTAAACTACTGTCTCTCACTCTAGATGAAGTACTACCTCAGCTTACACATATTTTCAACCTCTCTCTCACCCTTGGTCAGTTCCTCAATAAATGGAAATCCACCACCGTTACGCCCATCCACAAAAGTGGAGACAAGGCCCATCCTGGGAACTGTAGGCCTATATCCATACTTCCCCCCTCTCTAAGGCCATTGAGCAATTAGTCTCTGACCAACTGACGGAATACCTGACTAAGTACAACATCCTTTGAAAGCAGCAGCATGGCTTCCGAAAAGGCCACAGTACTACCTCGGCCCTCCTAGAATTCACGGGAGCAATCCACAACTCCCTTGACAATAATCAACTAACTGGTTCAGTCTTCATTGATCTGTCTAAGGCTTTTGATACCGTCCATCACCAACTACTCATCACTGAGCTCCAAAATGCTGGGCTCTCCCTTGAGGTTACATCCTGTTTTAAGGGCTATCAGGAAAACCACTCACAAAGGGTAAAAATCGCTCACACCCTTTCTGATACTAGACCGGTTCACTCAGGAGTTCTGCAGGGATCCATTCTCAGGCCATTCCTTTTCTGCCTTTTTTTGAACAATCTCCTACAATCCTGTCCTGAACAAATCCTGCTATATGTGGATGATACAGTCATTCATGCCTCTCACCATGACCCCATAGTACTCCAAGAAAAGCTCCAGATGGGTTTCACCTCCATTGAAAAATTGTTTAACAGGCAAAAGCTGGTGTTCAACTACAAGAAAACAAAGGTGATGCTTTTCTGTGGCTCCCGAAACAAGCATAGGCTTTAACCCATCTCAATTGCAAACTGCCATGGTGCTGTTCTAGACCAAGTACACTCCTTTAAATATCTTGGCATCACTCTCGACAGCCACCTAACCTATTGCATCCTCACTGACACTGTTGCCAAAGCTGTTAACAAGTGCATTGGCCTTCTCTACTGGCACAAGCAATGCCTCACCTAAGATGCCTTAAGGATAGCTGTACAGAGCTCTGTGGTCTCTCTAATTGACTATAGGCTGGTTGTCTATGGCTCTGCTACTGACACAGTCCTAAGACGCCTATGCTTGGCCCTAAAAAAAGCTTGCCATCTCATCACTGGATCCCACCGTCTCACCCACATGTGTGCACTCTATGCCCAAGTGGGTTGGCTCCAACTATCAAACCATATTAAGTTCCATACCTGCGTAATGGCCAAGAAGATCACATTAGGCCTTGTACCCCAGGAGTCCATGCACTTCTACGTGCAGCACGCATCCCCCACCTTTACCAGGGATTCTGAAAATCAAATTCTGCACACACCACGGTGCCACACCTCGGAGGGACAAAGGTCATTTGTGCACCGTGCACTCTCCTGGTTTAATGGACTCAACAAAGACATCACCTCGCTGCAAAGGCTAGGTCTGTTCAAAACCAGCCTTCACCTCCACCTCTCTGCTTCCAGCTCCTGTGACTGTTGCTCCTAATCTGCTCTTGCACTTACCTCTCCCACTCCATGTCACCTTTCCCCTACCCGCTACCTCATCTCCCACCTGGCTCTAGCACTTTAAACCTGACAATGCCCTTTGGCTGCTACTCTGTCTTCTAGTGTTCCCCTCAATCCCTCAATCTATCCCAGTTAATCCCTTGCCCTGCTACCTCTCCTTTCCATCATCTGACTGTTTTCAAGCTTCCTCACCCTGCTTAGAATACATTGTACTTAGGGTTGCCACCTGTCAGGTTTTTTACCTGGTGATCAGGTTTTCAGGGTCCCTATCAGGTAATCCAGTTTTGCTCTGTGCTGGTCAGGTTTTTGAGCCATTTTGAGTGCTCACATACTTTTGAAACAGATTTTGTTGTATCATGCATTGCTTCAGCTGCATGTCCAGTTCTGTTGTCAATATAGCCCTTTGTTTGTGAAAGCAGTCAAACTGGGAGGTGTAAAGTATGGTCATTAACACCATTAGCACTTACTTAACCTAATCATTTCCACTGCATCTTAAAGTGGCATAGCAGCAAAGCTGCCCCCACCTTTTGTAACAGTAATAGAGCCAGTTGTCTTCCACTTTCAGTTGCTGGTAAACATTTTCATATCTGTAAATGAGTTTTCTTTTATCTCTCAATGTTTATTAGGTAACCAATCAATACATAAATAAATACATAAGTAAATAAATAACTAGGAAGACTCTAGTAAAGTAACTTTAACAGGTACAGTACAGTATCTTAACATTTGTGTTGAAGTGGTGCTTTAAGCCTTGTCTTTTATTGATATAACAAATGGCTTTCTAGGAGGAACAATGCATGATGAGTCATGAAAAGGGGTGGGGCTAGAGGCGGGGCTTAGGATCCGGTTTTTGCGTCATTCAAAGGTGGCAACCCTGATTGTACTACATTGCTCATTCACCTGTACTGCATCATTTATACATATTTCTGTCCTGTACCTTCTGCCCCCTCAAATGTTTTGTATTTCCACTGCTTGAATTGTCTATCTCAAAGCCTGTTATGTTTGTATTGTTTTCAGAGTTGACATGGAACCTTTCTAAAAGAGCCATGGCTCAAAGGTATTGTAATACTAGAATTTCAATAAACAATAAAATAAACAATTATTAGTCTGATTCTATCCATCAATACAGGATAGGATTTATTAAGCTGTATGGTACAGCCTTCAATTAGAGATGCAGAGAAGTTTAACTTTGCTAGCATAGCAGAGGCAAATTGGCCCACTCCACCATGACATACAGCTACACGAAGCACCCATTGAAATGCAATACTTTGCCACTTTGCATCATAATGACTTTGCGTTATAATGACTCTGCATTACTTTGCTTTATTTTCAGAGAGTGAGAGTGAGTAAGCATTCTAATAGCCCACAGATTACATGGTTCAGAGTCTGCAGGTCACATGCTTCAGGCAGGAAGTTAATCATAAAAGAGAGTGAAAGACTTTCACTTTTGTTTTATGTAGTGTGGGAGAAAGAGCTGTGTTTGAGAGGAGACAGAGAGATAGCAAAAAATATAAACCCTGCATCTGAACCGGAGCACCTTCCAGGCTAGTGGTCCTCTCCCTGAAGCAGAAGATAGTGGTGCCATGGAAGCACCACCTCTGGTGGCACCTACCAGCACCCCACCACCAGTGTCACCACCTGCCATGGCCCCTGCACCAGCAGCTCAGCAGGCAGTGAGGGAGGAGCTGCAACAGTCACAGCTGCAGCAGCAGCAACAGCAGCAACAGCAGCACCAGGCTTCCCCACCCCCAGTCCCAATTGAGCACCAGCAGCAGTCAGCAACATCTGGTGCCCCCACTTGTGCTCAGTCCTCCCGGCAGCTCATTAGTGTGGGAGGTCTTCACTATACTGCCTGGGGACACCAGTGTAGTGAAGTGCAATCTGTGTGGTGAGGTGGTGTGCCGTGGCCCCAAGGGAAGTCATTTGGGCACAAGTGGTCAGTGCACCCACCTATACAACCACCACCATGCAGACTGGCAGGACAAGCTAGCTGAATGGGCAGGAATTCACCTGCTGGCCCTGCTGGACAACAGGTGCAGCACGGCCTCCACCTACAGGTGGTGTCAAGCGGCGGCAGGCCATGGAGCAAGTGGCTGCTCCACAACCTGCAGGTGATGGTGGCAACCCTGCACAAATACCTGCCACACATGTAGATTTGGGCCTGATGTGGAGTGAGCTGGACCATGTGAACCACTGGATTAACAACATGGAGCAACGGTAGGAGTGCATGGAGGTGCACCATCTCCAAATAATGGGCATGCTTCAGCTACTGCTGTCACACCATAACATTGATCATTAGTTTTTGTTTGTCACTGCACCCACCACCCTCTCCATGAAAAACTAGTTCCTGGCATTGCCCCTGATCTGTTCCCCCTCTATCTTCAAATTTTGCTCCCTTGTTCATGCCGATCTCTTTTTCTGAAACATGCTACCCTCTTGTACGTTATTGATTCTCTTTTGGTACTTGATAGATTCTATCATGCCCCCCCCCCTTTTCTTGCGGTTATACATGTTAAGCTTTAGACTCCACAATATTTGGGAAACCAGTTAACCTGTTGTCATGGGTTGAACTTGAGGCAATACTCATGCCATCAACAACTTCACTACCACCAGCAGGGACAACAGCATCTCCAACCATGATTGAAGCTATGGATTGCACTGTGAAAAACACAGAGAAATCCATTTACTGGCATCAATTATGCACTTCTAACATACTAACATACTATTTGCCAGCAGATTAGGCCTTACGGTCTATCAAGTCTGCTTGAACCTCAGATCCCTAGTTGGGTGCCGAGGCCCTCCCCCCTTGTGTTCCAGAAATCCCTATCATCCATCCCCAACCCCTGGGACAGGCCATCATCTGATACATCCCCTTTCTGTGTCTGTCCCACCCTCTCTTGAAGCCCTCCACTGTGGATCTCTGAACCAGCTCACCAGGCAGTGCATTCCAAGGGTCCACCACCCTCTCAGTGAAAAACCTCCTCCTCTTCCCCCCCCTTACCCTTCCACCTTCCAACTTCAAACCATGCCCTTCCATTACTTCTGCTACATACTATCACCCCCATGGCAAATATTGCCACTGGCAGCAGTACCAATGCCAGAAGCATCTTTGCATGCATGTCTCTTTGCAGGCTTTTTTGGGATTACACAGAAAATTCACAACAAATTGAGATTTCTGAAATTGTGGTGGATGGGAAGCCAAAAATCAACTGTGGCTTACTGGTGCAGATTGGGCACTTAACAGAAGCAAACGCACAGATGCAGATTGTACACTATAAAGAGATGCAGTCGCACAGGCATAAAAACACCTTAACCAGTGGTCACACAAATCCAAACTTGGAAAAATAAATTATACCTTTTGCGGATTGGGGGGGCACTGCAGTAGCAGTCCACTAGCTAGATAGAAGGAAGCAGTAAAAAATACCACAGACGGATAACCGATTCAGAGTGTGGTGATTACTGTGTGGCACAATAAAATGTGTCTGACTTGATGGCACACAAACACACACACACACTCACACACTACAGGTAATGCTCAGAAAATTTAACAGTGCAGTACACTATATAAACAAATTTTTTAAACAGAATGAAAATATGCACTGCACCACAACAAACAGAAAATAATTATCAAAAATTACTTCAGGTATTACTGTGTGTACATAAACACACAAATACTAGCACACACTACTAGTACAAAACAATAAGAAAGACTGCCTTTCTCACATGAATCTCACTACACCACAGATACGCCTCTCCCCCGAAGCACACTTCAATTGTGTCTGTCAGTATACAGACTGAATGTTCTAAATTGACATTCAAAATGCACACAAAAACAATCAACGTTCAATGATCTAAGCACAGGATGGTGTTCTACAGTCAATGTACTAAATTTTGAACAAAATAATTGGATCAAAAGTGATTTTTTAAAGCTTTTATGATGGTTTGATTCTGAGAGCAAACTGTCTCCAGCTTTCCACTACACACACTAAGCAGAACTGAGGCTGTGCAAGACAATATAGCTCCCATGTGACCAACCATCCCATGAATCAATGCAAAATTCACCTCAAATAGCAATAAACATCCGAAGCAAAGCAAAGTCCATTAAAATCAATGGTACTTCACATTAAAAGTAAGGGGAAGGCTGTATTACAAGGCGAAGTAGTGCAAAACCCATTGGAAACAATACACTTTGCATTCAAATCTAAGGTGGAGTAATCTGCTACGCTGTGCGGAGCACTATGCAAATTGGGGGATAATACATGAAGTGCTCTGCATAGCAAAGAGGGAGCACTTTGCCTGCCTCTATCTTCAATGTGAGTGACTCTAGGGTGTATGATCCAAATGTTTCACTAATTGAATAAATGTTATATATTGCCGATTATAGCACTATTAATCAACCTAAGCATGTTCATATGCACTATCAATTAACCTATGAAAGCTCAGCTGCACTTCTGTTATTAATGAAAGACAAATTGCATGCAGAGCGTAGTGCTCACTTTTCACAAAGGGTTACTCTAGTTGTAATGAAATGTTAAAATGATGTAGTCACTCAGAATGGAGCACTCGCAACCTCAAAAAAAATCTCTATGCTTATAATTTAAAAACTGTAAAGTTTTAATAATACAATACTAAAAATTCAGCTGGTGAGAGCATACATACATCTCCCATAAAGCAGTTAACAGTTTTGCCCTGTAGTATTTTTTGCTGACAGGTTTTCACTGTGTGTATGTGATCATCTGTAATAGTGGATATTTTGCAGCTGTTTGCATGCATGATGTAATACAGAACATTTTGAAAGAATAGTCGAAATGTCTTTTGATGTTGACAAATCATTTGACAAGTGTTTTGCAATGAAAATGTTTTACTTTATTAAATGTGGTTTGAGATACAAATGGGAAAATAAGTAAATTGCAGAGTGGTATGGGGTTAATTTCCACTCAGTTATATTCATCTGTCTTGTATTCCCTTCCTGGCCAGTCAAACCCCCCTCTTTATCCATTGAAACTTCAACAGAATATGTTTAGTACTGATATGTCAATTCTTTCATTACCCCCACACCACCACCATTACATCCTGGATTTAGTTCAAGTAATACTGATTATGCCCCCAACTTTACAGCTGACCCAGGACATGAAGTCCCAGCTCCGACTATGATGCTAACCTAAATGACATTCATGGGAACAAGCTGGACAATAAATAGCTCAGTTAAAGTCACACAGTTAAGGGGTTAAGTGCCAATTACACAAAGGTTGGTTCATCCCCCCACTCCAGGAGTATGACTTTGAGATCAAATGCAGGCATGAAATGGGAGGCATCCAAACTGACAGTGGACTGGTTATTTCATGGACCAAACAGTGGGAACAAAAGTTAAACTCATAGACACTGCCAAAATAATAAAATGTATTTTCTTTATTCACAGATGTGAGCATAACACATCTGACATGTTGAGTGTTTTAATACAGTTTAATGTGTTTCATTTCCAAAGTCCTCTTCAATAAGGTTATAAGTGTTGTAGAACTAGTACCTTTTATTTGCACAGGATAATGTTCATTTTTGTCAGCTCTTAATTGCCTTTTTTGACAAATGATTAACTTACTGTATTTATTTCCCTTTCTGCAAGAATAAGATTTCTTTTGTTGGTAACAGTGGTCTGCATTGCAACATCCTTTGGCAATATTGACGTACTGTTTAAAATAAGAATGCTTGGCACACTTTAGTTCATCTTAGCATTTTCACAGTTGCCAGATGAAATACTTTAAGTCTTGTACACCCCTCCATCTCCATAGTGTTGCTATATCGCTAGATAGATAGATAGATAGATAGATAGATAGATAGATAGATAGATATTAATTGTGGCACTTTTACTTTATCAGCACTACAATTCAGCAGCTTCCATTTTTTTGCATGTATACATAAGTAACTATTTTTTTTTTTTACATTATCATAGTTTTTTTGTTTTTTTTGCCACCTTACTTGCCCCTGGCCTGCCTCTCCTTCTGGCTGCATGAGCCCCCCCGACCTCCTCGCCCTGACCCCCTTCCTCCTCACCTCAGATCGCAGCCGAACCAGGGGTGGCCAGGCGTAACCCTTTGCTGGATGGATCCCTCTCCTCCGAGGGGGAAGGCGCCAGGAGGGGATACTAGCGCACTTTACGATCATTTCTCAGGTGCTGCTGAGGTGGATTCCGGGGTGTCGGGGATCTGAGGTGGCGGGGAGTTGGCAGCCATTATCTGGCCAACCAGGCAGCTACTTTTTCCGTTTTTCTGTGGGGAGTGACGTGCTGACGTCAAGGCATATGCTGACGTCTGTCACTCCCCCTTGAGCACCAAGCCCGGCTGTATTGCTGCACTCCCAGCCTCTGCCGGGAGTCATCCTACACCGGTGCACATCCCCTATCCTCCCCCAGAGAAGAAAAGCTGTCCCAGGATGCTCCATCCTTCTCCCCCGCCAGCCCTCCGTGACCCGAGTCCTTTCAACCCGGTCACGTATACATCGCAGATGGAAATCCAACCGCTGCGCCGACGGGCCGGCCTACATTATCATAGTTTAACTTATTTCATATTTGTATCTGCCAAGTTTTCAGCTAAGTTTGTCAGGGTCCCTTCTCATGAAAAACTGAACAATCATAAAATAGATTCTCTCATTGGGCCGAAACTACTGTGGCAATACAAACTGCAGTAACACTTAACAACTGATGGTTAAAAACATCTTCATTTATGTTTTGTATATCAGTTCTGGTATAAGCCTCCTTTTAACAATTCTTTATAATGAAAAGTTTATGCCTATGATATATTTGTTATCCAGCAGTAGAGCCATATGTTAGACAAATTAACTATTGTAAAACCATTTTTAACCATAATACCTTCTCATTAAAACTGCAATACCATTTTAAATCTTATAAAAGGTATCACCATTATTCAATGCTTTGTGTTGAAATTATGTGAACTCCTTTTTCAAAATCTAAATATACATGTATGTACACACACACACATATAGATATATACATATACATACACACACACACACACATATGAACAGTTATTTCTTTACCTCTTCAAATTAATCTGCAGTCAAAATTCTCTTTAGTCTGCCACATCCATTCCAGTACCCCATGACTAACATCACTTGACACCACCCCACCTGTGGTCAAATAAAGACAGCTTGCAACCCACTGGAGATGCTAGTCAGTAGCAGTAGACAGCTGCTTTTTACCTTCCTAGAGCCAGACAGTGCTGCCTCTTCAGCTCTGCTACATATATTTACACATCTATGAAGGTCCCAGTGATCTCTCAGGCAAATGATGACATGATTATGCTATCTCAAAAGGTAAAGAAATCCATTACAAAAAACTGCGTGAATGCACCAGTTATGGCCCAAGTTAACTCCACAAAATTAGGCAAATGTGGCGTTAGGGTTTCCAACCCTTACTCCCCCCCCCAAGCAACAAAAGGACAAGGCCACACAAGTAACCACAGATAGCCAGCATCAGATAAGACAAACAACATATAACTGTTTCCAGATGACACCCTAGAGGAAACCCTAATGCCACATTTCCCTAATTTTGTGGAGTTAACTTAAACCCTAACTGGTGCATTAATGCAGATTTTTGAGTAGGCACTTTAATGTTAAACTGCAAATTTTGCAGTTTAATTAATTTGCAACCGTTCAACAGATTTGCATGACATTTTGCATACGAGGTCTCCTGGGGTAGGTCTCTTAAAATGACAAGTTGCGTGTTAGTTGGATTGGCAGATTTCATGCTGCACATAGTGAGAAAACATTAAAATTTGCATTATTTCACAGTTTTTTTGTTATCGCGCTCATGCCAAATAGTTTGGAATATTCGGTCTGAAGATTTCAGAGTAGAAATTGTTTTCCCACAGAGCACGTATGTGTTGGGCTAGTGAAAAAAATATTAATCTTTCCCAAAGTTATTTAATTTCAAAATTTCAAATTCTGAGAATGCTCAATTCACTCTTTTGGATAGAGGAATGGAACAAAAAAGGAATTTGCTCTCACAAACAAGGATAATTTTTCTTGGCGGCAAATCCTTTTTCACCAGAGCCAAAAACCTTTTTCATGAGCCACCATCTTGTTTTTTTGGTTTTGCTCTGAAACAAGTGTCATAACTCTGCCCAGGGATGTATATTACATATATGTAAGTGTGTTTCTTGCTCATCAGGAGCTGATAAGCTGTTCTCTGTGGTTTCCCAGCTTTGCATACCCCTAGAAATTTTTTTAATCAATTTTAAACATTTTTCACCGCTCACTAACTTTCTTTTTTTGGCATTCTTTTTCATCATGGTGAAAAAGAAAATCAGCTGGTGAAAAAGGATTTCCCCTTTTGCCGACCAGATGGCCCTGCTGGTAATCCTTGTTAGCCAGCTGATTTCCTTTTTCACCATGATGAAAAAGGATGGCAAAAAAGGAATTCAGCTGGTGAAACAGAATTACTGTCAGGGCCATCTGGCAAACATAACATCCTGAGGGCATTAACAAGGTGAAAGAGTCTAACATGTTTCAATATAAGAGAAATAGTAGGACAAGAAGACACAGCATGAGATTAGATGGAGGCCAAATAAGGGGTAATGTGAGGAAGTTCTTTTTCACAGAAAGGGTGGTGGATGCATAGAACGACCTACCTCAGGAAGTGGTGGCTATGAATACAGTGCAGGGCTTCAAACAGGCATGGGATATGTGTAAGGGAGAAATACAGATGAGTATGAATAGATAGGCCATTGACAGAGTAAAGGCCTATGGCACATTCATAAGGTAGAAAAAATGGGCAGACTGGATGGGCCTGGCGGTCCTTATCTGCTGTCAACTTCTATGTTTTTATGTTTCTATAAAGCCACGTGCCCAAAGGACGAGTAGCCCTTATGACCTTGTTCAACCCTGAGATGGTATTATTTCCTTATATACTATACTTTGCCATCATTTGCGTTATATAATACATAATAAACGTTATGCTGTAGCCTACGTGTTTCCATAATGTTGTAACATAGAAACATAGAAACATAGAAGTTGATGGCAGATAAGGACCGCAAGGCCCATCCAGTCTGCCCATTTCTTTTTCTACCTTATAAATGTGCCATTGGCCTTTGCTCTGTCAGTGGCCTATCTATTCATACTCATCTGTATTGCTCCCTTATGCATATCCCATGCCTGTTTGAAGCCCTGCACTGTATTCATAGCCACCACTTCCTGAGGTAGGTCATTCCATGAATCCACCAACCTTTCTGTGAAAAAGAATTTCCTCACATTCCTCCTTAATCTGCCTCCCTCTTATTTCATGCTGTGTCCTCTTGTCCTTCTATTTTTCTCTTATTTAAACATGTTAGACTCTTTCATCTTGTTAATGCCATTAAGGTGTTTGAATGTTTTGATCATATCACCTCTCTCCCTCTTTTGCTCAAGGGTATACATATTGAGTTCCTTTAATTTGTCCTCATATGTCTTCTGATGTAGTCCCTGCACCATTTTGGTTGCACTTCTTTGGACTGCCTCAATTTGGTTAATGTCATTGTGAAGGTGTGGCCTCCAGTACTGCACGCAGTACTCCAGATGGGGCCTAACCAGTATCTTGTAAAGAGGGATTATCACCTCCCTCTTACGACTTGTGATACCCCTACGAATACACCCTAACATCCCCCTAGCCTTACCTACTGCTTTAGAGGTTTGCTTGGATGATTTCAGGTCATTGGTGATGATGATGATGATGCCCAAGTCTCTTTCTTCCTTTGTGACTGCCAGCAACTCCCATCCCAGCCTATAGGTGGCTTCAGGGTTTCTCTTCCCTATGAGCATGATCTTGCACTTCTTTGCATTAAATCCCAGTTGCCACTCTTCTGACCATTTTGCTAGTTTATCCAGATCTCTTCCCATTCTGCCCACCCCATCTGGATCATCTACTCTGTTGCAGATCTTGGTGTCATCTGCAAACCAACAAGCCTTACCCTCCAGTCCTTCTACAATGTCACTGATGAAGATATTGAAGAGGACTGGTCCCAGGACTGATCCCTGAGGTACCCCACTTGTGACTTGCATCTCTTCTGATTGTATACCATTTACCACCACTCTCTGTTTTCTGCCCGTCAACTAGTTTGCCACCCAATTGACCAACTTCTGATCCCTCCGCGCCTACCCAGCTTATTTATCAATCTTCTATGTGGAACAGTGTCGGAAGCTTTGCTGAAATCAAGGTAGGTGACATCAACTGCTCCCCTTTGGTCCATCACTCTGGTTATCCGGTCAAAGAAATCTATGAGATTAGTTTGACAGGACCTTCATTTTGTAAACCCATGCTGTCTTGGATCCTGTGCTCCTATGGATTCCAGGTGTTGCACTATCCTTTCCTTAATGAGTGCCTCCATAATCTTGCCCATGACTGAGGTAAGACTGACTCTTCTGTAGTTCCCTTCCTCCTCCCTGCTACCACTCTTGTGGAGTGGAATCACATGAGCCCTTCTCCAGTCTTCTGGGACCTCTCTTGTGCTAAGAGACTCACTAAACAGTTCTGCTAATGGCTCTCCTAGTTCCACCCTTAGCTCCTTAAGTACCCTGGGATGCATGCCATCAGGTTCCATTGCCTTGTCCAACCTGAGCTTAGTGAGCTCTTGTAGGACCCTTTCTTTTGTGAAGGGAGTAGTGCTCACCTCCTTTCCCTGTGTCCATGGTGCTGAGCTGTGGGCCCTGCCCTACCTTCTCTTCAGTAAATACTGAGCAAAAGTATCTATTTAGGATAGATGCTTTTACAGGGTCCTCCTCCTCACATGCTCCCTTTTCTCCTTTGAGCTTAGAAATACCCCCTCTGGACTTTTTCCTCTCACTAATGTGTCTATAGAAAGTCTTGTCACCTTCTTTTACTGTCCATGCTAGTGTTTCCTCAGTTTGGGACTTTGTCTGCCTTACTGCCTTCCCTGCTTCCCTTAGGGCAGTTTGGTATGCCTCCCTATCTTCATCCCACTGTGTTCCCTTATATTTACTGAAGGCCAGTCTTTTGGCTCTGACCTTTTCTGCTACTGTATTTGAGAACCAAAGTGGTTTCCTTCTTCTTTTGCACTTCCTTTTCTGTAGTATGTGTTAGGTCTGTGGGACAGCATTGCTTGGTAAGTGTCTACTGTGTGTTAAAGGTTCTTCAGGTGTCCATGATTCTTTAATTCAGTGTAATTTGCTATTTGGGGTCATAATACCCTAATTGGCAGTCAATTTAAGTCACATTAACCTAACTGGCAGCTAATAGAGGTCATAATGCCCTAACTGGTAGCTAGTTTGGGTCATAAATCCTAATAGGCAGCTATGTGGGGTCATAAATCCTACTAAACCATTAGTTAGAGTAATAATACCATACTTGGTTACATCATACATGAGGAATAAATTAAGCCTTTTTCAGTGGGAAGAAGTGCCAACCATATCATATCATATATATATATATATATATATATATATATATATATATATATATATCTTCTTTGCAAGAAATGCAACATTTAAGGTTCAGGGTAAAGCAACAAAATTAGGGAAATGTGGCTTTAGGGTTTCCAACCCTAAAACCCCAATGCCACCCCTAAAGCACATCAGGGGCAGAGTCTTCATTGAGGTTGTTGACCTTCAAGCTCTCCCACTTAGGTGTGTATGTTTCTGAAATGTATATAATGGGGTGAGCTTTAGGGTTGACAATCCCTAGGAAGACTCTCTCCTGATTTGCTTTAGTGGTGGCATTGGGGTGTTAGGGTTGGAAACCCTAAAGCCAAATGTATTTTATTTTTTTTTATTTTGAAAAGTTTCACCTGGGAAGGCATACTGAGGCACTATAGCTAGTTTCCAGATACATCCAGGGGAAAGGAAAGAGAGGATACATTATTGAATACTTAATCAAAATAAAAATAAAATATACATAGTGGTAAGCCCGTACATAAAACATTACGGCAAATACCAAACATTCAAGTGGGACAGGCAGGCAATACATATCATATATACACTGAATCTATATATCATTTTAGTTATCATTTACACACACACACACACACACACACACACACACACACACTGACTTAGTACACATGAACGTAATCATAAACATAAACATAGTACACATAAAAAACACACACATATATATATATATATATATATATATATATATAATGCTTTAAAACAATTGATGGTAGGAGGTGGACTTTCACAGAAAAGGGGAAAGGGGGAGATGGATGGGATAGCCAGACAGGCCTGCACCCCCTTCAGGATATAAACCCCACCAAGGGATAAGCAGGGGGGAGTGATAAGGGATAGATTGGGCCTACACCCCTCCAGGATGAAAACCCCACAAGGTGATTGGCAGGGGGAGCAAAAAAGATGGATTTAGGGACTGAATTCTGATACATAGAGGTAAGGTGGGGGACAGGAACCTGGCAGAGAAGGGTGAATAAGTTTAGGAAATGGGGAGGTGGTAACAGGGATCAAGGAGGAAGGGTGGAGATAGGAAATAAAAAGAAATAATTAAGAGAACTGAGGAGGTGGGAGGAAGCTACCCTTACCCAGGAACGGAACCCCAGGGTTATGAACACAACTCAATACAAACCCAGATAGTGCTATAGGCTAGAGGCATGACTAGGGAGGAGTAGGAATAAGGTAAGCAGTAGGAAAATGAAATAGGGATGGAGCAGAAAGGAGTAAAGAAGGGGAGGTTAGTCAGGAGCAATTGCAGGAGGGGGGGAAATGTAGTGCCAAAGAAGAAGAAGGGATAAAGAACAAGTGGATGCAGCAGAGCAGATATCTATAAGGAGGGAGTTCAAGATATTAGGAAAGTGATAAGAGAAGACTGTTCTCCATGAAGTGGAAAGCCAGGAAGAGAGGGCAACTGTCCTAAAGGGGAGTTGTGGAGGGAGTGGGGTAGGAGGGATGGAAAAGAGGGAGTGGAGATAGGGTGGGATGGAACCAAGCCAGAACTTTTAAATTAATGATGCACTATGGGCATTTACTACCTTTGTTGCTTTAACCTGAACCCTAAATGTTGCATTAAGGCAGTTTTTTGCAAAGAATTTCCTTACTTTTTGAGATAGTATAATCATATCCTTATTTTCCTGTTGGAGCATGGGGCCCACACCCAAGCATCCATACTTTTTGAGATAATGTAATTATATCTTTATTGGTCTGACAGAGAACAGGGCACTCTTGGCCCTGTGCTCCCATCCATCCATAGATGCATATATGTATGTTATGTGTAAGCACAGGTTCTTCCAGGCCCCACACTTTCATTTGTAGGACAACAGCAACCAAATTGTAAATATAGCCTTCCTATTATCCCACCTCATGCGTGAGGTATTAAAAATGGTCAGATCCCCACCAAAACACCATTCTTCTCCACGGCAGCATCATTCCATGCCAAAGGCACAAAAAGATATTTTGGGCAAGATTTTAAAAATGACAGTTGTCACATTCATGAGGTGGTATAGAGAAATTGCTATGTTGATAATTTGGGGTTAAAATATTGAAAATTAAGAAATTTATGACTGAGCGTGGTGAGATGTCAACAGATGAGCACAAGTTTGCCATCTTAGCATATTTTGACTACAACTTTTCAACATATTCTTCTTATGACCCCACCTCATGAACAAGTATGGTGAAAATGTTTAAATCCTGCCTGAAAGGTGATTTCATCAACTGACCGCAAAATTATCTTTTGGGCAGGATTTATAAAGTGACCCCAACATTGTTCAAGAGGTGGGGTATCAAAAAGGGTATGTTGAATATTTGGTGTTAAAATCTTGAAAAATGACAAAGTTATGCTCCAAAACTGAAAACCCCATTGAAATATTTTAAACCACATTTACTAGCCATGGGAGAAAGTGGGTTTTCCCATCTTTGCGAAACTCCGTGGAAGTTTCCGAACTTCTGCCTGTGGTGGATTGGAAAACTACCATGAAACGTTTGGGTGAAATTCCCTTAAAAATAAGCCCTGGTGGCTAGTGGTCCCTACCCCAACCTGCCCCACATGGAAATAACATATCACTGGTGGCTAACACTCCCTCCCCCACTGGATCACCACCCCAACTTCTAAAAAAAATGTCCCTGGTTTTCATTAGCAATCCTTCCCCCATCCCCTGCCTGACAGTGCCCACAGCCCAAGAAATGCCCTGTTGGCTAGTGGTCCCTCCCCTTCACCTGGTTACTCCCTGAATTATACAGTAACCCCCCATCCCTATCTCCATTGGTACTGTTTAAAAAAAATCCTTGCTGGTCTATTGGTTTCAGTCAAGCCCCTCTCCATCCCCAATCCCCAAATACATTTTTATTCCCTGGTGGTCTAGTGCCCCACACCTCCCCACCCCAACAGGTGTCCCACCACTCTGCTTCCACCCCCATCATAAACCCCAGTGAGCAGACTGGCACACGCTCCTCTCTCCTCCATGGCTGACCCACCCACTGAGCTGTCAATGAATGAGCGCAATCCTGTCACAGTGCAGTTGGTGGTTCCAGCAGCAAGATGTGTCTCCCATATCAGCATGGATCTTCAGTCTGGGACCTGTAAGAGTGCATGAGGGTTTGTGTGTGGTGGTCTGGGGGGTGGTGGCTGCTGAGTGGGAGGTACAGGTGGATAGGGATATGATTGGTGAAGGACCTTTTCTTTCAGGTTAAGTAAAAAACATCAAAGGCCATTTTCTTTATTACAGGCACAGTTGTAAATTGGAGGGGGCCACTGGACACCAGGGATACATCAACCAGTGATGGAGGGGTGGCCACTGGAGGGTGGGGGTGCCACTAGACACCAGGGATTTACACATTACAGTTATGGGGCAGGGATGGAAGAGTGGGACAGTGGAAGACACTGGACACCTGGGATTGATCAACCAGTGATGAGGCAGCCATCAGAGGGTGAGTTGTGCAACTAGTCATGCGGGATTTGTATGTTACAATTATGAGATGGGGATGTAAGGGTGGGGGGCACCACTGGACACCAGGGAAAATGTATGTAATAAAAATATAATATAAACACAGAGGCAACGATTGGAGGGTGGTGCCACTAGACACCAGTGAAAAATTTTATAATATGGAAAGAATGGTCAGAGGGTGGGGGAGGGGTGGTGCTACTAGACAACATGAAAAATTCTGAAAAATATAATCTAGTAACAGACAAAGCAATTGGATGGTGGTGGGTACCTCTAGACACCAGGGAAAATTTAGAAAAATAACAGGAAGCAGTAAAAAATATTTTTTTTTGTTTTAGTTCCAATTCTTTTCTCATGATACATGATAATTTTTCATTTGAATGAAAAAGGACTCACAAAAAAGGATCTAAGTGAGTCACAAAAAAAAAAGAATTAAAAACTAAAAAAAAATTCAGGGTAATTTTTCCAGAAAAAAACATGCAGAATCCAACTAATGGAGTCCCAATTACCAAGATACTTGTTTTGTTGTCTCTGCAAGATGTCATTTTGGGGAGTTCTGACATTTTTATTTGAAGAAAACAAGGTGGCAGAAAATGAAAAAGGAATTTCCCTCACGAAAAAGGATTGGCCTCTAACAAAACAGGATCCCTTTTTTGCTTGACCATATTCTTTTATCGTTTCTGGAATCTATCCAGGAGACTGCTTTTCCCATTGACTAAAATGGGAACTATAACATTTAATAACTTTGAATGGATTATTATTTTTTCACCAAACCAGCAAAAGGATCTTCTGTGGGCCAAGTCCTTTCTACCTTGAGAAATTCAGACCAAAATTCAAAACCATCTGAGAGTAAGGTGATGACAAAAAAACAGCCAAAAAAGATGACTGTTTACATTTTTGCATGGTCTGCATCTCAGAATCCATGCAACTGACTGCAACTAAACTTGTAACATAAGGAGCTCTACCCCACGAAACCACACTTGCAAAATGTCATTCAAGTCTGTTGAGTGGTTGTGAAGTTATTAAAGTGCAAAATTTGAGGTTTAACATAGAAAACCCTGCTCAACCCTAGATATAGGGGTGCTACCACGCTCCTATAATATATATGTTTGCCATACCTGTGAGTATATTAAAGGGCGACACCACTCATGATGTCATCAGATCAATTGGCATGAGAACAAAAAATAACAATATTTCTTGTAGAATGTAGCATATTCATCTGTCTGTCTGCCCGTCCATCCATCTATCTATCTATCTATCTATCTATCTATCTATCTATCTATCTATCTATCTATCTATCTATCTATCTATCTATCTTTCTTTAAAAACTGTTGACCCAAACAAGAGATACATCAAAAGATAAAAATGTTTTGTGTTTATAGTAGTGTGGCAGTGTGTTTGCATGTGTTTCTGTGTCTGCACATCATTTGGGTATTAGTGTGTGTGGGTGCGATGGGATGTTATTAGGGGGTAATTGATAGCTCTCAAAGGGCAGAAAACAACAATAAAGGAACAAAAGGACAGGCCCAGTTAACTCATTGGGCTGTATATTCAATACCATAGTGGGGCTTTGCAGCATGCATCCATCACATTTACATGAACTGCACATGGAATTTAGACCACCTCAGACATGAGCTACCTTTCAGGCACAGTTGCTATGATTTGCAGCTTGGCATGCATTTACAGCAAGGGTGTCTGCTTTCCAGCATGCCAGATAACTTATGGCACCTGCCGGCACAGCTCACTGTGGCTCACCTGCCAACATTCTGCACACCTCATTGACAGGCACTTTGCTGCCATGGTTTCGCTCTTCTTGCTTCACCATCAGGTGTTCTCTGTTGCAACGGCATACCTCAAAAAAGTAATGTGAGTGTCACTTATGTGATGCAAGCTGCTGTAAATTTTGGCAGCTGTCTAAAAATGTTTGAAAATAGCATTCAAATGTTTTGATGCATTTCAGAGGATGCAGACAAAGCCTAAAATTGAGAACTGCATATGTGTCTTCCCCTTTGAAAAAGTAGTCCCTAACTTTTTTCTGTCCTAATTCATGTACACATCTATGCAACCATGTGTGTGTGTGTGTGTGTGTGTGTGTGTGTGTGTGTGTGTGTGTGTGTGTGTGTGTGTGTGTGTGTGTGTGTTTTCATGTGTATTGTTATTGTGCCTTTCTTTTCAACAGGCATCCACTTCACTTTAGTTTTTGATGTTTAAGACCAGAAATTGATTATGCCTTTCACTCTTGTATGTAGTTGCAGTGACACGAGTTTTATATTTCATGTCTTGTGATCACTGATGGAAATTTATATCTTTTTAAATTCAGTACATGTTCATCTCTCTAAATCTGTTTTCCAAGCTACTTGAATGTGGAACATGCTGTGGTAAAAGAGACAACCTATTAAACATTGTTAAATAAGTAAACCAAAGGCCAACCTGATATCACAATATATGGAGACTATAACTACTTAGTTCCATGTCCTGTTTGTTATACTACTTATGATAGAGAAGCTAAAAATAAACTGCATGTCTAACTATAACAGCATATGACAGGAATTAACAGAGTGGTGGGAATCCTACACTTAGCCACACATGTCATTAAGGTGGTCTGAGGTGCTACACCATCACATACTGTAAGTGTGCAGGCACATCCATAGTAAAGTCACAGAAGTCTTCCAGAATGCATATCCACAGTACAAAATATGTGTCATATAGAAATTATATTCACACATATTCATATATCCTACCTGTTGAGTGCAATCCAGGGGTTTGGATGGACATACACACAGTGTGAGCAAATACTGAACCAAAGTAGAAGATAAGAGGTATGTACACATATGTACCCCAAGCTTATAAAAGATGCCACCCTGGGAACTGCAGATACATAGGCACATTCTCTACAAAATGCATCCATGCATCAGGTGGAAGGATAGTGTAACTAGCTCATGCAATTCAAAGCATGAGTAGTGTGCAAAACACAAATACAGTACCGTAGTCTACACAAGGATACTCCACATACTCGGAAATCAATACATTACTGCAATGCCATTCACCTCCCTGCCCCACCCCCAGTCTGCACTGCAGGGAAGGGTATGTCATGTAACACACATAGGAATACACAGGTACATAGCACAACAATGAATAAGTACACTGATACAGTCATAGTTTACAAAAATATGGTGGTTTAATGAACAACACTCAAAAAAATTGTTGTGTGTGGGGTTTTTATCCCAGTTACTGTGGTGGGCCACTCCCCATGCCAAGACTCCATGGCACCTTAGGCATTGCAACTGATGGGTGCTTGTCTCAATTACTGGGCTACATAATACCCATCTCAATTACTGGACTGCATCATACCCATCAGCTGATATCACTCACATGGCTAAGGGGCAACAGACTTCTTGGAAAACATAAACTGAACTTACAAGCTCAAATGGGCAGACTGGGTGGGTCATAGGCACTTATCTGCCGACACTGTCTATGTATATATGTATCTATGGCACTCTGGGCATTCATGGAAGGTCACAGTGCCCTCTGGCACCACCATTAGCTACAGGTGGAGCTGCCCCATTAGACCTCTGCTCAATGGTCCTTCTAATGATCACACTCCTCCTTGGGGCTATAGGGGTTCTACAAGTACCAGTGCCACTTTAAGTTGCAATCATTGTGAGGACCATGGGGGGGGCACTTTTTCTCATTTCGATATGCCCTTCCCAACTACAGGACATGATTCTTTATTATGTTGATGTTGCTCTGCAATGACAATGGGAGGACATCAGTACACATGAATACTTCAAAACACAAACTAAATATCAAACACAGCACTGTTATTTATATACCCCTTTCCTGGAATTCAAAAAGTTTTATTTAATTTCATACAGCCACAATGCAGCCCAGTGTACACATCAAACAACAGAAAACAAACAACAATACACAGGTGTGGCCTGACATAGACAGCCACACAAAAACAATCCACCCCTCCCACCCCTCCTCAATGGTATCAGCATTTAATATTAAGGATGGTGTCTAACCCAAGTCCTATACACCCCTCTATATGGCGTATAAAGTCTGCAACTTGCACCACACCTTTTCATGCCTTAGTAATCGGTTATTAACATTAGCAATGATCTTTTCTACTGACAAATTTGCTAGGATTTCCTGCAACCATTGTGAGTAAGATGTATTCTCAGTGTCTATCCAGTGCTGAAGCACTAATTCTTTAACTGACTTGGCTATTAGTGCCAGATGATATTTCCGCTCAAAAAATGAAATGTGGGAATAGTCCCCAATTAGGCAGGCTGCAGGTTCTATGTGTTCCACCACACCCAATAAAGGGTCAGCTTTTTTGCTTTATAAGGGACCAAAGCAGGGATATCTTTTGGTACTCCCCCCAAAATATGCCTCAGAGACCCCTCTTCTTGCATGCAGTGTCTACAGACTGAGGAGGGGTATTTGCCCATCTTAGCCAATCAAACTGGGGTAAGATACTTATTTGTCAATAATCTAAAACTGCATTAATCTTAACCTGTCTTGGGATATAAATCTATGGGTGTCTGCCCATATCCTGGGCCAATTAAGTACTCTGTCTGGAAATTGAGCATTCCAGTATGTAGAGGATCCATCTAGTTGTGGGTATGCCCTCTCAAGGAGCTGCCTGTAAATGTTAGATACTGCATTTGGCTCGACAGCTGCATGACTGAGTGGTTGCAGGAACCTATCTTGTTCATCCACTGACTGGGCTACTGGAGATTTAAGCAGCATGTTTCTAAGCTGAAATACTTTATACGCTGATTGTTTCCCCAGGTTATAGCCTTTAATAATATCTTCCATGGGCAGAATTTGCCCACTGTGCAGCATGTAAGTTACTCCTTTATCTGTGGTATCCATGATGGCGTAATGTATGTGCCTCCAATCTTAGAATTGTGATTATTTACTATGGGCTGATTGGGATCCTGCTTGTGTCTGTAAGACAAAAATTCACACATCTGGGAGTGAGCTCTAACCGACATCCCTATTGGTTAGGTAGTAAGTTTTGTTGGGAGATGTTTCATGGGGATATATAGTAAGGTTTCAGGAGCTAAACCTTGTTCAGCTATCAAAGCCCTTTCAATTGTGAGCCATAAGGGTATTTATTGATCTGTATCAGCCACCCTGTCCTTATCCATCCACCTCTAATATTTCGCTGAATGACTTGCCCAATAGTAGAATTTGAAATGTGGTAGTGTAAGTCCTCCATTACTCTTAGGGACCATTAACTTATAATAGGCTCGTCGGGCCAGTTTGCCCTTCCAAATAAACTTAAAAATCAAGGTATGTACTTTGAAGAACCAGGTGTGTGGTAACCGTAAGTTCAACATGTTAAGGGGGTAGAAGATAAGGGGCAAAATATTCATTTTAATCAGGTTTATTCTACCCCATAGCGAGATCGGCAATATACACCACCTCTCCAAATCTTGATCTATAACCTGAAGCAGAGCATCCAAATTATATTATTTCGAGAGTCTCACTTCTCTAGTTAAAAAAATTCCTAAACATTTTAGTTTTTTGGCTTCCCCCCTTTAACCCTAAGTCCACCACATCTTGTTTATCTATAGACAAACTGAGAGGTAAAATTGCTTTCTTCTCCAGGTTTAGTTTGTAAATTTTAAAACTGGGTGATTTCCTGAATCAGGTGTGAGGCATTGCTGATAGATACCCTAGGATTAGAGAGATGGAGAAGTATGTCATCAGCATATGCTGATACCTTAAATTTTTGTTCCCCTATTGTTATCCCTTGAATCCCAGGGTTCAACCTAAACTGAGTCAGGAGGGACTCTAAATATAAACTGAATAAGAGAGGGGACAGGGGCACCCTTGTCTGGTTCCAGAAGCCAATAAGAAGGAAGAGGAGAGAGCTCTGTTGCAGTATATCCTGGCACTGAGTTTATTTTAGATGGCCATGACCCACTGTACAAAGAGGGGAGGGAAACCAAACCTGAGCAAGGTCCTAAAGAGGAAACTCCAATCCACCCTATCACTTTCTCCATGTCCAGGGACACCAACGTCATAGGAATTGCACTTTCCTGGGCAACAGAGAATATATGATCCAATTTTCTCTGATGGTCTACAGATGACCTACCCACCATAAATCCCACTTGTTCTGCACCTATCAGGGAGGGCAAAACCTGACTCAGTCTATCCGCCATAAGCTTAGTTAGAATTGTAATGTCATAATTCAATAGCGATATCGGTCTGTAATTTGATACTTGCTTTGGGTCCCTCCCCTGTGCAGTACCACAAGCAGAGCTTCAAAAAGACAGGGATCCTGACAGTCTCTTTCCAAGATAGTTTGAAACAACCTTTGTAGCCATGGGGTCAATTCCTTATTAAATACTTTGTAAAAATTAGAGGAGAAACCATCTGGACCCTGTGCTTTGTCTAGGGGTAAGGCATCAATCACTAACTGCATTTCCCTGTCAGTAAAGGGGGAGATTAGCTGGGTTTGTTGCATGGGAGTGAGGGTAGGTATAGGCAAACTCACCAGGTATGCATCTATCTGGTCTGCTGAGGGTGGGTCGGGCCTAGCGCTATAGAGTTGCTTGTAAAAATGTTCAAACTCTGAAATAATGCACTTAGGTTCCATCTTAAGGGATTCATCCTTGGTTGAGCTGACCACCTTAATAAATCTAGACACTTCTTGTTGTTTTACCCATGGTGCCAATAAGTGGCCTGCCTTCTCTCCTTGATTGATATAGGAGGATCTTGATTTTAGTATAGCATATTCTGCTTTTTCCCCAATCAAGTCATTATATCTAGCCCATAGCTTCACAAGCTCTTGCCGGCATGAATATGGAGAGGATGATGAAATATGTTTTTCAGTTTCCTAATTTGACCCAGCAATTCCAGTACCTGGCTTTCCCTCTTACATTTCCTTGTGGAAGCAATCCTTATAAGTTTGCCCCTTAGGAAGCATTTTAAAGTCCCCCTCTCTATATCAAACCGGCCTGTGGATTTTAAGTTTTCTTGGGTGTACTGTTCAATGATTGTTTAATCCTCTCTATCCACCCAATCATCCTTCAATAACCTGTTGTTCATTTTCCATATTGTGTCTGAATGATGGGTGGGTGATAGGGACAGAGCAGATTTCGCCAGAGAGTGATCTAATATAACTTCTGGGGAGATCTCACATTCCTTTAGCCCTCCCAGAAGCTGCTTACTTATTAGAAAGTAATCAATACGGGATGAAGTCCCATGAACAGGAGACGGAGACTGAAATGTATACTCCTTCTGGGTGGGGTGCAACACTCTCCAAGGATCACATATTCCCAGTTTGTTTATTAGGTCCTTGATAGCCCTTTGAGCAGGGGACAGACCCACTCTCCTTTTGTCAGTCCTGTCTACATCTGGTGAAAAGGATAAATTCCAATCCTTCTGAGCAAGAGCAGAGTGGACAGGAAAGGCAACAGGACATTAAGTAACTCCATAAAGAATAAGGGTGAGTCGATATTGGTCCATATATTGATCCAAGGACTATATCAGATCTGTCCAAGGATCCACTCACAAGTACATACATACCTACCCTGTGGGACTCGAATACATTGATGACATTGAAATCTGAGGGACTTAGTAACCAAAATGGCAACCCCTCTGCTCTGTGTGCTCATCTCTGCAGCATAGATTTGACCTATGTTGAGTCTGTTTAGCAGATTAGCTTCAGTGTCTCACAGGTGTGTCTCCTGCAGGAAAGAGATTTGTCCTTTCACTGCTTGCAGGAGTTTAAGTACTTTATACCTCTTGTGTTTATTGTGCACCCCTTTAACATTCCATGAACACACTTTTAAGCAATTAGCCATTTTTAACTGGTAACAACAGCAGAATAATACAATAAAAAGAAAGAGAGAGTAAACTACCCCTTTGCTGATTCCATGTCACCTTTCTCTCCCTCCCCCCGCAGCTGCCACAAAAGAGCAATGCAAAACCCCTTTGCCCTCCATTTCCCCCTACCCCTTCCCTCCTCTGAAGTAAGCATCCAGGTGGTATTATATGCTAGTGGCCAAACCTTACCACCAAGCAGTAACCAAGAAAAAAAACTGTAATGCCTGAGAAGTGATAAGGTTCCCTCTTTTGATTCGGTGCATGGTGCTGCCAATCAGAGCAGTTGTAACTCTTGGCCGTCACCACCCCCTACCCCCGCATTCCCCCCCTCCAATTAAGAAATCTACATGCACTTCCTTGCACAATCACCCAAGTGAACAAACTACTTAACTATCACCATTCCAAAAAACAGCAATGGTATAGATATCCAGAATTATAACTGTGAAAAGAATAAAAAAGAAAAAAAAGAAAAAATGTAGGAAGTTCTATTTGGTTCCTTATATTGTCCACAGTTTACTTTGATTGCTGCCCTACTGTGGTGATTAGTCCATAATAAATCTGGCTCTGTCTTATTTGTGCCAGTGTATCTCCGAGTAACGCCCCTGCTCCTCAGTTAAAAGAGACTAGATATGTCAGAACACATAACCTTGTCAGTATCCATTTAAAGTAAATCCCCCCAATGAGTCTAAAAGGAACGCATGGGGAAGCAGAGGACAAATTAAATTAGAGCGCTAAGTGCAAGGTAATGATCGGCTACTGATTAAGTCCTTGCAGCAGTACATACATTCGCATGGCAGAGCTCCTTGCAGATTGTCCTAGCGGGCAGTCACCCACACGATACAGTGCACATTTGCTTCATTGTACACTGTTGCTGACTCAGGAAGCCAGTGTTCTGATTTAAGCAGCCATTGTACAGCCTTGATGCACATGACTCCCTTTGAGAAATTACACAATCCAATCCAGCTCCATTGTATCAAATGATTCGTTCCAGACTATTAAGTTCTGATCCTTTTACAGCAAAGAATGCTCAAAATAAAATAAAATCAAGCTAACAACTGTCAGTACGTAGCAACAGATGAGCCATTAGCAGGAAAATAGATGCAGTGTAGCCTGGAGATATGCATTGGCATATTATGACACTGAATCCTTTCAGTGTACGAAGGTAGATCTCATTGGGATGAGGTAATCATTCAAGTCCAGATGTCTGAGCCAATTTCAGCCAAGTCTTTGCAGCACATGCTGGACTTCATCAAATGCATCATATCAGAAGCCATACTTTGGGGGAAAAGGCTGCAGTCTATGAAATAGTCACAATTGGCAATATAGTTGCCTGTTTTTATTAAACCAAAATAAAATGTTAATTTTTTTTACCTCCTCTCAAATCCAGACCTGGTTTTCAGCTTCTGTAAACTGTTACATTGTAGTGTGTATTACTTGTAGGCTTCCAGCATCCTATTCCAATTTTTTCTGGGGGGGATAGGCCCTCCTTCCTATTGCCATCATGGCTATAGATGGGCTTGTAACTGATTTAACTGGTTTGTGGGTTCTGTTTAGTTTCATTCTGGAGGTGGCTTCCTCACTGCCCCACCAGAAGAGTTCAACTGTGATGTGACATAGGAAGGGAAGGGTTAGAGTATGATCAGGAACAGTGTTTTCCATGTTCTCTAAAGTTTAGATAAGTGTCCTATAATTAAAGTGCTTTTGAGGAAAATTTTTATAATTTCTAATCTTTTTATCAATCTTTCTTTTTTCTGATACCCCACCAAGGCCACAAGAATCTTCCATCCTGTGATTTGTTTGGGCATCTGTAAACTTGTACGATCACCGAAGCCCTGACTGACTGCTGCAGCCAAATAATTGAACATTAAAAGGTCTTTCCTAGAGAGAAAACCACAAGTAAATAAGGAACAGTCAGTAACAGAAAGTGCAAAGAATCAGAAAAAGGAGTATAAGGACAAATACCAATAGAAAAGAAAAAAACAATTGGAAAGCCCATAATTATAGTGGAAAATACAGGGAGCTACTGGAACAACCACAGGTTGATCTAGCCCTGACACATGAGTGGTTAAAAAGAGGAGAATTTAGGTCACGAGATGAGAGACTGATAATGGCAGCCCAAGATAGTGGGCTATGTATAAGATGGTTCACAAAATCCATAGAAAAAACAGGCAAAACAGACAAGTGCAGGTTGTGTAGTACAGAATTAGAAACAGTTGTGCATCTCATGGCTGGATGTGAAGTACTCATGGCAGAGGGCCTGTATACCGAAAGACACAACAATGTAGCAGTACTGATTCACTGGAAACTGTGCAAACACTATAATATACAGGTAGCAGAGAGACACTGGAAACATGAACCACAGAGAATCACAGAGAATGAAGAAGTAATGATCACATGGGATCACCCAATACCAACAGCCAAGAAAGTAGAAGCAAGAAAACCCGATATTGTAATACAAGAAAAGAGAACAAAGGTAGCATTGCTGATTGAAATAATCACCCTTAGTGACTACAGTGTCCTGCGTACAGAGAGACACAAAATCATGAGATATCAAGATATGCAGTCAGAAACCAAACTAATGTGGAACAAGGACACACAAATTGTTCCAATAATGCTTGGAGCAATGGGAATAATCAAAAAGAACTGTTGGGCACATTTAAATATGCTACCAATACATGTGACACCTTATGAACTTCAAAAGGAAGCCATCTTGGGGACATTGCATGTGCTGAGAAAAGCGCTCTCAGCAAACATCAAAGACTAATACAGAACTAATTTCTTGAGTTTTGAATATGCCCTGGCTAAAGAATGGTGTCCATTCTTGCCACGGTATTAGAAATCCCTAAACATTTGGAGACACTAACCCAGAGAGAAAATGTGATAGAAGAACAAGAACACCATGCCAACTAGAACCTCTTTCATGTAACATAATAGTTGCAAGTTGTCGATGTGTACCCTCCTACCCCACCCCCCCAGTCAGGCTGCCTTCATCATTCCAATTGAAGAATCAGGCCATGACTTGCGATGAATTGGAAGGCCCCAGACAGGGTTTTGCATGGAGTTGAACTGTAAGTATTTTCCTTCAGGAGAAGGAGGAAATGAAAAGTACTTACAAAACATAATTGTGACTGTCCGATCTTAACCAGCATCATCACCAGCAGATTGTGTGGGACAACACAGTGTGCTGATATAGGTATTTAGAATGTTAAGAATCATGTATATTAAATACTGTCTCCTGCTGAAGTGGATGGTCACAGGGTTTTGTTTGCTTGTTTTTATTCCAGATTTTTAAATCACATTCAAGTCCCACACATTGAGCATAGCTGCAGGGTCAGCTAACTGCTGTAGCCCATGGGGGCTGTCAATTTCATATTAGCATCACCCCCTCTAAAATGGGAGTTATTGCTTTATTATAAAAGCTTCCCTCTAATGGGATTGCTATCAATGGGTAAACTCCATAGAGGCAGTATAGCCTAGTGGTAAGAGCACTGACATGTGAGCTGGGAAATCACAGGTTCAAACAATCACTATGCAACCTTGGCAAGTCACTTAAAGAGCTACTGTACTGCCTGTAATTAATATTAAATTTCAAAAGTAGTGCAGTATTTGAAAATTGAAATACACAAATCATCCATTAAAAAAAAGCCTTGGCCAATGCCTGTCATGTTTTCCTCCTTGTTAGTTTTAATACTTAAATTGTCATAGTTTGGAAATGAAGAGGTTCATATACAACGTTGTTGCTTTTTATAGAATCTGACAATAAGTTTTCAACATAACATCTGTATTATCCCAACCACGTGAACATGACAGGTGTCATTTATCAAATGTTACCTGAAATATGATTTTGTGGAATGATTGCAATAACATGTTTTGTAGGAGAATTAAAAGATGACATCTGCCACATTCATGAGGTGGGAAAAAAAGAACACTCAAGAATTCAAAAGCCAGCACTAGTTTAGAAAGGATGTCCCATAGATTAACTCTGACCACTTCACATCCTCAACTGTTCTGGGCTATCCTACATAATACAGATCTTGAGCCCTATCTCAGTTTTGCTAAAGGTAATCGTAATTATATGGTACTAAAATAATTAATGTAAAGCAATAAATATAAGTGAAGAAAAACAGAATACCATAAGCTCTTTCTATTGCTGGTGTAAAACAAAATAAAGTGACAAGACTCCCTATTTTTGCAGTAAAATTTGTTTAATCTGGAAAAGGATCTCCATCTTCAATTTGATTTATAGTCTAGTATTTGAAAACTTCCCAATATGTCTATGCATGAATCTAAATATTTATAGTTCTCTTGCTAGGATACTTTCTTCTCAACAGAGCTGTCACACTTATGTATGAGTCTATTTACATCTGAAGTGCTATATTTTTTTTAATTCTAATTAGCATTTAGTTCTCTGTATAAAGTTTTCTCCATGTAGCTGTTTTATCACAGTGCCTTATGAAGAGACCTATGGGACTTTGAAAGTGTGTCTAGTATGTTTCTGTTAATCAAATGAAAGTTATTACAAACTATTTCTTCTGCATTAATTGGACCAACAAGAAATTCTCAGAACACAAGCTTTCAGGCTACACTGAGCCCTTCTTCAGGTGACAGCAGTTTCTGGCAAAAGATTTCTATATAGCAAAAGCCAACATTATAGTTAACTAGAAAATGTATAATTTTTAGGCACTATGGCGTTCCTATGTACTGTAAATAATTTGTTACATATTAAATTTGACAGTTCTGTTGAGAAGAATGTATCATAGTAAGAGAAACAAGCATTTGTCAATGCCGAATGTTGCTTGCTTGTATGTGCTGCTTAGGTATTTGGAAGTGACAGTTTCATGCCTTCCTCCCAAGACATCCACTGTGTCTTTCCGTTCAGTATTCACAGAAGAGTGGGAGGGGCAAGGGTCACAGCAGTGCAGCAGTTGCCAAGGGGGTGAAGAGGTGGGCAATAGTCCATTCAAAGGCAAAAGAGTCCTGCAGGAGCTCATTAAATTGAAGGTAGACAAAGCGATGGAACCAGATGGCATACGTCCAAGGATATTAACAGAACTGCGAAGGGAGATAGCAGTACCTCTGGCAGCCATGTTCACTGAGTCATTCAACATGAGTGAATTGGAGGAGGGCACATGTGGTCCCTCTACACAAGTCCGGCAGTAGGGAGGAGGCAGGGACAATAGGCCATTCAGCCTCACCTCAGTAGTGGGGAAGATCATGAGACATTGTAAAGAAAGAAAGGATAGTGGGGCATCTAGATGCCATGGAACAGGACCATAGACAACATGAATTCACAGTGGGGACATCATGTCAAATAAATCTGGTTGATTTATTTGACTGGGTGACAAAGGAAGTGAATCAGGGTGGGGCAGTGGACAACGCTTACCTTGATTTCAGCAAAGCCTTTGACACCATCCCATATAGGAGGCTGATAAACTAGCTGGGTAGGCTGGACAAGGGGGAAAGGGTGGTAAACTGGGTTAGAAACTGGCTAACAGACAGGAGGCAGAGAGTGGTGGTAAATGGTATGCAGTCTAGGGAGAGGGGGCGACCAGTGGGGTGCTGCAGGGATTGGTCCTGGGGCCAGTTCTGTTCAATGTCTTCATTAGTAATATTGCAGAACATCTGAAGGGAATTTTTTCACCAAATTTTCAACATAGCCATTTTAAGACCTCTGCTCATGAACAGTGTCACTGTGATTTTCTTAATTTGTCCTGTACATTGATTTGCTTTTACCGACTGTGCCATTATGCGCTTCATGGGTGGAAACACATTTTGGGTGAGATGTGAAAATGACAGCTGTACTACTCATAAGAAGGTGTGGTAAAATGGCAGTGTTGAAAATCTGGGTGAAAATATTGAAATTCACGAACTACGACCGCAGCGAGGAACTGAACAACGACTGCGCGTAAAACAGTCATTTTGAATTTTTCACCAGATTTTCACAATCAGCCATTTTAACACCTGAGCCTATGAACAGTGTCACTGTGATTTTCTTAATTTGTCCGTACATTGATCTCAAACACCGACTGTGCCATTGTGTGCTACATGGGCAGAAACACGCTTTGGGTGAGAAGTGAAAATGACAGCTGTACTGCTCATAAGAAGGTGTGGTAAAATGGCAATGTTGAAAATCTGGAGTGAAAATATTGAAATTTCGTGAACTTACGAGCCTGCGTAGGAACTGCGCAACGCACGCTCGTAAAACAGTCATTTTTGGAATTTTGGCACCAAATTTTCAACATGGGGTTTGGGACCCTTCTCATGAATGATGTCACTGTCATGGTGTTATTCAGGCCGAAGGGTGATTTTGCGCAGTGACTGCAAAATCACCCTTGGGCCTGAATAACGCCATGACAGTGACATCATTCATGAGAAGGGGTCCCAAAACCCCATGTTGAAAATTTGTTAGCAAAATTCAAAAAATGCCTGGAGATATGCAACAAAGTTGAAACCCCTATCTAGCCCATTATACAGCTTACCGGCATTTCTCAGTTCTCGGTTGGCTTTGAAGAGTGCAGACGGTTCCCGTCCACCAAAGATCGTCGCGCCAGAGTCCGGAGGTAAGTATGGGGTGTGGGGTATGGGGAGGCTTGGTGCGCAGTGGGTGGGTGCGGGTTGTGGGAGGGGGGTTGGGAGATGCACCGCTGGACTGTTTTTGCTTTACAGGTTTTAAAAAAAAAATGACTACATGGGACATTTGCCACACTGGGGTGGGCTCCCAGCATGGCACAAGGACATTAGGGGGGCATTCAGCTGATGGGGGATTGGGCACCCCAGTTGGCCATGGCATTTGTTGCCATGCTGGGGTGGGATCCCAGTGTGGCACAAGGACAGGGGGGCGTTCAGCTGACGGGGGATTGGGCACCCCTGTCAGCCAAAGGATCGCTTGCCACACTGGGGTGGGCTCCCAGCGTGACACTTACCTGGGGGGCGCAGCTCAGCCAATGGGGATTAGGCACCCTGTTGGCTATACAGTGCATGCAGGAAGCGGGGCGGCATGCGCCTCACGGGTGTCTGTGGTGGGAAGCTGGTAGTATCAGGCAACCCGATATCTAATCGGTGCTCGCTGAGCGTAGCTCCCCTTTCAACCGTGTGCTACTGCATTTTGGAGCGTGTCATAGACAACTCCAAAATGCATTGGCTTACAGGGGCCGCACCTGCCAACACACTGACTGAATTGGAGGAGGAGGAGGTGACACACCTCCTAAATCTCCGATGATGGCACTATGTTTCTTGCACATGCGTGCAAGCAACATAACAAAAATAGTTAGATTCTTGCATAGACAAAAAGTGCTGTCTGAAATATTGATTTAGGAGTTGCTGGATAGTTTGAAACCTTTTCTGGACCAAAATATGCCTCATCATTAAAAAGTATCAAACTATTTAATAGAGATGTGCCAAAGTTTAATTTTGCCAGCAAAGTTCCTGCAAAGTTAGCAATTTTGCTGTGCAGAATATTTTACGACTTTTGAGAGATCAAAGAAATATTTCACAGGTGCAAATCTGCAAAATTCTGCCAACAAAATGCTGAATTTCACCCACAAATGGAGGAATTTCACCAGTAAATGGTGACATTTTGCCAGTGAGTGGTAAAATTGAACTGTTCGCGGGCAAAATTCAACATTTCACAGTCAGAATTTCGCACTTCACATCTGCAAAATATTTCGTGAAATTCACAAAATATTTCACAGAACGGAGTTTGCTGACTTCACCCATCTCTACTATTTATCAACTCCAAATTCAGTATTTCAAAGACTGCCTTTTTGTCTATGCAAACATCCAGTTAATTATGTTTTTTTTACTATGATACTTCCTCAAAATTAAAATGGACACTCAATATGTGAAGGTTTATTTACATCTGAATTGCTTAGTGCTTAGCAGCAATACATTTTCTTGATAACTTCAAAATGTGATTTTACTACATATAATGCTTTTTGTAGAAACTGCCATCACCGGCGGAAGGGCTCAATGCAGCCTGAATATATGCATTCTAAAAATTTCTTTTTGATCCAATATACTGCATCAGATTACCTGCTACTACTCCAGAATGTATCAGTTACGTACTTGACATCTTTTTTGCAATAACAATTATTGTATTTATGCATATTGAGCAGGGATTTAAGGACACATTACCCTTTTAACATAAAAAGCGCCCTTTTGACTGTGAGCACCACCCCCTCTCCCAACCATCTGGCACCCATGCAAAAGGAAATTGGGTACTCCAGTGTCATACTGGAGGGGGCTGCAATATGGTGCACATAGCATGTGGCCTGAGTGGTCATCAACATGGTATAGACAAATGAAGCCCTATTTGGAAACTGGCATGGGAAGTACAGAAACTAGCTGATTGAAAATAGAGAAAATCTGTTTTCAGTCAGCTCATTTCTGTACTTCCCATGCAGGATTCAATATGAGACAGTTTGCCTACACAATGCTGAAAGCCACTTTCAGGCCACACACTTTATTCACCATGTCAACAAATATAAAAAACATCTATTGTATATGGGTGCAGGGTGCTGAAGACAGAATAATAGAAGGTTGAATACAGAAACAGGCTGTGTCTGTCTTATGTAATATCTCTGCAATTTCTGGGAGGCAGAAAAACAAACTGTTCAACAGTGCCACAAGTGGTTCAAAAAGCACAAGAAATGTTGCTAGTAGGAAAAAATAAGAGACAGAATTGCAGTACAAAAAACACACTAAATGTTCTTAGTAGAAGCCTTAGGATTACATGTGAGCACAGCTGCTTCTATGTTACAATTTCCAGTTCTGTGATTGGCTAAGTATTACATAGTGAAAAGAAAAGATAGGCAGAGGGTGGATGGTATTGGGGTGGAGACTGATTATTCTTGACTTTGAATTAGTGAAGAAGGACCAAGCCACCCAAAGTCCTGTCTCAGAGCAAGAACAAATATATTTGCTATGCACTTGGAAAGAAAACATTTAAAGTATTAAACTATTAATTCTCATATGTAAAGCATAGTTGCATTGTTTCTTTTGCCAGTTAGAAAATGTTCTAGCTGGCAATACATGGTGTGATGTGTTGAGCAGTTTTCTACTTGAGTGTTGAAATAGCTGGTTCTATTCTCCTCCTCATACATCATTAACCCTATGACCTCACTGTCTGTGTCATCACCACTGATCAAGAAGAGCTAATCACTTGCTGCAAGATTGGTCACTTGTGATGTCACAGTGCGTGAAGTTACAATGTTGATGAGGTACAGAGAGAAACAGAACTAGATATGTCTGTCTCTATTTAAAGTACTTCTCTTTACATCATCAAACATTATGAAATCAAACAGAAAACTTTCTAATGAACAAATGTAAAACAAAACTTTCTTCAGAAACAAAAGTAATAGCTGATTACTTTTAAAAATTAAATAATGTTTTTTGCCTGCAATTGTTGGTGCTATTAGCTCTTTAATCTCTTATTGCGATGATGCTCCACTACCAGAAAAAATAGAAGTAAGACCCGAATGGAAATAAGATGTTGCATCTCAGCTGGGCTATCCTTGGTAAACAAATTGTGAAAAAAAACATAGTGCAACTGATTGTATGCATGTAATTATTATGGCACCTTCAGATCATAAAGATGTGTGCTATAACACAAAGGCATTCCACAACATGGATATGCAAGCGGTACATGATGCCACAGGACTTATAACATAGGTGTATGGCATGTTTTGAGACTCAAGACATGATACCTACTATATATTGAAGAGGTCAAGGCTGCATGCCCTGCTGCTGGAACCCTGGTTTTATGGCTGGTAAATGCACACACAGAAATAATACTGTGTGTCAGCATTTATTTATTTGTAATTATTGACAAGAAAAGGCACATTGAGCAGTAATAGCTTGTACACCTATCCATTTTGACAAATGCAGGTCCTCCATGGCTGCTTCTGAAGTTGCCGCTGTGACCTTGGCTGCTCATTTAGCAGGATGTTGTCCCTCTTGGAAGTGCAGCTACCTGATTGGTTGCAGCATGAGGGATGAGTGTGCCTTTCTGTGTCTAATTCTATTCATTGCTATCTGGAGTGGGGTAAGAATGTAGTGAGGCACATAATGCTGACGGATCTACACTAGCTATTGTGTGTGTGTAGCTGGTGTTGAATGACTGAACAGCCACTGCCATAGGATCATCTGGTTCATGGGAGGGGGGTGTTGGAAAGCAGCAAAGAGGCAGCTTCAGAAAAGAACCAGGGGGGTGGTTGCAGACTGTGTGTACCCACATGCAACATTTTATTTTTATGCTGGATTTGGGGTTAGGTGAGTAAAGTAAAAGTGGGAGAAATGTGCAATAATCATGGAATATTTCTTTATTTGCATGGTTTTCTATGAAGGACTCAATCCTCTAAGGTACCTGGGATGTGCTTGAGTTGAGCAAATCCAGATTGCTTCTCTTCATCCTAATGCTGCTCCACGATGGATGGCATCTACTGTCTCATCACCATGTGCCCAGTGTATCTGTAGAGCCCCATGCAGGAGCAACAGTTGGCACCAGGGGTGCTATACAGAAGGCCAGGCATTCAACTGGATGCTGAGGGTGGTACTGTAGTCAGTTTCCTCCTTCGCATTAAGCAGGAAAAAACAGGACATGGCAGTCCTCGGCAGTCCTCCTTGGACTTTCATATCCACATTGGGACAACATCCATCCATGTTAGTGCAATTTAATGGTGACTGAAGACCACACAACTATCCCACTCTACACAGAGGGCAAGGGGCTGGTGGTGTGAGGGACAGACTGGGCCCTAAAGTGAGTCCAGCAGCTTGGTGGTGGGGATGCATAGGTGCTATGGCAACCCATAAGGCTGTTTAAGTTCATCCCCCTCTTCCAGCCATACATGGCACCAGTTAGTGCACTGTGATCAGGCACAGGAATGCCATGACCACCCTGCCCACCACCAGCCTGGCAAGGCACATAACACTGCACATAGCCAGGGATTACATGCAGAGGGGGTACAAAGCCAGGGCTGTTGATGTATGGAGGTCTCCACATGTGAAGACAGGACCTCTGTGCACACCCTGTGTGCATAAGCATCACTCCGTGGGCATCAATCCCTTTGTGGATCAAGCTCAATGTGTGCAAAATGTTCCATTACAGCTGTGGAGTAGGGCAACCATTTGTGGGCTTTTGCAATTTTCAATCAACTTGTTCAGCTGATTAGTGCAAAAACAGTTTCAACCTATGGCCAACATGTGAGCAACATGCACCATGCTTCATGGTGCCTTTTTCTGCTCTACACAGATATGGCAGTGGCCATCCAATCAACATACCTCATTATGTTATTACTGAACACAGTCACTGAGACACATTTTATATACAGTGGCATACACAGACAGATTAGATGCATAACTGAACTGGTATTTGGCACACTGGAAATGTGCTTTGAGTACCTGAACAAGATAGATGGCACAGTAATGCTGGCCTCTGGGAAGGTGTGCCATTTTTGCTGTGTACTGCACAATCTTCTGCTACACAAAAGGATGCCATTATGAGAGGATGGGGATGATACAGCAGATTATGATGCTCCCATTGATGGGAACATGCCTTACCCCCTGTTTTCTACAACCAGACAGCTGCTGGGTACAGAAAGGTCAGGATAAGGCGGTCTGGTAATTTGTGATGGTATTCTTTATCACCTTGTGGGCAGTGTCTATATACTTCTGTTGTTGTGTGGGAGACTGTCTGTTTTATTATTACAGTACAAGTGCAGGTATGAACCAAGTATACTCTGCTTGATGCACATGTCAGTTAATGCCAGATGCCAACAACCATGGTTCCCTCCTGCCCTGGTCTCATGGAACAGTCCACTGGTACCGGACAGACCAGTGTTTGGTGGCCAGGCATGGGTGTATTGGGGTGTTCTGCCTGTGCAGTTAGTACTGCATTATTCTGAGCTGACATTTCTGTGATTTACTAGGTTTACTAGGTTTAATAAGGAAAAAAAGAAGGCTGTGGCCCATCAGGATTTTTTCCCCACACAATGTGGGCTAGTAAGAGTATGTATTGTTCATAGTTAGTCAAATGTCAAGCTGTTTCTTGACAATATCAAAGTTTCTAATGTCCACTAATTCTTGTGGCAGTGCATTCCAAGTCTTGGTGCCCGAACTGTTGAGTAATTTTTTCTTTTATTTGAGTTTGCCTTTTTAAATATAATCTGCTTGTTATGAGACCTAAGTATTCTTTTATTGTTAAAGAAGAAGAGACCACACTGAGCTGACAGCTATGGGAATCATAGGACCTTATAAAGGAACAAAATGTCCCCCTTACAGCACCTTGTTTGGAGGGTTTGAGGTATGTTGCCTTTAACCTCCCAGGGTATGTTTTATTGGTTAAACCAGAGACCATTTTTGTTGCCCTTCTCTGGACTTTCTCCAGTTGGGTTATGTTGCCTGCAAGATAGGGGTTCCAAAAGAGGGAGATCCATAATCCAAATGGGGTCTTATGTGAGCTCTGTATAGAGGGATGAGGCATTGTTTGGTTCTGGTGACAAATGTGTGTTTAATTTGACTCAAAAGGTAATGTGCTACCCTTGTAACTTTAGATCAATGATCATAAGATGAAACTTTTTTGTTAACGAGTGTTCACAGGTCTCTTTCTGTACTTGATGATTTTAGTGGAAAGTTATTTAGGTTGTATATTTTTTTGGATTTTTGATACCAAAATGGAGCACAACGCATTTGTCAATATTAAATTCCATATGATTTGTGTTTGCCCATTGTTCGATGTTACGTAAGTCAGAAATGAGATTTTTTAGATTGTCAGCTGAATCTATATAACTCCCAAGTTTTGAGTTGTCAGCAAACTTGGATAACCAAGTTTGAGACAAACTTTTAATATCACTAATATATAGATTGAACAATGTAAGTCCCAAGACGGAGCCCTAGGGGACTCCACTACTCACTAGACAGTGATCTGACAGTGAGTTGCTGATATTCTGTTCCCAAGCCAGATTTTTATTCAGTTTGTGAAACAGAATGAAAAATCAAAAGACTCAAGTTTAGAGACCAATTTATTGTGTGGTACTTTGTCAAATGCTTTACTGAAATGCAAAAGAATAACGTTGGATGAAATGTTGTTGTCTAAGCCTAAATTTATGTTATAGTCGAAGGTAACTAAATTAGTAGTACATAAATTCCTTGTTTTGAAGCCATGTTGTGATTTGCTGTCCAGATTAAGCAAATCTATTTCCCTTTCAATAAATGATTTGATTATCTTTTCCTTAGTTTTGCAGGCAACAGATGTGAGACTTATGGGTTGGTAATTCTGGACATTAGCTTTACTACGCTTTTTGTGAATGGGAGTTACCATGGCTGTCAACCAGTCCAGTGGGATGTGTCCAGTTTCAAGTGATTTGTTAAAGATCATTTTTAAGGGGACCTCTATTGTCTTGGCTGTTTCCAGTAGGAATCTAGGTGTAATGTTGTCTGGTCCCAGGCTAGATGCTTTTTAAGGTTCGCAAGGCTGACATAATCATCTTTTCTGAAATATTATAGTTTGTGGGCATATTGCACTGGTCATGGGAACTTAAAGCAGAGGTATCCTTAGGGGAGAACATGGAAGCAAAGTAAGTATTGAATAAATTTGCAGTATCTAGGTCTGAACTAATGATATTGTTATTATGAGATATTGGCACAAACTTCCTAGTGTTACCCTTTTTGCTGTTTAGGTAAGAATATAATGTTTTATGGGAGTCCTTAGTGTGAGCTATTTTAAATTCAAGTTTTATTTTAGCTTGTTTTATGGTTTGTTTCAGAAGACATAATATAGATTGATACTTTGAGTAAATGATTTCTTTATTTTGAGCCTTCTTACTTTTAAGTTTTCTAAATAGTTTCAGTTTTTTTCTTTATTAAGGATTTAATATTTTTGTTGAACCATCTTGATATTCTCCCTTTTGATTTGTATATTTTTTTTATTAGTGGGACCCATAACTTCTCTAATTGATGAAGTAATGATTTTAACAAGGTCCGTGCATTGTTTGTTGAGAGATGACACATTAGAGTTTCCCAGGCTTTAGATGAAAGTGAGTTATTTATGTTAATAAACTTTGTTTTATCATAGTTTTTATATGTGGGGCATCCACACAGGCATTCCACCTCCTTATATGATGGGATTATGAGGTGTTCCGTGGGTATGTTGGACATTCTATGGAAATAGCCACTTACAACTCCATGCCACTACACAGACAACTATGTGCATATCAATCTGTCACTCTGTCATGAATATGGTGGAGTGCATACTTGTTAAGTGGCTTGCACCATTAAAATGCCTTTTTTATGTAACACACAAATCTTTTTTGATCAGGTCCAAGATCATATCAAACATCTGGAAGCCTGATGCATTGCCCAGCATCCTAGTCACACTCAACAGTAATTGCCTGTGATAAGGCATCTCCAGGTTTTTGTTTATTCCTTGCTGCCTTGTAACATTTGTTATGAACTGATACCTCTGTCTCTTTGTCAGTCTCCACATATGATCTATTTTCATTTAACATTAACTTCTCAGATTTAGTGGCATTCTTGCTATCACCTGTGTATTCCATAATTTCTCTTCCAGACTCAATATCCTTTCCCTGATAGTTTTATATAATGCATTAGATTTTTTCCTGTTCATCCTTCTGCACGCTATACCAAAGATCTTTATTAGGGATTTCTTGTTAAAATCATCCAGCTCCTTTAGTATGTTTTTATCAAGATCCAACTTTCAGATCTTTGCTGTACCACTGGTATGTCCACTGCATTGTACAAATCAAGTTTTGTCTTACTTCTCACATCCCTTTGTTGCTCCAAGGTTTTCTTAGGTTGTTTAAAATATCTTGCCATAGAAACACTAAGGAACCAATGCACAGAGCATTGCATGCCCCTCCAATAGCACAGAGAGGCCAGCGGGGCCATGGGTTGTCCAATTCACATGTGCAGGTCACCTTAAGGCATGCAGGATGGGAGCACACTTCTGACTAATGCCCAACCCTGAGCCAAATGCCAGACTTCATATGGGGCTAGGATTTGGTGGGCGTGGGGGCCATGGGTACTGTAACATACCATTCACAGTCCAGTTTTCACAGTGCAAAGAACTGGGATCTGGGACAGACAATTCAGCCCAATGATCTACTGTAGAAACTAAGCATGCCCCTTCTGCATGGTTACAACAAACCCCTGGAGACCTTATTGTACTTCCCTCACCTTCCTCCCATCTCCAAGGCAGTCATGGAGGGCCACTTGAACATACAGCACAGTTCATCAATATTCTATTAATGAATATTTTGTCCAAAATGGGGACATGGTAGTCCTTGGAGGATTGCCATATCCCATGATCCCCCACACTATGTGGAATGGGGTATCCACTGTTGAGCCAACACAGGCATCTAACTTGATGCTCTGTGTTCAACACAGCTTTGCCCCACAAAGCACCCCCTGTCACAGCACAAAGCTCCACATACATCAAGAGTGGTATTTGGGGTGAAGCTATGCATCTGGGATATGTGTGAATCACACTTACCCTGCAACACTTTGTTCATCCGGTCCTAATAGCGTATGCCTTTATGTGGTATAATGGCAGGCCTCAAGGAAATTTGTTAGGGTCAATGTATAGCTAAGTGTCTTCAATCACCTAAAAGGTGCCACTATCCCACAACAATACCCAGCCAGGAGTGTTTTATTGTTATTTTAGAATGGGATCAAGATGCTTGCGGATGGGTACATATACATAAATAACATATTTGTAAAGATTTGTGATGATGAGGAAAAGAAAATCCACCCTCATAAAGTAGTACACAAAAAGTAGATTAAAAAATAACCTGCCCCTTCATCCTAGCACAGTAATCCCTTCTCCTACGGTAAGCTGTCCCCTAATTCAGAATCCATAACCCACACCCATTATAGACTTAGTAACACCATCCACTTATAAAATTAATTTTTTTTAATGTTTACTTGCTAGTGCCTTAGCAGTGCCACTCACCCATTTAGTGTATTTAACAACCCAAACCAATAGTGACAGATTTCAAAAGCATGTACATGTTTAGTGCTTCCTCAGGTTTAAACAATGGCCTGATTGGTGTTCTGACAAATGCTACCAGAAGCAATTTATGGACATACAAGCTGTTAATTATGGTTGTTAGCAATGGATGAGTCATGTTCTTACCAGTCTGAACACACTACACCTTATGTAATGGTCTCTGACAGATACCACCATCAATGTCTTTCTTGCTAACACATGCACAATCACTGCTGTTAAAGGCTGACAAATATGGCCTTGTGAGGCACTCCCCAATTTACTGTTGATTGCAGCTTAATTGCCAAATCAAGGCCTTAGCAGATATTGATAGTTGATATCATTGCTCCAATCACAGCCAGTCGTCTATGTTTTCATGGACAAAAAAGGTTATCCATGATCATCCCTGTTCTGACTCTGATCTTTGTCCATGAGTACTCCATCCATAGTTTGTCCATAACTGATGAATATGCACAAATATCTTGAAAAAAACACAACATCAAGAAAGACTCATCAGGAGGGCTAAATCCATTTGGTAAACAAAGAAGTATTCTGATAAAATATTCTGATAAAGTAACCTCTTAAAATATGTCATCTAGCTATCAAGGTTGTCCATTATCTAACTATGGTTTTTAGCGTCCATGCTAAATAATGATTTACAAGGTTTGTTTGTTTGTTTGTTTGTTTTTTAATTATGATAGTAATCAAATGTATTCTCATTAGCATCTTGTTAAAGGTTATATCTTGGATGGTATCATGGTATCCAGGGAAAAATATAAACATTGTAAACATTATATTTATTACATTATTAGTTCCATCATTAAAACTACTTATGTTATACATTATAAAGCAACATTGTGTAAAATATTTCCAGTTGTCAACTTAACCTTGCTTTGAGATGGGCTCACTTAAATCCTTTATAGGGGCCTCGATCATTTTAATTGGTGCTAGAGGTACCAACCTCAAGTATGCAGATTAGAGTGAAAGATACGACTCTCTAGATTTATTTTATTTCTAGCTGGACTCTTTTTATGTTGGCTTGCGTGCATGCGCAAGAAACATCTTGCCACAGTGCGAGTCTTGGGGGCACGGCTGCTGTTGGGCAAATGCAGGGCACGCATCAGTAGGTGCATCCCTCATTCCCCAATCAGCCTGCATGGCACCGCCACACCATGCATACATAATGGGGCCAGCACATCAAAGCAAAGGACCACTGCAATCATCATATGCAGCGGTCCTTTGCTTGTGTTCCTCACCGCCATTATGGCCATGGTTGGCGGCGGGCAGCTGCCCTCGCCTATGTCGACATCGGGGTGCCCAATCTCTGTCGGCAACCCCCGTGTTTGTGTGCTGACAGGGAGCCTGACTCCCATCGGCATCCCCACAAATGTGGAATGCCGAGAGGTGCCCAATCCCCTCAGCTTCGCGCCCCGCTGCGTTGCATGCCGATGGGTTCCCACTCCCGTCGGCATCCCCCAACTGTTGAATGCCAAGGGGTGCCAATCCCCTTGGCTCGGCTCCCCTGACTTTGTTTGCCCGGGGTGCTCCAATCCCACGGCGCATTAACCCCCATGTTGTTTGCTGGGTGAGGGTGCCCAATCCCCGTCAGCAACTGACCCCCAAAACCCACTTAGGTGGCATGCTGAGGAGCCCACCCCAGCGTGCAAATACCCTACAGTGCCAAATCTGTCCCATAGCAGGTTTTCCCTAGAAAATGAAAACCATCCCTCGTATTCTAGGTCCCCTTCCCCCACCGCACCCACCCACTGCACCTGCCTCCCCTCACCCCATACTTACCTCTGGACTCTGGCGTGATGATCTTCAGTGGACCGGGAACACGTCTGCACTCTTCAAAGCCGACCGCGAACTGAGGAACTGCTGGTAAGCTGTATAATGCAATGAATAGGGTTTTTTCAACTTTGTTGCATATCTCAGGCATTTCTTGGAATTTTGGCACCAAATTTTCAACATGGGGTTTTTGGGGCCTCTCCTCATGAATTCTGTCATTGTCATGGCATTAATTGGCCTTGGAAGGTGATTTCGTAGTCACTGCACGAAATCACCTTTCAGGACCCATTAATAAAATGACAGTGCCAGTGATCATGAGGTGGCCTCTCAAAAAGCCTATGTTCCAACTTTGGTAGAAAAAAATCCAAGAAATGCCTGTTTTACGAATGTGCGTTGCGCAGTTGCTACGCAAGCTCGTAACTTCACACATTCGCAATATTTTAATGTGGTATTTTCAGCATTGGCATTTTTCTACACCTCCTTGTGAACAGTGCAGCTGTCATTTCCCATATCCTGCCCAAAATGTGTTTCCGCACTTCCAGCGCACAATTGCGCAGTCGCTGTGGGAAATCAGTGTTTGGGCCAGATTATGAAAATGACAGTGACACAGTTCATGAGCAGAGCTCCTAGAATGCCTATGTTGAAAATTTGGAGCTGATACTCCATAAAATGACTGTGTTATGAGCGTGCATTGGCAGATTGCGCATGCTCTGCAATCATGCATTTGTGATATTTTCACTCTGGATTTCCACCATTGCCATTTTACACCTCTTGATGAACAAGTACAGCTGTCACTTCCATATCCTGCCCAAAATGTGTTTCTGCACTTCGGCGCAGAATAGCGTGGTTGCTATCTTGAAATCACTTCTTGGGAGACTTTGAGGAAATGACAGTGACACTGTACACGAGCAGAGGTGCTAAAATGCCTATGTTATAAATTTGTGCCGAACACCACAATTGTAGAGCTGCAAGCTTGCCTTGCATATTTCACATGCACCCTTGCAACTCCGAACTTTCAGATATTTGTATGCCACATTTTCAGCACTGCCATTCAATTACACCTCCTTATGAACTGTGCAGCTGTCATTTTCACATCCTGTCCAGCATGTTTTCCTGCACTGCACTACCAAACACCCACAGGGACACCCTAATGCCTCTCACTCTCTGTAGGGTGGGGGTGGGTTGGCATCAGTCCAATACTTGACTGCCACTCCTATGCTGCATCTCTCTAACTCCTGCACTGCCAATGGCAGCAAGACAACATTAGGCACTGACAAATGCTTTTTTAGTGTATGCCATCTCTTATTTTAGCTAATCAGAATCTATCCAAAGCCTTGAAAGGATCATTTTAATTGTCAAAGTAAGTTACACACTCTCTTATAATAGCTGCAAATGACAGCTATGTAGTTATGTCATTTTTGTAGTTCAAAGTACAAATAGTTTCTAAGAATATATTCACATTGTAGCTGTATTTCAGAACCTACAGTTTATGAATAGCTTATTTTAATTAATCACTACTGGCATGGTAAATATGCAGTAAATAACATACTAAGGGAAACCAGTTATCTTGGAAAGCTGTGACCATCAATGTCAGGAATGAAGAGATCTCAAGGCCAAGGCCAAAATACCAATTGCTGAAGCATGAGTGGCTCCAGACAAAGACTATAACTTCACTGTTCCAGGGTATTTAATCTTTAAGAAGGATTGCAATGGAGGAAGGGGAGGAGGAGTGGCCCTAAATATGAGAGTGGGCATCAAGGCCAAGATGGACATAATAGCAAGTGAAAGGGCAGAAACAGAGGCACTATGGGTGCAGATGGAAGCTGGGAGAGGCAGGAAAAGAAGACCAGGGTAGTTTATAAAACTACTAGTCAAAAGGGAGAGGTTGATTAAGAAAGAGCTACTTTAGCAGAAGAAGTTCTGGCACTGACTGAAACCTGGTTAACCTTACCTGTTCTTGATACTGAACTTTGTATACCTGCTTATAAACTTTTTAGAAAGGATCGTGCCACTGGTAGAGGGGGTGGGGTTTTGTTTTATGTTAAGGAATATTTAATGGTAAATGAGACCACTATATTTAACAGTAATTTGGAATATTGTGAACATATTACTATTCAGTTATTGTTGGGATTTGTCAAAAATTAACTATTTGTTGTGTATATCTTCCACCTAATGGTAGCAAATCAGGCTTACAAGAACTTGTAAATGCTTTGAATACTGGGGTTTCTACAGAGTTAATACTACTGGGGGATTTTAATTTAAATTGGATGGGTTCAGATATAATAAAGTTAAATATGGTCTTGTCTCAGTCTGGTTTACAACAGATTATTACTTTGCCCACTCGACACAATAATAGATCAGGAAATCACACATTGCTGGACTGGATATTAACAAATAGACCTATTAATATGATAAAATGTGGTTTGACCTCTGATTCGTTAAGTGATTATCATCAGTCTTCTGTATTTGGAAGCATGGGGACTGAAGAAGTCTAAGCCAATTATAAGGATTTCGAGATCTTTTCTAAATTTGATGTACATTCTTTTTGTACAGAGTTGGGTAAAATAGATTGGTCTTTTTATATTCTATCCCTGATGTGGATTCTGCATTGCATTTTTCATTACTGAGTTTACACATGTTTTGGACCAGTTAGCTCCCTTGTTAAAAGAAGGTCCGAGGAAAACTTATGGGTGGTTAACACCTCCTTTGATTAAACTTATGAGACAACGAGACAAGGCCTGGAAAGCGTATAAAATGAACCATTCTGCTTCTGGTTATCATGCGTATAGGACTTTAAGGAACCAATGTAAGGCTAAGATAAGGAAGGCTAAAACAGACTATATTCGTCATAAACAATATGAAGGGTTATCTAACGCTACTACTTTTGGAAAACAATTAATAATTTCATAAGGCCTAATGTTTGTCAACCAGGTTCAATGAGGTTGAATGGTGACTTGTTGTCTTGTCCACTGAAGATAGCTAACAAGTTTAATTTGAAATTTACTACATTGTCTGATTCCTTTAGTGACCAGTCAAGGTGAACTACTTGGGATTGACTGAAGATTTTACAGTTAATCCTAAACTGTACTTAAGGACTACTACTCGAAGGAGGTAGAGAAGTTGTTGCATTGTATTAAGAGGACAGCTCAGCTGGTTCTGATGGCTTATGTCCTAGTTTATTGGCGGATGCTGCTCGGTTATAGCACTCCAGTTAGTATTATTTTCAACTTGTCTTTGTTACAGGTACTATACCTAATATATGGAAACATACTTTGTCACTCCTATATTTAAATCTGGTTCACAACATGAGTTTTGTAACTACAGACCTATTTCTATCTTGTCTGCTTTAGCTAAAGTTCAGGAAAGAATAGTTTATAATCAGTTGATTGGGTATGTGGATCGCTTTGGATTATTGTCTCAGAACCAACATGGTTTTAGAAAGGGAAGAAGTACTGAGATTGCCTTGGTCGAGTTCACGAACGCGGTACTTAATGGCATGGATAAAGGGTGTCTGACGGGTGCCGTGTTCGTGGACTTGACCAAGGCATTCGACTCAGTTGATCACCAATTGTTGATTTCTAGACTTGGGTCATTGGGAGTTGGTGAGTCTTTCTTGGACTGGACGAGGGATTATTGAACAAATAGGTTTCAAATGATTAAATATAGGGGTGCTGTATCAGACTCTGTAATGGTTAAGTGTGGGGTTCCACAAGGTTCTATTTTGGGGCCACTTTTGTTTTCTTTGTTTTTTGATCAACTAGTAAGTGTGATTAATAATGCTTCTGTAACACTTTACGCTGACGATGCAGTAATTTATACGCAGGGTTTGTCATTTGGAGATCTAGGTGTTTCTTTAACAGAGGAAATGTGCAATTTTCAGTCTTCATTTATGGCCTGTAAATTACTCTTAAACAAATCTAAGACAAAAGTGATGGTTTTGGTACCCACCTAGACTGAGATCTGAGGTTGGTACTTGGAAGTTAAATCTCTTGATGGATTACTGTTTGACTATGATACATTTCAATATCTTGGGTTATTACTAGATTCTCATCTAAGTTATGAATCTCATTTTTGGAGGGTTACCTCAAGAATACATTGTAGATTAGGTTCTTTGTACAGAATCCATTCATTTCTTATTCCTGAGTCTAGGCTGCTTATTTCAAATTGCTGCTTACTTCCTATTGTGAACTATGCAGCTATGATTACTGACACTGCTTCTGCGACAGTGATTTCAAAGAAATCCACTTTACTTCACTTGATAGCTAAGTTTGCTTTAAATTGTTCTAAGTCATCTCATCATTGTGTGATTTTGAAAGAAATGGGCTGGTTACCGGTTTCATTAAATTTCCAATACTGTGTGGCCAAGTTCATATATAAAGTTATGGACTCTGGAATTCCACATAGTATTTCAAAGTTTTTGAGACCATATATTGATGGTCATTATTCTAGACATAGGTCAGACAGTAGGTTTCTCGAGATTCCTTTTATGAAATCTAAAAGTGGACAAAGATCCTTTGCTTATATTGCTCCATTCATTTGGAATGAAATTCCTCAAGATATTAGGTGGTTGTATTCTGTCAAAAAGTTTGCCGATGCATTAAGGATGTATTTCGAATCTCAATTTAATTGTAACTGTTTTTTATGAATTTTATACGTAACAAAGACATTTTTGTCTGCAATTTGCTGCATTGTATATGTATGTTTGATTATGTATTGTCTGTATGCAATATATGTGGGTCGCACCTGTAAAAGGAACTTGTTTCCAGTGTGCTTACCCGTTAAGCGAATAAACAAACAAACAAACAAACAAACAAATTACAATGGCACTGGAACTTGGAAATGGGTGGTCAAATGGGATTTCAATTTACCTGGCATAGACTACAGCATCCTGATTGCTTACAGAAGCAGAAGCCAGGTACACTTGGATACATTTCATGATGGCTGCCTGGTGTAGGGGTCAATGAGCAAATGAGGGAAACAGCCACACTAGAACTAGTACTGACAGATTTTGATCAGGTCATGCAAATCAGAAGAGGGTAGTCACTAGGTACTAGTGGCAACCTTTCAGTGTGGCTTGCTATGAAGGCAAGGCAAGACATATATTATTCATTGGGCACCCATTCCGTGAGGATCTGGGTGCCTAACAATACATATCAAAAGATAAAACAATAAATAAAACACACTAAAATTCCAGAATAAAGTTCAGAATTACAGCTTTAAAATAAATTTCTGATAATCCAAATGGTTGGACTGGAAAGATTAGTCTGTGAAAGCCAGGCTAAAGAGGTGGGCCTTCAGCCCAAATTTGAAAACCCTGATCGAGGGGGTCTCCCAGACTGCAGATGAAAGCAAGTTCCACAGAGTCGACCAAGTGACACTAAAAGCACGGTAACCTGATATCTTGAGCCAAACCCTGGGAATGTCCAGGAGACCCCTCGATGAGGAGCAGAGGGAGCGAGCAGAGGTTGTACGTGTCAGGAGCTCTGACAGGTAGCTAGGATCCAGTCCATATAGTGTCTTATAGGTGAGCAAGCCCACCTTGAAAAGGACCCTCCATCTGAGAGGCAGCCAATGCAGAACACGCAGGACCAGGGTTACATGACTGGACCTAGACAGGCCCATCAGCAACCAGGCTGCTGCATTCTGCACCACTGCATTCTGTGAAGGGTCCCTTCCATGACCTTGAAGTATAGAGAGCTTAGTTTGGAACACTCAAAATCCAAAACTATGGTTCTTGATTTCAGATGTGCTAATTCTGAAGAAAACGTGAGCTGGAGAGAATAAAGCTTGATTAAGAGGGAATTCTTGGGAATAAAGGAAATCACCAATGGGGTACTGCCAAGGTCAGTACTGGGCCCTGGCACTGTTTAACATCTTCAGTTAGTGATATATGTTGACATCAGAGGGGAAGTGCACCCGTTTGCAGTTGATACCACGTTCAGTGGCAGAGCGGACACCGAAGAAGGCATTCGTGAGTTGAGGGAAAATCAAGAGAGGCTTGAGAAATGGTCACAAATCTGGCAGCTGGGCATCAGTGACTGAAAGTACAAGGTCATGCATGTGGGAAACAAAATCCCAGTGGCAGAATAATGGTTGGGGAGATGACACTTACTGTCAATGAGGAGGAAAGGGGTCTGACAGCGGTATTCTCTAACAACCTCAAACCATCAGCATAATGTGATAAGGCAAATAGGAAAGCAAAAAAAAAAGATGATGGGTTTACTGGTAGGGGATTCAACAGCAGAATAAAAGAAGCCATTTTTCCATGTACTGTACAGGGCTCTGCTGTGATCACACATAGTGTTCTGTATACAGTTCTGGAAACCATAGCTAAAAAAGGACATTAATAGGCTGGATACAGCACTAGTGTTGTGCAAAATTGAAAAATTTCACTCCGTAAAATAGTTTGCATAATTCGTGCATTTTGCAAAATATTTCACAGGGCAAAATGTGAAATTGTGTCCCAGAAATGAGTGAAATTTCACCCATGAACCAACAAAATTCACTGCTTGCAGGTGAATTTTTACCACCCGAAGGCAAAATTTCAAGTTGCCAAAGTTGTCCCTGGTGTTTAGTGGTCCCCCCAACCCCCAGCTGCTCCCCGGCCCAAAATTATTCTCCCTGATGTCTAGTGATCCCTCCAGCCAATTACCAGCCATAATTGAATAATCCCCCCCCGGGATACACATGCCCCTTCATATTCCTTTAAAAAAAAAATGAAACCCACAATCCCAGGTGTCTAGTGGTCCCCCAGCTGCTCACCAGCCAAATTATTCTCCCTGGTGTCTAGTGGTCCCTCCCAGCTGATCAGCAGTCATAATTGAATAAAGCCCCAGTTACCTGGCCCCCCCTCATGTCTTTGTATTAAAAATAAATCAAACCCACACTCCCTGGTGTCTACTGGATCCCCACACCCCACCCTGTTATCATGAGATAGCCCACCCTACTCCCCCAGTACTCTTGATTGCCACAGCACAGCCCCTCCACTTCACAGCCAGCAGCCAGACTGAAACACTTCAATGAATGAGCACTACTTGTGCTGGGCAGACACTCATTCATTGAATCTTCAGTGGGCTGCTGACTGTGGAGATGAGTGGAGGGCTGTGCCAGTGGACTGATAGGGGTACTGAGGGGAGCAGTGTGGGTGCTGTCTCATTGATGAGAGGTTGGGGGATCCACTAAACACCAGGGAGTGTGGGTTTGATTTATTGTTTTAATAAATGGATATGAGGGGGTCAGGGTAACTCGGGGGGGCTTTATTCAATTATGGCTGGTGATTGGCAGGCCACTGGAAAATCACAGCCGCAAGTTAATCACGGAAAGGGTGATTTTCATCACTCTATGCAACAAAACACGGAACCCACAAAATCCCTGTAATCCCTGAGGAAAATGTACCTCTTAAGGTTTTCTGACCCACTGCACCTCCAAATCTACCTCCATGATCCATGATCTGCGCCGTGCTGCTGTGTCTCTAGCTTTGCACTAAATTTAGGAGCTGCCACATGTTTGAGTTGGTGTCTGATGTCACTATGCACGTCACACACTGCTAACAACTTTCTTTTCTTGGCGCCCTTTGTAAATGCTCTGTGCCCCTTCAGGTCCACCAAAGCAATATAATTACAAGCGGACAGGTGAGGGGTACACAGAGCTCTAATTCTGATCCTGGCTGACTGATTTTCTACTGCCTGCTTTGTGCATCCAGACCTGACGTGCATCCGATCGGGACTTCAGAACCTGCCTCGCACCCCGACTACTGAGTCGTCCTAAAGCTGATTAGTTCTCCAGACCTGACCAAATTTTCATCTTGTGGCACTGCGATTGGGACTTCAGAGCCTGCCTTGTAATACTGAGCTGCCTGCTGATCCAACCTGACCTGACTTCCATCGGGACTGAGAGGGAGAGTACTGTCTGCTGATACACATTCTCACAAAAGAAAGCTGCAATCCTTGCCAGCAGTGTGCTCTCCCCCCCAAGCCTGCTTTCACCAGATCCTGCTGACTTCTACTGTGATTCTTCTTCAAAAACAGGTATGTTATTTAGCTGCAGCAAATGTAAAAGGGTTTTAATGCTAGTTTAAGGGGGATATAAATGTTTGTTTTAATGCTACTTTTGGGGGATGATGGAAGCCCCTAGGAGGATTTATTAAAATCTGTATCACTCTCAGAGGAAGGGAGGGAGCTCTGGAGTGTCCAGGCAAGGGGGAAAGTGCTGTAAAAAAACATCCGTATCAGTCTCAGAGTGCTGTAAACAAATCTGTATTTGTCTCAGAGGGAGGGTGGGAGCTCTGGAGTGTTCAGACAAGGGGGCAAGTGCTGTAAAGAAATCAGTATCAGTCTCGGAGGGAGGGTGGGAGCTCTGGAGTATCCAGGCAAGTGGGCCAGTGCTGTAAAAAAATCTGTATCATCTCAGAGGGAGGGAGGGAGGGGGAGTTCTGGAGTGTCCAGGCAAGGGGGCAAGTGCTGTAAAAAATCTGTATCATCTCGGGAGGAGGGTAGGATCTCTGGAGTGTCAGGTAAGGGGACAAGTGCTGTAAAAAAATCTCTATTGGTCTTGGAGGGAGCGTGGTAGCTTCATAGTGTCCTGGCAAGTGGGCAAGTGCTGTATCATCTCAGAGGGAGGGTGGGAGCTCCGGAGTGTCCAGACAAGGGGGCAAGTACTGTAAAAAAAAATCAGTATTGGTCTCGGAGGGAGGTGGGAGCTCTGGGGTGTCCAGGCAAGTGGGCAAGTGCTGCAAAAAAATCTGTATCTTCTCGGAGGGAGGGTGGGAGCTCCAGAGTGTCCTGGCAAGGGGACAAGTTCTGTAAAAAAAATCTATATTGGTTTTGGCGGAAGTGTGGTAGCTCCAGAGTGTCCAGGCAAGGGGGCCAGTGCTGTAAAATAATCTCTATTGGTCTTGGAGGGAGTGTGGTAGCTCCAGAGTGTCCTGGCAAGTGGGCCAGTGCTGTAAAACATCTGTATCATCCAGAGGGAGGAGGTGGGAGCTCCAGAGTGTCAGGCAAGGGGGCAAGTGCTGTAAAAAAATCTGTATCTGTCTCGGAGGGAGGGTGGGATCAGGATGGTACAGACAATGGGTGCAGGTGGAAGAAATCATACTGGTGTATGTGGAAAAAAGTGTAACTTGTCTGAGAGGGAAGGAAGAGGCATGAAACGTACTGTTCTGTGAAAAGTATTTTTTTTTATTTTATTTTAAATGTACATGTTGAACTGAGCTGATCCATCTCTTGCTCCAGTGATATTTATTGGTGGAGGATGGAGTCAGGGCAGGCCTGGCAGAGTGATACACATGTTGGACAAAATTGTTCTGGCACAGAACAATTTTTTTCCATCATGCATGGCAGTCACCAGCGTACGTCCCTCGCTGCCATGGTGTGTCCTTGACTCGCTGCTGTGGTTCCTTGAAGATGGAGTGGAGGGGTGGGCCTGGCGGACTGGCAGACATGGTGAAAAAAATTATTCTAGCCTCTGGTAAGGAAGCATGGTGGGACAGGCAACCAGAATGACACAGAACAATTTTTTCTGACCATGTATGGCAGTCGCCAGCATCCGTCGCTCGCTCCTGTGGTGTGTCTTTGACTCGCTGCTGTGGTTCCTCGGAGATGGAGTGGAGGGGTGTGCCTGACTAGTATGAAAAGTAGCAAGAAAACTGAATTTCTGGAGTCTTTTGTTCCATGGATACTAGCAAGTTAAATTACACCATGTCTACACTGCCACCAAAGCACTTCTGTCTTTCTCACGATTAGGCCAAGGACAGTCATGTCTCTTATCTTCTGTGTGCCCAGGATTGGGTTAAGTTCTATCTGGAGGATCTTTATGAGGATGGAGGATTGCTGTTTTGTCATGCTTGTACCCACACACTCAACTTTGTGTGGAAGCATACAGTTGAGATGCACATAAAGTCACAGAAACATCTAGAAAGAAAAAAGCTGCAAAGAAAAATATGCAAAGTAAGTACTAGTCGCATAGATGTTTGCAGTTATTTTATTTTTTACATAGTCAGTTTGTTTTTCCCATTGGGTGACTGGTATCTGCTCTGTCCCTGCCTCCCAAGTCCATCTCATCTCTCTCTGACACCGTGGAACCCAATTTCTCCCCCACCCGCAGTGAACATGTGCCTTGTTCCTGCATCCCACTTCCTTGCTGCTAGAGTTCAAAACTACCACCTGACCTCTAAGAGCAAGACAGCAGATTCCCACCCCAACTCAGGAGAGGAGAGCAGCCAATTGGACACTCAATCCTCTCCCCTCCCCGCCGACCTGATGTTGTTCTCAAACAGGTTGCCAGTGTGGCAGGAGGTAAAGCTCACAGCTCCTCAGCCCTCCATGACACTGGGCTGGCCTACAGTTTGTTTTTTACCTGTAAAATATTAAATCTTGCTTGCTTTTGTTTTGTTTTCCAGGCACAGTTTATTTTTCCCTGTAACATATTATATCTTGTTTTTTTTTTGTTTGTTTTTTTAGGCACACCTCTATGACAGCAGTCACTGACTTCATGTTTCAGTTGAACAATGGAATCTTCCATTGACTGGAAGGAATTTGTTCTGGACTTTGTCCACTCTTTGGCCCGTGCAGACATACCACTGAAGAAGGCTTCCTGCTTTCAGGAGTTCTTAAAGAAGCACACAAAACAAGGCTGTAGTCTTCTGGGACCAGCACAGCTTTGGAGCACATACTTCCAAGAACTTCAGAATGATCACGAACAGTCCCTGAAAGAGATGGTGGAGGATCAAGATGTCTTCATTTTTCTGGATGAGACAACAGATGCCTGTGAGCATAGCATGTTGGCTATTTTGGCCCAACCATTGCTTAATGTTGGGGAGCAGCCACTCCTAATTGGTGTTGAGTTTTTGCATCATATGAACAACACCACAGTATCCCACGCTCTACTAAAAGTGCTAAACACCAGTGGGGTGAACTTCAATAAAGTCTTTGCCATTGTAGCGGACAGTGCAAGTTATATGCGTAAGGCTTTTGAAACTGTGCTGTCCTGTGTCCTACCAAATGCAGTGCATGTCACTTGCATTGCCCACCTCCTCAATTTGGTCTTGGAAGTCTGGGTGGACACTCTGGATAACTTAAACACTGCTGTTTCCCTTGTTAAAAAAATATTTTGCCAGAGCCCAATGCGTAGGCATCAGTACTTTGCCTTCATGGAATCCAAGCAGGGCATTGTACCCAAGATGCCAGTATATGCAGTGGTAACTCAGTGGTGCTCCTGGGTTAACGCTGTTCAGTATTTGGCAGACTATTTGCCCGTGTTAACAGAATTTGTTGAAACGCTACAATCTAATGGAGCAACCTTAAAGCACCTGAAGTGCTTATTGAAAGACAAAGTAGCAGAGCTGGTAACACAAGACACTTTTGTTGCGGAACACTCTTCTGAACTTGTTAACCTTATTCTACAATTGCAGTCAAGCAGCCAGCCACAGGGACACTCCATATTTGGAAGGGTGCAAAATGTGCATATGTTTTTGGACTTCTGTGCCACCACAGGGGAAACTGAATACAGACCAAATACAGTAGAAATGTTGTCCTGCTGTCAATTACATGAAAATCAAAACTGTGTGAACCTTTTTCAGAAGGTTATGTTGGACAGCAGTGAGAAACTGGACAAAATTTTAAAATCTCATCCCTCAGTCGACACATTCAAAGCTGCCTGAATCTTTGACCCAAAGCAGCTGCCAACACTGGACAAGGAAAAAGTAAAACACATCCATGAGCTACCATCTCTGGCTGGTATTTCAGACTTTGAATGGCATGGGTAAAGAACTTTCACCCATTCAGTACCTAGTGATGATTTTAATATTGCTGAGTGGTGGGAAGCACAAAGGGATACACTTCCACATCTTGCTGCTGCGGCAAAAAGGTATATCTGGCTTCCCGTAAGCACAGCAGACATTGAACAGACTTTTTCTCTGTACACGGACCTTTTAAAAGACAATCGGTGAAGTTTGACAGATGACAACACTAGACTACTTCTTAAGTTGAAGTACAATAAGAAATTTTAAAGATCTTTGTTGGATAACCATTGCTGCTCATTCTATGACGTAAAAATCCTTTCTTGATGATCTGGGGTGGAGGTGGTGGTGGTACTATACTTTTTACTGTAGAATGCTAATAATGTTGATTGAATTATTAGAGGTGGTGGTGGTACTGCTTTGACAATGATGCTACTATTATAATGTATATTGTTTTTTGAGCATTCGTGGGTGTTTTAATAAAAACTTGTACTTTTTGTGTGTGTCTGTGTTTTTTTGTTTGTTTTTTTTACAAAAACTTATACCTTTTTGATGGCTGACTTTGATATGCATCACAAAGCAACTGAAATTGAAAACCCCATACTTGTACCTCACAAAGGAAAATGTGTGCCCAGCAGACTGCAAAATCACTGCAAAATGCATGCAAAGTCCTGCAAAATCCCCGCAAAATTTGGGAGAAAAAAGTCCCATAAATTCCCCGCAAAATCTGCTAAAAAAATTCCACAGTTTCCCAGTGGCCCTGGTGATTGGACGGGGGGACCATTAGACACCAGGGAGTGTGGGTTTCATTTATGTTTTTTATGAAAGGATATAAAGGGGCCAGGGTAACTTGGGGGGGGGGCTTTATTCAATTATAGCCGGTGATCAGCCATGGAGGGCACTAGACACTAGGGAAAATAATTTGGGCCAGTGAGTGGCTGGGGAGGGGTGAGGGTGACCACTAGACACTAGGGAGATTTTTACAAAATAATAGGAATGGGAAATGTAAGGGTGCAAAATTGCGGGTGAAATTTCACCATTTCGCTGCAATTTTGTGAAACATTTTGTGCTGCAAAATTGCTGATTTCACTGCAATTTTGCTGGTGAAATTTTATTTCTCTGCATCTCTATACAGTACAGAAGTCGGTGACCAAAATGATCCAGGAGAAACAAGGAAGGGCATACAGAAAACGGTTGGAGGGCCACAATATGTACCCACTGGAAGCCAGAAGGGAAAAGAGGACATAATTAAAATGTTTAAATAAATGCAGGGTATCAACAAAGTGGACTCCAGTGGGCTGCTCACAAATGTCAGGGAGACTAGTAGGAAACTGTTGTGAGGAGGTTCAGAAGGGATGTGAAGAAGTATTACTTTACAGAGAAGGATGATGAAGTGGTGGAACAAGCTATCTGAAGCACTGATCAGTCAAAAATGGAGGAGACCTTTAAACATAGGTGGGATACGCACAAAGGTCTGGTCAAGGCATCAACAGGGGAGGGGTAGAGGTCAATCATGATTCCATGGGAGGGTCATAAACAGCCTCCCAAGGCTGACTAGATAGACAGCAAGGCCTTCTTCTGCTGGTAGTATTCTATTTTTCTGTGTTTCTACATTTCTAATATACAGAAGTGTTCTGTTTCACTTTAGCTGTTTTTCTCAGTCAAAGTTGCTATAGAATTCTTCATGCATTGTTCTCAGTGCATTATGACCTTTCCCAGTATATTTTCTAAATTTTCTGCACACACCATGGTCACCATAATTTGTCTGTGTTTGACCATGGTGTGCCTGTGATCATAAAGTCATGGGATAACAACCAAATCTGTATAATTCATAAGCATATCAGAATATAGAATTTGACACTTTAAACTAATGTAATTAACTACAGTAATAGCATTGTTTTGCAATTGATGAAGAATAAGGTTTACATAAGGAAATTACTCTCTTGAGCATAAAAGTAATATATGAAGGCACCAAATCTTAAAAGAGTTACATTGTATAGTGGTATGAATATCAGTTAGATGATTCTATCACTTATGAATGAAAAGAGACTGTATTATAAAGAAAAGGCAAGGTAAGGAAAAGGCAATTGTATTTATATGACACCCAATCCCTGAGGTCTCTGGGTACCTCACGAAAGTAAAACAAGATTAATGAAATAATACAATTAAAACAATAAGTAGTAAAATCAAATAAAAAAATAAGCACAGCAGAATATTAGAAAAATAACAGCATTGTGCCCTAAAACACACAGTAAACAAATATGTCTTAAGATTGGGTTGGAAAGTGATGGGGCACCTCTTATCTCCAGGTGAAGGGCATTTCAGAGGAGTGGGATGGCCACTTTGAATGCTCTATCTCAAGAGGATTTTAGACAAGATCTTGGAATGGAATGAAGTCCCGCATCCACTGGCCAAATGGAACAGCCAGGAGCATATGGGGTCATGAGGAATTTCGGGTAGCCAGGACCCAAAGTGTGCAAGGCCTTGTAAGTTAACAAGCATGCCTTGAAAATGATATGCCACCTCACCGAATGCGTAGAACCGGTGTGATATGTTCAAACCAGCAAGAATCAGCAACCAGTTGCGCTGCACATTCTGGATCAGCTGCAAGTGATGCAACAACTTTGTGGATAACCCCAGATGTAGGGCATTACAGCAATCCATTCTTTATGAGACAAGGGTATGCACCAGTAGTGTTAGGTCAGATGGCTCAAGAAAGGGCTTGAGCCGAGGGATGTTCTGAAGATGATAAACAGCTAACAGCTGATGTTCTAATGTCAGCTTGGAGTCCACAGTGAGCCCCAGATTCCTCACCTTATCTACAGCCTTCAGAGTAACACCATTCAAAAGGTGATAAAACAGTATAATAACTTGAAGCTGATGAACCAAGCTGCCCCAGCTCCACCACTAGTACCTCCATCTTCAAAGGATTCAGCTTTTGCCAGGTAACTGCCATCTGGTTCGGAATTACTCTAAGGCACTCAGTTCTAAAACAGCCACCCTATCATTGGGGGCACAAGACACAGAGAAACATAGAAACATAGAAGTTGATGGCAGATAAGGACCGCAAGACCCATCGAGTCTTCCCATTTCTTTTTCTACCTTATCAATGTGCCATTGGCCTTTGCTCTGTCAATGGCCTATCTATTCATACTCATCTGTATTGCTTCCTTATGCCTATCCATGCCTGTTTGAAGCCCTGCACTGTTTTATATCCACCACTTCCTGAGGTAGGCCATTCCATGCATCTACCACCCTTTCTGTGAAAAAGAACTTCCTCACATTACCCCTTAATCAGCCTCCCTCTAATCCCATGCTGTGTCCTCTTGTCCTGCTAGTTTTCTTATATTGAACCATGTTAGACTCTTTCACCTTGTTAATGCCCTTAAGGTGTTTGAATGTTTCGATCATATCACCTCTCTCCCTCCTTTGCTCTAGGGTACACATATTTGAGCTCCATTAATCTGTCCTCAAATGTTTTCTGATGCAGTCCCTGCACCATTGTGGTTGCCCTTTCTCTGGACTGCCTCAATTTGGTTAATGTCCTTGTGAAGGTGTGGCCTCCAGCACTGCATGCAGTACTCCAGATGGGGCCTAACCAGTGTCTTGTAAAGAGGAATTATTACCTCCCTCTTCCGACTTGTGATACCCCTAATAATACACCCTAACATCCCCATATCCCTACCTACTGCTTTAGTTGTCTACTTGAATGATTTCAGGTCATCAGTGATGATGATGCACAAGTCTCTTTCTTCCCTTGTGACTGCCAGCAACTCCCCTCCCAGCCTATAGGTGGCTTCAGGGTTTCTCTTCTCTATGTGCATGATTTTGCACTTCTTTGCATTAAACCCCAGTTGCCACTCTTCTGACCATTTTGCTAGTTTATCCATATCTCTGCTTATTCTTCCCACCCCATCTGGATCATCTACTCTGCTTCAGATCTTGGTGTCATCTGCAAACAGACAAACCTTACCCTCCAGTCCATCTGCAATGTCACTGATGAAGATATTGAAGAGGACAGGTCCCAGGACTGATCCCTGAGGTACCCACTTGTGTCTTTCATCTTTCTTGACTGTATACCATTTACCACCACTCCCTGTTTTCTGCCCGTCAGCCGGTTTGCCACCCGATTGACCAACTTTTGACCCATCCTGAGCCTACTCAGCTTATTAATCAATTTTCTATGTGGAACAGTACTGAAAGCTTTGCTGAAGTCAAGGTAGGTGACATCAACTGCTCCCCCTTGGTCCACCACTATGGTTACCCAGTCAAAGAAATTTACGAGATTAGTTTAACAGAACCTTCCTTTTGTAAACCCATGCTGTCTTGGATCCTGTGCTCCTATGGATTCCAGGTGTTTCACTATCCTTTCCTTAAGGAGTGCCTCCATAATCTTGCCCACTACTGAGGTAAGGCTGACTGGTCTGTAGTTCCCTTCCTCCTCCCTACTACCACTCTTGTGGAAGAGGATCACATGAGCCCTTCTCCAGACTTCTAGGACCTCTCCTGTACTCAGAGACTCACTAAACAGTTCTGAAAATGGCTCTGCTAGTTCCAACCTTAGCTCCTTTAGTACCCTGGGATGTATGCCATCATGTCCCATTGCCTTGATCAACCTGAGCTCATCGAGCTCTTGTAGAACCCTTTCTTTTGTGAAGTGACTAGTGCTTACCTCCTTCCCCCCTGTGTCCATGGTGCTGAGCTGTGGGCCCTGCCCTACCTTCTCTTCAGTAAATACTGAGCACAAGTATCTATTTAAGATAGATGCTTTTACATGGTCCTCCTCCTCACATGCCCCCTTATCTCCTTTGATCTTAGCAATGCCCCCTCTGAACTTTCTCCTTTCACTAATGTATCTATAGAAAGTCTTGTCACCTTCTTTTACTGTCTGTGCTAGTGTTTCCTTGGTTTGAGCCTTTGCCTGCCTTACTGCCTTCCCTGCTTCCCTTAGAGAAGTCTGGTATGCCTCACTATCTTCATCCCACTGTGTTCCCTTATATTTCCTGAAGGCCAGCCTTTTGGATCTGACCTTTTCTGCTACTGTTTTTGAGAACCAAAGTGGTTTCCTTCTTCTTTTGCACTTCCTTTTCTCTCTAACACCATGGGATGTTGCTTCAAGTATTGCATCCTTAATGCTTGCCCACTTTTCCTGTACACAGCTGGGTATTAACAGTATAACAAGGAGAACCCAGACCATATCATCGCATGATCTTCTGCACAGCAGCATGCATACAGAGAACAGCATGGGATCCAAGACTGGCCCTATAGGCACACCATAGTAGAGTGCTCCATTGCCCGAGATGAAGGAGTCAAGTGCCACCTGCTGCTCTTTGCTGGTTAAGTAGGACTCAAACCACCATAGCAATATCCCTGTGAGTCCTACACACTGCCTCAGATGGGCCAACATCACCTCAAGGTCCACTGTGTCAAAGGCCGAGATAAAGTCAAGCAGAACCAAGATAGAACTACATCTACTATACCTTGCAAGGAGTAGATTATAGTGCACCTTGATGAAAGCAGTTTCTTTACTATAACAAGGCAAGAATCCAGCCTGGAAAGGCTCATAGACATCATATGTCTTTAGGTGCTGCTAAAGCTGTACTCACACTACCTTCTCAAGCAACTTCTCCAGAAAGGGAAGATTCGATACAGGCCTGTAGTTTGAGAGAACATCAGGGTCCAAAGATGTTTTTTTAAGAAACATCTTCACCACTGCCCAATTGAAGGCCTTGGGAAAAATCTCTTCTCAGTCAAAAACATGACAGTTGCATGACTTCTGGTTCTGCCCCCCGAGTAATGGCAGCCCAGAAAGAGAACTATGTCTACCCTGAGCTAAAAAAAACTACACTTTGGCTGTAATCCTGCATATTTCTGAAAAAGATTTTGCATTACAAAACCAATGGAAAGTGTAGAGAATTGGAGAGATTGAATTTAATAACGAAACACAGCATGATGGAGGAGATAGCTGATGGAACCGAAATCAGAGGCCTCAGTCACTTTAGATAACCGTGACTCTGCAGATCTTAAATGAGACTTGCTCAAATCTCAGTGGAAACAACCAAAAAACAAAGTGAAGAAGGCAAAACTTGACCTAATTTACCAAGAGATACTTACTTTTCATGCAGAAATCAAAGAAATGTACAGTGAGTTACGAAGAGATGTGGTACAATTAGAGCAGAGAGTAGACGAACAAGAGAGAACTGCAACAGTAACTGAGAATAGAATAGACGATTTGGAACAAATGGTACAGCAGATGAAAGAGATGCAAGAACAAATAATTGATCACCAAGAAGATTTCGAGAATAGAGCACGCTGCAAAAACATCAGAATTTACTGTTTACCTGAGGATTCTGAGGGGAACTAACATTAAGGAATTTGTTGAAGCTTTGCTACACACAGCCTTAGAACTGCCAAAAGATCTCAATCTTCATCTCGAAAGAGTGCATAGGGCATTGGCACCTAAACCTACCTCTGCAAATGTTCTACCTAGGTCAGTAATTCTTCATTTCAACAGCTATGCAACAAAAGAACATATTCTGCTTACAGCGTGGCCAGAAAGTTTTCTATGGCTCAACTCACATATATCTTGATCATGACTATGCACCAAAAATCACTTGTTTGAGACGTGCTTATTTAACGTTACTTCCATTACTGAAAGCAGCAAAGTACAAATTTACAGCCACTTATCCAGCACGCCTAATTGTACATCTGCCTACTGGAAAGAGGCCGTTTTCTACTGCTCATGAAGCAAAAGAAGAACTTACAAAAATGGGCCTACAATTTCCCGAATGAAGTTTAGGTGGCAACAATCCAGGAAAATGCCACGTCGGCTGACAGTCTAACTCTAACAGAAGACAGGGAAAACAACAAGAACTGGGAACAATCAGGTTTACCTTAGCAGTCTACAGGAGAGGAGCAAAAAATGACAATACTTGAAACTAACTGAGATGCTCATTCGGCTGAAGTGAGCAGGAGAGAGAGACTGAAAAGAAAAGTGCTGTGCTATCGATTTCTCGGGCCTGAAGTGTGCGCTCTATAATAATGAGCTGCTCTGAGCCTGAATTAGGCGACTGCATGATGAACAGATTCTACCTTATATAATCCAAGTGCCTTCTAATGGTGGACTAGAAGTTACAGATATAATTATTTGACTATGCTAATTGCAGTTTCTTTTTTTTTTTCTCTTCCATCGACAATCGAAGTAACATAAGGGGAAAACATTTTTCAGAATGCTCGGGGTGCAGAGAAAGGGGGAGGGAGCAGTTTTTGAGCTCTATGCTGCTTTTGGGGGATGTTCCTAAAGATTTTCTTTGGAGTTTTATACTCCTCTCCTATATTATTTTTGCCTTATTTAAAGTGGAACAGTTTACTTTCTCTTCGAAGGCCCCTAACAATAATGTTAGGGGATTCCCTTCAGTTCTAGGGAGAGTTCAAATGCTCCAGGAGCAGTTTCTACTGGAAATTTTGAGTTTTTTATTTCTCTCCCCACATTTGGAAGACCTAAAGCTTTTACAGTACAGAATAATATCAAAAGCAATAGTTATGTGTAGATACGTTTTTGAGTTACTGTCAGTCATTGATGCACAGCTGTCTTTTCAGGTTACTGGATACACCATTTACAGAATGGTCCATTTTGGTACTATTAGATCTGTCATCAGCATTTGACACCATTGTCCATGGGGTCCTACTTGAGTGCCTGAGATGTATTTGTGGGCTTTCTGGGATTGTTCTCAGATGGTTCACTTCATACCTCACCGGAAGAACTCAGAGGGTGGTTTCAGGTTTTTTTTCCTCTGATCCCATCTCTCTATTTTGTGGGGTTCCTCAGGGCTCTATATTGTCCCCCATGTTGTTTGCAGTGTACATGCTTCCCCTCAGAGACATTGTGAGACTTTGTATGGCTGAGGTTTCATTGTTATGCGGATGATACCCAGCTATACCTGTCCTTTGCACCCAACCAGGAAGGAGCTATCTCGGTATTCAACAACTGCCTCAATGAAATCCAGAACTGGAAGAGGTCCAGCTGGCTGAAGTTGATCTTTGGGAAGACAGAGGTGTTGGTATTGGATCCGGATCACCGGATAGGGGGAACCGGGGCCAGCTCCCCATCTGGATTGTTTTTTGGGGATGTTGAGCTACAGGTCCCTGAACAGGTGTGAGACCTGTGGGTGATATTAGATGTGGGGCTGACTCTTCGGTCCCAGGTGTCAGCGGTGGTTAAGTCATCTTTCTACCATCTAAGAAACATCACTAGGATCAAGCACCTTGTTCCATCCAGTGATCTGTCAACTTTAATCCATGCCTTTGTGACCTCGTGCCTAGGCTACTGCAACTCGCTTTACTTTGGGCTTCCGGGAGTTGATATCCGCTGCTTGCAGTTGGTGCAGAATTCCACAGCTTGGGTGTTGATGGGTACTCCTAGATCTTCCCATATTACACCGGTGCTGCGGGAACTGCACTGGCTGCCAGTTCAGTGGCAGATCACCTTCAAAGTCGGATTACTGACTTTTAAAGCCCTGCACGATCTGGGCCATGATCACCTGAAAGAACTCCTGATCCCTTACCAACCTCTGAGATCGCTCCGCTCAGCTGACGAGGGGTTGCTAGAGATTCCAAGGGTGATTTTAAAATATGCTGGGGCCCATGCTTTTATGTTTGTGGCCCCTTCCCTTTGGAATTCTCAACCCCGTCGGACTAGGGAGTGCATGACTGTGGAGAGCTTTAAACAGGCTTTGAAATCCTTCCTGTGGGAAAAAGCTTATGGTTTTACTGTTCATTGATATGTTTCTGTCTGTTTTTATAATATTGATTTCTGTATTTTTATCTTATTTATCTTATTGTATTGCGCCTTGATATTTGAAAGGCACAAAATAAATAAAAGTTATTATTATTATTATTATTATTATTATTATTATTATTATTTATTATTAACAGTTTACAGTGGCTAATCACAGCTATGTATGTGATAATAAGTTATTTTTGGTTGATAAGGGACAGTAGGAAAACTTTAGTTAGATTACATAGCACTGGTCAGCGGACAGGACATTCAAGACGAGATAGGATATTTCTTGTTGGTACATTCTGGAGACTTTCTGGATCCTTGTGGAAATAGGAAGGGGAGTGGTGGAGGGGAGAAAGTGCAATAATCAGTAATGATTTATCAAATGAAAACAAAATATGGCATTAGAAACAGCTAAGATATTGTCATTAAATATTAATGGCATTAATCATCCCATAAAAAGAGCTAGATTACAACAATATCTGAGGAAGCCGAACGCAGAATGCATTTATTTACAGGATACACAATTGTCGTAAGGAAAACATGCTAAGCTTGTTGCAGGTGGCAGATACGCTGTCTTTTCTTCATCTAGTAAGTCGGGGAAGAGGCGAGGAGTGGCAGTCTTGATTCCAGATACTACTCCATTCACTAAAGGGAGGTCTATTCAAATAATAATGGGCATTTTGTCATAGTACAAGGGAGGTTGCATGAGACTGACGTGACAATAGCGAGTGTTTATCTGCCACCAGGAGCATCTCCCTCTCTACTGAGACAGTTCTTTAATAGATAGCTCAAAAAGCAAAAGGGGGTTAAGCTGATAGGAGGTGCTTTCATCCTAATAATGTCTTCGCAGAAAGATTCCACTTTCCCTAAACAACATAGGTTTACTCCCACTCAAAAACTTTTAAAAGCCCAGATACCTAAGATGGGTCTTACAGATATATGGTGCCATTTCTACCCCTCTGTGGAGGGACATACTTTTGTCTCCCCTAGATTTCACACCTCAGCTAGAATAGATTATTTTTTTACGTCTACAGAGCACCTATATATAATTCAAGATATATCCCTGGAAGCTCGCCTCCTCTCAGACCACATACCTCTTTTAATTAAGGTCAGGTAAAACCAAACTAATAAAACAACTTTATGGAGACTGAATCTTTCCTTCTTGAAGGATCCAATGTTTAAGACCAGAATGGCAGACAGTATAACACAAATCTTAGAGGAGAACGCATATCCTTCTGTTTCAACTACTATCCTTTGAGATACTCTGAAGGTTGTGATTAGAGGAGAGATTATTTCTTATTCCTCTAGATTAAATAAACAAACAGAATCCAGATACAAAATACTACAAGATAAGTTACAAGAACTATAGCAGAAGAGAGATACAGGAGAATGAGTTCCACAATTAGAGCTTAGACAAATTCAGTCAGAATTACAATCCATTTTAGATCATAAGACGCAAATGTCCTTACTATATCTTAAAAGATACTATTATGAGGGAGGTCCTAAAGGTGCCAGAAATTTGGCTAGACATACTAGAGGATTTAAGCAGACTGCCACTATTACAGGGATTAGAGACCCCATAGCAGGCGATATTCTTAGTAAAACCCCTGCAGTTTTGAAAGCATTCCAACAATATTATGCAGATTTGTACTCTGATCCTACACCCCCCTCCCCGGATGATAAAAAATATTTCTTGACACCTCTTAACTTCCCACACTTATTTGAATCCCAGCAGGCTTCATTTTTTCCCCCCATCTCCACTATAGAGATCCAGAAAGCAGTTAAAAATTCTAAAACATTAAAAAGCACAGGCCCAGATGGCTTTGGAGCTAAATGTTATAAGACTTTTCTTTCAAAATTAATTCAGCCGATGCAAAAAACCTTTTTAGAGGTGCAGGATGGAGGTGCCCCCCCCCCCCATGGTCATATGCGGCCATCTCAGCTATATTGAAACCAGGTAAAGATCCATTAAATTTAGAGTCATATAGCCTCATTTCGGTTTTAAATAATAACTATAAGATATACATGGCAATATGGGCCCATAAGTTAGAGAATATACTGCCTACCCTGATACACCAAGATCAGGCAGGATTCTTAAATATGCATCAGACTGCAGTTAATGTACAAAGAACAATCCACCTGATGGATTATATGGCTAACTCAGCTACCCCCTCAGCTTTAGTCAGTTTAGATGCCTGTAAGGCTTTCAACAGAGTGTCCTGGAGATTTTTATGGGGAACATTAATGTCATTTGGGTTCCCGAAGGAATTTGTGAATTGGTTAGAGCAAATATACTCTGAACCAAGGGCATATATAAAACTTAATGGCAGTATTACACCCTATATCAAGTTACAGCGAGGCACTAGAAAGACACTCAAAAGAAGCTCTGTTAGTCCAGTATCCAATGTACAGTAGGTGGGCACAGTCCAGAAACTACCTGAATAACATTGTCTGCCAACCCTGGCTTAAATTCCCCCTATGAAAACAATGTACCCCTATCTAAAGACTGGACACTGTCAGCCAATAACAGGCAGCTTAAGGATATCCCAGCCCTGATAGAGGAAACCTTGTCTAGAAAGAACCAATTAAACTCATCGCATATTTCTGTGGAAAGGCTCTACAGGACTGGAGACAAATAGGATTTAATAATCTGTCCACAGTGTTGAAGAGCTGAGTGGAATGGTTCTTTCCAGCAGCAGTAACCTGTGACACAGTATTGACTTTTTCAGAGTGATTGCCTGCTGGCACTCATTGTACTGAGACCTCAGCACCAATGTATCCTCCTCTGACCAGGACCTCTGCCAACAATGCTCCAACCTCTGCCCCTTAGTCTTCAACCTTCTCAGGCTGCCATTGAACCATGGTGGCCTGCATCGGGAAATCATGTGGCGTATATAGAGAGGTGTTTGGGAGTGAACAGTCATGGCCAGAGTCACACTGTAACCTTCTACCACTGCCTCAACTCCAGTCACACAAGCTGTCTTCATGCTCAAGATGTCCAGTGCCACAAGAAGACCCTGAGTCTCCAGATTTCTAAATGATCCATAACTGAATATCTCCACAGGGGAGGGTAATCAAGGAGCCAAACAAAGAAACTGCACAGTGTGATGATCTCACCTACTGACAGGATCAGCCTTGACCTTACTAATATCAAGACCAGGTCCAAGGCATGGCCATGTTGGTGGAGTGCCACAGGCAACCACCTGTACAAAGCCCAGTGAATACATCAACTGGAGGAACTGATTTCCAAAGAGAGATGCTTCATCACAGATCCCAGGCATTAAGATCACTCAAAACTAGAAGTGTATGCTGGAGGCCAGTATATGAACATGAATCTGCAACTAGTACCCAGCTCCACTTTCACTATCATGCATTCAAACAATCTGGTCTCTCCCATGGGATATGCCATAAGTCATGATGCAGATATAAAACAGGTAGCTATCCCACCACCCATGCCCTCTCACCTAGAACAATGCACTGCAAATTAACCCAGTGGAATGGAGAAATGGCAGCAATAGGTAAGTAAATGAAAGCTATGTCAAAAAAGTATGTTTGGATCATATATGTTAATTGCAGACCTGTCTGCCCTTTTTGCATCATATAATTTCAAGTTGAAACCCCACATTTTATTATTGCTTACCCTCTGTGAAAGTCATTGATGTTACATAGAAACATAGAGTTTGACGGCAGATAAGGACTGCTTGGCCCACCCAGTCTGCCCATTTCCCTACCTAATGGATAAACTGCAGATCCTAGTTAACCAGCAGCCTACTTCTTCCTGCCCCCACCCCCTAGAATTGCCTTATGACTGTCCCATGCATGCTTGAATTCCACCACTGTTTTTGACTCCACAACCTCCTCCAGAAGGCCGTTCCATGCATCCACAACCCTCTCTGTGAAAAAATACTTCCTTAAATTACCTCTGAGCCGCCCCCCTCTATCTTCAAATTGTGCCCCCTTGTTCTTGCACACCTCTTTTTTTGAAAGATGCTACCGTCTTGGACTTTGTTGATTCCTTGAGGTACTTGAAAGTTTTATCATGTCCCCCCTCTCCTCCTTTCCTCGAGGCTATATATTAAGCTCCTTAAGTTTCTCTTCATATGTCTTCGGTGCAGACCCTGCACCATTTTAGTGCCCTCCTCTGGACAGCTTCCATCCTGTCTATGTCTTTGTGGAGATTGGGTCTCAGAACTGCACGAGTACTCTAGATGGGGTCTGACCAGCTGTCTGTACAGAGGGATAATAACTTCCTGTTTTCTACTGGTGATGCCTCCCACGCATCCCAGTATCCCCCAGCCCTCCTTACTGCCCTCTCACATTGCTTGCCCACCTTTAGGTCATCTGATATGACTACCCCCAGGTCCCTTTCCATTTTTGTTGTTGTTAGTATCTCACCCCCCATTGTGTACTCTTCCCCTGGGTTTTTGTTTCCCAGGTGCATTACCTTGCACTTCTTAGCATTGAATCTAAGCTGCCATACATTTGACCATTCCTCTAACCTTGCCAAGTCCCTTCTCATCCTTTCCACCCCACCTTTTGCATCAACTCTGTTGCAGATCTTTGTGTCATCTGCAAAGAGACATACTTTCTTCCAGTCCTCTGCAATGTAAGCTATAAAGACATTGAAGAGGACCGGCCCATACTGAACCTCATGCAACCCACTAGTAACCCCCTCCTTCAGAGTGGACTCCATTTACTATTACTCTCTGTGTCCTATTCTCCAGCCAATTCTTTACCCAGGCTGTCATCTTGGGACCCACTCCCAGGCTGGCTAACTTGTATTTTAATCTTTGTGTGGGACTGTGTCAAATGCCTTGCTAAAGTTTAGGTGAGCCATGTCCACAGCCCCTCCTGATCTACTACTTTGGTCACCCAGTCAAAGAAATCTATCAGATCGTCTGGCATGACCTTCCCACTGTGAATCCATGCTGCCTTGGGTCCTGTGCCCTCTGGCCTCTAGATACTGGACAATTCTTTCCTTCAGAAGTGATTCCATCATTTTCCTACCACTGAGGTTAAACTAACAGGTCTGTAGTTTCCTACTTCTGCCTTGCTCCCACTTTTGTGAAGGGAATCACATCTGCCCTCCTCCAGTCCTCGGGTACCACCCCATCCTCCCATGATTTGTTAAAGAGGGTAGTCAGTGGTGTCACTAGTTCTACCCTTAGTTCTTTAGAATTCTGGGATGAATCCATCAGGCCCACTGCTTTGTCCACCTTCAGTTTTAAGAGTTCTTTCAGAACCCTTTCTTCTGTAAATGGACTGGTAACAACTTCTGTATCCAGAGTGTTTCTACTGTTTGTTTTAGGTACCTCCTCTTCCTTTGTAAATACTGAGCAAAAATATTTGTTTAGTATCTCTGCCTTTCAGTCACCCTCTGCCCACCGACCTCCCTTTATTAAGCCTCACTATCCCTCCCTTGGTCTTCTTTGCTCCTGATATACCTATAAAGGTTTTATCCCGCTCTTAACTGAGTTGGCTATCTTTTCCTCGGTTTGGGCCTTTGCTGTTCTGACTGCCTTCCCAGCTTCCTTTTGCTTTAACTGATACAGTTCTCGTCCTGCTCCTTCTGTGATTCCTTGTACTTCCTGAATGCTTCTTTTTCTCTTGAACCTTCACTGCCGCTTCCTTTGAGAACCATAGTGGTTTCTTACATCGTTTGTTTTGTTTATTTGTTTCACACAAAGGCTTGTTACCTCTGTGATGGCAGTTTTACTATTCCCATTGTTCTTCCACCCCTCCTTCCTGCCCATTTACTAGTGCATTCCTTAGGCACTCACCCATTTTGGCAAAGTCAGCCCTCCTAAAGTCCAGTACTTTTGCCTTTGTATGACTTGACTCTATTGCTGTTTATTGTGAACCATACTGTTCGATGGTCACTAGTTCCCAGATTGTACCCACTTCTACATCTGTGATCCTTTCTTCATCTCCATTTGAGAGAACCAGGTCTAAGATTGCTCCCTCTCGAGTGGGCTCCAATACTAGTTGTCTAAGGCATGCCCGCTGTAGGGCATCTAGAATAACCCCACTCTTCGAAGTGGCTGCTGCAACTGCACTCCAGTTAACATCTGGCATATTCAGATCACCCATCAGCAATATCACCCCTTTTTCTACCATTCTAAGTATACTTTCTATCATTTCCTTGTCCTTTTCCTCCCCCTGAGAAGGGGATCTGTATACAACCCCTGTGGAGATTGTGGTTCCATTGCCTGTCTCCAAATTTACCAACAGTGCTTCTTCTCCTCCCTGTTTTCCCTTTTGTTCTGTTGCTTTGATTCCTTCCCTTATGTAAAGAGCTACTCCTCCTCCTCTTTTAACCTCCCTGTCCCTCCTGTAGATAGTGTATCCTGGTATGTTTATGTCCCAGTCATGGTTTTGTGTGTACCATGTTTCTCTGACTGCCACGATATCCAGATGTTCCTCCTCCATCAAGGCCACTAATTCAGGAAGCTTGTTACGCAGACTATGGGCATTGGTACTCATTGCTCTCCATTTTTTGATGGCTTTACCTTCTGTTGCAGCATCCCCCACTGACCTTTCTACCTCAGTCTTTTTCTCATTTAGTACCCTGTTTTGTAGGGAGGCTGGGATTTTCCTGCTGCTTATCAGTGCCTCCCCCCTTGACTAGTTTAAAAGCTTGCCAATGAAGCATTTAAACCGATTGCTCAAAGACTTGCTCCTTCCTGGATAGATGCAGACCATCCTGCCAGTATAGGCTGGTGTCCCTCCAGGTGGAACCTCAGTCTCAATGAAGCCAAACCCCTGTTCTCCACACCATTTTTTCAACCATTCATTAAACTGCATGGTGCAAAGTACCCTTGCCTCACTCATGCCATTGACAGGCAGCACCTCTGAGAAGGATACTGTGTGTGCTACTTGTCTTAGGCCCCTCCCCAATTCTACAAAGTCCTTCTGCACTGCTCTAATCTCATGTTGAGCCAAGTCACTTGTCCCTAGGTGGACAATGACATCCAGCTCAGCTGTTGATGGTTATTTTAACTGCTTCATTTCTTAATAGAACTAAAATGCATGCTGTCTTGTGTAATTATACCCAAACTTGTTTTGTTTGAAATCCTTGATCTATTCATATTGCGTATTTTCAGAACATTATGAACATTCAAAACAGTGCAGTCACTTATGATACAATAGTTTCCTCTCCACCCACTGTATCATGAATGACTAGACTGGATTGGAGATGTTCCCAAGTCCAGGAAAGATGCAGTGGGAGTTGATCAATAATTTTAAACAAACAGTTTTTTATGTGGTACCACCAGTATGTTGATAGTCTGTTTTTCACATTTAAAGAGAAAAAAGGTAATCTGAATCAAACTATCAGCTATATCAACAATCTCTTCAGAATGAGGTAATTCTTTCTCTGGATGGTCATGTTTCCACCCTCACCAAAACTCTAAAGCAAAAGCTTGGTGTCCTATACTAAATTTTCCCCTTCTTCACTCTGACCTCCTGCCACAAAATAGCATCTGACACCCTATTACTGTATTGTTTGATCTAAATTGTAGTTTTATATCAGTTTTTGTTAGCTTAGACTGCACTGTTATTAATGGGCCTTATGCACATATGGGTGAGTAATACATGCCAGAGGCACGTAACCCACCTGCAGAGTTCCACACCTGCAGACAGGTGCATGCTGATTGGTAGTCACTACTGGCTGCCACCTATCCATGCCACCCCATGCGCAGACATGCAGAGGACATTTCTGCAGACCAGGCATGCATCCAATGGGATAGCTGGACCCAGTCCATGAATGGATCACCTGCACCCGCTGGGCATGGAACACAATGGAGGGCATGATGTGCACTGCAAGTTTGGGCAGGAGGGTGCCCTGTCTGCTGCCGCAGCCCTCCGTGCTGATCTGTGAGCTGAGGTGGCATGTACGGGGAGTCTGCAGCACCCCCATGTCTGTGCCATTGCCAGTGGCAGCATCCTGGGGGGGCACATATCCCTTACAGCTGGGTGCTACCCAGAATAAGGTGCACCCCCTGTGCTTAGCACACTACACCTCTGTGAAAGGCATGGCATGCAGGCACACCCCCGACATGCCCACTGCCCACTCTGGCACATTACTGTCCACCTGGCTGGGGGATCAGGTTCCAAGGGACTGCACACCCTGATTGTTGATTGCAGCTTGGGTGGCACAATAGGCGCAGGGTAGCTACACACCACAAATATGTAGTGCGTAGCCACTCTGCACCACGGTGCATAGTGTCCATTGTTTGTCTGCTTGACCCCGTCTTGAATTTTGTAATGCTTTGTTTGTTCTCTGTGTCCTAGTGAATATATTGTTTTCAATGAATTGCACTGTCAGTGTACTGCACTTCCCGGGTTGTCCCTGAAAAACAGACTGTCTTGTCTCAGTGGACTCATCTGGTTAGCAAAATTCAATAAATAAAATAAAAATAAGTCATAAAGTGTTTTTTAAACTAGAGGCACTTTGAGGTTTAAGGGGGTTGTTGCAGGTGGAGTGGCATTCATTTTACACTGCTTGGGTTAATAGTCACCTAACACAAAAAAATAATTGTGTAGTGAATATCATGATCAGGTGAACATAACTTTTTACAATGAATCTAATAAATTTCATGATATCCATATAAACAATTAGAGAATCCTTCAGAGAGAACCAAAATTACAGCAATGTATTACTTGGCCTCCTTGTGTCATTTACAAAGAGATCCTAATCTTCATGACAGTCTTGAATGAAGTATTCTGCCTTTAGAGCCACAGAAAACAAGGATGCCCATCTGAACCCCTGGCCATCATAAATGTGGCCATTGCAAATATTGCAATGTTATAGCCACCAAAACCATCATTAATTCCCAAAATGGTAAAACCATAGAGATAAGATTGTTTGTGAACTGTGACAGCACATACAGTATATTGTTAGGCTTTATGTCCATGAGGTGCTTTTTAAATCGCGGGAACAAAGTGCACATTGAAATATAGTGTGGAGTCATATGAGGGTTATCCCTTAAAACATTAGAAATTATGCTCTCCCAGTCCATGTAAATGACTCTGGTAGAAGTGGTGCCCACAATCCAATGCTTATTGGTATAGAGAAGGTAATGCAGAACAAAAGATGAGACAACCTAGATCAGACACTAACCAGGATATAGGGAATTTTCATCTGAAGTTTGATCCTCGGTTATGGCACCTACTGGAGCATATACCAAATGTCTGTGGATCACTAAGCATATGGGCTGCATATGAATTCCATATTGTACATTTCTGTACGTTCTGTCAGTAAATTTATTTGTATTTTAATTTCATAGTTATGAAATAATTCATCTTGAAAAATGTACTATAATGTGTAAATTTGCATATCTATCTGTTGCACCTATTTTTATTTGCACCAGGTGACTTTTGCACAACTAAGTGCAATCTCTTTCCAATCCTTTTTTAAAGCATCCCATAGAGTTAAGAACTATATGTATATAACACTGCTTACAGAAGGGGTTCCCCAACCTTGACAAAATGGCAGGGTGGGGAAGGCATGGCACATTGGTTTCTGTGGTATCACTTGTTGCTGTGCTGTTCTTTTACAACTATACATTATTTCTAAATATTGACTCAGTGTTGTGTACTTGCTGATTTTTCCTAAAGCCTTTTAGATCAGTTTATGTAAGCTGCAGAATGCCATGGATATGGGGTTTGGCTACAATGGAGGCACAACATAGATCTTTGGCATTAGAATACCTGGAATGGCAATGAGTGACCCCATCAAATCTGAGAGGCACAGTGGTACACTGTGAGCTATGGTTCGTGTGAGCTCAATTCAGTTATTTTCCAATCTTGTGTCACATTTTTGGCCCAGTATAGTGTAACACATACTTTCTAGCCTCCACGGCCCCATGACGGCAGTATATGTGCCCAATGCATAATTAATTATAATGTGCATGTGCATCAGGTGCCTGACTGATTAGTATTCTGAGAAGGGGAGCAGTAAAGGGCAGACTAAGAGGCTCTAGGAAGAGAGCAACAGTTGTGCCACTGTGCTTACAAAGCAGTGGGAGAGAGAAAAGCTTTTACAGTGAGCAGCACTGTTGAATCAGAGGAAAATAAATGCATAGAACTACTTCTCTAGGCAAAAGCAGTCAGTAATCTACCTGTGCATCTGCTGGGTGCAAGATATTGTGCTGCAGGAGACAGTGGGAGAGATCATGGTGTGGTGAGCATTGCCACTGAGTAGGAAGAACCACAGAAGAAAGAAAAAACAAACAAATGGCATTTTCCTCTGCAATGTGGCCTTTGTTTTTGCTTGCCACAGTGATTGTTTCAGTAGTGTACCAGAAGGTGTGGAGATCCTTTGAAGTGTGAGTCAATAAAGTGATAGTTAAATTGGAAATGTGCAGCATAACAATGTTTTTAAATAACATAGACAAGTAATATCATCTGAATTAAGGAGTTGCATCACCACATGTACAGCAAACAGGGCATGAGTGGTGATGTAAGTATTATAGCAGTTCTAGCAGCAGGGTCCACCAAGAGTCTAGCCAGTATATGGCCCACTGAAAAACTAATCTATGAGCAGTGTAAAAGGAGGGTGATGATGTGCACAATGTGTGTATTTGTGACTGCAAAGTAGGGTCTCCATGGACTTGGGAGCTCAGTTCTGATTCTAATCACCATTTACTTCCACCCCTATAGGGTATGGGACTGGATTTTAGACTCTCCCCTGCTGTTTATGACAATATGGAGATGGTGGGATGTAAATGGTGTCCCTTATATGGACTGGGGATGGTTAGAGAGTGAATATGTCACTGTGCCCTCAGACTGCCCCCATAAGGAGGACCAAGCTAACAACAAGCCCAGTGATTCTGGGCTCTGTATGTCTGCAGGCACTGTTTCACCGCCAGTTACCAGCAGTAGGGGTAGAGATGAAAGGTTGGGCCCAGCCCCTTAAACGTTACAATGGCTGAAAGACTAGAGAACCCTGTGATAAGAGTAAGAGAGGTGGTTTTTTGGCAACTTCAGTTTGGTTTCAAGTTGGGACTCATAAATTTTGTTCAGCTTTGAAAATTTTGCCAGACTTCTACAGCTCCCAGGGTAGTAACTGGCATTGGGTAGAGCAGAAAACAAATAGAGGGATAAAAAGCCTTGAGGTCAGCAATAAATATTAATTACTGTAGCTTAAGTGGCAGGGATCTCAGCATGCTTCTCCTGTTGATTACTGTTTGTGGTGTTGTGATAATCTACCAAACCCACTTATACTGCCACAGCACAGAGTGAGTTACAGTAATAGACACCATTCATTGTTGACTTTAGGGTATATCCTCCTTGTACTCTCTGCTTTTCCTCTATGCCAATTATTATATTGTCTCTTACTTCATTGACTGTCAACATTATAATACCCTCCCAAAAAAATTAGTTATGCAACACACATCAACAAAAAAGGAAAAAAGGAATGAAAACACTTAAAATGCAAGGCATTTCAAGATAGACAACAAAAGACTTATGTGCCAACTATTAGGCAAGGAACAGAAACTCCCCCAAAAAAACTCTGGTCAGACAACAGTGATGTCCTGGGTAAAGATCATGCCCCAAATGTTTCCTACCTGCTATACAATTATATCATGTTTCCTTCTAATACTGATGTCATGGATACTTTGAATCAGCATTTTGCAAACCTGAAAATACCTTTCACCTACAGAACATGAAAACTGCAACTACATATGATCTGTAGCTGCTCTGTAACCTGGACAGCACTTAAAGTGCTAGCTTAGTTGGAACTGCCCCGTCACTACTGAAGTTTGCAGCTGACTGTGGCATGACCAATACCTGTGGTATTCAAATACTGGTTGTACCACAGCTGACTGTGGCACAGTCAGCAACTGCACTATTCGACCTCACCCTTTACACTGGTCAGATATTATGAATCTGAAAACAAGCCATAGTAAGACCTCTCCTTAAATTTCTTCCATCTTACCCTAACAACTATCACCAAATATCAGTATTATCTGTTTTGAACAATCTGCTAGAGAAATCAGTGTATATCCAATTGATGACCCACATTATGGATGGCAGTCTGCTAAAAGATAAACAGTCAGGCTTCAGGCCCCAATATTTCATCAGCACAGCTCTGTTAAAAGTTACAAATGACACTGCAATGGCACTTGATTCTGGCCATCTAATGAAGGCCATTTTTATCAACCTATCAAAGGCCTTTGACACCATGGACCACAGTATCTTATTGCACAAGCTACTGCTGCTAGGACTGTCTAATAGTTTACTAGCATGCTTTCATATTCTTCCACCAAGTTGCATCGACAACAAAGTTCTTGGAATTTACATTGACACTTCTTTGCCAATGGTGATCACATCACCGTGACAAAGTGTTGATTGACATTCACAGTGCACGACTCCTTTACTGTTTAGCCCTCCGCACCCCCATTGTGGGGGAATCTACCTCCACACTCTCTGGACCTAGGGATTGTCAACTCGGGGAGTGGTGGATTACGGGGAAAAGCAGCTTACAGAGGGATTTGCTGTATTGTACAGTGCTTTGACAACCCATTCAACACTGTGGATGTCGAATGGGTTGTGTCACTGTGTAGGTTTTGCTGTTACAGTGTCACTGTAACAATGGTATGCCCTTTCATAACTACATCTCTGGCAGGTCCCATGTGGTTAAAGCCAATGGTGTAACATCTGAGTTTTGCTCCCTCAGTCTAGGAGTACCACAAGGCTCTAACCTGAGCCCATAATCATTTAGCCTGCTTGTGTATGACCTTCCTCACATATGCGCCAATACCAGCTCGAATATACATGTCCGTTCTGATGGTACAGAAATCTATACAAATGACAAAACCATCCATGTCCTCTATGGCACCCTCCAGACAGTGTTCAACAGGGCTCAGCAATGGATGACTGTTAGTGGTCTTTTTTCCTCAGCAGCTCTAAAACCAATTTTATGTGTTTCAAAAAAGTCCAGAAATTAAAGTATCTAGGTCTCAGGCTGGACCTTCAGCTTTCCTATGATGAACATGTCACATGAACAGTCAGGAACTCCAGTCAAAAACATGGATTCCGCTATCAAAACAGAAGCTGCCTTAATCTTGGCAGCAGGCAACCTTTCTGCAAGTGAACTCTAAGAGCAACAAGCCCCACAGTGCTATTCAAAAGCAAATAGATTTTCACTTACGTTGTCATAGGCTCACACACACATACACACACACCCACACACACACACACACACCTGTACATTGTACAATCAGCGGGGCCTACTTTTGCCAGATTTGAGGATTCTGAGGAAGAAACACAAATGGGCTGCCATGCTCCACAAATGTGTGAATGGGATGCACCCCTCACACCTCAGTAAACCTACCTACCAGAACTACCCTTCTCTACCAGCTAAGGTCTCAAATCATAGATGTATTTCATGTCCCTAGAGTTTGCAAACTGATATGCAAAAAGGCTTTCACCGCAAATGCTCCAAGAAGCTGGAATCTGATCCTAGACAGTATCAAAAAATCCAGGAACATCAGACACTTTGTGTGAGCCATATTCAGTCATCTCTAAGCACCCTGTTTGTGTCTTTAACTATCTGTAGTTGCCACTATCCTGTCCTCTTCATATTTGATTTCCTATCCTAATCCCCTTCATCACTTCTCTGATACGCCCAAGAATCCTCAACACAACTAAAGAGTAGAAGCTTTGATCTTCTTGTAACTGTAAAAGTATCTGAGCATGATGGAATTCTAAGTTTTGTTCATAATATAACTATATACTTATTTTGAATGTAACCTTCCACCTATAAGTTTGTGACTAATGCAAATATTTGACTCTGCTGCTGTACTGCCACCCAGAATCCCACTGGAAACTAGGTGCACCTATTTATTGAGGCTACATCAAAGACAAACGACAGTACTTGTAGGAATTAACAAACTTTAGATTAATTTTACATCTAGTAAATAAACAACCCAGTGTTATATAGCTAGAAAACAAAACACAGAGTTTTGATGGGACAGATCTCACAGCAGTGATACAGACAAGCTGATTTCTCAGATGCATACCACTTCAATTCAGCACTGAAACTCAAATGATCAGCTTTTATAAGAACAGAATTCTAATTCATCTGAACACAAACCAGAAACTGAATTAATAAAAACCATGGACAGCAAACAATTAACTCTACAAACTACACTAACTAGGAAGTGTACAGCTCTTCATTCAAGCAGGGACTTGTACTGCTGAAGCAGTAGCTTACTCCGCTATGATGTCATCACTCTCCAAGGCTCAGTCAGAGGGACAGAAACAGGCTGACTTGTTTCCAGGTAGTGCAAAACAAGTTAACAAATGCTGATTTAAAGAAAACCACAAAAACCAAATAGCATAACATTTTCAGAAAACACTACTCGTGTCACAGGATTTTTTTAACAATGCATAACATAGTTGCCATTGATCTTTAAATGACAACTCTGCACTTCAGCTTGTACCTCCATAAGTGTTTCAGCTTTTACAATTTACTAGAGAATATGGGCCCGATTTACTAGAGAATACAGGCCCAATTTTCAGCAGTGTATGTTTGACACAAGGTGACCGCAACAAATGGGTAAGTTATAAGTGGCACCTTGCATCAAACGTTGTGGCAATCCCAATTTTCGAAAGCAGACTGCATCAAACTTGGGGTTCCTTTCACCCAAGCTGTCCTGTGTCACTCTAATGACAGAAGTGCCCTTGGACCAGGTCACAAGGGGGCTTGTGCCACAGTGGGGTTCCACCATCCCCTTATTTGCAATTTTCAAAGCCCCACCGAGGACATAATAGGGAGCTCTACTTAGACAAGCCAAGAGGTGGTTTAAGGGACTTGAGAGACTGGAACACACTGTGGCAATTGGGAGGACCGGAAGGGTGCCAGGGGCAGAAGGAGCAGGGTAGTGCTCTAGGGGTGTCAAGGAGACAGCGGCACTGAAAGGGTTATGTGGTATCACCCAGTGGTTGTGCCATGTGAAAAGCCACACAGCCAACAGGATGGGACTGCTTCCTGGAAGGTTGGCAGGGATGGGCACTAACATGGCCTCAGGTGGGCACAGCCCTGGCACCTGCCCCATAGGTGCAACACACACAACCCTGTAAGTGGGAAAATGTAGCTTCAGGTTTAGGGCTGCCAGTGGTGGAGGGGAACATTCTCCAGGCACTGCAACAGTCCCCTAGTATCCAGCTTCCTGTATTGTGGCAGGCTGCCACCTACCTACAGGGTTGTGCATGTTGCACCCATGGGGCAGGTGCCAGGGCTGTGCCCAACTGGGGTCATGTCAGTGTCCATTCCTTCCAAGCCCCAGAAAGCTGTTCCATCCTATCAACTGTGTGGCTTTCCACATGGCATCCCCACTGGCTGCCACCGCACAACCTCAGCAATGCCACTGTTTCTCCAAGGGTCCCTAGGGCACCCATCATGCTCCTTCTGCCCCGGGCATGCAGATTTCCCCCAACCCTCACAGCCCCTCTAGTGTTGCACTGGATGGGGGAGAGGGCCAGATCCCTGTGTCACTTGCCAAAGGTGTGCCAAATGTTCGGTGCAAGCCTGCATCTGCTGCAACTCCTGGCTCTTTGGTACAGGGACCCCCTTTTTATAAAATTTGGTGCAAGTACCCTGATGCACCCTAGAGTGATGCAACTTTCATCACTCTATTGGCTGTTTAAAACTGGGCCCTACATCCTTTTCATTTTTAATGTTCCTTTCCAATGTTTACAGCACATCTTGGTAGTCTATCTAAAATGTGTGTATAAAACACATTTGCCTCTCCCTTGTTAACCTCATAGACCCTTTGTTTATGACATCATTGTGCTCACCATGACAACAAATTGTGATGTCACAAACAGCAATTGTGCGGTTAGTAAGCCAGAGTCAGATACTTTTTTGGAAGACATTGAAAGAAGTTCTGAATTATCTACAATATATAGTAGATCAATTACATGGAAAAGTAAAAACTAAATAAATAGAAAACAACAAAGTTAAAACATAGTTGGTGTAAACCTAGTGTTTTTTTAAAGATTTTTATTACAGCAGAGAGCAGCTCTTTAAAAACAATCAGTATAATGCATACAGAACAGTACATGTCACTGTGAATATTAGTGCACTAATAAAGTGGTATCTACAGCAGAGCTAGGATTAAATTGCAGGCACACAAAAAGGCTAAACCCTTTCTTCTACATCCCAATAGAACATACAGTATGCTCATAATCTGCATCATACTGTATGTCTCCATTGACTGGTGTTTTGTATCTATACAGCTTACATAGCAAACCAGATCATATCCCATACAGCTTTAGGTAGTGCAAAATATAAAATGTTGGTATGGGCTACAAAGTTCCCAATATTTCATGGGGTGGCCAAAAGCTAAATGATCGAGGTGCTCAATGGCTGCTAATACCCCTTCTGTCTGCTTCTAATGACTTATCATAGAGGTTTTGGTGGACCACCATCGAATCAGGAGCTGCCTTCAGCTTCAATATCCACAGCTGCAAGACATTTGCCTAGGACAGGGGACAGGGGACATACAAAGTATACAGAAGGTATCCCTTATGACATATCAATGGGCACTGCAAGTGAATCTGGTCTGGAGAACTTCATGGCATGCCATGTATACCTCATGCCACCAACTCTTGAGAGCAGAACAAGACAGAAGATATGCAGAAGTAAGCCTTCTGGACTATTACAGGGCCAACGCTGGTCTTGGTGCACAAGTCTAATTTTCTTCAGGAATGTCATGATCCTGTACTCCCTGTGGAGAACTTCATTTTGAATGAGTCTGATATGTCCATCTGAGCAGGCTTGTGGGCCATACTCCAGGAAAAACCCCAGGACTCATAAGAAATGTGTTCCCCCAACTAATCAGTGTAGTTCCCCTGCAGTTCTCTGGTCATCAGGGCTGGACTTCCTGAATAGCTCTTTATAACACCCCAGTCCTGCTTTAAGAGAGATTCAAGCAGCTTTCAGCTCTGACCACTTTATGGAGCTTGCCATCCACTGGTGCAGCCTACTGAAGGCGTAGCTAAAAGGCACTGTGGAGCTACAGGATTTCCCAGTGTCTGTGGATGGAACATGGTATTTTTCCCTAATGCCCTCAAAGAATTGTAGACAACTGGAATTCTGCATGAATAGGTCCTTAGCTCAGTGAATCCCTGCATACCTCTACTCCTGGCTACATCTCCTGCATACCTCTGCTCCTGGATTATTAGCTTCCCACCCACCAAAATTTGTGTATTGCCCCATGGGGTAGAAATTATATAGGACACAGCTTCTGCCTAAACATTTTTAAACAAATCTGCCCAAGGCTGATATAGTTGGCTGGGACTTTGAATGAGCTAGAAGAGTGGAATATAGTCAGCTACTAGATAAGAGTTCTTGCAAGCCTCTGCATTTCATTTCCACCAAAAGGGAGGTATGCTCCATGGGTTCCTGGAACCACTGGAGAGTATATCTCCAGATGTGCTATGTGGCAGCATTTTATCCACAGGAGCTCACACTCCCTCATAGACCAGTGCACCCTAACTTCGTTTTTCTTTATTGTGGTTGCCAGCTCTCGCAAAGGTTGGAGTCAAACAGCTTGTCAATTTTGTCAAACCAGCTCTAGGGGATGGAGATTGGTGGATAGCAGTTTTTCAGCATATTTATTGCAAAATCATAGTACACTAACAGAACTAATGACAGTAGTGGAATTTATTTGCTTCTTGTATAGAGGCTTGGACAGTGAGGACATGGCTGGCACTCTATTTTAGACTTAAGAATGACCTTTGACTTGGTGCGCCACGGGCACCTGCTCCCAAAGATTCAGGGTATAGAACTTTCTCCTGGTTTCATGGAATGGTTAAAGGATTACTTAACTAATCAACTCCAACACATTTCTCCTACTGGTGTTCTTTCCCCATTAGCTAAAGACAGGCATTGGTGTTAATCAGCACTCTATTTTAGGCCCTGTCCTTTTCAATATATTGGTAAATAATCTTCTCCATTTTTTGCCTGACTCCAACATGGTCTTTCATGCAGATGACATCATACTGTACAGGAGAGATACTTTATTAAGTGAAGTAATTGTCCATTGCAGTTCAACTTTAACACTGTTTAATGTTGGCTTTTAGACAATGTCCGTGTTTTTAATGTTGCAAAAAATGAAATATATGAAATTAATATCAGGCATAAAATGGCATCTCCTGCTCCTGTCTGCCTGATCTAGGATAGTAAGGGAGTGGACATTGAGGTAGTATATAATTTAAAATATTTGGGATTCACCACTGATAAAACACTCTCTTTTTTGAATATAATATAAGTAAGACTGATTAAAGTTGTACATATACGACTTAAGGAGCTCTATCTATTTAGAAATTGTCTGTCAGCTAAGTCCAGAAAAATTCTGATCCAGTCATTTGTGCTTTCTCTGTTAGATTATGGTCTTCCATTATAAATTACTGCTTCTGATACCTCCTTTCCTTCTAAAGTAAAAATTGTGTGCAACTTTTTGTGTCGATTTACTTTATCTGGTTCTATGTGCACTTATTAGTGTCTTCTGTACAACAGTTTAAATTGGTTTTCCTTTGAGTGTAAATGTACTGTTTTCATCTTAGTTATTTTTTGGAGATTTCTAAAGAGTCCATCCATTTTTACTTTATGGATATTATAAACGTCAAATTAACAACTCAAGCAACCAGATGTTCATATGGAACGCACGGTCAACTCACTCTCTTAAAAACATAGCTTGTCCTGTCTTTACCATGCTTTAAAATGTTAGAATCCTTTTCATGACAGCGAGTGACATATTCAGTCTGACCCCGTTTTTAAATCTTCATTGACAAATTACTGTTTAGCAAACTCTGTAAATGCTTATTGAATGACTTGTGCATACTGTACACTTTGTAATTTATTTTTATTGTATTATTTGTTACATGTGAATTCTTTGTATGATCATAGGTCACCCTTGAAAATGGGCGTTTTTGCCCTTTGGTTTTACCCAGCTAATACATTTTAAATAAAATAAAAAGAGCAGATCCAGAAGTGCAGTTGTGCTACTGTAACCATGTGCAATGTTTCAATTTTTCCTCCTAGGAAAAAATTTAAAGCTTTCCATGTATTACATTCCTAAAGTTCTCTCAGTAACAGGGGCATGTTGGGTAATTGGGACATATCTTACACTACAGTGATGCCCAACTAGACTACGCCCTGCATTTTCCATGCCATGACTGCTTGAATGAACTGAGCAGCCATTCAGGTTGAGTTCAAAGGGAGCATCTGTATTTTGCTAGTATTAACCTTTCTGATCTGTCTTCTGTCTGTGCTGGACATAGTAGGAGTCTTGACACAGTTGGTGGGGACCCATATTACATCCCTTCAGAGTTTTGAAGGGTAAAATACATTAACCAAAGGTTTCTTATCTCACTCAATTTTTCTTTATATTGAGGCTAGATACAGTTGCCTTGTACAATGTGTATTGGGAAAATAAAGATGTCAGTCTAGGCAAAGGAAATGGGAACTGCTGTGATTTGCTATGAGAGACTCAATGCTAGTGTACACCCCTCCCACATCTACTGATCACCAGGTCATTATGACAGGTTTATCCCCCCTTCCTGCTAATCATAGATGCCCTCCTCCCAGATTTTATGCCAGGCATGACAAAACCTGAAACAGTGAAATTTTAATAGTAGGTTATACCAGCAGACATAACCATGAACTGTCTTTCTGTTTTTTAAATTCCTCATAATTACTCTAATTGCTCCTGGAAGCACAAACAAAAAAAATGTGTCTCAGCACTAGAATAGCCATAAGGATGGCCTAACATGGGAGCCATGGCCATCACTGCATCACATAGAAGATAAAAAGGGATGCCTGTAGGGTAGGTATCAACAGATACACCTCACCACAATGATCTTCACCCTACAGAAACCTCCACTGCTGTTGTCACTAGTTGAACTGTGTCTCAGTGAGGCTCATCAGGTCACAAGGAGGTGCTTGGAGGGAGACAGGTGGTTGCCACATCAGATGGCCAGGTCACCTGGCCTTCAAAGGAGATTGTCTTTATGCTCATAGCTGGTCAATGCTCTGTCTTTTCAGATGCTCTTGAAGGTAAGATGTGCTGGAGTGAGGCAAACTGATCACCACATATGAGATTAGAGGGGCTATATTAGGAGCCATCAAAACCCCTGCTGCCATGCTGGCTTCAAGAATGGTGTGGCTGGGTGTGATATCATCTGCATCCCCTTCCCTGCCTCTTCTTCCACTTTTTGGGAGGTACAAACCAGAGCTCTTCTTTTGCATCCAGTGTGCCTTAAGAGCAGTTCTTCCAGTCAATGAAAGTCACCAGAGCACTTTGCAGTGGAACTACTTCTCTTACCTAGAGGGATGTCCTGTCACTTTGAGGGTTGGAGCATTGTGGCAATTTGAGGCACTCTAGCATAGCCATGATCATTAATTAAAACTCTCTGCACCCTCTGGTATATTCAATCAGTGTGGAAGGCCATTCCAGAGAAGCCAGAGGGATGCTGCATACTGGAGGCTGTAATGGACACCAAGCATGTGGAGTATTTTCAAGGCAAGTGAGTGATTGATTGATTGATTAACTTATTGATTGTTTGATTGTTTGATTTGCACACTAAACTAAACTATGATAGCATGTTTCCAGGTGCATCCTGTGGGTGGGATTTCATGGGCCTGTTTTTATTGATGGGGGAATGTTGACCATGACACCGGGGAAATTCCCCTACTGCTTTGCTGGTGGTAGGGGGAGCTGCTGCCGTTGGTCTGTATTTGGTCAGACTGTTTCCCACCAGCTATGGAGCAGGATGCTCTGTTGTGCTCTCTGGAGCATAGTATGGATATAGAAGATGTTGCTGAGGCTGACTTACCTCAGGCTGTGGAAGAAAAACTGATTGTTCGGATGACTCAGGATGTTCATCGGTCTTCGCAGGAGCTTACTGGTGTGACTCCAGTATTTGAGACTGATGCCTTTGCTCCCCCTGTTACAGTGACTGTTGGTTCTCAGGAACCTTTATTGCAGCAGCTGGTTTCTCTTCACTCAGACACGAGGCGCCCTCTTTCAGGTGATGCTGTCGGGGGAGGATCAGACAGAACTTCCGGGAGTTCAGTGAGAGGGGATGCAGGATGGAGTTTCTCCTGGTGTTTCAGCCATTAGTACCACCTCTCAAGTTGTGCTGAGGCAATTTGGATTGACCCAGACTTCTGCGGACTTTCTCAACTCAGACTGGTCGGTGGACAATGCACTTAATGATTCTGGATGGCTATGGACCTCTACAGGACAATGGATTCCTATCTGGACTGGCAAGGAGCATCCTCGGGAACAGGATCATCACAAAGCATGCCACCATTGATAAACTCCTGAGCTCAGATACAGACTTGATTAATGGACAGGGTTCTCATGATAAAGCTGTGCAGCATCTAGGAGAGCGTACCTCGGCCTTGTCTAGGCCGAGTACATCCTTGGCAGAGGATGTGAATTTTGCCACTCAGCAGGCAGGCTCTGGAAGGGATAATTCTGATACTGGGGCTAATCAACATAAAACTCATGTACCTATGTCTGAACTATTTAAAAATAAGTTAGAACAGGCCCCAAGGCGAAATGCAGTTAGGCTGTGTTATAGAGGAGGGTTAACTGAACATCCTGATAGATGTTATGTTGCTTATCTCTTATTGAAAGGATCCATGCATTACCTTCCTGCAGATATTTTTGCTTTAATTCACATCTCAGGAGAGGATTCTTTTGATATTAGCTTTAAAACCACACATGGTTTAGAAAGATTTTGGGATAAATATTCCACTTTAAAATCTACCCCACTTCGGACTCCCTTTTATGCAATCCCTCTTACTAAACCACATATTAGATATATTACCATCATGTTTAGAAATGAAGGGGTTAGTGTCAGTAATATCCATCATTGGTTACAGAACCGCTGTGATATTTTGGGTCCCCCTGAAGCTATATTGGATTTGGAAGGAATATGGATGGGAAGTTGGCGGTTTAAGGTCAAATTGTTTCAGGTGAATAGTGACATCATTCATCTTTCCAGTAGTTTCTTTTTGGGTAAAGACAGAGGGGTGTGCTTTTATGGGGGTCAGCCACAGGCCTGCTATAAATGTGGGGCTAAGACTCATATCAGCAGGTCATGTGATATTGAAATGTTCTTTATGTGGAGGATATGGGCACTCTGTGGATTTGTGTGAAAATGTATTTCAATGCAATCTTTGTGATGAGAAAGGGTATGCTCTTCATCAATGCCCTTGGGCCAAACATAATCAGATGGGGGGATGGGATCAGGATGATCTGGTGAACAAAGCACAAGACAAAAAAATGGGATACTGATCCTTCCACTTCTACAAACCCCCCAGAGGTGAAGGTACCTCATGGGGAAGATTTAGGGGCTGACCGTGATGTAGCAGATATATCGCTTTCAGTGAATGGTCCTGAGCTTTCTTCTCAGCAAGATTCTGATGCTCCCTCTACTGCCGTTTCTTCTATGGAACAGAGGCCTTTCATCACATCTATGCCTCCTCCTTTTGAAACTGTTAAAAACTGAAGGTTTACCAGGGCCTCTCTCAAACAAACAGTACCTAGTCCTGTTCCAGTGGAGAATTTCCTTTCTCCTTTACAGGGGGAAGGTGGAGATTCAGATTTGGAATCTGACAATTCACATAGGTCTGACTTAGTTACTGAAGATGAGGAGAGTGGAACCACTGAATTAGCTAAAGAGAAAAAAGGGAAAAAAAGAAAAAAATGTTTTAGTCAAAAGGGTGGGCCTTGGCACTAACTTTTGATGGATACTTTAAAGATAGTTTCCTATAATGTCTGCAGTCTTAAAAATTTCAAGAAAAGGCTCTCTCTTTTTTCCTTTTTTTGATACTCTTCATGCAGATATTATTCTCCTTCAGGAAACTAGATTGTCTTCTCTTGCTGAAATAGATCAGGCAAAACGACGATGGGTCTGGGGTCCTTCCTTTTGGACATTTGGCCCTGACTCTGCAGATGGGATGGGGATCTTGTTTAAGTCCACCTTTTTTAAAATCTCAAAACTAGTAGATATTAGTCCTGGATGTGCTTTAGTGCTTGATTGCTCTCTTCAAGATTTTGATTTTCGAGTTATAAACATTTATGATCCACAAATCAAATCTGCTCAGATTGAGTTCTTTGAGGAAATCAAGCCTTTCCTCTATACTAGGAGGCATATCATTTGGGGGTGGGATTTCAATTGTGACATTGATTTAAAATTTATAGGAGAGCTGCAGAAAAAATTGTACTGCAACTCTCATGCTTTAAAACAGATAGTCATAGATGCAGGCCTCTCTGATGCTTACAGAGTTCTACATAGTAAAGTGGGTGCTACCTATCATAGACATATTTATGCCACACGTATAGATTTACTATTTGTTTCCAAATATGTTAAGCCTTATTTGAGTATGATTAAGCCAACTGAATTTTCAGATCACCAGATCTTACTATGTAATTTTAGTCTTGCTGGGGCTCCACCTAAGGTGTTTTCAACTATTCCACAATGGAGGCTAAACTTGTCTCTTCTGGAGTCCTTTGACTGTGTGCATGGCTTAGAGGTGTTATTTGAAGCTTGGAATTCCGCTATATGTTTTTATGATAATCTATATGACTGGTGGCAGGATACTAAAACTAAGGTTAGGTCTTTTCTGCTTACAATGGGGAGGGAGAAAGCAAATTCTCATTATTTAAAATATTTACAATTTAGGAATCAATTATATAAATTAATGTCCTTTCCTCCACGGGATAAACTACAATTTAAGTCAAAAATTTCTGAACTTAAAATACAAATGTCTCTTTACCAATATAATAGAGCAAAATCTTTGGATATGGAGTTTTGATATGGGTTAAAAACGCAACTTGCTTCTGACCCATACAGAGCTTGTAAGCAGAGATTGGATAAGACCCTAATGACTGGTTTAATGTCCATTACTGGTAAAATTGTGTCCACAGATTTGGAGATGTTATCTGTTGTGCAGAGCTTTGTTACCAATTTATTTAGTGAGGAGACAGGGCCTGCTGAGGTTTTGCCGGATGAGTTTACAGCATCACTTCCTTTAGTAAATAAATCACTTAGACAACTTCTAATGGTGCCCTTTTCATCACAAGAAGTAGAATAGGTGATAAAGGCTTTAAATGTAAAGACATCTCCAGGCTTAGATGGTATACCGAATGATTTTTATAAAAAGTTTCTTCCCTATATGTGTCATTTTTTGCCCTTAGTTTTCAATTTTATATTAACTTCAGATTTAATATTTCCAGAATTTATTACATCACTGCTTAAATTCATCCACAAAAAAGGTGATCCAACTTTATTGACAAATTGGTGGCCTATTAGCTTACTTAACAGCGATTATAAAATTCTCTCTAAAATTATTACTAACAGATTATTACAGGTTTCAGATTTCCTTATTCATCCAGCACAGAACTGTGCACTTCTCATCATAAGATTCAACACAATCTTTATCTTTTGAGTGATTTATTTGAGCGTAGTAATTCAGGACATGGTTCTGGATATCTAGTTGCCCTGGATCAAGTTAAAGCCTTTGATCGGGTTAGACATAACTATCTTTTGGATTTATTATTGCGTTATGGCATTCCTCACCCATTTGTGAAATGGATTGCTATGTTATATTCTGATGCTAAAGTACTTCCTATGGTTAATGGTTTATTTGGGTCTGAGCTTAGGTTTGCTAAAGGGGTGAGGCAGGGATGTCCCTTAAGTCCCCTATTGTACACTTTTGTTTTAGACCCAGTGATTAGATATATTCACAGGGATCAGCATATTGTGGGGATAGCCCCTGATCCTTCTTTGCCACCAGAAAATGTCACAGCATATGCTGATGATGTTACCTTATTAGTGAAAGATGTGACTTCGCTTATGACTGCTCTTGATATTTTTAAAGTCTGGGGTTAATATTCTGCTGCACAGATAAGTATGGACAAGAGTTTTATTTTTTCCTTGGATCCCAACAGGGTGGAAAATTTAGAGATTATGGGTATTCCTCTGGTTACTACGCCTCAGAAAATTTTGGGTATTTGGTTTGGGCCAGGAGATTTGGCTAGTCTTAATTGGAACAACAGTTTAAAATAGGAGAAGGTAAAGTTAACATGTAGAAACACTGGAAATTTGGGAAAAATGTGTTTTAATTATTAAGAAGTTTCTGTTGCCTGTTTTTCTTTATTTGAGTTACCGTTACCCGCCCCCAGTTAATTTAGAAATGAAGTTGTACAGTATTTTTTTTTTCAAATGTTTTGGGGTAATAGATTGAATCCGGTTAGAAGGGATATTACCTATTTGCCTGTGAAACGGGGTGGGTTAGCTATGATAAATCCAATTGTGTTTTATCATTCAATATTTTTGTTTAACTCCTTTAGTTATTTATGGGGGACAGTTACTTTGCCATGGCAGGTATGGTCACATTTCACTTGGGATCATTATTTTCAGAAATGAAATTTTTTGCCCCTAAAATATTAGTTCAGAATCATTTACCAGGTTATGGTATTTTGGCTCTGAAAAAATGTCAACAGTGGAAGTTGCTATTTCAAAATTGTATTTCTCATAATAGAAAATCATTTTATGCCTACATAGTTTTTGATGTACAAAGGGTTTTTCTACTTTTTCCAGAAGGTGTTCTGTCAAAAATTACTCTAGCTCTTCACAAATTGATGGATTTTAGACTTCCTGCTTTTGTATAGGACATAGTGTGGATGTCAGCTCAAGGAAGGTTAGGGGTTCGAGGAAATCTTAAATATAAACCTTTAGCAGATAGATACTGTCCAAGGATTTTGTGTACCAATGAGGAAAAAAGTTTATTACATTTCTTTATTACTTGTTCCTTTAGTAAGATTTTCTGGTGTGAGGCAGCCACTCACTGGAATGTGCCCTTTCTTTCCCGTATTACATATAATACATTGCTTCTAGGGGATTATTCAGGGGTTTGAGTAGTTACCATAGCAGTACTTTGAATGTGTTCTTTGCTTTTCTTCAATTTTACTTATGGCAAGCATATTGTCAATTTATTTTTCAACAACAACAAGTATTGAATACTACTATATTCTCTCAGATAGAAGATGGATTATTAAACATTAAAGACAAAGACAGAGGTTTACTCAAGTAATGTTTTTTTTCTCTTTGGAAACCTTTCTTTTTGTAATTTTTTTTTTTTTATGAAATCAGTGTTCTATATCTGTCTGTATACTTATATGCTTGCATGATGTTTACTTGTGTTATATTGTAAGATATTTTCTGTTATTATGGTGATGTTATGTTTTTCATTTAATAAACTTCCCCTACTCTCTGTCAGTAGGGGGAGCTGCTGCTTGGAGGAAGGTGTGTCACTTGTTCATTCTGCTGGTGTACCTGTGGGTGTGCAGGTCTCCCAACCCACAGGTCCAGCTCAGGAGAACTTTGCTGTGTCTGAAATTGTTAAGGAAATGGAGAACTATTTATTGGATATTGCAGTGGATTTAGCTAATCCACTGACTGGTCTTTTTGCCTCGGATAAAGCTTGGCTGTCCAATATTTTAAAATAAAATAAAATGCTCAGATATGATGATTTGGGTCAGCAATTGTCCTCCCACACTACTGTTTTGGAAATTACTGCAGTACAGGAGGAATCTCTGAATCATGAGGACTTGCTAGCGGCAACACAGTTTCTGCAAGGCCTGCCTAACCCTGATGTTGTGAATACAGCCCCAGCTGAAAGTCTTGAGAAGCTATCCAGTGACATCAGCTCATCAAAGGAATTCCACTCGGCTGAATCAGAACAGGTGGAGCAGACTGTGACAGCTACTGTGCTGCCTAACCTGCAGTTTGAAACACTGCTGAACTGCACAGAGGCTGCTGAAAGTGTGAGTAACCTTTCTTCCTTAAATCAAGTAACAGATTGTGCAGCTTTACCTAAACTTGGATGGCACAATGGTCAGCGCAATGAGTTATCTCCTCCTGCTAAAAGTAAAAATTCACTGACTTCATTAGAGCACTCACTAATGAGTGTGGGTTGGAAAGGAGGTGAAGCAGGTATTTGGGTTCCTGATCCTTCACACAGCCCAATACCAGGACAACCCCAGGAAGATGAACTTTCTGCTCCTACTAAATCTATGACTGACGATGGGACTGGTGTGCAGCATGCAGCCTGTTCTAAATGTGAACAATGACTTTGCTCTGCCTTCCTTCTCTGTGTCAGCGTCATCGGATTGTGAATGCTCTAAGCATCTTACAACAGGGTGGGGTGACAAGCCAGCTTTTGATCATGATCTGCCTCACCAAAACTTTTTTGAACAATCTAAGAATGCTTGGGAACAGTTTCGTAGAAAGGACCCGTTTTCTGGTCCCCCATTACAATGGCGAAACGCTATTTGTATTGAATATTTAGGAGGTTTAGAATTGGCCCCAGATTGATTATATGTTGGTAAAACCTTGTTAAAAACATCTTTAGGATTTTTTTCAAATGAGATACATGCTTTAATTCATGTTTCAGGGTCAAAGGTATATGATGTAAGTTTCAATACACCGCAGAGGTTGGATCGTTTTTGGTCCAAATAAGATGCTTTAATATTTACTGAGATTTGGATTCCTTTCCAGGTCCTCCCCTTGACTAAACCATCTCTTAAAAATGTTACGATTCTTTTTAAGAATGAATCAGTATCAGTGCATGATATTATATAATGGTTGGAGAAAAAATGTGATGTGATTGATTCTCCTCTACCAATATTTGAGACAGAACACTTGTGGAATGGGGGTTGGAAATACAAAGTGAGATTAAGGAACAATAGTTTGGGCCCAGTTCATTTACCGAACAGTGCTTTTCTAGGGAATGAAAGGGGTCATTGTTTTTGTCCTGGGCAACAGCGGACTTGTTTTAAATGTGGGGCTTCAACTCATCTGGGTTCTGCATGTGATAGGTTGAAATGTAATCTTTGCCTGTCCTTTGGCCATTGTAGTTCTGATTGCAAGGAGGAGATGAGGTGTAATTTGTGTGCAGACACCGGCCACACGTATAGAACCTGTCCATGGGCCACATAACCGTGCATGGATCATGTTAGTCAGACTTATGGGTCAAGGGAAGCTCAAAAAGAGTAGGGTCAAGGGACCCTAAACATCAGCCACAACCAGATCCCTACTAGGCCCACTGCCCCTCCACCTCCTCCCCTGTCTACTCCTCCCCTGATGATATTGAGGTGGATGTTGTGGTGGATAACATTGTTTCTGAGACAGTTGCTGTTCCTCCAATTACTGTTGTTCAGCCAGAAGATACTGGGATGGAGAAGGAGGGAGGTGGGATAGTTACTGAAATGCCCCCCTTTGTTAAAAGTGTGGCAAAGAAATGAGGCATTTGGCAGTCTAGGCCTCAATCTATGGTTGCTAAGGCCAATATTTCTGAAGATGAGGATTTGCTATTATAAAACCGTTTTGAGGCCCTATCCGGTGGTAAGCCAGAATCAGAGAAAGGAAGTGACTCTGAAGCCTCTTCCTTGGCCCCTCATACTTCAGAATCTGAAGGAGATCTGCTAGTTCAGGATTTCGAAAAAGATAGAAGGAAGAAAATTGGTGTCAGAGTTCAAAGGAGTTCTAGATTAAAGAAACCACCCTGAGTCAGCCCTCAGTTCCCCTTTTTAGCCAATTCCATTCACTGCTTGTGGCATTGCTACAGTGAATGTCAATAGTATTAAAAATGCAAAGTGGAGACTAATTACCATGGCCATTCTGAAAAACTTAAATTATGACATCTGTTTACTACAGGACACCAGGCTAAATACTGATTTCCTGGTTAGGCAGGCCCAGAAACCTGTGTTTGGGTCCTTCCTTTTTTTGAGACTGAAGTTTCAGATGGGGTAAGTGTTTTGTCTCGAGAAGATGGGTTTGATGATTTGAAATGGTAGATATTTTTTAGGGACAGCCTTGCTTTGGATTTGTTTAAAAGAGGAAAGCTGGATATTGATAAATATTTATGCACCTCTTAGGAAAAAAGATAGGATCGATCTTTTTAACAAAATAAAACCTTACGTGTTTACCACTAAACATATTCTGTGGGCAGGAGATTTTAATTGTGTGATTGAAAGACAGGATAGGGGTGGATCTACTAATAAATTATTTTATGACACAAATTATTTAAGGAGTATATTAGAACAGTGTCATTTGCAAGATTCATTTCACCAGTTACATCCCCAGGGTGGGTTTACATATCATAGAGGAGTTTTGTCCACCAGAATTGACTTTTTGTTTACACAGGAAAAGTTTCACATACTGACAGCAGATACAATTCCATTTGAAACTTCTGACCATATGATACTTTATATAGTTTTGGGGGTGCTTTGGGTCCCAAGGTAGGTCGCCATTATTGGAAATTGAATACAGCCTTATTGAAAGAAAACAAGGTGGTTGTAGCTGTTACTGATGTTTTAAAAGCTAGGATGTCAGTGGCGGTACTTTATGGGGATATCAATTTTTGGTGGGAAGATGCTAAACGAAAATTGCGAGTTTTGTTTCAGACTTACTCAACTCGGTATCATACTTCACAGTATCATCAAGGCCAGGAAGTCACATACAGAATCTGACTGGTGTACCTTCAGAGCAGCCAGGAATGCCTGCACAAAAATGATTAGAGAAGCAAAGGCTACTTTTTATCAATCTGAACTGCTCTCTGCATCTAATAACCCCACCAAGTTCTGGTCCACTATTAAGGAAGTCTCGGGCCACTCACCTAGTAGTGCGCTCCCATCCAAAATATCCATTGACAATGTCACTGTCACTGATAAATCTGAAATCCTGCAAGCCTTCAATAATCACTTTGCACAGCTGGCCTGGCTTTTGATAAAGCTCAATAAGCTGCCTTCGCCACAGTTCAAAGTCTGAGTCCCTAGAAGCAACTAACAATGGCAGGACATTTGCCTTTCATCAATCACCTTGAAAGAAGTTGAAGACCTTCTGTTACAGTTGGACATTAAAAAGAGCACTGGAGCTGGACTCACTTGATCCATACTTTCTGAAAATAGCCTATCAGATACTAGCAGCACCAATAATGCATTTATTTAACCTGTCCTCAACTCAAGGCTCCCTTCCTGCAGCGTGGAAAACTGCTCATGTTATCCACTATACAAATCTGGTGGCCCTAGTGACCTGAAATAACTATAGGCCAATCTCTACTGCCTATACTTTCGAAAATGTTGGAAAGAATCGTGACACACAGCTAAGATCCTTCCTGACAGCATAAAATTTCTTAATCCCATGCAGTCTGGATTTAGAACCAAACACAGCACCATCACTGCACTGGCCAAAGTTACTGATGACTGGCTTGGATCTGTACAAAAAAATTAGTTTGTGCGGTTTTCTTAGATCTTAGCAAGGCCTTTGATACCGTCGACCATTGTCTACTTCTTTCAGCACTAAACAGTTTAGGATTGGACTCAATTTCACAGGCCTGGTTCCAGAACTACCTCTCAGGCAGACAGCAACAAATAAAGGCAGAAGGAGAGCTCTCACCACTTAAATCAATAAAGAGAGGAGTCCCTCAGGGTTCTATATTGGGTCCACTGCTGTTCAACATCTATATTAACAACCTGAACTTAGGAATTACAGAGGCCAAAGTCCACTTATTCGCCGATGACACAGTGCTATACCTAAGCCGAGACACCCCCGGAGCAGCATGTGCTGCAATTCAAGATGAATTCAATAAACTGCAATATCAACACATTGATAAAAAGCTTTTATTAAATGCAAAAAAAAAAACAAGGCAATGCTGCTTGCCCCTTCTAACACCGGTGCCATCTCTACAGCCTATAATAATGTTCCCTGTATCCACTCTACTTGGTGAAAATCTTGAGTTCATGTCAAAATTCAAATACTCGTATATGGCTGGATAGCAAACTCTCTTTAAAGTGCATACTGAAGAACTAATGAAAAAACTTAGGCAAAAGCTTCTATTCTTCTTCCAGAATTAAACATCTTCTTACTGAGTCAGCAAAGACAGCTTTGTCAATTCTACATTTCTATCATTAATTGATTATGCTGACATTATATATGGCCAATGTCCTGCTCCCATCTTGCTAAATTGGATGTATTGTACCACAGAGCTCTAAGATTTATAACTGGACTTCCATCCTCCATGCACCATCATTCTATATACTGCAGTAGGGTGGCCATCGCTTCAACTCAGAAGGCATAGAAATGCCAGCCATTTGGACACTCGAGCTCTCTCCAACAAACTCCCGGACTACATTACTGCCTGCCTCCTGCAAGTCCACCTAGTAGCTACGGCATTAGAAGTCATTCACTAATCTCCTATAAAATTCCCAGGATTAGCAACCACTTTGGTAGGGCTGCCATAAGTCATGCTTTGCCCTCACTAGGGAGGGATCCAAAGTTCATTGAAACTCAGCACCCTTGTCAGTATTGCTATGTTCAGGCATTTTTATGACATAACATTTACTGAACTTTGTAAATGTTACCATAGCTTCTAGTGGTTCCACTAGTGATGCACGCTTAATTCCACCCCTCATTTATATACCCTACCCTGTAAATCCCTCCCTAACTTATTAGTAGCCAGTCCTGCCTGACTTCAGAGCCCCTGGCATACTCCCAACCTTCCTTCATGACTTCTAAATTAGTTGCCTGTTGGTTTCTTGGTTCCTACAACCCCAGAAACCATATTTATTTCCTAGGGATGCAATGATTATGATCTGCCTCCCTGGCTGATACTAGTATCTACGACTTCAATCATGTATAGGGAAGAATGTACTTTGTATAATTATTGCTTGACATAGTATTTACCTGTTCCCCACTAGTGCAATGGAATGTTTATAATGTACCTTACACATGTAAATCTGTATTCCTAAATTCTATTTTTTGTGTAACATATGTATGTCTGTCCTTTATGACTAACTGCAGGTCCACCTTGCAAATGAGCTTGCTCAACAGTGATCGCCTGGATAAATAAAGATTTGATTTGATTTGATTTGATTTGATCATACATACCTCAGATTACGTCTGCAGTTGTTTAAGCTGTATACTATCATAAATACACAACATATTTAATTGACGGCTCAAGTTATAAATTTAAAAAATGAAATGGTGCAAATACAATATTCCAGGGCAAAAGCTATGTTAAATGAGCATAGAATTTGTTCCCCTGGAAAAACTAGTTTTAGTGATGTTTTTAAAAGTTGCACACAAAGAGCATCAGACAGATTCATGGCAGCTGTACAAACTGATGAAGGAAACTTGATTACTGATGGTCCTGGTATTTTACATACAGTAACAACTTATTTGATTAATAAGTATAAGGCCCCTTTCATTACTGATGGGAAAATTAAGGACCTTATTTCTTCTATTCAAATTCCCAAACTAACTGAAGACTGTGTTAAAGATCTCATCAAACCTCTCACTGTTCAAGAAATTGAATGTGTTATTAAACAATTTAAAAAATCATACTGCTGTTGGCATAGATGGATTACCTTCAGAATTTTTTAAATGTTTGTTGAACTATTAACAAATATTCTAGTAGTTGTCTATAACTGGGTTTTAGGGAACTTACGAATTGATTTTCATTTTTGTATTGCTGTTCAAATCTTGATTTTTAAACATGGAGAACGTACTGATTTAAATAATTGGTGGTCCATTAGTGTATCAAATACTGACTATAAGATTTTAATGAAAATCCTTCATAACAGGTTAGTTAATACAGCTTCAGTGCTTATTTCTGTGGCCCAAGCTTGTGCAGTTCCAAACAGATTACTACAACATAATCTTCTCTTAATACAGGAATTAGTAGAACAAGGAAAAGAAGGTATACTGGGTGGTTATCTTATGTCGCTGGATCAGGAGAAAGCTTTTGACAGGGTATACCATCAGTTTATTTCTAGTACCTTGGTTCATTATGGGATTCCCCTGATTTTTGTTTTATGGATTGATTTACTGTACAATTCTGCTCGGGCAATTCCTTTAGGTAGTGGGTCACTGGGTATATATGTCAATATTACATGTGGGGTTTGACGGGGTTGCCCACTTAGCCCCTTTTTATATATATTTTGTTTAGATCCCTTATTACAGATCATCCAGCAAGACTCTTATATAAGGGGTATTACACCAGTAGGGGGAGGTATGGGAGCTAAGGTACTTGCATATGCAGATGATGTGTGTGTTCTTATAGCAGATCAGGAATCAGGGGTGAGAGCATTAGAAGTCATAGAGCAGTATTCAAGACCGACAGGGGCAAGGGTTAACAGGGTTAAGAGTGTTATATATACCCTTAGAGGTACAGTATCACAAATGGAGTCATGGCAAGGGATAAAGATGACAATGGGGCCTTTCAAATTTGTGGGGGTCTGGTTTGAGAGGGATGATAATAGCTGTTATAACTGGAAAGCTAAATTAGATTTTGCTCAGACAAAAGTTGCAATTTGGAAAACCTGGCAACAATCAAAAAAGAAGAAGGTTGCAGTGGTCAAAACCTTTCTTCTCACCATGTTTTTATTTCTCAGTGCTATCTATCCACTACCACGAGTTTATGAGGTAACACTGCTTAGTTTGGTTTTTGAGTTAATCTGGAGAAGCCATTTAAATCCCATAAAAAGGGAAATTTTGTATTTGCCAGTAGGGAAAGGGGGTTTGAACTTATTTGATCGAGTAGTTTTTGTTTACAGTATTTCTTTTCATACCAATTTGATAGATCTTGCCAGACCTAATCAGGCTCTCTGGATTTTATACGCTGATTGTTGGATTCATCCAATATATCAGATATGGGAAGCACAGGGAATTCTTTTGGCCCAGGTTAAAATGAAATGTGTTTTTTTCCCACCTGCCCTTGCTAAGCTAAAAAAATGGGGGTTAAGAATGCGAATTGTGCAAATTTCCACGAGTAAATTACTTTATAATGAAATAAGTACCCAAAAAGGTATTTCTGATGTTGCCTTTAAATATATTGATCCCATATATTACTCTCATTTGTTGGAATCTTTGAAAGATAAATTAATTCCCCCAAGGATTTGGGATGTTACATGGTTATGTATACATGGGAAATTATGTGTAAAAGGGAATGCAAAAGCACAAAAGCTTAGAAGAATGAATGCCCAAGATTAAGTTTCACTGCTCAAGAAGAAACTATGGTTCATTTTCTTATTCAGTGTCCCTATGTACTGGAAGTCTGGAAGACAATGGCAAGTCTATGGGGGAATAAGTACTGGCAGTCTGTGACATATGCTGAAGTTGTTGGTGGGTTTAGTTTGCAAACATTAGGAATAGATGAACGGTTGCTATGCCTGATATTTTCCTTTATTAAATTTATTTTATGGCAGATGAAATGTAAATATGTTCTGCAAAAGGTGTATCAGGATCCACAGTTGGTGATATTTGCAATTGAATATGAATTGTATAATCAATGTATGTTTGAACGTCAACATATGTCTCCTAGTGCTTGGGCTCTCCGATGGAGGACTGTTCCTTTTATGAAAGATAAAATAGGATGATTTCTTTTCTTTTCCTTTTTAAAATGTCTTTTGTTATATTTCTTGTTACATTTCTTGTTTTTCTTTGTGTATGAATTTTGTTAGTGATGATTTTGATTTATATCTTAATACAATTGTATGTACTTGTCAGTTTCTCTAAATAACATTTTCCCCTACTCTGCTTCCTGTGAGCAGGGGGGACCCATTTTCCTCTGGGACCAAGATGGCGAAGGAGGAGGTTGTGTGTTTGGTGGAAGGGAAGGCCTCCTTTCACTGCATCACAAGAGGAGGCCCTTCAAGAGGGTGAACTCGAAGCAGAACAAGAAGAGATTTACCATGAAGCAATGGGATTTTCAGAGCATGATCATCACAGTGAGCATTTTATATTCCAAACTCATTCTGTTGTTAAAAGAGAATATGCTGTAATTGCTGTACCTGGCCTCCCTGTAACTTTAAATGAAATAAGCTTTCAGAATGTAAACATCTCTCATGAGGCAAACCTATTACCTGAAAGTGATATCTCAGGAATTGATTATGTCAGTAAAACGGAAAGTCAAAGGCCTAAAATAAGCCTACAATCAGCAGGATTGTCTAACACTGTTGACTCAGTTACAGCAACTGAAAAAGATGTGGAAACTAATAAAAAGGCTGGCAGGAGTATCACACAAGACAGCGAGTGCCTAAAGCCTTCATTGCCTAAAAATGTGATTTCACAGAAAAATATTCCTCAAATGGCAGGGAAAAGAGTTGATTATGTCAGTAAAATGAATAGTCAAAAGCCTAAAATAAGCCTACAATCAGCAGGAGTGTCTAACACTGCTGACTCAGTTACAGCAACTGAACAAGACTTGGAAACTCATGAAAAAGGCTGGCAGGAGTATCGCACAAGACAGCGAGTGCCTAAAGCCTTCATTACCTAAAAACGTAATTTCACAGAAAAATATTCCTCAAATGGCAAGGGAAATTCTGAACAAAGGATCTACTAACCCTCTGAGTGTCAACAGTACAGCTTTTTGAGGACAGCCAAAATTGACAAAACAATCTGGCTTCGTGTTTAAAATACTGGTACAGTGAGACCTGCTTCTAATAGCTGATAGCGCGGTTATCTATTAGAAGGAAGGAGTGGCAACAAGCAGGAGTGACAGAATTTTGTTTTACTCAGCGAGATAAATCTTTAACTCAGACTACTGATGTTTTTCTGTTGCACCACCTAAAGATCTGCAGTCACAGATCCCAGATGTAAGAGTGGAGCCTAAAGATAAACACAGACTTGCAAATTCACCGTTTCATGATAGAAACTGTTCACCACATAAATCAATCTTAGAGGCGGGCTGGCAGATGACAGCTTCAGGATCCTGGACACCAGACCCATTATGGGATCCTCCTTTAATTTAACTACTTCTCCAGACTGGAAACCAAATACTAAGGATAAGCACATTGTTAACATTGCCCCAGAAGTTAATATAAGTGAAAGTACAAAGAGGGAATCCAAGGTTCTATTAAACTCTGCTGTTCTTAAAAATGATACAATAAATTCAGAGGGTGGTCAAGAACAGTCTAGTTTAAAAGTAGATCCTAGTGACAGTAAGAATGCACTTCCCTCTCTGGGTCCACAGAAACCTTTAATGTCTGATTTTTTTTCACATTCAAAAAGAGAAGCTGCACCAAGGAGAAACGTGGTGCATATTCGCTATACAGGGGGATTGACTGAGCACCCTGATAGGTATTATGTAGGAAAATGCTTAATTAAAGATTCCCTCCACTTTTTTTCCTAGCAATGTCTTTGCATTCATCAACATCTAGGGGAAGATAACTACGATATTAGCTTCTGAATATCCTATGCCTTAGACCTCTTTTGGGAAAGCTATAATCAGGTTAAATTCTCCCCCTTATGGATGCCCTTTTTAGTAATCCCCCTTACAAAGCCTCTGATTAAATTTGTCACAGTTATGTTTAGGAGCGAGGGAGTCCATGTGGAGGACATAACTTATTGGTTGGAACAAAAGTGTGAGATATTGAGTGAACCTGAATCAATTCTAGATGCTGAACAATTTTGGACGGGATGGTGGAAGTACAAAGTTAAATTATGACAAACAGACACAGGAATAGAACATATTCCCAATTCCTTCCTGTTAGGCAGGGATGGGGGGGTTACTTTTATGGGGGTCAGCCAAGAGCCTGCTACAAATGTGGTTCTAGAACTCATTTATCAAGTATTTGTGATCAGCCACGGTGTGATAATTGTGGAGAAATAGGCCATGTAACTATGCAATGCATGAATCATATTAAATGTGACCTTTGTGAAGGGTTTAGACATGTTTTTCAAAAATGCCCCTGGGCGGCAAAGAATAAAGCTTCTTGCATAAGCCCAGATCTATTGATTCAGCAGGCCCAGGAGGCCTCTTCTAAACAGGAGAAAGGCCCTGAAAGTATGGATGTAACCCAACTGCAGGATGTTATGAGTAACACGAAAACTATTAAACCCCCCCACCGCCCCATAGTTGATCTAATAAAAGATGTTACTGTGGATAAAAAAACTGATCAGGTGGTAACTAAAACAGAATTGACAGAAGGTTTTATCAATCCGGAGGTTCTTATTCGTGTTTGTTATAGTGAACCTGAGAACTCTGATAAGTCTGACAATCCCCCTACTGAAAATGTTCCACTATCTCCTTTACCACCAAGGAGATCTTCTCAGAATCAGAGACCAAAATCCTCTCCCTCAACTACTATTATTGAAACACAGAATTCTTATGCAGCATTATTTACTAACTGGGGTGATTCAGAAATGGATTTATTGGACTCTGATTCTCAGAAGTTAGTGCAGAAGACTATAAGGGAAAAAAGAAGAAAAAAAGGAAAAAATAAAATAGTGTGGTTTTAGTCACTTCATGATCATGGTAGCACACAAATGGGGGTCTTTGAATACTCATAGTATTCTGAATAATATTAAATGTTAAGTACTGTTTCAGCTTATTTATGAGAACAAAATCTCAGTATGTTTTTTACAAGAAACAAGGATGTTTTTCTTAGTACAAATTTCTACTTTTAAAAGGGATTGGCCATGGGGACCATCATATTGGTCTTTTGGAAGGGATAATGCAGATGGAGAGGGCATTTTGTTCAATTCTTTTCTTTTTTCATTAGCTAAATTGATAGATCTAATACCAGGAAGGGTAGTGATTCTGGATGGAAAATGGGATACTTGGGACTGTAGATTTATTAACCTATATAACCCTCAAACAAAATCAGAAAGAATTAATTGCATGAAAGCAATACAGCCATATTTAATCACATCAAGAATAATCCTTTGGGGTGTGGATTTCAACTGTAGTTTGATAGAAAAAGGGCTCACCAATAAAAAAAAATGACTGTGATTTGCATTTATTAGAGGTAATAATTAAAACCTCAGGGCTCACTTATTGTTTGCAGTATAGGCTTTCTGGGCCTAGTTTTACCTACATGAAAGTAAAATATAAAACCACTATTGATTATCTATTTATTTCAGCTGAAATCCCTTTTGGAAATTTTCAAATAATACCAGTTGAATTTTCAGACCACTTATTATTACTTTATTTATTTGGTAATTTAACTTCAGTACCAAAATTATCACTTCGATGTAAACTAAATACCTCTATACTAGGTAATAGTTTTGTGAAATTTGAAGTGTCACAACTTTTAAAAGCAAGACTATCGGTTTCATTTTTAGATTCTGAAAAGGGAGAATGGTGGAGGGAAACTAAAGCAGACTTAAGTAGGTGGTTTAAGAAATATGGATCTGCTCAAAAAAACAATAAATGTTTTACATATTTAAAGCTAAGACAACAATTACAGTTTCTAATATCAAAGGCTAATACCTCCAGGTATGACTACTCTGACCAAATAGAGAATCTTAAATTCAAGATGAAACAAGTGCAATACGATAGGGCAAGAACATTATAGGCCCTGTTCTCGAATAATACTCAAAAATTAAAACTAGGAGACCCTTTCAAAATGTGTAAGAACTTAAAAGAAACTACTTATATGGAATTCTTAGTATCAGAAGGCAAAAAAGTGGTATCCGAAGCAGAGATTAATTCCATTATAGAATCTCATCATGACACACTGAACCCTTCTTCTCCAATTAAGATAAAAAATGCCAGAACTTATCTTGACTCAATTCATTTTTCTCCTTCACAAAAAAAGATAAAACATTACTGGAACCGGTTTTAGAATCAGATGTTGAAAATATAATCCAGAATCTCAAAGAAGGAGTTTCTCCAGGTATAGATTGTCTTCCTTATGCATTATATAAAACTTTTAAAAAAGAATTTTCAGCCTGCTTATTTTTAGTTTTTCAATACATTATGATGAGTACAAAAGTGCCTTCTGAGTTTACAGATGGCCTAATTATACACATTTATAAATCAGGAGATAAAGGGGACATAAGAAATTGGAGGCTCATAATAATTTTGAACTCAGATTATAAAATATTCACAATGTTATTAAATAACAGAATGAAAATTTCTGTAAAAAAAAATTATGTCACCTTTCCAATATTGAAGTATTCCTAACAGAAGAATACAATCAGCCTTTATGATTATTAGAGACGTTATGGAGTATCTTTCATTAGAAGGGAAAAACTGGGTATCTGATATCTGCCAACCTGGAGAAGGCTTTTGATAGGGTTAATCACACTTACTTATTTCAGGTTTTGTGGTTTTTTGGATTTCCACAATGGATTGTCAATATTATTAAATCCTTATATACCTGAGCTACAGTGTTTCCCTTTATTAAAGGAAGTAAAACTAAAGGGTTTACACTAAAATCAGGAGTTTGTCAGGGATGTCCACTAAGCCCTCTGTTATATACTTTATCATTAGAACCACTCATTCAATCTTTGATGGTAATACCTAAGGAATTGGTAGAGATCATCCTAATTCTCATCTTCATATTCAAGCATATGCAGATGATGTATGTATGTTTTGCAATAACTATGAATCTCTGCAGATTTTCCTAGCAGAATTTAAATTATTTGCAGCAGTGTCTAATGCTAAAATTAATCTACTCAAAACTAGGGGTTTGATTATGGGGGCTGGATATCATCAGGCATTTCAGTATAACAAAATTATATGATCTCCAGAACCCCTAAATATATTAGATATTTCTTTTGGCCCTCAAAACCTTCCTGAAAAAAAAACAGGGACAATGCATTAATTAAAATGGAACTTAAAGTTTCAAGATGGAAAAGTTATAAATTCTCCAAAGCTAAACGTATACAAATCATCAAACAGTTTATTATTCCCTGTTTGCAATATGTGGCTATGCTTTTCCCTCTTCCTACACAGTATGAGACCAGACTTTATAGTAATTTTTTTAAACTATTGTGGGGTAATAGATTAAATCCAGTAAAGAGATGTTTTACTTATCTAAACATCACTAAAGGAGGATTAGGTATGATTGATCCCATAATTTTTTTTATTCCCTTTTTTTACTCAATCTATAAAACAATTAATCCTGAGACCAGAGAGTAGAGAAAGTATTTGGACTTCATTAGTACTAGGCCAATACTTTAAAGCTTGAGTTAATCTAGCCCCTAAATTAAATTTCCATTTACATACTCCAAAATATTTTAAACCAGCAATTCAAAAACTATACAAGTAGAAAATCACTAAACAAACCATTGTTTCTAATACAGTGAAAACCCTATACAAAGTGATTATGAATTCAATTTACACTATTGAACCTAGTTTTAAAAATTGTTCCGTAAGACAAAACTGTTATGTACTAGACCAGTTGAATAATGATAGGGTACGTGCCTTTATGTGGGAAACACAATGGTTGATAATTTATGGGAGAGTAAACATAAGAGGCACAGCCAAATACAAGGCAAAAGAAGAAAGGAATTGTCCTTATCCAGAATGCATTAACAAAGAAGAAACTATGGAGCATTTTTTTCTACACTGTTCTTATGTAACAAAATTATGGGTAGATGCTGCCAAAAAGTGGGATTTGTCATGGCTGAAATGTATGAATTATGATATTCTGGTTATAGGTATATATCCCCCAAGCATGGCCCATCTTAGCAAAAATACTCTAGGAGTATTTTTTGGATGTTTGCATTTTTTTTATGGCAGGTGAGGTGTCAATGGGTTATTTATCAAAAACGAGTTCTATATGAGGGGTTTTGACAAATGGTAGCTAAAGAAATGTATAAAGTGTATCTCAAAGATGTTCAAATGTATAACTCAAGTAAAGTATTAAAATGGTGGAAAGGATTTACCCATATAATTAAATTTAAATAACAGTTTTTTGCTTGATCCACACAATATGAATACTTACAAGTTTTGTTTATTTCCTTTGATGTTTCTATAAAAGATCTTTGTAGTTGATTGTATTATGATATTACTGTGAATTTGTTTTCTTTTGAGTTATACTGTATATTTATTTATTTTATTTTGTCAATAAAAACTCCCCTATTCTTCATGGCTGATGACCCTGAGAATGCTCATTTGGAGAGAGGACCTACAAGAAGAAGAAGAATCAGCATTTATGTAGTGCTTTTCACACACAGTATTCCCAAAGCACTTTACAAGCAATGTTAGACTGGTAGTGAAGTGACTGAATGTGTGGTGGCGGCCATATCGTGCATCATCACCCACACACAGCCTGGATAACTGCATGAACCAGTTTATGGGAAGGGGAATGTTGACCAGGACACCGGGAATGTTCCCTGCTCTTTGCAAAGAGTGCCCTGGGTTATTTTACTTCCACCTGGACTCCCACCAGGACAACACCAGGATGGGCAGAAGGGACCTCGGTTTAATGTCTCATCCGAAGGACGGGCACACCACAGCAGTACAGCACCCCCCAATACTGCACTCGGATGCCAGGGATTTTTAAGTGCAAGTCCAATCCCAGTGTAGGACGAGAACCCACAACCTTCTGGTCCAGAGGCGGATGTGCTACCAACTGAGCCACGCTAACACCTACAAGAGTGAAGATTTCCCTTCCTGTGGGTCTGGAACAGGAGATGGTTACTGAAGAATTGCTTATAGAAGAAACTCATACTGCATGGATGGATGAGAAAAATTCTGAGGATGGATACCTGGATTTTCAAGCAGCAGGCCTGCAGCATGAAGTAGAGTTTGTGCAGACCCTTAGTATTGAACAGCAACATCAGTTGCTGATGGTCTTTTTCACTCCGGGTCAAGGTGGTGGAAGAAAGCAACCGCTTGAAGAAAAGATGGAGATTATAGATGATGCTAAAATTCAAGTGCAGGAAGTGCCTCCTGTGGCGGACAAACCATGTAGTGAAAGCCATCCTCGGAGCCACGATACAGAGCTGCTGCTCGATTGTGCAGAGAAAATTATGGGAGCAGTGGGGCTGGAGGAGATCACAGACACGTAAAAGGATTGCATAGAGAGTTCACCCACAGTGAGTAATGTACAGATTATTGCCACACCGACTGTGGAAGTTCTTGATGTTGCTAAAAAAAATGATGAGGTCTCAGATAGCTCAGCTGATGGGATAGTAAAGAATACGGATAGGTCTGTAGGGGTCAAGGTCTCAGGAGGGGATGTTCTGATGTTAGCTCAAGGTCTCTAGACCCAGAAGACAGGACTGTCAATTCAAACTTAATTGTTGCTGGTTGGAAAAAAGTTGATGGGGGGTGGATTCCAGATGATACAGATTTGCCGATTCCTGGACTGAATGGTGAGATTATACTAGATCCTGTGCAATTGCAACCTGATACCAGGATATCACTGATATAGAAGCACCTGTTTCTGGTATTGCAACACAGGCTGAACCCCCCAGATATTGAGCTGGAGGCCCTTCCTGTATCTAAGGCTATGGCCCCCACTGACCAGGTTCCTTGGGGAGATCGAGCTGTTGAGTCAGACCCTATCTCTGAACCACAGTCGGAGACAGTACAACCTTCCTTATTATGGAGGCAGTTCTGAAGGAAGGATACTGGTTTTACAAATATAATTCCTGCACAATGGAAGAATGCTGTCCTCATTCAATACATTGGTGGCCTGCCCTTCCTGCCTGATATACTATACATTGGAAAGCTATTGATCAAGGATTCTCTTCTTTTTTTTTTTTTTCAAACTAAATTTATGTGTTAATTCATGCTTCTGGTGACATGAATTTTGATGTTAGTTTTAAGACTCTTGCTGGGCTGAACCACTTTTGGTCCATGTATGATAAAAAAAGACATTCAGCTCTCTGGATGCTCTTTCGTGCTATTCCAATTATTAGACCTGCTATTAAACACATCACTGTACTGTTCAGAAATGAGGGGGTGTCAGTGCATGATGTTAGATATTGGTTCCAGAAACAATGTGATGTTCTTGAAGATCCTACCCCAATCCTGGATGATGAACACATCTGGATGGGAGGCTAGAAATTCGAGGTGCATCTAAAGACTGGCCGTCAGGGCTCAAAGCATCTTCATAGTGTTTTTTTTTTTTTTTTTGTACTGAGAGGGGTCATTGTTTTTATCAAGGGCAGCCAAAAACATGCTTCCACTGTGGATCACATCAGCACCTAAGTAATGTGTGTGACAGAGTATAGAGTACTTTGTGTATGGAATGTGGTCACTCCAAACCGGGACTGCACAGACAACCAAGCTTGTAACCTCTGTGGCCTTCTACACCATGTGTACCAGAGTTGTGAGTGGGCCACACATAACAGGTCTGATAGACCAAATTAGGAACTTATGGTGGAAAGGGCTCAAAATGCTAGCATTTCTGCACAGAAAAAGGTTTGTGAACAGAATGCCGTGGCTGTGTTGGAGGTACAACAGATTGACCTGATGCATGGGTTGACAAATGTAGCCCCAGTTCCTTGTGACCCCCCCTCCTACTGGTGATAATGGCATGAAAAAATCAAGTGAGCCTTCTGTTCAACTTACGATGGAGCAAAATGTGGTACTGGATTTAGTGCCAGAAGGACTAGAATGTGCTGCAGATGTTGTAGAACCAAGGATTGACATGGAGCAGAATTTATAGGGTATGCCACCACCTGATACCATAGTTGTGGCATCAAAAAAATGAGAATTGAAAAACATTAAGCCTAAAGCAAAAGTTTATGGGTGACCAAAAAGGGACAGTGAAACTTTCAAATGCTTATGAGGTATTGCAAACCTATGATTCGGATGGGAGTGAACACTCTGAATCATCTTCAACGGTCTCTTCTCATAAAGGGATCTCCACTGATTCAGATGAAGAGTGCTTTTTGGCTACTGTACAAGCTGCTCAGCTAAAATCAAAACAGTTAGAGACAAAGCCTAGATGTAGTCAACGCCTGGGTAAACAGGCTGTGATTTGAATGATGATGTTGTATCTTTGGGGAATGTCTGAATTTTTATGTTTCCATGGCTGAATTTTACAATTATAATGTTGCCACCATTAATGTAAATAACATTAGGAACAGACGGAGACGCTTGGTTACCTTTTCTGTCCTCAAGGATTATGGCATTGATATAGCCTGTTTACAGGATGTACACTTATACGCTGTCAATGATGTTGAAAATGCAAGGAAACAGTGGTGTTGGGGACCTGCTTTTTTTTCTTTAACTTTAGAATGGTGTGGAGGGGTGGGGATCTTGTTCTCTGGGTAGGATTTCTTTATTACTAGGGTGCTAGAATTATGCATGGGCAGAGTGTTGTTGATTGACTTCACACACCTTCATAGGCAGTGGCGTATAATTACTGCTTACGCGCCTCCGACCAAAAAGGAAAGGGTAGATGTGTTCATTCAGATTAAGCCTTTTTTGTTTACCTCACATCTCCTAATATGGGTGGGGGATTTTAATTGTGGATTGACAAGGCTTGATAAAGGGAGTACCACTGTAAAATCCTTCTGTGTTGTTAATACTTTACAGAATATTCTAACTTTGACTGTTTTGACTGATGCTTATCAAACCATTCATGCTACTAGTGAGTACACATTTTATAGGGCAAACCTTGCTACCAGAATCAATCATGTTTTTTCTTCCCCCTCCCTAAAATGTGTTTTTGCATTGACTGTCCCCTTAGAAACGTCTGATCACCTAATGGTCAAAGTTCGGTTCTTCCTAGTAGGAGAGGTACAGAGAGGTAGGGGTATATGGAAATTGATTAATAACATATTGTCAGACATAGTGTGTACTGTGAAGGTGCAGGACATATTGAAGGCACAGCAGTCTGTAGTGTTCTTAGAGGATAATATTACTCGGTGGTGGATTCAGACACAGTGTGATGTTAAACAAGCTATAAAGTCATGGGGTTATCACATCCATTCAGAAAAATATCTGCAGTACTTGAACCTACGAGGACAGTATATGAGAGTGGTCTCACACATAAATGAAGGATATGGAGAATATGGTGATCAGTTAAGGACCCTGAAACAACAAATGGAGGCTTTACAGTACGACAGAGTGATTTCTCTGCTGCATGAACACAGAACAGGTACACCTGGAAAATTGACTGTGGGTGATATTTTTGAAAGCTAAAAAGCAAGACTTTATTGGTGATCTATGGACTCCCTTGTTTCATGGAAGGGGTGGTAGTAAGGAGTACGGAGGATATTATGACTGAAGTTATTAATTATATGGAACAACTGTATACCACACTGGACATTACGAAAGAAATGGTTTCAGATTTGCTGCCCCCTTGTCATATTCCACAGATTCCACAGGAGTTGCTAACAGGACTTTTAGAACCAATCACGGATATGGAGATCCGAGGGGTGATTTGTTCCCTGTGAAACAATGTTACTCCGGGGCCAGATGGCCTTACCTCAGAATTTTATAAAACCTTTATGTCAGATTTGGTGGAGATTTTACCACTTGTATTTAACTCAATTTTGGGTGGAACTGATATAGCACCACAATTTTGCAAAGCTATTCAAAATTTTCTTTATAAAAAATGGGATAGGAAAGTATTGAAAAACTGGTGGCCACTCAGTTTGATGAATATAGACCTTAAGATTTTAATGGAAATTTTAGTTCTTCAGTTACGGACTGTGGCTTCTTATGTCATTAATCCTAGTCAAGTTTGTATAGTTAAGGGAAGGAAGATCACTGACAATTTGATTTTGTTGTGGGAGTTTTTTCACAAAGGCAACAGAAACATTTGAGTGGGTATGTAATAAGTCTTGACCAAGGGTAAGCCTTTGAGAGGGTTCCCCATCTATATTTACGATTGGTGCTGAAAAAATATGGAATCCCTAATTTCTTTGTTACATGGCTTATGAGGTCATATGCGCTAGCCTCCTCAAGTCTGCTGATAAATGGGCATGTAGAACAGCCTGTGCACATTAATCAGGGGGTTAGACAAGGATGACCGATGAGTCCGATTTTATATATTTTTTGTCTAGACCCCTTACTGAAATTAATTCAGCAAACCAGACAGATTAAGAGTATTCAGATTCCGGGGGTGGTGGGGTTGACAAAAACCTTGGCATACGCAGATGATGTGTCTCTTCTCATAGCAGATAAAAGTTCACCTGAGTGTGCATTAGAATGTGCATCATTTTCTCAAACGATGGGTTCTGCATTAAATCACAATAAATGTAATGGATTTATCTTGAGGGATGATACTGAGATGGTCGAAGACATTCAAGATATTTCCATGAAAAATATTTATATTACTATTCTGGGGCTGAAGTTTGGTAATATAGATATGGCTAAGGAAAACTGGCAAGATGTTTTGGCCAAGAGTAATGAGAAAGTTCAGATATGGAAGCAATGGCAGCAGACAAAGAAAAAAGGTATCCATAATTAAAACTTTCTTTTTACCACAGTTAGCATATATGGGGGCTGTTTTTCCACTCCCAGGATTTCTGGATGTGACTTTTCTTAGCCAAACATTTCGGTTAGTGTGGGGTAGTAGACTGAACCCAATTAAGAGGGAGGTTTTGTATGGAGATTACAAACTTGGGGGTTTAACTTTGTTGAATCCAATTAGCTATTTTTATAGTTTGTTTCTATTTCACACAGTGTCAGCATTTTTTTTGCAGGAGGGGAGGCCTGGCAACAAGTAACGGCTATCTGGTTGAATCCCTTGCTTCAGTTGTGGAGACAGGGACCTTTAAAAGTGCGTAAACAGGAACATTGGCCTACATTTGTGGTGTATTCATTAGAAAAATTAAGACGATGGGAGCTTACTTTCCTACAGGTGGCTGTCCTCCATAGGAAATTGATATGTGATGGGATACAAAAGGGTTCTTATTTGGTTCCTATAGTATATCCTAATATTAGACAGAGTAAGAATCAGTTGACGGAACTTTATCTAGTGGATAAATGTACTCTTCCATATATGTGGGACGTGGTATGGTTATGTGCACATGGGTGATTGGGTGTTAAAGGAAATTCAAAACATAAAAGTATGGGCAAAAGGATGTGCCCCAGGGAGCAATGTGATCAACAGCTAGAACTATGGAGCATTTTTTCATTGAGTGTGGCTATGCTAGAGAAATGTGGGGAGTGATTGCTCAAAGGTGGGGGAACAAGAACTGGGTTTTAGTTACCTATGAAAATGTTATTACAGGTACAATCCTTTTGTCTGTCAGTATGGAGGCAGGAATTGTGCAATTACTGTTTACATGCATAAAATTTATTTTATGGCAAATTCGCTGTAAATATGTTTTACAACAAGAAGTTATTGCACCTGATATTTTAGTTTATATGCTTGAGAAAGAAATAGTTATACAGATGCATTATGATAGATAACTGCTGACATGGGAACAGTGGAAGAAGAGATGGAAGGAAATGCATTTTCTAAGTTTAGATTGACAGTATAGGGATGTGTAGGTTTTGCTGCTTGATTTAGGGTACAGTGGGATAAGTCCTGGGATTTAGCTGACTGTTACAGACTGTGGGCTGGATATTCAAACTGCGCTATTTTGTGGTGCAAGCCCTTGCGCTGCACAAAATAGTTGCACAGGGGTGTGGCTGGGGTGATATTCAAAGGAGTTGCACTATTGAGCAACTCCTTTGAATATCACCCCCCCGGCCACAGCCACTGTGCATGGCGCAGTGGAACTTGCGCCACCGCAAGTGGTCAGAGTGGAGCGCTCAAGTTGCGGTGGTGCAAGTACCATTGCGCCAAGGGCAAATTTCTGATATTCAAAAGGTGACATGCAAATGGGGCCATAATTCATGCAAGGCGCGGGGGGGCCATTTGCATCTAATTATGGCTCCATTTGCATGCCATTAGCATGCAGGTGCACCGATCCCTGAGGACTTGCGCCTGGCAGCCTGCCAGGTAGCAGCCATTGGGGACCGACGCCCCCTGTAGCCCGATTGCGGGCAAAAGTGTAAATCTCCTCCCCGACTGACCCGATCGTGGGCAAAGCTAAATAAACCCCCCACCAACCCAATCACGAGCAGCAAAGTGTCCCCAGAACTATATCCTGGTGGTCCAGTGGACCACTAAGCCCAATCACAGGCTGCAAAAGTTTAAACCCCGCCCCATAAAACATATACCTGGCGGTCCAGTGGACCGCTAAGCCCTATCGTGGGCTGCATAATGTGGTGACACACCCCAAGACCATATCCCTGGTGATCTAGTGTCCCCCACCCACCCACCCACCCACAAAGCCCCACCACCCTGTCCCCACCAGCAGCCAGCGGCGGCAGCATCCCACCCGCCTGTCACTCTGCCACCCATCAACTGACTGCCCAGTAGGCTGCCGCCCATTGGTGCAGAGCAGAGCCAATGGGTGTGCAGCCCATACCGTACAAGGCAGTCCAGATATGTGAATGAATGAATGAATTCATTCACATATCTGGACTGCCTTGACGGAGTGTGGACTGCACGCCCATTGGCTCTGCTCTGCACCAATAGGCGTGCAGCCCCTACTGGGCAGTCAGTCGGTGGGCAAGAGGGTGGCAGGCGGGTGGGATGCTGCTGCCCACTGGCTGCCGGGCGGGGAGAGGGGTGGTGGGGTCATGGGTGGGTGGGGACACTAGATCACCAGGATATGGTCTTGGGAAGTCACCACATTATGCAGCCCACTTATCAGGCTGAGCGGTCCACTGGACCACCAGGGATAATGTTTTTTGGGGGCGGGGTTTAAAATTTTGCAGCCCGCGATAGGGGCTTAGCTGTCCATTGGACCACTTAGGATATGTTTTGGGGTGGGGGTTTAAACTTTGCAGCCCACCTATCAGGGCTTTAGCGGTCCACTGGACCACCAGGGATATGTTTTATGGGGTGGGGTTTAAACTTTGCAGCCCAAGAATCAGGCTTAGCGGTCCACTGGACCACCAGGGATATGTTCTGGGGGACACTTTGCTGCCCATGATCAGGCTGGTGGGGGGTTATTTAAGCTTTTGCACGTGATTGGGCCAGTCGGGAGGGGGGATTTTTATGCTTTTGCCCGCGATCGGGCCAGTTGGGGGTGGGGGGGATTTTTACACTTTTGCCCGTGATCAGACTGCATGGGGGCACAGGGAGTAGGTTGAGGCCAGCCACAGGTGGCAGCTGCTGTGTTGCACCCTGCAATGCGGCAGCTCACCTGTGGGTGGCCCTCAACTTACTCTTTTTTTTGGGGGCTCAAAGTTGTGCAGGCGCAGGTTGGGGGTTGCACCTGCACAACTCTGCACAGCCCACTGAATATCAGACTGTGCAGTTTATGTATGGTTCCTCCCCCTCCAGTTCAGCATGCATTCATTTGCATTGCGCTGTTGCTCAGCTTGCCTTGGGGGACGCAACTGCCTCCTGCTAAATATGGCAGAATGGCGCAATTTCGGACTTGCACAGGCGCAACCCTATTGCGCATGGCACAACCCTTTTGAATATCCAGCCCCTTATGTTTTTCCATGTGTATGTTTCTTTTTTTTGTTTTTCTTTTTTTCCTTTTTATTCATAGGTGCAGATCCTTAAAGATGTGTTATTGATGTGATTAATTTTTGATGCTCTGTACAAGAAGTGTGGTACCATGCTTAATTCATTCATTTCCTGTTACCATGGGTTTGAATTTGTATTTTTGAATGTTCAATGATTGGTACCAGTCTCTGTACTTCTTTTATTTGCCATAAAGTTGCCCCTATTCTTCATTGATAGGTGACATGGGATCTTCAACTTCCATCTGAGCAGTGACCAGAGATGCACATACGGGACCTTAGTTGGATGTCTTATCCAAAGGGTGGCACATCAATTGTGCAGAACCCCCCCCATACTGCACTAGAGCATCAATTATGGGTTTTATTCCTAGTACGTGGCATGGAACTGGAACCCATGACCTTCCATTATTTCTGTTCCAGAGGCAAGCATGCTACCTACTGAGTCACTGACACTTATAACCAGTGTAAGTCTTACACTTTTCTGAGAGCTTGAAAAAGAGAAGCAAAGAAAACCCTCAATTAGATTGCACTGCCACCTCAGTAGCTCTGCCTTCCTCATTAGAGCCATGAGCCATTCCTTTAGAGGGTAATGAAAGATATTGGTCAGCATGAGTTGAGAACACCCTCTTGTCTTATATGGCAGTGTCAAGGAGTGATTGATTCACCCTTTCAATTTCTAGATTCCTGACAGTAGACACCCAGGATGATGGGCAGCACATTTTGGAGAAAGACTAACATTCTGGCCCCATTGCCCTCTGGGAAGACCACAAATTGAAGGCTGTTCCTTCTCCCCTGTTTCTAAAGGTTTTTGACTTGATCCTACAGCTGATGAATGACTCAATCTAGGTCTCAGAGGTGGGCAGTGAGAGAGTCTATTAAGTCTCCATTTCTTGCAATCTGAGCCAGAGGGGGAGAGGTACATGATGTTATTGAAGTGCCATTGAGATTGTGTGTTAGGTGACTGGATTTTGTTGGATTTTATCAGGGTGTTAAGAGAGAAATAGAATTAGGTAGCCATCATTTAGGAAGCCAAGCCCCTTCCCCATTTTGTTTTGTATACATTCATTGAACTTAGTTAGAACATATACGCTGCCCACTGGCAGCAAAGGCTGTAACAGTTGACTACTGACTAGAGGTCAAACTGTTGGCCTGCAGATGCCTGTGCATGGTCAGTCAAGTGATTTTTTCAATCACTGTCCAATTCATGGCAGGTGTGGTGTTGGGTCTTATTTAACTGATATTGACTACATCTACTCAGTGGCACACCTGATCATATTGTATGTGTTGGTTATGACAATGTGTAAATTTTCATGTCATCAGGAGAAGCAGTTGCACAACTACTGCTGTGAGTGGTAAGTTGGAATGGTGGTGCTAGTAAGACAGTTCAAGGAGACTTATTAACAGGAGGTGTAGGGGTAGGGTGGGAATGGTAGTAGTTGCCTCTTGTTGGATACATCAATAATTGAAACAATAGTTAATAGAGCCTCGGTAAGATGAGCTTGAGAAAGGCTAAGAGTTCAAGAGTCTCAGGATCTGTCCTTGAGATATGTGGCTAGGCAATATCCCAAATTGTACTGAAACATCTTTCCAAAGCAAATTATGTCAGAGATCTTCCAAGAAAACAGAAAGCCACTTTATCCAGTGCATGCAAAATGACTTGCCTGTCTTTCCAGCATTTCATTAGATTACTCTTTCTTCTAGTCAGTGGCTGTGCTATATATGCCTGCATCATATAATTGAGAACAGGTCTGAGCCTTCCTCCAAAATGTCTGAGTGGCACTGACTTTCAAAATTGAAAAACTCCCAAATGACCTTGGTTTTATTAGGGTCATCACTATTCAAGTCTTCTTCTTCAATATTACACTTACTCCATACATGGTATCATGTACAGTTAGTGGAAGGGGAAGAGCACTATGACCAGATGGTTGTGTATGAACATTATTTCTAGTTTCTTCAAGCTGTCTTTGCTGCTCCATTGTAAGTGTCTGCAACACTTTTGATTTGATATACAGTACTCTATACCTCTAGAGGAAATGAACACATATTTATGTCTGTGATCAAGTACTGTTGCTATACCAAATAGTACATGTGATCTAATGCTGTCAAAACCATCTGAAAGTTGTGTCAGAAACATCTCTGCTACTTCTTTATTATGGTCTGCATACTGCTGCTACTGTCATCACTCAGATGAACTAGTGGTGTTACCACCTGCTCCTCCACCACCATCATCAGTCTCATTCTTTCCCTACCACCAGTGCCACAATTGCTACCATCAGCCTTGCTTTGTTTCCTTTATCTAGAAGATCAAAAATAACATCATGTGTGCAGTGTTCAAGCAGTTTCACCATTGGAATGATCATAGAAACACAGAAACATAGAATCTGTTCGCAGAAAAGGACCATTTGACCACCCTGTCTGCTCAGGTGGTTCCTGCTAAATCTGTCTCTGCAGACCATAAATGGTCTCTGGTGACCCTCCATCCTCCCTGCCTATTTACTAATATTCACTTTTATCTGTCCAAGACATGTTTGTTGCCTCTTAATGTTTTTTCATCCACCACTTCCTCTGGGAGTCTGTTGCAAGTATCCACCACTTATTCAGTGAAGCAGAACTTCCTCACATCCTTCTTACATTTCTTCACTCTAGCTTCACCATGTGCCCTCTGGTCCTGGTGCCCATTCCCATTTGAAACTCCTCTCCTGAACCCTGTTCATCACAGTGAAAAACAAATAAGTGCCACCATCTTTCTTTTATGATCAAAGATTGATCTTTTGTGAGCCAACAGTCTTTTTTCATGAGAATCATGAAAGAAGTCTGGCTCATGAAAGAACCGTGAAAAAAACAAAGCCACCCTCTTCTTTTGTCAACTGAGATTCCACTTAATTGAGCCAACAGTCTTTTTTCATAACTCATGAAAGAAGAAGTTCAGCTCAAGAAAGAAGACTCAGGAGCCATCACTAAGCCTTCCACCTAGGATTTAAGGGATGTCCTCAAATCATTTTTTTTGTTTTTTGTGTGTTTTCTTTTTTTAAAAAAGAAACACCAGAATTTACCTAAATGGATCCCACTTTGCCACATTCATCTGTTCATTTGTTTCAAGGGCATCAGTTTTATGTTTTTTTTTAAAAAGAAGACAAAATGACTGCCATATGGAAGAATACATTTTTTCTCACAAAAGAATAATTTTGATATACAGAAGAGGATTCTTCTGTCAAGAGCCAGAAATTCTTCTTCTGTAGCAGCCATATAAGAGAAAGACTCTGCTGAGCTTGCTATGAACCAAAATTTTAAATCCTTATAACTCAGGTACAGATTCATACTTTTTAACCACACCAACAAATTACATCTTACTAGGGCAAGCACCTACTACCCTGAACATTTCAGAACAAAATTCCAACCCATCTAGGCTGTCAGTGAGAGCAAAGCAACAGCATTAACCCCGGGTTTTCAACTTTTTGCACTATATGAATCTTGAAATCTGGACAACGGAACACCACAAAACTTGTAAAATCATGAGACCATGCCCCCTTCCCCGATCGTGCATGCAACATTTCATGTAATTCTGTTGAACAAGACCAAAGCTATTAAGGTGCAAAGCTAGGTTTTTAACATTAAACACCCTACTCAACCCTAATCATAGGGGCACTACCATGCCCCAATAATATTTGAAATAGATACTTCACTACAGGGTATGTGGTCTTGCTCTGATATACGCACACCTTGGTGTGCCTTGTGACACGTGAGGCTGCAGACTGATTGCATTTGACCATGCAAAGCATGCATACATCAGAGCACAACTACATGCCCTGTACTGGATTATCTATTTTATAAAATGGCCACAAGTATTGCAGCAGTGGATAAAAAGTAGTCTCTGTCTGGCAAAAATTAGTGTTTTATTTAGGTGATCTGGTTGATCCTGCCCATAATTTTTGTAGATAAAATCTAATTAGAAAATGTATCTGGTTAAGCCTGCCATTTTCAGACTTTATAGTAAAATCACTTGCACTTTCTTTTTTTATGGTAGTGTAACCAAGCAGTGTTCATCGGACTAAACAACATGCTGGAAAAGCTTTAAAATGAGGAAGGTTTTGTTGAAAAACAACGTCAATTCTGGTTTTAAAGGAATGTTTAGAGACCTTTTTCTAAAGGAATCCACTGGCATTAGTGTGAGGACAGCAAGCAAGTTGGTGGATTCAGAAGAGTAGATGCACGCATGAGCAACTGTTGCTATAGCAATGCTCACTCAGGCTTGCGTGTACATTTCTAAAGCCACTGACTCAGTCACTGTCCTCACTTTACAGTCAGTGGCTTCTTTTAGAAAAAGCTCTCTAAACTTTCCTTAAAAGACAGACTTTAACATGGTATTTCAGAAAAACATTTTTCATTTTAAAGCTTTAACAGCATGTCATTTGGCCCAATGAACATTGCTCGGTCACACTACTGTTAAACAATGAAGTGAAAGTGGTTTTACTTTAAAGTCTGAGAATGACAGGATCAGACAGCTGGGGGGGTTTATCAGTTTTTATCTATAAAAATTATGGCAGGATCAACCATGTATTTGTTGGAAGTGTGTGGAAGGGATATAGATTTACTTATGGTTGTGGCAGCCCGTGTGTGCCAGGTGTGTGTTGCAGCCATTGTGTGCCAGGTGTGGAGTGATCTCACTGCTGGTGAGAAGGTTCTGAGGGATTAAAAGTAGTGTAGGCATGTAATCGTAATGGATGGTGTACGGTCATTGTGGGAAACTGCACGGTCATGTGTTGTATTTCATCCAATCAGGGAACCTGATTTTCACTGATTTTTCCCACTCATTTTATAAATAAATATTTATATATAGACAGACACACACACACACACACACTCACACACTCTTTTCTTAAACCAAAACTGTATCTGATGCAGCCCTGCCTCCGAGGTAGACCTTGCTGCAATGCAAAACTTAGTTTTTTTACACTTACTCTTTCTCACACTAAGTCCCTTCTTTTCTAAATTTGCTATTCTAATACCACTCCACCATGGATCACTGCTAAAGTAAAATTCTGACAAAAGAAATGTAATAGGATAATGTGTGGATTCAAACTCTCAACTTCTTGTTTATCAGGCTGTAGAGATTTCCACTACAGCACAAGCCAGCACAGCAATGCATTTCATCTCTTTAGCTCTACAGGTTAAAGGCCGTCCTGGGAAGCAGCCCTACCTATAATGTCTGCTTCAGAGACAGATTTATCTCAGAGGCAGCCCTAACTCCAAGGCAGAGCAAGGCAGGTCTGCCTTTGAGGCAACTTTGGGTTAAGAAAATATATACGGGGCGTGGCCTGGGAGCAACCAAGATGGCCGAGTAGTTCTGTAGTGCGAGTTGTCTAGGGCAAAGTATCCAGTATCTCGACCTGTTCATGTACCTGCTGATAGTTTAAAACAACTCCCACAGCAACTGGAACACCAAAGGCACCAGAAAATCCAGCCCAGATGGGGATCTCTCCCTTAAGGCATCAACCAGCACTGTTAATCTCTGTACGTCCTTCTATACCTGGACCACATGACTCTGGTGCAAGAACAAGCGCACCAAATCAGAACCATTCATGATAGAGCAGAGGGCCACAAAAATAGGAGCCACTGCAATAATTTGCAGCTCCTTGGATTCCCAGAAGAAGCAGAAAACAACAGAGCTGCCGACTTTCTCCACAGAGACCTGCCCAAGATCCTGTGACTACCAGAAGGTACAAAGTTAACAACTGAGGAGGCCCATAGGAATCTCCAATGCTGACCTAGACCAGGAGAAAGACCGTGGCTTCTACTAGCCAGATTTGTTAATTTTTCTGAGAAAGAGGCAATTCAAATGAGGGCTCGAGAGCTGGGAACTCTGACCTGGAGGGGTCATAAAATCTTCCTCTTCCAAGATTGCTCAAGAGAGCTGGCACAGAAAAGAAAAGCTTATGTAGAGTCCAAACACCTACTTCACTCCTTAAATGTGCCTTTGTCCCTCAGATATCCAGCAACTATGAGAATTATTTCAAATGGCACACCACTACTATTTTGCAGCCCAGAAGCACTCATGGACTACATTAAAAGGACTGAGACAAAATGAGCACGCCAATATCTCCTCAGGCTGTGCATCACAACAAAAGAAGGCCACAGCATGAGTACAATAGCAGGCCAGATTAAGGTATGGTGAGGGAGAACATATGACAAACAGCTTCCTTCATGCAGCAGATAGTACATACTGAAAGACACCCACTACCACCACAGAGATCCAGGAAGAAACCACAGGATGAGAAGCACACCTGGAGGGAGCACCCAACAGGAAGGGATCTGATCAGCAATGGAAGCGAGGACCAGGACATCGCGGATGTCCACAGCCCACCAAGAGAACATGAGCCCATCATCACCAGCCCATATTTCACAAACAACCACCATGCACCTCTCTCCACTCAGAACCTCCAGACCTCAACCTCAACCAGAGCAGCGTTGCCTGAACAACTCAAACTCCTGGGGGAGATGAGCACGATGGACCCCCTTCAGAACTACCACCACCCCCGGTTCTGACTTAGAGATATGGGCCTGCTGTGCAAGAAGATGAGGAGGGGGAGGTGACCAGTGGGGTGCCATAGGGATTGGTGCTGGGTCCAGTCCCATTCAATGTCTTCATTAGCGACATTGCAGAGGGACTGGAGGGGAAAGTATGCCTGATCGCAGATGACACTAAAATCTGTAACAGAGTCAACACACAGGAGGGGCTAGATGAAAAATGAGAAATGACCTAAGACTACTTGAGGAATGATCAAGGGTTTGGCTTTTGGGTTTCAATGCTAAGAAGTGCAAGATAGTGCACCTGGGACACAGAAACCCATAAGAGGAATACAGGATGGGGGAGCAAGTGCTAGCCACCACAAGTCAGGAGACAGACCTGGGGGTTATCATATCCGATGACCTGAAGTCAGCCAAACAATGTGAAAAAGCAGTGGGGAAAGCTAACAGAATGCTGGGGTGCACAGGAAGGGGCATAACCAGTAGGAGGAGTGAAGTGGGGATGCCACTGTATAGATCACTGGTGAGGCCTCATCTGGAATACTGTGTCCAATTCTGGTGACCGCATCTCAGGAAGGACATAGACAGAATGGAAGCAGTCCAGAGAAGAGCAAGAAAAATGACAAATGCACTGCACTGTAAGACTTATGAGGAAAGATTCAAGGAACTTAACATCAATTCACTGGAAGGGAGAAGGAAGAGAGAGGATATGATAGAGACTTTCAAATACCTTCGAGGAATAAACAGGGCACAGGAGGGGAGCATATTTCAGAGAAGAAAGTGCACAAGGATAAGGGGACATAAAATGAGCCTGGAGGGAGAGAGGCTTAGGGAAATGTTAGTATGCATTTTGCCACAGAGAGGGTGGTGGATCCATGGAACAGCCTACCAGCGGAGGTGGTGGAAATGAAAACAGTACGGGGATTCAAAAGTGCATGGGATAATCATAAAGGCACACTGCTGTACAGCAGAGTGGGGTAAAGGCAGTCCAGATAAGAGTAGGGATTGTCAAACCAAGTAGGAAAATGGGCACACTAGGTGGGCTGTATGGTTCTTATCTGCTGACTGAGTCTATGTCTCTATGACACTATGACCATAGGCCCAGACGAGTTGGCACCACACTTGAGCATAAGTGGCCCCTCGAACAATAGCAGAGAGGCCTTGCAAGTGGCACTGACCTCAACAAACATGGCCCAACAGGCTAGGACATCAGATAAGTGAAATTTTGTTTTTTTAAGGTGGGGCTCGCACAGCAAGTGGTTAATGGATATAGATGCTTTCCCATAAGTGGGATAGAAGCAGTCACAGGGCTTAAGACCCCGGGATTGGCTATCTGGGAATCCTCACTAGTAGTAAGCCTCCCGAGTCCTACTACCTGAACCCTAGTGCAATAAAGAGCACGTTAAGAGTGGGCAACTTTGGCCCACCACCCACCCACCCTTCACTGGAAAGCCCACACTGAAAAGACAGGGTTTCAAACATCTGGAACACATAGGGACAAATCAGTCCCGTGCTGATGAAAGATGACCTATCTAAGTTTGTTTTTTTGATAAATGTGAGCTCATAAATTATATGAAGATTGCTGTCTGTAGAAAGTATGAGAAACACGACTCCCTCACCAGGTATATGCCTGACCGGAAGAAGGTTTAGAGTCAGAGAACAAGGTCCTCTACACAACAGGTCCACCACAGGTAACTGCAGCGGGAACTATCTGGGGGCAGATCATGCCATCTGCTGAGGATAGAGCACCTTCCTGACAGCACACCCTTAGGCCCCCTTCATCTCCCTACCCTGCCCCCTCTTCCCCACCCTACCCCATTCCCCCAGAACAAATAATGCCACATACCCCACCTCCATTTTCTAGGGCAGGAATGTATCTGTTCTACTGGGGAACCTTGAAAGGTACCAGCAGCGTATCCCACAGGACTTTTGCCTCAACACATGGAACCCCCCTTCCTCCCAGATGCTGATAATGTAGAACCTGCAGGAGCATTATACAGATCCCTAGTCAGTCCACCAGTTAAGGAATTACCCACCTACTGCTCAGCATCGGTTGACCACCAGCATGTCGAGACTACATTTACCAGTGTCAGCACTAGCAGGTGCTACTGTGACAGGCTAGGGCCCCAAGAGGGAGCACATGTACGTCTACTTGCTGCAGTGCCCATGCAAGCCCTGGATAGTCTCAGTGGTTACACAAGGCCCACTAATGCAAGATGAACCTTGCAATATGGCAGGTTAAACAGGCTCAGACCACTGCAAGGTGCCCTGCTGCACCTGCAGACAACTTCTCCAAACACCAGGTAGAGTGCACAGCTGACACCACCAGAGAGGGAAGGCTGGCCAACAGATGAATTAACTCATCGGTCTGCAACCTGATAGCCTCCCTAAGACAGCTTTTAATTTGGTTAGTTGTACATAGTTCACGGTTGCACTTTAATTTGTTGTATAACAAGGTGTATTTGACTATCAGGCACTTAACCCTCATAGACTTAATGCTTAGAGAGAAAGATATAGGCAGGGATACTGGAATGGTATGGCAGAATGAGGAGACAAAGAATGTTGCCAAGGGGTACTACAAGACCAGTGTGATGCTATATGGGCACAACCTGAAGCAATCCCACATTCTTACAACCCACTAAGTTGCCCTCAATCCGTGTTTGGCATTAACACCCATTGAAAGACCATGAATGATATAGTTTGACACAAATGGAATTTCAGAGGCCTCATTATCCCCATCAAAAGGAAAAAAGTCCTTTCCCACCTAAAAAGGCTTAGAACCAAAAAGGCTTTTCTTCAGAAGACCAAACTGACATACAATTATCATCTGCTGTTAGTGAAAGTCTGGTTAGGGCAGGAGATCCATGCCAGTGCCCCATCTCTGAAGAGGGGAGTGGTAATCCTTGTGCACAAAACCCTAAAATGGATGGAAATGGGGTCAATAGCTAACCCTGAGGGCCGCTAGGTGTTAGCGAACATCGCCACCCGACAGGACCCTTAGTTTTATGCAATGTTTACGCTCCCAACCAGGATGCCCCGAGCTTTTTCCATGACTTGGCCAACTCACTGAGCTCCAGTATATCTGAAAACACCCCAACATTGATAGGAGGAGACTTCAACCTTACCCTAATACCTCAAGTAGACAGAAGTGCATCAAGCAAGGAGACGCACGCAAGAGTAAACAAAGTCCTTCACCAGCTTATCACCGATTTAGGACTGACAGACTGCTGGAGGCTGTTTCATTCCCATGTGCATGACTACTCCTTCTGTTCGGCAGTACATGACTCATACAGTAGGCTTGACATCTGGCTCTCATCTCCCCCATGACACAAAACATCCTGTACATGGCCATTCTGCCCTTGGTGATCTCTGACCATGCCCCAGTACAATTGCATTTCTCATGGGGTCCCTCCCCCAAAAGCTCCAGATCCAGGAAGCTGGATCCACTGCTTCTAAAGGACCCTGATTTCACTGTATGGGCACAAAAAGAGACCACTATATTACTTCAAAACAACTCCATGGAGGACATGAGCCTGGGGAACACCTGGGAGGCATACAAGACCTCTATGAGAGGCAACATCATGAGCTACGCATTGGTGAGGCAAAAGGAAAGGAAACAGCACCTAGTAACCCTGGAGCATATGCTTAAAAAGGCTAAGGTGGCCTACAAGACCCTCCCTCACCCATCACTGCTCTCACCATTGGGGCGGGAGGTGCTTGGGTTAAGAGTGAAAGTCAACCAGCTCCTGAACAGGAAAGCAGAGGTTGCAATACTACAACTGAGACACAGATATTGGGAGGGTGGTGACAAGGGGTGTAAAGTCCTGGCTTATCAGCTAAGAAAGCAGATTGCAGATAGGCAAATAGTGGGGCTAGAAGACCCAGAGGGGAAAGTAAAAAACAGCCCCCAGGACATCAATGACATTATGGCATATTTTTATGCCAAATTATATACCTTCATGCATCCCTCTCTACTACAATGCACCCAACAGTTCCTTTACCACCTTTCCCTCCCCAAGCTCTCCCAACAGCAAGTTAAGATGCTGGAGGCCCTCTTTTCTGAGACAGAGGTGGCTCAAGCCATCCAAGCCCTTCAGCCCAGTAACTCCCCAGGGGGAGAGGGATACCCTGTAGAATTTTACCAGCAAATTATTGCCCAGATAACTCCCCCATTGACCAAAGTATACCAGAATGCAGAGTCTGGGCTGCCCCCCTCCCACACTAACGGAAGCTGTAATGACAGTACTCCCCAAGAAGGGGAAAGAACTGGCTAAAGCAGCAAATAATAGACCCATCTCCCTAATCAATGTTGACAGCAAGATCTTTGCAAAAATCCTGGCCAACAGACTAAGCCCACTCCTGATGGAGTTGACCCACCCTGCACATGTGGGTTTTGTTCCATGGAGGAACAGTTTGGACCATGTTCAAACTCTAATTACCCTCATTCATGTGGCAAGAGACACCCCCACCCTGGCAGCAACAGTTGCAATCGACTTTGAAAACGGGTTTAACTCCCTAGAATTGGACTATTTACGCATGGTACTCTCCCATCTGGGACTAGGGGAATGCTTTGATGCTCGGCTTCATGCCATATACTACTTTCCATCTGCAAAGATCACCACAAACCAATTGCTATTCCCTCCATTCACATTGAGCCGAGGCACTCGACAAGGGTGCCCCCCTATTACCCCTTCCCTTTGTCTTGGCAGTGTAGCCCTTGGCTGCAACAATCTAGCAACACCCGGACACTAAGGGTCTGAAAATTGGGGAGGAAAGATACCCAGCCCTGATGTATGCAGATGACTTCTTTATTCCGCTAGTCAACATAGCTGAGGCCCTCCCACCACTTTTAAAACTTCTAGACACATTTGTGACATACTCAGGTATCTGACTAAATCAGCAAAGACAGAGATGATACCTCTGAACAACAGATGTACACAAGCTCTTGCTTCCAAAAGTGGCCTGCTGTGATACAGAATTACCTATCTCGGAATCATAATTACCCCACGAGTAGATAAATTATGGGAATGCAACCTACAGCCCCTCATGAATTCCATAAGAATGGAATTTAACAGGTGGAAACTGTTGTGACTCACTCTGGTAGGCAAAATTGCTGCAATAAAAATGATCACCACCCCAAGCTGTTCTACCTGCTCACCCACATCTCCACCCTCCTCCCTAAGAAATGGCTACAAACCTTCGACAAGCTGATGGGTGACTTCCTCTGGGATGAAAAAAATCCGAGATTTAGCTGCAATAAGTTAAGGGCCCACTGGAGGATGGGAGCATGGTGGCTGCCCTGGCTGGAGAGCTACCAGCTGGCATTCCGTATAGCGCAGACTCTTCACTGGCTATGCCCCCTGACTGAGCACTCCCAGCAATAGGTTGACATGGAGCACAGCCTGGGAGAGGTGTGCTAATCTTCAGCTCTCCTATACAAAACACCAGGGCCACTCAGAGAATATCACACCATGACTGTTCCTGCAGTGAATACTGGATGGCAGTAGACAAAAAACTCAGTCTATCCCAGATCTCCACATCACATATGTCACTATGGGACAACCCCCACATACTGATAGATAAAAAGTCTTGCCACTGGCCCCAATGGGTGGCTAAAGGTATTATACATGTCCCAGACATTTTGGACCTCCCCAGTCCCTGGGTAGCCACATTTCAATGTCTTAAACACAAATGGGGGCTGCAACAGAGCAACTTCTGGTGATACCTCCAAATAAGAGAGGTTGTAAAACCACAAAAGCTGGTGGGCAAGACTGGCACAGTATCTGAGCTCCCGTCAAGCAGTTTGAGTCCTTTTAAAGTGCTCCAGTTGAAAGGAGCACTTACCGCTTCTATGGGTCCACCTCCCTGGCTCCCTTCAACCTACCCAGCTAAGCAACTCCTCCTAAACACTGTACACAACCCCACACAATCTATCTTTTCTACAAACTGCTACAGACCTATGACCCTCACCTCCCAACAGGCATTTGCTTCTACTGGCAGCAGGAACTTAATCTATCAGTGGGTAATAAGGAATGGAAAAAAGTCTGGCAAAGACTGTATAAATATGTAAAGCATGATCGCTTGAGGTACTTGCAATTTCACATCCTGCATAATATGTATTTCTCCCCTGCTTGCCTGTACCGGATGGGGAGGCTCGACTCACCTCTTTACCCCACATGCGGGAAAGAAGGTGGGACCACTAAACATCTTTTCTGGGACTGCAATTGGGCACTCTCATTCTGGCAGAGGATCAAAACTTCCCTCGATCCCATTTTGGGGCTAGAGCCCTATTTTACCCCACATATTTTTCTCCTTGGGCTTTTTCCAGCAGACATGTTAGGAGCTCTCAAAGCGCACATGGCCCTTATCTCTGCCGCAGCGAAACTGATAATTGCCCATCACTGGGTGGACCAACATGATCTACCTTTCCAGGAGTGGCATGCAGAGCTACTTCATGCATTGGAGATGGAAAAATACATAGCACAAAGGAATGATAGAGCGCCAGCTTGTAATGCCCGCTGGGGTCCACTATTTGCCTTAGTTCCAGTCATTAATGCCAGCCAAGGCAGCCCCTAGAAATCCAGAAAGCTCCAACCCCTTGTAGTGGGAGATTATAAATGCCCATCCCTGGTTCCCTAATGACAGCTATGCTCTCCTCAACTGCCTTTAGCTTACCCAACCATCTCTCCACCGGTTTATACCTTTACCCCTTCCAATACAAGCTCCTGTGGGGGGGACAGGGGGGTTGTGGAGGATTGGGGAGGGAGGGTAGTCTTAACTTTTCCTTATGGATAGGTTTCATTTATTGGTAATTGAGCCTTGTATGGTTTTTGTACCTTCTTTCTTAGCCTCTTAAAAGCCAGCCAGTATTTAGATGAATATTTACCTAGATCGCACCTGTTATTCAGGTTCCTCTATTTTAACTGTTCTGTATGTCAGGAATTATTCTCCATTATATGTGCATGTTTCTGTTTTTTTGTTTATTTTCTCATTTTGTCCTGATTCTGTTGAATAATGAAAAAATTCAATAAAGTATATTAAATTGAAAACAAGAAAAGCTGGTTGCTAGACAAGGGAGTGAAGTTAGACCCTTGATGGAAGTGTCTAAGGGCTTAGCAGGGAGGATTACACCAAACTGTGGAAAAAGCCAGATGGGAGAAATTCCTAGGAATCCAAATTACAAACGACCAATAGACCCAGGTAAAGAAGAATGCACACTACTGGTTTAGGGATACCTGTAGCAGATTAATGTGAATAAAATTCTGCATGCGTGATACAGAACCCGAGCAGCCCTCCACAAAGCCAAACCCTTGGACAATGGCAAATGCTGGAGATGCTAGGGAGGGTGGAGAGACCTGCACCACATACTAAGGGAATGTCCCAGAATCAAGCCCCTATGGCAGCAAGTGGCCCACACAGGCTCCCAGGTGCTGAAGAAACCTGTTCCTTGCACTCACTCTCTCCTATGAGATGCTAACCTGAAGTTGCCACTGCACAAATACACATGGCTAGTGATAGTGGCACTGCAGGCCAAAAGAGCTGTCCTGTGCAAGTGGAGGACCACTCAAAACCCCACAATTGGAGAGATTTGGGGAGAACTCACAGCCACAGCAGAACTAGACAGTCACACTCCCAAGATAACTGTATGACAAAATTCCACACCTGTTGGGGCCCACACCTGGCTTTTACAAGCCTCCCCCACTGGCATAGGTTAAGAGGTACCCCAAGGCAGGGGCCAGTGGTCCCACCATCGCAAGAGGTCATCCTCACCCAACAAGACTATAGATTCTGGGGGAACAAAGGTCTACAGGTTACAAGTACCATGATTTGAAACCCTGATACCACCTCCCAATGGGAGTTTTACACCATTAAATGACAGATGCCTTCTCTCTCTCAGAATGGGCCCAGTAGTTCTTTCTCAACAGAACACAGTTAATGTTGTACACTAGCATTACAGCTGTTTATGTTTGTATGTAGTTGTTCTGTTTGTAGGACCAAATTTCCTTTGTGTTCTGTCATGTGTTCCAGAGAACCGAGTGACTATCGAAGCAGCTGGTCAGGTGACATCGACTCCAGATCTCACAGGAGGCCATGAAAGTACAAGATTAGTCACTCCAGACATGCAAGTGAACCCCAACATACTAGCTGAAGAAAGTAACTCCTTTACTTAGCGCTCCTGAAGGCCTGTTATTGTTTGCATAGTCAATACCTGTAAACAAATGGTTCATGATTTTAAAGTAACTGTATGCTGTAAACAGTACCATTTCTGTATGCTGCTGTTCAATACAGCCTTACATGCTCTTCCTGTTTTCATGTGGAATGAAGCCCTGTGCCCTGTAACCACCTGTAGGATTAGATCTCAGCTCAGCATCAGTTCCTTCAATACTGATATACCAGGACTGTATGTTGAAAAATTAATAAAAACTTAAACTCAAGAAAATACATACACATGCATAGATATATACACAGATTTATATATATTCTTTTCAAAATTAATGTACCAGTTAAGGTTCAACTTAATGCAATAAATGTAGGGAAATGTGGTGTTAGGGTTTCTAACACTAACATGCAATATCCCCAAAGCAGCAAAAGGACAACACCACACAAACAGCCACAGACAGCCATGTGATGTTAGGGTTTTTAACCCTAACTCCCAAACCCCCAAGGCAGCAAAATGACAATACTCAAGCAACCATAGACAACCATCATCAGGTAAAACAAACAATGTACAACTGTTTCCAGGTGACACAAATACAGTAGCACTGATGTGCTACCTTTGTAGAATGGTATCTGCAGCATGCACACTGCAAGACATATACACTCTCTTCTGGCTACAGATACAAAACATGATACTCAAATCACAACACTGGTTCTGTATGCAGGCATAGGCCCCTGCAGCCACAGATGTAAATCCACGATACCCAAACTACAAGAGTTCTTTTGTCTGCAGAAGTGCACACTCATATGAGGGCAGCATTTCTGTAGTCTCAGGTACTCATACACACTGTATAACATACAAACACTTGATGCGCCTGCACTTTTGCAGCCAGAGGTGTGAGTCATACACACTGAGCTCTGGCTGCAGAAGGACAGGCACCACAAAATCCATTATACTAAATCTGCAACAATACTTTTACTAATTTACTACTTCTGTCTGCAAAAGCACAAGGTCCCTGAGGGTCCTGTGCCTCTTCAGTCACAGGTGCAAGCCATACACAGAGACTTCTGGCTTCAGAAGGGCAGGCCCCATGCAGCTGGAGATACTGTCACAATGTGGGGAATAATGGTTTCAGTAGTGGATCTAGAAATTGTTCAAGGGAGTAGCAGTTTTTCAGTTATGTAGATGCATATAGAAAAGCATGCACTAACGAATCATGCTATCTTGCGAGGTACCTCATACAACATGCACAAGTACTACAGAGCCAGCCATAGTGCAACACAACAACTTTTAGTAAATGATGTCACAAAATACTGCAGGGAAAAAAAGACTTAATTGTCATTGAATTACACTGATCCCTGCAGCATACTGTTCTGCATTACTGTGTTGCATTCTGGTTTGTGCCACTGTACCTTTGATTGCAGAGTCACAGGCCCCAAGGGGCCTTCTGTCTACAAGAAGGGCAGCCCCAAAGGGGCCCCTGCTTCTGTAGCTACAGATATTTATGTACACACTACAACATACACACGTAGGTGTAGCTGCATAATCATATTCCCTGTGGGGCCTGTGTTTATTCAGCCACTGATACAAATCTATGAAAGTAGCACATCAGTGCTACTGCATTTGTGCAATTTGGAAAAACTTGTATCTTGTTTCTCTTACCTGATAATGGCTGTCTGTGGTTGCTTATGTGGTGTTGTCTTTTTGTGGCTTTATGGGGTGGTGAGTTGGGGGGTGGAAACACTAATGCCACATTTCCCTAGCTTTGTTGCTTTAAGTTGAACCCTAACTGGTACATTAACAGAGTTCTTTGCAAAGAATTTCCTTTCTTTTTAAGATAGTGAAATAATATACTAATTCACACAGGTGCCTTTGGGACATGCATGATCAGATGCAGACATGCAGGGCCCTCTGGGCTCTGTGACAAAGGAAGACTCCATCCACCTATGGAAGTGCACTGCTCAAATGATCCTGCACTTCCTAACAGTGACCGATGTTAATAATTCATGGGGCTGTCTGGTGGGCGCAGAAGCACAGGGACTTCTGGCTGTTATGGAGGATCTGATTTCTTCAGTCAACCTAGCCTGCATTACAGAGCACTGAGTAGGTGAAGGCACCACCCCACTTCAGGAACCATTATTCTTGGCTGGGTTTTCTGTTGTGCACTGCCTGAGGAGAGACCACAGGGGTGGGGGAGTGGCCATCTGCTTTAGATCCAGCTTGACCTTCTCCATGCTCCTGGTTGTATCTACCATATCATTTGAGTGTGTGGCCATCCGAGGAGGCCCAGGTGCAGGCTGCAGGATCCTTCTCATGTACCGATCCCCGGGCCATGGGTGTAAGTTCTTGTAGGAAGTCACAGAATTTATGGCTATACTGGTGGTGTTGTAGTCACCCAGATGGTTAACTCTGGGTGATTTCAATGCCTGGGTTGAATGATGAACTCTCTTCTATTGGTCAGGACTTCATTCAGCCTATGGAATCACTGGGCCTATCAGAGGTAATTGCATCTGTGACCCACTCGTACCATCACACCCTGAACCCGGTATTTACACTGGATCTTGAGAGGGACAAGCTTGAGATTGATCTGGTTGGTTGGTTGGTTGGTTGGATCATTGCACAGTTAAGTTCTCATTTCCCCCCCCCAATAATCCTCCCCCTGTGGATATGGTCCATTACTGCCACTAAAGAGATGTGTCCACATTGGGATTCCAGGTGGCACTGGACTTGAGTGTGATGACTGAGTGTGAGACAGGATTGGGGGAGGTAGTGATGGCCTATAATAAAGCAATTGCCTCATCTTTCAATTCTGTAGCAATGGTCCATGTATCACCCATGTTTTAATGCTTGAGATCCCCATGATTCGATAGGGAGCTCAGGGAGCTGAAGACAATAGGTGAGAGGTTGGAGCACTGCTGGCAGAGATTCCAGACTGATGAGGACAAATTTGCTTTAAAATCCCATTATAAGGAATATAAAAGGACAATCTCCCATAAGAAGGCAGAATCCCTGTCCATGGAGATTACCACAGTGAAAAATAGACCAGTTCAGCTCTCCCAGACTGTGGACAGACTACTTCATCTGACCTGTCTTCAGCTGGTCAGTTTTGTCATCCACTAGCTGTGAAGAGTTTGCTCTGTTCTTTGATGACAAAGTGTGCTCTATCAGATCGGGTATTTTCCCTGTGGTCCCACAGTTGGTGTGTGATGTCAGGTATGGGAGTAACAGAGGCTTTCCTCAAATCTGGAATATGTTTATCCACTGGGAGTGGAAGGGGTCAGTAGGACTGCCGTGAAGCTATGGCTCACAACCTGTGATCAGGATCTGGGCCCAATATGCCTCTTAATGGGCTATGCTGTCTCTCTTGGTCCAGTATTCACCGAGACAGTCCAGTGTTACCTTTAGAGGAGAGTCTTTCCGGGGCCATTGAAAGAGAATCTAATGAAATCTTTCTTGGAAAAGCCTTCGTTGGATCCGGAATGTCTGGCAAATTACAGACCAATCTCTAACGTACTCTTTTTTGGGAAGGTTATTGAGAAAGTTGTGGCCATACAGCTCGAGGCACATCTTGCTGCTTTTGACATCCTTGTGCCACTCCAGTCTGGATTCTGATCTAGGCATAGGACAGAGACTGCACTTGTTAAGGTGCAAAATGATCTCCTTAAGGCGAGAGACTGGAATGAACAGTCTATTCTTGTTTTCCTAGATCTCTCCATGGTATTTGATACTGAGGATTATGAGATGTTATTGGATCTCTTTAGAGAATGTTGTGGACATGCCGGTACAGTCATCAGCTGGTTTAGGTCCTTTCTCACAGCCAGGATACAAAAAGTGGTGATGGGAATTTATTCCCCCGCCCATTGCCCCTGTTCTGTTGTGTTCCACAGGGCTCGATCCGTTCACACATCTTGTCTGTGGTATACTTACTGCCCCTAGGAGATATCATTAGATGGTACAGTATGGGTTTTCACTGCTATGCAGATAACACCCAGCTGTATATGTCTTTTACACCAGGACTACAGGGTGAAGTCTCTGTATTTAACTCCTGCTTGGCTGAGGTCCAGGACTGGATGTCCTCCAACTGGCTAAAGCTTAACCCAGATAAGATGGAAGTACTGGTGATTAAGCCTTGATGTTGGCAAGGTGCTGAGTGGGCATGGAGGCCACCAGTCTTGTACTTGGTGCCCCACAGTTAGCCACTTCTGTGAAGGTGAAAAATCTGGGAAGATCCTTGACAGTGATCTGTGACTAGAGGCTCAAGTATTTGTCATTATCCAAAGTGTTTTTTACCACCTGTGGAATATTGTCTAGATTAAACTTTTGTTCCATCCAACAACCTGCCTCACTGTTATAAGCCTTTGTGACATCCAGGCTTCATTACTGCAATGCTCTGTACCTGTGGCTAAATGGAGGTGCACTGTGTCAACTGCAGCTTTTTCAGAACACAATGGGCAGTCTATTGGCAGGCCTTCTTTGGTCTTTCTACATGGCACTGGTCTTACTCAGTCTTCACTGGCTGCCAGTGAGGTGGTGGATTACCTTCAAGGTCGAACTGCTGACATATAAAGCCCTAGATGGTCTGGGGCCTAGCTACCTGCGTGACCTACTGTATCCTTACCACCCCCTCCATCCCCTCCATTCCTCTGAGAAGAGCCTCCTAGTAGTTCCTAGGGTTTGGTTGAAGATATCTAGGGAGTGGGCCTTTTCTTTATCTGTCCTTAACTTGTGGAACTAGCTCTCAAGGTCTTTGAAAGATGCTCCTTCATTGGGAGCCTTAAAGAGTGGTCTGAAGTACCACTTATTTAAGGAAGCCTTTTCTTTACAATAGTTTTGCTGGCAATATACTTTTTCATATTTTGTAGTTATTAGTTTTTTTTACGTTAAATTTCTTATACTTTATTATCTGCTGTTTATATTTTCACATTGATGCATACCATTGTACAGCACACAGAGCCACTGGGGATGGGCGCTATAGAAATAAATATTTACTTACTTACTTACTTACATGAAGCCACAGATACAGATGCACAGGGCAAAGAGTCCTTCTCTCAGCCAATGCACAGAGCACATTATCACCCATGGGGAAGAGGTGCAGAGCCAAATGCCAAGAGAAAAGTTTCTTCACTATATGGTACTTTGGCCAGTGTGGGAAACCCTGCACCTTTTCTTCCCTGGCTATAGGAGTGTCACAAAACAGCACTATCCTCCCACCCTCACCCTATCCAGCTGGCTCACTCAGATTGCCCATGAACTCAGCTCACCAGCACAGGATCACAAAGCACTACCAGCTGGGCTAAGATTTGGAACTACACACATTTCTTTATTATTATTTTTTTTTTATTTTGATCAGTGTTCTTGCTTTGGGGAATGGATGGTGTTCACAGCTTCCCACTCAAAAGTGTAGTATTAGATGGAAAATTTAATTTGGTTGAGCTATGGAGAATAGCACCTGAGAGTGCAAGAAGGCAGCACTGTAGGCTAGTGGAATGCTGGGATGCATTGGGAGGGGAATCACGAGCAGGAGGGAGCTGGTCCTGCTGCTGTACAGAGCACTGGCCAAGCTGCACCAGGAGTACAGTGTCCAGTTTTGGAGGCTTCACCTCAAAAAGCACATCAACTGGATAGAGACAGTGCAGAGAAAGGTGACAAAAATGATATGGGGATTGCATCAGATGTCATACGGAGAAAGATTGAGTGAACTGAACATGTATTCCCTGAAACAGAGAAGAGAGAGGGGGAACATGATCAAAACATTCAAATACATAAAAGGCATGAACAAGGTGCAAGCCCAGGAATTTCTTCACTTCAAGGAGGGCAGTACAACAAGGGGGAATAACCTAAGGCTAAAAGGAGGGAGGGGAGGTTCACTACCAATGTCAGGATGTTCTACTTCATGGACAGGGTGGTGACGCATGAAGTAGTCTGCTCCCAGGAGTGGTGGGGGCTAACATGGTGGGGGAATTCAAGAATGCATGGGATAAACACAAGGGAGCCCTCACATCAAAGGGCAGTGGGGGGGGTGTAGGAAAAGACAAAAACACAGGTCAGACTAGATGGACCTAGTGGTCTCCTTCTGCCATCGCCTTCTATGTTTCTATGTATGTTTCTATGTTTCTTGATTCAGCTGAAGTTTGAGAAGTTTCTGATTGTGGTAATTTATTAGTTGAAGTTGTTGAAGATGTGCAGAGTATGAGCTGAATACCTTTGGTGTGAGCATCCCAACTGTGGCTAGGTGTGCAGTAATTGATATGATGGTACTAACTAAGGGATTTAATATACTGTAGTTCTTTGAATTATTTTCTGGGGTATATTATTTAACTTTTGGTGTTAATTATATTTTGTTGAGTAAGGAATACATTTAAAATAGAAGATCTTGGTTATAGAGTCAATGAAAAAGAATACTGGAATGTTATAAGACAGAAAAAAGTGATGAGCAGAATGAGTAGTAATAGTAGTATATTCTGTTTCTTCAATTGGAAAACTATTACAAACACTAGAAAACATTAAAGACATTAAATACATGCTCAGAAAGATGGAACATTCTCTTTTTAACAGGACTATACACAGACATGATACAAACAGAACTGATATGTTATAACTTAATCCAGATGACAAAGCGGCACAGTGAACTATTCTTAAGTAGTTCAGGTTAAGGTGAGAATCCCACAGAGCTAGCATTTCAAGCAAGACAGGCATTTCTATAACTTTATTATCACCATTCAGTTTAGATTATTTATGAACTACTAGAAGCAATAACTTGTAACAGCTGGTTATTAAAAATGTGTTGTTGTCATAGATTGTATAGCCCTTTAGATCTTTAAGTTACTCCAGGTAGCAAGGTTTATTTTTAACACAGTCATGCCCCAATTTGTGTTTAGAGATCCCTTTTAACTTTTCCATTCTTTTCTATAGGTGCCTTTATTATTATTATTATTATTATTATTATTATTATTATTATTATAATTGCTTGTGAATCTACAGCACCTTACTGACCTTCCTGGCACACCAGAATAGCATAGTCACATACTTACATGATGGGATCATTAGCTCCAGGCTCCCAATAAACCAGATTAAACTGCCATCCAGTGAAAGACTGTCTTTGATCTCCTAGGGCACACCCTGCTACATTAGTTGTATCACACCTCATTTTGCAGCCCATCTCCATGTCTCATATAGGGATAAGACTAAGTCATGACAAAAGGTCACCTAACCAGGGACTGAAAGTCAGTACACAAAACTCCTATATCCCAATATGCCATTAGACAGAACTTGTCAACTCTGGGGGATCTCAAAAGTGCACCATGCAGTGCATACTGCTTCTTGCTCTCTTTGGTGACCCTTGTGGTGACCATTTTTTACTGGTTGAACTTTAGGCATCATTTATGGGGGTCTGTTGACAAGGAATATTCCTTCCTTTCAGGTCATTTTGTCTCATGCCACAACCCTGTAACCAGCAATGGGTCTACACCACAACTCTTAATCCTTCACCCCAATAGGTATCCACAGATGTCTGTTTTTTGAGATGACATGCCAGCCATGCTATATTATGCACTGAAGGCTGTCCCAGAGGTTCTTCTCAAACCTGCTGCACACTACCATTAGTGTGGCCTGACACCGTACTTGCCCAAAACAGCAGCAATCAATAGGAGACCCTGTCTGTATTCACATGCTGAAATAGAAAGGACTACTAGAAGGAGCTTATTTTCATTTAAAATCAATACCTCTTACTCCTTGCTTTCCTGTCATTTGCAACATATTTACAACATACAGTTTCCATGGCATCACTGTAACAATGAACCATTAAAATCTCAGATAGCTACTCTTACGTTTTAAGTATATGGCATATAACCTAGAATTCATTACTAACAAGTATTTGCAGAGCATGTAAAGTGCAACATCTTATTTTGATGGTGGTGTAAGTTCTTAGTGAACCAGCAATGTCTGCACAATTAATAGTATGCCACTAAAATACACTTTGCCCTCATAACACTGGATAAAGCTAACATTCAAAGCTTCTTTTGAATAAGTTCCCTTTCTGAGACTTATGTCAGCAATAAGCATTCACAATATCCAAATGCCATATATCAGTTTTTTTGACTTTGGCTGCACCTTCCTTTGAGACCATGTCCTCAACTTTCACACAACCTGACAAACAGAATCAAAGCACCTCAAGGAGATTCCTCTTTTTAAAAATTGTTTACCTGGAGTGTAAACACCATACTTAAAAACGCCTGTTCCCGCACCACTTTCAGTAACTTCTCTCCAAGTCTTCCGAGTCTGGGCTTCTTGTCCATAATTGAATGCAGCCTATAGCGTTTTATGGGATACAAAAAAGAATCACTCAGTCTGAGCACAGCACACTGGCAAGTAGAGAATCCAGTCACTAGTACCCCCTAGGCAATGCTAGCACATAAATTTACAAGCAGTATTCTTGCTTGTAAGCACTCTCGGGTGCTATTCTCTATAGCTCAATCCATAGCTATGAAAATCAAGTTTTCTGTCTAATACTCCACTATTGAGTGGGAAGCTATGAACACCATCCATTCCTCAAAGAAAGGACACTGAATTTGGCACTCATGCTTGTTCTAGGCAGTAACCACCATGGCCACTGGTCCTTCAGCAGTCACCTCAAGCAAGGTATGCTGACTCTCCCTGATACTCCAAACTCAAGCTGTGCAATAAAATTACCCAGAAAATGAAACACAAGGAAATCACCTGATCTTCAGAAACACATGTTTGAGTGTTTAAAAAAAAAACTGAAACTCACACCAGACAATGTAAGTTTTAACAATTAGGAGAGTGCAATCTTGCTGTTCTGGCTGCCCATCTATTATGAGGAGCAGAATGATGCTAATAAGCAGCTATGGAGTGCAATCAATTCAACCATACATACGTTAAAACATTGAAACATAGGAACTTTGCAGAAAGTTTCTTTCAAATAATGAATTCATGCTCCTACAGTGAAAATCTAGATCTGCTTTGAGATAAGAGTTAGATTGTACTGCTGCACCTAGCTGTCCCAAGGTGAAGAGGATCGAGCACCCCAAAAACTGCTCTCCACCTCCTGTGGGGAAGGGTGGAGAAGTCACCTGTGTGTTACTGACCCCTTGTGGAGGCTGAGAGGCTGACCACCAGGGCTGTATCTAGCTGGGAGGTGGGTCAGATATTCAGGTGTGAGCACCACATACATCATTGCACACCATGCCTCTTCGGCTGCGCAATGGAGGATGTCCCCTCTGCCGTGCCCCACACAGCTGTCTGAGGCACTCAAACCCCCCCCCCGGATCAAGTTCAGGCATTTGTCAGGGAGTAGGAGACATCTTCCCAGTGGCTGTGCCCAGGGGGATAACCCAGGGGGCAAGAGGTAAGTCCCATGGGGTGGGAGGATGGGTGGGTGGAAGTCAGACTGATGGATCACCAGCCAGCAGAAAAGAAGTATACTAAATAAAAAAATAGATTTTAGTGCTGAACAATTGCTATATATGTTTTCTAGGAATAGTATGTTACTCACTAAGTTTGCATAATTTTTGAACCAATGAATGTCTTGGTGTTTTAAGCTGAGATCTATGTAGGGGTTTGGAATGATTGGCATTCTACTTGATGGACAAATTGAAAATTAAACACTTCTTGCAGTGAGCATAGAACACTTTAAATTGTGATGTGGGGCCTGAAGCAGACAGGGTGGCCTCCATTAGAGCTGTGGTTTCTTCATGTGGGCCTGGACAGCCCAACAGGGTTGGACCTCATGGTAACATATGTAGTAAATCTTCCTGGAGGGAATTTCAACTGATACTGATGAATGAGGTTTGCGAGGTGATCTCAGACTTAAGACTGACATTTTTCAGCCTGGACCTGGGCCCAACATGATTACTTGTGGGATGTGTTGCATTTTTGGGCCCAGTTTTCAATGAGATTGTCCAGTGTTCCTTATTGATGGGGGGAGGAGGGTCTTCCTGGAGTCACTTAAAAGGGCTCTGTTGAAGCAACTGTTGAAGAAACCATCTTTGAACCCAGAGATCTTGGTGAATTACTGACCTGTCTGGATTCTTCCCTTTTTAAGGAAGAAGACTATTGAGAATGTGGTTGCACATCAGCTCAATGTTCACCTCACTACCTTTAACATCTATGAGTCCTTTCAGTCTGGATTTAGGGCAAAGCATGACACTAAGACTGCTTTAGACAGGTGCTGAATGACCTGCTAAAGGTGAGGGTTCAGGGAGAGTGATCAGTTCTTGTACTCCTCAATCTCTCATCAGCATTTGACACTGTGGATCATGGGATGCTGTTGGACCAACTGAAGGAATATGTAAGACTTTCTGGCAAAGTCATCAGCTGGTTTGAGTCTTTCCTCCAGGGCAGGACCTAGAGGGTGGTACTGGGGAATTTCTCCTTGGAGCTGATGGCCCTGTCCTGTGAAATGCCATAAGATTTGGTCCTTTCACCCAAGCTATTCACAGTGTACATGTTGCCCCTGGATGAGGTCATAAGACGGTGTGGGCTTGGGGTTCATTGCTATTCTAATGATATCCATCTCTACCTGTCTTTTGTGCCTGGAAGAATGGATGCAGTCTTTGTGTTTAATGAGTGCTTGTCTGAGATCCAGATGTGGATGAAGTCAAGCTGGTTGAATCTTAACCCAGGAAAGACTGAAGTGCTGGTGGTTGAACCGAGTCACAGGGGGATGTGGTGGCCTCTGAGAAGGATTCCTGGCTATGGCTCAGTCATTCTAAACTAGCAGCCTCCAGTAAGGTGAAAAGTTTAGGTGTCATTCTGGACAATAAGCTGACACTAGAGGCCCAGGTGTCAGTAGTAGTCTGGTGTGGGTTTTATCATCTCCACATTATCACCCGGATAAAGTCCCTTGTCTCTCGAGACAACCTAGCCACACTGGTAAATGAGTTTGTTACCTCAAGACTTGACTACTGTAATGAGCTCCACCTTGGGGCCAGGGGAGCTGCAGTGCAGTGCTTACTGTTATTGTAGAACAAAGCAGCCCAGTTATTAACTGGTCTTTCAAGATCCGAGCAAATTGCACCGGTGCTGCTTGAGTTGCACTGGCTGCCAGTGTGGTGGTGCATCTCCTTTAAGTTAATTAGATGGAGCAGCCTCATGGCAGGTAAACTTACAGAAATTTCAATCATGTATTAGCCCATGTTGGAGGCACTGTTACGTGATGTTTTGGAGTGCAGGAGAGTTGTCTGCTCTCTCCCCTCCATACCAATGGCTTACAGAATTTCAATTCTACCTGCAGAGCTACAACAGGAGCTGTAGACTGTTGACCACACCAGACCAGTTCCATTCTTGGATAACCTTTTAAATTTAAATATTCATTTAGAAAAGGATTGTTTAAATCTCTGCTTTCTGCCTATATTAAAGTAAAAACTCTTCTGTGGCACTGGCTAAGAAATGACAAGAAATTGCAGATATAGGCACAAATGCACAAAACAAGTAATCACATAAACAACAATTATTATTTTTATTAGATTCCTATGTCTGATTCTACACTTCTGAAATAGTACTAGTAACAGCTGTAGCAGTAGCCAAGAAAAGAAATACGAACTCATTGTTCATGATCCCTCTTAGGTCCTGAAGAGTCATCATAAATTAAATCAGTCGATGGTGATGATTATAGTAACTGAGGTAGTATACTGAGTCTTATACTGAGTGATAAGACAGGAGAAGGCATTCCTGTCTCCCACTGATTAGTGGGTCCAAAACTATATATATGTATTCGCTGATGACAGAGTCAGAGAAGGCAGATAGTTAGGAAAGCAAAGGTCTAGACATTACAATTAAGATGTAAGGTATATGTAATAAATGAAGAAGAAACAAGCACTTTGAAACTGTTGAATAGGTGAAAAAAGGTAAATGATGGGCTAGTAGCAAAGAATGGGAACAACAGGAAAGCTCATGTGTGAAATTTCCAAGCGCCCTAAAATAAATATAATTGCTGTGACATTTGTTCACCCTAATAAAAGGTCAACAGCAATGTTAATTACTTTTTGGGGAAATGCATACATATCAAACATGTCTGAAACATATTTATCAGCAAACGTATATGAATGACTATAATAATAATAATATTATCCTAAGAAGTAGGGGCTAGATTTCCAAAGGGGCATTAGGACTTCCAGCATCCATTTATCACAATATTTCAACTTACAACAAAAAAATTAGGCCAGAGTTTCTTAACTGGTGAGGTGTCCCTCCCTGGTGAGGTGCAGGGATGTTTCAGGGGAGGCACAGAGATACTTCTGGCCTTCCCTAAACTCAGCATACATACTGCTGGATGTACCACCTGCTTTAACATCCCCAATTCTGCCTTCTTCTGTAACCAAGCACCATCTGACACACTCCTTTGGGTTAAATTACACGTTCCCCCTCCTGCCCTCTTCCCCATGCAGCACAACAGATGCACCACTGACCCTATTCAGAAGGAACTATTCCAAGCCCCTCCCCTGCTGTGCAGTACAGAACACTCAGTACCTATGTCTTCCTCCTGACCTCAGGTGTCTGGCCACAAATGGCCTCAATCCTCAGCCCCACTGCAGCCCAGGACAAATACTTCCAACATCCTCCTCCCAAGCCCCAGGCATACTTAGAAAAATTGTGGGACATATCTCGGAGCAAAGGCAGGTAGCCAGAATCAGGAGGCAGCCAATGGAGGAGCTTGAATGGAACAAATGATGACCAGTTGCAAGCAGTAACATTTCCATCAATGAGAAGGAGGCATAGGAAACCAACTGGAACACAGATGTTGCAGCCAATGCAGCTGCAAGAAACAGGAACGTTTTTCCTTTCCTTACAAAAGTTTGACTTTTGCTGATTGTTGCATTTGCTGACATTAACCTAATGACTTTGACCATCTGGAGCTACCAGCCTGGGCCATCTGGAGCCATGGACCCAGGCCAACTAGAGACACCAACCCAGAGTATTTTATACTGCCAGCTTGAACCATCCAAAGCCGCTGACCCCAACAAACTCCTCCCACCATCCAGGACCATCTCAGCCATCTACTGAGACCTCTCCTGGACCTCTACCAACTCTGTTGTTTGGGAAAGGGGTTTGAAATGGAGTGATAGTTTAATTTCAAATGGCCTCATGGCTGGCTGGCTGACTGGAGGAGGCTTTGTATTTTTTGGGTTGGGAGCTTGCTGGTGTTATGGGTCCGATGGTGTTGTGTGTGTTGGGGGGACTTGGAACTTAAAGCTGTCTGATCTGGTTTTTGTCTCGGGGGTGAAAGTTTAAAAATGAAACTTCTGTTTGTGAGGTGAGGAAAGAGTTGAAATGGCCTGATGACTGGCTGGCTGCTGGGGGGAGCTTTATTGTTTTGGGGGGTGTTGCAGTGAGGGTTATTGGAGTAACGGTGCCTGCAGTGTTGCATGGGTGGGTGGGAGGACTTGGATCTTAAGTCAGGATTGCTGTTCTGACTTTGGGATCTAGCCTCTGACTATGGCTTTGGTAGGATTGGAATGATGGACCTCCTAGTTGGTTAGAGGGGGTTGGAGTGAAGAGCCTATTGTGGGGACATGATGTGAAAGGAGCTGGTCTGATTTGGGAACCTGGCCAGTTGGTGTGACTTGTGGGGGAATTGGAGTGATGGGCCTCCTGGTTGGTTGGGGGGTTGGAGTCAAGGACCTACTTGGGAGGCTGGGGATTGTGTTGTCAGGGGGGTTGTGGAAGTAATGGTGCCTGCTGGTGTTGTGTGGGGGGGCATGGAACTTAAGGCTTGCTGGTCTGACTTTTGGATCCAGCCTGTGAATGTGTCTTGGGTGGGGGGGAATTGGTGTGATAGACCTCCAGGGCAGTTAAGAAGGTTGGAGTGAAGGGTCTGTTGGTGTGGTGGGAGGGTAATTGGAGTGAAAGGACTGCAGCTGTGGCTTGGTGAGTAAAGAGCCTGCTAGTGTGGCTTTGGGTGTTGTTTTGGAGCGAAGGGTCTGCTGGTCTGGCTTGAGGAACAAACAAGCCAGACTTTCAGGTCCTTCACTCCAAGCCTCCCCATCTCCCATGGACTTTCACTTCAAAAGCTGGCAATGGGGTTGACATTGCATTTGTTTTGGGGGTGAGGATTGAGATTTAAAAATTGTGTTTGGGGGTGTTAAAATGTATGTGGATGTTGTGTGGTCATGGCAGGGGTGGACATTAAGAATTCAGCTTAAAATGGAGGTTTTATGGTGGTAGGGGTCCATAGCATTGGAAGGTTTTTTGATTGAAGGGCAAGCTGCAGTGTGTGTTTCAGACTAAGAGTACTTCTTCTTGTGGTGATCGAGGGGAAGGGGGATTGGCACAAAGGACCTGCTGGTCTGGCTTAGGGAATACCAAAGCCTGATCATCAGAATCTTTGCTCCAACCCTCCATCCCAAGGCTCTTAACTTCAAATTCCAGACAATCTGGCTTTGGAGTTGATGCAGCGGCAAGTGTGGCTTTGGGGGGTGTGCTATGGAGGGAATGGCTTCATGGTACTCCTCAATTCACACCAACAGTCCCCTGATTATCCCAAAAAGTGAACAAAAAAGATGAAGTAACTTGCACAAACTTCTAACTTTTAAAAACCCCATTCTTGGAGCAGTTATAGAGTTTCTGGTCCTATGGTTTCACATTGAATCACATGACTGTCCAGCACCACTGACAAATACCTCCTGCATCTAAGTCTAACTCTTTAAGATTGTTTAAAACTGATACTTTGTCCAAATATTGTGTGAATCATGTGTTTTTAATCATTTGTATTGCAACACTTTGATTTCTAATTTTTTTGTTTGTGTCCTGTTTGTCATCCTTGTCTCAGTTTATATTCGGAATTTGGTTTACTCCAACTCCCCCCTTCAGTCCTTCACTTCAAGAGCCAGAAGAGCTGTCTTGACATAGCACATCTTGCTAGTGTGGTTTGGTGGGGGGGGGTGCATCTGGAGCAACGGGCCTGCTTGTGTGGCTTGGTGGGAGTATTTTGAGCAAAAGGCCTGTAGTCTGGCTTGGGTATTACTCAAGCCAGATCTGCATGCTCTTCTCCCTAGATCCCCTTCCCTCACCAACAGGCCCTTCACTCCCCATACCAGACCTGCATGCACTTCTCTCACAATCCACAACCCTACTACCAACAGGCCCTTCAGTCTCCAAACCAGACCAGCACACCTTTTGCTCCAAAAGCCAAATGTATGGGGTTTGAATGAATGGCATGCTTTTATGGCTTGGATTGGGGGATGGATGAAGTGACATACAGGATTGCCTAGCTTGGGAACTGTAGGTGTTGCAGTGATACTCTGGCATGGCATGCTGAAGTGACAAAAACTGGAATGTTGGGTTCCATTGATGCAAATTAACAAGTAATTCCAAAACATGATTCTTTCTTTTAGAATCCCATTTAAGGGGCACTTAAGGAGTATTGCTGCTGATGCCGCTCACTCGGTGCCGCTGCAGTAAGCGTGTCCCTAAAGCCACAGGACAGGAGGTAAGGAGGTAATAAGGAAAATATTATTTAGTGTTTTAATTTTAGCTTGTGGATTTTGACACCCCCCCAAAAAAAAACAGCAGTGACTTGAATAGCGAGGGAGAGAGCATTACGAAAATAAGCACTTGGTTACTGTTTAAAGCCTTGCTTTCTCACTTGCTGGAACAGTCCCTCAGTGTGCTGCTTCTGTGAACCTGACGGGTTTCACATAGGAGTTTTTTAAAATAAGAAAAAAATATTTGGGGTTTTCGGAGCATCACTCACTGTTGTGGGCTGGGTTTTGCTTGGTTTCTGTGTTAGGGAGGGATTTGTTGTGGCGTAAAGCTATTGAAACGTGGCTTTAACTTCAGTTGGGAGCAGGGGAGTAGACAATCTCACTGATGGATTTATGTTTGGAATTTTTTCTGTGTAATATAACAATGTTGATTTGTTGGCTGGGGGAGTCAGAAAAAAAGTTTGAGGAGAGAATGTGTCATGCTTTCTGGCTTTTATTTCAGTGGGGAGCAGTGAAGACGATCGGGGGGAATGGCTGTGGAGTGATATTTTTTTTACACATTTCATGCAGTCATCAGTGTGCTGGGACTAGATCTGTGATGTTATGCTGGGATAACATCATGTGTCCAATCCCGAACAGACTAATCAGAGCCCAGCATTCTTTCTTGCCATTGTATAATATCGCTTTCTTCATCTACATGCAGAAAAACAAATTTATTAGTGAATATGTAACCCTAAATATAGTTCATGAGATAAGGGTACATTTTTTACCACTTTTTATAAAATGGGCTTAAGAAATCCAACTCTCTGATTGGCTACTACATCATCTGAGCTGTGTCCTTACCAGATGATATAGTAGCCAACTGACACTACTGCCCATCAAGATGCTCCATAATGACAATGAATCAGTGAGCTCTGCAACCAGTAAACAGAAATTCTGACTGGCAGAGCTCACTGATGCAGTAGTAGGAACCTGTCTCCTGTCACGGCAGAGCAGCAAAGCCAAACTCGATGGCTGACAGAAACCTAAAACAACTGTCAGCAAAAACAAATATCAAAGCCATCTGGCAAAGCTGTCCGTTTAGGCAGAAAGCAAACCACAGTCGAAGCTGGTCACAGACATGTGAATCAAACAGGAAAAAAACGGCCTTAAAAAATGTCACGCTGCAGTAATAAACAGACCGGAACCACAGCAAGGAAAAAGCTATAAAAATGGCAGATAACATTTTAATGAGCTTCAACATCAACATTGAAGAAATTATCACTAACCTAGGAGTGGTTGTGCAACATCACCACCTGCCAGTCCTCACAGCCAGCCATCCAGCTCAAACTGTCACACAGCTCCTTAGCAGGCAACTTCCAGCACACCAGCTCTGACCAATCAGACCTCCAGGGACCCTCCAACACCAGAACAGCCACTGACAGAAAGCCCAGCAGCGAACACCTTCACAGATCTTCCAGGAGCAGAACAAGCAGCTGCCGAAGGAGAATAATCAACACCAGGTACCTCCACGAATCCTCCAGCAGCACACCAACCACCTCATGAAGAAACAGTAGTCTCCAACTCGATTCGGCAACCTGCAAAAAAGAAAAGAAAACTGAAGCACTTGAGTAAATACCCAGACCTAACCCCAGAAGAGCCGGAACACCTAGAACTACAAAAAGATGAACAAAACACTCATAAAAACACCCAGTGGGCTGTAACAGTATTCCAGACATGATGACATGCCAAATCAATACATGTGAGCCATGACTCAGAAGTACCCACTAAACTTTGTAGCATACTGAGAATGTTTTATGCGAAGATCCAGCAGGGGGGATGGCACTCAATACAGTTTAGCCAGCTTAATTGCTCTCCGAGCTAGACTAAATCATCACTTAAATAACCCATCCCTTAGCAGGAATATCAACCTCCATGGCCACCCTGACATGCAACCATCAAACAACATTTTCGCAACTGTACTAAAGAAATATAGAAGGGAAGGGAAAGAAACATGCAGACCACCACCCTGCCATCATAGAACAGGACCTCAAAATACTAAAAACTTCACCTACTCTCTCACCAAATAACCCTCGAGGTCTATTACTAAAAGTATGGTTAGACATCCAACTTTGTATGGCTCGCAGGGGTGGAGAGGGACTGCTGCAATTAAAGCCTGAGCATTTTGAGATTAAAATGGATGAACAGGGCTCAGAATACATCATTCTAAGTTTCAATGAATACACCAAAAATCATAAAAAGAATGATGCATTAAAGCACCAGTACTGGAGCTACATATTCTGCCTCCCAGGAAACCCTCTGTGTCCTGTTCAGTCCTTCAAGAAACACCTACAAATTCTGCCTCCAAATCATCCTGCATTTTACTGCCACCCAAGAATGATTCATGAAACCCTGCTACCAATTGCAGTCATCTGGTACACTCGCGAACCCTTAGGCATAAACTACCTCTCAAATTTAATGCCTAAAATAAGTGAATAAGCTGGGATCTCACGAAGATACACCAACCATTCCATGAGAGCCACAGCTGTACAGCTACTTGTGACTGCTGGGCTGGAAGCCAGTGAAATTATGGCTGTCACCAGCCGTAAGGCTGAATCCAGCCTGAGGTCATACTGGGCTGCCACTCCTGAAGATCGTCAAACATGGAGCCAGCGGCCACACCCTGACCACAAAGACAAAAGTGCAGCAAATGAAGCAAAATATCTGTAGAAATAACTCCACTGCATCAAACGTAAATCCACAACAAGAGCAAAAAAAAAAACCCCAGCCATGCTGCAGCTCTACAACCGACTCCATTACTGGAAACGTTGTCACTTTTGGTACAGACTCCAATCAAACAGGACAAGAAACCCTCCCACCAAGCAGCATTATCACCAAATTTAAAGCCACCACAACAAATTCTGCATTCATAATACAGCACTGTGTGATGCAGAATGTGAAGTTTATAAACATTGCAAAAGTATCGCAGACCTCCATAACGTTACATGAGCACTCCACATTAAAAACTGTTCAAGTTCAAAAACTGTTCCACTGTTAAAAAAAGAACTATTCTGCTGTTTAAAAACAAGCTGCTGTATACTTTGTTACATTTAAAACATAATTAAAGTTGTGAAATTAATTAAAAAATGAATTCCAAAAGTAAAACTGTTAACTGAACATGTTAGAAAAGTACAATTGCATAGACTAAAGAGGGACTATTTTTTCTCCCAAAGCAAAAAAAAAAAAACTATTGTTTCATTAAGTTTGTTGACACTTGAATAAAAAAAATGTTAAACTTGCAAATGCCTCCTCACTTTGCTTTAGCCTATTTTATAAGTGCATAACACACTCTGAGGTGTGGGTTACGTGCTGTTGAGAGCATGCCGAGGTGCATAAGGCACTCAGCGCAAGCACCTCATGCCTTAGTACACCCCTGGGCATGCTCTTATCAGCACGTAACCCACACCTCGTCGTGTGTTATTGCTTGCATGTTATCTTTCTGTGTCGTGTACCTTCATGCTATGCACATAGGGATCACAAGTTTTTCCTTTTAAGGGTGCACAGGTCAGTGCACTCACTCAGTAAGAGGGGTAGGAAATGTCTGTCATGATGAGGGCACTAGTATGTATGGAAGTGCTATGCTATATACAGCAGCACCCCAGCACCCTCAACTCCCTTTCACAGAATGAATTGACCACTGCTTCATCTTGCATGAGTCACAGCCTTACAAGCTGAAATGTTATTTCCAGCAGGGAGAAGGACCCCTGACAGCTGTATAAGAATGGAATAGGGCTATGGAGGGGGACTCCACTGGGCAACAAGGATATATAAAAAAAACAACATTTCACAGGATTCTGTGGCCACTGCATCACCAAGCAAGACTGGTGAGGAACAATTTGCTATACCTTGTGGCCTGTCCATCAAGGTATGGGACAAGGGGGAATGACTTCAGTGGTAGCACTATGTTCCCAGAGCAAAGGCCATGCCATGGGCCAACCCCTATGACAGTCATAGTTCAGCATTTTAGTGGTTTCCCAGCCTATGAGCAACCACTTATACGTGGGAAGGCAATTTTCTTCAGAGTATGCTGTGCCACACCTTTAGAGGAGAAAATATGCCCCCTGAAGAAAGCAGCACAAATTGGTGTATGACCATTTTGGTGGGTGCCAGTACAGGGAACACTGTGTGACCCCAAATGGCATAAACCAACTCATGCAGCTGTGCATAGGGACTCTGTTATATTAGTCAAAATACAGGACTGAACCTGCCTCATAATAATTTTTATTTCTTTGGGTCATGGTAAGTCAAAATAGAAAAGCAAGTTAAACGACAAGCGGATGGCTTTTTAAGGGGCAATGCAGGACTTGCATCAAGCCTGGCATCAAACCTATTTTCTGGGCATCTGTGCCAAACACTTTGCTGCAACTACATCTGATTTTAGTATGTTGGGCACAGTTTTGACACTTTATGTGATTTACGTCAGCTTACGCCAAATATGTGGCACAAGCCCTATAAAAAGGGTATCTGGGAAAATATTGGTCTAACTTGTGGCAATTGCTGCATGGGTTGAAAAATCCAAGTCACCGGCCAGGAGAATGCTGCAAGACCCATGTGCCATATGTTTGGTGCAACCGGGACTTGTGCCATTCTTGCCCATTTGAAAATCCAGCCCCAGAACTTCAGTGCAAAACCAGTGCAGCAGTTTGTCTCTGGGAGAGCACTGGTAATAAAGCAAAGTTGAAATAAATGTCAAATGACACATACATCACTAATGCAAAGCATCATGGGAAGTATATGTATGGTGGTTTGCATATGCATCTGATGATGCTTAACATTAGTGGAGTATGTATTCTGTGATATACTATTTTTTTTTATCATATAATATTTTATTGAAGTTTTCAGTTTTTCATTTAGTTCACATAGCACATAGCAGCATATTCACAATAAGCCTCAGTTACTGAAAGAGCCACAGGATAACTGATAAAACTGCCATTTTGCGGGACATATCTTAATTTCCAAGTTGCTCTAAAACTATACCACTATTGTACAAAATCCAAGTCTCCACTGGCCTTGAGGAAGGCCTAATCTATATGTGAGACAGACTAACTGTTGCAATCTTTAAGTGAACACAAACAATTATTGAGACATAGGATCCAGTAAAGCATTACCTTACAGCACAGGCCTCTCAATTATACAATAAAATGTGATATACTATTTAATTTCTTGTAGGAATTCTCTCTATCCTTTGGTAAGCAGGATAAGGTGAAGGCCCACACACATTTATAGTCCACAGATGCATCACACACAAAAGGGTTGCAAGTCGTTCACTGTACTAGCACACTCACCAATGAACTGGCACAGGGAAAGCTGCAGGAGGAGTCTGACATATTGATGGCACTGCTCTGAACAGAAGCAGTGTACTAGTTTGTGGCTTCCCAGAACTGTCAGACCCTGGTGATTAGGTGCAGTGACTGCCATGGTAGAACTGCCAATGTTTGCAGGGGCCACAGTCTTTTAAACCACAACATTTTTTATAGCAGCGGGAAGTGTTTGGTAGTGCAACTCGCCATTGAGAACAGTAACAGAAAGGAATACATTCAGGACTTTATCGGGTTGTAAGATAAATGAGCAAAAGACAGAGGTGCTTCATTACAACTACACCCCCTCTGGACAGTTAAAAGCTCAATTCCCCTTCAGGTGGCATAAGCTGGCTATGCGTTACCTGGGCATAAAGCTGATTAAGACTTCTGTTCATGTGGGACTTCTCAATTATGAACCTCTGACTCACCAGATTACAGAAGATTTGAACAGGTGATCCTAGATCCCACTGAGTTTTATTGGTAGGGTGGAGGCGGTTCAGCAGAATATAATTCCCTGAATTTAATTCTTTCTATAGATCCTCTCCATGCCCTCAGTAAAAATAAACTTCCAAGCATGAGACAGATTAATTTCTTGCTTCATCTGGAAGGGGCGAAGGCCAAGGTGAGATACTCCCTGTTACAGCTTCCTACAGGAAAGGGGGGTCTGAATGTATCCGATTTACAACAATATGCAGTAGCGTCACAGCTCCAAACCTTATTTGGTTGGCTAAATCCATTTTATGTTGCCCACTGTAAGCAGTTTGAAATTAGTTGGAGTAATTTATTTGAGCTTACCAATTATTTATTTGGTCACCCCCTACATAGCACCCCTGTCTCAAATTGCCCCTTCATACCAGGGAACCATTCCAGTGCTTGGCCTCTGTTTTGAGTACCTACCTTACCCCTCCCGCAGCATTATATTTTAGGGCCTTTGCAGCAGATACCTCTCCCCCCTCCTTTAGAGCCAGTAAGGTTTTTGCTAGTTGGATTCAAAGGGGATTAAAATATGTTTTCCAAGTGGTTGGCTCTACAAGCATATTTCCCTTTATATACAGTACCTACAGTCTACATACCAACTCTCACAAACAAGCTTTTTCAGGTACCTCCAGCTTAAATCTTATTTAAGGCAACATGAAGAGGCTTTTTCCACTATAGCGTAGAAACCCTTATTGTTAGTTTCTTTAATTATGGTTTGCATTAGCAGTATGTCTACTGAGCATTTAATTAGCAGCTTATATAAATCTCTTAGAGAGCAAGCAGGTGACTTGACTGAACACATTAGGGCCAGATGTTCTAAAGAACTCCAAGTCAATATTCCAGTCCATAAATGGGCAGTGTCAGCCCTCCCAGCCTTTAAAGTATCTTGTTCCCCATACTGGAAGGAATACTCTTGGAAGTTGAGAATATGCTTCTTCCGTACCCCCACCATTGTGACAAAATTCTCTGATTCTTCCCATGGCAAATGCTGGAGAGATTGTGGATGTCCAAATGCAGATCAGCTTCATATTTTGTGGGGATGTGAGCTTTTGGACCCTTATTGGGATGAGGTCATACAGGAGCTAACTAATATATTTGCATGCCCACAATTGCTAACTCCTGCTTACATCTTTATGGCCACACCCCGGGAGGGAGTTAGAGTAGATAGAAACATATATTGGAAGGTCATCTTACTTGTCCTTGCAGCCAAAAAAGCCATAACATGTCTGTAGTACAGGAAGACAGTGCCAACCACAGGAGCTTGGAGGCCCTAGTTCGAGGTCTATGCCTTGGAATGTATATCGGCCAGGATCTGGAACTGAGAGCAGGTTTTTAGCTTATGCAGTATAAGTGGGTAATGTACCAATTAGAACATGATCCTGACTTTGTCCCGTAGGGAGGAGAAGGGTTAGAATTTATGGGGCAATGGAATTACTTAGGGCTTATAGGGGACAGTGGGGATCCTCAACATCACATAATTTATGCTTTCAGCAGCCTCTCTTTTATTTATTTTCATTTTTGATTTTGTTGGTGAGTATAAGATATGATTTGGATACCTCCAGCAGGTTATCAAGGTTAATTCTGATCAGAGTCAGCGGTTTTACATGCCGTGTGTAGATCCTCCCTCTAATGAGGATAAAGTGGTACTACTACTTTTAAGGTGACCATTGAGGAATGTCTACACCTTCTAATGGATAAGGGTATCTTGAAATTTAGTTTTTTCTTCTTCCATAATGTGTTTATCTTCCTTTGCCCTGCAGGCATTTCTCTCTCCTCCTCCAATTCCCCCAGCCAGCTGCTGTTACCCCCCACCGGAGCACCCCAGGCCATGTAGCCCCCACGGATTACCCCCGTGATGGGGCAGAAGGGGGAAGGCTGTCCTCCCACCTCCTGAACACATATCTACAGCAGGCCTGGGAGTTCTGTGATGCTGCAGCTTAGGAGCAGTGGAGGGGCTTCCATTGAGCTGGCAGGTGATATTTTCCACTTTTCTAGGTCCCTCTCCCACGGCCATGACTGCGCATGTGTGGAGGCATGCAGGCACCATGATGCCATGCCACAAGTCTCCCCTGGCTTTAGTGCTACCCCCCAGCCTCTGCCAGGGGCAGCCAAGGAGTGGGACGACATACCCACCCTTCCCCGGGAGAGGAGAGCTGTCATCAGGAGTTCAATCCTCTCCCTCCCCTGCTGACCCCTGGTGGCCTTTGCTTGTTCCCAAACATGGGTCCTTGGCATGGTGTGAGGTGTGGTGTCCAATGCCTCAATGCTCAGCACCACCAGGCTGGCTGTATGTTGAAATTTAATGAGTAAAAAGTCTGAGATGTTTTCTGCTGATGGGCCCTTGTGAGCGATTTCAATGATTGATTACCAGATATCAGTGTTCCCCTTTTATTTTTCTTGTGAGCATCAGCACAGTTTTGATTACAATATTTCTTCATGTACTTTCCCCCTGTTGATACTGTATATATGTCTTCTCATTATTATTGGTGCATTGCTTTGTTTATGATCTGTCTGTTGTGTTTTGAAAAACAATACAAATTAAAATAAAAAAAACAGAAAGGAATACAGCTACAGAGGGGAATCCACTGGATTCCAAGGACGTGGATAACCAAGTCACATAATTCACAGACCATGGCCCACAGGAAAGACTGGCATGGAACAATATATATGCAAATTGACATGGCCATCAATGTATTGGGTAAAGGGGAAAATGCTTTGTTGGTAGACAACACATGGTGCCCAGGGCAGAAAACAAGGCATAGGACCTTGTGTCATTTCATGGACCAACACTGGGAGCTGTCACAGTGTCATACATCTGCACAGGTGAGTTGCTTCAATGTAGGGTGTGGCTCTGTTGCAGAAAAGATTATGCCCATTACATGTGCCCCACATAGCACCACCCACCTTCACAGCTCTGTATAAGGTACCTGTTATTTCAGCCCAGGGAGAGGAAGAAATCTGCCTTGTGAGCTCATTTAATAAAGATCTTGGTAAGCCCAATATAAACAAACTCTGGCCAGAGCCAATAGGGCTGCAGTGAAGGAATCTGGGTTTAAAATATTGAAAATTTATGATTTTTTTAAAATATTTTTACACCAAATTTACCAAATTTGCAACACAGTCTTGTGATGAACCTGCCTCATAAAGAAGGGCAGAGAAAATGTTTAACTCCTGGAGTAAAGGCGATGTTGTGCAGGGAGTGCAAAATCAGATTTTGTGCTGCAAACACACATATTGGGCAGGAGTTGAATAATGACAGCTGTCACATTCATGAGTTGCTGATTTGAAATGGCTATGTTGTAATGTTGTGGTAAAAATATTGAATATTACAAAAGTTATGAGCCCGCATTTGCAAAATTCAGCATAGCCTCATAAATTAATAGGTGAACATACTAGAATCATAGAATACACCCCATATTACATTTATTCAAAGCCATGGAATGCATTGCTAGTCTTTTTTTGGCATTGAAAAAGTTTAACTTGGTACATGGGGAGGAACTTTGGAAACAGCTTGACTTAATCAAGCCCTAAATATCATGATATCAGGGCAGATAGTGGGTCAGGGTGCATTCAGATGAAAGTGAGGATAAGGTAAAGGAAATGTATTGTGGTACTATACTCTATAAAGACCCGCTGCAAGAATGCAGCATGGAGCTTTGCACAGATGTTAAATTCTTTGGTGTGGTCTTCTAGTGCAGCAAGTTGGTGTTAGTATTCTTTCTTGAGTGGGGGATTGTGTAAAATGTCAGATAGTTGTCAATTCCAACACACCTTTTTTCTTCTTTGATGACAAAATCTCTGCATTAAGAAAATGGGCTATGTAGATTATTATGATCCATCATATTTTCAATAACCTCAACATTTTACACCCTGTAGGTCACTGTCCCACATAGGATAACTGATCTTCTCACTCCTCTCTGAGTGCAAACCAAGACCCCTTCTTGTTCTGACAAATCACCACCATCTGCCACTTACTTAGTGGCAGTGAACTTATGTAGCATGTTTTAGTTCTGCATATTTATACAGTCCCATACAGTAAAATGCCAACTGACACCCTTTGTAAGCTTCCCTTTATCAGTTTCTTCATATTTCCTGCAGTGTTTACATTTACTACAGCAGTAAAGAGAATGTGTTCAGTACTAAAGAGAAACAGAAATTTGCTGACGGGCTTTCTGTTTGGATGCCTTTGTTAAGGGGAAGCTGCATTTTCAAAACAGGAATACCTGGAAGGGTCTAACAGATAATATCCACATTTATGTTTACTAGTAGTTATTACTGTCCTCTCCATGTGGAACAAAGCAAAAATAAACCTGGAGTGGCAGAACAAGTAATATGGTGCTGAGCAATAAAAAAACTGAAACAAGCAAAAGGATGAGGAGTACCCAGAAATGCAGGAAGCACTAGGATCACAAAAATGTTAGAGTTCTTCATTTAATTAAAGTGAATAGTGCACCCACACATAGTGAGCATAAAAAAGTGACTACTGAGCCACTCTGAAAGTAATGCTTCTCCTGGCCCCTGCCAGGCACCATCAGAATGAATCACTCTGATGACACCTGGCAGGAGTCAGGAGAAATAATAGTTGCAGAAACGCTCAGCCACCACTTTTTTATGCTCACTACGTGTGGGTGAACTATGCACTTTGGTTAAATAAAGGACTTTGAATAATATTTTTGTGGTCCTGGTGCTTTCTACATATGTGGATGCTCCTCATCCTTTTGCTTGTCCCTGTGGAACAGTAGATTGAGATGGGATATGAGCTCAGTCTTCCCATTTTCAGGGATATTGACAGGACTAAACATATGGATATGTTCTCCAGCAGGACACAGGGACATGCTTTGAATGTTTCTTGTGGGATACATCCTATTTTGACAAACTGGGTAAGTGAGTGGTTAACAAATCGTACACAAGTGGTACATATAAGAGGGTATACCTTTTCCATAGGTGCAGTTACTAGTGGGGTTCCACAGAGTCTGTCCCTGTACCTGTTCTTTTCAATATATTTGTGTCAGATATGACTGCAAACCTTAAGAACATGGCTATAAAATTTGCAGATGATACCAAAATTGCAGCTAATGTGGGATCATCAGATGAAATAGCAGATGTTATTAAAGACCTTCAAAACCTAGAAAACTGGGCCAAACTAAATGACATAGATTTTAACACCAATAAAACTGTTATTATGCACCTAGGTGAAAACAATTCAAATGTACAGTTTATGTTAAATGGTTCAATATTGACATCAGTAAAAGAAGAAAAAGATCTTGGAGTTATTATCAATGCAGATCTCACATTTACCTCACACTGTAACTGTATTAAAAAAAAGCCAACAGAATAATAGGGTGTATAAAGAGATCCTTTGTTACTAGAAACAGGGCATGTATACTCCCACTTTATAGAGCATATGTGCGTCCACACCTGAACTATTGTTCACCATTATGGAGTCCTAATCTCAGATGTGATATCAATGCATTAGAGGGAGCTCAGCAAAGGGTTACCAAAATGATTGATGGTTTACAGGACAGAGACTATGAAGACAGAATGAGGGAACTGGATTTGTACTCGGAGATGAGAAGAACTGGGGGGGGGATCTTCTTTTAGTGTTTAACATTGTCAGAGATAATGATTTAATGACACAATTAGGAATGACCTTTAACATGAGAGAACATAACCTTAGGAGCCATAAATTCCAATTAGCACTAACATATCCTAAAGTAGGTACCAGACATTCTTTCTTTACCCAAAGAATTATAACCATATGGAATAAATTACCAAAACTATTGTTAGAAACAGACAATGTGGAAATATTTAAGTCTCTCTTGATAAATTCGTATTAAATAAGACATAAGTTTATCCAGACACTGAAGATGTACTCATATGGGTCAATAACCTTCTGAACATCTAACGATCTTAGTATGTAACTTAGTATGGCAAGATTAGGGGAAACATTAGGAAGCATATTTTGTTCCAGAAGGTGGTGGCCTTCTAAAATGACCTGCCAATACAGCTGGTGGACATGAAGGCAGTTGAGTGGTCCCCAGTGTTACACATCCATTAGCCTTTGCCAGCATTGAATCAATACAGCTGTGGAGAGCTTTTAGGAGTGGCAAGAGTGTTGAAAAGAATTTGCCATGCTCTTGCCACACTAGAGTCAGATGTAACTGATACTGCTGTGATTATAGAACTGCACATGATTGATACTTGCACATGCGTAATTTGCCCTGGAGTCAGCCGTATCATGGCAGCACTGACATAACTACAAGTGGGTGAAACTTACATATTCATAGTTTAAGTCAGCACCATCATGTTGCACACAGTGGCCATTAGTATCTCAGCAAATCTGTCATGAGTCAGTACATTGCACATATATGTAAACATGGGTAAAAGTAAGACCCCACTGAAAATGAGATACTGCATCTCAGCCAGGCTAAGCTGTATCAGTACATTGTAAAAATGGGTAAAATTATAACCCCCTGAAAATGAGATACTGCATCTCAACAAACCTCACCTGTGTCAGTACTATGCCAGAATGGATAAATGTATGAGCCCACTGAATGTGACATACTGCATTTCAGCCAGGCTATCTTATGTCAGTACATTGTAATAGGGCTAAAGAGCACATAACACAGCCTTAACATTTGTTATAGCAATTTTACTGACAGGCATAATGAAGTTAGTTGCATGCATGTATTGATTTGGGCATACAGGAAAATGTGCAGGAGTTTTGTTCCAGTTTTACATGGAAAACACAGGGGAACATGAGGTTGCCCTACAGGAAAATGCTTTATTCAGTCTGGGAACACTACAGTTGACACTCCTATGATTTCTTTGAAATCCCCTATGATGCCCTTTGCAACTTCTAAAACCCCCTAAAACAATGGCTGCCTAGCATTTACCCTTCCTACAAATATAAAACCATAAGAGTTCCAATGCCACTAATTAGATTGGTCCCTGAAAGGATTAACATAAATCAACTCTTCAGAGAAAATACTGTAAATCATTGCTACATACATACACACATTGAGAGAGATGACCAGGGATGTAATTTGGAACTGCTCTTCAGTTAGATGCTGTATCCTCTGTTGGAACCCAAACATGGGTAAAAGTAAGACCCCACTGAAAATGAGATAGTGCATCTTGGCCAGGCTAACCTGTATCAGTATATTACAGCAATCAGTAAAATTAGGACCCCTCTGAAAATGAGAGCCTGCATCTCATCAATGCTATCCTGTGTCAGTACATTGCCAAAATGGATAAAAGTATCATTGACACTATTGAAATCTGTACATATCAGGCTCATGGTCTCATTTTCTTGGGGGTCCTTGACAAGTCGTTTTGTTTTTTTGTTTTTTTATTCAGCACTCATACTTACAATTTATATTATCATGTATTAAATGCTGTTACAACACTGAAGGCTTTTAAGTTTGTGTAGTGCATCAACTGGTTGAGAGTATAGTTGAGAAAATGTCTCAAGCTAAGTTCTGTATTATATTTTGTGTGAAACATTTGCTCACTTTGAGTAAACTTCACTTTAAACTCTCTGTATGCCATATATGTATGTGTGTGTATGGAACAAAATCTAGAAATCTCATTGGCCAAGAGACAGCAGCTGACTGTACATTAAATCTCGATATACCCACAGTCATCCTGGTCCTAAACCACATCACAAAATGAGCAAATCAGTTCTCCTACAACCAGAACTATCTTCTGTGAGCCCCCCTGCAACCAGAACTGATCTTCCATCACAAACATGGCTGCTACCTTTACACTGTAAAAACCTTCAACTGGGCCCAAAAAAGAAAACTACCTTAAATAAAAAATAAAATAAATTCATGAAATGTTGTTTACCTGATCATCACACTCTCCTTACACACATGAACAAATTACAAACATAAGTATTGTTTATAGTTTTCATTACAACTGTTTCTTTACTGACAGTGAAAAATCACCCTTCTATCTTTACTTGCTTATCAGGGAAATCTCTTCTGCTTGCCCTGACAGTGAGATAATTGAGTCTCTGGCTTTAAAGCAGGCCTTTGTTGTCTGTGTGTAAAGTATGTTAGGAGAGTAACATTCTACCAATGGAAGTGAGCAGAATTTTGAATCCCTGTATTTCATGTAAACATTCCATGTCTTGAATGTGGGGAAAAACAGAAAAAAAAATCATGATGAAGAAAGTAGGCAATAAAGTAATATTTTGTAAACAAAGAGAAAAGGTGGGAAACACAGTTACATAGGCAGAGGGAGATCCAAACTGCTCAACTATACTGCTGATGTTTATAAAAGCATGTACATTTTAATCATATATAGGTGTTTTCAGGTGAGATCTACCCACACCACCACCACCAAAAAAAGGCAACTTGGCAGGTTTAACATTTTTTTTTCTTACTAACCTTTCACCTCAATCCTATAGCAGTTTTCCTTTTACGTACTAGATCACAACACATAAGTAAAAAACAAAAATAACAAGAAGGTTGCCTTCAATTAAAGTATTTAACTACAGTGTAATGAAAATTAAGTTTTAAACACTACTTATGTTTTACAAATTTACAGATGTTACAGTACATTTATATGATGATTTACATGTTACAGAGAAAATATTTCTTTTCAACCAACTCTACTAATAAATACTTTTAATGCAAAGTACTGTACTAGTTAAACTACTGCTGAGATATACTATTTTATTTATTATTAGGGACTACTTTTTTCAGATATTAGATGTTGTAGAGGTAATGTATTGTACACTCTTTTGAAAATAGTAAATTAGTTTTAATCCCTGTCAGAGTAAACCAAACTAATTAGTTTATGACAGTGGCCCATTTTATAAGTGTGATAAGCCACTCCATGGTGTGCATTAAAGGATTTTAATGCACTTCCCAGGGGTGTAAGGGCACTCCACCTTTGGCCTCATACCTTAGCACACCCCTGGGGCATGCATTAAAATTCTTTAATGCACACCCTGTTATATTATGCCTACATATATGTATATGTATATGTGTGTGTGTGTGTGTATATATATATATATATAATATATATATATATATATATATATATATATTATATATATATATATATATACATATATATATATATATATATATACATGTAATAGATAACCTACTCTTAGGTGTGCAGTCATGCTCTGACATACGCACTCCTTGGTGTGCATCAACCACTCAAGGCGTGTGTATATCAGAGTGCTACAGCACATACTAGAGTGGGTTATCCATCTTATAAAATGGTAAAATTGTTTTTAAGGGGAGTAAAAGTGCAGCTGTGCGGTCACGCTCTGATATACGCATGGTCATGTGATGTGTTTTATACAGTCAGAACACTGGATCTGGTGGATGACGTCCTCTAGCATTTTATAAATAAATAAATATATATATATATATATATATATATATATATATATCTTAGGGTAGCTGGTCCACTCCACTGGGGTGTCAAACAGATGAGGCATACTGATGAGTCCTGGTAGGATGAAACACGTGTCTATGTCTTCTGTTAGCACCCTTTGCAAACTCATGTGAGAGGCCTTTCGGCACCATGCAATTCTGCTTAAAGTTGGACCAGCATAACATTCTGTGGTGATTTGCATATGCAGCCCATGATGCTTTGCATTGTGTGGGCATGTGTAATTTGTATTTTCTTGAAACTTGGCTTCCAGCCAAATGCCCTTTGGGTAACCCTTGCCTCAGTGTTTAGCACAGAGGTTCTTTGTCTTATATATATATACATATATATATATATATATATTGATATAATATATAGATAGATGTATGTGTATGTGCATATGTGTGTGTATGCATGTATATACTGTATATGTGTGTATGTAAATGTGCGTGTGTGTGTATATATATTTATGCAATAGGCGTGGACATAAATCCTATGAGATAAATCTGAGCTACTATGGGGATAAATTCAAAATTTTACATTTATCCACATAGTAGATGCATCATTACAGATTTATTCACATTGTAGATATGTCACAATCACTCCGGAACTCATTTAGAATGTTCTGCCTCAGTACCAGTACTAACTATATTCAAATGCAAATAACTTTAAAACGAAAATAGATAGCATAGTGCTATGAGAATGAAAGTTGTGCAGCACCAAATTATCTACAAAATGAGTGGTATGAAAGGAAGAAACAAGACAGGTACAGAGGGGCTGTTCAAAGTAAGGGAGGGGAGGGACACCAGGGGCCATGATATGAGACTGGAGGGAGGAAGGTTCAGGAGGGAGATGAGGAGACACTTTTTTACAGAGAGGGTGGTGGCTGGGTGGAATGCGTTACCTGCAGAAATGGTATCCAGTAGAACAGTGGACTGCTTCAAAAGGGGATGTGACAGGACAAGGGGGAGGGGTCAATGAAGGGGAAGGGTGGAAGGGAGGTGCAGCTGCAGAATAAGGGATGCTAGCTGCACATTCAAGCAGACTTGATAGACCTCTAGGCCTTTATCTGCTGGCAAATTTCGTATGCTCATATGTTCATACCATATAGATTTTTTGATAATTAGCAAAATCACAGCAGAAAATTCATATTTTTTTTCATTTTGTCCGCAAACAAATGTAAATAACTTTAAAATGAAAAACGATAGCATGGTACTGTGAGCACAAAGTTTATTCGGCACAGAAATATCTACAAAATGAGTGATGTTTCATTTATAGATACTTTTTAGTTTTTTCAGAATTAGTGAAAAACAGCAAAAAATTCCATTTTTCTGCACTGTTTCATCAAACAAATGCAAATAACAAAAACAAAAAAGACAGTGTGGTACTTTGAGCACAAAAGTTGTTCACCATAAAAATATCTACAAAATGAGATGTGTTTTGTTTCTAGATTCCTTTTAGATTTTCTATAATCAGCAAAAAATGGCAGAAAATTCAATTTTTATTCACTTTTTTGACTAACAAATGCCCCCTACAAAAGCAAAAACAAAAGAATTGCATAAATGGAATATGCAATGGAAAACTCATGTAATAAATGATTTATCCGCACTCGAGCAGTTTGACCTCGGACACCACACTCGCGGCTTACGCCACTCGTGAGGTTACCCGAGGTCAAACCTCTTGTGCAGATAAATCATTTATTACACTTGCTTCCATTGCATATCCCTTATATATATATATTACATACACACACAGATATATTTATACTTTTGTTTTAATTTCAACTTGCAATTAGGCCTCATTTCAGCATTTTGTCTTTCATTGACTGTGCTCTTTAAAACACAAGGGCCCAGATATTCAAAAGGGTTGCGCCATGCGCCACAGGGTTGCGCATGCACAACTCCAAAAATGCGCCATTCTGCGATATTCAGAAGGGGCCAGTTGCACCAACAAAACATGCTGAGCAACAGCGTTAATGGAAATGAGGGCATGCGCAACCAAGGGGCGGGTCCATGCATAAAGTGCGCAATGCGAATCGAACACTTGCGCATGCGCAAGAGTGGCTCAGCGGAAGTTGCAAGTAGCGGAATTGAGCCAAAATAAAAGGCTCAAGGAAGCGGCGCAAGAACCCTAGCAGGGTCCGAAAACTGGGGAGAGACAGAGAGAGAGAGAGAGAGAGAGACAGGAGCTGGAAGGTGAGAGGGGACAGTGGGTCCAGGAGGACAAAGAGGCCAGTGGGGGTGCCCGGTGCAGTGGAAGCAGCAGTGGGGGCAGTGGGGTAACACAGGAACAGCAGCCGGGGGGAGAAGCCAGGAGATGAACAGTGCCAGCTTCCACATGGAAGCTGTAATGAGGGGGGTGAGACACCATGCTGCAGGGGGACATGGCCGCGGAGGGGCCCGTCGGTGGTATGCCCCCGACAGGCGGTATCGTGCCCGCATCAGCTTCGAGCTGTACACAGACGTTGAGATTGTGGGCCGGTACCGCCTGAACAGGGCAATACTGAGACGGCTCTGCGAGCTGTGCAGTGATGTGATGCAGGCACCCTCACGATGGAGTCACGCTCTGTCCGTGGAGAACAAGGTGACAGCCTGCATGTGCCTGCTCACCACGGGCACCTTCCAGAGGCCAACAGGGGACACCACAGGCATTACACAGTCGGCCACGTCACGCATCCTCACCCAATTCCTCAGCGCACTGCTGCCTCATGCTGCGGAGTACATCCATTTCCCCAGCACCCAGCGGCGTCAAGAACATCTTGGGTTCCACAGTGTGCACATATGCCTGGCGTGCTAGGGGCCATAGACTGCACCCATGTGGCCATTCGCACACCACCTGGCTCCGGCGGCCAGGCATATCGGAACCAAAAGGGGGTTTCCAGTGTCAACTGCCAGGTGGTGTGTGATGCCACTGGGTGCATTATCAATGTCTGTGCCACACACACCCTGGTGGAGCACATGATGCTTTCATATGGCACCAGTCTGCACTGTGCCATCGATTCGAGAGTGGGGACATCCCCAAGGGTCATCTAGTGGGTGAGTACACATGTATGGAATGCAAACTCTGGGCAAGGGTGGGAATGACACAGGTGCCATGGTAGTGGCACACAAGAATATGGGCAATATGGACCTGACATGACACTGATCTCCACTATCTCCCCACAGGTGACTGCGGATACCCACTCCATCCCTGGCTGCTCACACCGTAGCGGCGCCCCACGACCCCAGCGCAGCTATGCTTCAATGAGGCACATGCCGCAACACGTAACATCATAGAGCGGGTGTTTGGGATGCTCAAGGCACACTTCCGATGCCTGGACACCTCCGGCAGAGCCCTACAGTACAGCCCCCAAAAGGCCTGTGGGATATTCCTGGCCTGTTGCATCCTGCACAACATGGCCAAAGACCATGGGATAGCCGTACAGGTCCAAGAGGGGGACAGCGATGGGGATGCCAGTGGCGCCGGTGATGTTAGTGATGAGCAGCCCCCCCTAGGACGGAGGGACCCCCGACTGACCCGGCAGGCCCAGCTCCACCGGGACACCATTGCAGAAGAGCACTACGCCCAACACAGGTAAGTCAAGGGGACATGTGCAGGCAACACTGTCCATGCGCAAACCACAGGCACACAGGAGAACACACCGTGCATGAAGGCCAGGGGAGTTGAAGGTTCCAGGCATACCAACACACCATCAGAGAGGGGTGAGCACTCATATGGACACACACACACACCAGGCAGCATACATGGGCAGCTGCACAGCACTGCGGAAATGACATTGCCAACACACAGCACCACCAACCACCCCCACCACCTGGACTGTCCACGTACGTGTGTCAGGACCTGGGCACCCTTGCACCTTGGTGTACAGTGCAATGCAGGCATCATCATGCACACACACCTGTGGACAGCAGTTGGGAGAGTGTGCAGGTGGTCTGTGTGTCAGCGTGGTGAGCAGAGCACCCAGCAGTGCACTGTCCACCATGACACACATTGCACACAGGGCAGCACCAGACAGGGCCTGCACTGGGAGACAGCTCAGTCAGGTAGCACTGTCCCACAGCCACCACAGATGCGTGGGTGGCCCCGCCGTGGCCCAGCAGCACTGTCAGGCTGAGCAGGGGCCACATCGGGTGGCACTGGTGCACCACCAGGGGTCCCACTGTGTGAACACGACCTTGCCCGCACAGGGGTCTGCATCCTGCCAAACAAACTTGCACCAGGGGTGCTCGGGATGCCCACTGCAGAACCCAGTGTCGACAGGCCTGGTGTTGCATGACGCCGGGAATGTGGAGTGGAGAATGCACTGTGTGGGGTGTGTGGTACAGGGGCACCTGACAGTGTGGCCAATGCATCCGCGACAGAGACCACTGCCTGGGTCAGCCTATCGATGGCAGCGGTCACATCCGCCGCATAAGGACCAGCTTGGCTCGGGTCCCGAGGCACACTCCTGCTATGCGCTCCACAGACACAGACAGTGCCTCCACGGACCTTGCAACCCGCCCTGCAGCTGTACTGAGTCCTGCAGCAGGTGGGTGGCGCGGTCAATAGGTACTGTGCCCCAATGGCATCGTGACCCCGGGTGTGGACGGTCCTGGTGCACAGCACCCCTTGAGGGTGGGCGCTGTTTGCCAGGACCAGGTATGGGCAGATCAAAGGGCGGTGGACATGTTCCACTGCTTGACACTGTACCCCCAGACCTGGTGTGCGACTGCTGCTGCCGCCCCTCCAACTGCTGAGCCCCCAGGTCCACCTGTTCCACCTCCATGCTGACAACAGTGCCAGACACCTGCACAGCCACCGGTGCTGCCCCACTGGTGCTGACAGGCACAGCCTGGGACTGTGCCAGCATGCTGAGCACAGGTGTGAACCAGGAAGGCCCAGGGCGCGTGCTGGCCTGCCATGTGTCCGCCATGGACACACACCTATCACTGCCCATTGCAGGCCTGCTATCATCAATGGTGCAGTGCGTCCACTGCCATAGACAGCATGCTGGCACCTGCATGCCAGACTGCTGTGACACAGGCTGCTCCCCCTGCACCCGTATCACTGACACCGAGTTGTTGGCCCAGCGTGCATGCTGCTGCGTGCCTGCAGGCTGGTGGCGGAGGTGGATGGTCCCTCCTCCATGTCCAGCAGGTCTGCATCACTGTCTGGACCCACCACCACCGTCTCCTGAAGACGAACAGGATCTGTAACAGAAGAGAGTACATGTGAGTGCATGTGAACAACAGCCCCCCCAACAACACCACCATGTCATACCGTGCAGTGATGGGCTTCCACCTGTCTGGAATCCTCCGCCTGGTACGCACACAATGGCACTCGGCTGCATGGCCGTGACCAGTGTCTCCTCTGTAGGGGTCAGCTGCAACACCACTGGTGGGCCCCCACCAGTGCCAGCACGTGCCGCCCTGAAGGCTGCCACCTTCTCCTTCGGCCTCCTGCGGTCAGTCCCCATCTTCTTATTGCATTCCTGCATGGAGCGCTGGTGGCTTCTGTGCAGGTTGACGGCCCGAGCTACCCCCTCCCATGCAGCCGCACGTTCCTGAGGGGTGCCCCTCCGTCCACTCACTAGCGGCTCATCCTCCAGGTAGGCCTGGAGGAGGGCCTCCGTCTCTGCCGCGGTGAAGTTCAGCATCCTCCTACGCCCGCCGTCCACACCCTCAGCTTGGCTCTGGTCAGTCATGGTGATCTGTATGGGTGGAAGTGGACACCTGTCACTGTGCAGTCGACAGCATTTCCCCATGAGCATAGCTGCCGGCCCAGGGGGGGCGGAAGCCCCCCACGTTTCCTCTCCGCATGGCAGATACTGATAGAAAGGGTGCCCTTTGTCCCTTTCTAAGTGCCCTTTTCATGCTCAGCCCCCTCTGCCTTTATCATCCTCCGCCCATGAGCATTGTCCTGATCATCACACAGCATGTAACTCGCCTCTCACCTGCAGTAACCAAATCTGGCCAGCACAACCCACTGTGGCATTTTATAGCGCAACACATGCAAATGAGGTGTGGGCTGCAACTTAAGACATGTAATCGCACTGCACCTTTGAATGGCTGATCGCATGAGTTTGCATATATCGGCTGAATATCGCGTATTGCAACTGCTCATCTGGAAGAGTCCAGCTGAGCCAATGGCGCAGGTTTGTGGCTGTGTGCCACACTGCATTGCGTATGCCCAGACAGCTTACACATGTGTCTATCGCGCTGCAGACCTGCTGAGCGCGATAGGCGATTCAGACCATGGCCACCATTGTGCCAGTGGCGCTACAGCACTGGGCACTATATGGCGCTGTGGCACTACTGCGCGATAGTCCACTGTGGCACTGGTGCACAGCTTGGCAGTCGCGCAGGATGCCTATACATCCGATGGCGCTGTGCGTAGCCTTGCATCATTGCCGTGACCTTGTGTATGCCCTCTGACCCCTGGCGCTGTTGGCATGCCATGTGTACGTCCCTATTGCGCTGTCTGGTGACAGCGCCATGTGAAGTGACGGCACTGTTCGAACAGCGCAATTGGAGCCTGTGGTGGTCTATTGCGCAACAACTCCACGTGGGGTTACGGCGCAGCAGGGTGCCATATTGCCTGCTGTAAAGTTGGTGCCATGGCTAGGAGGAGGGCAGTGTCCTGGAGCCAGATTGAAGTGGCCAACCTGGTGGCCCTAGTTGAGCCACACTATGATGGCCTGTATGGTGAGGCGCCCCTCACCAGTGCCAGGACTCAGCTGTGGCAGCAAGTGGCCACTGACCTGGTGGAGATCACTGGACGGGGCCGGTCTGCTGAGCAGTGCCGGCACCGGTACAGTGACCTCCGCCGGAGGGAGCCAGAACTTTTGTCGCGGCTGCGGTCGCGTGCCAGGTGGGGCGTAGTGCCTAGGCCAGGTGAGTGTACCATCTATGCACCTATATTCTCTGTAGGGGTGTGTGTGTGCTTGGGTGGCTGTGCATAGGTGCCGGCTCGGACACGGTTGGCTGTGTCAGTGTGTGCAGCTGTGCGATGGATGGTTATGGCTGTGTGGGCAGGCACTCTCACTGGGGCAGGGGGCACTCTGCTTTTGAGTCACACTGATGTTTGTCTCAACATATGTCTCCCACAGGCCGGAATCTGAGGATGCAGGGCGACGGTGACATGGGCCGTGCCAGGGCCCCGGTGCCAGGGGGTGTTGTTCCCCAGCAGCAGCAGCAGCAGCAGCAGTGGCAGAGCCAGCTGCTGGAGGAGTGTGAGTATAATTACTTCATGGATGCTATTGCATGCTGGGGGGGGGGGGAAGGACCGCCAGCCATGCACAACACAACCATGCAGGAAAGGGGAGGTCATAATTCCACTATACAAGACACTGGTGAGGCCCCACCTGGAGTACAGTGTACAGTTCTGGAGACCATACCTACGTATGGACATGGACTGGGTAGAGCGGGTTCAGAGGAGGTCAACACGGATGGTGCATGGATTGCATCACAAGTCCTATGAAGACAGGTTGAAGGAACTGAACATGTACTCCCTGGAGGAGGGGAGGGAGAGGGGGATATGATGGGGACATACAAGTATCTTACAGAGGAACAGAGTGCAGGAAAACACTATTTTTAAGCGTAAAAGATGTTCCAGGACTAGAGGGCATGGGATGAAGTTGGAGGCAGACGATTCAGTGGAAGCATGAGAATGAATTTCTTCACAGAACGTGTGGTGGACAAGTGGAACACCCTGCCAGAGGAAGTGGTGGGGGCTGACTTGGTCACGGATTTAGAATGCAGGATAGCCATAAAGGAATTCTGGAGGTCAGGGTAAGGTGCAACAGACTTATAGGAAAACAGAGTGAACTTACAAGGTCAAATGGCCAGACTGAGTGGCACATAGGCCCTTATCTGCCGACACTGTCTATGTATCCATGTATGTAGGCTTGACACAGGTGACATGCATCACTGTGCAGTATCACAGCACGTCTGTGTGTGCATCACTGGTGGTCCAGGCATGCACTGGGCACATAGCTGTGTAACTGGCATCGCACCACGTTGCCACATCACTTGCCAGCCTAGTTTGCACTGTGATTGACGTGGGCAGTGTGTGTGGGCGGTGGTGCGCATAGCTGGTGCCGCCTGTTTGTGATGCCATGTGCATGTTCACTGTGGGTGGGTGTACGCCATCACAGGTGCGGGACATTGGGCTATATGGCTTGCAGGTTGGGTGGTGTTCAGGGTTGTGGTCAGTCACAGCCATTGACTGTGTTCCCTTTTCCTAGGCCTCATTGTGCTCCATGAGAATGGAGCAGTCACTGCATCGGCTGACCGGGTGTCCCAGGAGAACCAGCACATCCTCCAGGACATACAGCGCCATGGGCTAAGGAGGAGGCGCAGCCAAGAAAGACAGCACCACGCAGCAGTGTACCAGTCTGCTAGGCCTTAGGCCAGATCCCCCTTCTCTCTCCACCCATCCCTCCCACTCTGCCTTCCCTCTCCAAGTTCTTCATCCCTACCCCTTGCCCACCCCTACCTTGTACCCCACCCCCTCTTGTAAATAGTTATGTTGTTGTGGATTTTGTAATTACATTTTTCTAATACATTTATATTTTGATATGAATACTGTGTTGGTCTCTGATTTGCAGCTGGCTATGGTTGCTCAGTTGCAGTGGTGTGCATGCCATCTGGGCTGGTATGGTCCTGGGTATGTGTGTGTGTGTGTGTGTGTGTGTGTGTGTGTGTGTGTACATGGGGAAGTATCTCCAGCATGGCAGTGGCTTTCGGTTGGTCTTGCCATCTGCTGCCACCCACTGCTGGGTGCACAGGGTGTGTCTGGCTTGTAGGATTCTGTGTTGCATGGGGCTGATGTGTGCTGGAGGGACTGCATGGTTTCCTGCAGTGCCAGTCACTGCACATGGGTGGTGTCTTGTGGTCACAGTGCAGGGTGTGCTGTGCATACGGGGGGCTGATGTGCACTGTGGTTGTCAACCCCCTGTGTGTGGCACTCTCCACCTGCCAGTGGTTGTGCTGGGGTGTCAGGGCTCTGCTATGCTTTGTTGGCTTGTCCTCATGGGCACGTGGATCATCCGTCCCACCCCCAGTGATGCTGTGCTTGGGGTGTGCAGGTGTGGTGTGGGTTCTGCAGTGTGTTCCTGTGCCCATGTGTGGCATGGCTGGCGGTGGGCCCCAGCCTGCCTCCCTGGATGTGCAGTTCCATTGCTCTGGGGGGGGCTGTGCTTGCGCTATGGCAGCTCTGGGATGCTCAGCTGAGCTTCCCTGGTTGCGCCATAGCGCAACATTTTGGCTCAGCTTCTCCTTCCTGGTTGCGCGATGGCACAGTATGTGCGATATTCAGATGTTGATTGCTTGCGCAATTTGCTCTGCTCCATGTTTGAATATCACACCAGTTGCGCATTTGCGCAACTGGTTTGTGCTTGCTCCTGCTGTTGCGCTACTTTTGAGTGCAGTTTGAATATCTGGGCCAAGGACTCTTGCAATAAAAGTTGTAAGCTCATCTTACATGTATTAGGGAGTACAGAATCACAAGGTTTTTCTATCAGTAGAATGCCTTTTTGAAACTAAATGAGGCAGTTTAAAATTTATGAGAGAGGAGTTCTCTACTTGTTGATAATTCTTGATAAACTTTGCCCTTCAGGGGCTTCTCAGCTAAAAGCATACTGGTGTTAATTAGCTTCTCTGAAGTAATATTCTGTTAAGTTTCAAAACTACTGTAAATCATTGCTACACACACACACACACACACACACACACACACACACACACTGGGAGAGATGACCAAGCATGTAATTTGATACTGCTCTGCAGTTAGGTGCTGTTATCTGTAATGCAAACCAAAAACTGGAGCACTCTCACTACAAGAACTACAAGGCTGCCAAAAGAACTAGAATTAATCTATTTGACTGAGCTCTGCCCAGATGTTTAGTCTGCAGCACTGCAAAGGGTTACATTGAAGGGCTGCAAAGTAGTGGGAGGATCATTTGAAAACTCCAAGGGAAGTGTTCTTCAGTCGGAATCCTGTAGCTAATTTTTAGAGCTGATGCAGTAGGGCTGCAGGCTCCGCCTACTTGCAGCCCTAAAAAGCAATTTTAAAGACACTTCAGTGCAAAAGCACTGAAGCAAGATTTACCCTGGATGGGCATTGTCAAGAAAATCAGCCTTCAAACAAATTCCAAATCCACATGCCTCACTAATGCAAAGTGTTATGGGATATATATGTACGGTAACTTGCATATACTTCCCATGATGGTTTGTGTTAGCTGGGTATGTGGAATTTTGTATATTATGTAAGTCGTTTCATTCAACTTCTATTGGGATATCCTTGGCTGGGCAGGTTTATGTGTAGCCACACAAAATAGTCCATAAGTCAATGGGTAATTGTCCTGCTTCCTTCCTGTAGACCTACTATTGTGTGATGCCAAAAATGAACTTGTTCACTATGTCAAGCAGCCTTAAAAAGGAGCAATTTCCCTTTTCCACAGTGTCCCACCTCCCCCTCACACTCCCTCTGATCTAATTGGACGTCCATAACCATAAAAAAGGAACCATTCGTGCTTTCCCACCGTGTCTCAGCTGCCTCCCTGCTCCCTCTCATCCCAGAATCCCTCAACTGTAAAATAGAACAATTTCTGCTCTCTGTGCTGTGTTACCATCCCTCCCTATGCTCTCTCACCCAGACAAGAATCCTATAACAGTAAACAGAAACCACTTCTAATGTGTCCCAGCTCTCTATCTGCTCTTATACATAGTAGTCATAGTAGCAATAGCAGTAGTAGTTTATTGATTAGACTCACTTCCAGGCCTCAGAACTCTAAATGTACAAAACAGGAAGCAGCAGAACAGAAATGGTAAAACAAAAGAAAACAGAGGAGTACATTGTTAAACTGTGAAAAGAAATGTATCCTATCTTCCACACTACTCCCTTTCACTCATGCCAGAACCACTCCTTGAATCCTCCTTACAATCAAGGATCTCATAACAAGCACAAAAGCAGTCTTTCTCTCCTTCCCAGTGTCTGCCAGCTCCCTTCCCCACTGCTCCCCCAATTCCTGGACATCTCCTCCAAATCCAGATTACTCCCTGGTATTCAGCTGTATTTCCACATCTGTTGTGTACCCTCCCTACTCTTGATGCTGATTGGCACAGACATCCACTCTTCTACTTGGCTTGACCCCCATCCAGTTGTGATCACTGTAGTGCTACATGGCAAAATACTGACTCAGTTCACAGCTCACATGTAGGCACATAGAAATAGGCTTTCAACACTGTGCCATACAGGAAACTGATTAAGGTGTCGAGCAACACAGGGGTGGGATCCAAAGTGGTAAATTCTGTTAAAAACAGGTTACTGGGTAGACAACACAGGGTACATCTGCTCCACCTTCACAGTGGAGGGGGTACAGATCATCAGCAATTAGTAGGAACAAAGGGGAGGGGGCAGAATCCAGTCCATTTTCAGAGGAAAGAGTCCTGCAGGGACTTGCAGCTCAGAAAGTGGACAAGGCTATGGGACTGGATGGGATACATCCAAGAGTACTGAAGAAACTCAGGGTGGTGCTGGGTGCCCTGTTCATGGCCTTATTCAACAGCTCACTAATTTCAGGTGTGGTTCAAGATGACTGGAGAAGAGCAGAAGTGACCCCTCTATGTTTATTTTTTTATTTATTTAGCTTTTGTTGACCAGGTAAGTGCACTAGACAAATCCTGCCTATTTTCAGGCACGACCCAGAGAGGGGGGCTACAGATGAATGCCAACTGACCTTGAGCCAGATTAATCTGTTGGTGGTATTTTTAGTGAATGAGGGGAAATTTGGCCAGGGCACCGGGGAAATTCCCCTACTCTGTTAGCACTTGCTAATGAGGGAGAGTGCTGCTGGGTAATCCGGAGAGGTTGCTCAGTTAGCTCTCAGTGCTTCATGGAGGAGGACGTTGTGTTACCTGGCTCGTTGGAGCCCGATGCTGGACGACTGAATATTGAGGTTTCCTTACCTCGAGAGATGGAAAGTGTTTTGTTCTTCGGGGAAGCCTCAGACTGACTCGCGGTCTGAATCGGGAGCTGTTCTTTCAAAAACGGATTCTCCTGGCATTTTTTCTCCTTTGGCTGCCGCGATGTCTGCCGACATGGCGCGAGATTCTAGTAGGACCCATTTCGTGGGTACACCGCAGGAAACACAGGAAGGGACTGCATTGAAAGCGCAACCAAGGTCGGATGCTGCAACGGACCAGGAATCGCGGCTGCTGGATTCTCCCACTGCTCCTACAACTTCACAAACGTTGAGAAATCAATTCGGACTGCCAACAAGGACATCATCTTATCCTAATATGGACTGGTCCTCGGAGGAGGTTTTGAAAGACGCTGGGTGGACTAAATCTGTATCAGGCACATGGATTCCAGACCCTACATGGACGGACAGTTTTCAGACTCCAACTATGCATGCCAACGATTCTACAAACCTGAGCTCAGGTATGGACATTCAGGTTGAAGGGGGGGATGTTGTTGTTATTACTCAGAGCTCTGAGGCACGTTCTTTGGCCTTACCGGGGCCAAGTTCATTGGGGGGTAATGAACCTGTTCAGGATTCAGCTCAGATAGAGGTACAACCTTGTTCTCAGCAGCCTAGAACAGTAATGTCTGATTTATTTAAAAATAAATTGGAACAGGCACCTAGAAGAAACGCTGTCCGTCTTCGTTATAGGGGTGGCCTGAAAACTCACCCTGATAGATACTATATTGCTAATTCTCTTCTGAAAGGTTCCATGAATTTTCTCCCTGTAGATATCTTTGCCTTAATTCATATTTCAGGGGAAGATTCTTATGATATCAGTTTCAAGTCTTTCAAAGGTCTGGAGAAATTCTGGGATAAATATTCCATTTGAAAAATACCCTTTGTGGGTTCATTTATACTATTCCCTTACAAAACCGGTGTTTCGATATGTTACGATTATGTTCCGGAATGAAGGTGTAAATGTTGGTAACATTCATTTGTGGTTGAAAAACAAATGTGAGGTGATGGACCCCAAGCTATCCTAGATTTGGAAGGTATTTGGACAGGAGCTGGAAATTTAAGTGTGAAGTTACCCCAAATAAATGGTGAAATTGTCCATTTGCCCAATAGTTTTTTCTTAGGGAAGGACAGAGGAGTCTGTTTTTATAGTGGTCAGCCTTGAGCCTGTTATAAATGTGGTGCTCGTACACACTTAAGTAGCTCCTGTGATCTTTTGAAGTGCCCATTATGTGGAGGGTTTGGGCATGTGGCCGAAAGATGCCAGAACATCTTTCAATGTAATCTCTGTGGCGATAAAGGCCATGCCTTTCATCAGTGTCCATGGGCTTCTCATAACAAATCTGGAGGTTGGGATTCTGATATCTTAATTCACAAGGCTCAGGAGAAAACAGTTATTGATTTGGGACCCATACATACTTCTGGCAGTCAGGCTGACTCTTCACCTAACTTGGTGGATAAGCCTCCTTTTTCTGAGAATAAGGTGACTCCCTTGGCTTCAGAGGTCTCTATTTCATCCTCTCCACTTGATACCTCTGATTCCCAACAGGCATCTTCCTCCATGCCCCCTTCGAGATAGTGAAACCCCGCAGGTTTACTAGAGCGTCTAGTAAATCCTCCTCTGCTACTTCTATTCCTGTGGAAAAATTTTTCTCCCTTACAAGTGGAAGAGGCGGGATTCTGATTTAGAATCAGATACTTCTAATATTTCAGAGTTAATTTCAGAAGAGGATGATAGCAAAGCAACAGAACTAGCTAAAGAAAAAGGAAAAAAAGGAAAAAAAAGGAAAGCAAATCATTCCCAGAAGTTTGGAACCTGATTTTAATACCCCCTCATCATGGCAACTCTTAAAATAGCCTCCTATAATGTCTGCAGTATAAAGAATTTCAAGAAGAGACTTGCAGTCCTTTCTTTTCTTAGTACTTTACAGGTAGATATAATTCTCTTACAGGAGACTAGGCTATCTTCCCTTGCTGAAGTTAAACAAACACAGAAAATATGGGTTTGGGGTCCTTCGTTCTGGACTTTTGGGCCTGATGCAGCTGATGGGATTGGTGTTCTCTTTACTTCCACTGTTTTTAGGGTTCCTAAATTGGTGGATATCTGTCCTGGGCGTGCTTTACTTTTAGATTTTTCCTGGCATGATTTCGATTACAGATTACTAAATATTTATGCCCCTCAAACGAAATCTGCTCGTATTAAATTATTTGAGGATGTTAAACCCTTTCTCTATACACAAAAACATGTTATTTGGGGGGGGCGATTTTAACTGTGACATCGATGTTAAATTTAAAGGGAACTTTAAGCAGAAAATGTATTGTGATTCTCTAGCCTTACAACATATTATTAAAACTGCTGGGTTATCTGACGTTTACAGGACATTACAAACTACGGGTGGTTCTTCGTACCACAGAAATATATTTTCCTCCCGTATTGACTATTTTTTTTGTATCTAAATTTCTGAAACCTTATCTCACCTATGTAAAACCAACAGAGTTTTTGGACCATCACCTTTTAATAGGGTTTTAAGTTTAGCGGATATTCCTCCTAAACTACTATCAGCTAGCCCCAGATGGCATTTAAATGTGTCTACCCTGGATGAGGGTGATTGTATTTCTGCCTTACAGGATCTATTCACTGCACGTTATTCTGCGCTCTGTCTTTATGAGAATATTTTTCTTGGTGGAGGGATACTAAAACTGAGATTAAATCTCTTCTATTTTCTAGAGAAACACAAGGTCAAGTCTAGGTATCTTACATACCTAAAATATCGGATCAATTCTATAAACTGATGTCATTACCATCTGGTGACAGACTTCCTTTGTTATCTCAAATTTCAGAATTAAAAAAACAGATGTCTAAATTCCAATATAATAGGGCTAGGTCCCTTGATATGGAATTTAGATTTGATGTTCAGGCACAACCTACTTCTGATCCCTACTTGGCATGTAAAGATCGTCTTGATCGAACTTTAATGTCTAGACTGACTTCCTCTACTGGTAAAATAGTAACCTCTGAAATGGAGATGATGTCTGTTGTACACAACTTTGTTTCGGATTCCTTTGGGGGAGATCCTGACATTAGTGGGAATTTGCCAGAGGCCTTCCTGCCTTATCTTCCAGCTATGGAAGCCACATATCAATCTCACTTGTTGAAACCCATTTCTTCTTTGGAAGTTGAAAAGGTTATACGTTCTCTTAAACTTAAAGCATCCCCTGGTTTGGATGGCATTCCAAATGAATTTTATAAAACTTTCATGCGTATATGTGTATTTTTCTTCCTATGGTATTTAACTTTAACCTAACCTCTGGTTTAAGTTTTCCAGAGTTCAATGTAGCCTTATTAAAATTTATATTTAAAAAAGGTGATTCCTCCCTACTAACTAATTGGAGGCCTATTAGTATACTTAATAGTGATTATAAGATCTTTGCCAAAATTCTCACAAATAGGTTGTCCTTTGTTTCAGAATCTCTTATTCATCCTGCTCAATCCTGTGTAGTTCCACATAGGAAGATTCAGCATAGCCTATATTTACTACAGGTTTATTTGACAACAGTAGTAGGGGAAGAGGTCGGCTTTATTGTTGCCTTGGATCAGGTTAAAGCATTTGATAAAGTATGCCACTCTTACCTGTTTAATTACTATTAACTTACAAGATCCTAAGCTTTTGTGTATTGGTTTCTATTTTATATTCTGAGCGGTGATACATCCTTATTAAATGGACGAATGGGGCCTGCTGTTCCTGTGGTTAGAGGAGTTCGACAAGGGTGTCCCCTGAGCCCACTCTTGTATGTGTTTGTCTTAGATCCTATTGTTCGATATATTCAGGAGCATTCAGGTATTATAGGTCTGGCCCCTGATATTTCCTTGCCACAGGTGAAAATAACTGCTTATGCAGATGATGTAACTCTATATGTTAAGGATAAGCCCTCCCTTCAGAGGGCCTTGCATTGTTCAGAATTAGGGGAAGATTTCTGGATCAGAACTTAACATTTCAAAGAGTTTTATTCTTTCTTTAAATCGAACAGGATACCTTTTGATACTGGGGGCATCTCATTTTCATCACAACCAAATAAAATTTTAGGCATTTGGTTTGGGTTGGGTGACATGGCCACTTTAACTGGAACAGCAGTTAAAAGTAGGTGAATCTAAAGTCAATATTTGGAAACAGTGGAAATTTGGGAAAAGGAAAAGGGTTTATATCGTTAAACAATTTTTGATTCCCGTATTTTTATACCTCAGCTACTTATATCCTCCACCTGTTTCATTAGAAACACGACTTTATAGTGTTTTCTTTCAAATGATTTGAGGGAACCGTCTTAATCCAGTTGCAGAGATTTCCTTTATTTACCAGTAAAGAAAGGTGGTTTAGCCATAATAAACCAATAGTTTTTCATTCCATTTTTTATTTAATTCTTTTGGTTTCCTTTGGAATCGCACATGTTAGCTTTGGCAATCTTGGTCTCATTTCCTTTGGAATCCTTATTTTCAGAAATGGACTACGTATCCTCCAAAGGTTTTAACACATAATCATTTACCCCTTTATGAGGTATCAACTTTAAAAAAATGTAGGCAGTGGAATATATTATTTTCTGTTCTCATCTCACATTCTAGAAAAACTTTTTATAACTATATTGTATTTACAGTTCAGGGCTCTATTTTACTTTTTCCAGAATGTGTACCAACCAAAATGTCTTTTGCTCTACGTAAATTAACTGACTATAGACTACCGTCTTTTATATGGGATATTGTTTGGATATCTATACATGGGAAATTGGGGGTGCTGGGGAATCTTAAATATAAACCGATAACTGAAAGACATTGTTTAAGGCCTTCCTGTATTTCTCTTGAAGAAAGCCTTACTCATTTTTTTCTTGATTGTCGTTTTGCAAAAGATTTTAGTATGAGGCATCAGACCATTGGGGTCCCTATGTTACAGCAGGTAACATATAATGTTTTGATTTTAGGGATTATACAGGAATGTGGCAGTCTTATCATCCCAGCACTTTGAATGTTTTTTTCTTTATTCAATTTTATCTTTGGCAGGCTAGATGTCAATTTATTTTCAGCAACAGTTAGTTCCTGTCTCTAAAATATTGTCTCAAGTGGAGACTGGTTTATTATCTGTTAAATCTACGGACAAACAAAAGTGTTCTGAAGTCAAATTTGATTCTCTTTGGAAAGCATTTTTTGTTTAACACGTGTATTCATGTATATAATTTCTGTATAATTTTGTAAATATGTTTGATTTGGTGATGTTGTGTTCTTTTCAATAAACTTCCCCTACTCTTTTCAAGAAGTGCCATGGGATCTTTAACATCCAACTGAACTACTTCCAATCCAAGCAGATGGGACCTCGGTTTTCACACGTCTCATCCAAAAGATGGCACCTCAGAAGTGCAGCACCCCTCTCATGCTGCACTACAGTGTCAGTACTGGGATATTAACCCAAGTGCCAGATGTGGGAACTGAACCCACAGCCCTCTGATCTCCTGGCCTCAGAAGTGAGTGTGCTACCTACTGAGCCACTGACACTACAAGAGTATCAGCAGGGAAGAGGCTAGAAACTATGGGTCTGTGAGCCTCACCTCAGTGGTGGAAAAATTAATTGAAACCCTGATAAAGGGAAGTTTGGTACAGTATCTTAAATTAAATGGGCTTGCAATAGTAAAGGCAGCATGGATTCACTGGGGAAAGGTCATGTCAGATGAACATGATTGATTTCTTTGACTGGGTGACCAGGGAAATAGATCAGGGGGAGGGCAGTGGACATGGTATATCTGCACTTTAACAAGGCTTTCGACACTATGCCACACAGGATACTGATTAAGAAATTGAGCAACCTAGGAGTGGAATCCAAAGTGGTGAATTGGGTTAAAAACTAGTTAATGGATAGGAGATAGAGGGTGTTGGTTAACAGTACTGACTCTAAGAATGGAAGCATGAACAGTCGGGTGCCACACTGCTCAGTACTGGGAACGGTCCTCTTCAATGTCTTCATAAGTGACATTGCAAGGGTTCCACAGCATTACAGTGACTCCTGAATGGCATAGAGTCAAAACAGTGCCAGATTATGATGAATGTCAAAATTGGCAAACTCTGTGCCCCCTCCCACACCCTCCCTACTAAATATACCAACTCCAGGGGAGGTGTACCTTGGGAAGTGGGATACAGTGAGTTCACTGATTTCAGCATTCACCATTATCTGGTGCTGGTTTGACTCTGCACCATTCGAGAGTCACTGTTTTGATGGTATACGCATTGTAAGAACTGGAAGGGAAGGTATGCCTTTTTGCTGAAGATACTAAAATAGTTTACAGGGTGGACAATCAGGAGGGGCTGCAAAAAATGGATATGGATCTTGGGAAACTCAAACAGTGGTCAAAAATATGGCAGCTGGTGTTCAGTGCCAAAAAGTGCAAAATGATGCACCTAGGGCATAGGAAACCGGAAACTGTGTATAGAATGAGGGGAGGCAGTGTTAGTCACTAAGCAGGAAAAGGACTTAGGGGTCATCACATCATATTAACTCAAAGTGGCAGGGAAGTTTAGCAAATCAGTGGGTAGGGCCAGTGTGATGCTGGGATGCATTGGGAGAGGAAACTTCAGCAGAAGTAGGGAGATGGTGTGCCGTGGTACCACTCACTGGTGACAACCCTCCTGGAGTACTATTTCCAGTTCTGATAGCTGCGTCTCAGAAAAGACATACACATGGTGGAGACAGTCCAGATGAGGACAACTAAAATGGTGCACAGGTTGCACCAAAAGCACTATGAGGAGATTCTGAGAGATTACAACATGTACACCCTGGAAGAGAGGAAGTAAGAGGGGACATGATAGAGACCTACAAGTACCTTACAGGGTGACCAGGGTGAAGGATAGGAGTCCCTTTCAAATGATTATGAGCACCAGGACCAGAGGACATGGAGATAATGCTGGGGGGGGGAGTTAGACAGAGATAAGAGGAAGTACTATTTCTCTGAAAGAGTGACGGATGCCTGGAAGATAAAACATTAGTGGGTTTCAAGCATACATGGGATATGGGGAATATTAATAAATTGTCAGGGAGGAGGGAGGGTCACCAGAGACCAGTTAGGGTCTGTGGAGACAGACTAGGTAGGGACCATCTGGGCAGACAGGGTGGGTCAAATGGTCCTTTTCAGACTACAAATTCTATAATTCTATTTTCATTTGAATTAGAGTAATTGTGGTAAGTACAATTAGATGATTGCCAGCCAAGGAGGTGATCTGAGGTCTGTGCTGGTCATAGTGGAAAGTTGATGCAATGGTGAGGTTACTGCTAACATGAGAAAATAATTGAGAGTTAGGAAAGTTGGGCCAGGTTGGAGGAGAGATGAGGGAGAAAGAATGCCACAGAACAACAGTGAAAGTTTTTTAGTGAGGTTTGGAGAAGAAGGGATGTGCAAATAAACACTAAGGAGTAATGTTCATGGGACAAGAAGAGCTGGCTTCATCACAGAATGTGGTAAGGGAACTACTATGAAATGCTAGTAACCTAGGTAAATACACCAATTACACTTTATAATTTACGGAAGCATTTTTTCACAGAGAGGGTTGTGGATGCATGGAATGGCCTTCCTGAGGAGGTTGTGGAGTCAAAATCAGTGGTGGAATTCAAGCATGCATGGGACAGTCATAAGGCAATTCTAAGGGGTGGGGGTAGGAAGAAGTAGTCTGCTGGTTAACTAGGATCTGCAGCTTATCCAGTAGGTAGGGAAATGGGCAGACTGGGTGGGCCAAGCAGTCCTTATCTGCCATTAAATTCTATGTTTCTATGTTTCTACAGTGGCAAAAAAGAATCCTGTCCTCTGGTCAATCAAGGACTAAACGGTTCCATGTCATAACCACAATTATTTTACAGTGACTCATATGAGAGTGAGTCCATTTTGCTGGACACAAATTTGGCATATAAGCAACACAGCAACCGTCAAAACACCCACACAAATACAAAATATAAAATCGTACAAAATATACTAATGTTTAATGCAGGATTCTATGCTCTCCACAACCCCATTTCCAGGGGCAAGCCCCCCACATCACCCCTATTAATATAATCAACTCTAAGGGGACAGACACTGTGGATCAGTGGAATACATGTGAGGTGGGCTACAGTATTCAGGGGAATATGGCAGCTGGGGACAACACAATCGGGAACCGGAGGACACGGAATGCAAGCAAAAAAATTCCAACACCTTAAACAATTTAAAAAACATTTACACAGAGACAGTCCTGAACCTAGCAACATGCCCATCCCAACCAATGGACATATCCACCACTCCAGGTGACTGGCTTGGCAGCAGCAGGCTTCTTTCCTATATTTCACCCATATGATTATACCCTCCCCCCCATCATTCGCCCTCACTATTGTATCACTCTACGCTCATATTCCCTGCCCTCGCTATCCCCTCACACTAGCTATTCCTTTGAGCATGCAAACTGAGTCACAATTTTGAGTCACTCAATTTGCATCACCCATATCACTGGAGACCGACTAAACCTATGATGTTATCCCAGCACAACATCATGGAGTTAGTATTGACAACATGCAAATCTCATTACAAAAAACACACAGAAACAAAAATAGATAGATATATCAATATGCCTTCCCTGTCAGACTGAACATGTAAGCCTCTCAAGACAAAAAAATTAATGAATAACTCTCAAGAAGTGAACTTTATCTTCTTCTCGTGTCACCCTTAAGTGTCAGGTTTGGTCCTGATATTCAGATGCCTCCAGCAACACAAACTGTAAGTGAAAAGTAAACTGTCAAAACATGGCATTTAGACTTTCAGTCAGATGACCTTAACTGGCTGGAGTGTGATAGGAATGAGCCCACAACAAAAAGACAAACTATTTGGGCTGTTAAAGGGTTTCAGGACTGGTTCACTGAAACCTAAACCAAAATCAATTTAAAAACAGTCAATGCAGAACAATTAAACACTGCACTCTGGAAGCTCTATGGCTCCATGAGAAGCACTTCTGGTTAGCCCTATGGAATACGCAGCTGTGCTGGACTGAGGGCTGGTATCAACCGATACCTAAATGAACCACCTCTAAGCTGAAACAGAAATATCTTAGCCAGTTTAGTGTTTACATCTGCCAGTAATGTCTTTACAGCACATGTAAAAAACATGTAAAGACAGGGCCATGACAAAACCCAGCACTACCCCGCTCTTTCATTTCAGGAAGTCCAGCTGTTGTGGCAGTGTGACACACTGAGCCCCAGTACTGCTAATGGCCTGCTTTGCTTTGTCTGGCTTAAACTATAATAATGTTTCACCAGACACAACTGTGAATGATAACATGCTCTAAAGCCAGATTCTTTTCAATTTAAAGCCAATGAAAACAGACACCAATATGATAAATTAAGTTTCAATGAAAAGACAAAAAAATCATGCAAAGCCTCAAAAAAGAGGATTGCGACCAGAACTGAGGCTGCATGTTTGAAATAACAGGTCACCCATTATCCCCAGTTGCTGCATTAACAAAATATGCATTAGAAAACTGCCCCAGAGCTCTCCAAACCTCTATATGCACACCATTCGATAGTCATCAAAACAGTGGGCAGAAGAACTGTGTTACACACAAGAGTCAATAGGAATTAACTACCTCACCACCATGCTACCTAAAAGTTGCAAAATAGCTTCACTCCAAAACAAGTATACCAATCATAGTCTCAGTGCCACTACAATCCAAATACTGGGTAATGCCAGATGATATGCTCATCATATTATGGCTGTTACAGAACACAATACAGATGCTTCTTTATAGTGCTATTGTGGTCCCTTTCCTGCAGAATGCAGCAGCTGGAGCCACATCCTCTCTGGCACCACACAAAGCAGCATACCAGAGTCACAGACCCCATCACTTCCTGCAATTGACATCACATCTTTGAGTTTGAGGTCCCTGCCGTTTACTTCACATGAGCCTGTGCTCCTTCAAGATGACTTCAGAAATCCAGCAACAAACTGCCACACTGAGAATTGCCAGCACTGCAAAATGGCAACAGCAGCCGAGATGACAAACCAAGCACTTGATTACGCAGCGCACCAGCTGGCAAGTACAATGCTCAAATCACAATACAAGGGATTTCAAGGTGTATATTCCATATCTATAAAAGTTAAAGGAACTGCGTCTAGTGTATGAACGAGCTACATCATTTTAACTTGTTAAACTGAGAAAAAAAAGTTGCATGTTAAACGCTTAACAGTTCTTTTCTGTCATTACAAGTATGTAGTCACCTGTCTTTTTTAATTTATCTATTTATTAAACAGAAACACTGGCCAGCCCATCAGTGCAGCAGTTGGATTTCCACTTGCAATGCCAGTGACCCGGGTTCAGGAGCGAGCCCAGGTTTTGGAGAAGGCCAGCGGGGGCACAAGGATGGAGCATCCCAAGGACAGCTTTCCTTTTCTGGGGGGAGGGGGAAGGAATGCTCTGGTGCCTGCTGGCTCCTAGCGGAGTCTGGGAGCAACACAGGACACCAGATCACAAATGTCATTGAGGAAGGGCAGATGTCAGCATCAGCCATTACGTCACTATGCCACCCCAAACAGAAAAGAGGAAAATGGCTGGGTGCTCACCGGGTGACGGCCTCCAGATCCTGTGCACCTCCGAACCCTCCAGGAAGCCTCTTCCCGCAGACGTCAACAGCATCCTATGGCCTATAAGGCAGGTGTTAGTGTCCCCCTCCACTGATGCATTCCCCCCCCCGAAGGGGGGCACCTGCCCGGTGAAGGGAAATGCCTGGATACCACGGGAAGGACTGTGATATGGGGCCTGCGGAGGGAGGGGTCAGGACTCGAGTGAGGTAGTAAGGAGGTACGGCAGAGAAGGTCATAGAAGTGCCTGAAGGGGTGGGGGGCATCTGAGCAGGAGTGAGGGGAATAAATACACTACACAAAAAAAAAAAGAAACACTTTTAATAAGTTCTAAAATGATTCTGACATATCAGTTATTACATTACCTGTTAAAACAGTTAAAACTGCATTATAAAAGACAGACTATTTTGTGCAGTGTAATGTTATAAGCAATTTTTTTCTCACTTAAAGGTGATAGGAAACAGTTTCTATACCACTAGATGCCCTCTAGTTGTTCTTTTATTGGCTACCCAGCATTCTGATGTTTTTGACCTTTTTTGTCAAATGAATAATAAAATTGTGTTGCCTTTGTAACTACCCTAAATACCTATATCCTCAGCAGCTGCTGAGTTCTCTTTTCATACTGCTTGAAAAATTCTATGACATCAGAAACTCCCATTCCATGCCATTCAGATGAATAGCATGGAATGGGAGTTATTGATGTCATCAAATGTATTAGAAATATGAAAATCAAGAGCAGTAGCTGGTGAGGATAGTGAAACTCTATGTAGGTCTGAGGGCACCCCAAAGCTAGATATTATTTATCAAAAAATCAGCAAAGCATGCCAGAATACATAACTGCCATATAAAGGAGATGGAAGGGCAGTTAACTGTGTAAAAATAATTTCCTATCTCCTTTAAGAAATGTCAAAACATTAAAAATCTGTCTTTTTTTACTTTTCTTTTGTTATGAGTCATTGCATAGTTGGAATAGTGCACTCCAAAGTGTATGTTGTGCTGAGATGATGTCATGTTTCAGGTGCTGGCGCACTCGGCCTGCAGCCTCGTCGTGTCCAGCCACCCAAGGCATGTCATTATCACAGCACAGCGAACGCACACCCTGTTGTTCCCTAAGTCAAGGACTCTAGCAGTGGACGTTAGCAGAAAGTATTTTCAGTAACCAATCTGATGTTCTCCTCCCGGGAAGGGAAGGATGTTTGTGCACCACTCTGTCAGTGGCTTATGGTGGCAGCATGGTGGGAGTTAAAAGATAACGAGAGACCATGTACTGTCAGGCCCCTCTTCCTGACCAGTCATAAGCACATGAATCCTTGTTAGAGAAAGCCCAGGACCATATGGAAGAAGGATTTTCTGCCTGATATGCTCTGATGACTACCTCTGCACTCACTGTCCCATGCACCCTGACCTCCCATAGTCCCACATGTACTTCCCCAGCTACAGTCCTGAGACTCAGTAATAAAGATTGCCATGCTGATGTGTTAAGATGTATACTGGCAAACTCAGTACAAGGCCCATAAAGCACTGCATTACCTGCATTGAAGGTACTGTAGAATAGGGAATATTTACTGTTCTTTAGTATTCGTTATGTTCATGGTCTGACCTGAAGCGTGAACAACAAAGTACAGTGAAGTATTATTTATGCCATTTATTGACTAACGTGTTCATTGAATATCTACAGAAACATTGAAGCATAGAAGTTGATGGCAGATAAGGACCACAAGGCCCATCTAGTCTGCCCATTTTTTCTGCCTTATGAATGTGCAATAGGCTTGTGCTCTGTCAATGGCCTATCTATTCATAATCATCATTATTGCTTCCTTATGTCTGTCCCATGCTTGTTTGTAGCCCTGCACTGTATTCATATCCACCACTTCCTGAAGTAGGCCATTCCACCACCCTTTCTGTGAAAAAGAACTTCCTCACAGTTCCCCTTAATCAGACTCTCTCTACTCTCATGCTGTGTCCTTTTGTCCTGCTATTTTTCTTATAATGAAACATGTTAGACACTTTCACCTTGTTAATGCCCTTAAGATGTTTGAATGTTTCGATCATATCACCTCCCTCCCTCCTTTGCTCTAGGGTATACATATTGAGCTCTGTTAATCTGTCCTCATATGTTTTCTGATGCAGTCCCTGCACCATTTTGGTTGCCCTTCTCTGGACTGCCTCAGTTTGGTTAATGTCCTTGTGAAGGTGTGGCCTCCAATAGTGCATGCAGTACTCCAGATGGGGCCTAACCAGTGTCTTGTAAAGAGGGATTATTACCTCCATCTTATGACTTGTGATACCCCTACTAATACACCCCAACATTCCTCTAGCCTTACCTACTACTGTAGTGATCTGCTTGGATGATTTCAGGTCATCTGTGATGATGATGCCTAAGTCTCTTTCTTCTTTTGTGATTGCCTGCAGCTCCCCTCCCAACCTAGTGGTGACTTGAGGGTTTCTCTTCCCTATGTGCATGATCTTGCACTTCTTTGCATTAAACCCCAGTTGCCACTCTTCTGACCATTTTGCCAGTTTATCCAGATATCTTCTCAATCTGTCTATCCCATCTGGATCATCTACTCTGTTGCAGGTCTTGGTGTCATCTGCAAACAGACAAACCTTACCGTCTAGTCCCTCTGCAATGTCACTGATGAAGATATTGAAGAGGACGGGCCCAGGACTGATCTCTGAGGTACCCCGCACAGTCACTCAGTGTAGCACTGTGTCTCCCCCTCGATTTCCATGGTCATTTTCACTGTCCAGTCAGCCTTTGTTCTACTGGTGTTCTGTACTGTACTGTGCAGTGCAATTAAAAAACATTAAAACTGTTAATGAAACTTTTTTAGGAATCAAGACATCATTTTCCTGAGCTGCTTCTTGCATGGGTCTGGTATGCTGGATGGCTGATTTGTGTTGTGCATGTCTCACTTGCTTAGAAACCCTTAAAAGCCTTTAGTTTGCTTTTACTTTGAGTACTTTATTCCTGTATTTACTTTTTAGTTTAGGTTGCCAAAATAACCCGTTCCATTTACGATCGTAATCCCACCCCCAAAATTGGGTTGCTAAGCTGGTTGCTGAGCTATGTGACCACGTGGCGCAAGTTCATAAGGACAGTACAATCCAGTATAAGTGTAGTTCTTTATTTTTAAATAACCAGAAATGCCATAATACACTACTCTTTATTTTTAAATAACCAGAAACACAGAGTGACTAACACAGCACAATAGGATAGCAGTTATGAAAAGATACTGTTTGATTAGCAATGACATACCCACAACAGGAACATATGTTCGCCACGATCACAGGTCAGATGTGGTAATGTGAAATATACACTACAGAATAATTGTCTATTCTACAGTATATCAAATGGTTTCCCTTAATCTGTATTACATTTAATGTTGTGCATAGATTATATTCTGGAAAACATGTTTCTTTTTATGCAGTTTATATTCCAAAACTTGGTCTATGTACATAGCAACCAAGGATATTCATTTTGCCCTTCCATTGACAAACAGTGTCAACACAAAAGAGTCAGCTACTCAGTTAGTGTATGTACATGTCTGATTAATTATATCATATAGAGAATATATCGGTCATCGTGCTATATGTGAACCATTTCACATTATACAACTGGTTCCATTACATAAGTACTGCTTATTTAACAAAATTAAGGAGTGCATATCTAACATGAATAGTGGTTCTGTGACCCTACTCAGTTCACATGTATTTTTCATAGTGTCCACTTCTGTAGATATATGGGTGGTAACTCCTTTGACCCTTCCTTCATTGCAACACATAAGAAAATAATTTAGCCACTGTCATCTCCTGTTGTTTTAATTCCCCAAATTCATTATGTATAATGATCCCTTGTCATGATGGTTATATTACCCTTAATATGTCAGTGACTTTGTGTATTTGCATGTATACAGTAAATCATTTCAACTGCACTTTACTTCAAGTCACAAAATTAAAAAAAATGTTCATTTGATACATTAAGTGCATATTTGCTGTATTAATATAGTATAAGCATATTTCCAATATATTGGTATGCTGAAACTACCTCTTAGTATATTGATGTAGTAAATTGCATGTCCAGTACCTCCATACATGAAAACTGTATTAATATGATTTAGCCATGACTACCTGACTCCAAGCTTCATTTAAAAAAAAAGTTAGTAGCACTGACAGTTCCAAAATTAGCCCTTTCTAAAGAGTGCTTATTTTAAAAAAATACCTAACTTTTGAACAATTTCTGCTAGAAATCTAATTTGTTGTTTTTTTGTTTGTTTGTGTATTTTTGTTTTTTTGGTTTTAAATGAAAGTATGGGGTCAGGTTGACATTGTTACATCATATTGATGAACCTTAAATGTATCTATAAACTAGTAGTGTTCTTTTACTATATTCATTTACTAATAATAATTCACATACACTATATGGTCATAAATACATTTAAAAAATACATTTTTAAAACATTTTCAGATTTTGTCATACTAATTACTGGTATCATATATTGTTTTTTTTTTCATATAATATAAATGTATTGACCTATAGCAGGTGAAGAAACAAATGCATTTCCCACCTGCATCTGCATCATCCAGACTGTGACAACACCTAAGAGCCACATTTTCAAAGGGATCTGAGTTTCTGTGACATTTTTCAACACTTGCAGCAGCTTGCATCACAGAAATGACACTTTTATTGAAAAATTAGCTATGCATCAAACAAAATGGTACATGTATCAAACAAAATGGTGCATACATCCAAAAAGTATGCATGCATCAGTTTATATGATGCAAGCTCCAGAATTTGCATCCAGACTGCTAGACTATGAAGGCTTAAGACTGTAGCTGAAAGTCTGCATTGAAATTACAGCTGGATAAATCTGGTATAAAAACCTTGCCTTGGAATTTAATTATGTCTAAAAGAGAAAGTATGTTTATGTATTACACATAGATGCTGCTGATTGTGTTCCATTACGGAGAACCACAGCCCTTTTCTAGTTTTCTAAGGAGCCTGGTTAAATCTATTTAGATAGTCAGTTATTAGTTATTGAAAAGTGGTAACTGGCAAAGGCAGATTGAGTCAAGGCTTGTTTCCAGGTGTGACCTGAGGAGGGTACAGGATTAACAATGAATTCAATACATTTGTTTCTCAAAACAGTTTTAAATGTTTACTGCATGTGTTCCACCTAGGGTCTAAATTCTAAAGGCGTATTTCCAAAGAAGGAATAACATTTGAATTCAGTATTTTGCCTCAGAAATGCTCTGCTCAGTACTTGGAGAATGTTAGATGGTTGGAAATTTGTTTTTGGTTTTGTCTTCCATCTTTGCTACTTTTGGATGTTCTACAATATCTCCCCCAAGAGGGGGTTATGTTTTGTTTTATTCCTAAGCCTGTGGCTTTGCAAATATTTTTTTTGTTTTGTTTTTTGTTTTTTGGGGGTGGGTTCAGGTTGGGCTGAGATGGGATGGTTAGATGGAGTTGGGGTGATGGGGGTTGTGATGTTGAGTTACATTATTGCTCAGGTTGTATTACAGTCATGCCATTCAGCTCTCTGTTACTGCTTATATAACATGCTTTTCTGTGCATTCTACATATAATATAGAATACCCCCACTGGTCAGACATCATTGATAAAGACTTATAACAATATTTGTATAAAAAGGTCTATGAAAACAACATGGAATAAAAGTAATAATTTTATACAGTATTATATAACTTACCTTTATCAACTATTAGAGATTAGGGTATAATATGCTGTATCTTAACTACAGAAATAAATAAGTGATGAACCCAGCCTCTCCAAAACACAATATATTCATTGGAACAATCCAGCAGAGGATGTGAAGCAAGGAGACACTGTAGAAGCTCAGGACTACATAGAAACATAGAATTTCTCATCAGATAAGGACCGCTTGTCATCCATCCAGTCTGCCCCTTTAACCCTACCTACAGTAACCCTGCAGACCCTACTGTACTTGATCTCTGGTTCTTTCTCCCGTATCTCATTAATTTCCCCTAAGATTCTTTTATGTATATCCCAAGTTTTCATCAACCCTTCCACAGTTTTCTCCCCAAATATCTCAGCTGGTAAGCTGTTCCACCATCCACCAGTCTTTCTGTGAAGAAGAACTTTCTTACATCTTTCCTGAATTTACCTCCTCCAGCTTCATATCATGCCCCTTTGTTTTTATGTACAGTTTCTTCTGACATATACTCCCATCCTGTACCTTATTTACCCCCTTAGGTATTTACTTGTCTCTATAATATCCCCCTCATCTCTTCCAGGGTGTACATACTGAGTTACAACAGCCTCTCTTCATAAGTCTTCTGCTGAAGACAACTTACCATTTCAGTTGCTCTCCTCAGGATGGCCTCCACTCTGTCCTCTGTCTATGTCTTTTCATAGGAGAGGTCTCTGGAACTGCACACAATTTTCTAGATGAGGTCTTAGTAGTGATTTATACAGCGGTAACACCACCTCCCTACTTCTGATGATGATAATACCTCTCCCTATGCAACCCAGCATCCTATTAGACTTCCCAACTGACTTGTCACACACCTAACTACCTTTAGATCATTCAAGATAATTACACAGAGATCTCACTCCTGCTTGGTTATTGTCAATATCACTCCTCCTATTTTTTATTCAGATGCTGGGTTTCTGAACCCCAAGTGCATTCATTTGCATTTCTTCACATTGAACCCCAGTACCATACCCTATACCATTCCTCAAGTTCTCTCAGGTCTCTGTTCATCCATTGCACCCCACCTGTGTCCACCCTGTCACAGATTTTGGTACCATCTGTAAAGAGGCATGCCATCCCCTCCAGCTCCTCTGCAGTGTCACTTATAAATACATTAAAGAGGACCAGCCCCAGCACTGATTCCTGCAGCAGTTCACTGGTCATCATTTCCTCTTCTGAACGAACTGCATTTATCACTTCCCTCTGTCTCCTGTCCTCTAATGAATTTCTTGCACAATTTAACACCATCAGACCCATTTCTAAGCTACCCAACTTGTTTAAGTGTCTCCTATGTTGAACTGTGTTGGATGTCTTACTGAAATCTGTAGGTTGCCATATCCACTGCACCACCCTGATCCACTTCCTACATCATCCAATCAAACAGATCTATCAGATTCATTTGACATGACCTCCCTCCTGTGAACCCATGCTGTCTCTGATCTTGTAAATCATTTGATTCAAGATAATCCACTGTCCTCTCCTTCAACAATGATTCTATTAACTTTCCCACCTCCGAGGTCAGACTGTTTAACCTATAATTTCCAGCCTCCTCCCTGCTGCCACTTGAATGCATGAATAGGGACTACATCTACCTTCCTCCAGTCCTCATGGATCACAACTCTTTCCAGTGAGCAGTTGAATAGAACTGTTAGAGGAGCAACCAGTACCAACTACTAAAGTGCTAAGGTAAAGTACTACACTATTACAGATGGAATCATTAGTTTAAGACCAGAAGGGGGAGAGATGAAGGGCACATGGGTAAGGATATAATACTAAACTACTGTTTCAGTTTAATTTTTACAATAGAAGAGGATGGCCCACCGACTGACTGTGCAATTGGACCAAATTATAATGATGGAGAGAGATCTATCACTGAAGGAAGAGTGCTAGAGGGACTGAGGGTGCTAAAAGGGGACAAATCTATGAGAGTTGATTAAATGCACCTCCTTGAGAGAGGTGGCACAGTTTCTCACAGCAATACTAGCAAATTTATATAACTGGTCTCTAAACACTGGGTTGGTACCCAGGGATTGGAGGACAGCTTATGAGTGCCTCTGCAAAAAAGTGTCAGTAAGAATTATCTAGGAAACTACAGATCAGTCAGTCTAATGTCAATATTTAGAAAGTACAATAATTTCTACTAAAGAAAAGGCTGGTAGACTGACTGAAGGCAAACAATCTCCAGGATAACAAACAACACATGATTATGAGGGGAAGGTTGTGACAGACATGACTGATCGCATTTGGGTAATGAGGCCAATCAGGGCTGGCAGATGACATACTATGAGCAGTACTTTTTAAGACTGAGGTCTAGGAAACCGGCACCTACCTAGAGGAAATGCACTGTGTATATCTTCCTGTTGTTTGTAGCTTTTCAACCTTGTAGCTGTATAACATTTTAGCCTTGTCCGTTTGCAAAGAAAGAGTCACTCATCATTTGGGAAATTTTTGCTCACTTCATTTAATCATAGCATCAATAAAATCCACAGCAAGATGTAGAAAAAGGCAGAGAAACAGACAAAATTTCAGCAACAGCTCACAAACAGCTCACAATAGCTCCACCCACTCAACAGTTATAATCACAGGTCACCTGACATGTTTAGCTCCACTGAGCTTTCTCATAGAACTTTGTAGCAGTAACAAGATACATGCAGTTAGATAAATATTCCTTATTGTTTTTGTTTCAAAACCTTTTTCCCACTCTTTGCCCTGCCCCATACCTCTGATTACCTCCTTGTTCTTTTTATTTGTAATTAGTCAATATTTGTATTGCTGCTCATTATGGATTTGATTAGCTTTCTATATTCTGGTCTTAAGTGGATGTTCCATGAATCAATGCAGGATTAATTGTCTTCTGAATAATCAACATTGTAATTACTATTTTAGACATCATAGTGTCATATGTATTGCTATGTATTTAGGTGTCTGTATTTTGTCTGATCCCCAGCCTTTGACAAAGGACAGTCTTTTGTCCGAAACATGTCAGGTGGGACATGTGTAAGGATATTGTTCACTCCTGGTCGATCTCAATAAATGACTTTTAAATTATTTTGAGCTGTTGGCATCCATATATATATATATATATATATATATATATATATATATATATATATATATCTATGTGGTGAGTGCCAGAATTTGTTGTTGAAGCCTGAATCTTTTTTTGGGGGGACACCACCGTTTGCAGTGCACACTTCTCCTGTCTGAAAATATGTGCTAAATCAACAGAGGGATTCAAACAAGCATGAGACAGGGACAGAGGAAGGAGCCTGATAAGATCAGGCAGTGTTAGCAGAAAGGAAGGAAACGGACAGATCATGTATTTTTTTATGAGCATGTTGTATTTGTTACAGTTCTGTCCCCTGTACTGTGGAAAATCTGTTAATAAAGTTTGAATTGAAAAAAAAGAAGGGAAGGAAACAAGGAGTTGGCTGGCCTATACGGCCTTCACACATGTATTAAGGAGTGTTGGGCAAACTGTATAGGCCAATTGGTCTTTTCTGCCATCGTATTCTATGTTTTTACGTGACTAGTGTGTTGTTCAAATATTTTAATAGCCCTTTAAACACATAAATTGCATGTCAGTGTTGGTGTACTGTAATACAGTTATACCATTTTTATTATCCTCTTCCACAGATGTAGTTATTGGCAAAGAAAGCAAAAGGTATCAAAAGACTATGGAAAGGATTTTGTGACTAAAATAATGATACTATTTATGTAATATGTGCATGTTTCACATATCTCTCTAAAAAGCTTGTTTGAAAACAGAAAACCAAGAATGTCCCTGCCATGCTAGGAAGAAGAAGTGGGCAGGGACCCACTGATTACTAACATGCAGAGCATTAGATCGGAAAGTCAGGGGTTCTAGCACCAAACCAGGTACTTGGGAAAATAACCTAAACTAACACTGTAGTGCAGTATGAGGGAGGATGCTACACTGTTGTGGTGCTGTCCTTCAGAAGACACACTGTAGTGCATTATGAGGGAGGACGTTGTACTGTTGTGGTGCCATCCTTCAGAAGACACACTGTAGTGCATTATGAGGGAGGACGTTGTACTGTTGTGGTGCCATCCTTCAGAAGACACATTGTAGTGCAGTATGAGGGAGGATGCTACACTTTTGTGGTGCTGTCTTTCAGAAGACACAGTGTAGTGCATTATGAGGGAGGATGCTGCACTGTTGTGGTGCCATCCTTCAGAAGACACACTGTACTGCGTTATGAGGGAGGATGCTACACTGTTGTGGTGCTGTCCTTCAGAAGACACACTGTAGTGCAGTATGAGGGAGGATGTTACACTGTTGTGGTCTGTCCTTCAGAAGACACACTGTAGTGCATTATGAGGGCAGACGCTGCACTGTTGTGGTACCATTATTCAGTAGACATATTAAACCGAGATCCTTTCTGTCCATGCCAGTTCACTGTCCAAGTGAAACTTAAAGATCCCATGACACTTCTCAAACATAGAAACAGAGAAGCTGATGGCAGATAACAGCTGCAAGGCCCATCCAATCTGCCCTTTCTTGCTGCATTGGTTACACTGTAGACCACTTCAGTTCTACGGCACTTTCTCTGCCACCCCATTACCTATCCCTTATGACTCCCTTGTGCTTATCCCAGGCTTTTTTCAATCTCACCACTGTTTTTTCCCCCACAACCTCTGCTGGAATACCATTCCAGGCATCCACCATCCTTTCTGAGAAGAAGCATTTCCTCACATTTCTCCTAAACCTGCCACCCTCTAGCTTCATATCAAGGCACCTTGTTCTGAAACATGCTTTCCTCTGAAAAATACCTCCCACTTGTGCCTTATTCACCCCATGAGGTATTTAAAGATCTCAATCATATTGCACCTCTCCCTCCTCCCCTCCAAGGTATACATGTTTAATTCCTTTAGCTTCTTCTCATAGGACACTTGATATACACCCTGTACCATCATGGTAGCCCTCCTTTGTATGGCCTCCATCCTGTCTATGTCCTTCCTGAGATGTGGACTTCAAAACTGGACACAGTAGTCCAGGTGGGGTCTTACTAAAGACCTATATAGTGGCAACATCACTTCTCTCTTCCTGCTGGTAATATCCCTACCTATACATCTCAGCATCCCACTAGCTCTCCTGATCACTTTGTAGCATGGTCTGGCCACCTTCAGGTCATCCGATATGATTATCTGCAGGCCTCTTACTAGCTTGGTCACTACTAGAGTCATTCCCCCTATTTTGTACTGCATCCTTGAGTTTCTGTGACCCTAGTGCATTATTTTGCACTTTTTTGCATTAAACCTTAGTTGACAAATTTTTGAGCACTCCTCCAGTCATTTCAAGTCTCTTTCCATTCTTTCCATCCCCTTGAGAGTGTTCACCCTGTTGCAGGTCTTGGTGTCATCTGCAAAGAGGCAGACCTTCCCTTCTAGATTCTTTGCTATGTCACTGATGAAGACATTAAAAAGGACTGATCTCAGTACTGACCCATGTGGTACACCCTGGTCACTCTCCCACTTCCTCAGAGCAAACTCCATTTACCACCATCCTCTGTCTCCTATCCCCTAACCTGTTTCTTACCCAGGTTATATCCTTATTGTCCATTCCCATGCTACCCAACTTGCTTACCAACCTCCTATGTGGAACAGTGTCAAAGGCCTTGCTGAAGTTCAAGTAGGCCACATCCATTGCCCCCTTCCCAATCCAACATCCTGGTAACCCAGTGAAAGAAATCTATCAGATTTGTTTGGCATTACCTCCCCTCCATTCAACCATGCTGACTTGGGTCCTGCAGTCCATTGGATTCCAGGTGTTCCTCTATTCTTTCCATGAATAGTGTTTCCATCAATTTCCCTACTACAGATGTCAGGCTGACAGGCCTGTAATTTCCCACCTCCTCCTCCTTCCTACCACTTTTGTGAAGTGGGACTACATCCACCCTTCTACACTCCTCTGGGACCCTGCCAGTCTCCAGAAGACTGGTAGACAAGTGTGTCAGGGGTGCAGCTAGCACCTCCCCGAGTTCCTTTAACACTCTTGGAGGCACGCTGTCTGGCCCCATGGTTTTTTCCACCTTCAGATTAAGGAGTGCTTTCCTGATCCTCTCCTCAGAAAAGGGAATAGTGTCCATTCATCTCCCCCAATCTCTTGGTGCTTATTTGTGGTCCCTCCCTTTCTCCCTCAACTGTGAATACTGAGCAGAAATAGTTGTTTAAAATATTTGCCTTTTCTTAGTCCTCCTCAGTATAGCCTTCTGCCCCCTTTATTAACAATGCAATCCCTCCCATGGTCTTCCTTTTCTTGCTGATATACCTGAAAAATGTCATGTCCCCCTTTGATACTGTCTGGGCTATTCTTTCCTCAAGTTGTACTTATGCATTCCTTACTGCCATGCCTGCCTCCCTCCATTTCCCTAGACACATGTCTCTGTCCTCCTCTCTCTGTGTTTCCTTATAGCTTCTGAATGCCATTGTTTTTGTCCTTACCTTTTCTGCCACTTCCCTCGAGAACCCTAATAGTCTCCTCCTCCTTCTGCTTTTGCTTATTTGCCTGATGTAGAAGTTTGTAGCTTTTACTATGCTCTCTTTTATTCTGGCCCATTCCCCCCCCCCCAACATCTCTCACTGCCAGATCTTCTCAGATACATTCCCCATCTTTGTAAAGTCAGCCCTTCTGAAATCCAGAACCCTCGCCCTTGTGTGCCTGGATTATGCTGCTGTTTTTATATTAAACCATACTGTGTGATGGTCACTGGTCCCCAGATTACTCCTCACTTTGAAGTCTGCCACACTGTCCCTATTCATAAGTACCAGGTCCAGTATTGCTTCAAAATTAGTAGAAGCATGTAGGGGGATGGTTTTTATTAAAACAAAATATCAGAACAAAACTAAGTATTAAAACAGGCAAGCTAATAAAAACACAACAAATGAATCTGAAGGAAATTACAAAACTAAACAAAATATTGTACTTTACCTGAAAATTAAATACAAATTTAGAAAAACAAGGAATGAATATTACAAAAAAGGAAAAATAAACAGCAGCAAATCAAAGAAAATCCTCATACTTACTCACATTTATCAATACGACCAATTCACCTTTCCCATTCCTTCACCATCTTTTAGTTCAGCATTCACTCTGTTAAAGAGCCAGTGTACTGCCTAAAACTAATATTACATTTTAAAAGCAATCAACTACAGTAGAAGCTGCTTAAGTGGGACAGCTGGGTGGAATGCTGATCTTTCCACTTAAATGGCCATCCCAGAAAACTGAAGTTCCCATTTTGGCGTGTGGCGCTAGAATTGGGGGGGGGGGTTACACCAAGTGGAGAGACAAGATGACAAGATGACAAGGAATTCTTACGCAGTTTACTCTTTACTGTGCAGTTGCCCACCACTCACACACAACACTGTGAGTGGATGTATGGGACTGCTGCAATTTGACTGGCACAAGGCACTGGGACAGATCTGACAGACAGCTGGCTCAGGATCAGCAGAAAGGAGCACAGTGGTACAGGACAGCTGGATGGGGAGAGCAGGTGCATGTCGCTCACTGTTGTGGGCTCTCTGTGTCTCTTGATGCTCGGTGCCTCTGTCAGGAATGTGGGTGGAGGGGTACATCTTTCACTGGCCTTGAAATGAACAGACACACACATAAAACAGCTGCGAGTGTCTCTGGGGGTGAGTTTTTTCTTTTAATGCTTGTGCTTTGCTTCAACCACCCGCACCCTAGGAGGACAGAACCTTGGGAGAGTCATGACAGCAGCTGGAAGGGAAGTGAGGGGAAATGAGTGAGCAAGGAGCTGATCTGTTAGATAAAGTTACAGAACTGGATTTATCAGAAAGACTGTTAATTGTTACCAGTGGATTACAACCAATTACATAAGTAATGTATGCAGAAAATACCACTGGGATGTCATGGTAATTGGCTGTAATTTACTTTGATTCAGCTGTCGGGCATCTCACTAAAGTGGCACTCCCATTTAATGGAGTCCCGTTTAACCAAAAAGGGGCAAGTATACTTAACACTATAACTAATCTGTTCCCCAAGAGACGTCCCACTTAAACGGTCATCCTGCTTAAGTGCACCCTGTTTAAATGGCTTGTACTGTACTACCATTTATATCTGAGGTACTATTTATTTTCCCTTTGGCTAATTAGAAGAGTGTTTATTTGATGTTAGTAGGTGTGATGTGTGGAACAGCACCCTGTCTGGCAGCAGACATATCGAGCTCTTTTCCTCCCATTACATCATCAGCATTGTGACCTCACTGACTGTGTCATCACTGCTGCTTAGGAACAGCCACTCGGTAGCTGCTAGGTCATTCACCTGTGATGGCACTGTCAGTGAGATCACAATACTGATGATGTAGTGGGAGGAATAGAGATAGATATGTTAACCGCCAGGCTGATATTATTAGGTAGAAAACTTTGTATTAAGCAAAAGGATGAAGAAAAATACTTCAGAAATAAAAAGCTACAACTGACTACTGGTTAAAATTTGTATCATTTTCATGTCTGCCTGTTTTGGTTCCACTCGCTCTTTGAGCAGAAATCTCTCGATGTTGCTTATTTGTTTTTTTGTTTTTTATTTTTAATCAGGAGGTGGACTGGGCACAGCCCTTTTGCAGCCATGCCTAACATAAAACAATTATAATCTACCACAAACAATTACAAAAATACAACCATACATCATTTACACTAACTGATTTTTAGCAATAAATACATCAAACAACAATTTTTTGAAACTAGTAACATTATTAGACAATTTACACACTGTAGAGAATTCATTTAAAAAAGTGTGACCATACCATGAAAATGCCCTCTTAAACATTTCAGTTTTACATGTGGGAACTTAATAAGGAGAAGATTTACTGTGCCTAGTATTATATATTTTAGGCCTTAAGATAATTACATCTGCCAATGCAGATGGTTTGGAATTAACTGCAATTCCAAAAGAAAATAATACAGAGTTAAATTTGATCCTGATCACTGGAGGGATACAATTCAATTCCTTGTATAAAATACAATGATGTGTCTGAATTGGGGCTCTAAGTGCAAATCTGCATATATTATTAAAATTAACCTTATATCTATCACCATATACCTTACCATGGTAAATAAATAATATGTTTCTATAGCTGAGACTAGGAATCAATACTTGATTGGCAATTAATAGTCTTGCTTGTTCCATAAGTGAATTTAGATTTCTATAAAGAAAACCCATTTTTTGATTTATTTTCTTTCCCACACTATCAATGTGGGGAACAAAATTCATACCAGAATCAAGAAAAATTCGTAAGTACCTAAAACTTGGAACAAGTGACAAGGATGTTCCATTTTTACCTAAAATTTATAAACAATCAGTAGCCCTTCCCAATCTTTGTACAGTACTGAATACCATTACTTTGGTTTTCCCTTCATTAAGAATTAATCGATTATAATCAAGCCATTTTGCCAAAATATCATATTTACTTTGAAGGATGGACTGTAGACTATCTACTTCCATTGCTGATTCCCAGACTGTAATATCATCTGCATACATTAGACTATTTTCCCCAGAGAAAGGGCTTGGCAAGTTGTTTACAAAAATTGAAAACAACAAAGGGACCTGCACTGATTCCTGGGGAATGCACATTGTAAACTTTAAGGACTCAGAGGATAATCTACCTACCCCCACCCTCTGCACTCGATCCCTAAGATAACTTCCCAACCAATCCCTAGTCCTCCCTAAAATCCCCATCATACCCAATTTTGCTAATAACATATCATGATTCACCATATCCAAGACATCAGCCAGGTCCATGAACCCTGTGCCAGTGAAAAAGACTCCTGTCACGAGCCCCAAGTAGTGGTGGGCAAAGTGGGCAAAATCCGCTACACAAAGCAATAAGCAAATTAAGGCAGAATCTGTGGAGTAATCCACAATGCAAAGGGGAGTATTTTGCCTTATAATGAGGAACGTGAAGTCCATTGGAAACAATGTCTTTCCGTTACTCCGCTTTTCCCCAACCACTTCTACACCAATTTTAATGCAAAGTAGATTGAAATCAATGTACTTCGCATCACTTCGCCGTGCTGGTGAGCTCCAAAGGTGAATTTTGCATTGATTCATAGGATTGTGGGTCACATGGGCTTTAGATTGTTCTGCACAACCTCAGTTCTGCGTAGCGTGTGTGTGTAGTGGAAGCTGGAGAGAGTTTGCTCTCAGAGCTCTGAGATTCAAACCCTCTCAAAGCCATTCTAAAAGCCTTTTTGAGGCCTTTTTTTTGCTCAAAATTTAGTACATCAATTGTAGGAAGCCCTCCTGTGCTCATATCATCGAGTGTTTATTGTTTGTATGTGGATTTTGAATGTTAATTTAGAACATTCAGTCTGTGTAGTAACAGATACTTGAAGTGTGCTTGGGGGAAGGGCCTAACTGTGGTGGAGGGAGGTAGACAAACTGTCTGAGAGAAAAGCAGTCCTTCTGTTTTGGTAATATTTGTTTTGTATAACTGTGTTAATGTACACAGTAATATTTTCAGGAATTTATGAAATTTTTGTGCTGATTGTTGTAGTGCAGCACTGCATAATTTCAGTTTATTTAAAAGATTTGGTTATATTACTGAAGTTTTCAATTCGATGTGCATTACCTGTAGTGCATGTGTGAGTGTGTGTGTGTGACACATGCCATCAAATCAGACACATTTTATTGTGGCACACAGTAATTGAAGCACTGTGAACCTGCGACCCACCGCACCTGTGTTATTTTGTACTGCTTTGTGGTATCTTGGTAGTGGACTGTTACTGCAGTTCATTGACCCCCCAACTGGCAAAAGGTATTCTTTTCCAGATTTGGATTTGTGACTTGTAAGCACTGGTTATGGTGTTGTTGTGCCTTTGCATCTGCATCTCTTGAGTACGCAGCACAACCTTAATCTGTCTGTGTGTTTGCATCTCTTTAGGGCCCAATCTCCATCTGTAACTTAAGTTACAGTTGTTTGTTTGCCTTCCCTTCAGAGTACTATATGGTGCATATCTCAGCATGATCCTTGTACTCATTAATGTGCATTTTTAAGTCAGGGTGATCATCATGAGTCATTCACGATACAAATTGAGTTCTTCACCTTCATGGTCACGATGATTCATGAATTATAAAGCTTTGAGATTTTGTGTTGCAAGTTGCATGTAGCCCTGTTTTGTAGTATCCCATCTTGACCATTGTACTCATTAATATGTGTTTTCAAATCAGAGTGTTTGGGGTGGTACAGGTCAGGGAAGTACAGCTGTAGGCATTTGCATACAGTTCATTAGTCAAGTCGCACCAATCACTCATCATGAGACACATCATGTTCTTCATGAACCACAGCAGTTATTTTTTTTTTCAGTTCTGATGATATGCTGATTGGGAACCAGAGAAAAAGAAAGTCAAGGTGGCTGTGTCTAGGTCTGTTGGTGTTAAATCCTCCCCTCCTCAAAAAAGTTGGGATGTAGGGCGGGGCATGATAGAAAATATCAAGTACCAAAAGGGAATCAACAATGTACAAGAGGGTAGCATCCTCCAGAAAAAGAGATGTGCATTTGGAAGGGCCCAAAATTTGAAGATAGATGGGGGACGGATCGGGGCAATATCAAGAACTATTTTTTCACACAGAGAGTGGTGGGTGCAAGGACAAAATAAAAATAAAGATCAACGTTCAGATGAGACAGCAGCAGTTGAAGCATCCCCATAATTTGTAGCTGGTGCCCTCAATTAGCTCCAACTGGTAAAGAAGTCCTCAGCTGATTGTTTCTGGACTCAGCCAGAAGGTAATCCCACCCACCCACCCATCCATCCCACTCCCTAGGCTAGTCCTTCTTTATAGGGTGTGGGCCCTATTGTTGCACCTTCCTACACCACACAGGAAGTTCCACACCGAGTAAAAAAAGGAGCGTAGGGGTTCATCTAGAGGGCATACCTAGGTTATATTGCAGACCAGATCACATCAGACATGACAGGAGTGGTGCTGTGCAGTAGTTATGGAGCAGCAGTCTTCAGGGAGACATCCTGGAGGCTGCAATGCTGTCCTATCTGCAGGCACCTCCCTGGGCTGAGGGAGGAGGTTGCCAGTCTCCGTGCAGAGGTGGCCAGGTTACAGGTGGCATCCACCCCCCCTCAGAGACCATGGGGTCCACAGCATCACTGGGGCAATAGCCAGAAGGGAGAAGCTGGATGTCATTGTCCACCTGGGGACCAATCAATTGGTGAAGAGAAGGGTAGCGTTAGCCAGAGTCCAGGAGGATTTCAATAAGCTGGGAGAGGACCTGAAATGAGCAGCACATTCTGTGTCATTCTCAGTGGTGCTACCTGTCCAAGGCATGAGGGAGGCCAGGGAACTCCAAATCCAAACCTTCAACTCCTGGTTGAAGGATTGGTGTGGAAGAGAAGGATTTGGCTTCATGGGAGAGTAGGGGCCAACCTGGTAGATACAAGCTTGTATCAGGAGGATGGCCTGCATCTGTCTGGAAAGGGGACCTCAGTCCTTAGTGAGATGTTGGAATGCTTTGGTAGAGAGCATTTAAACTGACCAAGGGAAGAAAGCCAGGAGAGACAGGTGGCTTAGGAACTCCCCACCGCAAGAACATGCAAAAGTACAAATTGACAACAGGAACAATGCAAGTGAGCTGTGAGGAACAGGCAGGGGAAACTTTTATAAGGGGGATAACGGGGGGCAAGAGCAGGAATACTGGGACGGGGGGAAAAGTCAAAGTAGAGAAAACAGGAACAGAGGGAAGACAGGGAGTAAAACATGGAAGGTCACAAATGCCCGCAGTCTAGGAAATAAGGTTCCAGACCTGGAAGCCTTGATGACAGATGCAGACCTTGACATAGCAGCAATAACAGAGACATGGCATTCTGCTAATTACAGCTGGGACATCAATGTAGCAAGCTATACACTGTTCAGAGGGAGAGGGTAGGTAGAAAGCGGGGGGTGACCCTGTATGTCAGAAAAGGCATAAAGGCTACAGAAGTGCAGGGAAGGCAGGTGGAGGCAGAGGCAATGTGGGTCACCCTTGAATCAGCAAATGGCACAGCAATACATACAGGGGTGATCTACAGACCTCCAGCACAGAGGGAGAAAGTGGACGTGGTACTAGTGGAGGAAATTCATGACATGGCAGCTAAAGATGAAATTCTGTTGCTGGGAGGTTTCAATATGCTGGATGTGGATTGGACTACCCAGGCAGCTGCTTCATCCAGAAGCACGGCCATCCTCAAATCCCAGCAGGGAGCTGGACTCAGCCACTGGTGCACTGGGGAGACTAAAAGGAGCCATTCTGGAGGTAACTAACCAATGCATTAGGGTAGAGGCCAAAGGGAAAGAAAAAAGAAACCACTATGATTTTCTAAAGAGGTTGGAGACAAAGCAAGGGCTAAAAGAGCAAGTTTCAGGATGTATAAGGAGACCCAAAGGGAGAAGGACAGGGAGGTGTACCTTGAATGTCTCAGAGAGGCAGGGAAGGCTGTTAGGAAAGCCAAGGCACAGACAGAGAAGGGTTTAGCGTGGTCTGTGAAAAAAGGGGACAAGACATTCTATAGGTATATCAGTGATAGAAGAAAAAACAGGGGGATTGTGAGGCTCAAAGGGGAGGAGAGGTGTGTAAAGGGGGGATCAAGACAAGGCAGAAATACTGAACAAATACTTCTGTTCAGTATTCACTGAGGAGGGTGAGGGTCATGGACCACAGCTGGAGAGCAGGGGCAATCGGAGGGAAAAATGGACACCAGTACATTCACAGTGGAGAGAGTTCTGGAGGAACTCAGAAAGCTGAAGGTGGATAAAGCCAAGGGGCCACATGTCATATGCCTGAGGATATTAAGGGAGCTCTGAAGGGAACTAGCAGCACCTCTGGCCACCCTGCTTACAGAGTCACTCAACACAGGCATGGTTCCAGAGGATTGGAGGAGGGTGCATGTAGTACCACTGCACAAAAGTGGCATTATGGTGGAAGCAGGAAACTACGGGCCAGTCAGCCTCACCTGAGTGGTGGGGAAGATCATGGAGAAGCTGCAGAAAGAAAGGATAGTGGCACACCTGGAATTCATTGGTGCCCAGGATCTGAGGCAGCATGGATTCACATCAGGAAGGTCTTGTCAAATGAATTTGATAGATTTTTTTGATTGGGTGACTAGGGAAGTGAATCAGGGAGGAACCATAGACATTGCCTACCTGGTTTTCAGCAAAACCTTTGATACTGTCCCACACAGAAGGCTAGTAAACAAGATGAGTAGTCTGGGCATGGGGCATAAGGTTATACAGTGGGTTAGAAACTGGCTGACAGACAGAAGGCAGATGGTGGTGGTAAATGGGATCCAATCTGAGGAGAGAGGGGGACAAACACAGTGCCACAAGGATCAGTACTGGGACCAGTCCTGTTCAATGTCTTCATTAGTGATATTGCAGAAGGGCTGGAAGGAAAGGTCATATAGACATATAGAAATTGATGGCAGATAAGGACCGCTAGGCCCACCTAGTCTGCCCATTTCCCTACCTAATGGATAAGCTGCAGATCCTAGTTAACCAACAGCCTACTTCTTCCTACCCCCACTAGAATTGCCTTATGTCTATCCCATGCATTCTTGATAGGTCTGCCTATTTGCAGATGACACCAAGATCTGCAACAGGGTGAATTCTCCAGAAGGGGTGCAGATAATGAAGAGGGACCTGGAGAAGCTTGAAAGATGGTCGGAGGTGTGGCAACTGAGGTTCAATACAAAAAAGTGCAAAATAATGCACCTGGGTAGGGAGGACCCTGGGGAGACCTACAAGATAGGGAGGGAGGTGCTGACCATCACCAAAGAGGAGAGAGACCATGGGGTTATCATATCTGATGACCTGAAGGTATCAAAGCAGTGTGCAAAGGCCAGTGGCATGCTGGGGTACATAGGCAGAGGTATTACTATTAGGAAGCAGGAAGTGGTGATGCCATTGTATAAAACACTAGTAAGGCCTCACCTGGAGTACAGTGTGCAGTACTGGAGACCACACATGCATAAGGACACAAACATGGTGGAGTCTGTCCAGAGAAGGGTGACAAAGATGGTGCATGGTCTGCACCACAAAACATGTGAGGAGAGACTAAGAGACCTCAATATGTACTCACTGAAGGAGAGGAGAGAAAGGAGTGACATGATAGAAATTTTAAGTACCTCAGGGGCATAAACAAGGTGTATTTGGGAGATCTTTTCCAATGTAGAAAAGATACCAGAACAAAGGGTCACAATATGAATTTGGGGGGTGGTATTAGGATATAACGTAAGGATGTTTTTCCACATGGAGAGGGTGGTGAACGCTTGGAATAGTCTGCCACAAAAGGTGGTAGGGGTAAGCACAGTGGAGGGGTTTAAACATGCCTGGGACAAGCAAAGGGAAACCTTGGGTGGGAAGGGAGTGATGAAAAGCCATTGACCACTTAGGGTGAGTGGATGCATACATGTATAGAGCCTATGGGTAGACTGAATGGGCCTAGCGGTCCTTATCTGCTGACAGTTTCTATGTTTCTGTGATTACTGTTGCATGAATTTTGTGTTTCTTCCAACACTGAAATATTTTGTTCATTTGTAACAGCTTCTGTGGGAACTGCAACTGTCTCAGCCACTGGTATTCAGAGGAGCAAGTCCACCAGTATTTCTGGACCAAGAACGAGCAGTTTGGTGCCCATTTCTGGTAAGCTATTATTGTTGTAAACAAATTAAAGCCACTGATGAAAAACTGAACTGAAAGACTACCAGTTTTGGTGTTTCACTGAAGTGAGCCACCAGTACCTTGCCTGCACCAGAGTGAAATGTCACCAATTTTAACATTGTTGATATGCTTTTTTATGAAGTGGTAATGCTGCTAATTAACAGCGGGCTGTCTGAACCCTTCCCCCATCCTGGTCCTGAAGAAGTGCTACTGATGTGCCCCAAGGGACTCTGTAAAACATAAAACAGGATATAGTAGAAGACACCTGCATTGCAATCCATGGAGCATGCTCCAACTCTCTACAAACTGCAATGTCACAAAATCATGCAGGATGGTTGCGGCATGGGGCTGAGCACAGTGGTGGCACAGGGCAGAGCACAACATCATCAGGACCAGGAAGGGGAAAGCATCAGGTGGTAAGCTCTTATGTATGATCCTTTACCCATCATGAAATGGCAGATGAAAAATATTAAAATTAATGCGATTCCAGTACTGAGCAGGTAATCCACATGTGGCTCCTTGCTTGCTGGATGGGGTGGAGCACATTAACTCCATGGCCCCACCACTTTCAGAAGTGACATGGCATGGCCCTATCAGTTGCTTCTAATGTTGTTAATTTTTTACAAAGGAGGACCATGTCTCTAAAATGCAGTATTGCAGTAGGCAGTGTTACTTTTAATTACTCCCTTTGTGGATTGCGGGGTGTCAGCAGAATTTAGAAAAGTAGGTTGATGGGGGAGTGGTCTGACTTCATGGTTTGCTGACTTAAGGCACAGTAGTCAAACTTTAACAATGAAAAAGAAGAGCCATCTCAGGCATTTAGGTGGGTATCATAATCATCAAGTTTATCGGAGAGCAAATTGAGAAATGATTCTAATATACAATTGCATCTGGGTTCATTGCATAAAATAGCAATACAAAACATGCTACCAAAAAAATAAGACATATGGGGTAAATAAACACCACTAAGTATTCATTACATATTGCACACATTAGTCATCAGTTGCACAGCAAGAACATCATATCATCCAAAACAGTCACATTGCATATTTAATATACATTTAATATGATTTTTAAATCTAGAAATAGGAATTATAACCTGTAATTTAAATCATTTTCTTGATATTCTCCCAAGTCTGTGAAACAAATACTGACAAAACAAAATCACCTAACTTGGTTCATGATCTAGGAGTGATACATTTCTTCAACATATTGGATCTGAGAGTGTATCTATTTGAGTGTTCCCACTGTAACACATTCAGGAGAAATGATGGGAGTTTACCCAGCACAAAATTATAAACAAACAAATACTAATGGTATTCCCTTCTAAGAGCTAAAGAACCGCACCCTACTTGGGTATATAAAAGACAGTGATGTGTATTCCACGGTAAACCTGTAATAAATCTTAATGGTCCAAGACATCCAACAATGATTTGGTGGTATTTTGGTAAACAAAATCCCCGTAACCAATAACCAGCATAAACAATGTTAACCAAAATGTTTCTAATGGAGAAACTAAAAAAAGATTTATTTTTGTTAAAAAAGGTCTGTAAACATTTAAACTTTAACGAAATGTTATCTAAATGTGGTTTAAATGTTAATTGAATATTCAATATCAATCCTAAATACAGTATATGTATGAGTTCTAGCAATTTAAGTGTCATTAAGTGAATATAATTTTAAATGAGATGTATCGTAATTCTTTTTGGAAAAAATCATCCACTGGATCTTTTTTACATGTAATAATAACTTCAAGTTAAATAAAGAAGCTTGTCTTGTATCAAAGTCTTTTTGGATATTTATAACTGCAGTATTAATATCTTCATGAGTTGTGTATAGTATGGTATCATCTGCATATAAAGAGGTATTAGTCAGTTTGGAACAGTGACTTTGAAGTTCATTGATATATACCAGAAACAGAAGGGGCCCCAGGACAAAGCCTTGGGGAACCCCCCGACCTGAGATCAACAAATTTGAATGTATATTACCAACCTTAACACAATGTTGTCAATACGATAGGTATGATTGAAACCATGATAATGCTGAGTAACCCAAATCTATGCTCTTTAATTTATTAAGCAAAATGACATGATCTACTGTATCGAATGCTTTCAATAGATCTAAACAGTATCATGGAACTAGTCACTAGAAGCTGCTGTCAGTCTAAGGGAGGGAAGGGTTGCTACCTTTGGATGAGAATAAAGAAGACTTTAAAAGTGTTACAAAATCATTTTTGTACCATTAATGATCTATTGTTATTCTTTGGTAACCAGGGGAGGCCCAGTGAGCACAGGATGCATTGACAGTAGTGACCTGGGAGATCAGGGAGGTTACGTAGTTTGCTCAAGGTCACACTGTCTTCAAGTAGAGGTTGTGGGAATCAAACCCAGGTCTGCTGGATGTACAAAGTTCATTCACAGCTCATTGCTCTAACATCTGTTAAACATCCTCCCATTTTGCTTTCTACATCAGTCATGTATTCTGATAAAATTGTTCATAAAGTAATCATTCATGTTTGTGGTACTCTCCATTTTGCGTTGTGTTCCCTTTAACTCAGCAGCTGTGTACTGCTATTTCTTTTCATATTTCTAAGACATTTCACAACTTCAGACACACCATTCCAGGCAATTCATGTGAACTGCCTGTAATGATGAAATTAATACAATGAAATGTTCAAGCAGTTCAGGAAGGAAGAGGCGAAAGACACTGACCGAGCAGTGTCAGCGCCACTATTAAAGGTAGGGTACATGGGCAGACTGGATGGGCCTAGTGGTCCTTATCTGCCATCTGTTTTCTATGCTTCTATATTTTTTAGTATGCAAAATAAAAGCAATAGCTGCTGAGGACTAATCAAAGCAGTGATAAAGGCAAAAAATATGATAATTTAACAAAAATGGGTCTACAACACGTCAGAATGTAAATCAAACAAAAAGGTACACATGAGATCATATGAAGGTCTAAAACCTGTTTTATATTATAGTGGTATAAGACCATTTTTACAATTCAGAGTGGAAAAGATTAAGTCCATCTGCTGTGTGTGACCACTCAAAATTTCCCCCAAACTGGACTAAATTTAAGTAAAACAGGATGACTGGACAAGAACCCTTAAAAACAGATTATCTGGCCTAATACCAGACAGGTGCCAACCAGAGATGGGAGTAAGTGTTCTCCACAAATTACAAATTTGGAAGAGAAAAAAAATGGAGGCTGTGGGTGAATACACTCAGCAGGGGGAATCCCCACTTACATCCTTGGTCCTACAACAGAATGTTCCTCCAGCAATATGTGGGTCATTTTGCCACACTCACAGAAATAAGTGCAGTAGGCAGAAGGGCATTAAAACTGTCAGGGCCAAGGATGCAAGTGGTAAATCCCCACCCCCCCAGGTGTAAACTTTATCACAGGGTGGGGGGATTGAGAGTGCCTTTTTCTGTCTGACACTGTTCAGTGCTCTGCAGGTGGAGGTGACAGTGTAGTGGGTGGGTGAAGTGCATGATGATGTCAGCTATTGTTTGCACAGAGCAAGACCTGCTTCACTGAACATTTGCTATTATGTGATTCTGTAGTTCTGTTGGGGGGAGAAAGAGGAAGTAAGGGGAACATGATATGGTACAATACATTGGGGTGGGTCTCCTTGTGATTGCATGGCAGTTACGTTTCTTTGGCTGAGGTCAGAACCAATGTGGGAGCAAGACAAATGTGCAATGATCAGAGTACTTTGTGGCTTCAATACAAGAGCAATACCGGAATGAGGTTCTATTACAGTAAATCTCTTTATTTGCCACTGTCAGCGGTCAGGAGACTCCACATCTCCTGAGGAGGCTAGACAAGGGTGCAAAACATTTCTTCGCAGAAGATCATAGGGAACAGTACTATTACACTGGACAGACTACTAACAGTGGTGTTAGTTTTAGTGACATTTTTAAAGTTTGTTTAGTTCAAATTACGTTATTTCTTTCTCTACAGACACAAGTAAGACAGGGGCTGTAGAGGCTGGAGTTTGCAAAAAGAAGTGCAGAAATTAGCAAGGAGGGAACAAGATCAGGCCCAGGAGGGCCCAAGTGGAGTGCTGTTTGCTTCCACTGTGTCGACGGTGGCCCAGGACACACCGACACTAGCAGCACAGGCAGCACCATTGCCTCATGAAGAATTAAGTTACATGAAGGCTGACATTAAGACAATGCATCCTGAAATGTCAGTCTTAAACCCCAAGTACTGGCCCTGAAGGCAGAGCAGTGCCACCTGTTGTGGCTCATGAAAAATAGAGCTGGCAGTCGGAGGCAATACCAGCAGTAACCAGCACCACAGTAAATGGTGGAGCAGCACATCACTGTGATTCAGTCCTTGTAAACAGTTTATTTTTTATGCATATAGTTCTTGTTTTGTAAAGTATATATTGATTTTCTGTAGTAGTTTGTTCTTCTTGATTTTGTTTTACATAAAACATTATAATGTTTACACAACATTTTTATCTTCTGACTGTCTTCTTGTGTGTCTTATGATTGATGAAAGGTCAACCAATATATTGTGTCACTGTATTTTGATTCAGCTTCACTTTCCTTTTACAATCCAAATTCTTTCAAACGTTACATTGCTAGTTGATCAGGTACCAGTCCTGGCCTGCCTGAAGGGTCATACATTTGGACAGAGTCAGCGGGGTGAGTCAAACTGAGGTCAGAGGGACTGTAGGGGGGGCTTAGGTTATGGATGGAAGCTTGGTGGTGCAGTACAGGTAGACATGATTAACCAGACTGGTAGGGACTTAACGCATGGATTTTGGAAGGACATTTGAAGTCAGTTCAGTGAGTTGAGAATTGCACAACTTTCATGATATAGAAGCAGAAAATAGAGTACTGAAGGGGGACCAGCAGCAGATGCATAATTTTTAATGGTGTTTCAGGGGTATTACTTTTAATGGGCAGTGTGGAGGGGTTGTGGGATAACAGACGGACCAGACACCGAACTTCAGGTTCAACACACAAGCTCTGTGCGATGTTTATTCAAAATGCAGGAAATAAGCTTCTTCAGTACATCAGTTTGCAGCAATAGACTATGAATGTCCTTTCTCTGCACTTAGCCAGCACTTACTGACACTGATCTCTGATCTAACTACTTTTCTGTGAAAACCCTTCATCCCTATGTGGGCCCCGTTTGCTTGGGTAGTGTGGGCACAAAAAGAAAAAAAAGAAAAAAACAAGCAGAAAACAAAGAACCTCAGTGCAGAATCACTGAAAAAAGGGTTACCCCAAAGGGCATTGGCAACAAATCAAGTTTCAAAGAAATACATCATCATACTTACTTCCATAATGCAAAGCATCATGGGATATATGCAAATCACAATTACATTTCAGACTTGTTCAGTTTACAGCAATCTACATGCATTTTAAATAGTGCTGGTAACTTAATTTCTATAATAGTCACCTAGTGCTTTTTACCTTGATCAAAAACACCTAGTGCCATGGTGTTTTCAACATTTACAGGTTTCATAAACATAAAGTATATACATCAAGGTATTTTATGACATAGTGCTATTACATACTAAATCCAACAACGATAAGCACAACCTGTTTTACATATGCTTGGAGGTCACCACAATAACCACCCTGTACCAGGACCTGAGAGGGAAAAGGAAAATTAAAGAGGACACTATAGCATAGTCAAGAATGGGGAGGTGGTTGCCATAGGTGGCCAACCTTATGGACTAGAAATTGTAAAGCACAGATTAGGCTAAGAAATAGAGAAGTGTTGCAACAGATTTAAGAAAAGGTCGGTTTTCAAGAGTACAGGAGCTCCCTGTCACAGACAATACTTTTCTACTGTCACAAACCTGTTTTTTACTTGGTGGTGTTTGGGTTGATTACTGCTTTACTTCACCTGATGGATTCAGATCATATGCATAATCAGAACATTAAATTCTACTGCCTCTGATGCATGACAGACCCACATTATAAATTATGATAGCCTACACTTGACATTCTTATATGCATCATATACAAAGTATGCACAGAATCAACATAATGTTATGAGTTGCTGGCCAAGATTGCCAAAATGAGGCTATGACATATCTAGCCATGCATGTACACCAGCAAACAGAACTGTTTTAAATAGCCCTACAAATGAGTGTGGATACAAGGTATACTATGCAGATTCCTGTTCTGATTTGGTTCATGGGCACAGGAACACCACATGGAGGAGGAGGAGGCACGTAACATCAGCAGAAGCATCAGGGTACATCTAACTTTGTCATGGTGCTTTGGTTCTGAGGCAGTGAAATTATGTGGATCTGGACTGAGAGACACGGGACAATGGATGGGCTTCATGAAAATTCCTTTTGAAAACAATAGACCTGCACAGTGAATAAATAAAAATAATTGTTTTAGCAACATGATGACATAACAAAATGTGCACACCCACTCCTCCACTGTCACTAATGCATGATGATACTCCAGTGAAAGAACCATGGCTGAACTAATGAAACCAGTGGCTACAAAAGGTTATAATAAACTATAAAACAAAATATTACTTACCTTCAAACTTCCAATTGACTTGCCATGAAGGCATATGATTGGAAGATAACATCATGATTGCATCATCAACAGCATCCAAATAGAGACAGACCTGAAAAGGACATCATGAGAAAGTGTTTCACAAACACACACAGGGAAACATGGAACTGGTAAGCAGACAGGGACTGCCTGGCCCACCAAGTGTGCCCATCCTTTCATTGTCTGTTGTACCACAGCGGACCCTAACTGGTCTCCAGCAGCCCCCACCCCACCCCACCCCATGCCTGCCATGATATTAGTCATACTTTACACCTATCCCATTCTCATCAAATTACCTTTTGGAACAAGTTAATATTAAAGTATAACACAACATATTACTTACCTTCAAACTTGTGATGGACAGGCCTTGAAGGCATATGGCTAGAAGATTACATCATGATCGCAGCATCAACAGCATCAAAATAGAGACAGACCTGAAAAGGAAACTCATGAAGAGAACAGAAAAAACAGAATAGGTGAGCAGATAGGGATTGCATAGCCCACCAGGTCTGCCAACCATTTTCCCTGCTACAGTATTCTGCCACGTACCTCTGCAATGCAGGGCATGTTTAATGACAATCACTGTTTTTTATTGCCCAAACATCCACTCTCGGGGTTGCCACCTTTGGATGAGGTGAAAAATGAATATGAATAAACCACACCACCAACCCCACCCCTGGCTATATGTTACTTTTGTATGACTTGAGTGTAACAGTACTCCACAAATGCCATTTGTCAAGTCAGCGAAAAGTAGATGTAAAAAGTAGTATCAAATCATTTCTATACTGTTATATTTACAATTTAGTTTTCACTTGTTTTGTATTTTTTTCTTGGTAAGCAGATAAGGCCCACTGGGCATAAGGCTCATTTACAGGGGAAACACATAAGCACAGGGAGGTAAGTGTCACAACTCGACAGGGTCACACAGTGTGCAAGTGATGGTTGTGGCAATCAAAACCAGGTCTATAGATTGCACCTAGCTGGTTCACATCTCACTGCTGTTACTGCTGTTGCTGCTGTTACACACTCTCACTTTTTCCTTTCCATGTCAAGTTATGTTTTCTGATGTTATATAACCTATGTTTGATAAATTAATTGCCTGCATTCATGGTTCTAGCTAGTCTGTGTTTTGTTTAGTGTAAGTAAACAGTCACTGCTGTTGCTTTTCATATTTCTAAGACATGCCACAACATCAGAAATGCCATTCCATGTTATTCACCTGAATGGCCTGTAATGATGTCACTAATGATATGGATTGTCCAAGTACTATGAAAAATGAGAGCAGTAGATGCTGAGGTCAGGACAAGTATAAGAGGAAGTCATTGCAGTGGCAAAGGCAGTAAATATTACATAATTAACAAAAATTGGTCTAATACATATCAGATTGACTAAAAAATGGAAACAGGACTATGCAAAGATATAAAAATGGGTTCATATCACAGTACTAAACAGACAAAACCAAAAATTCAGAGAGGAAAAGATTAAGCTGATGTACTGCTAATGGTCTTAATGGCTGTACTTAACACCTCCAAGACTGATTGGCTTTACAAACAGAGGTCTGATCAGAACTTCTTGGTAACCTGGACATTCAGCCAAAACATTAAATGATTTGATACAGTCATTTGTAACAGTCTGGGGCCCAGATAGTCAAAGCTTTGTGCGGTGCCCAAACTGTTTGCATGGGTTTAGCATTGGATTAGCGTGGGTCTGCCATATTCAAAAGGCCAAATAGCGTGCGCACAAACTGCATTAGTGCCAGGCAAACCATAATTATATGCAAGGGGCAAAGTGAACATGAATACAGGTGCTATGAGATATTCAGCAACTAGTGCCGTGCTAAGGTGTTTAGTGCGACTTAGCACAATCCTTAGCATGGTACAAATTACAGCCCAGGAAAAGATGGTCTTAACCCTGGGCAAACAGCTTTGCATGACATTGGTGCTTTGCACAGTGTTCGCATGGGATTATGACACTTAGAAAATGCCAGACATGGAGGACACATGCTTCTCACTGATGGCACCACCATGTTGCTAACAGCTGCCACCAGTCCCAGCCAAGCACAGACAGTAAGAGGTGATCCGACCCACAGGGGACACCATGGTAGTGTGGCCATACAGCACACACCTGCAGACCATACATCTGTGCTGACCAACAGATGCCAGCACACACATGCAGCACTATGGGCATGGTGGCCATTGAGGGGAGGATGTATGGGGTGGCAAGACCTCACCACAGCCCTGGTGTGGCCACAAGGCTGGGACACATCATGCAGTGCACATGGGCCAGTAGTGGGAATATCCCACCACCTGTGTGCCTGTCAGATCTTACATGCCCCCCCAGCCACATACTGTACAGATGCCACAGCACACACAGCCGGCCATGTATATGTCACTTTGAGCATCTCATGCCACAGGTGCAGCATCTGTGGAGCACACAACAGTGAAACAGTACTGTCCACTGTCACTAATCACCTGCAAGCTGGGACTGTCACTGTATACAGTGCAGTGGTCATCACTTCCCTACATACTATAGGCATTGCTGTGTCCCTCACACTACCGGCCCCCTTGCTACTGTAGTGTCTGCTGTGTACTGTAGCATGACCTACAGTGTGACGGTTGCATGCAGCACCACCACCGCCTGTGCCTATGCTGTGTGGTCCCATGAGGCACACAATGCTATGCTGTGCTGCATACATGTAGCCTGCAGCAACCATCATGCACTGTCAGACTGACCTACAGGTTAAGCTTCGACCAGACCTGGCTAGCTCCTGTACTTCCAGACTGACCTACAGATGGTTCTGAGGGACTCTGCAGTAACGCTGGGCAAACTGCATGCAAATCAGGGCATAATAAGATGCTAATCTGTCTGTTTGCCCAGAGACTACCTAAGTAGGCTCATTTGCATGTAACTTTTGAATATGGCAAATCTTAGCACCAGGCAGACAGCTTAAATCTGCGCTAAAGCCATGCTAACGTGTTAGCGTGGCGCTAACAGTTCAGGGAATATTATGCAGTTTTGATCGCTGTTCTTTCACATCTGCTGCTGCCTGCAGCTGTACTGAGTCCATGCATTTGCTGGCACACACATTGGCCACATAGTTCATCTCTACCTACCCTCAAGTCATTGTACACTGTGTTGTTGTTGTGGTTTGCACTTCCTGGTTGCTATATTCAGTGCTGTCTTAGTCCAAGGCTACATTTGCCCTGCACTCCCAGCCCAGTTTGCACAGCCTCATTCTCATGCTATATTCAGAAGCTGTTTGCCCTGGGCTATTCCTTTTGAATATCACTTGCTTTGTGCTCTGGGCTATGTTTGCCTGCCAGGCAGTGTTAACTTAGCCCAGGGGCAAAGTTTTGAATATCTGGGCCTGAGAGCCCTATAAATGAGCCAAAAACCAGCCTACATTTAAGCAAAACCTGGTGACAGGATATTCAGATAAGGACCCTAAGAACCAGATTATCCTGTCTAAAACTGGACATGTGGCAACCCTACCCCTGCTGGAGGACTGTTCTAGGCATCCACCACCATCTCAGTGAAGAAATAATTCCTCACATCCCTCTTAACCCACTCAGCCCCAGAACTCACATGTGAGTCGAAATGTTCTATGCTTAACCTTATTCAAAATTGCCACCTGGGGCTGAATGAGTTAAACCACTCAAGCAAATGAAGTCCTGTCCACCCCCACTTCCAGACTATGGTAGCATACAAAGTACCCAAACATCCACTGTACTAATGACCTCACCTGTGGAAAAATAGCATATATTGCTATGATACCTATTACTCGCCTTCTTGAAATGTCCATGCCATAGTCCACACACAAATTAGGGTAACATCATCATAGCAGCAGCAGCAGCAGACAGAATCCTCAATAGGTACAGACCTAAGAAAGGGAGTATAACATACAACAGTTTTACAAACAGAAAACACTTACCAGTTATGGTCCTGCCAGGCTTGTCCTCAGGCAGTGCAGCAAGTTCAGCAACACAGATTAGCTGGCTGTAAGCAGCGGAAACTCTACCTTCTGCCCCACCCCCTCCAAAGAGCCACACGATGAACCATACAGGGGGCAATCATTATACCATGTACACAAGACAGCCCTCCAGCAAATGAACATACTGATTTCCTGAACATGGATCAACAGTATAGTAAGCAGTACTGCTCATGCACAGCAGCACCAATGGGATGGCAGAAACATTGGGTAGAATAATTACATGTCACACTGAACAGAATGTTGCATGAAGTACACATGTAATTCATTTGTTAAAAAATGTGTGCCCAGGGGACTATGTTTGAAAGGATCTCCAGCATTGCATATGACTCTATAGCCCATTTTGAGAAATGTTGGTCACCCTTCCTGCAATCTAAATTCTGCCACAATGTCCCCTCTCGAATAACCCCTCAACATGCCGGTCCTACTGGCTCAGATTGCTAACTTTTTGTGGAGGTGGTGCCCCCTTCTTCTCATGACTCCAGGCTACTCCCTTTTACTGCCCTTCAGCTAGTGAAGATTGCCATTTTGTATATACCTGTAGTTGATATGGTCACAGGATTCTTTTTAGGCACACACATGCTGCACCTGCTATGGCTCTGATCTGGCAATCCAACTCATTTTACTCTAGCCAGATGGTTTTTAAGTGTATCATGTATTGCTTGTCTTCAAGGTGCAAAGTACTCAGGCTGATTTTGCATTAACCGTTTCTCTTTTTTAACATGTGATGTTAGGTCCTCCTATGTATTCCTACGGCCTGCACCAATGGATCTTTGTATGTACTGTAATGCATTGTTTTGTCTATCCTTGTGTTCCCGCTCCCTTCAATGGATGGGGCCTGGCTGGGCTTTGATTATTATCCTGAGATGTGTGTGTGTGTATCAAATAATAAAATAATAAAAATTGTTAAACTAAAAAAAAATTTGTAATGGAAAGGCACACTGAGCCGATGCTCATTTCCAGGAGGGAGATGGGGGAAGCAGAGTGCAGAGGAAATAAAATCACAAAAGATCACATTGCAGATACATAAGCAACATAAACCACGTAGAAACAGTGTGGTGACCAAGCATATGAAACAGTACAACAGAATGGACTGATACAATGACGAGTGGGCACAGCAGTACAATAAAGTGAGCAGTGTCTGTTGGGGAAGGTGGCAGTGCTAAAGGGGTACAGGAACAGACCAGGATCATAGTCCAAAGTACCTGAGCTTGAAGGATGGGGGTCATAAGCAGGACAGAGACAGGAAGGAGGATCAGGAGAGAGTTGACGGGGACAGGGAAGAGCAGGAAGATACATTTGCTGGCATCTGAAGGCAAGGAGTAAGGGAGGGGGAGAGGAGGAGGAAAGAGGAGAGAAGGTCAAAAAATGAAGGGAGGAGGAGGCAGGATAAAGGAGCTTGCCAAGCACTCCAGCAGAGGAGTGAGTATGGTGATTTGGGGGATGGATAAGGTAATAAGTGTTTTATGGTACAGTCATACTGATAAGAAAATTAAGGAATCAATAGAAGACAAAAAAAAAAGTATTTGTCAATGCTGAATGTTTCCGTGCACAGTATATGTGGCAGTGGTGTATTAAAATTATGAGCCTGTGTTCACAAACTTCAACATAGCCTCATAATTACCAAACTTTTAACATAGCCTTCTTATGACCCCCACCTCATGAACAATGGTGGAGAAAAGTTTCAACTCCTACCCGAAAGGTGATTTTGCACAGCGACAGTGAAATCAACTTTCGGGATGCAAGAACACATTTTGCCCAGGATTTGAAAAATGATAACTGTCATATTCATGAGGTGCTGTGAAGAAATGGCTTTGTTGAAAATTTGGGGTCAAAATATTGAAAACTATCAAAATTATGAGCTTGTATTCATATTATAGCCTAGAGGTTAGAGTAACGAGCTGTGAATGAGCTTGGTTCAGCAGACCTGGGTTTGATTCCCCCAACCTCTACTTGCATACTGTGTGACTAAGCAAGTCACTTAATCAGCCTAAAAGCTCCTGGGTCACCCATGAAAACAGGCAGTTGTGCCTAGTGTACCTTACCCAGTTAACAAAAGAACAAAAAAAAATTCAATGTAGCCTCATAACTTTGTTGTTTTTTAATATTTTTGCACCAAATTTTGAACATAGCCTTCTTATGATTCCACCTCAGGAACAGTGGTTGAGAAAATTTTCAACTCCTGCCCAAAAGGTGATTTCAAACAGTGACCATGAAATCACATTTTGGGACAGATTTACCTAATGCCACTTGCATTGTTAATGAGGTGGTGTCTCAAAAAAGGTATGCTGAAAATTTGGGGCACAAATATTAAAAAATGCCGAAGTTATGCTACTAAGTTCAAAACCCCATTAAAATACATTGAGCCACATACCTGACTTTCTCAGTTCATGGTCCAACATTAAAGAGTGAAGATGTCTCTGTGGTCTGGAGAAAATCATGGTGTCAGACCCCCACTGGGTAAGTAAGGGCTTGGGAGCTGTAGGGTGGTGGGTGCTGAGAGGGAGGGTCAGGTGGGGGGGGACTAACAGCACAACAGACAATGATGGGCAGTTTTTCTGTTTTACAGGATTCCCAAAAGTAAACAACAACAAATCAGTGAAGGACAGTTTTCTATACTGCAGGTGATGACACTGGGGGATTGGGCACCCCCAGTGCCATTATTACATTTATGGGGGTAGAGAAGTAGGCTGGTGGGTGCTGAGAGGGAGGGTTGGGTGGGGGACAGTAAGAAATAAAAAGGGACAGGTAACAGAGTATCGGGGGTGGAACAGCACACAGAGGGAGGGAGCGGGATGTAGCACTGTTATGTTTATGGGGGAAGGGTAGTGGGTGCTGAGAGGGAGGGTCAGGTGGGGGGACAGTAATAAAAAAAACAGAACAAAAATGGGACAGGGAATGGAGGACTGGGGTGGGACAGCACACAGAGGGAGGTAGCAGGAGAGTTTTAGCTGTGACAGCCTGTGGAGCGTAGCAGCCAAAGAAAGCCACAGAAAGGGCAAATGAGTTGAGCCAAAACTAGTGATGGGGCCAGAACTTACCCTTGCCCTACAAGTCCTGTGCCTATGAGTGATGGACATAAAGCCACTCATCTGCTTGCTGGACTGTTTTATGCAAATGAAAGTACATAAGTGCTCTCTAATTGGAGCGCTTCAGTCTTTTCAAGTACACAAAGTTTACGCCCATGAAACTGTGACCACTGTCATAATCAGCTTGCATGTTCATTGATCTGTCAGGGATTAGCCCAATGTAGATTGCTCTGCATTGGGCTAGTCTGTGACACACCTATGAAATGCCTTTCTCCAAAACAAAATGTTTCTTGCACACATTCAAGGAAACATAAAAAAATATGCCTACAACCCTCTTTTCCATTAAAATAAAACCTTTTTCCACTTTGTAAATGCAGTATCCAGAACAGGGCCTAGGTTTCTTCAAAGTAAATACACTTCCCAGAATCATTTAAAGGCAATTTGCCTTTAATAACAAACTCACATATTCTACCTAGCAACAAGTCAACCTAACTATAGGTAAATAACTTTTTTCTATTTAAACAAAAATTTACATTTTACAAGCTCAATAACCCACTCCAGGACATGGGATTCTTGAGAACTAATGCATTTCTGAGGTGGTCTGAAAGCAGTTCACCTGGTGTGTACATTAATTTTCTAGAAACCCATACCCTAACATGTGTGTCTGCTTATTTTTCTATCAATATTAAATTGTTTATTTTTTTGTGTGGGGGGAGCGTCATCACTAATGTCTTCGCCCGCCTCTCTAAACTGCCAGCCAGTGCTCTTTTCCCTCCTACTGGGTGAGTGAGCAAGCATCCTCTAAATGCAATGCTGACACTGCTTCTTGGCAGGGAGAGCATATTCATATGCCATATGGCCAGTACCTATTCTATAACAGACTGCAGTCACCAACCAAATGTGCTTAGTCCTCCAACAGTCAAAGGGCTGGAAGCACATGGGTGCTCCAATCCAAACCCAATGGCTACTCAAAGCAGCTTGTGCCACACCAGGGGGCAGTCCCCTAACCAGTCAACTGCAGATTTTTTTTTCCAGTCTTTGCTAATCTTTCCCTTCATTCAGTATCTATCTAATCTGACACTTCTGATCTAGCACATTGCTGTCTGCTTGCTTCTCAAATGTGAACTCCACCAGGTAGGGGCAAAGCTAAAGATTAATGCCATATAGCCAATTAAATTGGGTGTATTTCCTTTTAAGATGGTGGCCAGGCTGTGCTGCTATCTGCACAGGCTCTCAAAGGAGCCAACCTTTCCTTCCTTTGTTCACATCTATCATATTTTTAGAAGAAATCATTGTGTGGTGACTCTGTCACTGCTTGTTTGTGCCCAGAGTTTTAACATTTTTAATTGTGTTTTAGTTTAGATGCGAGGTTCAGGATATAAGCAATAAGTAGGGATGGGGCAGGGAGTTTAGTTTAGGAGTCAGCTTTTTTGGTTTTAGAAAGAATTTAAAGAAGTGCTGTGGATTTTGTTTGAGGATAGGAGACTGGAGGAGCAATGACAGTTGAGAGCTGCGGTTCTTTGAATTTATGGGAAGTGATCAGAAGGTCTGATTGAAGAAGTCAGCATGTGGTAGTCTTCCTAACAGCTGGAGAAGCTAGCACCAACATATCCATTTTGGGAGGTGAACCATGGTCAGGGTGACAGCATGGACTTGACCCTGGTCTAACTGTCTGTTGAATTTGGCCAGAGTTCAGCTCTGTGAATGCTTTATTGCAGTCTGGACATCTTTAAATTTTCTCTCTGCCTGCTTGCTCACTGTCGGTAGATGAGCCGGGCATGAGTTAACAGTGTGGGGGCATTACCTGGATTACCTGCTGTGCCTGTCACGTGTTGGACTTGGTAGGTGAGCCGTGGAGTGAGGTATTCAAGTGCAGTTTCATGATTGTGGAACTTCTGACTGCTGCCTTGTTGGAATCAACAGCCACTGGTCCTGGCTTGGGGAGTATCCCCATTGTCTAATAACTGCCTGTTTTGAACTGCATGTAGCACTGGTGAGAGCGGTGCTGGGGGCATTTGTCAGGGACATTGGCCCAGTGAGTATGTGTATCCATACTTTAGTGAACCTGCTTTCAAGTGACTCTGACAATAGTGCAAGTGAGAGTAGGCTCTGGGGTAAAGAACTCCTTGGAAAACACCACCTCCAGCAATGACCCTCCTGTTTTCATACATTTATCAGCTATGCAGTACATGGTTTGACTAACATCCTGGAAGCTTGGTGGTGAGAGAACAGCCCTGTTTTATGACATTCCTCAGTTTTGTGAGAGCTTACTGCATTTTTTGTTACCTCTACAGAGACTGTATTTGGATTTAAATATTTGCTGATTATAAAAACTCTAATTCACAGTGAACCTTTGGAAATTGTTCCTGAAAAGGAGCTGATGCCATACTGAACATTATTTCCACAGCACGATTTTAGATTTTTCCTAGGAACTATAATTTGGTTTAAATTTGTTTTATTATTTTAGGAAGGGTGGGAGGCTTTGGGAAGGTATTATTTAGTTTTGAGGAGGGGGATTTGGGTGCATGTGTGTGTGTGTGTGTGTGTGTGTGTGTGTGTATGTTTAGGTTCATTTGTGTATTAATGTGGTTGTGAGCTTGAATGCTACAGGTCATACAATAGCCCCAGCAGGTGTGGAGATATTCCTATTAGTTTTGGGATAGTTGGGTGGTTAAAGACAGCAGTATTTTAAGGTGCTCTGGTCAGTATCGGGGATGTGCAGAGCCTTGGACCCTTTCACATTGCTTGTGCTGCATCCCTGCTGCGTGACCTCTGCCCCCTTGCCAATCTCCCTATTTCAGCTACTGCAGCTAGGCTCTGCAGGAAAGTCATCATCACCAGGGAGCATGTAGTTCGGCAGTGGTGGGGTGCAGCGGCTTGGTGGAGGTGAAGGGTATTGGGACGGTTAGCAGCAGGGGATGCCCTGGGGTTAGACGAAGCCTAGAGAGAAGCCAGATGTGTTTGTTTTCTGTCCCCAGAGTCCCCACCGGACTGAGTGGGTAGGTAGTCAGGGGGCCTGCACCATCCACTAGTCCCCTTCAGGCTATGCTGTGCAATGCCAGATCGATGAGGAACAAGACTGCAATTATGGCAGACTTGATTTTTGCAGTCAATCTGGCTTGCATTATGGAAACCTGGCTGGGTGATGATGTTGGGCCAGTTTTGGAGGCAGTCATCCCCTCTGCATATTCCATGGTGCACTGCCCAAGGAGGGAATGCAGGGATGAGGGTGTGGCCATCTGCTTTAGAACCAGCTTGGACATCACTGTACACCAAGTGGGGTCAGCAAGGTCCTTTGATTGTGTGATGGTGTGTGGAGGTCCAAGTGTAGGTTGCAGGATTCTCCTCATTTACCGCCCTCCATGGTCAGGAGGAGATTTCCTGCAGAAAGTCACGGACTTCATCATTGACAAGGTTTTGGAGTCCCCCAGATGGTTAATTCTGGGGGACCGAAATGCCTGTATCAATGATGAGTCTTTACAATTTGATCCTGACCTCCTCCAGTTGATGTCATCATTGGGACTGTCACAAGTAGTTACTTCTGTGACCCATCACCACGGCCACATATTGAACTTGGTTTTCTCACTGGGGCTTGAGGTGATGAATCTCAAGACTGATCAGGCTGCATGGTCTGATCACTGCATGGTGAAGTTCTTGTTTGGGCCCCCCCCAAAGTCCTTCCCCTGTTGAGATGATTAGCTATCACTCTTTAAGGGAGTTGTCCCCAGAGGGACTGCTAGCAGTAGCCAAGTTGTCTAGTGTAGATGTTGCATGTGCAGTGGGCATAAGCCAGGCAGTGTCCGCCTACAACAAGCAGGTATCTGAGGTGCTCGATGCCATCGCACTGGTCCGTATATGACCCAGATCCTCTCACTTGAGATCCCCTTGATTTGATAGGGATCTCAAGACAATGAAGATCAGGGGTCAGAAGTTGAAGCATTGCTGGTGGAAGACCCAATCAGAAGTGATCAAACAGGCCTTGCATGCTCATTTTTATGAGTACCAAGGGGCAATCAACCGTAAGAAAGTAGAGTTCCTGTCCAATGAGATTGGCACAGGAAGGAACAGACCATCTCAGCTTTTTCGGACTGTGGACAGACTTTTACATCCTGTCTGTATACAGATGAAAAGCTTTTTTTGAACTGCATTATGCAATGAGTTTGCTCAGTTCTTCTCTGTCAGTGTGTCCTCTATCTGGTCGGGGATACCGTCAGTGAGGTAAGTTTTGCTTTACAGTTGTTGGTCTGGGAGGAGCAGATGCACTCCGGTAGTCTGAGGTAAGTTTAGACCATTGGAGGTGGCTGAGGTCATTGAGGTGATCTCGAAGCTGAGGCACACATACTGTAAACTGGAACCAGCCCAGACCCATTCCTTGATTGGATATGTTGAGACCATTGGCCTGGTGTTCGCTGGGATTGTCCAGTGCTCATTGTCAGAGGGAGTCTTTCCAGATGCCTTGAATGATGCTCTGGTGAGGCCCCTCTTGAAAAAGTCATCTCTTGACCATGATGTCCTAGGAAATTTCCTTCTGATCTCCAGTCTTCCATTTTTAGGAAAGGTTGTTGAGAAAATAATGCCGCAGCAGCTCAAGGAGCACCTCATGACTTCTTATTTCTATGAACCATTTCAAATGGGTTTCAAGGCCAGGCATAGCACCAAAACAGCATTAGTTAGGGTGCAAAATTACCTCCTTAGGGCTAGAGATAGAGGAGACAGGTCAAGTCTTGTGCTCCTTGATCTCTCATCAGCATTTAACACCGTGGATCACATTGTGCTTCTTGATCACCTTAGGAAATATTGTGGGCTCACCGGTACTGTCATCAACTGATTTGAATCCTATCTCTCAGGCAGGAAGCAATTTCTGCTCTTCCCTGAAGCTCCTGCCATGTGGAGTGCCACAGGGCTGGATCTTGTAACCAAGGTTTTTCATTATGTACATGCTGCCCCTAGGAGAGCTCATTAGGCATTACAATGTGAGTTTTCACTGCTATGCAGATGATACCCAACTGTATAAGTCCTTTGCCCCTGGAATACAGGATGCCATGCAAGTGCTTAACAACTCCCTGGCTGAGATTAATGACTGGATGTCCTCAAATTGGTTGTGACTGAACCCCAACAAGACAGAGGTCCTGGTAATTGAGCCGGGTCATGGGCTTGATGGGAGTGCCTCCGGAGTGACTACAGGATTGTTTCTGGGTTCCACTCCACTGATGGCCTCCCCTATGGTGTGGGATCTTGGTGTTATCCTGGATGACAGATTGACACTTGAAGCTCAGATGTCATCTGTGGTCCAAAGTGTTTTTTACCACTTAAGGAATATCACCAAGATTAAACCCCTAGTTCTGCCCAAAGACCTACTGTCACAGGTACATGCCTTTGTTACATCCAGGCTTGACTATGTTAATGCTCTATACTTCGGGGTCACTGGAGTGACCCTCTGCCAGCTGCAGCTGGTGCAATACAGTGGCCAGGTTACTGATGGGCCTGTCTAGGTCTAGTCATGTGACCCCAGTCCTGAAAGTTCTGCACTGGCTACCTGTCAGGTGGAGGACCATCTTTAAAGCGAGCTTGCTCACCTTTAAGGCCCTATACAGATTGGGCCATGGCTGTCTGGCTGATCTCCTGACATCTGACACCTCAGTTCACTCTCTCTGCTCCTCGACCAGGGACCTCCTTGCTGTTTCAAGAGCCAGATTAAAAACTTCTGGCAACTGTGATTTTAGCAATATTTTAGCAAGGCATTTGACACAGTCTCACACAAAAGATTAATATACAAGTTAGCCAGCCTTGGAGTGGGTCCCAATGTGGTAGCCTGGATAAAAAACTGGCTAGACAACAGGATGCAAAGGGTAATAGTAAATGGAGTCCACAGTGAAGAAAGGAGGGTAACTAGTGGGGTACCACAGGGTTCAGTACTGGGACCGGTCCTCTTTAATGTCTTTATAAGTGTCATTGGAGAGCACCTGACAGGAAAAGTATGTCTCTTTGCAGATGACACAAAGATCTGCAACAGGGTGAATACACAAGGTGGGGTGGAAAGGATGAAAAGAGACTTGGCAAGGTTGGAGGAATGGTCAAATATATGGCAGCTCAGATTCAATGCAAAGAAGTGAAAGGTAATGCACCTGGGAAGCAAAAACCCAGGAGAAGAGTACACAATGGGGGGTGAGATAATAACAGCAACAAAAATTGAAAAAGACCTAATAATTATGTCAGATAACCTAAAGGTGGCCAAGCAATGTGAAAAGGCAGTAAGGAGGGCTGGGGGGACACTGGGATGCATAGGGAGCGGCATCAACAGTAAAAAAAAAAAAGGAAGTTGTTGTCCCTCTGTACAGTTGGTGATATCCCATCTTGAGTACTGCATGCAATTCTGGAAACCCCATCTCCGCAAAGACATAGACAGAGTGGAGGCTGTTCAGAGGAGGGTAACCAAAATGGTGCAGGATCTGCAACAGAAGACATACAAGGAGAGACTAAAGCAGCTTAATATGTATACCCTTGAGGAAAGGCAGGAGGGGACATGATAGAAACTTTCAAGTATCTTAAGGGAATTAACAAAGTACAAGAGGGTAGCATCTTTCAGAAAAAGAGATGTGCAAGAACAAGGGGGCATAATTTGAAGATGGGGGGCAGCTCAGAGGTAATGTTAGAAAGTATTTTTTTACAGAGAGGACTGTGGATGCATGGAACAGCCTTCCTGAGGAGGTTGTGGAGTCAGGAACAGTGGGAGACTTCAAGAATGAATGGGGCAGACATAAGGCAATTCTAGTGGAGGGTAGGAGGAAGTAAGCTGTTGATTAACTAGAATCTGCAGCTTATCCATCAGGTAGGAAAATGGGCAGACTAGGTGTGCCAAGCAGTCCTTGTCTGCCATCAAATTCTGTTTCTATTTTTCTGTGCTTTTGATGTCACCGGACCAGTCTTTTGAAACTCTTTTCCAGCTTTTGTGAGGGAGGCCATGATGGTCGAGAGGTTCAAAAGGGATGTAAAGGCTCATTTATTTGGCTTGGCCTTCCCTGATGAACCTGACGGACCAAAGCTGATTTAATTTTAGATCTTATTTATCATATTTATTGTTTTAATAGTTAAATGTATGCTGTATGTGTTTCTATAATTTTTTATTTCCCTACCTGCTTTTATGTAAGGTGCCTAGAGACTCAGGGATTGGGCACCGTATAAAAAATGTGTGCTTTGCATTGCCTTTTACAAGCCCCTAACCTGTAGAATCAGGATTTATTAGTTATTAATTTTTTTTAATGACACAACTAAACATAGGTCAAGAAGGCATCTATTTTATCAACTGAAAGGCGTTAAGCAGCTCTCTTACTGTGCAGCTGTTTCACATGTATTAAGGAGACCCAAAACAAGACTCAGATTGCATAGTTTAAGTCGGATTAACAAAAAGAGAGAAGGAAAAGGAGGAAGGTGATTTACCAGAAAGTTGAAGGAGAAGGCTCGTCCAGCCATGTAAACGCAATCCCCAGATCTTGGGACTCTGATGGTGGGCAGGCATATACGGGACCAGTAGCTCTCCCAGGTCTGCAGCCATCTTCACATTCCAATTCAGTTCCCAAACAATGCTGCCACTGTATGTTGCTCCAGTCACACAGGGGCAGGCATGGGGGGGGGGCAGCAGGATGAGGCTATTTTTAATTGAATAGCAAATCACACTGACATGCACTCCAGATGGGGGCTAGGGAGTGCTGAGGTTTTGGGCCCTGAAGTGAAGATGGAGGTTCAAAAGGGAGAATCATGGCATCAGCTGCTTGAGTGATCAGACTGCAACAGCAGCAGAAATTAAAGGTGTTCATCTGCCACCCAATGACTGCATGCTTGCTTACATGGCATAGTACTGTGTAATAGGCATGAGTGACTTTGGTACAGTATAAGCAACTAAGAAAAAAAAACAGGACAGAGAATAGAGGATCGGGGGTGAAACTAAAGCTGCTCAGCTGCTTGCCAGCCAGCTTTATGCAAATGAAAGTATTGAAGTGCTCTCTCATTGGAGCGCTTCAGTCCTTTTAAGTACATATTTACGCCCATGAAACTGTGACAACGATCATCCTCTGCTTTTGTTGTTATTGGTCTGTAAGGAATGAGCCCAATGTAGATTGTTCTGCATAGGGCTACTCCATGAAATACCTCTGAAATGCCATTCCCAAAAACAAAATGTTTCATGTGCATGCTCAAGGAAACAGAAAAAATTCTGCTAATCTGTGTGTAGAGATGCAGTGAATTTAAATTCCGCCAGTGAAGTGAACGAGAAGTGGGGACTTTGCATTGCCACTCCACTACGCGGAGTGGGCAATGCAAAGTGCTCACTCCACAGAGGGAAGAGTGACCAGTGGGGGTACCACAGGGATCAGTGCTGGGACCGGTCCTATTCAACATCTTCATCAGTGACATTGCGCAGGACCTAGAAGGCAGAATTTCACTGTTCGCTGATGACACAAAGCTCTGTAACAGAGTAGATACACCAGAGGGTGTAGACAGAATGAGAAGGGACCTGCAGAAACTTGAAGAATGGTCAGGGGTTTGGTAGCTGAAATTCAATGCACAGAAGTGCAAGATAATGCATATGGGGCACAAAAACCCTAGCACAATATATCAGTTGGGGGGTGAGGATATAGCATGCACCAAGCAGGAAAGGGATCTTGGGGTTATCATCTCTGATGACCTCAAGGTAGGGAAACAGTGTGACAAGGCAGCAGGTAAAGCAAATAGGATGCTGGGATGCATAGGCAGGGGCATCACCAACAGGAAAAGGGAGGTCATAATTCCACTATACAAGACACTAGTGAGGCCCCACCTGGAGTACAGTGTGCAGTTCTGGAGACCTTACCTCGTGAGGACATGACAGGGTAGAGAAGGTTCAGAGGAGGGCAACAAAGATGGTGCATGGATTGCATCTACAAGTCCTATGAGGACAGGTTGAAGGAACTGAACATGTACTCCCTGAAGGAGAGGAGGACAGAGGATATGATAGAGACATACAAGTATCTTACAGGGAGGAACAGGGTGCAGGAATACACTATTTTAAACGAAAAATATGTTCCAGGACTAGAGGCATGGGATGAAGTTGGAGGGAGGACGATTCAGAGGAAATGTGAGGAAGAATTTCTTCACAGAACGGGTGGTGGACAAGTGGAACACCCTGCCAGAGGAAGTGGTGGGGGCTGAAACAATCATGGTATTTAAGAATGCATGGGATAAACATAAAGGAATTCTGGAGGTCAGGGGTAAGGGGCAACAGACTTCTAGAAAAACATAAACTGAACTTACAAGCTCAAATAGGCACACTGGGTGGGCCATAGGCCCTTATCTGCCGACACTGTCTATGTATCTATGCTTTGTCATTACCACTTTGTGTTATGGCGGAATGGCAATGTGAACTAAGACGGAGTCATTGTTTTTAATGGACATTGTGTTCCTCATTATGATTCTAAGGGATCCACTTGGTGTTTCAGATTTGGCAGCCCCCCCACACATCACATGGATTACAGTACTGTAAGTGACATGCTCTTTAGCCAGGCAGGAAGGAAATGAGTCATACAAGCAGACACTTTCACTTTCTCCTGTGCAGACAGGCAGAGAGAGAGGAGTGTGTTTTGTGACTGCTGATACTTTGAGATCAGAGTGAGGAGGAGATTTAAACTGTGATTCTAACCCAACAGCTTTTTTAAAAGCTACATTTTTTTGTCTTTTCTGTACTCTTTTTTACTTAATTTGTTCTCTCTGTAGATTTTATTTTTCTTACCTTTATAAGTAGTTAGTTGTTTGTCTGTGTGACTGTGTGTGTGTTGTGTGACAGGGTGAGTAGTGATTGTTTTGACTGAGGGAGCACAGTAGGAGAGATGGACCAGGGTGAGGGAATGTCTGGTGTGAGGGAAGCTCTGGGAGAGCATGATAGGGGTAGTGGACAGTGTCGTACTGTGCGCATGCATGGGGGGCAAGGGTGCTCATTCCTGTTGGACTGTTTGAAACTTCTGAGTGATCCTCCCCCCCCCGGAAGCAGAACCAGCACCGCCTCCTGACTCTGAGGCAGTTGAACCGCCACCACTACCAAGTCCAGCACTAGGTCCTCTGGAACAGGATGTGCCTGTTCTTCCGTGCCCAGGTGTGAATTCCATCCCTGTTCAGCACCTTGACCAGCCAGTTGCTAGCTCATCTGGCCCTTCCCAGTCTGTGCCTTATTCTCCCTGCACCTCCATTGTTTGGCAGCTTTTTGACTGTGTTTGGGGGGACAGCAGTGTGGTCAAGTACCACCTATGTGAGGTGGAGGTGCACCGTGGCCCCCGGGCAACTCACCTGGGAACTGGGGGTCACCACACCCATATGCTCAAACATCACCAGTTGGAATGGCAGGCTGCCACAGAACGGACCATGCCTGCACCAGCTGGCCATTCTGTGGCAGAGGGTGCAGTTCTGCATGGTGGCATCCCTAAGAAGAGGAGGGCCACAGCAGCACCTGCTGCTCTACCAGCACCCCCACCACCACCACTACCACCAGCAGGTCAGTCTGTAAAATGTGTGGACCCCAAAAGAACTGCTGCTTGATCACCATGGGATCCCACATTAGTTTTGTTTCCTCACACCATGTGCCCCCCCACACCTTCCTTGCTGTGTCACAAAATGTATTCCTCCACCATCCCCGACCCTTGTAAGTAATTATGCCCTTTTTTTGTTGTCTTCCGTATGTGTGACACTTTGTATTTTGGCCCCCCTTCCTTCTGTTAAGTGTCTGTGTGTGTCTCAAGTGTGTGTGTGTGGGTGCTGTTTTGGTGCCTCATTTTTCTGCATCCCCAAAATACATTTGTCTTGTGTCCAGAAAATTGACAATTGGTAACAAAGTGAAATGTGAGCATTACAGCACATACAGAGTCCCCCAGAATTAATGACATACTCAGTCATGCGTGCAGTTGTCACACAGAGTCCACAGATTTTTTCTGCATGCCCAAAATTCATCTGTCCTGTGTCCAAAAAATTGACAAGTGGTAACAAAGTGAAATGGGAGCATTACAGCACATACAAAGTCCCCCAGAATTAATGGCGCACTCAGTCATGCACGCAGTACTCACAGAGTCCCCAGATTTTTTCTGCATGCCCAAAAATGTAACTGCCTTGTGTCCAGAAAATTGACAAGTGGTGATGAAGTCAAATGTGAGTGTTACACCACATGTAAAGTCCCCCAGAATTAATGGCACACTCTGTCATGTCTGCAGTATTCACACAGAGTCCCCAGATTTTTTCTGCATGCCCAAAATGCAACTGCCTTGTGTCCAGAAAATTGATAAGTGGTGACGAAGTCAAATGTGAGCATTACACCACATGCAAAGTCCCCCAGAATAAAATGATGACCGTGAGCAAACTGTGGCTGGTCCAATGTGTGCTGCAATTCCAGCAAATGCAATGTGATCATCTCAGCCAGATGGAAGGGTGATCTTTGTCTGTACACTAATAGTAGCCTTGGTAAGTTGATATATATATAGATATATATTTGTGTATTTTTGGCATGGACATGTACTCATTGTATTGTTTTGTCTCACAGGTCACAGATACTGGTTGGTGTGCACATTCCAGTGCTCGATGAGAACTTTTTGCATAGAAATTTGAAATCGATAACTCTCAAGCAAATGAAGGTAAGTATTTTTTGGGGGGGAGGTGGGGGAAGCACATTTGCAGGTTTGTCTCTAAGGTTTCTTATTTGGTTACTTCTTCATAGATTTCATCTGCATCCTTCTCGAGTCTGGTTGTTAGTGATGGTCATGGTCATTGAATGAAACGACATCTGCGTGTTGCATGTCTGCCCCAGTCTGGGGGGGGGGGCTGATGTTGAAGAACTTCTTTGGATAAGGCCACTTTGACACAACAACAAAACATCTGGAAGTTTCCTAAATAAAGAAATGAATGACTTCTTACAAGCTGATTGTAATTTGTCCCTGGTTCTCAATTTCAAGTCAAGTTACATTTCAAAACCACATCTTGTCAAGTAACACAACCTGTGTGCAACTTTTTCAATACTGTCATGGTCATGGCTGCACGGCTGCAAGTTCAGAATATGATATCTTGATATGATATCTTACAGAAATAGTTTTAGTGATGTACACGTCACCTAGTTTATGAATTGCACTCAGTCGCATTTGCTGCAGTCTTTTAAAAAAAAAATTGAATGGATGAAATAAACTCTTGTTACTTACCAGTATGGATTTCAAATGGATATTCTATAGGTTCCTGTGTACGGTACAGCTGCAGTACCATTCATACCGACTTTCAGTGAAGGAGAGTTTTTTTGTTAACCTGTAAGAAAACAAAATAAGTTTACCGTATGTGTTTGACCATTGTGGCTCAGAAAAGCTACAGAAAACAAAACATACAGCTAAAGGAAGTTAAATAGCATAAAAAACATTAGTACACATACTCACTTTATAATTTAAATATTAAGAGAAGCTTTATGCCTGTGGCTGATGGACGTGGTCTTCTGTTTGACTCCCTCTGCCTTGGCATGGTAAATGTAAATGTAATGGGGAAATATTGTCTTAATGACACTGGTGGTGGGTGCTGGACTGGTGGTGATAGCTGCGGACCATGATAACATTCTATGTTATATCTTCCTGCATCTGGTGGTGGTGGTAGTGGCTACATCATTCCTGGTGGTGGTGGTGGTCTGGGGGGGGCAGACAAACTCATGCTCAGTGGTAACAGTGGCTAACATCAGACCCGGTGTTGGTGGTTTGGGGGGCAGACAAACTCATGCTCATTGGTGGCAGTGGCTAACATCAGTCCCGGTGGTGGTGGTCGGGGGGTGGACAAACTCATGCTCAGTGGTGGCAGTGGCTAACATCAGTCATGGTGGTGATGGTGGTCTGGGGGAGAGACAAACTTGTGCTCAGTGGTGGCAGTGGCTAACATCAGTCCCAGTGGTGGTGGTCTGGGGGGGCGGACAAACTCATGCTCTGTCAGTGGTGGCAGTGGCTAACATCAATTCCAGTGGTGGTGGTCCGGGGGGTGGACAAACTCATGCTTAGTGGTGGCAGTGGCTAACATCAGTCCCGGTGTTGGTGGTCTGAATCCAGGGGGGCACACCGCCTTTTAACAACTTCAGTTAAAATCTGCCAACATTAACCACATCATTATCCTCATAAAGAAAGCTGCCCTCACAGTCATCTATGTTTGAAGTCTGACCACTGGGAAATTCTTTCTCCATTGAGTTGTCATCTATGTCACTGGTGGTCTGTTTCATGCTGCCACTGCCAGTGCCACCAGGATGGTCCATTTCCACATCACCAGAACTACCATGACTAGGCCAGGGAACAAATACCGAGGTTGCAGTCTGTGCTGATATGTGCCTCTCATTCATTTTTATGAATGCTAGCAAACTAACATTTGCAGGAGAGAGGCTTGTCCGACGATCCCTGACTATTGCCCCTGCTGAGCTGAATACCCTCTAGACATGTACACTGGAGGGTGGGCATGTAAGGTACTTCAAGTGCCACTGCAATCAGCTCTTGCCATTCACTGACCTTTCCACTCCAGTACAAAAGAGGATCATCAGTTATTGTCAGATACCTGTTTTCAGACAAATATGACTCAACCATTCTCTGTGCCGCACTAAGTCCAGTGGTTAATGCATCATCCTGTTCTCCGTAATCATTTATTTCACAAATCCCCACTTGGGACAAAGCCTCCCAGAGTGGGTTGATGCCAGCCACTTTGGATGACAGACCACCTGGAACTGCAGCCCCCTTCCCCTTGCAGGATATGCTTGACGATCCTCCCGGTACACCTTCAGCTGGATTATGTTGCTGAGGTTTGCTGACCTTGGCACGTGACTTCTGTGCCCCATGAACCAAGCGCACCAGTTGGCCACTGATATTTTTTACCTGTTCTGGAGGGAGGCTCCAGTACTGATGCAATTCCACGTTTATATCGTGGGTCCAGCATTGATGCTATGGCAAAGTTGTCACTATGCTGAATGCTCAAAATGTGATGATTCTGGTCGAATACTGTCAGCATGTGTTGCAGCAACATACTGCTAGCACTGTCTCTGACAACATCCAGGCCATGCTGTACATTCACCAATGTCTGCCTCAGCACCTGCAGCAGTGGAATTGATTGGCTAATGGAAGCAGACTTGCCACTCACTGCCTGTGTGGCATGTTCAAAAGGCTGCAAAAATGTTATTACAGAGTCCAAGAGGCACCTCTGTTCAGTCGTCACAGACATGGAGGCCCCAGAACTGCCAAGGCTAGTGTGCATCACAAGATATTCTGAGATGGCTTTGTATTGTTCATGCAACCTCTCTGCCATGTATAAAGTGGAGTTCCATCGGATGATAACTTCCAGCTTCAAGCGGTGCTAAGGGAGGCTGTTTTGCATCTGCAACTGCTGTAGTTGGTCACGGGCCTTTGCAGATCATGAAAAGTGAGAGCAGATACGGCGTGCAACGGTCAGTATTTCCTTTACATCAGGGTGTTGCAGAAACTCCTGCACCACAAGATTTAAACAATGGGTCATGCAAGGAACATGAAAAAAAACACCATTTGTGATGCATTTCACCACATTTGACCCATTGTCACTTGCTATGAACCCAGCTCTCAGGGACAGGGGATTCAGCCACTTGTCAATTTCAGTCAGTACTATGTCCAACATGTTTTCACCAGTGTGTGAACAGGTCACATTGTGCATAGCAATCATTGCACGCTGTCGAATTCCTGGAAGATTGCTACCACAACAATCCACCTTACTGCACTGATTATTCACACTACCAACATCACAAACAACCCCCGGTACCTGCGCCCAGTGTGCAGTTACACACAAATATCAACTCCCCAATGTTTTGTCACTGGTCCACATATCCATACTTAAATGGATGAATGGAGAGGAGGAATGTTGAAGGGCATGTCTTACTGAGTCGGACACAGTACGGAAGAACTCGGGGACAGCATGGGTCGAAAAGTATGTCCTGGATGGGACTTTTCATTTTGGACAGGCACGTGCAGCAAACCACTGGCACCCAGAATTCTCCACAAAGGAGAAGGGCAAAAGATCAATTGCCAGCATTTCAGCTACAGCAGCATTAAGTTCATGTGACACTGTATGATTGGGGGGTACTTCAGCTTATACACAAAAACACTCTGTGACGTGGGCTAACTTAAACATTTTACACGGGGTGTGTTGACAAATAGTTCTGCTCTGCAAATGGCAAGGGGTGGAGTGTGGACGTTTGATGAAGACGGTTGCACATGTGATGATGACAAACCCAGAAATGCAGTTATTTTGCCAGATTTGCCAACCAAGGTTGATGTACCACTTGCACTAGACATACTGCATTCACCCCCATCACCAACAAAAACTGCTACTCTCACCAGCACTGGACAACATTTCAAAATCATTACGCTCCTCCACCTCATCATGCCTGTAGTAATCCTCTGATCTTATTTCCTCACTACTGCACACGTTTAATTTCCTACTGGACTTAACACTCATGGAACAGGATAACATGCTCATTATGGTTGATGACAAGGGTGAATGCCCCACTGTGGTATTAGCTGCCATCTTGTGCTGGGTCCACAGTGCCTTGTGCCTATTCTTATGATGTGTATGCTGTCCTCCTGTGCCCAGATGGCTCCTGTTTTTACCTCGACTCACACGCTCATGGCAAAATTGGCAGATTGCAACTGACTCATCATTTGAATCTTGAACAAAAAAATCTCAAACAAGGGATTGTGATGCTCTATTTTTAACATATCCATGATGCTGCTTATTGAACTCCGTTCTTTTAAGCATTGAAGTGGGGGGGAGGCTACATGATGTTTTGAGCACTGCACACCTGGACTGCAACTGACCGCCACGACTACCTATCATTATTACTGGGTCATCATCATCATCAACTGAAACTGGTAAATCACAAGTTTTTACAGGGGGTGGAATTAATGCAAACAGACTCAGACACAGCCACCTTAAATTTCTTTTTCTCCAGTTCCCAACTGGGGTCAATTTCATCATCATCATATTCATCAGCATCACACAGATCCACATCTTCTGCTTGGATACTGGCATGATCTCATCATCAACACCACCATCACCTGATATTTTTTAAGCACACTGTGAATCACTGCATGGAAAATGCATGACATGAACTGCGGTGGGCTAAATACAACAGTGTATGCTATCATTGACATGATTATCAGAATCCTCAGGTTCAATTACTGGGATGTTACTGGGAAGTATGACATCATCTACACTGCCACTCACTTGCATTGCTTCACACTCCACTATATTTTGGGATACGGTACACTGGTCAGAATTTGAACTTGAGGCAGCAATACTCATACTACCACCACCAGCAACTGCACTAACACCATGGGCTGGGAAAACATCCATCTCCTCCAACTATGAGTGAAGCTACTGATTGGGCTGTAAAAAACATTGCAGGAGAAATACCTTTATTACATCAGCAATGCACTTTTGCATCTGCGTACTACCATGCCTGCAGACTATCTTTCTGGCAGCAGTGCCATGGCGAGAACCAGCTCTGCTTGCACGTCTCTTTGCAGGCATTTTGGGGGGATCAGAAACAATAGTCTAAACAAATTTAGATTTTGGTACATTCACTTTCTGATTGGGGGAATGCTGGATGTGAAGCCAAAAAAATAACTGTGGCTTCAGCAACAGATAGAGTCGATCATGCAAATTCACAAGTGAAAACACCTTCAGTAACCAGTGGTGCTGAGATTACAAACAATCCAATCTGGAAAAAAATTCCTTTTGCCACTGGGGATGGGGGGAGCACTGACTGCATATTTTTAAGGCAGTACAAGCAGCAAAATAAAGAACAGATACCACGATGGCAGTACAAAATCAGGTAGCTGCAGTGGATAGCAGGTTCACACTGCTGCACCTGCAATTACACTGTGGCACAATAAAAGGTGTATTATTTGATTTCAGGCAACACCACACACACACACACACACAGAGCAGTTTGTCTACAATGGTGAATGAGTAATGCATAGCAAATTGAAAAGTTCAGTAATATGCCACGTATTGTAAACAACCTGAAATTATGAACTGCTGCACCAGATCCACACAACACACAATCAGCAAGAACATTTCAACAATTACTGACAACATTACTGTGTGTACATTAACACAGTCAGTTACATAACAAAAATATAACCAAAAAACAAAGGAATCCCTCCAACTTAAATCTGCCTACATCACAGATGCGCCCCTCCCCGAAAGCACACTTTCACTGTCTTTTACTACATACACTCAGTGTTGTACATTAACATTCAAAATTCACACACAAACAAAAATGCTCGATGATATGAGCACAGGAAGGTTTCCTACAATCGATGAACTAAAGTTTGAGCCCAAAAAAAACTCAAAAACGCTTTTTTAACAGCTTTTAGAAGGTTTGAATCACAGACAGCTCTCAGAGCACACAGTCTCCTACAGCTTCCTACACACACTACCCCAAACTGAGGCTGTGCAGATCAATATAGAGCCCATATGACCTGAAATCCCATGAATCACTGCAAAATTCACATCTGGAGCTTAAAAACAAGGCGAAGTGAGGCAAAATGCATTGTTTTTAATGCACTTTGCCTTAAAATTTGGTGGAGTAGTGGTCTGGGAAGGTGGAGTAATGCAAACTCATTGTTTTCAATGGACTTTGCATTATCCATTACAACGCGAAGTACTCCAATTCATGATGCTGAGTACTCCACGAATCTGCCTTCACTCTGCGAATCACTTCACGGAGTGGATTGAGCCCACTTCTCCCATCACTATCTGTGTGATGGATGGAGATGTGAAGTGTTGAAGAGGTTACCATCACAGTCAGAATACCATAGCAGTAAATGACCTCAGTGGTATGCTACTGCAGTTCATCCAAAACTGAAACATAGCCAAGCAATACGATTACCATTTCTTCCATCACTCTTGCAGGCATGAGTAGTACACACATCACATACTCAGTCACAAGTCATATGCTAATAGGACGTCATCTTGTGAGGCCACATTGGCAGATTCTGTTTGTCAGTGTGGCACCGCTGTGCCTGTGTTGTTGTTCAAATCACATTTTATTTCAGTTGAATTTTCATGAATTTGTGACAAAGATTACTAGCATATTGCCATGCTACTGTCACTGTTGAGTACACTGTGAATAAACATAAACATCGTATCACGTTTCAGTGCCAGTGACAAATATTCTGACATTTTGAGAGGTGATATTGACAGATTCTGTTGATGCCTCTATAGTTGTTATTTGCCATGGTACATTTGTCAGTCACTCATGTGACAAGCCCATGAGGACATATTTATGTGGAAAAAGTCAGAGGCAATGTGCTGAATAATATTATTATGAAATTTAGGGGTGTGATACTAGCAGATTCTGCTGGTGCCTCTGTGGTTATTTGCCATGGTGGATTGTTCAGTCTTGTAACAGGCAATGACAACATAGGTTACTGGTTTTATTCACAAGCAGCTGACGTATTATTATTATGATATTTTAGGAGGTGATGCTTGTTTTTTTGTAGGTGGGGGAAAACAGTGGACAGTCAACTTTATAGTCTACAGCAAGTGATTTTTTTTTAAAACAACACAGTGTCATAAAGAAAATTAAAGAAAAAGGACAATAAGCAATGTAAGACAAAATTGGGGTGGGGGTTTGTTTGTCTTTTAGGGCAGGGGGCCTGAACATCTGGCAACTGTGGAGTTTATAGCACATGCTGGTTTTCTAAATCAAATAGTAGCAAAAAAGATAAAGGAAAATTAATAATACCTGCTCAAACATTTTGAGGGGGTGGTTCTTTTTTATTTTGGGGAAGAGACCTAAATAGTGGGCAACCAAGGAATGTAGAGCAAATCTCCTTTCTTACATGAAAATCTAGTAGAAAGAGAGATGAACAGTGAAGGACAAATGATGTCAGCCAAATATTTTTAGTGTTTTTCTTTTTTATTTTGGGTAGGGAGCCTAAACAGCGGGAAACTGGGACATTTACAGATACTGCTGTGTTTTGATAACACAAGTATTAATACAACATGTTAATCTGAGGGTAAATATTCAGAATCAGAAACCTTTCTCCCACTTGCATCATATGAAGCAGCAATTAAGGACAAATATGTGACATTCATTCCTGGTGACATGCTTCTTTGTTCTGATAACTGCAGATACATACAGTATAATTATTATGTTACATCACCAGACAATATGGGTGCACAACTGACGGTGAGAGTAGTGGAACATATTTTATATCTCATACTCAGGAGAACTCAAACCCCTCAGTTGTGTCTTTGTCATCAGATGGAACTGGCAGACACTCCTCTTCCTCTGAAGATTCCTGCTGCAAATCACCTTCTTCAGAAGGATCATTATATCTTGCAGAAGACAACTTGTACTGGTGTGTTAGGAAATGTGTGTTAATTTCTATAAATCTGAGGTACTCTATATTCTTGTCAGAGGGGTAACGTCACCAATCAGGGACAATGGCACCAACAGCACTAAATACCCTTTCTAAGATGACACTGGAACAGGGACAAGTAAAAGTAAAGTAAAGTCAAGGTTTTATGGCCCCTGGGGATCTCCATGTTAGCATTTGTTGTGATTTTCTTGTTCACACAATGCCTCCTGTCTTGTATGGCAGTGATATGTCCAGGACCATTGAGTCAGAGAGTAATAACTGCTGCAGCAACAATCTACTGCTAGGAACCTGATATTTTCACTTCAACTACATAACTCAAATCCAGATATTCTTTTTTCTAGATATGTATGTCTAGATCTAGGCAGCAGAAGACAATGTTTTGTTTTTAAATCTTTTAATTTTATCAGACTACACACAACCATTAAAAAAGTACACAGGCTGGCCTGGTGGCGCTGAGGGTTGAGGCATTGGTGCCTTACCTTACACCACGCCGGTGATCCGGGTTGGGGAATGGACTCAGGTTACCAGGGGGTCAACAGGGGAGGAGAGGATTGAGCATCCATAGGGACTGCTCAGGGGGGATGGCTCAGGAGCAATGTGAGGAAGTATATTTTCACAGAGAGGATGGTGGACACATGGAACAGCCTTCCTGAGGAGGTTGTGGGGTCTAAAACTGTGGGAGAATTCAAGAATGCATGGGACAGACATAAGGCAATTTTTGTGGGGGGTAGGAAGAAATAGTCTGTTGGTTAAATAGGATCTGCAGCTTATCCTCTAGGTAGGGAAATGGGCAGACTAGGTGGACCAAGTGGTCCTTATCTGCCATCAAAGTCTATGTTTCTATGTTTCTACTGCTCTCCTCTCCTTGGGTGGGTAGCTGGGTTGCATCGCTCTGCAGTGGCACTCGGTGGAGACCAAGAGCACTGCATGAGCATTGACACAGGGGGACGAAAAATTGAAAATCATCCCAGATTGGCCAGAATGATGGCAGCCAATCTGCCGACACCACCGATGAACCCCTGAGGAGCCTGACCACCTCAGCAGTGCCATGGAGCCAAGAGAAAGAGTGTGATGGCTGCCCCACAGGTGCCTTCCCCCTCAGAGGATGGGGACCCACTCAGCAAAGGGTTACACTGAGCTACCCAGGGTCAGCTGCAATCTGAGGTAGGGGGGTCCAAGGGATAATAGGGGGATGTTGGGGAACGTGGCTGCCTGAAGGAAAATGGCAGATCCAGGGCATGTAGGAGGGGATAAAGAAATGATGCAAAAAAAAAAGTACAAAAATCACTCTAGGTCACAACTGCTACAATTAGTGAAGAATCTAGCTGTTTCCTTACACAATAACCAATTCAATTATCCCTCAGACATTTGCCATCTGTACTGTAAATGTGGCCTTCATTAGTGCTCCCCTGACAAGGAGAGTTAATTAACGTCACATCTCTGCTGCTGTAAATTTGAGTAGAAATTAGTGGTTCTGGCCATATCACTGTCACATGGGGCAGGAGACATTGTAGGAAAAAGAGGAGTCATTAAGAATGCTAATATGGAGATCTTCAGGGACCATAAAACCAGCAATCATATTTAGAAAAATTCCTTTCAGCAAATAAAGGGAAGGCCTTACTAGGAGTACACCAACAAATCAAAACACTCTGCACAATATTTTATTTATAAACTTTGACTTTAGTTTTCTTTAAATAATCATCAGAGCTGCAAGAGCAAGGTAGATTTCATGTTTAGTTTATCAATACTCCAAAAGGTCATCATCAACTCTCAGCTGATCTGGATCATTCAGATATGACTGAACCATATGGGTAGCAGACATCTGAACTTGTGTTTTGCCCACAGTTGGTTGGCTTGTGGAAACATCATCCTGATACAACATTGACCAGAGAGGGTTTATGCCATTGCCATGTGAGGATGATGGGGCAGCAGCAGATGCAGTAGAGGAGGAGAATGAGGAGAAGTCTTTTAGATGGACTATTGTTCCTTCAGGTTTGTTTCTCTATCCCAAGGGTTGCCTTCTCTCTGGATGCATTACCATCAGTCAATTTTGCACTTTACTTTGAAGAGTCACAATACAGTGATCTACATCAGACTTCCCACCTGGAAGATGTTCCACCATGCCATGCTTGTACTGTGGATCTAACAAGGTGACCAGGATGTATGCCTCAGAAGTGTTAATGTGAATCACCCTAGGATCATCATCAAACAGATTCATGATCCAGTCAACCAGATCTACTTCCACAGTCTGCCAACAATTCAGATTGCTCCCTGACATTAACCAGTGCCTCGTGGTGTACATGTAGTAGTAGTATAATCTGGTTCAGACTAGCATTTTCAGAGCTAACAACTTCTGTAGCATGTTCACATTTTGGAGGAACTGGATGACACTATCCATCCACATCCACTCAGATGGACTCAGTGACATGGCTATCTGTGTTTCACAATCAAGCATTTGCTTAAGATAGTCACTAATCAGCTTATGCAGCTTGAATAGCCTCTCATGCATGTAAGGCATTGGGTTCCAGTGTGTCAGGACATAAAGCTTTAGCCTGTGTTGTGGAACTCCATTGGCTTTCTGTAGACAGCTGAGCTCTGATCATGCCAGTAAGGAGCAACTGAAACGACTGAAGATTTTGTGACTGATAATCAGTGTGCTAATGAGTGTTGGTTTTATGTGATAATGGTGATTCCTTTATGTTGCCAACCACAAACCATGAACCAAAGAGCACCCAATGCCAAAAGGGCAAGCAGAATAACACTGACCACCGTAAACAGTGATGGTTGCTTACTTCTCCACTCATGTGCAATAAAAAAATTGTTTTTATGCGGGGGGCTATGCCACCACACACCCCAACTAAAGGGTTACCAACTCCAGGGGGGCAGACTTAGAACAAAATATCAAAAATGCTGTAAGAAAAAATGTTCTCCTGCACCAGGACCCAAATCTGGTTCCATCGACTCCATAGGCAGTGGCTTAAGCCACTTTATCAAATGGCCTGCATGGCAGGGCTTGGCAAAACTATTCCTTATCTCTTATTGTAGCAAGTGCAGCTCACTGTTACACTTTCTCTAACCTACTCCTCAATATTGTGCACCACTCACTCTTACTATGAGCAGTTTTATTGAGTTACTCTTATTGTGCTGCTCAATAAAACATGCTCATATCACTAGACACCCTGAGGGATTCATTACTGAGAAATGCCTTCACAACATGAACAAAGCATGGGACATGATAAAAACAGCCATCAGTGATTGCTTTCACAGCATTCCAAGCACTGTCACTTGCAGTGAAGCCAGCTTTGAAGTCATATGGCTTCAGCAAGGATGTAATGGCTCCATTAAATCAAGTCAGTGTTCTGGCAGATGTATGTGAGCCATGCATGCTCTGCATACTCAGTGTGGCATGCTGATGAGGACCATCACTAGTACTGTCACTTCTCGGAGGGCATATAGACAATGGGCATGACTGCAAGGCATAACCACCAGGGAAATAGGTCCAGTGTGCAGTAATGCACATAAAACTGATAGCAGACAATGGGACACTAGTCAAGATATCTATGGTAAGCTGGATGCTGAGAACTGCAGAGTGGGACAATGCATGTGACAGAATGCAAGCGAGGTCATAATAAAGTGTCACATCAGCCTTGGTGGAGAAATAAGTGCAACTTGGTACTTTGTATTTGGGAGCAACTTTTTCAATGAGTTGTAGAAACACAGGTTTCTCACTAAAGGAATATGGCAGCAGGTCTGTTGCCAGCATCTTTGTAGCAGCAGTGTTTAGCTCTTTTGACACATGGGACCATATTTTAAAAGGGAAAACTATGACTCATGGTGCATACACCAAACTGGGATAACGCAAATGACACCTTGCATTAAGGTTCATGGTGATCCTGATTTTCAAACACTGGCTTCAACAACATCAGGATGCTGTGCGCCAACTCTGCTGTGCACCCAACCCAGCCTGTGCCACCCTTCTGCCAAAAGAACTCCTGCGCCAGGTCGTAAGGGGGCTTGTGACACAGCAAGGCTTCTCCATACCCTTTTTTGGGGGGGTTGCAAGCCCCACTGTGGATGCAGCAAAAACCTCCACTTAGACCAGCCAGGAAGTGGTCTAAGTGGATTTGCACCAGCACCACACACTGCAGCAGTTTGGGGGGTTTTGAAAGTGGGGGTCTGGTGGTAGAAGGGGCATGGGGTGCCCTAGGACTGAGGATGGTAAAAGTTTTGGAAGCTGGTGTTCAGGTTTGGTATATGTGTAGATATACAGAACAGTAAACAGTGCTGTGTACAGTAACTATGGTGACCATATATGTGGCTATTGGGTGGCTGGAAAATCATTACATTTTAAAAGCTGATATTATCTGCACTTGATATTGATAGCTTACAATTAGTAAATCTGATAGTAACTATACCCAAGAGGTATCGTGGCAACAGCAGGCATGATGGAGAGTGCTGTGGCACCCAGTGGGTGCCCACTGTCACCCACGGCACCTCCTAGGTATGGTTGTCATCAGGTTTGCTGATTGTGGGCAAAGACATCATCAGTACACTCAGGGAGTTGAATGCATAGTAACAGAACTGAGTTTGCTGTGAGTTAACTGAACCAAAAGTGCCCTCAACATTTACCTTGCCCAAAGACTTCATCATCTCACCTTTGTTTGTACTGACCAGCATACTCACAGAGTTTTTTAAAAGATCAATATCAGTGGGTTTTTAACATTTCAGCAACTTAGCAGCTACCATTTCAGATCCTATTATTTGAGGTAGCTCCTTCAAGTTTAGTCAATCTTGTAAACCAGGGAATACAAAAACAGCACCTTCCTTTTTCTCTGGGTTGGTGCTTACTGAAGCTAAAGTTGAGCTCCTAACATCAGTCAGCAGTTGTACTTCCCCAGAACCAGATAAACCAGTAAGAAAGCAGTTCAGTGGTCCTTTATGAGTCGGTGTTTTGAGATCCAAAGATGAAGAATATTTCTTCCTCTTCTGCTGCTCCTTTTTCAGAAATTCTTGTGCTTGCTTAGATAAACGTGGTGGCACCATTTTGTCATGGCAGGATTAATAAAGAAAGCTTTGAAATGAAGCTACCAGAAGAAGATCATTAGCGTGGCTTCCTATCCATCTCCATCTTGGATCTCCCCAACTGGCTTATTGCTTACTTATTGTTATTATACATTAATACAACACTATGCATGCCACATTTGATTAGTATTTTAGTAGTTAAAATGAACATAGCGCTATATGCAGTATGTCCACAGTAACCCAATGGAGAAGTATTTTCATAGACACCTCCCCATTTGAAGTGTAGTTTATCAAGAACCAAAGAGAAGCCCATGCTAGTTTTTATGTATTTCAATATAGGTAGACAATGGATGAGAAATGCCAAATCTGGTGTCAGTCTGGGGGGAGTGAAATTGGCAAAAGTTACAAACAATTAGCACACTGTGCATTTTAGCCTTTCTGTGCAAGAACCTTTTCAAAAATTGATATCTGTTATTTCTAAACATGGGACACACTGATTCTAATATATAAAAATATTATATGGTACAGAATATGAGAAGGACTACATATGTAAAATTAATTTGATTTGCCATAGTTAACAATGAACAAAGCAGTATATTACATGCTGATAATAATCATCACCCCCTCAGAAACAGCTTGTGAAAATACTGTACAGCTCTTGAAAAATTTGACAATGTTATATTCATGTACTGTACTCCAATGTTTTAATAGTTTTTCAAAATTCTTTATGTTTACAAAATTGTTCTAATATTTAAATTGGGTATTTTTCATTATTTTACCTTAAGTCATTTAAGGAAAGGAATACTGCTCATTCAAATGTGCTGAATATTCAGAGGGTATACAGTAAGTGGTGTAAAAGCAACTATCCTAAAACAATATGTATGCTCAGTATTTATTGAAGAGAAGGTAGGGCAGGGCCCACAGCTCAGCACCATGGACAAAGGGGGAGGGAGGTGAGCACTAGTCCCTTCACAAAAGAAAGGGTCCTACAAAAGCTCAATAAGCACATGGTGAACAAGGCAATGGGACCTGATGGCATACATCCCCGGGTGCTAAAGAAGATAAGGGTGGAACTAGCAGAGCCATTATCAGAACTGTTTAGTGAGTCTCTGAGTACAGGAGAGGTCCCAGAAGACTGGAGAAGGGCTCATGTGATCCCGCTCCAGAAGAGTGGTAGCAGGGAGGAGGCAGGGAACTACAGACCAATCAGTCTTACCTCAGTAGGGGGCAAGATTATGGAGGCACTTCTTAAGGAAAGGATAGTGCAACACCTGGAATCCATAGAAGCACAGGATCCAAGACAGTATGGGTTTACAAAAGGAAGGTCCTGTCAAACTAATCTCATAGATTTCTTTGACTCGGTAATCAGAGTGGTGGACCGAGTGGGAGCAGTTGATGTCACCTACCTTGACATCAGCAGAGCTTTCAATACTGTTCCACATAGAAGATTGATTAATAAGCTGGGTAGGCTCGGGGTGTGTCAGAAGTTGGTCAACTGGGTGGCAAACTGGTTGACAGGCAGAAAACAGAGAGTGGTGGTAAATGGTATACAGTCAGAAGAGATGCAAGTCACAAGTGGGGTACCTCAGGGATCAGTCCTGGGGCCAGTTCTCTTCAATATCTTCATCAGTGACATTGCAGATGGACTGGAGGGTAAGGTTTGTCTGTTTGCAGATGACACCAATATCTGCAACAGAGTAGATGATCCAGGTAGGGTGGGCAGAATGAGAAAAGATCTGGATAAACTAGTAAAATGGTCAGAAGAGTGGCAACTGGGGTTTAATGCAAAGAAGTGAAAGATCATGCTCATAGGGAAGAGAAACCATGAAGCCACCTATAGGCTGAGAGGGGAGTAGCTGGCAGTCACAAGTGAAGAAAGAGACTTGGGTGTCATCATCACCGATGACCTGAAATCATCCAAGCAGACCAATAAAGCAGTAGATAAGGCTAGGGGGATGGTAGGGTGTATTAGTAGTGGCATCACAAGTCGGAAGAGGGCAGTAATAATCCCTTTTTACAAGACACCGAATAGGCTCCATCTGGAATACTGCTTGCAGTACTGGAGGCCACACCTTCACAAGGAGATTAACCAAATTGAAGCAGTCCAGAGAAGGGCAACAAAAATGGTGCAGGGACTGCATCAGAAAACATATGAGGACAGATTAACAGAGTTCAATATGTATACCCTAGAGCAAAGGAAGGAGAGAGGTGATATGATTGAAACATTCAAACACCTTAAGGGCATTAAGAAGGTGAAAGAGTCTAACATGTTTAAATATAAGAAAAATAGCAGGACAAGAGGTCACAGCATGAGATTAGAGGGAGGCCAATTAAGGGGTAATGTGAGGAAGTTATTTTTCACAGAAAGGGTGGTGGGTGCATGGAACTGCCTACCTCAGGAAGTGGTGGATATGAATACAGTGCAGGGCTTCAAACAGGCATGGGATAGGCATAAGGGAGCAATACAGATGAGTATGAATAGATAGGCAATTGACAGAGCGAAGGCCAATGGCACATTTATAAGATAGAAAAAGAAATGGGCAGACTGGATGGGCCTTATCTGCTGTCAACTTCTATGTTTCTATGTAACTAGGAAAAAACAAACTCTGCCCAGAGCCAATAGGGCTGCAGCCAAGGAATTTAGGGTAAAAATATTGAATATTTGTTTTTTAATACTTTTACACCAAGTTTTTAGCATAGCCTTGTTATGACCCTGCTTCATGAAGAAGGGCAGAGAAAATGTTCATCTCTTGGCCTAAAGATGATTTTTTGCAGGGACTGCAAAATCAGCTTTCAGGACACAGAAACACATTTTGGGTAGGAGTTGAAAAATGGCAGCTGTCACACTAACGAGGTGCTGTAAAGAAATGGTTGTGTTGTAAACTTTAGGTAAAAATATTCAAAATTACCAAAGTTATGAGCCTGCATTTGTCAACTTCAATGTAGGCTAATAACTTTATGTTTTTTAATATTTGTACACCAAATTTTCAACATTGTCTTCTTATTACACCACCTCATGAGCAAGGGCAGAGAAAATTTTCATCTCCTGCCTGAAAGATGATTTCATGCAGGGACCATGAAATCATCTTTCCAGATGTAAAAAGAAAAAAACATTTTGGCCAGTGTTTGAAAAATGACAACTGTTACATTCATGAGATGCTGTAAAGATATGGCTATGTTGTACATTTGGTGTAAAATATTTAAAATTACCAAAGTTATGAGCCTGTGTTCACAAAATTCAATGTAGGCTCATAACTTTGTTGTTTTTTTTAATAATTGTACACCAAATTTTCAGTGTAGCCTTCTTATGACCCTACCACATGAACAAGGGCAGAGAACATTTTTTAACTCCTACCTGAAAGGTGATTTCATGCATGAACCACAAATCCCCTTTTGGGACAGATCTGCCTTCTGACAGTCTAGTTGTTCATGAGACAGCATCACAAAGAAGACATGTTGAAAAGTTGAGCCAAAAATATGCAACAATGCCCAAGTTATGCCACTAAGTTCAAAATCACATTGAAATACATTGAACCGCATGCCTATTTCTTCAGTTCATGGTCCGACTTTGAAGAATGAAGACATGTTTGTGGTCCAGAGAGGATTACAGTGTTGGACCACCAATGGGTATGTAAGGGCTTGGGGGGGTGCAGGGTGGTGGGTGCTGAGTGTGAGGGTCAGGTGGGGGGACAATAATGACACAAAAGACATTGATGGACTGTTTTCTTTGTACAGAATGAAAAAAAGGACAGAGAATTCACAATCTCGACACTGGGGGATCTGGCACCCCCAGTGTCACAATTGTATTTCTGGGGGGAGGGTGCTGAGAGGGAGGGTCCGGTGGTGGGAAGGGAAAAAATTTGAAAAAAAGGTCACCGGGATACAATCATGACACTGGGGGATTGGGCACCCCCAGTGTCATTGTTATGTTTCGGGGGGGTGATGGGTGCTGAGAGGGAGGATCTGGTGGGGGGTATTAATAATTTAAAAAAACTAAATCAATGGTCACAGCAGAATACAGCACAATCCACCATAACCAAGAAGACCACTACATCATTCCTCGCATGATCTAGCAGTCGCGCATGCGTAATACGGTTTGGTGGCCATCTTGGAGAGGGTGCAGTGTGCCATATTCTGCTATGATGACTGACAGACTACAAAGTAGTGTAGTATCACTCCAAAGCAAACAGCAAGCAGAGGGTTTCACAGGTGTGGAGGTGACTTTGTTGCAGCTCCAACATGTTGTTCGGTCAGAAGGAATGCACTGCCAGCTTTTTGATAGCAAGAGGTCTGCAGGGCTACACCCATTGCAACCGTAAATATGTGAAAACCAATACCCTAGTTGGTGCCTCCAACTCCAACACAATTGTACACATAACTGTACTTGTAGCCTGCACCCTATAAACACTCAGCAACTGCATGATATGAGCGACACATTAAAGCAACATTTAGTTTTGTCATTAAGCATTGTATTTAACTCAAACAGAGCACAACAATAATTTTAACATCTGTAGGGTTGTGGATAAGGCAAGGCTGTAGGAGCAGCCACTATCAATGACCAGGACCCAGCATACCTCATCATGAAAGTTAAGTTTGATCTGACATTCAGTGGTCACAACTTATGAACCTTATAGTACATACAGTGTGATGATGATCTCTCTTCTTTCTTTCTCTCTCTCTCTCTCTCTCTCTCTCTCTCTCTCTGTCTCTCTCTCTCTCTCTCTCACACTCTATCTGCTGCCAAATTAAATGAAATACATATTGCAACTATAAAGAGCTCACGGTTGTTTGAAACAGGCAACAAGGAAATAAAATAAATGTATTCCCAAATTGGCTAAACTGCAGCTGTCGCCTTCTACATTTCAACAGCAAAACCGATCTTTTGGCTCTTAGATGCACAGATAGCAAAAAATAATTCAAAAAGTATTATTGCTGCCTGAATGCTTCCTAATGAGATAGTGTACTATAAGTGTTCAGCTAAAGTCTGGAGAGAGAGAGAGAGAGAGAGACAGCCATTTGCCATAACTTTCAAAATTATAATTAACTTCTCCGACCAGATCAGATGGAAACTGAGCAGGGCACTGGCTTCTTATGGGTCCAATAACACAGACATTATGGCAATAATTGCTATTTGTGGCCTTTTTTTTTAATAGACCAAATCATCAGTTATTATTCCTTTTCACTCCAACTGCTTAGAATTTCCATATTAGCCATATTAAATGGACTACCACTGCTACTCCCATTTAGGATGCTGCTGAATGACTGAATAAAAATCAAACAGCCTTCAGTTCAGCTTCCTTTCCTTACCTGTGCTGCTGGCGCTCAGACAGGTCAGTACTTACCATACCATACTGCTCAGTCTTTCTCCTCTATACTGAGCAACTCTCCTTATTGGTGCAACAATTATCCATTGACCATCACACAGTCGCTCAAACACCATGACCTTGCACAGCCTACTGATGACCCTGAGTGGCAGAGGGATCCCCACTGCCTTAGACACTGACTGCTGCACCACTCAAACTTTGCTGGCCTAGGGGGCTGGCCTGCCAGTGCAGCAGATTGATTTCTGCTAGCAACGGTGGTGATCCAGGTTCAGGAATGGACCCTGGAAACCAGAGGGCTAGCCAGGGGAGAAGGATAGAGCATCCAATGGACTGCTCTCCTTCTCCAGGGGAGGGAGACGTTGTGTGCCCCTGTGCTTGAGGGACTCCTGGCGGAGACTGGGGATCCACATGCAACCAGCGCCTTGAAACAAGAGGGGCAGGGTGAATGCTGCAAGTCATTGCATGTCTCCACCCCTGTTAACAGGGGTAATAATCTTGCCAGCCACCATAATGAAGCTCACCCACCTGGTCTTCATTGCTCGTCACCTCTCCAGTGACCTATCTTGGCTCCACTGCAGTGACCAGTTCTGAACCCCACCCTGGTGGAATCCAGGGAGGTAATATCAGTAGTCGTCAAAGTCTTCTCCCGGTGTAGAGGGGGTGGATCAAAGTGGTGGCCCCACCCTGAGGGGTAAGTCAAGGGGTATCAGCGGAGGCATGGCAATTGAGGATGCAAGGCAAGTGAGGGGTATGAGCTGATGGTAAGCAGAAAGGTCCCTCACTGACTGACTCTGGCTTTCACCTTTCTCCATGCCATCCCAGTCATCCCCCAACTCTCACTCACATTGGCCTGGTCTGCTGGCTGCAAAATAATAGTGCTGCACAGATTTTGTGCTCTCCTATTGACCGCTCTCACTATTGCCTCACCAGCCTCGCTCATCACTGAAATCCAGTTTTGCCATGCCACCCAATCTGATTTGCTGGCTCTCTTTTTGTGCATGTGCACTGAAGTCACAGCAAATAGGTGTCAATTTCAGAAAAGGCAAACAATAGGCACAGGAGAGATCACTCCCTTCACAGCGGGGGAGATGGGGAATGTGTGTGCCGCAGCAGGTCACAGACAGAAACTCAAGATGTGCACCCTGGACAAATGAGGAAAAAACAGTGCCAAAACACCCAGACATTACATCATTTACATGGTGCTATTATTGGTGGGGCTGGGCCCACTTTGCATAATATTGCTGGAACCTGGGTCCCATGGGCCCATATAACTCAGCACTTATGGTTGTGATGCCATCTCCTGCTGACACAGCTAGAATTGCACTACCACTGGAACTGTGAGTGTCACTGACTGTGCCATGCCTACTAGCACCTTCCCCAGCACCCTGTGCACCTAACCCTCACAGAGCTTTCAAAGATCCATGAACACTAGCCACACTGGCACTTTTTCCACATCCTCCACACTTTGCATTGCCTGGTAAGGTGTAATTTATTTCTTCACTAAATATCACAATACGAAACAACATAGTACTACAGATAATAACAGTAAGACTATTATGCAATAGCTATTCCAGGAAATGCAAAACTGCAGCAATATGTTTGCATCAGCACTGAAATTAGAGATACTAGTTCTTTTTTCCTTGTAATCAATAAAAAAACTGCAAATTCAGAGTTAAAAAGTCTCAAAATGTGTAGCAGAAGGAACACAGATCATTCCTCTTCAGCAATCACTTAAGAACTGAGAAGCTATGCAGCAAGAAACTGTGTTCTGTCACCTGATGCATCCCTTTGCATCACATGTGACTGCAGAGCTCATGGAATAATTTTAGAGTTTTTGTAGAATTACAGTTCTTAACCATGGAATTCAGCTCACTATGATGAAACGGAACAGGCAGTCAATCCTACAGTTCTGCAGAATTCAACAGAAGAAACCAGAAATGAAAGCAGAAATGGAGGGAAAAACCAAAAAACAAATAGGTTGATTTTCTGCAAGTCCAATAATAGGATTCTACAAGTAGGATGGTTAGAGTCACTATATGCAATTGAAACTTACAGTACCACCTACAGGAACACAAACATGACCATGCATTGCTGGCGGAAAAAATAACCTGTAGAATTATATTGGAAAATGTGGAATAAATGAACCTTTGAAATAAATGGCAAGGAACTTTAATTCTGGAGCTCATGACAATAATTCCACTGTCAGTCAATAAATTTTATTTATTTATTTCATAATTCAGATTTACAACCTTTGAGTCAAAGACTCATTTACAAAGGCACCTCGTCGCAGGGAGGTTAGACAACAATTGGTGGTGGAGTACAACAATGGAGAACATTACAGGTGAGATACAATAAAAGAACACACAAAGCAATTCCAGTAATTCAAAGATGTACAAAGGCTTCAATTAGTTACAATTAGTCTAGTATATAAATAATAAGGTACCGCTAGGGGTTCTAGGAAGAGATACCTGGGGGGAAGGGGTGGTTGCTGGGGGAGAAGGCAGTCTGGAAGGATGTTGTCTGTAAACTGGGACAGGCAGAGCTCTAGCTATGGGCCAGTCAGGGTCATTTACAGCTCCAAGTGTCAATGAGGTGGTTTTGGAGGGCGATTTTGAAGGGGCCGATTTTGAGGATGTTCGTGATATGAGTGGGGAAGGAGTTGTACCAAGAGGGGCTCTGTGGTGGAATGATCTTTGGGAGAGAGAGAGGTCCTGGCTCTTGAGACCTGGAGGGTGGCTTTGGTTGTGCTTCGGATGGTGACCTAGTGGGAGGCAAATTTGAGGGATGCAGCAACCCCCATGGGGGAGAGTCCAAGAAATGATTTTTTTGCCAGTATACAGGTGTGGTAGTGCAGGCGCTCATCAAAGGTGAGTAAGTTCGAAGAGGAGTAGATCTGGCATGTGTGCATTCTGCTGGGGGCACCAGTCAGAAGCCTGCAAGCCTTGTTGATCGAGGTCTGGACTTTGGTGAGGGTGATGGGGTCAGCAGCCGCATAGATAGGGAGCCCGTAGTCGACCAGTGACAGGATGGAGGAGGTGATAGCCAGCCGGAGGATATTCTGAGGGGGGAAGTCTTTGTGGTGGTAGAGGAGTCCAATCCTGGTGTTTATGGCAGTGGACAGGGAATTAAGATGAGAGTGGAAAGAGAGAGAGCTGAGTCGAAGGTGATGCCCAGATATTTGTATGCAGACACCTGTTCAAGGGGGTGTAGGGTGCTGGGGAGGATGAGAAGGGGGGCGTTTCTGGAGTTGCTCTGGGGGTGGGCAAAAAGCATAGATTTTGTCTTCTTGAGATTCAGAACTAAACAATAGTAGAGGAACCATTTTTCAGCTTGGCTGAAGGTGAGTTGCAGAGAGTTCTGGAGGGTGATAGGGTCAGGGTGGGAGGCGATGAGAACCGCATCATTGGCGTATAGGAACATACTGCCCAAGCAGGAGCTAGGAAGGATGTTTAGAAAGAGACTGAACAGTGTGAGGCCCAGGATGGAACCCTGGGGGACACCTGAGTGAACAGGTAGGGCAGCTTATAGGGTACCGTTTATCTTGATCCATTGGGATCTGGCATGGAGGTAACTGGAGAACAAGGCAAGGGGGCCAGATGAGAAGCCTAGCTGATGGAGAGAGTCAAGCAATAGGGGGTGACACACAGTGTCAAAGGCCTTCACAGTGTCAAAGGCCTTAGATAGGTCAATGAACATTGCCCCAGCAAAGTCCCCAGAGTCAAGTGCAGAGTGTATTTGCTGTGAGAACTCTAGGAGGGCTGTGGTGGTGCTGTGTCCAGGGCAGAAGCCGTGCTGTTCTGGACATAGTATGCTGTATTTGGTTGGATATTCCATGAGTTGGGTGGATACTATTTTTTCCAGGGCTTTAGAGAGCGGGGGAGAAAGGAGATCAGTCTGTAGTTATTTGCTAATGTGCGATCTCCATTCTTATGAACTGGGGTAATTTCAGCTGATTTCCAGGCACTTGGGAATTGACTGAGGCACAGAGACCAGTTTAACAGGTCAGTGAGAGGGGCTAGAATGACATCTAGAGTTAGATGGAGAATCCTGGAGTCAATGGGGCGACAGCTGGGGTTGTGGCTGGAGAGGGATTTTAGTAGGAGTGGTTTGGCTTCATGGGAAGATATGGTGCAGAGGAGAAATGGGGGTTGATTCAGGGTGGGGGGTGTTGAGGTAGGGATAGGGTCACAAAAGTGGACAGGAAGGACTGCGCTTAGGTCAAAGAAAGCCATGTTGAGGCAGTCAGCAATATGTGGGGGTCAGTGGTAATAGAGCCATTGACAGATATCTGAGATGGGGGGAGCGAGTTTTTCCATTGCACTCCTTAATATTATTCCAGAACACACACGCAGAGCCCCTGGAGGTGGCCAGGGTGGTTTAGTGGTATTTGGACTTGGCTTGCCTTATGGCCCAGGTGCATTGGTTACGAACTGCATTATAGATCTGTCTGTCCACTATCCTACCTGACTCGACCACAACATGCCAGAGGTTGTCTGGCTGCCTCAGTTGTTGAATAAGGGAAGGGGAAATCCAGGCAGCATTATGTCTTCTGGAATGGGTACTGGTCAAGGGGACAAAGAGGTCACAGGCCTTGCAGAAAGCTCTGGTGAGGTAGGCTTGCACAGTGTCTATATCAGTCGTGAGTGAGATCAGGGACCAGTCAAGTTGGGCTAGGTACTGCTTCAGTCAAAAGCAGCAGTGGGAGGTGACTTTGCACATGGGTTTTTGTGTGAGGGAGGACCAGAAACAGAGGATGAGGAATGGTCACTGAGGGAGTTAGCTAGGACATTAACAGTCTTGATTGTGTGGGGGCGGTTGGAAAGTATTATGTCAAGGAGGAAGCTGGTGTCACTTGACTGGTTAAATCTGGTAGGAAGAGTGACTAATTGAGTTAAGTCAAGGGCAGTGAAGGAGTCCTTTATGTTTACAGCAGTGGAGCCTAGCCAGTTGACTTTGATGTCACCTAGGATGAGCTGCTCAGCTTTGTGGGGCAGGGTATAGAAATAGTAAGGGACTGGATTGCTGGTCCTTGGGCTCATAGGGGTATGTATATAGTGGTAAGATAGAGAGGGCCCCTGCCTGGGTCGGGGAGATTTTTAAGGTGATGGCTTGGTCACCATGACTGAGCTTGGAGGCAGGGAGAGCATGGCTAAAGAGGGAGTCACGCAAGTAGACTGCACATCTGCCACCATGCTTACCAACTCGATTATCTTGGAACAGGGTGAAACCAAGGAGGGAGACAGCTGAGTCAGGGGTTGATGCAGAGAGCCAGGTCTCCACAATGGCAATGATGTCGGGTCTGTGTTGTGTGACACAGCACTCAAGTGTAGCAGTTTTCTTTGGGAGACTGCAGATGTTCATTGAGGCAATGTGGAGGCCACACCCAGCAGGGTGGGGGGGGGTAGAAGACCCAGGACCAGGGTTGGGTTGGACATTCCCGGAAAGCAGAAGAAGTAAGGTGATAAGTCTGAGGAGTGGGCTGCAGTGATTGGGGTTGATACATTTGAGCTGATAAAATCTGGGGAGCAGAGTGTGTGATGAGCCAGATAGGATAGGAGCTCCTAGTGGCAGCTGCATATAACCTGTTAATAGAGGAGTAGACACAGAAAATGCCACTGCTACCAGAGATATAGCCCTCTAGTGGTGAGATGATATAATCTGCTAATGGAAAAGTCAACAGTCAGGGCTAGTACTTTGCAGTATCAGCTGAGCTGTAGCTCATGGAGGATTTCTGAACCACTGTTTAGGTTCAAGAAATTGAGGGGTCCCTGGCCTAGTCAAGGCTAGCTGGACCTCTGAAATAATGTAGAAAAACAGGCTTTTTAAAGGCTGGAAGATGAGACTTGCTACATAAGAAAAAAGAGAACAAAAGAAGTGGGCAGGGACAGAGAGCACAGCACACTGTTTGGGGGTTGGGGTAGACACAGAGTGCAGGCCAGATAGCAGGAGAAGTATTTTCACAGTCAAGGCTCAAAATTCACTTCTAATATAAACTCAGAACTTAAACTGACTGTAAGGATTAAACAAATTATTAAACCCTGGCACATAAATTCAACTAGAGAGACAGAGTGAGATACAGTAGTTAGAGATGTGTTCAGCAGGAGATAGTGAGGGCCACTTGGAAATCAGCTTCCACTGGTACCAAATCCAAAAGTGAGGGCTAGTACCTTGCAGTATCAGCTGAGCTGTAGCTCATGGAGGATTTCTGAAACACTGTTTAGGTTCAACTAATTGAGGGGTCCCTGGCCTAGTCAAGGCTCACTGGATCCCTGAAATAAAATAGAAAAAAAAGCTTTTTAAAGGCTGGAGGATGAGGCTTGCTATTTTTGTTTTTATTTATTTGTATTTATTTATTTATTTCAGTCTAGGATTACAATACCTTTAAGCTGAGGTTCTTTTACAAAGGTTCCATGTCAGCGTGTGCAACAGTCATCATTTTTAATTACAAACATATAATCATTGACTTACAGACATGTAACCAGTACAAAGACTTGAGCTATGAGCAACACAAGGGAAGGAGAGGGGGTGGGTGGGGGAAGTGAGGGTAGGAGATTGAGGGGAGAAGGAGATGCAGTGAGTAAGGGGGAGTACAAGAGGTGGTTGGGGTGGAGTCAGGAGTGGAGATATGGTTGGGAGGTGGGAAAGGACATGAAACAGTACAGCCAGAGCGTCTTGTTGAGGGAATATGACAGGTAAGGTATTATGGGTGCAAAGACTGATTGTAAGTGTTGGGTGCTGGGGCATGTGCAGCTTGAACTGTGGAAATGTTAAGATGGGCAATTGCAGGATACAAGCAGTGAGAGGTGCAGCTTGGACTTGAAGAGGCCGAGTGTTGGAGCGGTTGCTGTGTCGCTGCCAAGAGAGTTGAGCCAGTTGGATGCCCGATATATGAATGATCTTTGTCCTTGGGTTGTGCAACATCGTGGGATGTGTAGTAGATGGGAACTGGATCTCCTTGTAGTGATGTTCCTATGTCTAGGCTTAAGGAAGGCACAGACACCAGGTGGGGCAAGCCCCATTATAATTTTCTTGGCCATGATGCAGATTTAGTATTTTATGCATTTGTCCAGTTGAAGCCGTCCAGATTAGGAATAAAGGTCACATGTGTGGGTATGGCGATGTGAGCCAGTGATGAGACAACAGGCCTTATTCAGGGAGGTCGCGATACGTTTGAGAGCAGTGGTAGTTGCAGACCCATATATGATAAGACCATAGTGTATGATGCTGACAATGGAGCTTTGGATAGCCACTGATAGTGCTTCTGAGATTAGGTGTTTCCTGTGCCAGAATAATATGCCTAACCTTGCATTGGCAAACTTTGCAACATTGCTGATATGGACAGCGTATGAGAGGTGGGATCAAGGGTGATGCTGAGGTACTTGAACGATTGTATTTGTTCTAGGATGGCTCCTTTTTCGGTTGCAATGATGAGGTGGAGTTGCTTGTTTTTGTTGTGGGGGCTGCAGAAGACCATAGACTTGTTTTTTTTTTCTGATTGAGAAGCAGTTTATAATTTAGTAACCAGGATTCAATGGAGGAGAAGGCCCGCTAAAGTTTATTTTGTAATTGGATTGGATCAGGGTCCGAGGTGAGGATCACAGCATCGTCGGCATAGAGAATTATTCATTCTGGGCAGCTGTCAGGTAGGGAGTTTAAGAATAGGCCGAAGAGGAGGGGTCCCAAAATGGAGCCCTGGGGGACTCCCAAGTGGAACGGTCTAGGGTCTGAGTGTATCAGCAGTTTTTACTGTTTGGGACCATTCTTCAAGGTAGTTCTTAAACCAGCCAATGGAGTCGGTTGACAGACCAGTGTTCTGAAGCTGGACAAGCAGGAGGCAGTGATTGCAGTGTCGAAGGCTTTAGTTTAGTCAATGTAGATTGAGCCTAGTAGTTCGCCGGAGTCAAGTGCATTGTGGATTGCACCAGTGAATTCAAGTAGGGCTGTGGAGATGCTGTGACCTTTGTGGAACCCGTGTTGTTGCTTGCATAGGATGTTGTATGTATCCAGGTATTCTGTGAGTTGGTCCAAGACGATGCGTTCTAGTGCCTTGGAGAGTGGAGGTAGTAGGGAGATAGGTCTGTAGTTATCGTGGGCAGTTTTATCACCACTTTTATGGATTGGAGTGACAGTGGCAGATTTCTATCTGTCTGGGAACTGGCTAAGGCTGAGGAAGAGGCTGAAAATTCTAGTCAGAGGACTAAGCACTTCATCAAGTGTGAGAGACAGGATTTTGATATCGAGGGAGTCATTATTGAATCTTGATTTACCAAGGGCTTTGGTAACATATTTGCATACTTGGTGAGCCTTGACAGCTTTGAAGTGGAAGTGGGGGGAGCTGGTGGGGGTAGTGTTCATTGCGGACAGAGGGGCTTCACCATCTTTGAAGTAGTCCTGGGGTAGGACAGCGCTGAGGTTGGTAAAGGCTTTGTTAAAGGTATCCACAATGGTTTTTGGGTTGAGGGTTGTGGTTCTGTTGATGTTGAGTATTGATGGGGGGGTTTTGAGTGGATTTCCGGTGAGTTCCTTTATGTTCTTCCAGAATTCCTGACCATTGCCCCAGGAGTTTGTGAGGACATGCTTATAGTAGGCAGACTTTGTTTGCCAGATGGTTTTGGTGTAGTCATCGCGGGCACGTTTGTAGTTTTGAATGTCATTTTACCTTCCAGAGTTTCTGGCCAACTCCCATAGGTGGTCTCTTGTTTTTAGCATCCTGAGAAGGTCTCCTGTGAGCCAAGGGTTACTGAGTGATTTTACTTTGCATTTCTTAATAGGAGCATACGTGTCATGTGCCACAGTGAAGTTGTTTATGAAGTGGTCAAGGGCAGTGTTTACATTGGTTGCATTGAAGATAGGGGACCAGTCTTGATGGAGGAGGTGGGATTTGAGTCGAGGAAGGTGACCACAGGGTAGAACCCTGCTGGTGATAATTTTTGGTGGTGGTTTGATGAATTTATTTGACCAGGTACAGCTAACAGGGGAGTGGTCACTGAGAGAGTCAGGGAGGACATTAGTGTTAGATATCCGTGATGGGTGACTGGTAAAGATCCAGTCCAAGAGTGTGATGGTGCCGGTCCTGTAATATTTCCTGGTTGGTGGGTCAACCATTTGTGTGAGGTTTGCTGCAGCAATGGTATCTCTGTGTGAACCAGCATTGGCCGCAGGCCAGTTGATGTTGAAGTCGCCTAGGAGGATGGATTCGGTGTCCGGTGGGAGTGACTTTACAAAGTCAAGAACAGCTGTTAGACCAGTTCCCTGTTCTTTTGGAGGGATGTAGATGGTGGCAACAGTGACGGTTTTGTTTTGGGCTCCAAGGAGGATTCTCACTAGCAGTATCTGAGCAGTTGTGGGTTGGAGTGAGGTAATGATGTGGTGCCCCTGTATGGAGTCTTTTAGGTAGAGAGCACAGCCCCCACCTCTTTTGGAGAGGCAATCCAGCCTAAAGACATTGTAGCCAGGAAGGCTGATTGCATGGTCTGGTACTGATGGCGTGAGCCAGGTTTCAACAACTGCCAGGATGTCAGGGCAGTGTTGGCTGGTGAAGGCCTGTAGGGCATCCATTTTAGGGAGGAGGCTGCAGATGTTGATTGATATGAATGAGAGGGCACCCAAATGCTTGCTCAGATTAATGGCTTTAGAGCAGAATGGGCCAGGGTTTGAGTGCATGTTGCCTGACAGCATTAGGAGGAGGAGGACTAGCCTCAAGGATCTGCAGTGTATTTCTTTAAGGAAATGCTTTCACCTGCTAGCATCTCGGGAAATTACCGAACATCGACGATAGTGGGTGAGGGTAAGCATAGACAGGGGGGACCAGAGTGGAGGGCTAGGGCCAGTGTGGATGTAGGACAGTTTCATGGCAGTAGGATGAACCCTGGGCAAGGGGCAGTGACCAGTGTGCAGGCGTGCCTATGTGGGAAGAGATGTAGGAATGTGGAAGCTGTGGGGGAGGGAGGGAGGGAAAGCAGCCTTTTGGGGTGTGCAGTAGGGGAGGAAGACAGGCAAGGAGAAATAGAATAGGGGTAGAGATCGGTGGAGTCACATGATTAAGGTAGGATTTGGGGTAGGTGGATGGAGAGGGTTAAGACAGGTGGCAGGGCTAGAAGAAAGGGGTGGAAGAGCAGTAGCTGGATCAGTGGGAAGTGAGGATACAGCCAGGAAGGCCAGGCAGCCAGGGAGTGGGAGGTGGCGACTAAAAGATGGGGGGGGAGTCCCAAAACAGGTACCCAATGGAGCATGAGTGTGGGGTCAAAGCTACCATGGGGTGTGGGGGAAGGTCTATAAAGTTAAGATCGGAGGGGGTGTGGGCATAAAATTTTGGCTGTTTGCCATAGAAATGAATGGGTGCAGCAGCCCTGAGCAGAGCAAAGTTTTTGCTGGCTCAAAAGTCAATCCAAGAGCAGGAGGCAAGACAGCATCCAATCAGGGTGTGGTACAGATACCGTGGGGCCAATGGCGTGGCTCTCAGCAGTCCCGGTGGTTCAGAGAAGTCTCACCGGGTTCGAGAGGATCTCAAGGGTGGGAAGAAAGGTATATAGCAAGTAAAGTAAGCAACTGTGACTTTAGGAGGGTAGACTTTTTTATTTTAAATGAAAGAACAAGAATCCCTCTAGTGGCAGGTCTGTATAACCTGCTAATGGAAAACAAGCCACTTAAAAAAAAAAATTCCATTAGACACTTGAATTTTGCTTAGTTGCAACTAAATCTATTTGTAAAAAGCGCCAGGTGACAAAATCAGGGGAAAAGTCCTTGCCAATCAGAGTGGGTTTGCTGGAAGCGCCCGTGTTCTGATTGGCTGCGCTGTCACCATACCTTCCAAGGAGCTGCAGGTGGGCATCCTGGTCTCAGTTGGTGGCTGGCTGGGTGCCAAGCGACTGTAGGGGAGCTGAAGCAGCCCCATTCAAGGGCAGGCAGCTGGAGAGAAGAAAAAATGGCAGGGTTTAAATAGCATAGAGGTAGGATAGGTTTAGATTGAGCAGTTTAGCAAGACAAAGGAGAGTTTGACTTTATGGTGCCAAGGCAGATTGCTTGAATGGGGGGGTGCAGGAGCAAGGAAACAGAAGAGCTGTAAGCGCTTTAAAACAGTAGTAGAAATGACAATCCAGCTAATACAGTTGAAAAACTTCTATTAGACACTTGAATTTTGCTTAGTTGCAACTAAATCTATTTGTAAAAAGTGCCAGGTGGCAAAAGCAAGGGAAAAGTCCTGGCCAATCAGAGTGGGTTTGCTGGAAGCGCCCATGTTCTGATTGGCTGCGCTGTCGCAGTACCTTCCAAAGAACTGCAGGCGGGCATCCTGCTCTCGGTCGGTGGCTGGCTGGGTGCCGACCAACCATGGTGGAGCTGAAGCAGCCCTGTTCAAGGGCAGGCATCTTCCAAGGAGCTGCAGACATGCGTCCTGGTCTCGGTCAGTGACTGGCTGGGTGCTGACCAACCGTGGGGGAGCTAAAGCAGCCCCGTTCAAGGGCAGGCAGCTTCCAAGGAGCTGCAGGCGGGCATCCTGGTCTCGATTGGTGGCTGGCTGGGTGCTGACTGGCCATGGGGGAGCTGAAGCAGCCCCGTTCAAGGGCAGGTAGCTTCCAAGGAGCTGCAGGCAGGTGTTCTGGTCTCGGTCGGTGGCTGGCTAGGTGCCGACCGACCGTGGGGGAGCTGAAGCAGCCCTGTTCAAGGGCAGGCAGCTTCCTAGGAGCTGCAGGCGGGCATCCTGGTCTTGTTCGGTAGCTGACTGGGTGCCGACCGACTGTGGGGGAGCTGAAGCAGCCCCGTTCAAGGGCAGGCAGCTTCCAAAGAGCTGCAGACATGCGTCCTGGTCTCAGTCAGTGACTGGCTGGGTGCTGACTGACCATGGGGGAGCTAAAGCAGCCCCATTCAAGGGCAGGCAGTTTCCAAGGAGCTGCAGGCGGGCATCTTGGTTTCGATTGGTGGCTGGCTGGGTGCCGACTGACCATGGGGGAGCTGAAGCAGCCCCGTTCAAGGGCAGGCAGCTTCCAAGGAGCTGCAGGCAGTTGTTCTGGTCTTGGTCGGTGGCTGGCTGCGTGCCGACTGACCGTGGGGGAACTGAAGCAGCCCCATTAAAGGGCAGGCAGCTTCCAAGGAGCTGCAGGTGGGCGTCCTGGTCTCGGTCGGTGGCTGGCTGAGTGCCGACTGACTATGGGGGAGCTGAAGCAGCCCCGTTCAAGGGGCTACTTCAGAAAAAAGAGAACAAAAGAAGTGGGCAGGGGCAGACAGCACAACAGTCTGTTTGGGGGTTGGGGTAGACGCAGAGTGCAGGCCAGAGGGCAGTAGAAGGATTTACACAGTCAAGGCTCAAAATTCACTTCTAATATCAACTCAGAACTTAAAATGATTAAATAAATTATTAAACCCTGGCACATAAATTCAACTAGAGAGACAGAGTGAGATTCAGTAGTTAGAGATGTGTTCAGAAGGAGATAGTGTGGGCCACTTGGAAATCAGCTTCCACTGGTACCAAATCCAAAAGTCAGGGCTAGTACCTTGCAATATCAGCTGAGCTGTAGCTCATGGAGGATTTCTGAACCACTGTTTAGGTTCAAGAAATTGAGGGGTCCCTGGCCTAGTCAAGGCTCGCTGGATCCATTGCAGTATCAGCTGAGCTGTTGCTCATGGAGGATTTCTGAACCACTGTTTAGGTTCAAGAAATTGAGGGGCCTTGACCTAGTCAAGGCTCACTGGATCCATTGCAGTATCAGCTGAGCTGTAGCTCATGGAGGATTTCTGAACCATTGTTTAGGTTCAAGAAATTGAGGGGTCCCTGGCCTAGTCAAGGCATGCTGGATCCACAGTACTTGGTGAAAATTCACATTCAAATTTCAGAAGTTCAGAAATTTACCTCAGGTCGAAGTTCAGCAAATTCCACAAAAGTTATGAAATTCTGTGAAATTTCCACAAAAGCAGAATTTACAACCTTTGCCCAACTGTACTAGCCACAGCTTCAGCAGTTTACAGTAGCAGGAGCTGCTCACAAAAGGATGGTACTATTCTTCAACTGGGCTGTTATCAATCACAGGAAGGTGGGACTTGGTCTTCTTAATCCTTGGTCATTCAGCAGTCCCACAAGTGGTACAGCAGGAGTGGGAGTCCTCAATGGGAGCCACCAAACTAATATGTCAGGGTGCCAGATAACTTTGCCCAATTGCTGCCCGTGGACTGTGAGTTCTCTGTATTTACTGGCATATAGTTGAGGTTAAGAAAGGTCATGAGCAATTAATTGTATATTGCATACTATTGTGTGCAGAGTGAGAGGGTTAATGTTGCCTTCGTTGTACTACTGGTATAACCTCTAAGTAATACACTCTCACTACCTAGCAGAGGCATACTGTTTGTGACTGCCTTACTTCATTCCTCTATTATATTCAAGGGGGGTTAGCAACTGTCTCTGTTAATTTAAAGTACCACCTCTAGGCAGTTGCCTGCCTCCCTTTTAGCATGATCCCATATCTGGTTCTTCTCTGTTTCAATCCCCCTACCCTCCTTGTCTGAGTCAGCCCCCCTAGCCTCCCTATCTGAGTCATGCCTATATTTCCCACTAGCCTTCTTTTCTGGACCAGTCCTACACTCCCCTTAGACACCCTATGTGGGTCTGGCTTATGTTTCCCATAGCCTATCTTCTGGATTGGCTTATTTTCATCCTAGCTTCCCTATCTGGATCAGTTTATATTCACCCTAGCCTCCATATCTCCCCTATAAAAGCAGACACAGAAGTACATATTGGGAGGGTCAAGGGGGTAACAGTTCTTTCACTACATTAGGGAGAAAAGGAAGATGTGAGGTGAATTATTAGGCTGACAGAGGAGGCAGGGTAATTGATGAGGATGAGCAGAAGTCAGCTGTTCTTAATGACTACTTTTGCTCAGTGTCACAGTGGAGGATAGTGGGCCATTGCCTGAATGCAGCATAAAGGCTGCTGCAAAGCAGAGCCCAGAAATGGAGCAGGTGGTAATTATGGGAGAAAGGTTTAAAAAAGGGCTTGCAGCCCTGAAACTAGATAAGGCTGCAGGCCCCTATGAGATGCACCCGAGGGTGCTCAGGGAACTGGCATCAGAGCTGGCTGAACCCTTGGCAGGTCTGTTCAATAGCCCCTTGCAGTCAGGGGTGGTCCTGAAAGATTGAAGTAATTTAAGTTAAGTATATGATTGACTGGGCAGAAATGTTGGAAGAGTGCTGAAAGGGCAGGGAGAAGAGGGTTAACATGGAACGTCATGTTTTTTTTCAATTGTGAATAGAACAAGGAAGGTGGATTAGAGTGAAATGCTGACTAGGGAAGGAGAGTTTTTATTATTGGTTGCTTTTATTTATATAAGTTGCACAATATAGGATGCGCATGGATTCATTGATAGCTTAAAAGGGAACAGTCAGCACTAAAATCCCATACCCAAGGGTGGTGCTGATCCCAATTTTTTACTTTGTGCCTTTCTTCCATAATTACATTACTGTTCACTGCAGTGAACAGTAAGTGGAAAAATGTTTTTGAACAAACATTTTTTTTTATTACTGTTCTCTGCAGTATACTAGATTGTATCAGACTGATTCTGCTTAATTGCAAGCTGAAGTTTTCTGTAACTACAACTGTTAGAATTCCTGAAGCTGGTATCAGACAAGAGCTGCAGCACTGGGAGATTCAAAAGCCTGCAGTGCATATTAGAGTTTTTATGAGCTCTGATCTTTTGTTTGTTGGTCCTGCTGCTCTCCTGGGGCTAAGTGCAGTCACAGAGTATTGCCCTTGGACAAAGGAATACAGCTGGACCAGCAAACATTTGGTCAGAGTTTATTAAAGTTCTAGTATGCATTGCAGGATATTAAATCTCCCACTACTGCAGCTCTCCTCTGATACCAGCTGCAGAAATTCTGGGATTTGTAGCTACAGAAAATGACACATTGAAAGCAAGCAGAATCAGTCTGATGCAATCTACTATACTGCATTAATAGTAAGTAAAAATTGTACTTATTTGTACTATACTTTAGTGAACAGTAAGCAAAAAAAGAGACAAAAAAAATGTTTGCTTACAAAGTACAAATTGGGACCTGCTCCACACTTGGGTGTGGGTGTTTAGTTCTTACTGTTCCATTTTAAGCCATCAGTGAGTACTTGGGCATCCCCTGTTGTGCTAGTTAAAAAAAAAAGATGCAGCAACAGGTTCTGTGCTGATTACAAAAAATTGAATGAGGTCACTCTAAGCAAGCAATAATACCCGACAGGATGGGCAGTATTGGGCAATACCGGACTGCCCAGGGGCATAATGAGGCCCAATGCCACAGGTGGAGGGCCTTATAGCCCCTGGAAGGTCCAGTATTGCCCATACCACCCACCCTGGAGGGTATTATTATGCTTAGAAAATGGCCCATGGTATCATTTCTATTTAAGAAAATATATATATATATATATATGTTTGAATGTTAAAACTGTTTTTATTTTATTTCTTTTGTAATAAAATAGTTCCTCCACATGTGTCCTAGTGGCAGTCCTGTAGTTGTGGCTTTGGAGGCTGTTGTCATGTTAACATAACCCCCCGTACACAGGCCTACAGAGAGTTTGAGTAAGTTACCCCTAAAGACTGTCAGGATATGTTTTAAAAATTTGTCTGTTCCTGTTTTGTTTCCTTAGTTTGAATTGGAGTGTGTTGCGGTGGGTAGCGGATAGACACAGGCTGGAGGAAGTGCGCATGAGACTCCGTGATGAGACGGCAATCTCCAGAAGCAAACATGAAAAAAGACTGCAGTTAGGAGAAATGATTTTCTCTCTGTCTTCCGAATCGCACAAAAGTAGAGTGAGGCTTCTCAGAAGGAAATACTAGAGCGGGAGGGCAGAGGTATGGAGAAGTGAGCGAGGAGCAGTGAATCATCAGCAGTTCTCTGTTTTTTTTTTTCACTTATAAATACAAAGGGTTGGGGATTGTGAAGATGTCTGTCTTGGAGTGAGCGCAGTGACGGCAACCCCCCCCCAAGAAGTGCTCTCTTCAATGTCCCTTACACAAACCATCACTGGGCTATAGTTTCAAACAGCTGTGCTCATACCGCAACTTCTGTGTGCTCGCTCGCTCTAACAAACATGCAGCAACATCAGTATTTCATCCCGTGCACTATTAAAACGATGCCAGTTTTGTTTGTGGGAGTGAGTGAGCAGGTGGGTGGAGGATGAAGAGAACGCAGTGAGATTGAAGAGTTGAAAAAACGGCAAAAAAAAAGATACATTCAGTCATGTGGGGGTATTTGGAGGTAGCTTGCAGTGAAGTACAGAACAGTGGGGGCCAGTATCTCTCGCTAAGCAAGAGAAAAAAATGGTGCTTATTTAAAATTCATTTTGATGTTTTCAGCCAATAAGCAAGCAGGATGGGCAGAGGGCAGAGGGATGCCTGAGTGGGTGAGAGGTCACTGGGACTAGGACTTTTTATTTCCTGAGCATCTATTGAAAGTTAATGTACCCCGCTGGCAAGGGTACTAGTCAATCAGATGCTAGGAAATAAAAAGCCCATTTTCTAAAGGATGCTAATCAACTGCCACACACTTATGACTCCCATAAAGCTTTGGCAGGTTCAGCATGTTTATTCACCCTGGATCAAAAAGTGTGTACTACTGGCAGAAGCAGATGGACCCAAAGGATAAGGCAAAATTGCCCTTAGAGCAGTGTATTGTCAGTGGAAGTTTAAAGTGATGTGTGAGTTATGGAATGTACCAAGAACCTCCGAGAGTCACAGAACAGGTTCTATATGGGTAACATGTTTCTGCTTACCATTTGCACATCAACAACATTCTGGTACATAACAGGACTTCTGATCAGGTAATAACACATTGCCAATGGGTTGTAGAATAACACTGGATAAGGGCAACCACTTTTTATCTAAATCCCAAAACATGAGAGCTATTTTACAGCAAGGTTGTGTACATGGATCATCTTATCACACAAAGGAAGATCTCGGTTAATCAGAAATGTAGAAACTAAAGAATTGGCCTACACTCAAAAATGTTAGGAAGGTGGAGAGTTTTCTGGGGCTATGGTCCTATTACATGAACGTACTAAGTGCAGATCTCCTCCACTTAGGTTTCTCTATCAACTGAGGATGCCAGCACATATCTGATTTGGCAGTCCACCACAAGAATGAGCTCAAGATCATGACAGCCAAGAGTAGGCAGAGAACATGCATACTCAGATGGATACAGTATATCAGTTTGCTTGGAATCACCTGAAGGTAGCAACTGACAAAATCAAAAGATTACTGTTGTAAGATGTGATACTGTTAGGAAACTTTTCAAACAATGGATTTGGTATGGTCCTATAATCCTTAAATGAAGATAGGGAAGATTCTCAAGTTAGAGATGCATTGAGGGATCTAATGTAGCCCTCAAGCAGACAGGTTTGAAGAGATAGAGTACTTAATACAACTGGGCCATAGGTTCAAACCCAGGGTGATCAATAGGGACAAACTCAGCCAGTACTTAAAGAATACTTACTCAGCTTGATTTATGGCATAATTCAGCAAAGAGGATAATATAACAATTGAATTCTGAATGGAATGTTAGGGTGATGATAAAAGGGGCTGTGATTTAAATGGGAACATAATGCTTACTTGGGTGGAGGAATTGTGCAAAAAGGACTGAAGCCTCCAATGATCAAAATTTCATGTGGTACTAGCTAGCTGCAATGACATTAGCAGGCATTATAAGCTATCCACCTGTTGTGCCAGACTAGCAAGTATTGTGCAGCGACCATTAATTGTGACCTGATGACGAAAGAGGTGTCAAAACTACTGTGACTTCAGAAGAGGTCAACCATGGTTGTGACCTAGTATATGACATAGCTAGAGATATCAAGATATTGTGACATAAGGTCTATAAAGATATGGTCAGTGGATTACCTAGAAACTTGTTGCAAGGCTGTAGGGTAACTGCAGTAAAAATCATATCAAGCAATGAAAGACTTTTCCTGAAGTTTAACATCAAGCTATTTTGTAGTTAATATCTACAACATCAGTCTAACAAGTCTAATTTTATCCAGCCTGCATTTCCATGCACCCCTCCCATGGTAAACCTGAGAATTTTAAATTCCTTTCTTCCTAAATTGACAATATTCTTCCTTTGTGTCCATAGAAAAAGGAGTTCTCTCAGTCTTCAGATTAGAATTCTAATGAAAACAAGACAAACAGACACCATAGTGGAACCCATGATTTGGTCCTGTGACAAAAACTCCTTTGGACTGTACCAGCTTCTAAGGAGCTTTTTCTGATTCCTGCTGCTACCATCTGGTTATGCCAGAAAAATACTTATGTTTTACTCAGGAATTTAGAAGGTCAAGCACAGTAATATTTGATGGAGTGCACTTCAGATGGAGGACTTTAAACAGAGACTTTTCCCTTTGCTCAGAAGAAAGATTAAAATTACCTTTGCAGTTAGAATGCTCAGCCACTGGTGCAATGTAAGTATATTTTTACTACTAAATGATGCAAGATATTAGAAACAGGATATGTACAGCAAACCAAAAATATATACACATTTACAGGAAAGGAAAATAAAACAGTTTGAACAGATAGCTTATTTACAGAAAAAAACTCACCATCTACAGTACATGTCACTTAAACTGTTTCATTAATGAGTTGGTTTAGCATTGTGTTTTACAGCTGGCAATGCACTGGCAACGTATATTGTATTATTTTTAAATGCTTAACCAGCTCAAGGACAATGTTTGTAAAATGTGTTTGCAATTCTTTTGGAATCCATGCATAGTTCAGTCACAATGCAATGCAAAACAGAGTTTTTACTTTTTAGAAACAGTTTGTGAAGGGCTTTGTGCTGAACCCGATAACACTTATGCAACCCACTCAGAAATGCTACAGCAACTCATAGAAGGAACAGTTTAATGAGACTTGTACTGTAGCATCAAACTACAATCTACATTTACCTGCCAGCTAACTTGAAAAAGAAATTCACTAAGACTCTTCTTTCCTCGCCCAGATAAGCTAGCTATAGGAGCAGAGCTTTCCTTCCTAATGGGAAACACTCACCAAGAGACAGACCCCAGGTCCACATCAAAGGGTGCAGAAAGTCAGAAAGAAATAGTTGTGGTTAAAACTCTCCTGTTTATGTACTCAGGTCAATAGGATGGGACTTCTTTCAATAGTAACAGCCCTCTTCAGTATTCCCTACCCACATGAGTGTATAGTGTGTGTCTGTGCTCACGTGTCTGTGTGTGTGTATTATATCTACCAAGCTGAATTGCCCTTTCCCACCTAGCAACATCCTCACTGCAGGATTGCTCCTCTGAAACCTATCCCTATGGTTTCATGACATCCTCTTACCTTATTGTCTGAGTGTGGGAACCCCATCCTTGCAAGCTCCCTTACATTCTTCAATTACTTTATTTCCTAGTTGCTTAGGATACCTTTGTGGGAAATGTAGCACTCTCACTCCTGGTAACTGTTTTCCCCTGTAGTTTTCCCAGGATAGCTGCTGGGACATGTGACACGAACACCATTTGTATTTGTCCTATGCCATTCCAATCATAGAAAGAACTTATATGAGAATAAGCAGAAAAGGAAATAATTACAATAACAAAAAAAGGTTATATTAACATGGTCGCATTCCCATCATGCCTCCCCTTCTCTAGAAAAAGAAGGCATGTATCTTTTGGGCGAGTCTCAAGAGACACTGCTGCTCATGTAGGGACTGGGAAGGTCCTAAAGGATCATGCCATGCACTTAGCCCTGCTTAGGCAACCCATTCACACTGACATTTTGTGAACCACTGAGGTGCTGGATGATCATGTTATATGACTGAAATACCAAACTCCAGCACAATAATTTTCTATTTTGCCCCTAGTCCTATAGAGTTGGGTCAGGTCCTACTTGACCCCATCTGGTGCCTTGTAGTGGAACTGCCTCAGTGACATTTGGGTCCCAGTGTCCACTTGTGGTTCAGCCATCATGGTGTACCCCCTGTGAACTTTTCCCCAAATACTCACAGCACCCCCTCATCTCCTCTGTCTGGGCTGGTGTCAGCTGCTCTGAGATGGTGAGGTTATCCACTGAGGATTCCTCCTACACTTCCCCAAGGAGGTCCACCAGTGGATCAGACTCATTTTCCTCTTCTGGGCTATGACCATTTCCCTGTCATAGTAGGGCTTCATCAAGTTACCATGATACACTCTCTGCCTGCACCTTCTATCAGGCAGTTGTACCACATAATTGACCTCAGTCATCTTTCTGACTATGGAGAATGGGCACTCCCATGCTGCCTGCAATTTATTTTGTTAAACTGGAATGAGTACCATCACTGGCTGTCTGACTTCTTACTTCCAGGATCTGGCCCCATGGTCATACTAGGCTTGCTGCCACTGTTGTACAGTGGCTAAATGCTTATGGGTGAGTCCCATGAGCTCTTTTTGCCAGGTCCTGAAGTTCAGGATGTACTCTACAACAGACTCCCCTTGGGAGGCAAGGTTACCCTTCGATTCATCTTGAATTATATCTAGGGGCCCCCCTCACCCTGTGACAAAACAGGAGCTCAAGGAGTGAGAACCATGTAGACTAATATGGGGCTTCCCTGAAGGCAAACAGGAGATGGGACAAATACTTTTCCCACTCCCTCTTGCGCTGGTGAAAAAACATCAATAGCATAGTTTTCAGGAACCCATTGAACAGCTCAACCAGGTCATTAGTCTCAGGGGGACAGGGTGAGACACAGAGCTGTTTCACCCCGCACTTTTCCCAAAGATTAGTCAAGTGTATCAACATGAAATTTGTCCCTTGGTCTGACAAAATATCCTGGGGAAATCCCACTTGGCTAAATATTCCCATTAGTTCATCAGCCACTTTCTCCACATCAGTGGAAGACATAGCCATTGCCTCAGCGTACCTGGTCACATAGTCCATGACAACCAGTATGCACCATTTGTCCATATGACTCAGGGTCCTCAGGGGCCCCACTATGTCCATAGCTAACCTTTTAAAGGGTTCTTCAGTAAGAGGCAGCGGTATCAAAGTTGCCTTAGCCTTGTCCCCCACCTTTCCCACCCTCTGGCACTGTGGATAAGTCCAACACTAATTTGCCACATCCGTGTACATACTAGGCCAAAGTAAATTGTTGGGAAGCTGCCTTTTTGTGCATCTCATACCCAGGTGGCCTGAAAAAGTGATGTCATAAGCCAAGGCCAAAAGCTGCTTGTGGTAAGCCTGCATGACTGCCCACTGCTGGAGTACCTCACCCTCTAGATCCCTCTGTGGTATACACTCCCTGTATAACAGCCCATTCTCCCAGTAAACAAGCTTTTTACTATCATGGAAGTCATCAGCCCTATTGGATATCTCTCTCAGTTTCTGTATGGAAGGATCAGCCAGTTGAGCTCTGCCAGCTCCTCCCATCTGACCTTCCCTAACTCACCTTCTGAAGGAACTCTGCCCACAGCCGAGATTTCCTCAGTTTTATATCTGGGGCTGAGGGCTGCTACTCCTAGCTAGCTTCTCAACCTCAGTAGCTACTTCCTCTGCTGCTAATGTAGAGGTTAGCACAGGCTGCATTGCCCCCTCTTCACTTTCAGGAGCTTGCATTTTTGCCTGACTGTGGGTAGTAACACACAATGGTTTCCCTGTGGTCAAAATCATTCCCCATTATCACATCCACATGGAGATCAGGTGTGACTCCTATCTCTTGAACCCCATGACCACCATCTTAGCTCAGGAAAACCTGAGCCATTGGTACTTGGACTGCTGGACCCTAGACTCCCTGAATCTTGGAAAATTGGCCCAGCAGAATCTGTTCCGCCTGGATTAAATCCTGCCTCACCTTGAAGATGGAGATGCCAGTGTCCCTCAATCCCTGTGTTACAGTCCCATTAACTAGGACAGGGTGCATATGTATGGAGGAGTTAGATGGTACTGTAGTCTGTTAGCAGTCTACTAGCTGGTGGGCACTGTCTTGATCCCCCTTCCCCAGGCTTTTGCCCTTTGTTCACATTTTTAGAGCAGTCATATGACAGGTGCCCCTATTTTCTGGCAAATACAGCATTTCTTTGCCCTCAGCTTCTTGTTGCCTTTAGGGCTAGGGCATTGTGTTTTGGGCTCAGGTGCAGGCTGGTTTACTTTAGGCTGCCCTTCCTGGGTCCCCTTGAGGCCATGTGCTGTCCCTCCTCCCCCACTGTTGCTATGCAGCTTATGTGGTCCGCTGCCCACATACAGATCAACATTTTCTGCTGCCTCATTTGTGGAGCTGCAGGCCTGGTCCAGTAACCACACATCCAGATCCTCAGATACAACTTTAAGAAATTGTTCACTTACAAATAAGTTTTTTTATTTTCTCCACAGTTCTAGCTTTAGTCCCATCCACCCAGCAGTCTAGATAGGTACACATTTGAACATGCAGTTCTACATAACTGTCTCCTGGGTCCTTTCTTAACTCCCTGCATTTTCACCAATAAGCCACAGGAGTTAGACTGAAATGTTTCAATAGCACCCTCTTGACTTTGTCATAGCCTATACAGTTCTTATTATCTATTCTAGCAAATGCATGCAAAGCATGGCCTGTAATCAGTGGTATAAGGTGGGCCATCCTAAAAAGCCCAGTCCAATTTAAACTGCACACATACTCTCTCAAATTATTTTAAAAACAAATCAAGATCATACCACTCCTGGTATTGAGGAAACCTTTTAGAATTAATAGTGGCTTTGTGGGTTTGACCCCTTATGCCATTACATATGGTTTGCTGCAGTGCTTTCTGCCACATCATTAGCATCTATTTCTCATGTTGACATGCTTTCTGTTTCCTGTTGTTTCTGGGTCTTGTGCTTGTGTTCCTTCTCTCTCAACTCATTCCTTCACTCTTTCCTTCTGTCTTGCTTCTCCTGTAAGAACATCATGCTGATGCTCTCTCCCATGTTGCTCCAGGATCTCTTGCTGGCCTGCCTTCTGTCATTCCTCAGCATCCAGCCTTACTTTCTCCCTCTTGGCCTCAAGCCTTGCCCTCTGCAGTTCTGCCTCTTTCAGCACAAGTGCCACTTTCATGAGCTCAGGCTGTTCTTGAGGTTCTGCTGCACCAGTTGTTGGCTTAGGCTTCAACTGAACTAGTTTGTGGTTTGAGATCCAACTCTGGTGCAGCCTCTGTGACCTCAGTCTCGCTACTTCGATTATCTTTGTCAGTGACTGCCTGCTCCAACTGCATTTGGTCATACTCCTTGGTGTCTGCCTGGCTCAAATGCATTTGGATATGCTACTCCAGGACTTTTATGAGTCCATCTCTAATCATGCCTTCATAGAAAATTCATCTCCCTTTGCACAGTTCACAGACCTGAGGCACCTAAAATTTGTCGTATGATGAGGAGATCATATTTGCTAACTACACTGCACTAAGCTAAGTTTCTAGAGAATAACAAAACAGTAGAAAAAGATGTATTCTTTCTGTATATCTTGTTTTGTGACTGTAAAGTGTAACTTTTCTTCTCTGTGAGTCAAGTAAGACTTTTACCTCTCTCTCTCTCTCTCTCTCTCTCTCTTCGCTCTCTCTCAGAAGTCCTAGTTCCACCAGGAAAGCACACTGCCAACAAATTCTGGCTTTAAATTGTGTACTTATCCCAACACTGTGCCACCAGTCTGTGACAAAAACAAACACTCCTTTGGGCTGTACCAGCTTCTAAGGAGTTTTGTCTGATTCACTTCTCCTGCTGCCACCAACTGGTTATACAAGGAAAATGCCTCTGTCCTGGTCAGGGACATAGAAGGTCAAGCACAGTGTGGACTTCAAACAGAAAATTTTCCCTTTGCCCAGCAGAAATATTAAAATTACCTTTGCAATAAGGATGCTCACCCACTGATACTATAAAAATAGATTTTGACTACTAAATGCTACAAGATATTACAAACAGGGTATGTCAGCAAATCAGAAAAAATATACGTATTGAAAGGAAAATAAAAGCCTGAACAGATAGATTGCTTACAGAATAAACTCACAATCTAGTGTCACACTAGGATCTATATTTACATCAAACTAACTTGAAAGTGGCATTCACTAAGATTTCTCACCCAGATAAGCTGGCTATGGGAGCAGGGGCTCTCCTTCCTATTGGGAAAAACTATCCAAGAGACAGAACCCATGTCCTCTTCCAAGGGTGTAGGAAGTCAGAAAGGGAGAGAGTTGTAGTTAAAACTCTCCTATTTATGTACTCATGACAGTAGGATGGGACCTTTCTTTCTCTATAGTAACATCCCTCGTCAGCATTTCTCACCCACATGAGTGTGTGGTGCTTGTGTGTTTGTATATGTGCATATGTGTATATGTATCTGTATCAGGGTGACTACTTCTGCCAGGCTGAATTGCCTTTCCCACATAGTAACATTCTCACTGCATGATCACTCCTCTGAAACCTATCCCTAAGGATTTATGGTATCCTCTTGTCTTATTGTCTGAGTGTGGGAACTCCATCCTTGCAAGCTCACTCACATTCTTTTCTTTCTTTATTTCCTAGCTACTCAGGATGCCTCTGTGAGAAAAGTAGTACTCTCACACCTGGCAACTGTTTCCCCCTATTGGTTTCCTAGGATAGCTGCTGGGACGTGACAGGAATTGTTTGCCCTATGCCATTCCAATCATGGAAAGAACATGTATGAGAATAAGCAAAAAATAAAATACTCATAATAACAAAAAGAGATGAATTAACATGGTTACATTCTCATCACAAGTCCTAACTATAAAATTCCTGTTGTGGCTACTCTTACATAGAGTGGGTGTTGCCTAAATTGGCTCTTTTAAAATAAAGTGCTTCCACCAAGGTAACGCACAGGTGATCAAAAGCCATATTTACACAGTCACATCTGCACTGGCGTAACCCATGCACTCGGGTTGCTCCATTGTAAATGTGACGTGTAGACACATACCCGATCGGGATAAGCCACTCACTAAGATGCTCCCAAATTCGATGGTAAGCTGGGGATGCCAAAAGGAGCAAGCAGCTAACAGCGGCATTAGTGGCAGTGTGGACTGCCTATGCTGCAGAAACCCAGCAGATGTCTGACTCCCCCATGATGCACTGGCCCTCACCAGCACATACTGCAGCAGTACAGAGAGGGGCCCTAGGTGGCAAGTGGTCTGGACCGTGCTGCTGTGGTTTGTATTTCCAGTGCTACTGCCATATAAACATGGCTAAAGTGAGCATGCTACAGAAACCCTGCACAGCTCCTGAACTCCATTTATACTGGCATGTAACAAACAAACAGAGTCCAGTGCACCCAACCCCCCATTTTAAATCAAAGTTCTTTCGACTAAATTTTCTATTTTCTTCCTTTAATCTCAATGGAAAAGGTGTTCTCTTAGTCTTCAGATTCCAATTCCAATGTGATCAAGGAGAACAGACAGAAATAAATTTTAAACATCTCAGATGTACTATATGTAGTGCAATGGACTCTGTGTCTTTGTTTGTTTCATTTGTTACTTGCCACAAAATCAATGGCACCCCTCATCAGAAATGTGATTTGAGCATTGCGAATAAAACAAGGATACAGTGTGTTAGTCTTTGAATTTGTTAAGAGTTTGGGAGCTGTGTGGGACTCTTGTGTCATGCCCCTTTTGATTAGCCATGAATCACCTAGGCAAAAGCACACCTGTTTAAAGGAGCTAATTTTGGCAATGTACTCTATATAAAAAAAGTCACTGCAGGCATTTCATAGTTAGGAGGAAATTCTGGGGTTCCTCCTTGACGTTTGGTGGTTTGGCTTGTTCACATTGCCATTCTAATTTGAAGACTAAGAGAACCCCTTTTCTATGGGGATGAAAGAAAGAGAATAGACAATTTAGGCAGAAAGAATTTTTAACTTCTCAGATTTACCATCAGGGATGGTGTGCACTGGACTCTGTTTGTTTCTTACATGCCATAGAACCACCAGTACCCCTCATTAGAAATGTGGTTTGAACTTTGTGAATAAAACAATGGTAGTGTATGCTAGTTTGGGAAGTTGTTTAGAGTTTTTGAGCAGTTTTTGAGTTGTGTGGGTCTCCTGTAGCATTCTCCCATTGATCACTTGTGAATTACCTGGGTGGAAGCATGTTACTTTAAAGGAGCCAATTTAGGCAATGCACTCTATACAAAAGTATCCACTGCATGTATTGCATAATTAGGACTAAACTGAGGGGTTCCGCCTTGGCAGCTGATGATTTCACTTGTCCTCATTGAAATTGGAATCTGCAGACTAAGAGAATTCCTTATCCATGTAGAGAAAGGAAAGAAAATAGCCAATTCAGGCAAAAAGACATTTTAAATTATCAGACTTATCAAGTGTGGGGGGCACACAGGACTTTATTTCTTTGTTTGTGTTTTGTTTCTTTGTTTGTTACTTGCCACAAAACCAGTAGCACCCCTCATCACATATGTGATTTGAACTTTGTGAATAAAATGAGGGTATAGCATGTTAGTCTTGAAAGTTAAGAGTTTGGGAGCTGAGTGGGAATTCTGAAGCATTTTCCCTTTGATCACCTGTAAATAACCTAGGTGGAAGCACTTTATCTTAAAGAAGCCAGTTTAGGCAATATACTCCACTTGAGAGTAGACATTATTGGCATTTCATAGTTAGGACCAACCTGTGGGTTTTGTGGCATGTAACAAACCAAAAACAGAATTCAGTGTGCCCCCCACCAGTATATCTGAGAAGTTAAAATGTATTTTTGACTGTTCACAGTGGAATTCTAATCTGAAGACTAAAATAATACTTTTTCCATGAGATAAAATGAAGAAAATATCCAGTTTACGTAGAAAGAACTTCTTAGATTTACCAATTAGATTTACGGGGGGGGGGGTTGATGCATTGGGTTTTCTTTCTTTCTTTCTTTCTTTCTTTCTTTCCTTCTAAAAAAACAGTAGCACCCCTCATCAGAAATGTGATTTGAATGTTTTTTTTAATAAAACAATGGTAGAGTGTGCTAGTCTTGCATGATGCATTACCAGTCAACCTGGAAATTAAGGTGTACCCCAGCTCTGTGGCGCAAGCCTCTATCACTCCAGAAGGACCCAGCTCCAGCCATCTCCACAGCAAGCCAGAACCGAAATCTAGCCTGCTATCTAACTGCCATACAAGTCAGGAACATTCTGTTTCTTTTGTCCAATAATGCAGACCATTAATGTTGTCTTCAAAAATCTTTGATGTGTTTGAGAACACCACTTAATTGAAATGAAAATCAGAACTAAGAAAGGGGTGTCTATTAGGACAGTAAACACATAGGGGGAGGTTAAAGTCATAACAAAGATAATGGGCCTGATTCCAAGTCACATGGTGCAACTCATGGGCATTTGTGAGTTGTGCCATGCAGCACCACACCGGGAACCCTGCGCCATATTCTAAGAATGGCAGTGTCCCCGCCACCTACATACCATGACTTGTGGCAGCCGCAGGCTAGTGCCACAGGAATGGTGCAATGGACCAGGGTGCCCACAATTTACTGCCTCCTGAGCCCCCCACCCTGAAATGTACCCACAATCACCTGGGGCAATGGGGGGCTGACTGGGTGGCACAAGTGTTTGGGGGTGGTGCAGTAAATGGTCCCCAGGTGGTCCCTGACAGTCAGGTGGTGGGGGGCATAACTGTGCTTGGGGGGGACATGGAACAGGGCTATGTGCTTCCCACAGCACTGTGGGGGGGCATCCATCATTTTGCCAGGATGGATGCCCCTTGGATCACCTCCATGCTGATCTTACTCTGCAGTGCCATAACAGGTCTTAGAATTTTGTAGGTGGGTTACAGTAACTGCCCTTTCAGAATAGGGTGCAGTTGCTGCTGTAACCCAACCTTGTGCCATGCCGCTGTGGGTTGCAGTCATAGTGGGTGGTGCTTCCCACCTTTGGCATAACCCACATGCGGCATGGCACAAGCTGCATCTTGGAATTGTGACTTGCATATCTCATTGTGCAAGATGCAATTTACACCATGGGGTTCGACGTAACTTGCCTTGCGCCATGTGCAAGTTGTCCTGGAATAGGGCCTAATGTTTTTGTATAAAGGAGTCCAACAGAAAGCATGTTAGACTTGCGCATCCCTGCAGACAGCTACAACATCCCCATGACCTACATATACAGTGCCACCTCTGCAGACTTCACAGCAGTACCATATCCAGACACCTGCATTTGCTCAAGGTAATAAATAATCTTTGTTACTAATACACATTTGTAGTACAGAAGGTAAAATTATGTACTCAAAATATTTTTACTACCTTCCTTAATAAACTCAAATGTTTGCCCTATTGCTTATGTTTTAAAACATTTTTTTTTCTCCCCTGATATACATATACAATGCTGGTACACCTTTGCTTGACCAGAACAAAATCAGCTTAATAAGAACTTCCTTGATGACTACTGGGCATGTTGTGTCCTCTGTTGTAAATGATGAAAAGGTTGTGTGTGTGTGTCTGCATGTGCATGTCTGTGTGGGTGGTGTTTGGGTATATGTGAAAGGGGAAAGGAGAGAGAGAGAGAGACAGAGAAAGGGGGGGTGTTAATTGCCAAGCTCTTTCCAAAATACATTTATAAGCTTTTTAAAAATGAATACAATTGTTTAGCATTTCTCAGTACTGGAGATGTATTCAGTAAAGACAGTCCTCTGTTTACATTTTAATACAGGTGCTCATTTCAGGGATCTGAACTCTAATGCAATGTCCAGATGCTGCAAAGAGGGGACTGATTCCATGCACAACTCACAAATATTTGTTACGCCCTCATTATAATATTTCTTACCCCAATGATTGATACTTCCTACCCCTTCAAATATTACCTGTTCTTTAATTCTCATTTCTCTGCTTCAACTTGCAGACACATACAATTCTCTTATATATTGTATGTCTGCTGACTTCCTGGGCTTATGTTCTATGTGTTTCAAGAGATTTATTCACAAGAATGTTGACTGACCTTTTAAGCTAGAACTAATTGGGTACAATGACCTTAGACAGGCAGATTATTTGAATAGAATAAAATTTGGTTGTATAAATTGCCTTTCACACATATCTCAAAGCACTTTCCAAGCCTATGAGTTACTAAACTGAGTACAATACAGACAGGGGGCTCAATTTTCCAAGAGCCCATAAGACCAACACAAGCTACAACAAATCTCAGCTTGGGTCAGAGCCCCTGGCACCAGGGACCCTGCACCAGATTTTGGTACAGGAGGGGTCTCAGCACCCAACTCTGTGAATTTACCACAACCACTGCCATGTGTCACACACATGGTACATGGGCAGGGATTGACAGAGGCTACCACTAACCCCTAGCTCTGTTTCTATATGGAACACAACCATGAAAGCCTCTGGCCCTATGGATGTGTTCATCCCATAAATTATAATGTTCACAGGGTTCAGATGATGTGCCGATGTTTATGTGCCATGCTGTGTGTGACAAATAGTGCAGGGGGCGTACCTATCAAAATATGCTCCTCATCTGGTCCTGTTCATCAGCTTGCACAGTGTGATACTAGTGTCTCCACTGCATTTACGTGGGCATGTGCCCCAGGCTGTATATTTTGAACACTGCATTTCTGCATTTTCCTTCAAGAGTGCATGGCACAGACAGAAGGCAACCATAGCAGTAGGAAAGAGAAGGTATGCTGCAAATGATGTAGGATCTGAAGCTTATGTAGGTAGGTAAATGGGCAGACTAGAACATAAGAATATAAGAATTTGCTAGCAGAAGGGGACCTCTTAATCCATCTTGTTTCCCCAGAATACCTACTCACTCCTCTTAGACTATTTCCTTTTTTGTGCTTAGTGTTTATTCCATGCAGGTTTGAATTCCATTACATTTTTTACTACCTCTTGTAATAGGCTATTTCAAGGGTCAACCACCAACTCAGAAAAAAAGTACTTCCTGATATTTCCCCTAAATTTACCTCCTGTCAGTCGTAGATGTGGTCTCTTGTACAACTCTCTGATTTAATCTGAAACAGGTTTTCCTTCCACCCCGTGTAAATTCCCTTCATATACTTAAACATTTTGATCATGTCCCCCATGTTTCTTCTCTGTTCAATTGAGTACAGCTATAAGTCAGCCAGTCTGGTTTCATATGGCTCCTGGTGCAAACCCTGCACCATCTTTCTAGCCCTTCTCTCTACCACCTCCTGTCTGTTGATATTCTACTTCAGGTGCACCTCCAAAACTGCACACAATATTTCATGTGAGCCTGACCAGTGATCTGTAGAGTGGCATTATCAACTCTCTTTTTCTGCTAATTATACCCCTTCCAATGCATCCGAGGATGCCATTTGCCTTCTGCAATGCCCTTTCACATTGTTTGCTCATCCTAAGGTCATCTGTAATGATTACACCAAGATCCCTCTCCACCTGTATTAATTCAAGCTGGTGTTCTGGCAGCACGTATTCCTTCTTGGGGATCGGTAGGTGGGCCATGCAGTCCTTATCTGCCATCAAAATTCTATGTTTCTGTGTTTCAATATTTCTGTGTTAAGCACCATACCTACCAGCAAGATTGCTTATATCACTGATGTTACAGTTTTGCCTAAAAGTATAGTCACTATATATTACCCACCTGAACCAATCTACTTGTCTGCAATACTGTTTACCTATCTAATGTAATGTAATGTACATACCTGTAATTTAGCCTATCTTACTGTGACATACACTTTGCCCACTTCCCACTCCACACTTACCTACTTGAAGCAATCAATTTGCTGTAATTTAGGTGTTTGCCTAAAGCTCTGTATGATTTACCCAAGATGTTTAGTTGTTTCAATTTGTCAAAAATTATTAAGGTATTTGCTGTTCTCCTCTTAAGTAAAGTTAACAGACACTATTTACTTCTCACTATACTCCATAACATTCCTGTCTGTCTTGCTATCCTCTCTTTCCTACCCCTGTTCCCTCCCTCCTCCTCTTCCCCTCTCAGTCCTATTACCACTCCTTCCCTCTTCCCCTGCCCTTTCTCCCTCCACCCTTCTGCTTCTCTCTCTCTCTCTCTCACCCCTGCCTCACTCCTCCCTCCACTTCCCCCACCTCTCTCCCCCCTTCTCTCCCTCCCTTCCCCACACCTCGCCCCCACCATCCACCCTGGGCTCCTCCACACCCTCTCCCTTAACCTTGAATTTTTCCACCAGGGATTCCTCACCCTATAAGTATCCACCTTTCTGGTGCTTAGCTTAGACTTAAATGGTAAAACTGCTGTTACAATAGTTAGTTTTTTAAAAGTAGAATTAGTGCACGGCTTATAGCCTTTAAATGTAGCTGTGAAATTGTAGTCATTATATTTTAAGTAATTTGTTCATAGTTTTTGTCATGCCTTGACAGATTATGTCAGTTTAAAAAAATAAAATTATCCTCCTGGATGACTTTAATGCTGCCTGTGGGTGTCTATGAGGACAGAAGTTGAAGAATTCTATGCAATCTTTGCAGCTTGTTCAAATAATAAATTCCCCCACTAGAAAGGATAAACTAACAAGTCAAGGAAATATGTTGGATCTAATTGTTGTCTCTTCAGAATTGACAGTAGAGGGTTTTAGTGTGGAGGCCCCCAAAATAGGAGATCACAGTGTGATCCAGTGCACCATAAGAACTGGTGAAATATTAATTGAGCCCAAAAATAAACACCCCACTTTCATGAGATGCCATAAGAAATTTAATAAGTTGCTGTTCTGTGGATATTTGTCAAAAATGCCCTGGTACCGAGTCTTTCTCATGCCTGAACTTGACATGGCATTGAATGAATTCACTGGGATGTTTCTTGAGGCATGCAATAGATTCGCACCAAAAGAAGTAGCTAAAAACAAATCTCCTCAACCCCCATGGTTAGGACATAAAATATGTAAATTGATTAGATTAAAAAAGCAATTATGGAAGAAGGCACATAAATCTTTGTGTCCAGATACCTGGGCCAAATTTAAAACTGTGAGTAACAAAGTTATCACTGCTATTAGAAACACCAAAGCTTTTTATTACACACAAAAAATACAGGATACAAAAAATCCCAGGGACTACTGGTCACTGATAAATAGGTTAAAGACCCCTGTCAGAAATAATACGGTGGTACAACAAAAGAAAAACTGTATTCTGCAGCAGAAGGATTCTACTGCAGATCTGTTAAATCGCTACTTTATAGACCTTCCCAATATTGAAATGGTAGGTGTAAATAATGAACAGAAATCATTTTTTTGAAGAAGACAGTGTTAAAAATAACCCAAACTTTAGATTTTGTAGAATTTCTGTCAAAGAGGTTAAAACTATGGTAGACAACCTGCAAACACAAAAAGCTAGTGGTATTGATGGAATAGAAAACTATTTCTTAAAAGAATTAGGGCCAGATATTCAAAGGTTAGCCCCTGGCTGAGATTAGCACTGCCTGGCATGCAAACTTAGCCCAGAGCAAAATGCCAGCCATATTCAAAAGGAATAGCCCGGGGCAAAACCAGCTGAATATAGCAAGCAAAGGAAGCCAGGAAAACAGGGCCAGGAGTGCAGGGCAAAAACAGCCCAGGAATAAGACAGCACTGAATATAACACACAAGACAACACGGAGTATAGCCCCAGGCAGGCAGTGAAAACACACAATGGAACACAGTGCAGAGACAGCCTGACCCTGGGACACATGCAAGGAAACACATGCCGGAATGAGGTATCAGAAGCACACCACAGTGCACATCCAGGAGGATACTACACATGCACGGGAATGTCCAGCAACAACCCAGACCCATGTGGAGAACACCAGCAACAGTACAAAGCATGTGGAACCCCAGCACCCAAGAATGACACAGGACACAGTAAAATGTTGTAAAACACTGTAATTAACAGTAATGAAAAGTAAAGGCAATGAAAACATTACAGCGAATAAAACACAGAACAAATCAAAGAACAAAACCCAGAATCAAAAATGCTCCACCCACCACTGTACAACCCTCCCCACATCACAGAAACAGAACAAGAACATACCCACCAAGCAACCTCCCCCCCCAACACACAACCCGAAATGCCCACTACAGGAAAACAAAAGGCAAGCACTATCAGCTAAAAAAGGCTTACAAAGGAAAAAATAAGGATGATAACAAATGGAGGGCCAGGAAGACACAGGACACGGGTGCAAAGGGGAGGAGGATGCACACAGGGACAGATGACAATAGGCAAGGAAGGGATAAACAAGTCCAGTGAGGGGTGTGGTGAGGGAAGACATCAAGAAAACAGGGCATAACTAGTTGCCCGCTGGATCAGGGAGACGAGCCTCCAGAACATTAGCCACCCTCCGTGTCTCCATGATTATGATGGCCTGCTGTTCAATTAGTGTCCTCTGCTGCCTAACAATGCGACATAGCAGGTCCTCAGTGCCCTCTGACTCTTCATGCCTCATCGCCCACAGCGATGACCAGAGTGGACCAACAAGAGGAAGGGTGAGACCATGAGGATGGTACACCAGACAGGAGGTAAACAGCAGCCAAAGGTGGCCATACAGAGATGGACAGCATGTCCCAATGGGCAATCCCTGGTGGAGTTGAGTTCCACACTGGTAGGACAACATGGAAGGTTCCCACAAAGCAGCACAGGGCAACACAGGCACCAACACCAAACCCAACACACATGATGACAGCGATCCTGACAGCACCAGGGAACATGTGACACTGCCCACCCTGATACAGCACACAGTGAGACATGGCAGACACACAGCTGGAAACCCGGAGAGTTGAGTGCAAGGGCCACACCACAACATGCACAAGAGCATCCACACGTTGGGACATGCTGTCCACCCAAACATGGAAATGTACAGTAATGCAGAGCACAGAACAAACAACAATGACAAACATGGAGGAGCATCAATGAACCATGACAGTGGCCTGCCAATGACTGACCCAGGCCAGGGGATAGCAGTCAGCCAGGGCACAGATGCCGTCAGTGAAGGGCCTTCACATGCCACCAGGCAAGACCACTGAAAACATACCACCCAACTGTGACATGGTACATGTAAGTGCCCCCAACCCACATAACAGGACCCCCCCACCCTGTGAGTACTACTTCCACAGCCACGGTCAACATTGGCAGACAACGATGCACATAATGTAATAGCACAGTGATAATAGTACCCTGCAACTAAACTGCAACACAGTAACCTCACCATGAGATACATATGGAAGGACTCCACAATGCGTATGGCACAGTGCCAGGATGTAGCACAGTGTGACAGGCAATACTCCACAGCTGGTGGACTGAAGGAGGAGGAGAGGTATGCCAATAAGGCATGGTGCATGTTGTCCAGCATGCACAGCAAGGCACCACCACCTGTGCAAATGTGGATGCCCTGTGGGTGGTGGTATGGATGGACCACAGAAGTGGGCAGGTCAACTGACAGCATGTTGTCCCCACGGAACACTCGCCACCTGAGCAACCACCACCATCAGTCACCCGCACAGCAATGCAAGCTGACAGTACCCCCTGGGCCAGACTGACAGCACCCAACTGTGGTGTGAAACACAGGTGTACCACGCAGCACACTGCTACACCATACTGGCCCACTGCCTGTTGCAGAAATGCCACCAGACCAGTCAGTGGCTGGACACCCAGATGTGATACACAGCCTAGTGAAAGGGCACAGATCACAGAGCAATGAAACAGGTACTCATGCAACACGCCACCGCTTTCAGGGCTGCTCTCCTTCACCTGCTGTGGAAGGGATGGTACACTCAGGCTGCCTTGTCTCTGGTCCTGTGTCCTGGGCTGACTCCCTCCTCCGGCCATGGGCTGCTCGATCCGCTCTACATTGGACAGATGAGAAAGTGGTGTTAGAGCATGACACAGCATACACCACATGCAGCACAGCAAGATGTACATGCAGCCCTAACAACAATGCACACACATGTAGTGAACAGGGAGGACCCCCACACAGAGGGAGGCAGTGCTCATGGCAAATACGCCAGGCACACATGGCAGTGATCAATGGCGCTGCAGTACTGCGATACTGGCCATTGCAGCTCCCATGCGAACATCCGCATACCTGTGTGTGTACGTCGACAGTCCACCAGGAGTGGGTTCCCTGCAACATGGTGTTGCCGGCTGCAGGGTGGTAATGCCCCGGGACATGCCAAACAGCATGACCCAACCCACCTCCCACAGCAATGGGCATGGCATGGCATGTACCGTGCCCCTAGGGGGCATAAATGTGCCACCCCACCTGTTCACAGTGTGCAACAGCACCATGCATCATTGCACACACCTGTGCACACACACACACCCACACACACACCACCCCCCTTTCCCACACACACACACACACACACACATACACACACACACACACACACGAAGCCTGACATATTGGTACACTCAACATGCAACACCACTCACCTGGCACAGGCACAGAACCATCATGCACCATGCACTTGTAGCGCTCCAGCTGCTGGCGCTGCCTCCATCTCCGGTCCGTGTACCTGTGGCAGCACTTTTCTGCATTCCAGGGTATCCCAGTGTGGGCAGTGAGTTTCTGTGCCACTGTATCCCACACCTGCATTCATGGGAGGTCCCCCTCCCTCACCTCCCCAAAGAGCCTCCTACGCCTCTTCATAACAAGCTGCACAAGGTTTGCAGTTTCGACCTGCCCCCAGCGCCTGTCCCTGTGCACAACTGCATGCTGTCTGGAATGTCCTGCCATCTCTAAACCAGCTGGTAGACCCCACAACCTGTCTGTTCTCAAGGTTGGCACTCCCAGGACTCTCCCTCAACAACCACTGTAGCGCCGCGCTATCACATAATGTAGTGCGGCACTACCCGGAAGTATTCACACTGTGCATGCACAACCCCCAGCATGACCCTGAGGTTGTGTACCATGCATGCATATAGCGCCACGCTGTGTTGGCTAGCATGGTGCTACATCGCGCTATGCCAGGGTGATAGCGCAGACATGGGGGCCTCACGAGCATGCATGTAGGTCGCATTAAAGCACATAGTGCTGTGCTAATGGGATAGCACGGCGCTGCCCCTCCAATAGTCCTGTGCTGGCTTTTGCACAGCACTAATGTGATAGCATGGTGCTACTCAGGGCCATATTCAACAGGAGTATGCAAATGGGGGTACTTGTGTATGCATGGGGCAAAATGTGTGATTAGCATATCATTATGTGCTGATTTGCATGCCTAACAGGCTTGATTGCCTGGATGGGCTATAAAAGGGCAAGCAGTGCACCACCAGTGTTGTGTTGTGGTAATGCAGCATAAAACAGAAAGTGATTACCAACAAGGGACTGTTGGAGAGATGCAACAGGGGGATGAGCAGTGAGAGGCAGGTAAGTATGACTGCCGTAGGACACTTGGAATGGCAAGAGCTCAGAACAGGGTCAGCACAGACTGAAGCACACAGATGTACCTTCTGGTGAATGGTCAGACACATGTTGGACCACAGGCAAGCACTGTGCTGTGTGATGGTGCACAGCCCTAGATGTCTGCCTGGGCATCATACCATCCAGTGCACTGTGCATATTCCCCTGCAGGGAACTGTGCCATGTGGCACTGCCTGCACACTGTGGCTGCCAGGCAGGGGCACTAGTGCACTACCGTGGTGTGTCCTGCAACAGTGGCTCACTGACATGACTCCCTGGATGTGTGGCATGGTAGGCTGTGGCCCCCCTGCAGGAAGTACACAGGGTCCTGGTGCTGTGCCATCCCATGCACCATGTAGACTTAGCCTGGTGTCCTGACAGTGTCTACAAGCCAGTGCACTTGTCCATGCACCCAGTGTAGTGATCACTAAGGGCACAGTAATGTGCCAGTTGGTTGGCGTAGGGGTGGACCCAGTCATGGGAGCACATGCCAGCCACGGGTGACAGCAGTGCACATGTGGGTACAGGGCTCACTGCTCAGACACAGGACGGACAGTGACTATGTGGCCATGTGCACCGTACATGCACTTGATGCACTGTGACATGTCCATGTGGCCTTTGTCAATGTAGGGGGTGGCATTGTAATGTCTATGCATAATGCAATGCAGTACTGACACAGCTGCTCACACATGTCCCCTTCCAACTGTCCCATAGGTTTGGCAGCACGGCAAGAGTGCATACGTGCACACAAGTTCTCCCAAGAGGAGCTGAACATACTCGTGCATGCTGTGAAGGAGAGGGAGCAGGTGCTACGCACACACAGGGCCATGGATGCAGTGGTGCACCAAGCCTGGGAGGAGGTGACAGCTGCTGTCAATGCTGTAGGAGGATGTGGCAGGACAACAGAGGCTGTGCAAAAGTGCTGAAATGACCTTCTGTGATGTGCAAAGAAGGAGGAAGCACAGTGACTTCGGGACCGAATAAGGACCGGTGGAGGACCACTAGAACAACAGCAGCAGGTGGAGGAGCCACTCATGGCTGTGGTGGCATCGACACTGAGGATGGTGGCAGTCACAGGTGTGCCGGGTGGTGGATGTGAGACGCCTTTCACACTGCCCAGGACAGGTCTGTATTCGCATGTGTATACCCTGAATGTTGTGATGGCATGGGTGCGTGGTCCTGCTGTTGGTGTCCTTCACAGGGTGCACTGTGGGCTGCTGAAAAGCTGCATTTCAACGGCATGGTCACTGTGGGTTGGGTGGGTGCATGTGGTCATGGGCTTGTGTGAAGAGGGTACGTGTCCTGGGGTCTGCATGGTGTGGTGGTGGTGTTAGGGCACAGTGTCAGTGTATGGGTGACTGACCCGGTTCCTATTTTCTCTGCAGCAGTGTCTGCCAGGTCTGCAGAACAACAGGAGCAGCCAAGGATGTACGGCCATGTTCCAGAGGTTGTGGAGAAGGAGGATGGAGAATGTCCAACAACATCCAGGCTCTGTGCAACTCATGGCCACACAGAGACAATGCATGTGTGGCAATCCCATGGACAGGGGCTGCAACTGCCTGGGGAAGGGGGTCACACCTCAGGAGGGGGCTTGTGATACACTGGCTACCTGGATGATGCACAGACGGAGGATGTTGGTGTAGGGGAGGTCCTACTAGTCACTGTGACCAATGGCGATGACATTGATGTGTCGGAGTTTTCCCAACACCTGGCCATGCCTGTGGAGGGGGATGCAGGGGTGAGGCTGCTGGCAGGCCATGGAACAGGTGCCAGTGGTGTCTTCAGTGTTGCTGGTGTGGCTGTCCCTGTGCATCCAGTGGTGGGCAGTGTGGGGAACATCTCTGCACCGCAGGACGTGCGGTGTCCAACCTATATTGAGGTCCCAGTCCATACAGTGCAACAGACCACCACCAGTAGTCACCAGCAGCAGGCCGTGCCTGGCGTGCGATAGCGTCCAGTTCCTCCTGGGGTCTGTGCCCCTTGGGCAGGACGTTCATGGTGCCCGCCCACTCCTGCAGGCTGCTGTCACCTCCCAGCAGGAGGCCCGTATAGACCTGCATGGCATACGGAAGGAGCTGCGACATGAGCTGGCACAGATGAGGGAGGCCATCTCAGTGGGCTTTGCCCATGCTGGACAGCGGGCGGAGGACAGGTTGGGCCACCTGGTGGGTGCGATTGACCATGGCTTTGCTGGTCTGATGGCTGCTGTGGTTGACATTGGTAACGTACTATGTGGTGTGCATGGAGGTCACCAGCATGGGATGCTTGGTCATGGTGCAGACAGCACAGGGGCACACAGGTGGGCAACCCGTGGCCACAGGGCTGCCAGTGGGTCCAGCTCCACAGCATCACACACACCATCAGGAACCCAGTGCCGCCGTGGCTGTCCACCCACCCTGTCAGGCTCCACCATCCCCCGGGGGCACAGGAGGCTGACCCTGCCTGCCTCACCATTCTCATCAGCGTTGTCCTCTGCCCAGAGCACACCAAGGTCTGTGACCCATGGTGCTGGTGCACGTCGCATGCATGGTGGTAGGCGGTGGTGATGGTCACAAACACACTGCACCACTGCACAGTCATCACCCCCCATTTGCAACACTGGCACACCCACATGCACGTGCTGACATGCACGCACACGCATGCACTAGCAAACACCCATGCACTCCATCACATGCACACGCACACTTCCACTGCCACAGTTGCACCCCTTACCCTCACAGCACACATCACGCTTCCCCACTGACAGTACACCGTTTCTGTCTGCCCCACCACGTGTGTCCTGCACACCCCCAACCTCACACCACATGCACACATGTTGTCTGTTCCACTGTGTTGGGTTACTGTTGTGATTGTTGGCGTCACTGTTCTGTTTCTTTGTGCACATTAAATAGATTATTCATTGTACTCTTTAAAGTTGCTGTGCAGTCTGTACTTACCCTCTTGTCTGTAACGGTGTCCTGATGATGTTGTCCCTTTGCTCTACGGCCCTACGTGCCATGCGAGGGTTCCTCCTCTCGAGTTGCTCCACTATCCCCCTGACCGCTGGCTCTGGCTCACTGTCGGACTGTCCCTCAGGTTTGGGTGCCTGTATCCCATGGTTTATTGCCATGTTGTGCAGCATATAACAGGCTAGGAAGATGCGGCATACCTTCCGAGGTGTATACTGTAGGGCACTGCCTGATGTGTCTAGGCATCTGAATCGCATCTTCAGGATGCCAAACACCCTCTCTATGATGTTCCTTGGGCTGGCATGTGCCTCGTTGTACATCTCCTCAGCCACTGTGGCTGGTCAGAGTACTGGTGTCAGCAGCCAGGGTCGCAGGGGATAGGCGCTGTCCCCTGTCAAGAGATGTGTACCTGTTAGTGCCATGCTGCAGTCTGTCAGATGCTGTCCTGCACCTCTGTGTAGCCCTCCCACACCCCTTCCCTGGCCTACAATGCCTGCCCCCATCCATGCTGTTGTGTGTATGCCTTGTATGCTACTACTCACCAACTAGTTGCCCACTGGGTATCCTGCCCTCCTCAAAAGCCTGGCACAGCTGTGACTGGTGCCAGATGAAGGCATCATGGGCACTGCAGGGGTACTGTGAATAGACATTGCTGATGCACCCAGCTGCATCGCACACCACCTGGCAGTTGATGGAGTGGTACCCCTTCCTGTTTACATACACATCACTGCCATTGTCAGGTGGTGCACAGATGGGGACATGGGTGCAGTCAATGGTACCCAGTATGGATGGTAGGTGAGCAACTCGATGGAACTGCTGCATTGTTTCTCTGTGCTCTGCTGCCATGCTGGGGAATACTATGAACTCCCCAGCATGTGGCAGGAAAGCCTCTAGGAACTGGGTCAGGAGGCGTGAGGTTGCAGACTGCATTACCCCGATGGTGTCCCCCGTTGGTCGTTGGAGCATCCCTGTGGCAAGGAAGCACATCCCTGCTGTTACCTTCTCCTCTACTGTCATGGCATGGCTGCGTCTGGTGTTTGAGTGCAGCTGCTCATGCAGGAGTTCACAGAGCTGCCTCAACATTCCCCTGTTCATCCTGTACCGGCCAATGATGTGGTCATCAGGAAGGGGCTCAAGGAGCCCTGGGCCGGTACCACCTGTTGCAGTATACCATCTCCTTGGCCTGCGTTGTGGCCTATGTTGTGCATGCTCCCTCTCCTCCTCCTCCTCCACTACAGCTGCCATCAATGGCAGCATCACTGCTACTGGCACTGCACACATTCCCACTTCCTGTTGTGGTCCCCCCCTCCTCTGTGTTTTGCCCTGGGTTAAGACCAGCCTTTTATAGGCATTAACTAGCACCGCACTACATGTCGCACTATGTGTCCTAGCGCAGCGCTGGGCCTTTGAATATCCCTTTGCGCATCTCTTTTGGCCACCCCCCCTTCCTTTTGCCCCTTGCATACATTAGTGGTTTGCCTTGCACTAATGCTGTTAGCTCGCGCTAACTGGTCCTTTGAATATGGAAGCTCCGTGCTATTCCTGCTCTATTTCTGCACTATTGGTTTGCGTGCCGTGCTATGCTTTGAATATCTGGGCCTCAGTGTCCGAAATAGCACCTATTTTGACTGGTTTGCTTAACTGGAGCTTGAGTGAGGGGATGTTTCCTACAAATTGGAAATCAGCAAAGATTATCCCTCTTGCTAAAGGAGGTGACCCTATTGTCCCCACAAACTATCATCTTATTGCCCTATTATCTACTGTTTCCAAAATATTAGAAAGAATTGTCCACAGGCAACTAATGGACTATCTAGAAAAATATAGGAAGTTGTCTCCACTTCGGGTTTTAGGAGGGGCAGGTCCATGGCCACTGCGCTCAAGGACCTGTTAGATCTGATTGCTACCCTTTTGGAAGAAGCAAGGCCCATGGGTGCAGTGTACATAGACCTGTTGAAAGCTTTTGATCTTGTTAATCATAACATTTTGTTGAATCTGCTGGGAAAAATGGGTGTGGCAAAGGATCCATCTCAGTGGTTTCACTGTTATTTGGAAAATAGGTCTCAGATTGTTAGCATAAATGGAACTTATTCTAAGCCATTACACATTACCTGAGGAGTACCGCAAGGATCAATATTAGGCCCCCTTTTATTCTCTGTATACAGTAATAATCTACATGATTGTTTAAGAAATACCTTTGTCCATCTGTACACAGACGATACCGTATTGATTGCGGAAGGGAAGCATCATAAGGAAGTAGAGGGAAAATTACATGAAGATTTTTTGATTATGCAGAACTTTTTTTCTGATTTAGGGTTAATAATAAAAAACAGTAAAAAAACTCAAACAATGTTGTTTTTCACTAGACAAGACAAAGAACACTTAAACTCCAAGTTAACTGTTAGAACCAGGGAAGGGAACATTTTAGGACACACTGAGGTATACAAATACTTAGGAGTTTACATAGATCAGTTTTTAAAATTTGATCACCATATAAATGAATTGGGGAAAAAAAGTTAATATGAGATTGGGGGAAGCAAAAAGGTTATCACACTGTACAACTAGGAAAGTACGTCAAACTATGGTAAATCAATTTATATTGCCCATTTTGGACTATGAAAGCCATGTTTATCGTCGAGCAAATAAACAACAAATGGTAAAACTAGATTTGGCCCAAAATAGGCTTGCTAGATTTGTATTGAAGTGTGACTTTAACACCCATCACTATGTTATGTTTCGCACTCTTGGCTGAAGCCCACTAGAGACCAGAAGAAAACCGGCATGGACCATACAAGTTCACGGGATTCTAAAAGATAATTTGATATGTGGGTTGGTAGAAAAGTTAGAAAAACCAAAACATGGTTGTAATTTGAGAAAAAAAAAACAGCTAGAGAGTTAGTAATTCCTAAATACAAAAACAAATAGACATCTATGACCTTTCAGCATAAAGCAGCTGTTTGTTAGAATCAACTTCCTCTGTATCTTAAAGACCCACACATGAAATCAGATGTTCTTAAAATTGCTGTTTACAGGGAATGTGAGTATTGTTGCACATGTAATAGATAGTCTAAATTGTATAGGAGTATATGAGGTGATTAGTTGGACAGAATGCATGGTAATGTAATAGTGCGTATTTGCTCTCTGTATTTGTCCATTTTCCCTTGAATGTAATCTGATTGATTTGATATATGTTTGCCATTGTATTTTTGTACTTTTGTACTTATGTATATGTATTTTATGTTGCTGTAACTTGACACTTTAAACAGATGCACCTTGTCAAAAGGGCACATATATAGCCCTAATGTCACTGTATAAATAAATGTTATCTACTACTACTACTACCTTTCCTCCTTCTCCCCTCTTGATCAAAGGGGAAGAAACACCACTCAATTCTCCTTCTCATCTGTATTCTCCTCCTCCTTGCTGGTGATGTTGAACCCAATCCCAGTCCCCCTACTTCCACCTCTGTGCCCACTCTCCCAAAAGACATCTGCCTTTTTCACATGAATGCCAGGAGCTTCATCCCTAAGCTTGACAACCTAAAAGTTTGAATATCTCAGCACTGTCCTAGCTTTGTATGTACCTCTGAATCCTGGCTGTCCTCTAGGGTAACTGACTCCAGCTTGGCTCTCCCTAACTACCACTTCTTCCATCAGGACTGAGGCAAGCATGATGGAGGTATTGCCTTGTATGTCCATCAGTGCCCATCCTGCTCCATCACCTTCAGAGAATCAGTCCCTTCCTCTCACAAGCTCCTTTTAGTCAAGTTATCCCTTCCTTCAACCCTTCCTATCTTTGTTGTGTCTTCTATTCCTCTTTTAAGATTTCACCCTCCTCCTTGGTTGTCTCCCTCTCATCTATTACTTCCTGGCTGCCTCTGGTTAGCTCATCCTCCTCAGAGACTTCAACTTAAATAGGCTCTCCCTGCCTCCAGGCCCACCATCAACAGGATTGAGTCCCTTATCCTTTTGCAAGTAATCATTGCACCAACAGGCTCAGTCGTCACTCCACTAACCACTCCCTCCAAGACTGGGTGCTCTCCTCCCACCTCCACTGAATCATTGCACCTGGCACACTTCCAGACACTTTCAATGTCCACTGTATAACCTACTGCATCAGGAAGGTGAGGCTCACTCATTCTACCTCTACATACATATAGTACAGATCACTCAAGTCACTTGACACTAATGCCCTTATGAAAGACCTTACTGCTTTTGACTGGTTCCCCATCTACTCTGCCCCAGACATCGACAGGCCCTTTCTCTTTTTCATACTATACTCAGCCACACCTGGAACACTCATGCCCCCCCTTAGAAAGTGCAGGGTTAAATGCTCCCACCATGTGTGGATCACATCTGACCTTATCAGCTTGTGTAAATCCCATGACCAAGTTTGGGCATGATCCAAATCCTCCCTATCCCTGCCTGATTTCTTGTTCTAAAGGCCACCCAGGAACTGCTGTACAAATGTTGTCCACTCTGTGAAGGTCCACTTCTTCAAATCAAGCTTCCAGGCTAACCTTAACTCCCATCAAAATTCTGGAAGATTATCCATTCCCTCTTTGATTCTCCCTGCCCAGACCACCCCCCCATCCTCATAGTGGATGGCTAGCAAGTCTCCAACCCTTCCTCTGTCACCACCTATTTTAATAAATTGTTCCCCACCCGTGCACTTCCTTCTCCTCTGTCTCCTGATCACTCCCTTTTGTGTCACTCACTGCCTCTATCCCACTCCACTCTTCTGAAGACTTCCATTTCTTTCCTGTCTCCCCCCAGAAGTTGTCCTCATCTTTACTGTACCTAACCCCTCTCAGTCTGGAGGCAGTATTGTGCAGTGGGCTAAGGCTCTGAGCTGCAGATCTGAAGACCTGGGTTTGAATTCCTCAGTTTAGTTTAGTAACCTAGGTGCATACATAGTGATCCTGAACAAGTCACTTATTTAGTTTTTGTTGACCGGGTAAGTGCACTAGACATATTCTGCCTATTTTCAGGCATGACTCAGGGGGAGGGGGATAGGGATACAGATGAATATCAACTGACTTTGAACCAGATTAAGCTGTTGGTGGTATTTTAGTGAATGGGGGGAAATTTAGCTAGGGCACCGGGGAAATTCCCCTACTCTGCTGCTGCATAGTGGCCAGTAGGGGGATGAGCCATTACCAAGATGGCCACTCAGAGTGAGCTGCTGAAGGAGGAAGATGACTGCACAGTGGGAGTTTTGGTCTCCACTCCCACAGTATGTAATATGGAGGCCGGCTCTTTGAGCACCCAGGATATCGATTCTGATATGGAGTTCCACGATGTGGTGGTCCTTTGGGAAGATTCAGTGGTTGAATTGGGTAAACAGAAATCCCAACTCCCTAGACTGGCTGTAAAAATAAAAATGCATGAGAAAGAATCCCTGGTTACAAGGATTGAGCCCAGCTTGGAACTTGATAAAGTTACACACTCTACCTGCAATATTGCCCTCCCTGAAGATGGTATGTTTGTAACTGGAAATAAAACTCCTGGTCTACACCCAGAGAATAGCTCCGTTGAGCATGGTGAGTCTTTACAATATTTTTCTGATTTTTCGGATACCGCAATTAAAGCGGAGAGTTTTGCTTGTAAAGAACCTGTGACATTAACTAAAAGCGCACAACAACCCGACTCCCTGTCGCAACATAAGTTGAGCGTTTCGGGAGTAAGGGAGAGGCAAGCAGGTGAATTGTTTACGGGCTTTTCAAATCGGCGCTCAGCCGCACAGCCCGAGTCATTATCTCTGCAGCAGGAGGAATCGCACTTTGAAAGCTGCAGCACTAACCCTGCCAGAACTTCGGATGAAACCATTCGTTCAGGAAACTCTGAAGAACAAAAACAAGTACCTCTCAGCCTTCATTCCACTCAAAAGGTTCCCCCAGTGCATACGTCTCTTTCTAAGGCTGGCAGTTTAATCGCGATTAATAACGAGTGCCTTCAGCCTGCTACAGCACTAATTCCTGACAGTCCGATTGAAGGGGCTCAAAAGACAGTACTTAAAACTGTGTCTACATCGGAACTAATGCAGCCTGAAACTGCACTAATGGATAAATTGGCTGGGTTTGTTTTTAAGAACCCTGAGGCTCAGTCTAAAGTAATTTATCAGTCTTCAGCGACTTCCCAAATTGGGGCCACTGATTTTTCCCAAAAGAAACTACTTCAGGCAAATCCTGCTTTACAAACTTCTGTTTCATCGGAACCCTGGTCCCCTGATAAAGCGCTCAGAGAAGCTGGTTGGAAACAAAATACAGCAGGCATTTGGAAGCCTGATCCTACTTGGAATTCTGATTTTGCCCTCTCACAGCATTCCCCAGAGTGGAAACCAGAATTACAGCAGGATAATCTGGTGCAAATATTTCAGGAAAATAAAAACTGTCCTGAGTCAAGGAAGTCTCCACTTAGCGTTATACCTTTGGAGGCAAAAACTTCTCTATCCTCCTCTTCAAATATAGATTTGATGCCACCCCATCAAGAGCACATTACTTCCTCCCACACACCTTCCCCAATGAAACCTGCTTCCCCAAAACCACTTATGTCTGAACTATTTTCTAATTCCAAAAAAGAAGCAGCACCTCGCCGGAATGCTGTTCGGATTCGCTATAAAGGGGGTTTGGAGGATCGACCAGACAGACATTATGTGGGGAAATCCTTATTGAAAGATTCCTTACACTTTATTCCTAAAGATGTATACGCTTTCATCAATATCTCTGGGGAAGACAATTTTGACATTAGTTTTCAGTCACCACATACTTTGGATTTATTTTGGGATAGGTACAACCAAGTCAAATTTTCTCCTCTATGGACCCCCTTTTTGGTTATACCCTTAACTAAACCTTTGATAAAACATGTTACGGTCATGTTTAGAAACGAGGGGGTCCATGTAGAAGATATATCATTTTGGTTGTCCCGCAAGTGTGAAATTTTGAGTGGACCTGAGCCTATTCTGGATTCTGAACAATTTTGGACAGGGGGATGGAAATATAAAACGAAACTGAGACAATCTGAGACAGGGGTAGTACATATTCCCAATTCCTTTTTATTGGGGAAAGATAGAGGTGTTTGTTTTTATAGTGGTCAACCTAGGGCTTGTTACAGATGTGGGGCCAAAACACACCTTTCAAGTGTCTGCGACCAACCATGTTGTGACAACTGCGGGGAGGTTGGGCATATAACTATGCATTGTCATAATCAGACTAAATGTGAGCTTTGTGAAGAATCTGGTCATACATTTCGGGTTTGCCCTTGGGCTGCTAAAAATAAAACTTCCTGTATAAACTCAGAACTCTTAATTCAGAAGGCTCAGGAGGCTGTACACTCCCCCCTTCCTAGTTCACAGTCCCCTTTTCCTTCCTCTCAAATTATAGTTCAGTCTCCTGATGTGGAGCCTCCCTCCAATAAGTCCTTAGAAAAATTAGATAAGGTTGTTCAACCGGTTTCTGATTTTGTGGCAGTTGAAAAATCCAGCATGGGCCCTCCTGACCCTTTGAATTCCTTCCAGAGTGTTACTCTGAGGTTTCTGCAGAGACTCTTGAGGAAGCACCCTAAGGTCTTAGATATTAAATCATCTTTACCTAACGTAGATCATCTAGAAATCTGCATTCCAAACCCCTCCCTTCCCACTGCTCCTACCATAGAAACAAGTAACTCTTATGCCGCCTTGTTTACTCCATGGGGAGATACAGAGATGGAACTGGGAGACTCAGACTCCTAAAATCTTCTTTATCCACGCGTATCAGCCAGTGGATAGTTATAAAGAAAAGGAAAAAAAAGGAAAAAATAAGTCTGATCTATTTTTCATAAAATATAATGCAGTTGTCCTGGGGCTCTTTGAATACTCATAGCCTACTAAATATAGTTAAAAGGCAAGCTCTTTTCACTATATACTGAAATCAGCATTTATCTGTATGCTTTTTACAAGAAACTTGGATGCACTCAGTGGAACAACTGTCTTCCTTTAAACGGGATTGGGTGTGGGGCCCTTCCTTTTGGTCCTTCGGAACAGATACTGCAGACGGAATAGGAATTTTGTTCAATACCTATTCCTTTAAACTCCATAATTTAATTGACCTTATCCCAGGGAGAGTCATGATATTGGATGGGAAATGGCATGACATATGTTATCGTTTCATTAACATCTATAATCCTCAAACAAAAACTGGTAGAATTTCTTGTTTAAAAGCTGTTCAACTCTTTTTGGTGACATCAGTTAAGGTGCTCTGGGGAGGCGATTTCAATTGTACAATTCTCAATTCTCCTAATCAGAAAAAAAAGAAAATCTATTGTGATTCTCACATTTTAGCTAATATTGTTAAAACAGCAGGCTTATTTAATTGTATTTCCCTTTCCTCGCAAAGACCCCTGTATTCCTTTACAAAAGGTAAATTGTTTTCCTAATAGATTATAAGTGTTTGTTTCCACCAAAGTACAAATTGATTCTTTTAAGATGATCCTTGTGAATTTTCTGACCATTCTCTCCTTGTTTGTAGTTCTCAGTTTTCTGTTCCTGAGCACTTAGGCAGGTTGGGTGGAAGTTGAACAACACTATGTTGGACATACCATATATACAGTCAGGGGTGAAACAGATTTTAGCAGCCAGGTTATCAGTGGCTTTTCTTTATGAGGATTTAGGGGATTGGTGGTTAACTACTAAACTTGAGCTATGCAACTGGTTTAAAAAGCAAGGGGTAAAAACAAAAAATTATAAATTTTTGAGATATTTGTCTCTTAGGCATCAACTCCAGAAACTCATGACAATTGCATATGTCTCTCGTTCAGACTATTCAGACCAAATTATTAAATTAAAGGAGGACATGAGATCTTTTCAATATGACAGGGCTAAAACCCTACAGGCTATTCTGTCTAATAGCATAAAAAAATCTCCTATTGGATATCCTTTGAAGCCTGCAAAAATGTGAAGGCTTCCTCCAATACTGATTCTTTAAAAAACCCTGATGGCTCTCTAGCCACCACAGTTGCACAACTCAGAGAATCCATTATTGGACATTTTCAAACTTTGAACCCCTCCTCTCTTATTACTGAGGCAGAAATGCTCTCATATTTTAAAACAGTTAAGTCTCCCCCCAGGATAGCAGAAGCCTCAACATTATTAGACCCAATTACACAAGAAGAAATAGTAAAAGTAATGGGGAACTTGAAATTGAATATTTCACCAGGCAGGGATGGCCTTTCTAACAATCTGTATAAAGTTTTCTCGAAGGAATTAAGTAAATGTTTGTTTATTTTATTTCAGTATTTCGTGGAAAAAACAGCCTTCTTTCCCTCCTTTACTGAAGGATTATTAATTTACCTATTTAAATCCGGAGATAGGCAAAATATCAAAAATTGGCGGCCGATTACCCTTTTAAATTCAGACTATAAAATTTTTACTAGCATTTTGAATAATCGGTTAAAAAACTATGCTAGATGGGTAATTTCTCCCTATCAGTTTAGTGGGGTACCAGACAGATGAATTCAGACAGCCTTAATGATTATACGTGAGGTTATTGAACATCTTTCTTATTTGGGGGGTTACGAATTGTATGATGGTCGCTGACTTAGAAAAAGCTTTCGATAGAGTATATTTGCCTTTCTTGTTTCTAACACTAGTACACTATGGAGTCCCGTTGCAAACTGTTAATCTAATTAAAAAATTATATGAATATAATCTTGTGTTCCCATTTGTGAAAGGCCTTATGGCTGAAAGTTTTTGTTTAAATACTGGAGTGCGTCAAGGTTGCCCTCTTAGCCCCCCTACTTTATATTTTCTCCTTGGACCCCCTTCTACAGAATTTAACTAATACCCCATTATGGTTGGGAATTTTGGATAATACATCTAGAGATCATCATCTTTTGGTACAGGCCTATGCAGATGATTTGATTTTATACTTTTCAGACCATTCTTCTGTGCATAATTTTCTGACAGCATTTGAGGCTTTTTCAAGAGTTTCAAATGCAAAAATAAATTTACACAAAACGAAAGGACTATTTATTGGAGCAATGGGTCCTACAGAAGTGGTTCAGGGTGGCATCCATTTCTCCAGAACTCCCCTCAAAATTTTGGGCATTCAGTTTGGTCCTCAGAATATGCCAGTTGAAAATTGGGATTCAGTTCTACAAACGGTGGGAAATAAAGTTAACAGATGGAAACGGTGGAAATTGTCTAAATTGAAACATATACACGTTATCAAACAGTTTCTTTTACCATGTGTTCAATATGTAGCTATGATTTTTTCCGCTCCCAGTGCATTTAGAAACCAAAATGTATGGTTTATTCTTTCAAATGGTTTGGGGTAATAGACTAAACCTGGTTAAAAGATGTTATACTTATTTAAGTAAAAAACAAGGAGGACTTGGGATGGTGGATCCTGTGATTTTTGTTCATTCATTATTTATTATGTGTTCAGTCAAAGGTGGTTTACGAGTAGAAACAGGAATTGGGAATAAATGGATTTACAGATCATTGGACAAATACTTTAGGAGTTGGCATTCTGTGGCTCAAAATTAAACCCTCATGTTCATATACCACAGTATTTTAGACCGACTGCACAAAACTATACAAATGGAAAATAAGAAAAGAGACAATTTGAGTAACAGTATGAAAGGATTCTATCAGGGTATAATGGCATATTTACTTCCTCTAGACCCATGTTTTAAGAATTGCCCTACTAATTTGAATCCTAAAGTATTGGCCCAACTAAATAGTCTCAGATTGCCTCAAGTACAATGGGAGACACAGTGGTTAATATTTTATGGTCGCCTAAATGTTAGGGGAAACGCCAAATACAAGGCCATTTAAGAAAGGAAGTGTTCTTATTTGGATTGTATAAATGTTGAGGAATCAATGGAGCATTTTTTATTACAGTGTTCATATGCTAGGAGTCTGTGGGTTTATTTGGCGACACTATGGGGTTTTAAGTGGTTGAATTCCCTTTCATATCATATTTTGGTTTTAGGAGTTTATCCAGTGACCTTTTCTGACTTTCATTAGGGGACATTGTCATTATTTTTTGGTTGTTTACGTTATTATTTATGGCAAGCAAGGTGTCAGTGGGTGATATACCAAAGGAAAATGCCTTACATTTGTTTTAGTATTTTGGTTTCACAGGAACTCTCAAGGATTTATGCCCAGGATGCTCAAAGAACAGTTCCGGCTAAGCTTTTAAAGATGTGGAAAGGGTTTCTTCACTTTATTAAGTTCAAGTAATGTATGATATAGTCTAATAATTAATTTTCTTTTATATTTCTATGATTCTGTTTATAGTATAAGTTTGCTTGATCAGGTTTTGGTTTTCACTTTGTATAGCTGACGAATCCGTGTTGTCTTGTTATGTTTATTGTTTCAATAAAAACTCCCCTACTCTTTTCGAGAAGTGCCATGGGATCTTTAACATCCACCTGAATTACCACCAGAACAGGCAGATGGGACCTCGGTTTAACGTCTCATCTAAAAGACGGCACTTCAGGAGTGCAGCACCCCCCTCATGCTGCACTGCAGTGTCAGTATTAGGATATTAACCCAAGTGCCTTGTGTGGAGCACTTGCATACTGTGTGACCCTGAACAAGTCACTCCACTTCCCTGTGCTCCCAGGTCGCACCTGCAAACAAGCACCCAGCGCAGTGTGCCACTCCTGGTTAAACAACTGGAAAAAAAAATGTCCATGTTTCTATACTCTCAGGCACCCTGGTTTTATTATGTTACAGCAGTTGTGGAGTGCTAAACTTGGGAGTAGATAGCAGATGTAAGCCATTGTTTACAGTTCATCACTATGCCCTTCACAGTTCACACTCTTATTTATGGATGTGATGTCTGCCTGTCACTCACTTCACTGAAATCTGTGGGCAATAACAGGGTCAACCATGTAATATAAATACAGCAACAAAAACTTCACTTGAGTAATAACAAGATGTACAAACTTGCACAGCCCTAGTTGTGACAACAAAAGTGCTTAGATCTGCATTTCTTGACACATCTATTGCATACCACAGATGGCACTAATTAAAAACTGCTTTTGTTCTGAGGTGCACAGTGGCCATTTCTTTAAACATGTGATAAAGAATTCAAGAGAGAAAAAAATCTTATGTTTTTTAAGCCTTTCAGAACCGCTTTCTGAATGCAGAGAGGTCTCAAGTTTCTTCAGTCTGGCCCTTCAGACAGCATTGGCCAATGTCCACTATAAGAGTAAGAGTCCACAGTTCTAAGAGGCTGAGTCAGATGCTTCCGAGCTGTCCTTGACATCAGTACTTAACTTCCTTGTGCTCCTAGGTCACATCTGGAAACAAGCTTTTGCTTAGTGTGCTACTCCTGGTTAAACAATGTTCCCAAATCCAGCCCTGATGGGTTGGACCCCCAACTTCTGCACATCTCAGCTCTGCATATTGCTTCCTCACTTGCTCAACTAAGTCCTGCCCTGATGGGTTGGACACCCAGCTTCTACACATCTCAGCTCCAGCTATTGCTTCCTCACTTGCTCACCTTCTAAACCTCTCCTTCTCCCTCAGAGTAGTCCCACAGGTTTGGAAGATTGCAAAGGTTCTGCCCCTGCACAAAGGGAATGACCCTCCTCCCCTGGCAACTTTTGGCCGATCTCACTCCCTCCCAGTCTTGCAAAGCTTTAGGAGACCATTATGTACCCTTTGTTGTTGACTTCCCCAACGTCCTGTCCCCCTACCAATCTGGCTTTGGGAAGCACCACTCTACCATCTCCTCCCTGTTACGAGTCACTGACTCTGTCATCACTGGGATGGATCAGGGTCATATCACTGCAGCTATTTTCAATGATCTTGCCAAAGCTTTTGATTCAGTTTCACAGCCTATTCTCCTGGACAAGCTGAGCTCTTCTGGCCTCTCAGTTTCCACTGTTGACTGGTTCCACTCTTACCTCATGGGCCATCAACAGTCGGTACAAGTGAGAGGTGTTTTAACCCCCCCATCCTATCAGGGGTCCCCCAAGACTGCATCATGGGTACTATCCTATTGCTAATTTTCTTAAATAACATCCCTTCTGCTTGTTTCTCCTATCACTTCCATATGTATGCAGATGACACAGTCATTTACACCTCCAGCCCATTGGAGTCAGTAGTGGAAGGCCTGCTCCAGCAGGACTTCCACCACATACTGTGCTGGTTCCACACCAACCAGCTTAGGGTCAACACAAAGAAAACTATGTCTATGACCTTCTGTATGAACCAGAAACTGGCTAGGCTTTCTCTTCCCCTGTTTTCTCCACTTTGTATGGCACCCCTCTAGAGGTTATAATCTCTGCGTGTACCTCAGTGTGTGGCTTGATAGCAAGCTAGATTTCACTGCCCACATAGAAGCCCTCCATACCAAACTCTGCCCTAGACTCAGTTTCTTGTACTGTAATAGGAATTGCCTCTTCTTCCATGTCCCCCAGGAATTGGTAACTAAAATAATTCTGTCTTTGACTATGCAGACGTAGTCTTTGGCATTGCCACTTCCTCCTCCTCCCTTATCAGATGAAATACTCTCTGCAATGCCTTCTGTCATTTTGCTACACTCTCTCGCCTTCATATTCATCATTGCTCCCTCTACTTTCCAATGTCCTTCCCCCACTACACTCACATCGCTAGTCCCTCTGTGCCTCCTTCATTGCTAAATACTAGTTTAGTACCCTTCTCTCTGACCTCTTCTCCCTTCTGACCACTGCCTTCTTCTCTTCTTACTCTCTCCTGTCCAGGGACTCCTGCACCTATTGCACTACCTACCCTCACTCCTTTGCTGGGCAAGCTGCTTTCTCCTACCACCTCACCTCCTTCCGGAACAAGCTCCCCTCTTTCCTCTGCCTCACCTCAACATTCTCTTGCTTCAGATGTCAGATAAGGCATTTTCTGACTCTCTTCTGTCCCTGTCAACTTCCCCCCCTTCTTTCTAAGCTTCTTTAACTACCCATGTGGTTTGTCCTGTACCCTCCAGCACTGTTCACCTTCCCCAATAGGCACTGTTCACTTCATTGTATTATTGTCAGTTATCACCCTTGCATCATTTCATGTTGCTGTGCATTATATTTTGTAGTCATTTTTGTGATGCTGCCATATAATTTGCATTATGATGTTTTAGTTTCATTACTTGTACTCTCGTTTCCCCCTTCCTGAGTTGCACCTGTAATTGAGCCTCAGATTCCCTTGCCTTTCTCAGTTACCAAATTTTGAAATAATTAAAAATCTACCTTCTGTGCTGTGGTAGTGGTTATACATGGACAGACTACAACTGTGCAGGACGATGTCGAGACATCACACATAACAGAGTCCCTTAGGATACACCAGCTACGATAGCATCCTTCACATCCAACTCAACAACAGGAATATCCGACACCCTACACCATTGGGTTCACTGCATCCTGTATATATTCCATACTCACACAGTTACGACAGGTCCTGATGCTAGCGTGCCACATTTCCGACGTTGTAGAGGCAGGAGTCGTGTGTCACTACACACACACACACACACACACACGCAGCAACGCAGGCATATTCATTATGCACTGTCCATGCTGGCAGTACATATCACTCACTCTTCAGCAACCTGCCTTAGAGTGTTGGCTAGTGTACAGTATCGATGCTGGTCCACATCCACGCCCTTCTTCTACTGTGCTACCCCATGTTCGCAGTCCGGTTAGAACAAGTCTGCCTGGCCTAACCGCTGCCAAGACTGTGGAGGACTGTGACAATAGCACGGTAATGGTTGTTGCATCACTTTCCTGGTGCAGGACTCCTAACCACCATGGCGCAGCTGGACATTCCCCACAAGCATGGTACAGGGCAGTCTGGGACAGGTCCTCCAACATCTGATGTAGGACCCCTTTGAAAATTTGACTTGGCAGAGGGCCTGGTGCATGGTGTCCCTTGTGTCATTTCTGTTTAACACAAGCCCCTTTCGTCAGTCCCGGGCCTTTTGAAAATGGAGCCACGGTCATTAAGCACTCCCAACATCCACAGACAACTGTAGAATCTGCTTATCTAAAGAAGGGATATTGGATACTGTAGCGAGCAATATATTACTCTTTTCAAAAGAAATGCGGCTTGCAAAAAATAACACAGACAGGCATGGTTCTCAGCTTAGCAACTCTTGAAAGCAGGTGCATCCAGTACCGCAGCACCTTGATTTGCAGTGTGTCTGCACCGAGTATGAGTAATCAGTTTGACTTGAACCCGGAAACATTTATTTATTTAGGAGGTCCATTTTTCAGGGGCGACCCTGAATTAGTTGCACGGTTACAAAGAAACAAAGTTGACGGCAGATAAGAAGCTTGGCCCACCTAGTCCTGTCAGCTGGATCGCCGTAACATCTGGTGCAGAAGCAATCATGTCACTGAGCTAAAGAGATGCTATCTCAAAGTTTGACCAGGCTGTTCTGAGAGTTTCGCTTGTAAAATATATTGACTATTTATTCAGCGGATCCAGATGATTTTTTTTGTTGGGGTGGGGAAAGGTATAGGATGGTGAAACTTCCAGTATTTTGATTGGTGTAATAAATACAAGGGAAATTAGAGCGTTCCAGCACTGACCTATTTGTGAAAAGTTAACGCAATTTATTGATGATGAGTTTTGCAAGTGAAGAGAGACGTCTCAGATAGTCATAAAGCAATATATCTTATCTGAATGATATATATGAAACATAGACTAACACATTCAGCTGAGACCGGCTTGAAAGCAGTTCTTAGTTTACCAATATAGATAAAACAACGATAAAATGGCAATCCTGGATAAAATCTATTCTGATTGATACATTTTTTGACACGTCAACTACTATATACTGTGTCCAGCTGACAGTAATATACCTGACAAGTTACAATACAACATTTGCCCTAGTTTTAATGCCAATCCTCCCTTTACTCTTCCGGTGTGTAGATGCAGCTTAATGCATGCGTTTTCCAAAACTGTGCAACATTTCCAAAGTGATTTGGATCTGCGTCATTGACTACTCCATTTTCACAATTGATTCGGTTGACTTTGTGATGAGTGACTGTTGGATCCAGACTTAATTAACTTTACAAGTGGGGACAGGTTGACCATCTGGACATCCAGTGTCTTATTCCGCAGTTTCTCCATTTAGTAGATTCCGGATTTTTTGAGGCCATATGTATAAATAGTGTTGCTGTTGCAGCACATAACCGTGAGATTCGAGGGAATGATGCAATACATTTAACAAAAAATAATAAGAAAAAGTCCTAACTGCAGCAGTAGTTCCCTTCCCTCACCCACGCACCTTAATTTACTTGTCTTTTTCGGCACACATTCCTAAAGGTGTAGGAAGCATAACTCATTGGTTATTAACTCATTTTATATTTCAACAGCATTGCATCGTGTTAGCTAATTGTATACTGGAATTTTAGAAAAAAAATATTGATACAGTTAAGAGATGGGCTAAGAAAGTGTCCACTGCAGAGATAAGTAATCCAAAACCTTAAAACTCGATGTGTTCGATGGTACCTGGAGTATTTTAACGTATCTGTTACAAAGAAAACATCAGACAGATGATTTTACTTGTAACATGGACATTACATCGGTGTGAAAAGAGATTAGAGATACTCAGCATGTTATAGTGCTACCATATCTGACTATGTTGCTGTAATGTCAGCAATAAAGTCTGTTATGATTTAAAATAAATATGACATTCTAAAATCAACGTTAAATTATTTTTAAAAATGCTCAGAAAGTAAAAAGAAAGGTCTAAGACAGGATTAATGTAGATAACACATTCAAATGGCACAATGTATGTATATAAGGCTAAACACCTAATACCTACTATTCTCTTAGGGATTATCTTGTCCCTTTCCTGGCTATCCTTTAATACTGGTTCAACTTAAATGTTGCAAACATACATCGAGTAGCTCTTGCAGCAAAATTGCACAACCATTTAAAGTAATTATCCTCTTTTCTATGTGGTGTCTAAATGAGTTGTTTGCTGAATCAGACCTTACACATCTTAAAATCACTGGATTGAAAAAAAGGATTTCAGACACTCATCCATTTACACTGCGTATTTAGTTGTGTCGAACATGAATGCAGGCACTGCCAGTAATTCTGAATTAGCGCAGCTCATCCCGGTTTTGTTATTGTTTACCGTCTTTCTCAGCCCTCTATCCCTGACCTGCGAATTTAATTTGAATTAGTAATCAGGCATCCTGACATTCGTTTATGGAGTTGTACAAATACCTTTAGCTATTCAAAATTGAGAACTATGCTGCGTGTGGCAGAGAACATCTATCTGTTGAATGGGCAGTGTCACACGGTAACACGCTCTATTGTCAGGGTTGATTGTGTTTTAGGCAAACATTTGAGCAAACATAAAGGCAGAGGTCAAGTACTATTCAGTTCCAGTGTGTGTTAATTCACCTAGCTAACCGGCAAAGCGCGAAAACATTGTGTTAGAGCAACAGCAGGAACATAAGGACGATGTATAGTTTTTCTTCCTGTTATGGATAGGACAACAAACAGCTGTCGTGAGACACACTTAGTATTTTATAAATATATGTCAATTATGCTATCTGGTGTGCTTAGTTTAATTCACGTTTGCCAATACCCTGCTAAAGCGTGACCAGTCCGCGATACTTCACACCTCATAAACTTTTTTTCTATAAGAAAGCGGAACGAAATTTGTAGACATTTGAGTTTCATTTGAAACCCTTGGCTTACAGTACCTTTATACCTGGCTAAAATATGCCTGAATTCGCGTTTATTAATTACTTTAATATGTGTATTGCAAAATTACATTTTGAAACGTAAAAAAAAAAACTTATGAGTCACCTACATGTCACAACGTCTTTGTTTCTTCAATTGCTTCAACAACAACATAAATACAGTCGTTTATATAATAGGTATAAGTTTACTTTCAGCTCGCTTTTTTCTATACTGGAGACCAGCTAGGAACTGTATAATCTATTTATAAGGTACACTTACATTGATATTGGTCCCGGTAAAACATCATGCTGTTATAGTCCACTGATGGGTCTCATTACAGCTGAACAATCATAAGACTGCATAAAATAAATTTACCTAACAAAGGACCACCAAGGGCGGATTTTGGAGTAATATGTGTCTTCTCCATAAGATTAGGCTAGTTTTGAGTCATTCGCCATAAGGGTACACAAATCTAATGCATGTGAGATTATCTCTTTAAATTATAGGGGCCATTTCTTAAGGTACTACCATGATACTGCCAACTCCACCTGCACAACTTTAGACAAATATCAAAAGTGTAAAATAAAATGCCGAAAAGTCACTACAGGGTGAAAACAACTAAATGTGTTGCATTGCTTCTTGTCACCATGCACTTAAATATACTGTTCGTTTCACTTAACTTTTTAATCTTTAGATAAGAAATGCAGGGGCTTCGTTCCTGAGAGTTTTCTCGTAATTCATCAGTTATAGTCGACTTAACTAACACAAAAGGGTATCAACTGCGTTATGAAAAATGGCCTAAGCTCAGAGAATGACACAGTGGTCGACTTATTATTTTAGGTCTTAAAAAAATCTCACAGAAACTTTCCTTTTGATGACTTCAAGAAAAGCGGGCTAAAACGGAAGAGACTGTAGGCAAAAATCATACAGCAAGAAGAACCGATGAAAAGCAGCCAGATGGACTGGGGTATACTGATTATCCTTGTAACCATGATCATACCTTTGAGCTTCTCTGTATAGTTTTAAGAATGTTGATGTGTATTTTCCATATTTTTTTAAGTTAACTTTGTAATGTAAACCTTAATAATACAGACTGTGCTGGTTTGCGACTCCATAGCCCTTTCAGAAATACAGAGTAGGGTTCCTATGTGTCTGTGGGTGTGCATTCCGTTTTGTGGTAAAACAAATATAGCCAATGTGAGTGTGAATTTAGCCTTTACTGCTAATGCCATCCTTTTTTTCTACTTACACTGCTTTGTTGTTGTGTTATATTTCATTTTTTGTCTTGTTGTCATTCATGTTCTTATAACTGGATCGAGAAGAACTTTTGGTGAGAACTGATGTTTTCGGTACATGAGGTAGTAGGGTTCAGAAGTTAATATTCCGAACTGTGACCTAAGAGATAACAGGCTCAAATATTCCCAAGTCAACTACTCACCCGCGTGAACCTAAGCAAATCAGTTAACTTTCCAGTGACCAGTCCACCCAAGCGCTGTGCGAAAAGGCTAGCTGCTAAAAATGATGGTTGCAGCTCTACTTGGCAATTTTGGGCAAAAGATAAGCAACAAAAGAGGCACGGGCTGCAAAAATGTATCTGCTGAAAAGTGGCAACCAGGAGCCCAAGAAAATGACACTGCAATAAAACCTGCCATATGTTCCCTGCAAAAAAAAATCAAAACATGCTTTTAGCCATATATGTCCAAAAAAAAGCAAAAAACGAAAAAAAGCTAAACCAGTAGGTGCAATCTTTTTTATTGGGCCAACATATTGCCATGTTTTAGTGCTAGCTTCTGAGGCCACATAGGTAACTCCATCACATATCTCTGTTATACGAAACACAACTAAGGTTTCCGGTAGCCTTCTTTATCCCATTTACCTAAAAATTACATAAAGGCAATATTTTTAGATTTCTAAATGTTCAAAGCCGGCGAGGACATTAGGATAGGTATCATATAAATCAGTCAACCAGCTAAAGTCTAGGAATATTGATTGTAGCAATGGAAGGATAAACATAAAACCACCTGATCTGACTGTTTTCCTTTAGATAACATTTAAGTTAGCTAATAAGTGTACTGTGCAAAGCAGATAGTGTATTATCAGGCTGCTCTCCTTTATTCCATATTTCTATAGTAGGTAGACAGTTTTTTTATTTTGTTTTTATCAGGATGGGTAGTTTGTCTTGCATTATTTTTGCCCTTTTGACGTTTCGTCCTCTTGACTATCAAACTTGCTGGCGGGCAGTGCTGGCCACTGTAGGGAAACTATAAATTGACTGCAATAACTCTTCCCTTCTTTCACTGCATGTTGTTCTAAGTCGACAGTCATACTTTTGATCTGTAGGCTCCAATTGTGTTCTATTCACTGGTGCCTGTGCTGTGTTATCCCCCTCCGATTATGTGTTATAAGGTAAGCATGTCTATGTTTATATGCAAACACAGGTGTGCATACGCATTGTCCATATTTGAAATGTATTTAACCCATCTAAAATGTAACATCTAAATTTCATTTCGGTGGGGTCCTGCTGCTGTACCCAGTAAAAGACTGAAGCCCAAGGAGGTCATGTAACTTACCAAAACAGTCTGCTAGTACCAATATAAATCGGGGAAGGGAAAGACACTGTTCTGTGCACCTGTTCCTATCAGGATAACACATGTTTGACAAGGAGTGTCTCCTTCCTCCCGTGGGGAACACATGTTGCACAGCAATACCGCAAGACTTTTACATGCGTCCAGTATCCATCACCACATGTACTGTTGCAGGACATGACACTATAAACTTGAAGGGCCCGTTGCAATGAGACGACGATCTGAGCTTCTATAACGAATGTATTAAGTGAAATGTGCAAGTTCTAATTTACACAGCCTGAAATTGGAAATGTACAAGTAGGGAAACGCTCACATCTAGATTTTTAGGTGAGGAAACTGTCCTTTCTAGGTTGTGGAACTGTCCTGTGAGGAAAGATGACAGGGGTGCTAGAACTCTACAATGTTGTAAGAAGGGGTGGAACTGAGTTCCTGTGGGCGCCTGTCCAATTTAACCCCTGGATTTGTACACAGATTACATCTGTGTGAATAGCAACTATTAACTAAATATAACTTAACTGTACAACATGACTTGTTGCTTATGAAACAGTAGGTAACAGTTAATACACGCCTGGCTATATGACTTCCTAGTTACAAGTTTTGTTGGGTTAGATTCTCAGGATGGTGTGCAATTACTATACAGAAGATACATACCAATGTTTTATGATTACAGAACACAAGCTCATTTTACCAACAAGCATTTTAAATAACCCTCCTTTGTGCATTAAAATAAATAGTTAAGAAACTTCAGACCGACCAACCAACCTCTCAGATATGTGTTTTCATGTATTTAACATTTTAAACGGAGGGGTCTACCTATATGAGTCTACTGTAATGCATATTTGGAATTTAGTGCATGGTATATGTCGCCAGTTATAGCTATTTGTTTCACATTGTGCTGATTCCAAGCTAAACCTGTCTATACAAACTCAGTGTAGAAAACGATATATTGGTCCAAAAAGTGAAAACAAACTAGAACAACATACACTAACATATTAATATACTAAGAAGCCAGCAGATTAGGCCCTGTGGTCTATCAAGTCTGCTTGATTATCAGTGCCCTCCCAGGACACCGTTGTTTGCCCCTCCCTCCTTACAAGGTCCCCCAACCCCAGAGGGGCTCTGGGATGCATCATCTCCCTATACCTATCCCAGCCATTCTTGAACCGCTCCACAGCTGCAGCAGCCACCAAGTCCCTGGGTAGCGCATTCCATGGCTCCACCACCCTCTCAGTGAAGTAGAGTCTCCTTGTTTCCCCCTTCAGCCTCCCTCCTTCCAGCTTCCCCTGTTTATTCCTTTGAGATATTTGAAGACCTCTATCATATCCCCCCTGTTTCTTCTCTCCTCCAGGGAGTACAGGTTGAGCTCCTCCAGCCTCTCCTCATAGGGCCTCCCTCCTAGCACAAGTATCATCCTGGTCGCCCTCCTCTGGAACCTCTTCAGGAGAGCAATGTCCCTCTTTAAGTAGGGACGCCAGAACTGCAGGCAGTATTCAAGGTGTGGTCTAACCAGGCAATTGTACAGCAGAAGGAGCACCTCTATACTCCTTGAGGTTATCCCCCTGGCTATGCACCCCAGCATTTTATTTGCTTGGGCCACAGCCCTTCTACACTACTTTGAGTTATTCATTTTGGCATCCACCACCACCCAGAGGTCCTTCTCCCTCCCCAGAAATCTGCAGTGCCCCCCCCCCTTCCTGAGCAGAGTTTTGGCCCCAGGTGTAGAAGAGGGTGATGCAAATGTAGTATAAACTTTTGGAAGCTCAAGATAGTTGGCATTTCAGAGTTTGTAATACAGGTGTTGGTCCAATAAAAGATGACACCAAGATTCCTCAAGTTTTCGAGGAATTCACCTTAAAGATTCAAAAGTCAACAAGGCAGCATGTTACATCTAACTTACCAGTTTTTAATTCGTTTTTTACACAGCCTAGGGCCCATGAGAATATATTTTTTTGTATGGAA